>JAVTVX010000026.1:15984397-18384397 GCA_033439265.1 Dillenia suffruticosa | reverse complement strand
CATAAATAGAAAAAAAGTCTATAATCATAGCCGATAAAAAAATAATTTTCATAAGATTTGGACTTCTCAAATAGGTCCCAAACAGGAAATTAGGATTTTATCGGGTACACGACTTTCACAAAAAAAAAATATATAAGATTCTATATGCTTACCATCTAGTTAAATCCTCTTGATTTACATAGAAAACATAATATATACAGTGCTCTCTCGCTTTTTTTCGGTATCAATCCATTTTTTTTTCCTTTTGAAAAAATTATTTTCTAATTCAAGTATCAGAGCCTCCCCCGTTAGAAAGCTCCAACGGTCTTTTACATGTCTCGTCAATCGAGGTCGTCATACGGTTAAGTCATCTCATTTGAGTTAATAGATCTCATTCGAGTTAATAGATCCATTCTCTATGGAGTTAAATCTATCTTCAACAAAAGGAATGGTTGGTTATACAGCCTTCGGTTATAAGTTTTGGTCAGAAATGAGCTCGAATTGAACGAGAAATGGAAAGGAGCTACATGGGTTCATGAGGATGATGTGGCGCGTGGACTTTACGTGCATGGGGGAAAGACAGGGTGATGTCCGAGGGAGAGAGGGAGACGGAAACCTTGATCAGAGAGATGCAGAGAGGGAGGGAAAGGAGGAAAGGGGGGAATAACCATGGGGTTGAAAATGTAATGTAGTTTCAATTCTGCCGTCATTGTGAAATATTTCTAATTTTCTAATTTTGAAAGAATATCGGTTACATTACGTTGACATCATTTTTTTTTATTTGTGGATTTTAAAATTATTATCTCAACATTAATAGTAATTAAAATTTTTAAAAATTGAAATTAATCGAATTTATATAATATAAAGTTTATAAAAATCATAAAAAATTATGTTATATAAAAAATTAAAAATAATTTGTAATGCACCGAAAAAGGGTCTTCACATTACTTTTTATTTTTATTTAATTTTTTTTAATTATGATTTCTCAAAAAGGGTTTAACGAAAAAGTGATTGAACACATATGGTTAAGCAATAATTATTATGAGTGAGCCGAACTTCCGTACCCACTAAAATATCCAAGGGGTGTATAAAGAAATGGAAAGGATGATCTTGAACCGAATGGATAAGGTTTTATCTAGTAGTTCATTATCGTCATGCCCCGAACGCTTTTAATTAAATATTTGTTGAAATTGATAAAAATATATTAATATTTTTTTTTGAAAGAGATGTCCGGAATAAATTTCACAAAATTCGTGAAACTTTATCTTAATTTTAATTTTACCACTTGGACATAGTCAAAATTATAAAGTTTAATTTTAATTTTATAAAAATTAGAAGATTAGCATTTAATTAAAAAGAAAAAGAAATTTTGAAACGAAGTCCACCAAAATTTTTCAATTTAACATATATATATATATAATGACTGATAACAATTTAAAATTTAATTATAAGATTATTTTTGTTTACCAAAATTTAAATTAATTACAATATTTAATTCCTTAACTATGTGTAAAAGGTTTATTTTCAAAATAAAATCAATTACAAATTTTAATCAAAATAAGTTGAAGTCATTTGCTATTTGAATCTGATTATAATAAAAGATACAAACACAACCATATATATATATATATATATATATATATATATATATCGTAAATTTCATGTGAAATTGTTAATAAACAATATTTCTATGACTTTACATAATTAAAATTTTTTACAAAATAAGTTAATACAATAAACATGATAATAGCTTTATGATATATATATTTTTTCTTTTTGTGTAAAATCTGTCTTAAAAGAAATATCTATAGAATACAAGGAAAAAAAATTCTATATTCACATTTTTATTTATTATTAATTAAGTTATTTAGTGAAAATTAGTGTTTGATCCTAACTCAAGGTAAAGGGTATTTTTTAAAAAATCAATTAAATAATTTTATAAATGATAATTCTCACCTTTAAAATTATAATTTCAAATATATTTTATATTTTATTTCTTAATAAAAATTTTAATTTTTACTAATAAAACTAATCATTACACATATTTTAAAAGAAAAAAAATGCTGCTCAATTCAGTTCTCCTAATTCTGTTTTTTTCCTGATCATAATTCGCCTTTCAATTTTGTGATCTGATTTAAAATAGTTGTATAATAAAAAAAATTTATGTAAAATCGAAAAATAAAATGAGGCCCATTAAACGTGATCTTGGGCCGGGACAATAGAAGCCCATAGAGGAAGCTATAAAAGTCGCAGTCGGTAATCATTTGAGTCAGAGAGAGAATCGGGGGAAATTTAAAACTGAAGAGAAGCAGCAAAATGGCGGGAGATCTCGTCCTTGTAGAAAGAGAACAAAGTCAGAAATCGTTAGTCGCCATTAACAAGCATTGGGAGGTTCACATCGCTCGCTTCTTCAGTTTTCCTACTCTCTCCTCCACACATCCAGGTCTCAGAGTTTTATCGGAGAAGTCAAGACGCAGCAGAACGGGCGTTTGGATCTCGTCGTCTTCAACAGCTTCTCTCCGTCTCTCCTCCGATCACAGAACCTCCGACGCAATCCTCACCGTCATTATCCAAGGAAAAATCCTTGTGGGTTCCAAAACCCTATTTTTGATTCCGATTTCTCTAGATCTCGTTAAATTTCAATTCTGATCAATTTGCGATAGATCACGGAAAGTTCGCATAAAGAGATTGATTTCAGTGACATCTGCTACGAATAATTTTTTTTGATTTCTTTCTAATTTCAATGTTGATTGAACTGATCTTGATCTTCGGGAGACTATTTGCATGCTTTTTGTTTCCGTAGTCCTCGTTGTTTATTAGGGCACATACTGTGTGTATTTTTATGAATGTTAATCCTGGAAACCGCTTCCCCTTTAATTCATGTGTATTTAGCCTTAGATCAGCCTTTTGGCTGTACAAATATTCGATTGGTTGATGCTGAACTCGGAGAAAACTATAGTGGCTAGAGGTAGTTTATAGAACTCTGGTAGCGGGAAACTTATAAATCTGGTTAGAATCATCCAATTTGTATACTATAGGATCAAGAATTTTGGTTCAAATGGTCAGCAAGTCACTTTAAATCCTTACCTGCTATAATTGTGCTTTTACGGCAGATTATAGTTCCAATCTGTACCATTTTACATGTTAAAAACTTCAGAATTTCTGATATCAGAGGGCTTATTTTCTTAGCTTGTCTTTGGTTATCTATGCCCGTTTGTGGATTTTGAAGGGCATTTAATTATGTTCTGGTTTTCACCTTTTTTAGTACAGAATTTAGGCTACATAGTTTGATGAAATTTCCTTCCAATGTTAGCTCAAATTTAGAATGAGTAAATTTGTTTTTGGATCTCAGATAGTTGTGAGGTTTGCTTGCTTGTGTTGCAGGAAGAGCATTTCATTTCCAAGCTGCATTTCTCTTGGCCTCATTTTTCATCCATTCCTGGGTACCCTGCCTTTGGTACAAGAATTGTATTTGTGACCTACAGAGATTGTACAGACAAGGCAAGTTGCTCTAGTCTATATTATTTTGAAATTTACAGCTCTAGTGTTCTTTAAGGCCTGTTTGCATTATCTTCCAACTAGGCTTGACCCTGACCTTTTTATACCACTCGAATGCAATGGAAAGCATTGTTAAACTCTGCGCAGAGCATGAAAATTTTATTTGTCTGACTTTGTATAACAATGAGTTATTTTGAACAGCATACCTTGTTCATAAGTCAAATGTGCATTTCCTTGCCATACATAAGATGTATATTAGTATGTGCAAACCATGCAGGTGTGGAAATTATAGATGGCATTTGTTGAGTTAGTTATTCAATGGTAAATTAGTTGTGTTTATTAAGGTTTAAAGATGAGGCCTAGTGTCTATATTACAATAAGCTAAGTGTTACAGTATCATATTGTCACGATCCAATGTACTGAAACAAGCATTGGATTCATCTGCTCATGTCATCTAGAAGAAATGCATAAATAAAAGCACCTTGTATCTTCATGTTTTGCAGTGCAAGGTTGTTAACAAGTTTTTGTTATCAAACAATGTGATATACAAGCTGACACAGCACCTCATCATATGCTGATTTTAAAATCATCCTTGAATGTTGCCAACGGTGATGCCTTTTGTTTACTTGATTTCAGGCCCAGAAATTGGCATTTCGTTTTTCAACCCACCTTGAAGTGGATAAATTCATGAAATATTTGAAGGTTTGGCATGAGTTACTTGCGACTGTACTATGGGTGGTTGACCATTCGCGACAGCTGCGATACTTATGGCAATATCTGGAATCTCTGGTGATTGCTTCTCTTTGCCTTCTGATTACATTGTTGTGTTATCTTCCTGCTCCAGGAGGTCCTGGGTGAACAAGATGCTAAACTTCCCAGCTGTGACTTTGCATCTGACGTTTCATGTCATTCTGAGTTTATCCCTTCTACTGCACCTCAAAATAGGTAAGCAACTTGTTCTTAGCACCTATGCTTCTGAGCGGGATAGTCATAATCTAGCCTTAGCGCATGGTCATAGTTGGGCTGCTTGCAGATCACGGAAAGAATCTAGCCTAATGACTTCTGGCGACTCTTATGCTCCTCAAATGCCGCTGAGCCTGATTGAAAAAGTTGAGCAACCATCTAGTTCCCATGACATCTTGCTTAATCATAATGTTGGAGAAAGCATTTCTTCAACTTTCCCTCCTAGCTTCACAGAATTACTGTCAAACTGCAACTTCAAAGTCCAACATGGTAGAATGCTTGTTGTCCTAAAAAGAAAAAAGAAATAATTAATCTCCTATTTTTTCATTTATTGAAGCAATTTGTTGATTGTAAATATGCAGCTGCTGCACCACGAAGAACTTCAATGGAAGATGATCTCAAATCCCAAATTGTGGTATTTTTCACACTTCCTCGTTATACTGTTGATGGATGTGTCTTGTTATAATATAATTTGAGGAACATCCCAAAGTATAGGATATAGATTTTCTGAAATCAGTATATCATTATAAGTCTTCTATTTGTTACTCTACTTTTTGCTGTTGCAGCAATACATGGGGGATTCTGCTTTCCAAGGTTAGTGAAATACTTAATTTGATCCTTGTCCATGAATACAATTGGATTTCCAATATACTTGCTTTGTGCTGTTTTCATGTTGTTACTTGTTCTTTCTCGTCAAGCCAGGCAAGTTCAATTATCTATGGTTGTGCCTGTCGGTGTTTGTTTTTCTAACATTACTTGCATGCCATCTCCAGAAATGTTGAGTACAGTGGAGAAATTGGTCCGAGAACTTGAAGGTGATTTAATGCTGTAATCATTCCTAGATTTGAAGTCACATCCACAGCAGAAAATATAGATTTCGTCCCATGGCTAGGAGATGGATTTAGAAGCAACCCAAGTCGTTCTCGCTACAAAATTGTCACCCCTTACTTTTTTTCACTTCATTTTCTTGTGATTCTCGGGTTACAATGATTGATAAAATGAGAGCAATTGTTATATCGTTTCAAACTCAATTTGAAAGGGGAAGAGAAAAAACAAATGAATGAAATTGTAGGTAGAATAGGAAAGAAGGTGCTCATGCCCAAGCCTGGGACTGAAACCATTGCAAAGAATATGATGTCTAGTTAATTGCTTGACAATCCCCCTTCTTTCCAGTCAGCACATCTATCTTGCCCATGTGATTCATCGCCTTTGCTAACTTAGTGGACCGGGTTTCTGGTTCCTCGGCCATCTTTCTCACAAATTGGACCAATACTGGCATCAGCGGCCATAGCGTGATAAGGCAATCAATCCTTCACCTAGCTCTAATTGGTGGTAGAACTCATAATCTAACCTGAACTTGTGGAACATTAAGAACAAATGTTTAGTATATAATCTTAAAAATTATGACTTTCAATATTGTTTATTCTATTGGAAATTATAACTTTTGTCATGGTATATTTCTTTACTACATATTTTGAGACGATTGAAACAATTAAAATAGATAAACAAAAGCCTCTTGTTATTAAGGTGGGACACAAACGAGATGCTCATGTTCGAGCCCGTCGGACTTTTAACCATTGCAAAGAATTATAGGATTCAAAGTTAACTGCTCGACAATCGTGTCTAATCTCCCCCATGATTCCATTCAGCACATCTATCTTGCCCAGGTGTTGCATTGCCTTTACAAACTTGGTAGACCAGGTCTTTGATTGTTTAGCCATCCTCCTCACTATTGGACGAGCACCATCATCATCGACCATGGCCTGATCAAAATGAAGCAATCCTTCCCGGCGCTCTAATTGTTGGTAGTACCCGTTATCCAATCTGAACTGGTTGTGGCGATCAAACGGGACAATTGCTTGGCTCATCTCTTCGGGGCTCATCCCTGCGGGGCACATAGATTTCAAATACCCTGCAAAGGATGCATCCATGGCTGAGACTCTGCCATGACTCGCACTATTATTGTGCACTCTACTAGCTATGGTCGAACAATGGGATACACCGATGGAGTGTGCTCCAGTGAGGACAACCATTTCTTCTAGACTCATGCCTTTCTTCTTGAATATACTGAATGCTTCACTAACTGTCGCATTAGGAGATGGGAGGTTTCCCTCGATGTCTGTGGCACGAGAAATGAGACCATCATGGCGACCTGCAACAACACTGTAGTAGGGAAGGCCAGCATGCTTGACGGAATCGCGAGCTGCGAATGCTAATATATCAGCACAAGAGACAATGCTGGGGCAGACTTCCTCAATCCTGGCCTTGGCCTCGTGAATGACCTCGAGGCCATGAAGTGTGCGACCGTTGGCTGGTGAGTCCTTCTCCGTCTCTTCACCAGATGGCGTCGTCTCTAAAAGGATTGAAGCATCGCATCCCTGCTCAACAATGTCATGCAAAATTAGCATCCAAAGTACTGTAAATTATGAGTCTTCTGTTAATTTCCATAGCCTCGGTGGGGTTCATAAATTTCAAAATTTTAGGCAGTGTTTGGAATCGCGTGAGTTTACATTTTACTTTACATGTTCAAGCACATGATTCTATTTACAAATGAACTTTATAATAATAAATGGAATTCATTTTGGAGAAGGTTGGAGAAAAACTTACATTGACAAAACAATCATGGAAGAAAAGGCGAATGAGACCTGCGGGGACTGTATTATCCATAGAGATGGCTTCGGCAACGACCTCTTCTACAATTCTCTCCGCCTGCGGGCATGGGATGTCGTAAAAGCCGACATGCAGTTTGCCTCTACCATCGTCGTGCTTGTGCCTTCTTGCCGAAGCGAACGGAACAAGGATTGAGCAAACGAAGAGGATCGTAGCAATATTTTTGAGACTCACGGCCATCGGTGTGTCGAAGGTGACCAACCGATTCCTGTGCCTTAAGACTTCCTTTTCATTGATGGCGTAGTTTTGGTGGTCGGTCCTTAAATTTATGCTGACTAAAGGATGGTTTTATGGTTTTATGTTTATGGGTTTTCTTGGCTGACAGATGGTTATGGGGAATATTTCTGTCTTCTTCTGTCGGTTTTTCCAAACATAGGCGCTATCATTCTATTATTACCTCCTTCCTGTGGCAAGCCATCTAATTCGTAGAGATCAAAACTCTCGAGAATTATGGAAAAATTTTATATATTTTTTTATCTTAACATCGTGGGTTGTAAACGATGTTCTTAAAGGCAATTCAATAAACAATCCATCCAACCTATCAGTTTATTAATTCATTGATAAGACAAATTGAATTATTTTACGAATCGGATAATAACATCACGATATTATATATATATATATATAATTTGTATATTATATATTTTAAAATAAAATAAAATTCATATATTTTTATAAAAAAAAAATATATTTGTTCAATTAACAATATATGAAGAATACTGGTGTAATATCAAAAAAAGAAAAAAAGAAAAAAACGTCAAACACTCTTATTCTTCCCCCAACTTTCCCAATTACCCTTTTCCGAAAAGTCATTCCTCCCCATCTCCTTCGTCTCCCTCTCTCTCTTTTTGTTGATCTTATGCTTGTTCTATCTCCATCCCTAAATTAAATTTTTGAGTACAACCAAAATTCATGACTTTGTAGATGTAATCCTTTATGTGAAAAAACAAATCCATGGTTTGATTTTGGTTTTCAGGTCCAAACCCTCATCTTCTCCGTTTAACATACGAAAAAACCCTAAGTGAGTGAGCATTTTGCTTTTTTCGATTTTCGTTTAATTTTCTGTTATTTTTAGTATGAGAAATCATATAGATGATGACTCACTTTGCTGCGTTCGAGCCGTTAACTTCCCCATGAAATTATGATGTTGTGTGCTCTAGTTGTCTAGATTGAGCAATGATGAATAAGATTGTTGAGCATGTTAGAAGTCTAATTGCTCCATGACAAAGAATAAATGCCCGTGAATGTTGGTTATGTATGATATTTTTGAATTGTTACTTAATTCTAGGTTTAGATTAAATATGATGAGGAGTTACTAGACTAAAATGTAAAGTTTCATATTGGGTTAAAATCCATGATTTTGTATAATAGGTAATTGAGTATATTGTGGTTTTTATATCATAACTTTCTCTACACAAAAGCAAATCAAGTGAAGCTTTTTGCATATGAATCTGGACTCTCATATTTTGAAAATGAGGTATGATTTGTTGAAATCAGATAAAAACTGAATTTGTTATGATTTTTCAAAGAATTTCATAGTGTAGAAAATGTTTTGTTCTATCTTGTTCCGGTTACTTGTTTTTCCTTCAATTTTTAGATGTTTTCTACACTGAATTAGGCTAAATTTTAAATATGAAACTTCTAAATTTATATTTTATCTTTAATTTGAGATAAAAATTATGTGATTTGGATATGTATAGTGAAAATTATAATCATTTTCCATGATTGTATAGATTAGAAAATTTATTGAAAAACTAGAATTGTGAAAATATTAAGGAGAAATAATTGCTCTACTATTGGTATACGATTTAATGATTAAATTATGACTAATAAATTAGGTTAAGATATTAGAGGATCTGAAAGAATGATAATTCTCTTTTTGTTGAAAATTTTGAGAATGATTACCCTCATCAAAGATGAGTGGACGGTGATATTTCATATAAATAAGTAAACAAATTTCAATTATATTTCATAAATTGAATTTTAGAATGAGTTCAAATTAAATTTATAATATTTTGTGAATATGATGTATCTCAAATAAAATTTGAATAAATCGATGATTTTTATACTAAATTATTGAATTATTTATATCGTGTTATAATTGAATACTCATGTGAAACCTATATTATTGCTCTACGTTAAAATTTGAGATTGAATTGATTCATAAACTGAATTTTGGTAATATGGTGCTGGAAAAGAGCTATAGTCTAAATCTTGTCACGCGCCATTGGGGTAGTGTGGTCAAGATGGTTTAATTTGGCTTGGTGGTAGGTGGGTTGAAGAGTTTTCTTATGCCGCTGTGATAACGTGGATGCATCCTACGGAGTTCCGGGTAAACGCCGAGGTGAAAGGGATTTTTTAGAAAATAGTAACCTATCAATGACCATTAGTAGGATAATGATTTCGCCATATCCTAAAATTATGGAAAATGAATGTAAATTGTTTGATTTGTTTGCATGGATGATGGTTTGAAATAAATTGTTTTATATCAATATTTTCATTTATGACAATGTATTTCGTAGATGATTGTTGGTATAACATTTTTTATTTCTCATTTATACGTTGCATATTATTGCACTACACTCACTAAGTATTTTAAATACTAGTTTTAAATTTGTATTTTTTATTTTAAGTTTTTTAAGTTTGCAGATTCGATAAAAATTAAACATATATTGAATATTCCTATTTCTGTACCATGCCAAGTTGTTTTTCTATTTAGTCAAAAACCAAGAGAAGACAATGAGTAACTTCACTTTAGTTGTGCAAATCAATTTTGGGAATTTTGCTCCTATTAACATGTGCTTTCACCCTACGCAGGTCTACCTTTAACTAACTTACCGATCAAGTTATGTACCATGCCAAACACCATCCCCACAATTACATGCCCCAGTTGTGAATTGGAGAGAGATATGTTGTTTATTATACGAATTTTTTCATGATATTTTTTAATAAATATACATCTTAAATAGTTTTTTAATATCAAATGATTTTTGATTTAGTCGAGATGAACACAACCGAAGCCTTTCAAAACTTTCATGCGAAAATTTTGAGCAAATTGCAAATCTTAGAGTTTGCTAAATTTGCAGCAAACCCCTTGAGAATTCAAAAATTAGCAAAACAACCTTGTAATGCGCACCGTTAGCAAAGCGTCCCTGTCTCCTACCATTAATGAACTGTCAAAAAAAAAATAAAAAATTGATTTACACGTAAAAATCTACAAGTGAAATGATAAAAATTGAAAAATATGGTTTTTGATTTTTTTTTTCCTTCTCTCTCTCCTCTTGTCTTCTTCCTTCCCTTTCTTCTCCTCATGACAATAAGTGACATCTGTGGCACAATTGCCTCAGCTATAGATGCCTTAGCTACTGCCAATAACAAAAAACCTGTGTTTCTCACAATTTTTAGTGGGTTTATTTAAAATTTTTTGAGATGCCAATCTGATTTTGGCTAACTCCCATAGATTTGGAGTATTAAGAGAGTGGGTTTGGAAATATTATCAGTATTGGAAAGTAACAAAAATTTTCTCATTACATAGACATAATTATGAAAACAAAAATGAAAAAAAAAATTCAGTTTGCAAAACATACACCTAGACTTTGGTTCCCTCCAGATTCTCAAAACAATTTGGGCTGGATAACCTTGAGCATAGAGACAAGTGCCATGTGGGGGCTGCTGACTGTAAGTTCTGTCACAGACAAAAATTACAGCCCTCTCTCTTCGCACTTGCATAAGCTGACAGCGATGGCCGTGGCCGGCCTAAACTTTAGTCCTGCACGATTTTGAATCTCTCTCCTTGCTTCCACAATGCAGATAGTCCAGCCGGCCAAGCATGAAGCCAGGGTATCTGAACAGATTGCTACCATGAACAGATTGCTAGCAATGAAGGTGAATTAGTATTCTCATTATATTTTCTGATGTCCTTTGATACAAATATATATACTCAATCTTGATAACTAACTAAGCATCTTTTGCTAACAGTCTGAACAAACTAACTGTATTAGTTCAACTAACCAACTACTAAGATAACTACCTAACTGTCTTGAGAATTATCTTGCTCAAATATAACTAACTAAAGAACAGAAGAGCTGGAAGAGCTGGAGCTGGAAGAACTGATGGAGCTGGAAGAGCTGACTATAACTAAAAGAGCATAGTCTTGTTATATCCCCCTCTCAAGTTGGTGATTGGTGGGGATCTATCAATCCCAACTTGGAAAGAAAGAAGGAAAATGCAGGTGTTGAAAGTGACTTGGTAAAAATGTCAGCAAGTTGTTGTTGAGAAACGACATGAACGGGGTTGATGAAGCCTTGCTTATATTTATCTCGAACCACATGGCAGTCTATTTCAAGGTGTTTAGTCCTCTCATGAAAAACAGGATTTGCAGTAATATGCAAGGCTGCTTGATTGTCACATAAGAATTGAATGGGAAGATTGAGAGGTATATTGAAATCAGTTAAGATATACGTAATCCATTGAGTTCACACACAGTACTTGCCATGCTTTTGTATTCAGCTTCAGCAGAGGACCGTGAAACTGTTGCTTGTTTTTTTGTTTTCCAAGAGATAAGAGAAGGTCCTAAGAAGATGCAATAACCTGTAAGAGACCTGCGTGTAGTTGGACATGATCCCCAATCAGCATCGCAATATGCTTTAATGCTGAAATCATTTTGGGTAGGAAAAAATAAACCCAATGAAGGTGAACCCTTTAGATAACGCAGCACTGTCAAAGTAGCTGTCCAATGATGCTGAGTAGGACTTTGCATATATTGACTAAGTTGTTGTACTGCATAAGTGATATCAGGTCTAGTAAATCCCAAATACAGCAGACGTCCTATGAGTCTTCTGAATTTATCTGGTTCAGAAAGCAGAGGACTTGAAGTGATATCAAACTTGTAACCTCTTGGCAGTGGAGTGGTAGCGGCTTTGCAGCCTAGTAGTCCAACATCTTGTAATATGTCCAGAACATACTTCCTCTGATTCAAATAAATGCCACTAGTAGAACGAGCTATTTCAATTCCCAAAAAATATTTGGCCTCTCCCAAGTATTTGATTGTGAAGCTTGTATGAAGAAAATTCTTAACATGCTGTATTTCAGCAAGTGAAGAGCCAGTAATGAGAACATCATCAACATATACTAGTAGAGCCAAAAAGGCTGAAGATGTCTTCTTGATGAAAAGACAATGATCATGGGCTGACTGTGTAAAACCATATGAAGTCAATTGAGCAGTGAACTCTTGATTCCATTGTCGACTTGCTTGCTTTAACCCATATAATGATTTTTTTAATTTGCAAACTTGATGACATTGTGCTTTGTCATATCCTTCAGGTGGTGTCATGTAAACTTCTTCATTTAAGGAACCATGAAGAAATGCATTATTGATATCTAATTGATGTAAGGGCCAACCCTTAGCTGCTGCAATTGCTAAAAGAATTTTAACAGTGACTGATTTTGTATTTCAGTTGTTTTGTCTTCCTCGATTGAAGAATCTGCTGTATTAACTACATTTTTCATTTTAATTGTTCCTTTTTGCTCCTTGAGTTTTTTCCACCAGTCTGGATATCCATGTAACTTAAAACATGTATCTCTTGTATGTCCTGTTGAGTTACAAAAGTTGCATTTCAAATCAGACTTTCTCTTTTCATAGATTCTTTTCCCAATTCCTGGTTTCTTTTGAAGAAAATCAGCCTTAGCCATCATAGCTCCATTATCCATAGTATCCAGAAAGGTTGTTTGAACTTGCTTTTGTCTTTCAATTCTCAGCATTATAGAATATGCTTTGCTAACTGTGGGCAAAGGTTCCATGACCAAAATTTGATTTTTAACTACATCATATCCTTCATTCAATCCCATCAGAAACTGCATCAGATTAGTGTTTGCAAGCATCTCTTGCATGACTTTAGCAGCCCCACAATGACATTCTGGTGTTGGTTGTAGGTGATTCAGCTCATCCCATAATCTTTTGAGCTTTGTATAATACTGAACAACAGACAAATTGCTTTGATTTACTGAAGTTATTTCTCTCTGCAATTGATACAGCAGAGGACCATTGCAGGCCCCATATCTCTCTGCTAATTCTTGCCATAATTCCTTTGCACTTGTTGTGAAAAGAAAAGCATCCACAATTTCTTTTGAAATTGAATTCAGAATCCATGAAACTACCATGCAATCCACCCTTCTCCATTGCTCCAAGAGAGAAGAGTTTTCGTCTGGTATTGAACATGTGCCATCAATGAATCCAAGTTTTGCCTTGGCTCCTAAGGCTATTTTCATGGAACGGCTCCAGAACAGATAATTGTTTTCTGTTAAAGGTGTTGTTACCAACAACATCCCTGGATGATCAGATCCTTGAAGGAATAGAGGATCATCACTTGAGAATTGCATCTCCTGATCACTTTGTCTACGGGTGTTTGTCATGTCGAGAGAATTACTGAATCAGAGAGAAGCTAGCTTTGAGACCATGAACAGATTGCTACCATGAACAGATTGCTAGCAATGAAGGTGAATCAGTATTCTCATTATATTTTCTGATGTCCTTTGATACAAATATATATACTCAATCTTGATAACTAACTAAGCATCTTTTGCTAACAGTCTGAACAGACTAACTGTATTAGTTCAACTAACCAACTACTAAGATAACTACCTAACTGTCTTGAGAATTATCTTGCTCAAATATAACTAACTAAAGAACAGAAGAGCTGGAAGAGCTGGAGCTGGAAGAACTGATGGAGCTGGAAGAGCTGACTATAACTAAAAGAGCATAGTCTTGTTATAGTATCAATTCCATAGCTCTTTTAATTATTTATTTTTTATTTTATTATGCGAAAAGAGTGATACAGATAATCTATCTCAAGGTGTTTAACCCGACCGAGTCATTTTTATTACTATTTGGACAAACCCTTTACACTACTGTTCCACCAAAATTCATAGCTCAAAGATTTTGGGTATATATTTGCAAATTTCTCTGAGATCCATCGAAATATGTTCTACTTTCACTTAGTTTACCAGCTCAGGGGAGCTGTTGGTCTGTGTTATGCCGCTTCTGTGCATTATAATTCAACTCACTAGCTTGCAAACAAGTATTTTGACCCTTCCGAAGTATGACCCACATTAACTTCTTAAAATTAAATTATAATGCCAGTAAGGTAATAAGGAAAATAAAGAAGAAAGCTGATGTGAGTGTGATACCTACAGCCAGCCAGCATACAGCCGAACAGCCAGTTAGCATGTGATTTTCTCCATGGTAAGTGCATCACCGCCATACAAATAAACAGCTTCTTCCTTTCTGTTCCATCTCGAGAAGAGGAAAATATTTCATACAATTAAAGCAGTGATTATGGAGAATAAAGTATAAGAAGACTTGGAGAAGGGCCAGCTGTGTGATGCTGTAAGGGCTGAAAGTTCAAAGATCGTATATAAACAAGTCATACCTATACAGCTCCGGATCAAAAATGCACATTACATAGATGAAAGATGTTAGAAAATATTCTCTAATGTTCAAATATTCTCGATGTTCAAATATTTTCTAATAATTTTCAACAAACTCAACATGACATGTTTAGTATATGTGCTGTCACATGCCCGAAAAAATCTCTCACACACCCTCATGTGCCACTTGAAAATCGTAGGTCTGTCCAACGACTCAAAACAATATCGTCTTGATATTTCACTATTCTCTCTCAACGTCTGCTATGTGCTTTTCTCTAATTGGTCACAAATTAACCTATTAGCACCTCATGTCTTATCCTCAATGCCACATCTTCCATCATGTCTGCATCCACGTCTCACCACGACAACATACATGTATCGGTTCTTTCAAATTGAATATATAAATCAAATAATATTGAAGAAAATATATTAATTGAGTTTGAGTGAATGTTAAAAAATATATATCATATATCAAAATCAAATCAATTATTAAAAAATATTGTGTATTAAAATAAATCAATAATTAATTTGATTTTCAAAAAATACTCAAAATTAAAAAAGAGGGCAACAAGTAAGCCCTTGTGGGGCGAGAGGAGGACAGGGTGCAGCCTCTTCCTTTTTTTTTTTTTTCAAAAAAAGAATAATATATATAAAATTCTAAAAATTATAACTTGTGCCTCTGAAATTTTAAATCCACCCTTCCCCTGATATAAACTTATGGCTTTATCCCCGCAACATGTACCCCATGCCATTACGGTTGTGATCCATCGACTGCAACTCTCATCAAGCAATTTCCATATGGCAAAGGCTTAGTTTATTACAACATGAAACTCAGTAGAAAAATATTTGTTAATGCTTGTTGGCTGAACCTATAAGCAAATTGAGTATTTTAAGTATTACATTTAGACACACATACCGCGACAAAGTGAGGAACAGAAAACAACCTCAAAACTCAGAACGTTTTCTTAATTTCTTTCCTCAAACACCACGATGAACATGGCTATGGCCGTCCACAACAAGTATCTTCTTCTTCTCCTCTCTCTTTTTGCAACTTTATTTCTCGAATCTTTCACCTTCGATAGGGCTCGCACATTCCCTTTCAATTGCTCTGCCGATATCCAATCCTGCAATTCTTTGCTTTATCACACGAGTGATGGTCTATCAATAGAAGAAATAGCCTTTTACTACTCTGTGAACACATCACAGATCAAACCTATTACCCACGCCAACAAACAAGATTACCTAGTCACAGTTCCTTGTTCTTGTAAAAATGTTAATGGCACCAAGGCATACTTCTACGATGCACTTTACAGGGTGAAAGCCAATGATACATTTGACAATGTTACCAGTGTATACTACAACAGGCAAGCTTGGGAGGTTGGAGATGAAGAACAATCATATAAGACGGGAGAATATGTTCCTGTGCATCTGCTTTGCGGATGTATAGAAACTAAGTCACAAATTGTAGTGACATATACCGTACAAGACCATGACACATTGACAGATATCGCATATGTTCTCTACGCTGATGTTAGTGAGATTGAGAGGTTGAATCCTGTTTCGACTCAAAATCCATCTTTCATAGATGTGGGTTGGATTCTTTATGTGCCCCTGGATAAAAATATGGTCCACGCTTCAAAGACAGGTTAGTAAGATCTTTTTCCTGATTTCCTTTACTTTAATCAAATGCAGATAAAAAATATGACCTTTTTATAACATTAGCTAACACCTGCTTGAATCGGTAAGACAAATAGGCTTGTAAATTAGGTTGTAGGCACTTCAAAATTTTTTTCTGGCAAAGATTTTGGTACAAAATTAACTATTGATTTCCTGTACAATTTCAGGAAAGAAGAATCACAAGTGGACAATTATACTTGGTTTAGTAGCAAGCTTTGCGGTGCTTTCAATGTGCACAGTCCTGGTTATTCTTCTCAGAAGAAAAAAATACCATAAGGACAGCGAAGAAGATCCAAAGAGTGTGTCCAAGAGTACAAGTGCCAACATAACATTCTCTTCCAGGAGACAAAACCTGCAAAAGGCACAAATGGAAGGTCAGATCAGAAGTGGGAGCTTCCTAAATATGACTCTTTTACTTTTTTCTCTTTTTGCTGATTAAAGCTGATTTTATGCAGATGTCTCCATTTTTGAGTCAGAAAAACCGCTGATATATAGCCTTGCGGAAATCGAGGATGCCACAAATAATTTTGATGAAAGCAGGAAATTGGGAGAGGGCGGATATGGGAGTGTATATTATGGGATGCTTGGAAAGCAGGAGGTTGCAATAAAGAAGATGAGATCTAACAAGTCTAAGGAGTTTTTTGCAGAGCTCAAAGTCTTGTGCAGAATACATCACATAAATGTTGTAAGGATTCATCTCTATATGAGCAGCATATGATTCCATCAGAACAAAATATATGGCTTACAGTCTTAAGAAAATACCTGTTCTAGGTGGAGCTGCTTGGGTATGCTAGCGGAGAGGACCACCTGTACTTGGTGTATGAATTTATGCAGAGTGGTTCACTAAGCGATCATCTCCATGACCCGTTGTTGAAAGGTATTTTGGCAGATCTCTTAACCTTAATTTAAGGTTAATAAAGCAAACATTTTTTAGATTTCTTATTCTAGTAGGTAATATGAACAGGTTACCAGCCTCTCTCTTGGAGTGCAAGAGCACGGATTGCACTGGATGCTGCAAGGGGTATTGAGTACATTCATGACCATACTAAGGCACGGTATGTGCATCGTGACATTAAGACAAGTAACATTCTTCTGGATGAAGGTCTCAGAGCGAAGGTAATGTGATCCTTCATCATACTGCAAATTTGGTATTTCCATAGAACCAACCAAAAATGAATTTCTGCAGGTTGCAGATTTTGGATTGGCAAAACTTGTTGATCGAACCAATGATGAAGAATATATAGCTACACGCCTGGTCGGCACACCAGGTTACTTGCCACCAGAGTATGTCTTATGTTTATTGATGCATCATAGTCTGAAAAGTTTTCTCCAAGTCCTCCCTCTCCAAGAATTTTATGTGAAATTTATGTTCTGTCACCCAGGTCCATCTCATTCTTGACCCTATACTTTTTTTCTGAAAGGTCTGTCAAGGAGCTGCAAGTGACTGTTAAAACCGATGTTTTTGCATTTGGAGTTGTTCTAGCAGAGCTAATAACTGGCCAACGAGCTCTCATCCGTGACAACAGGGAGCCTAACAGGATGAAATCATTAGTTACAATGGTGAGAATTTAACTTCCTAATATTAAGTCATTAAAAAACTATCCCATTTATAAACTTAAAATGGTATTGGAACCCGAAATCACATTCTTAAATTTCACTGGAACCCGTTTATCTCCATCTAATATCCCATGTGTTGGGACCTCTAAGTTGTGATGGCTCAACATATTAAGTCACAAAAACAATATCTACTACCTCTCCAAAGAGTTGAGATTTTGGATAGGTTTGTTTTGCATAATTTAAGATCTAAATACACGATTGAAGGGGATAACCTTTAGTTTGCTTTGAACATTGTAGGTTCACAAGATGTTTCGAGACAAGGAACCAGAAGCTGCATTGGAAGAAATAATAGATGGCAACCTTAAAGGGAACTATCCTATGGAGGATGTCTACAAGGTTAACCATTTCAAGTATACCTAGGAGGTTAATGCTTTACAAGGTTTGGTTAAGGACTCATGATCACCTTACTTTTGCAGATGGCAGAAATCGCTGAATTGTGTTTAAGTGAAGATGCAATTGACAGACCAGAAATGCGAGAGATTGTTGTGTCACTCAATCAAATAGTGGCCTCCTCTGTAGAATGGGAAGCATCACTGGGAGGAGACAGCCAGATTTTCAGTAGTTTGTTTAGTGGAAGATAATTGGTTTGAGTCCTGTGAAAGAAAAGTAAGAAAAGAAAAAAAAATGTCATTTTCCCCTATACAATATGATGTGTATGACTTTTATAGCTATGTAAATCTTAATTGGGGCCTTGAAAATTGTGTGAAATGTTCAAATATGTCTTCCATTAATTTTTTTTTCTTTGGGAGCTCAAGCGGCAATTGTTTCTAAATTGTCTCTTGAGAATAAATTAGTTAATAATCACGTAATGTACTAATTTATGAACTAGGCCTAATGTTGGCTTATTTTATAGCAAGCACTTCAAGATATTGTTAAATCTTTAATTTGTTATTTAATTTTCTACTTAGTCAGAATCTATATTTATTCTGTTTCTCTTGTTATTAGAGTTTTGCCTTCTCATAAACTAAAAAAAAGGAAAAAAAAACTTTAAACAATTCATAATATGAGAGCTTCCATAAACTCAAGTTTCTTTATTGTTTTTTAAAATCACGAATATCCGATAATTACGTTAAATCTGATTAAATTCGATTCGAATCGGGTTAAAATTTTAAAAGATAAAATTTTCTCGATATCTATTTTTTCTATATATAAAATTCATGTTGGTGTTCAACAATTAAAGTAATTAGCCATCGTTTCAATTTGTTTTCTGAGTTATCTGTATTGATTTTCAGCCTCAATTGGAGTAACAGTCCTACCAAAACCAATGAGAAAAGGCACCAGTGACCCGACCGACACGGCCTGGTTTGGACTTTGAATCCTATTAATAGGCTCTTGGGTCATGCTAATGAGGCCCAATGCACAGCCAGGCTTCGCCCGTTTGTGCTCGCTAGTTTCATGGGCCTTTCTCCCTTTTTTTTTTTAAGCAAGGAGCTGCTTTATTTTCTTCGTCAATGTTCTAATCGTTCACAGTTTGAACCTTAATTTGAATTATTGTTCAATAAAAATAAATAACAAATGACGGCCGTAAATGAGCTGTCGGGTATGATTATGTATCACGTCGGTGCTCGGTGTTAGTAGGCCTTTTTTATGGATAAAATTGGGTAATTAATTTGGGCCTGGGCCTCCATTTGGCCCAATTCCAAAGTATTATTTGACAGGCCCTTTAAATTGGGGATTGCTTGCTCGGTGACGTCGAAAAAAAAAGGAAAAAAAAGAACGTGCTTTCGGATACAACATCGAGCTCCATCGCATCGCAACCCAGCCACGATCGGAAGCAGAAAACACAAATATTACTCTCCCTCACACTCTCTCTCTCTCTCTCTTACAGATCGATTCCAAATGACAAGCAGATGACGTGCGAAACCCTATATTCAATCTTCACGTATCAGATTAATCCGATACACATGATCAGATCTACGTTTTTCCATCTCTGATCTGATTCGTGTTCGATCTGAAATGGCAGGGGCAGCCTCTGCTCTGTTTCTTCTCGACATCAAAGGCCGCGTTCTGGTGTGGCGCGACTACCGTGGTGATGTATCCGCCGTTCAAGCCGAACGCTTTTTCACCAAGCTTATCGAGAAAGAAGTAATTCTGTTCATCTCATGATTTCAAGTTTGATTCACAAGTTCTTCCTCGTTTTGAGTTAGGTTATGGAAGATTTGATTCTTAGTTTGTTTTAGAAACTCTGCGGAGTGAGCATTGTTTAGGTATTATTAACGACCCACTGCTATGATCTAGTAGAATTTATAAATCAACCAAATGTTGGAAATTGAATTTCCTAGGCATTTGGAATTATGATCATTTCAACTTTCTTGTTTGGAGAAATTAATGTGCAGAATGGATTTTGAAATTCGTAATTTTCATAGTACACTAGTATCGGTTAGATTTAGAAACTCCCCCCCCCCCAAAAAAAAAAAACCCAAAGGAAGGTTTAATATATTTTCTGGAGTGAAGGGGATTTTGGCGGGGATAACGGGGGAGAGGGCTAAGATTGTCTATTTATTTGAGCAGTCTTTAAGTTGAAAATTGTGAGTGATTTGGAAGATCCAAAATTTGAAAGGTGGCATTTCAAGTTTTAGGTGTCAATTAAAGTACTTTAGTTTTGATACATTGGATTTGAGTAGGGATTTAATCAAATCCAAATTCCTCTTAAAAATCATCTACCAAATGAAATTTGGATTTGGGGCCCCAAGTCCTAATCCCTAGGACTGAATCCGAGTTGTCAAATGAAGCATCAGTTCTTTATGGGATCAAAGTTTTGATTTTGTAGTTTATTTGTGAAGGCTAGCAATTTTTTATCATTTTATTCATCTTCTTGATGCAATTCAGGGTGATCCAGAGTCCCAAGATCCAGTTGTCTATGATAATGGAGTTACATATATGTTTATACAGCATAATAATGTGTACTTGATGACTGCATCACGGCAAAATTGCAATGCTGCTAGCCTTCTTCTCTTTCTACACCGTGTAGTTGATGTAAGCATGATTGATGATTAGTTTTTCATTTGATTAGCGAAAATCTGTCATTGCTCAAATTTCATTTCAATGCTCAGCTGTTTTAGCTTATGCAGGTCTTTAAGCATTATTTTGAGGAGCTAGAAGAAGAATCTCTTAGGGACAATTTTGTTGTAGTGGTAAGGAGTGGCTCAAAGCTCATATTGTGAAAAGCTTGATAGGACATATCTACATTTCGTCTCTGAATATAGAGTGCTGAAAGCTAATTTCTCCTTGAACTTGTGGCAGTATGAGTTACTTGATGAAATGATGGACTTTGGCTATCCTCAGTATACAGAAGCAAAGATTCTTAGTGAGTTTATCAAGACTGATGCTTACAGGATGGAAGTGACACAAAGACCTCCCATGGCTGTTACAAATGCTGTATCTTGGCGCAGTGAAGGAATTCGTTATAAGAAGAATGAAGTATGGGCATGTGTATTTTTTTTTTTCAATTTATGTGTGAATGTATACTTGCTTTTCAATATCTCAAAGAAGATTGTGTTCTCTTTGTGCAGGTTTTCTTGGATGTGGTGGAGAGTGTTAATATATTGGTCAACAGTAATGGGCAAATAATTAGGTCCGATGTTGTTGGCGCATTGAAAATGAGAACATATTTAAGGTATGTTATTCTACCTACACTTTGCTTTTTTTTTCCTAAGATATCATTGGAGTAGAGAGCGGCTGGATGGTTTTTCTTCCTAGTTTTTTTGGTAAATGTGCTTGTCTGATTTTCTAGCAATGAGGGGAAAAAATTGATATAACTATGGAAACTAGGCATGAATGTCTCGAGTGAGCATTTTCATCTCATTGGGAAGTAAAATTGTTTGGAACTGTTTCTGTTGCCTAGTCACTCTCACTCTGTAATATTATGCCCTTTTTCATTATGTTCTGGGACTTCCCATTTTTGGTTTAGCTGATGTCAATGTATAAGTTGTTGGAGTTGGTTTCATGGTTGTAGTTCTTGGGTATCAAAACTTTGTTCTGATCAGATTCTGAATGGTTGGTGTGCGTGGGGGGTGGTTGTTTTGTTTAAAATGTCACTGTTTTCAGGGGCTGGATGATGTCTACTGAACTACTGTTGGTCATTGGAGAATAAGTCTTACAGTAGCGAAGCTTGCTTCATTTAGGCTGTTGCAATCCTTGCAATCTATAACACACAGGCTGCTGGCTGGAGCAGTAGAACTGTTGCAGAAGTTTATTTCCATTCAATCTATTTTATGTAGGACTTAATTTATGTTAGCGATTGTAGCGCATCGATATTGTATGCAGACTTAGAAATCTCACGTCAAATGTTGTAGTGGTATGCCCGAGTGTAAGCTTGGTCTGAATGATAGAGTTCTATTGGAGGCACAAGGACAAACAACAAAAGGAAAAGCTATTGATCTAGATGATATCAAATTTCATCAGTATGTATTACTTCTAGTCCTCTCATATTTTTGCTTTGTTAAGTAAGATATTATTTTAGTGAATCTGATGGATTAGTACCACTTATATTTGAATGGATGTGTTGCTTTTTCTTGTGTTTGAAAATTTTTAATCATGATAATATTTTTGGGCTCTAGATGTGTACGTTTGGCCCGTTTTGAAAATGATCGGACAATCTCTTTCATACCACCAGATGGATCTTTTGATCTAATGACATATAGACTCAGTACTCAGGTTTAACACTAAATCCTTATACACTTTTTCATCCCTTTCCATATGCGTCTTTGAGGTCTCATGCCTCTCTGAGTTATCTTGTGTCTGTTCTCAGGTAAAACCTTTGATCTGGGTAGAAGCTCAGATTGAAAAACATTCAAGAAGTCGTATTGAGATAATGGTCAAAGCTCGGAGTCAGTTCAAGGAACGTAGGTATATACTTCTCAAGCTTATTGTGCTTGTTGATCATCTGTTTATGTCATTTGATATCCGATGTCAAATGTTTCTAGACTGAAAAACTGGTTTAATGGTGCAGCACTGCAACAAATGTTGAAATCGAGTTGCCTGTGCCATCTGATGCAACTAATCCAAATGTTCGGACATCAATGGGTTCTGCTGCCTATGCACCTGAAAATGATGCACTTGTTTGGAAAATAAAATCATTTCCTGGTGGTAAGGTAAGCAGTTAACTGTGGCACGCAATACCATGCCTTGGACTTATCATTGCTATACAACTCTCATTAGTCTTTTTTTTTTCCATTAACTAGCATTTGGCTTTGGATCTGACACCTTTTGGTAATTTAAAAATGTTGCAGGAGTATATGTTGAGGGCTGAGTTTCGTCTTCCCAGCATAGCTGCGGAAGAGGCAGTTCCTGATAGAAAAGCTCCCATACGTGTGAAGTTTGAGATACCATATTTTACAGTTTCGGGCATACAGGTATACAATTATGAGCTCAAAGACATTACTGTTGACCAACTTTTATAGTCCGTCCATGTGCCTTAAATCTACAATGACACAGCATATAAATTGATGGTTTATATTTCAATGGCACGCATCTCTATATCAGTATATTGAGTTTGTAAAATTGTTGAAAGAGTTTTATAAAATATTGAAATGCCAAGACTGTTTTGCTTGCAGGTTTTGCTTTGTTGTTCGTTTTATTATTCAGCATATATATATATATATATATTTTTTTTTTTTTTTTGGGGGGGGGGGTTAAGGGAGGGGTGCTAAAAGTTTGTCTCATGATTGTACATGAGTGTTTGGTTAAGTAGACTTTAATGCATCCATTAATCCTTACCTTGTTCTTGGGTTTGGCTTGTGAAATGGAGAATCTCTTTTATAGCTTCTCAACAATGTGATTGGGTATTAGGATGTGGGAGAACAGTGACAATGCATTTCTAATCTTTGAAGTCTCGGGTTTGTTTTCCTGTGTTTGATGGGGCATGTTTGTTCGATAACGGTTCAAGTCTTATGTGAATGTTTGCCTTGTTCAAAGCTAATTAATAATTTTTATGTTTGATTTCGTAGGTCCGATACTTGAAAATCATTGAAAAAAGTGGATACCAGGCTCTTCCATGGGTGAGGTATATAACAATGGCGGGCGAGTATGAATTAAGATTAATATGATATCTCTTCCATATGTTGGTGTTTGGTGTTTCACCTACATTTTGATGGCTCAGATTAAGACTATTGCCCTCGACTCAGAGCCTCTTTTGTGCCTTCAAAGATTACCGTTTTGTTATGCTAGATCTCCCGTCTTGAGTCTTTGGTCTCATCATTGTTTTATGTAATAGAGAGGTTTGTAAGTTTTGATGATTACCGCAGGAAAAGAAAATGAAAACAAAAAAAAGAGGGTATTCTTTGTCCACTTTTTGTAGTCAGATCGTCCAGTGTGAATTATATACTGTCATTTTTAAAGAACTCACATCATGAATCGCTTTGGTCCTATGAAAGAGGTGCATGTAATTTTTGTAAATCGCATCTATAGAGAGGGGCTCGTTGTGCTGACTACCTGACTTCCCTGGATCATTTGTTTTTATACCATATCAATCAATATCTTATCTTGATTCGTATTTTAACTAATTTGATTCGAGATTTGTAGTGATTTATTTAAGAGTGTTATTTTCTCAACGTAATTTTTTTCATACCTAATTTACGAGTCGAATTCAAAAACTTAATTAAGAAATCTAACGTCACATTTTATTAGATTAATTATTCATCGATAACAATCCTAGATCATGATGTCTCGCAAGGGGTGAAGGGGTTCTCCTCCCTTCGTTTGTCTCTGCTTCAACTTTTGAGAGAAGATCCCGAGGGAGTCGAACTGTTGTCTTCCCTTCACCAAAATATAATAATAATAATAATAATAATAATAAACTCTTATAATCCTCCAATTTCCTCGACACCGTGGGGGTTGGGTCAGTTGCAGTTGTTGGGTCCTCCCTGATAGATTTGTTGGGCCTCTTTGTAATTAAATGGCCTTTTTGGATAATATTGGGCCAGTTGGGCCATATATCTTACGATACGTGTGTTCGTACGGCCTGTTATCTGGTTTTTGGCTTTCACATGGGGAAGAAGGAAATAAAAAAGCTACGTGTATTGTTAAACGTAATCATCCATTAAAAGATACTTTGCCGCGTTTTACTAGTCTCATAAGCAACCTGGTTTTAGTTGGGCAGTAAAAAGGACCCATCATTTTCAGATGCTCCAAGATGGGTGTGAGAGAGAGAGATTGTTCTGAACACGATACTAGAAATGTTTATAAGGTGAAAACATACGAAGAGAACGAGCAGTGGGGCACATTTATTAGTCCCAACAACTTGCAGGTTCCTTGAGGCCAAAAAGCCAAATAACGTAAAACACGTGGGAGAGGAATGAAAGGGTGGAACCAATGGCTTTTCAATTTCATGGTATTCCTTCCCAATGCCAAATCACAATCAGTCCAATCCACAACTCCTTCAACTAGAAATGCCACTAACCCTGCCGTTAAAATCTCTGGACCTCTTCCCATTCGCCAAATAGAAGACTACCCCACAATTGGTCATTCCATTTCAGAGTCCCGATCCCTCCTATATCCCACTTAAATGCCTCGAAACGCGTTACAACGGTGAGCCGTTGTTTGTCACATGACTTCTTCCGTACAAATATTCAGTAGGATGCGATATTAATATTTTTAATTAATTCTTAAATTTAAAATTTAAAAATAAAATTTTTTTTAAATAAAACACCTTAAACCGTTGAAATATATTAATCAGAATATAATTTTAAATATCAATAATTAAAAAAAAATTTATATATATATACATACATATACATTCTGCAAAGGTCGGTGGGTGTTCATAATAGAGGCCGGAGCTAAGGCAATTGGATCCATCTACGCATTGCCCACCGTTTGGTTTCTAATTAAATCGATTGGTTCCTTTTTTTATTTCAAAACTAACTGGTTTGGTTTGATTTCGGTTCGGTTCTAAATTTTTTTTATATAACTTTTACAAATTTTAAGATTTTAACAAAGATCTGGGACCAAATTGAAAGTGAAAAATGTAAAAATTGAGGAGTTCTTTATGATTTATGTAAAATAACAGTGACAAAAAAAGTCAATACAATGTTCTGTTTCGACCGCAACTATAATAAATGCATGCCTTTCTTGCATACACCAGATCTCAGTCCCATGATTATGTGATCCCACTCCCCCAGCTATGGCCCCATCACGCAACCCCACCACCCCCCCCCCCCGGGGGTCTCAAAAAATAATAAGAAAAAAGTACGTTTTTTAAATAATTATAATGGTGGAGGACATGTAGTTAAGAGATGATAGTTGGCCGACTACAATAAATTTCACACGCATCTAGAGGGCACTTTCGTGGGGAACCACAAAATCAAGGATGGTTTTTCGAACTCCATGTAGTTTTCTTCATTGCATTAATTATTTTTTTTTTAAAAAAAATAAAGATATATAAGACTAAAATTATATTTTTTTCTTTGTATAATTAATAAATAAACTGAAATAAAATTTGGATTCACGTTGTTATGATATGACATATTACTATCCAAGACCATAGTTTTTCCATTTTTGCATTTACACACTGATAGAGTTTTTTTTTTTTTTAAAATATCTTAAATTAAAAATTTTGTAGAGAATAATAGCATGTAATTGATTTAAATGCCAAATGGTTTAAGCAAAGAAAGGAGACAATGAAAAACACAAACCATATTATATTCGCTATTTCTTTCCCAAATTTACATCTTCGCAAAGGTAGGTATAATTAAAAGGTTAGACCTAAAACGGGAGAAAGAAGAAGAGAAAGAAAAGAATGGATTACATAGGGAATAAAATATAAGAATAACTCAAAACCCAATTATCAACCTCCAGGGAAAAACCCAAATCACCCCCAAAACAAAAAAGGAAAAAAGGAAAAAGAAAAAATTGTTCAACATGTACTCTTTTTTCACTTCTTTTTTTTTTTTTATTCTTTTCTTCATCTATGGACATCTCACATTTCTTCCTGGTCCACCATAATAGAAATAATTGCCCCAAGCACTATTTATACCTCCTTGTATGTCATAGCAATTTGGATGATCGGCCAAAACTCTCAGATTTGATAATGGGATTAAGCTATTGTCCCAATCAACCACTTGCAAATTTCTAAAGTATGAAGCTCTTCCAAACCCTTCGCCTGCAAAATGTCCGCTGCCCATTTGGGTTGCAGTGTGAATACCCGAAGGCCTTGTGTTCACAATTTCTCCTCCAAACTGGACCATGCTTGCATGATCTCTTAGATGGGTGAACAAAAATGATGGCCAGTACCCGACCAGAAGACCCGACCCGAATTCAAGCCACCAATTCCCATGCTTTGGATCCTGCACCCACAATTAATTTGTTTCAAAGTTTTAATAATCTACAAGTGGTTTGAAATTTCAAGGTAATTAATTTGGGTCATTGATGAATTGGGACGACCCATGTGCAATGGTTAGCAATTAAGTGTGTGTAGAAAGTGGGAAAGTCAAGAAGTGGAGAGAAGGTTGTGGAATGTTAAACAATGTAATAATGTAGATGTATTGGCTTAGTCAAACTACTAAAAAAATTCATAATTTCAAGAACAAAAATTATCAAAAGGGGGGGGGGGAAGAGAGAGGGAGAGGGAGAGAGAGAGAGAGAGAGAGAACAGAAATAATGGAGAATTCTTTTGCTTGAAGCCTAAGGGAACTCAAGTGTTGAGAAAAGCAAAGGGAGTAAAGAATTCATACAACCCACCGACTATACATTTGGCAAGCAATAAATTTCAATTTTTTTTTATTATTATTTTTTAAGTTAGAGTTATTATGATACAATTAGTACTCCCGATGGGTCATGCTAATTTTATTATGCATTGTTTGAATTTTACCGTATGTCTCCAAAAATTGATAAAATTAATATATATTGATGATAATAATTTTTTTATAATTTATAAAATACGGTGATAATATTTTTATAATTAATTTTTATGATAATAAATAGCATTTATTCTTCATAAATTACCTTCCAAACTAGTAAGCTGATGTCAAACTGTCCGCCATTATAGGATGATGTTGGAGAGATTGCAGCTCCAATGGCGATCCTACTATTAGTTTGAACAAACCCTGAGCACAGCAAATTGTAACACCCAGTTGCTTGATATGCATCGGTCTGTGAAACCAAAATCCCCCATCAAATTAAATTCATTTTTCTTGTATACACAATTTCCTTTTGAAGATTAACATGACTTCTTGTGAATGCTGGAAAAATGAAAGGAAGAAATATGAATGTTGGAAGGTACTCACAGTCCAATAAGTGAAAAACCTAGGACGGTTGTCTCCATATAGCTCTGGGCTAACCTGAACAAACATTTATTAAATTGGCATTCATATTCAGGAATTAAATGACGACAATAAGAAGTTGTTGAACCATAATAACTGCTATTCAATTCAAACCTTTGATTTTTGAAGTCCCCCCATAACCAAACTATCGTATACTTAAACCAAACATCATGACTTATGAATTAATATTACTATAGATTTGTAATAATATCGAATAGATCAAATAAATCATAAATAAAATGAATTGAATTTTATGTTATAGTTTATTTCAGCATACTTTTATATAAATTGTTATATAAAATTTAATTTATTTAATTTAACTTTTTTGATATTCCGTGATATTATTTATCTGGTATATTAATAATAGTATGATCCCACATAAGTGGGAACATGAATTTTGATTTGGACATTTGCCGTACATGGTGGGTGACATGGGGTGTTCTATAATTGTAGAGGGTACTAAAATTAGATTGTAGGACCAAAGTGAAAATCATATGATAAGGAAAATTTAGGAACTTGCCTGCCAACCCGCTTCAATGGTGTTAAGATCATTACCAAAGGAACCAGAAATGACCCACATTTGGGATAGACTGAATTCATATTGGTTAGCAACACGAGGTGCCCACACGTTAATACTGGCTTTTGCTCCATAGAACTGGTCTCCAGCTACATACCCGACTGCATGCTGTCCATTTCATCCGACACCCCACAACATAAATTAATCCAATAACCTAAGATTAGACACACAACTAAACAGAAAAAGAAAATTGCTTTTTTTTTTTTGTTTAAAAGAAAATAGCTTGTTCTTTTTTAACACACTGCCACTAAAATTTTTTTCCGAAATTATATAAAAAAAAGATTATTACATACATTTAAGATTATAATTTCAAAACAGTGATATCAAAATTTAAAAGCAAACAAAATTTAAATTAAATTTGGGGCATAGCCACCCCCCTCCCCCAGCATCGTTTGCCCCTTTACAGTGCAGAAAAGGTAATTTAAAAAAAAAAAAAAGACTTAAAAAATTTTCTTAAAAATATAATATAGGAAAATATAAAAAAAAAAATTATAGGAAAAAAGGGCTCTCAGGTTCTTTTTCCATATTATTTTGTAGTTGTTTTAGGATGGGATTCCTCTCTTTCTGATGCATATGTCCTAAGTTGCCAAGGAGATTACAAAGCATAATCGGGTGATACTCGGTTTTCTTCCCGTGAATCTATTTTTTTTTTTATATATATATACATAGAATTGGCTCGAACACGAAATAAAAAAAAATGATGTCGGTTAAACCAGACAACATCATGAAAATCTGCAACTACTAGGAGTGGGTATCTCATTAATTCTCATTGAATGAATTAAATGACCGCCATCCACCAAACATTTCTTAAAATCATTCAAAATGGTGTCTTCAGATTTCATGCAGGCGCGTTTATGTTTTTTTTTTTATTTTATTTTTTATCATTTTACGAATCCAGAAAGGGTAATTTTAATTTAAACCGGCCATGTTTTTCATCACCGCAAAAAGTTCCGAATTCGTCAGACTATTGCTTTTCGAAAGCTAGAAAACAAAAGAAAAAGATAAAAAAGAGCAGTCTTTTGTTTCCTCAAACACTTGTTTTCTTTGCTTGTAAGTTACAATTTGAGACCCAACTCAAAATTTTATATTGGCGGTCAAATTATGGCTATATTTTTAGAAAAAAGAATATTTATAATTTCATAGATTTTACTTTTTTCTTATAATTTCAGCCCCCTGACACTCCCTTTACCCCTAGTTACCATAATTCACCATGATGAACAACACCTACCAAACTTAGAAAACTTCTTTCATCGTGGCATTATCATCTCCCTCTCTCAATGATCTTTGAAAAATAATAATAATAATAAAGCTTATGGAGAGCAATCTTTATGGAAAAACTGCATAATTTAGATATGGATGAAGACTAACCTCATGTCCACTGCCTGATGAGTCCCTTCTTACATATCTTCTCAGTCTTCTTCCATAGCTTCTGATATTAGTTGCTCTTAGAATATCTTCTTCTTTTGTTCTTCTAATTGGAACAGTTCCTTCTGGACAGTATTCACCGGGAGAACTCCATAGCTGAAAGTCTTCTGTCCTCAAATTTGTGGGGTCATGACCTTTCGGTTTCTCTGGTGGATCCTGCATTTCCAATTATAACAACTAAATTTTCCCTTTTCTTTGAAGTTAATAGAAACAACGTAAGAAGAGATTATTATAAAAATTAAAATACCAATGGCTTCTGTCCTTTTAATTTTGGATGATCAAAAGCTGGTTGGCGATGAGATAACACACAATCTATAATATCGCCATCAGGACTCTGCGCCCAAAAAAAAAAAAAAAAGAAATTAAATCAAAGACGGTGGAAAACAAAGGAAATGGAAAATTCAAACCTTTAACCGAACAATGCCTGAATTGTCTTGACGGCAGGTTTGTTTAATCTATTGAGATGGGCTTTTATCAATTTCATTTTTTGTAACTCTTCACCAGCTTGGAAGGTCTGATTTGTTGAACTGTGATCACTTGATCCCGATGCGAAAACAGGACAAACAGAGGAGGCAAGAAGAAAAGAAACAAAAATAGAAATGATTGGAGAATTCTTGAAACAATTGGAAACCATTGTTGTTGCTGCTGCTGCTGCTGTTTTTTGTGTTAAACTTGTTTGTATTTGTGTCCATTGAGGTTGTCTTCTTCTGTTCCTAGTTTTTGTCCACAGAAGATGCATCTTCCACCAAGAAATTCTAACACTAACCATACTAAGAAAAAATTTCCCCCAAAAAAACTAATCTCTCGCCATTTCCAATGCTCTTAAACCCCTCTCAAAATATACAAAGAAATCTCTCCTCTCTCTCTCTTCTTGGTTTTTATGCTTCTGACACCTAGACTAGAACTTCCGGGCACAAGCTGAATTTAAAAACATACAAATGGGGTTGTGAGGATTCATTTTAGAGTTTTACCCATGTGGGTATGGAGAAATAAATGCTATGGTTGTGATCAAGCATGCCTAATTTAAAATATATTGAAAAATATAAATGGGCTGAGAGAGAGAGAGAGAGAGAGAGAGAGAGAATTGAGATGTGGGGTGTGTGTTCCCAGTCTCCAATACAAGGACTGAAACTTTAGCTTTTGTGTTAATTTATATAGGGGCCAAAAACAAAGAAATACTGAATTTTCTGTTATTCTTTACTTTGGTCCTGAAGACAGATAGGAATTACACTTGATTCTGGGTTTCCAAAGTTCTTTGCTTTAGAGTGTTCCCCTTTCTCACTTCCCCAGATGTTCTTTGTGTCAGCTCCCAATGTTTCATTTTCCTTTCTTTCTTTTACCATTAAATCATTTTTAATTTGACCATAAAATAATTCATACGCAAAGAAAGCCCCATCCGCTTTGATTTTGTCCCCAAATTTAAGTTGACAATAGATTTTGGATCATTTGACCAAAGAAAAATAGAAAATGCTTTCTCCTCTCTCTTCCAAGGATGTAAAATGGTATTGTCAAGAAACACAGAGACCTTTTTTTTTTTCTTTTCATATTCAACATGGTACATTCCCATCGATTATATCTTTCACTACCTAAAAATGTTAATTTTGATGACTAAATCAGCGTCGATCACTACTAAGGAGCGGACGTGATTCTAGTGATTTAATTTACTTATTTTACAGACTGAAATGATGTTTATTCACAGTGGCTTTTAAAGAGTAAAAGGATCATAAGAAATATATATATATTTATTTATTTACTTGCTACCATTTTATGTAATGATATTCGCGAACTGTGTCATGTCCAAATTACGTATGTACTACATTTGTTGGAAGATGCCCTTTTGTAAGTATGTGTGAAGATGATTTTGTTGATTGTGTTGAGCATGCTGATGATGCACGCGCACCGAGTAATTTGCATGCAGATGCCCAAACCGTAATGCATGCTAGGGTGTGTCGAGGGCTTCAATTCTTGTGTTTGTAAGCCTAATTAAACTCTTCCTATCTCTGCTTTTATTTTTTTGTTTATTATTATTAGGCTTCCAAGAGGGCCTTCATAGGACCCTTAAGATCATCATGAGCTCTTCTTTTAGTGGGCTCTTTTTTCTTTTAAATAACTTTAGGTTCGGACATGTTTTTGCTTGGTGTCACTAATAATTCCCCATTACTGATTATTGATTCAGTGGAGAGTTGCATAAAATTTAATTTGGCCCATATTCTTTTAGGGAGAAGAAAAGGCATATTATCTTAGCTAAACTCCATATGCGATAATCAGATTAAATTTTTAAAATTAATAATTTATACACAAGAATCTAGTTGATGCCAAAATTTTATAAATCAACAAATTTAGACAATCTTTTGTTGATCTGACTCTTTTAATCGTAGGCCAATTTATTTTAATAATTAGCTAACTTGGGGCAATGCTAGAGAGTGATTGTCCTTAATTTTGATTTTCAAGAATGGAACCAAATTTCAATGGAAGACTGGTCGCTTGCACTTGAGAGCAATCAACTGAAGTAATCCTTCCTATTCCAATTCTGCATAATGTTTGTTTTTCACATGGCGCAAAAAGACAAGAAACTGAGAAAAAACCTCAGCAATATTTGGAGGCAGTGACTACATGACAACAAAACCTAGAAGATATGACGTCATTCACCATGACAAATGACGTCATTCTAAAAGACAAAAAAGTGAGGAGAAAACCTCAGCAATATTTGTTAATTCCTCATTATTTATTGTTATGTACACTTAAATTAGGTGATTGTGATAAAATCAAGATCCGGAGAAGGGGTGGGTATGGTGTCTTTCCCCTTGGAAAAAAAAAACTCTAGTTTCCCCTTATAGGGCTCTGGCAATGATGCATGCCACTTCCCCAACTTACCCTTTTGTTAATCTTTTTAGAATTTTATATTTTCCATAACTATGTATTAAAAAGTAATATAATTTTCACTCGAACCTCTGCAACAAACACAAAGGAAAGCATGCAGGAATTTTGGGCCCACAAGAGTCATTCTCATTACACAACATTAGGCAAAAGATTTTAGGACACCCCAGTTTGAGTCAATGCCTTTGCATATCTTGACTTCAGAGAATATATTCTAGCACCAAATCTACTCATAACCAATATGTAAAATAACGATATAATCCTGGTAGGCAAGCAGCCCTCTCAACAGCCCCAGCACCAGCCAAAGAAGCTTTCTCAAGTTGGCACAGATTGTACTTAGATAAAAGAAAAGAAGTTCTAAGTTGATAGAGCTAAGCTAATTATGTCTTTTGAAATTGAAATTTTCTTATATTTGTAGTGGAGTTTGGAACAAACTCACTCAGTATGTGTATTCCTCGCAAGCAACCGGTCAGTTTGGCTCTGAATTCATTTGATTCTGACTTTGAACCGTACACAGTTGTAGTATGGGAAAAGTTCAACCGAGATCAGCCAAATCCTTGAATTAAATCAAAGGAAAAACTACCGGTTCAACTCCTAACAAAGGGAACCATGCGTCGCAATTCCAACTCTTATTTATTTCTTTATTTGGTTTTGAAAAAATGGTAATGAGTACTTTTTAATGGATTCCTACCTAATCTGTTGCCCTAAAACATATTTTTCCATGCAGAAAATCAGGAGATCAACCTAATTTCATATTTGCCGCTAAAGGTTGATCAACGACGCTCCTGCCAACGCTTCTTTACCTGTCAAATGATGCACAACCATGCAAATATTCATGTATTGTGAGTTGCGATCTCATGTTTGCTCAGGATAGCTTTCATAATAACATATCAAAACTTTCCTAACATGTTAACATCATAACATATATTTTGTGTTCCATTTGCCTCTTTTGAGGGGACGAGGATGATGGAGAGAGAGGCCCTTGTCTAGACTTGTGCAGAAATAACATTTTTTATTTATTTTTTATTTTTTTGGTTTTACGATGTTTCGGAAATGACCAAGTACCATAATTGAGGAACATCATAATGCCAAGGTGTAAGTGATGATATAAGCATATGAAGAGAATTGGGTATGTCTCTTCTTGTACAATGGAATTTTCAGACATAATCACTGACCCAAGCAAAATCTACCACAGGGTTGATGCCAGTTGATCAGTTAGCAAAAAAATGCTGGGATTTACTGAAACATCGAGGAAATTGAGGCTATAGTGATTGGTAATACAGTCCTGTTTTTAAATTGCTGTCTTCTAGATAAAGAAATTTTAGGACATTCCTTCCATTTTTTACTGCGTAATCATATTGAATTTTCAGAATTACCCAAGAACGCATGATAAATTTCTTTTCTAATTCCGGATCTTTTTTATTATTATTATTATTATTACTCTTAAAGTTTCTGAATAGTTATATATAAGAGCAGTTATATACTGATTTCTGTAGAATGCATTACTTGAACTGAAATAATCAATAGATAAATAAGAAAATTAGATGCGACGTAATTTAATTAGTCATATTACAAATTATATAAAATTTTACATAGTTAAAATCTTACCGAAAAGAGAACACTAATAAAACTTTCCTCATTTTGAATTAGTTTTCAAATAAAAAATTTACATCCGGAGCAAAAATATATATACTTTAATTTCAAGAGTGGGGTGTTCATTATTTTTTAGTGAGATACATTATTTTTTAAGTTATAATTCTTTTAAATGATATACATAATTTTTTTTTTTTACTTAAAATTTAGGAGGGACAGATGCGATTGTCTCCCACTTTGCTCCTATTCTGAATACGACTATTTTTGTTTAAATTAAAATTATCTAATTTGCCTTGATTTAGTATAGGAAGCCTTTTGGATTTGGTTTGAAAGCGTAATCTACAAAGGAAGAAAAAGGGATGTTCAAGCACCACCACAAAAAAGGCATCATATCTACATAAATTTGATGGTCACAATGCACTTCAATGTGGCGAGGTGCCAAATCTTCCCCTTTTTGACAATTCAGTGTGCATTGACTCTAGAAAATGGGCTGAATCAAATGCAGGGTCACTTCAATTTGATTTTTTTTTTTTTTTTTTTTGGTATTTTCCTTTGCTTTGGGAATTCAACAAAAACACAATAGTTCATGGTTGATCCGAATTCAGCACGTAAAAGATCCTAAAACTGTGTCGTTTTGGTCATGACCATGTCTGAGGTCCTACATGTGAAACCTCAAAAAAGAGAAGCTTGAAAAGAGACATTCAATCGACTGGTATTTTTCATAGGTGGTCTTAAAGGTTATTTGACTACGACCTTAAACTCCTACCTGGTGGAGAGTCCCCATGGCAGGCACTTAATAATGTTGGGAGACCCTAGCGTCCAAGTGCCCACAAGTAGTGGGTTTCAATTTCAAGCTCCACAAATACATAAGCTGTGTTGTGATCATGACAAGTTTGATGACGTAGTCATGATTCATTAAGCTATTAATTCTGATCGAATAATATTAGAGAAAATAAATAAATTTTATAAATAAATAAATTTTTTTACTGGTATCAATTGTAATATAAAATTTAATCTATTTAATTATTGTTTCTTTTGATTCCCATCGCCAACTTAATTTGTTGGGAGTCACTCCCGTAATTTAGAAGAGAACAATCTTTCTTATATCAAAGAAGGATTTGAGATGACTACTCCTTTTTATCTTGTTAGAATTAGATCAAAGCATCTAAATTTTGGATTGCCATAAAGTGGAATAATGGTAAAGAGAAATCCACTTAGGACGCACATGAAAAGAAGAGAATGGAATCATGAGAAAGAATGGTATTAGTTTAGAGATCGGATGATGGCTTCCCGCAACCAATGGACCCAAATTCTTGGAAAGTATTGGTTCAGAGAATGTGAATCAGGTTCAATGGGAATCTCTCTCTCTCTTTCTAAGGAATAATATTTCTCCAAACTATTTATTTCGAGTACTTTAGTACTATTTTCTCTATAGATGTGAATGAAATGATATTTAAATGCAAAAGGATCTTAAAAAAAAAAAAAAAAAGAAGAGGGTGATTAAAGGCTTTTCCAGAGCATGAAATAGTGACGTTGTGCAATGATTGTGTCTAGAAGGCAGGACCAAACTCTTTCCTTAGCCAAATAAGAGTCGAAGAGGAATTCCAAAAGGGTTTGCCAAGAGGTCAAAAATTAAGAATGGCCTAAAACTATGATTTATTAGGATAATATTAGAAAAACACCCTCTTGGTTTAAGGGGGCATCTGTAGCATGCTTGAGGCATCATCTCATGGGGGGGCCATTGTTGATGCACCACAGTGTGCATCATGATGATGTTGCGCTTGCATAGAACACAAACACCGAGTCCCCCTTCACATTGCTTCCCAAGGAAGAACAAAAATGATTATGAGTCATGTGTTTGATGTGCTTATTATTATTGCCTTCCCTTCTTAGCTTATTGATCATATTTGTCTATGCCAAATGCCAATATTCTGGGCCCTATTAGCATATTGGTTCATTTCTCATTTGAGAATTTATGACAAAAATCTTGGATATTGCAATGGGTGAATGATCATGTGTTTTTGGAAATGCCCAAGATTGCCTCTGAATGCAACCTCTTCCCCTGTAAACGAAGAGATGAAATTTAATTCCTGAATTTATTAACATAGTCACTATACAAAATAGAATAAAGAATTCGAATGAAATAAAGAAAAAGGATAGAAGAACCTATCCAAATGTCCCTCTAGATCATTTTTCAAGATGGGACATCTCATTACTACAATTTCTAACTTCAGGCTTAATAGCATTTCCTCCACATATACAAAGGAAGACTTTATTTTTATTTTAATTTATAAAAAGGGTCAATTCCAATTCATATTAATTGAAGGTTGAAATATTTTCAGCAATAATAAATGTGGAAAAGAAATTAGAAGAAGATCGAGCAAGTTGAGCTGTGGGTTTGTCCACAAAAATTGGATTGTATAGAGTTCTAGTTCATACAAATCAAAGGTTAAATTTTTTTTCCAGAAATGATAATTGTGAAAGAAAGAGAAAAAGGGTAATTGTGTAGATCGACTTCCTTACACTACAAAGTTAATTAAGAATAATATATTCTACATTTTTATTTTAATATCTAATTGGTTCAGACGACTACCTCTACAACAAGATTTAAGATTTGAATCTTAAATATGGAGAAAATAAATATTAGAAATTTTTTTTTTTCTTAAAATTTAATCTAACTCAAATCAAATTTAATCAAATTCAAAATAATTACCGAATATTACTAATTTATGAAAAATGATTTGGGAGAGTCAACTCCTAAGATAGCTCCTATAGTACTCGAAACGGATTAGTCGGATAAACCCTAGATACCGGGGATAAAAACAAAAAAAATAGTAGAAGATTATTATCTAATTTATTATTTAATTTAATATATAATATTTATGGAGCTCCAATATATTATCCATTTGAGGAGGGCACAATCAATTTGGTGTTTGACTTGGAAAACACAAAATTCACAACCACCAATCTACATCCTACACAATGTGAGCAAGCATCCACTCGAGGCACCATTTTTCTTTCTTGGCCTCATGAATCAAAGATTGCAGAGGACTAATTTAGATAAAGGAGAGTTATCTTAGTTGACCAAATGCCCAACGCTACTGCCTTGTTTAACAAGTAATTTCCAATTTCTTGCAACATTCAATGTCCTCAAGAAATGCTGGGTATAGAAATACAAAGTAGGGCATATCGGTAGGAACCCTAACCATTCAAAACTCTCTAGATCCAAGCAGGAATAATTGTCCTTGACACCCACCTGCTCTCCTTGCCTCTCAAAGACAACCAGGGTTTAGGATGGATCTCCTGCAGATTGTAGTTGAGATTTTGGATATATATATATATATATATATATATATATATATTTTCTTTTATCATCCGGAGATCAATCTTTCCATATAAATCATAATAATTACTAAAATTTTATCTATTTCTGAGAGAAAAATAATCAAATGCGCATCCGTCAAGTTATCTGCCTGTACGCATGTGCTTCTTTTGTGATGATGCAAAATTGCAGATGGCCCCACTCAAGAAAAAGAGGAAGTAATTTCCAATTGTTGAATAAAATTTATTGGACACATTTATAAGGCAAAAATTGTTCGTCGTGCCATACAAGAAAATTAATTCATGATGACTTTGAGTGGCACATCGTAATCTCTAACTTATGCAGGAAACACGACTTCGGCAAACTGTATCTCTCAATTAAGATGTTAGATTCGAATATTGGGAATAAAGAAAACAAATATGAGAGAGTTTTATCCCTTAATAGATTGATATAACCCCAATCGAATTTAGTTAAATATAACGTGATTACTGGATACCGTAATTTATTATATCAAAAAAATTTATCATATCAAAAAAATTTATCATATGTTTTTAGCAAAACACAATTTTTTAACATAAAAAATTTAAAATTTTGTAAGTAAAAGTAATTTTTTCATAAGAAAAACTAAAATTATTATAATATTTTAATAAATTTTACATTAAAAACTTAATTCAACCTAAATTATACCCTGGTCATTACTCATTTCACCAAAAACTTACCAAGGGCAATATGAGCATGATGTTGGTCCGTAGCTCCCTAAACATGCCTTTCTTGCAAGCAAAACTAACCTATACGTGGGTGTTCTTGAGAATTTGAGTTCAATTTGGGTGTCCATCAGCGGCCACCTGGAAAATAGAAAAAGTGGTGTTTTCCTTCCTTTGCCTTTCTTTTCTTCAAATCAAATTTCACCGTATTAAATTTCTGAAATGTATATTGTTGGTAAACGAGAAAATAAATTTTAGTTTTACATGCAGACATACATACATATATATATATATATACGCTTAACAAAAATTTTAGGGTAAGACTCACAAGACAGCATAAATTCTTTTTGAACACTTAGTAGGTCTATCGATTGTTGGTTACGAGTTTTTCTTAAATAAAATTTTGAATTTGAATCTTGTATATAGAGAAAATATGTATGGAAAAGTTTTGCCCTTTAAAACTCAATTTAGTTCGAATTGATTTTAGTTGGATCCAAACGTAATTTAAAAAAATAAATAAATAAATTCTCGTGGGCTTTGTTTCGGCCTATGTTGGGCTTTTAAGGGCCACCATGAAAGATTGAAAAATAAAAAATTGTGACCGTTACATAGAATTAGAAGTTGAGACTCGAGAGAGGGAGAGAGATTTGGCTCGGAGAATTCCGTTAAACGACAAAACTTCGGCGGAGACTATCTTGAGATTTCCGAAACTAAATACGTTAGCAACTTATGGGTGAGTGGTGTTTGATCACTTTACGAATTCAAACTTTTAATTTGTCAGTTTTGATTCTTTAGGTTTTATTGACGATTGCACTTTATTTTCTGATCATTTTCTTTGATTTCTTGCTCTCTGAAATCTTCTTTTGATCTCTTTGAAAAATTTCTGAATTCTTGTGGGTTTCGTCAATTCCCACCCAAATTTTCCCAATTTCTTTTGTTATCTTCTTTTCTCTGGAACAATCACCAACTGATGCCTGTATGTTTGTTGAAAAATCTACGAAAAGCAAAACTGAGGACTACAAATGTGGGTTTAAAAAATGACAACTGGTATAATTTCAACCAATTTATCTCTCTCTCTCTCTCTCTCTCTCTCTCTCTCTCTCTATTACTTGTCTCCTTTGGGCCATTTGGATAAGATAAGATGCAGGGATTTGCATGGTTTTTGTGTTTGATTCCGACTATCCAAAAAGGGGTTCGAAATGGTTGTTTCATGGTTGAACGTCATACCTTATGTTAAAGTTAATTTTGTTTGGCCATTTTTGGGGCCCTTCTTGTATATAAACTATAATGTTTCTTGTCATTGCAAACCCTGAAAAAAACTGAGGCTACATTTTGTTGAAACATGTCAAAGTGCAAAGAAGAACATTAGTAGCAGGCTAAGGTGCGTTTATCTAGGTCCATTTCATTGCATGGATGTTAGCCTTCCTTATTTACTTGCTTGTGATTCATGTGTGAATGTCATGGTGGGATTGTGCCTTGATAGTATGAACCTTTGAAACATGGAGAAACTTAATTTCTTGATTGATCATAGGTTATCCGTAAAGACACGAAGGTTAAGGGTTTAGAAGAGGAAATGGTTTTAGATAAGAATGGATGGCGTAATAGAATCCGCACAAATTAAATCAATATATTTATAATATTTATCTATTAACTTTTATTTATTTTTATTTTATTTTCTTTATTTTCTTTTTCTTTTTATTTATTTTTATCTATATATATTTTATTCTTGTTTTTCTCTTTTTTCTATCTTATATAAATTTATCTCTCAAATGGTCGACCCCAAATTTTGAGAATAAGACTCGGTTTGTTGTTGTTGTTTATTAGAAATATCAAAGTTTGCTATGCATTCTTAGGCTTGTTCTGGGGACAGTCCTAAGGCTTTCCATAAGAGCATTAAATTGAAATGCAGCCTCTAGTTTCTGTTATAGAATTGAACTGGTCTTGCTAGAAATATTGGTTCTTCCTTATTTTAATAATGGGAACATTTAGACATTGGTGTCCAAGGCTGCTGTTTATTGTCTTTTAAGTATTCAGATTTTTGTAATAAAAAAAAATCAAATGATCTTTTTTAAGTGATCATTTTGGATTGACAATTGGTGGACTGCTCTGCTTCCATTGCTAACTTAAATCTAGCGGGCAACATCAATATATGAATAAAGTCCAAGCATTCTAACAAAATTTATGTGTGAGAAGAATTTGGATAACTTCTAGAATTGTTTGTTGTCATTTGCTTCAATTCTAGAGAGAAAACAAAATGTGAATTGGCTCTGCTTGTAGTATTTTACTTTCACTGCTAATTTAAAACCTCATAGAAGCATAAGAGTTGACAATGTTTGACTTTCAGTTTGTAACTTGCCTAGTGACCTAAAAATTGTTAACCAGTTAGCTCTTGAATCTCAAAAACTTGAAGAGGTAATGTGGATATAAGATCTGCTAGTGTTTCAACACACTAAATGTGAATTTACATACTTCCTTTTATTGAATGTCAAACAGATTGTGGTTGACATTCAAGAACATAACCGTCTGTAGGTTGTCTAGCTGGGAGAGAAGTGATGACAGCCAACAGTTATACTGGTTGAGAACTTGTAAGAGAAGCTCTTCAAAGCCCAGAGTTGATGCTAGTTCCTCATGTTGGCTATGTCAGCCTTTTCCCATTTATGGCTAGGTTGATACCCTTAGCAAGCTACATGGAATTATCTCAAATACAATTTTAATATTTGGTGGCAGCATGGGTGTGCAGGGATTTATTCTTTTCCCCTGGCTGCACCATAGATTTTCATGTCCCATCCCTATCTTGTATAAGAGATGTCTACACTTCCAAATTACATTCAGGAATCAGAGATTCTAGATAAACAGTTGGAGCTCATTTCCAACATAAGCACCTTATGGACAGATTTTGTTCTTCGTTCCCATGCCAAAACAAGGAGATCACCTTGTTTCCATATTTTTCAACATATTGTTCTTGTATTTTTTATTCATTATTTTATTTTTATATGCAATTATTTTTCTTGATAATTATCAAAAAGGAACCCCACAGAAAATGCTTTTCCCACCGTTCACTCTAAATGAAATGCAACACAGAGCATGACCTGCCCTGTTGGAGAGGTCCTATACGAATTAACATGAATTTCATGGTTCCCTCTTCACTCCATCACTATTCTAAAGGTAACAAGACTATGGTATGAGCATATGGCTTTCTGAAACCCAAAGACAGTAATGTGGGCTAAGTTGAAACCTCCCCCACCACTCTAATAGGGGTAACAAGACTATTTTCTAGTACCAGCCCCACCATGGAAGGCCTACTGGAGAGTGGGTTGATATTTGTCCAACATTCTAGATTGCAAGCATTAACCTGTCTGTCTTGCTTTGGCTATAACAGGTCTTTTGTAGTAGGAAGAATCTGGGAATTTTGAGCAGTTTCTCCTCTTTATAATGCTTATCAAAATGTATTTTGAATCCCAGGTGAACTATCCGTCTGTCAATCCTGAATGGGTATCTGCAACTGCATCATCAGACACTACTACTGCGCTGTTTGACATCCGGAAGCCTGCCAAGCCATTGCATCTTTTGGGAGGCCACAGGTATTTCTTCACCTATTACCATGTAACTTAATGCCAGCCTTGTGGAAAGTCATAGTATTGAGGGCCTAGCCATGATATCCCATCAATATTGTCCTCACGCATCATGTTTTTGTAAAAGAAATATCTGAGAGGTCCTTGTTCTAATATCTACTAGTTCTTCTCCAGTTAATTTCTTCCTCCTCCTGCTTTGTATGATACTGAATATTCTCTTAATATCTGAGAGGTTTTCCTGGTAGAATGGGATCCTAATCATGAAACTGTGCTTGCTTCTTCTGCTGATGACAGAAGATTGATGGTTTGGGACCTGAGCAGGTATTAGAACATTTGCCACAGGTTGTTCATATCGTGTGCATGTGTGTTTATGCTGATTCTTATTCCTGCATAATACTCTACCAATGTCTCATTTGTCTTCTCACTTTTAGAAGGTGCGAATAAACTATTATTCTCCCTTGTGAATATACTTAAGTTGGAAGTGTTTATACATTAGCCTCTTGCAGAAACTTAAAAGCATATTGTCTACATAAATTTTGGCTACTTGGATTGCTAATGACATAATATGATGAAATTACTGTATAATCATCTCATTGTACACAAATGTTATTGAGGTCTGTACAATAGTTTCTTGTTGCTTATTTGTAAATCTTCATTGTTCCAAACCATCATGAAAACTCATTCATTAGGCATCATTTCGTTTTAACTCCTCGGCAAACTTTAGCTTGTTTGCATGCTGCCAAATATATGGTTTTTTTCGTTGAGGATCAGAAAAAAGGTTGTGACAAAGTCCTGGAACCATTTCTTAGCATACAATTGTGGGATAATTCTCCACCCCCTTCAATTCTAATACCTCGTATTTGCAGGATCTGCCTCCTAATTCTAGTTATTGCATGCTCATGCCTACAGGATCGGTGACGAGCAAATAGATGCAGCTGAAGATGCCGATGATGGCCCTCCTGAACTTTTTTTCACCCATGGTGGTCCCAAAGCCAAGATATCCAACTTCTCATGGAACAAGAATGCGCCTTGGGTTATTTCAAGTGTTGCGGAGGATAAAACACTCCCGATTTGGCAAAGTGCCGAAAGCATTAATCGTGATGATGATGGCATACTAGCTGACAATGACTGATCATAGGCTTCAAATCCACACTGTTGTGGCAATTCCATTTGCAGCTAATCATTGTTTAGAACCGCCCTATTTAACTTCTCTTTGAAAGTTATCCGGCATCAGACATGCTGGATTTATACCTTCCTGATGGACCTGGAAGTTGTTTATGACATGTTCTTAGGCACGTTGGAATGTACAAAACTTGTTTTTGATACTAGGATGCGGAACTCTTATAACTGGCTGTTGAAATTTCACAACCGCAACAGAGACTTGAGTCAACGTTCTGCAGTGACTTTTTGCATTGGTGCTTTATTGCTTTATGGTACATTCATTGACCTGGATAAAACAATATCTTACATAATAGATATAGGGGAGAGAAATCAAGAAGCCTTGGTGCCTCTGCAAGAATATAATTCGAGGTTTCTGTAAATGATAAATCAAGCCAACCATTTGAATCCTCCAATGCTCTCTCTCTCTCTCTCTCTCTCTCTCTCTCTCTCTCTCTCTCCCTCTCTCATATAATAGCTTATAAATCACATGCATCAAGTAAACTACCTGCATCGTTCGAAGAATTTCTGCTATTGTCGATACCAACAGTTCTTACAAATAGTATAAAGGAGCAATCATCACTTCCCATCTAACGTAGAGAATCGAAAATTTATAAATTTGTTTCACTTATATAAGAAATTATGAGTGGCATATTTGTATGATTCGATACATGGGCCTTTTTATTAATAAATGAAATTGTATTGAATATCACATGCGATTATTTTTGTATTTGACCAAGGAGCATATAATAAGGGCGATTTTCCAAATTTGAAGAAATGATCCCTTAAAACCTGATATTATTTTATTTGACTCTAATTTATCGATATTTTATTTTATTTTATTTATATACTATATAAAAATATTGTTTTGTAAGGAGAAGTAAAATTTTGTAATAAAAAAAGATCAATTTAATTTACATTTTAAATCAAAAAATAAGAGAAAAACGTGTTGGTAAAGAAAAGGTTAGAGAGAGAGAATTGGCAACAACCAAAAAGGGTTGAGAGAGAGATCGCAAGCTCAGCCAAAGGGTATAAAAGGAAAATCATAGAAGAAAATGAGACAAAGTAAACCGCTTGAGGCTGAAGTCGGTTTAGAGTTTAGAAATCTAAAATTGGGTTTTCATTGAATCCATCAAAGGGCATAAAAGGAAAGTCATAGGCGAAATTGAGACTTAAGTAGCCGTTAGAGGCTGAACACGGTATAGAGTGAAATCTTCTCTGGTTTTCTTGAAATGAGAGAGAGAGAGAGAGAGAGAGAGAGAGAGAGAGAGAGAGAGAGAGAGAGAGAGAGAGAGAGAGATTGTTCTTGAGGGTTTCGGAGAATAAGAATTTCTTTTGTTCTATTTGGGCCTCTGATATGAATTTTTTCTCTTGCCAATGGGGTCGTTGTTCAGTTTGATCTGAAGGAGGTCATTACAGTCGCAATATCTGAAGATTCGACTTGAGAAAGGTAATGAAATTCGTCTCTAGTTATTTTGGTTTTCTCTGTCTGGATTATTGTCCTTTGATTTGATGTGAGTCTTGATTATTTTTTATTTTCTTGAAAATCTACCTCTTTTTGCCTCTCCAAGTACTCAATTCAAATTGGAGTCATTGTTCAATTTGATCTGAAAGAGGCCTGCAATCTGAAGATTCGGCTTGAGAAAAGGTAATGAAAAATTTTCTGTGTATTTTGGTTTTCTGCATTTGGATTATTGTCCTTGATTCAACAGGGCTAGTGATCAGAGAGAAGTCTTAACAAGGTTGCCGTACCGGAAGGTGGGATCACTGCGAGTTTTGAATATTTGTGATTTTCTTAAAATCTCTCTCTCTCTCTCTCCCTCTAATTTTTTGGTTTTATTAATAGATCTGGAGACCCAAATTCAGAAGGAGATCAAAGTTTTTTAAAATTATTGCAATCTCTCTCTTCTCCTCATACTTGCTGTTCAGCTGTTTGTTGAAATTTCACTATGAAACTGGGATTATAGAAAATGTTTCTACCATTAAAAGATTATTGTTTATCTTGCATCCTGATCACAATCTCTCTCTCTGCATATATATAATTTTTGACTATTATTAATATATCTGAAAACCCAAAATTCAGATGGAGATCAAAGTTTTTGAAAATGTTTGCCATCTTTCTTCCCCCTGAAACTTGCTGTTAAACTGTTTGTTGAAATTTCACAGAGGGATTGCAGAAACTATTTCTATGATTGAACATCTTATAGTATATAATCTTGATGATTACTACTGATGATTTTTGTTAGAATATAAACTTGATGAATGCATTTCTTTAAAATCAATGATATGATTGGTTATGCAAAAATGAAAAATATATATTTAGTACATTACCTAGTTTTTATCTCTAGTACTTTGTATATTTACTTCACTTTGAGTTATGGCACGTTAATTGAATGATTGACCTTAATCAAATGCTTTTCCTACCTATAGGTTTTCCAAAAAATTTGATGTTCTTGTGGAGTCTCTTGTGTGACAAAAGTAACCAGTCTAGCAACTTGGGAGCAAGAACAAACTCCAAATTAGGTATCTCCCTCTCTCTCTCTCTCTCTCTCTCTCTCTCTCTCTCTCTCTCTCTCTGCCCCCCTGCCCACCACATAAATCCGTGATGTGATGATATACTGGCTGATATCCGAGAGGTTCAAAATGGCTGTGGTTTTTCATTGTCTTGTTGTATGTATGCACAGAACCCTGTTTTAGGCCAATTGTGGGGCCTTTGGTTGTAAACTATAAATTTTTCTTTTTAAATTATGGAATTCGTCTGAGAACCATCTTAGAGTTGGGACTAAATGATCAAAGAGTTCGAGTGGCTTGGAGATTCAGCTGCAAGTTGTCAAATTTATACAGGGGTTAAAGAAATGCAGCAGCACGTGACAAGAGCTCGTCCAGGCCCATTTCATTTTGTGGATATCAGCCAGTTATTATGTGATGGTTTCTTTCTACTTCTTCATTTCCTTCTATGTTTGTATCATGTGATGGTTGCATGCCTGTTCATGTTGGGATTCTGCTATCCGAAACAAATTCAAGCTAATGAAACCCTATGAAATCTGAATAGGTTTAGCCTAGAAATCATTGCCCCCTTCATGTCTCCTTTAGCCAGCTACCAGCCAAATAGGACCCCATAAGCAAACAGAAGCTTCTGGTTCAAAAAGTGAGAGGAATGAGTTTACCCTTTGGCACAAGTGTTATGTTAGTTTACTTGATTTAGCTTTAATCATGGTGCTAGAATTTGGATAATGTATGGTTTGAGTGATCTTGACTTATTTCCACGCTTTTAGGTTTTAATCTTGACTTATGGATCGATGCTTCATATTCTTCTAGTTAATTTTAAAATATTTGATTTTAAAACAAGCTAAGAAGTTGGAGACATGAAAATGACCAGTTATTAAGGGGAGAACTATGATAGGGGTTTGAAGTTCTGGTTACAAGAGAGGGAATAGGGTAATAAGTTAGATTTCTAAGGACAAGTAAGATTTTAAACCAAGGAACTGTAATGGGCCGAACCTTATTTTTCATGGTATATATATTTTAAGGATAACATAATAACTTTTGAACATAAAAATGGATACATATGTCTAATCTAGGATCATGGATTTAAGTGATGTCTTTGAAAGCTTTCGTTTGACCTATGGATATAGGACTTGAAATCAATTTTAATACTTACATAATGAAACTTTTTTATGACACGGTATTAATGTTAAAGTTATGTTTGACTAGGCTTGATTTATGAAAAGTGGTTCTTGTGATGATCTTCAATATTATTAGAACATGATGGAATTTGAAGATATACATTTATCTTTTATAAATGTCGGTGATAATTGCCCTTATTTATTTTGAAGCTTCGCAAGTATATTCATGTTTGTGCAAATTTGAGTCCTATAAGAGCTGTGGAGGCCTGTGATTGGTTAGGCCTAATGAAGAGGTTGCTTTGCTTTTGGGTTTAATATTTCAGTCCATGAGAAATCTCATAATTTTGGGACCCAAAACCAAAGAACTATGTAGAGGGGGTTTAGGGATTGAGTTTATGATTGGCAATCAAGATTTTATTGAAATTATTTTTTGGATGTTGAATTATTGTACTCGATAATTTGTTGTTTAAATTTAGTACTTAATTGAATTTATGTATAAAATTCATATCTATGGATGGAATTGGGCAACATCACTGTTGTGACGATGACGGGACAAATTGATACATTTAACTAAATTTGCTAATATGAATTATAGTAAGTATACACAAGAACAATATAAATTCTATATATTGAATATTTGATGCTTTATTCTTCCTTCTTTACTTTATTGTTTAAAATACTATTGGACTTTCTTTCTTTTTAATCTATTTTTTATTGCCATGTTTATTCGGAGGATTTTAAACTACTTTTTTTTTGTGAGTTTATACAGCGTAATAACATTATGGACTTATTTTTTTTACCTATCATATAGTACTACTGCCATTCACTGTCGGACTTACTTTATCTATAAATATTATATGTAAGTTCTCAAATAATTAGGTTTACATTCAATTTGCTTGTGATATTTACATTACTATAACCTATTTGGAAAAACTAAGTTTAGAGACGACCTGAATAGATAAGATTTCCAAAAAAAAAAAAAAAAGTAATATAATGATAATAATACATATAATAATATGTATTTTTAAATGGATAAATTTGACTTACAAAACATATTTTTAAATACAAAAAAAGAGAGTTTCTGTAAATATTTGTTTACGATGTTTTATAAGCTTGTTTAATCCCTCTAATTTCTTTCATGAAATATTTGTGAAATGCAATATTTATGTTGATATAGTTATCGACAAGATTTATCAAGACGTTATAATAAATAATTTGTATCATATAGATTTAAGAGAAATGGCAAAATGTATGCCTAAACAACTTGCTTATTTTGTATAAATTTTTATATGAGTTTATTACAACAGTAAGTTTCTAACTTAAGGTTTTTTTAATAAGAAAATGATAATAAAATATTAAAATACACATTAACAAATTTATTAGGTGTATCAATTTGTCCCACCCATTGTACAATCGCAGCATGCAATTATGGTCACAGAATGGTATTGCTCTAATTTTTGATAACCATCCGGATATAAATTTTCACATTAGATTCAATTATATTGGATTTAAATTATAAAATTATTGAGTTACAACTATTTGCATTCGAAAAATAAATTTCTATGAAACATTGAGTACGTGCCATTCATATTCTTGTTTCCTAGTTTCTTTTCTCCATGGTAGGTTTGAAAGTCTTGAAATTATGAGGGTCAAGTGGTTCCCAAATAACCCAAAAATAAGCTACCCTTTCGGAGTGACCTAACTACTCACGTAAGGCCTGCAAGACTCCATGGAGACTCTAAGTGTACACCAACATGAGTATGCTCCGAAAAGTTTTGAAATAAATACAATTATTACTTGCATTTACAAGATATTGGCATACCTCATATCCTACTGTGTTCTAATATAAAAGAAGGTTATTTATAAGATCGCTTCTTATGAATGTCTAGTCAAATATGATTTTAACAATAATACCATATCATGACAAAGTTGCACTATGCAAGTTTAAAAATTGATTGATGTCCTAAGTATATAGGTCATGTGAGAGTTCAAAAGAGACCGGCTTAAACCCATTGTACCCTAGATTTGCATATGGGTCTATAATTTATGTTCAAGATTTATTAAGGTAGTCCTTTGAATATATAGACCAAAAGAAAAATGGTTTGACTAATTATATTTCCTTGTTTAAAAACTTACCCTTGTCTGAGAAATCCAACTTCTTAAGGCTTTGTTTGCGGTAAACTTAGTTTGTTTTAATTTGTTTCGATAATTTTTTTTACAATAATTTTTGTTTACTTAGTATGTAATGCAAGTAAAATAAAATGAGAGAGAGACAATGAGGAGTTTGGGTGTAATAAAATCTACCATATTTTGGTGCTATTCATATGAGCTTGAATTTACTACGGAAAGCACAATCTTGTGAATATGGCACATGACACATTACATATTTTATGTTTGTATATGTAATCCCATTTTGTATTTTTCTCTCAAATGATCGATCCTGAAATTTAAGATTAAGGTTTAGATTATTGTTGTTATATTTGTATCCCAATTTGTAATCAAATTATAGATGATTCGTAATTGTTCAATTATGGATTTTATGAATAAAAGTTAATTTTTTTCCTCTAAATTTTCTTTATGTTGTTTTTCTTTAATGTTCCTCCACCTCTTTTGGTTTTGTTGTTTCCAATGTGAGATTTCAGTTCACCCAACAATAGTAATTCACAAATTCCAGAAGCCAAATTCAATTAAAATTCACAATCCTAAGAAAAAAAATGGTGAAATGAGAAGAAAGATGAAAAAAAGACAACTAAAAATAAGAGCTTTTGGGCTTTAAGAAGCTAAAGATTGAGCCCTCGAGCTAACATGAATTGATCATAAAAAAGACAGTCTGCAAAGAATATTGATCTTTACTTCAAAATTCAACTGATTCAACCAATAGGGTTCTCAAAAATTTTCAAGGATTTCACAAAAATGAACAAATAAGGATTGAAAGAATTACCTTGCAAAGCATAATTGTTGAAATCCTCTATAGGACTCTTAAAAAGTTCATAAATGTATCAATATCTAATTTTTCATAAAATCTTCCCCAAATCCTATGATCCTACCTTAGAAATTTATCAAGTAGGACCATATGGCAACGATGCTTGCAAGCTGAACAAAACGTCATGTACCTGAACCTGTGTTGGCTTTTCCTTTTTTAAAAAAAAAAAAAAAAAAAAAAGATATTGTGCATGTTGGTTAGGTATTTATTTATTGTTTCCACCATTAGAAATTCTAAGAAGATTTATCCATGGTTCTTTAATTGTGTACTTGGCACATATGACCCTAGAAACTCTCGAAAGCTCCAAATGCACACTCTTACTTATAGTGGGGCACCTCTCCACGCAGAGTCTTTGCCTTGGATGGGACCCGCCTTTCATGGTGGGCAGAATTGTTAGACATGTATGCATGGAGCTAACATGGTTGGCACCTCATTCTACTTTTATTGTGATTCTCCTCTTGAGTTTTATTGTTGCAACTATGGCTAGAAGAACATCAAGTACTAGGATGAAAATGTAACTATGAACCCTTGAGGAAGCCAATACTCCACAAGGTACCAGCTTGGTCTCCGGTGAAGGATTGGTGGGTCAAAAATAACAAAAAGACTTGAAATTATCCACAAAGGTCTCTCCTATCTTCCTTTTGCTTGAAATCCCATGCTTAAAATCCTATGCGCAAGGAATTTGAGATCATCAATGCAGTTCTAGCTTCTTTGCCTCATGATGTGACATGATTGAAAGAATTCAGTGTTCCTGCAGCATTGCTTACTATCTCCAACCATTAGCCAAGGCTTTTAAAATGCTTTTGCCCAACTTCCTCTCAGCTTGAGCAAAGATTTAAACATATGTTAAAGTTGAACCATGCGAGTTGAAAATCTCAAGGTTTAGAGCTTACGAAAAGATTTAGCATGAACTTATTTAAGGGTAAAAAGGTCATGGGCAAATCTCATATTCAATAGAATGAATGGATTTGATTTTTCTCCATGTCAATTTGATTGATTATAAATAGTGAATTTCATATAGCAAAATATATAACATAATATTCAATTAATTATGATGCATCATATCAAAGTAAATATAAGAGAAGACCATTTTAGCTAGATTGTAGTGATGGATATGATCAACTTCCATAGGTTAGACATTATCAAGCCGGAAGAAAGTCTTGTCCACACTCTCCCAACCCGACTTGGAGGTTAGGCTATGCTCATCGACTAATCCCAAAGCAAAGTGGGTTGGATTGTTATGCAAGAAAATAGAGGGCCTTATCAGTTGAATTTTTTATTTGGTTAATGAAAAGAGTGAGAGAGATGACAAGCAATGCCATCCATTCTGAAATTTATGACGATAGTATTTGCCTATTGTGGAAGTACACAATTATTATCTAATTATTGAAACACAATTTTTATATTTACAATAAAATACACAATTTTGAATCATTAAAACTTTTGTCACTTATTCACTTACTCTTCTCTCACACAAATTCTCTTCTTCTCCCTATTAGATGAACACTTGTCTGGGATCATTTCATCAAATTATTTTGCCCACGAATATATACTTTGTTCAGCTGAATTCATATAGCTCCGCTGCTTGTCAAGGGACATGCTAGACTTTGTCGATATTATTCGCTAAATCGATTATTTATTGAAAAGCTTTGATAATCGGCTAAATCGCTAGATATTTTAATTCTTGTTATTCATGCAATTGAGCCAATAGAGAGACGGACAATTGGATCTCCAAAATGACTAAATAAAGCTCTAAGTTAATAGCTCGCATAAGGGATCTAATTTAATAAAAGAGATAAATTACGGAAGAAGTGGAATTGCATTAATTTTTATTTTTTTTATAAAGATTTGAATTTGGGGTCATCAGATTAGGAGATGAGAGATTTGCCCCCTTGGGGACTGAAATTGCATTAATTGAAATGTTGAAAAATAATAAATAAATGCTCAAAAGTAAAATGACATGAAGGTAGGAAAATAAGATGAAGAACGAAATTAACTGGTTCCTGTGGGATCCTTTAATGCTTCGTCAAGCATGATAAACAATAAAGAAGGTTGTATTTGAAAATTCTAAATTCCTTCTACTTATCTTTATTTTAAAAAAATTATATATAATAATTTAATTAAAATATAAAAATTATAAAAATATAAGAATTTTTAAAAAACAAACAAGACCGGATCAATGAGGGACTTAATTCAGTTGAGCAGCCAATGCCAAGTCAATGTCTCCATACTTGCGCAATTTATGGTTCAAGCGGGCGAAAGGGTTCACCTTTTGGAGCTCGTTGAAAACATCGTTGCAGTTTTCAACATTGGTGGCAACTGCTGAGAGCTCAGTACGGAGACTCCCTATGTTATCAGCCTTCACATATTGAAGACTTTGTTTTAAACTGTCAATGGCACTTTGGTACTCTTCAATGCACAGATCAAGGCATTGATTGTCAGCTTTGGTGCGGTCCGCTGTTGCCTTGGCCTTCAAAAATTGCTTAAGTGACGCCTGGATGGCCTGGGTAACAGCAGCAGCCGGCGAGCTCGTGCCGGCAATAACAGCCTCACAGAGCTTGCTGGAGCGCGACTTGGCGCACAATGATGCCTCAGAGCGTGCGGCGACAAGGACTGCTAGGGCAGCAAATACTAGAAAGACCTTTGAGAAAGATGGCCTCATGGTCGCTGTTTTCAAAGGGTTTAACAATGATTTCCTTCGTGGGTTCTCGAGATGATTTAGGAGAGGGTTAAATTCTTGTTTTTCTCGGAGGCAACTTAAGGTTTAAATAAACTCTGGAATACCTAATACCCTTTTGTCAGTTGTAACCATTTATGGTTTAATTTGGTAATAAGATTACTTGTGAGAGTAACAAAATTTTGTTTCGTGCGAAGGAATGATTCGAACAATTGATTTGCTAGTAACTATTTATTGTTCTAATTTTATTTTAAACTATAAATATTGTTTAATAATTTATCCTATTAACCTCGCGTTCTTACAAATTCATTATTACTAGTAATTATTCTTAATTATCATTATTCAAAGTTTTAAAGTAAACTCACAAATATATTTCATGTGCAAAAATTTTTAGATCTGAATAGGGTTATAATCACTTATCTTTTTCTAATAATTAGATATTTTAGATCGAAAAGATATCATAACATTGAATCACTCTCTATTATTTACAATCTAAATGTCATAATAAAAAAAAAATGATCAACAAATTCAATCTATTTCTTTTCTCTATTTTCAAGTATTCTCGACCATAAAAAATGGTTTCTCCCATTTTTTGTTTTTAATTCACGTCACTTTCTCCACCCACGTGAGAAGAAGTGTCTATTTATTTGGAAGATTAGAAAGAGGGGAGTTAGGAGATTGAGAAGTGGTTACCAAAAACCATCCCACCCTTTTCCTTTAAATTCAAATAATTCAAAAAAAAAAAAAAAAAAAGATTGGGAACCCTTAGGCGGATCCGTGCCATTTTCCAACAATTACAAATAATTTTAACCTCACAAATGGCAAATATTATTACTATTTCCAAGAGTTACAATACTGTCTAAATACTTTTTTAAGCATAGCAAATACCGGCAGATTTAGCTGGTATTTGAAAATTCTAAATTCCTTTAATGTATTTTTAGTTTATTTATTTATTTTTAATATTTTAATTAAATTATAAAAATATATGATTTTTAAAATTAAAAAAAAAATTATGCTTTAATCTTTAAAATGTTTTTGAAATCAGTATCAAACTTACAAAAATTATATTGAATTGCATGTGGCTAAGGCTAAGTTAACAAGTCAGCTTTTGCATTATTAGCTTCCACATCAAAAGAGTATGAATATACTTCTTAATAGTTTTGTATTACATGTATTAAAAGATCAAAAGCCAAACCTTCATCCCTCTTCCAAAAACAAAATAAAATAAAGGAAAGGAATTTCGATTGAAAAAAAAATGAAACTCTGGAAACCAGTTGCCCGGCATTACAGTAAACTCTACTGATTGATGCATCATTTTGGTAGGCTGAATCCATCATTTTGGATTCTCATTCACATTAAATCCAAACAAACAACCCATGATTTGTGCAAAATTACAAACTATAATTACTTATTAAATAAAAATAGAAAAGAATGCATATGAATCAAGATAACAAGATAATCCCTCATTTTACCTCAACACATTATTTGACTAATGGAGGGAGAGAATTGATACTGGAACCCTCACCCTCACCCCTAATTATTTTCTAGAGGATTTTACTTTTGGAGCCATATAAATATATTTTCACTAAAAAAATATATATATTCAAAACTTTAGAATATGACTTTTTTTTTTTCGAGTTTATCAGCATATGCCTAAAACTATGCAATAGGGTAAGATTAATAAAGTCACTAAAAATCCGATATGTTTCTTGAAAAAAGGTGTATCAGATACACAATAAATGTGTTACATTACAAAACCAATTAGGCTATATATGCATGCTTGTACAAAATATGACATACTTGTTTGAATGGGTATTGTATTCAAATGCAAAGGGGAACATATCATATGCCAATTGCAAGGTCTCTATCCACTCCTCTGGTCCTGATCTGTAAACCCTTCTCTCTACTTTCCTCAAAAGCAAAAGAAAAGCAGAGAAACAAAAGAAAAACACGAGCCCCCTGCCTCTCACATTGTAGGCTTTAGTTGATTTCGGCAGCCAATACCAAGTTGTTATCTCCATACTCCTTCAACTTCTCGTTGGTGTTGAAAAAAGGATTCTTAATTTGCATCTCGGCGAAAGCGTCATTGCAGGTTTCGACGTAGGTGATAACTGCGGAGAGCTCAGAACGGAGGCCACCAATGTCATTAGTCTTAATATATTCAAGACCTTGATTCAAACTGTCGACGGCACTTTGGTACATTTCATTGCATTGGTCCACGCATGACTTGTCAGCTTTGCTTTTCTTGGCTTCTGCCTGGGCATTCAAAACCTGCTTAAGTGAGGCCTGGATGGCCTTGGTTAAAGCCGCTGCTGGTGAGGTTGTGCCGCCAATGACGCTCTCGCAGAGCTTGGGAAAGCTTGTCTTGGTGCACAACAACGATGCCTCAGATTGTGCGGGGGCAAGGACTGCTACGGCGACCACTGCCAGAAAGACCTTTGAGAAAGAGGAACTCATTGTTGATCTTTTCAAAGGGTTTGACAATGTTTTCCTCTCAGGATCTCTCCGCAGGAAAATTGCAAGAGTGGTAATTTCCTCTTCTTTGGGAAGCCAGTTGAGGTTTAAATATAGGTCATATGAACCCTTTATGGGACACCCAATGCCTTTTGTGCCTTGTAACTATTTTTGGTTTAGTTGGGTGATTGGCTCATCAGGGAGAGTGACAAAATTTTGTTCCATGCGGAAGAACGATTTAAGCGGACAAACCTTCAATTTTCTACGGTAGAAATTCCAACCACCGGCTGGTTATATTTAGTATTTAGTCTCTTTTCTTTTCTACCATTGTTAAATCCTAAATTTATGTTTTACCTCAAGAGCTTATCAATTTTAATTAGTAAGTACAATAGATAGAAAAACTATTTACCTAACATATCAAACCTTTGTAACCACAATTTTGAGGTTGGATACTGCTAACCTCTGCACTCTAGTTATCCTCATTGATCTTCAATTTATTTCATCCAACATATTAATATTTTTCAATTAAAATAATAACCTTTTGTAGGAAATATATATATATTCAATTAGGAGTCAAATCTCACCGGCGATCGCTTTGTCTATTGGGATGTGATATTAGATTTTTAACCAAGATTTTGAGTTCGATTTATGATTTGGGCATAAAACAGACTATATTGAGAGGATAACCCCCTTAAATGAACCACTGCAAATCTATAACCGGAGTAATCGAAACATAACTCTCGATACCGATCAGTATATTATAAAAAAAATTATGAGTCAAATCTCTTCTTTTTTTTTGTTACGTGAAATTTTAACCCAGATAAGGAGAGAGTTATGACTATTAAACTGTCCTTCGGAAACCTTCCTTTTCTGTTATACATAAAAAAAAAATCTAAATGATTATTATCTTGATATTTTTTTTTATTGAAATGTCCACTTAGCAATGGTCAACTGAATTAATGTGATGTGATATCAAATCTCCTAATAAATTTAACTCGCGAATTGGACATAAAATAAATTACATTGAGAGGATAACCACTTAAATAGGTCATTGTAAGCTCCAAATTAAATTAATCGAAATATAACTGCAGATATTGGTCGGTATAGTAAAAAAAAAATATCCACTTGTTCCATAATACAAACCCAAGCACACACCCGATATTTTTTTTAATCCCCTGAACTTAGTCCACTGCCGAGTATCCTGAACTTTGCTCCGACTAATCTTGACCGAGCAACTGTGGGGTTCCAATCAAGAGAGAGCTCTCCCAATGTCATTTTTACCACTACCAAGACTCGAATCTCGATTCTTAGTATAGAGTGTTAGTACCCTTCTCATTAGATCAACGAAGCGTTGGTACACACCGATATCACATAATAAGATATGGCATATAAACAAGCTTAACCAATACATGATGGCGTAAGTGGGAAGGGTATTTTGGTCCATTAACCAGGTTAAGAGTTCGACTCCCTTTGGGTACGAAAAAAATATTGTTAGGAGAGAACCTCCTCAATTGAGACCTAACAGACTTCTCGGTCTGGATTAGTCGGGATAAAACTCTGGATATCAGGCGGTCAAGGTACCAAAATATATATATATATATGCCTTGCATAAGTTCGGCCCGACTCATTTCACGGGCCCAAATCCAAGATTTGAAGTAAAGAATTTTTCTTTTTTTATAAATCCATATTCAAAATTATATTTTAATTAATTTTATTTAAATGTTATCAAATCTAATTTAAATAAGAGAGAACTCAATAAATTTTTTTTTATTTTTAAATTTCAAAATTAAAATTTAATCCAAAAATCTTACGCTTCACTAAATACACTGTTCTTTGGTCTTTAAAGTGGAGGACTGGTCAATGGTTTTGCCCCAAATGGAACCAGTGAGAGAGAGAGAGAGAGAGAGAGAGAGAGAGAGAGAATCTTTTCTAGAGTAAGATTTCGTACATTCTAAAATCTTATTCAGTGGACCTAAAATTCTCAAACCAACAACAGCACACTAATTAAACCAAACACTTTTTACCATAGCGAACAGGGAAATATTTGGAGTGAGACCCACCGAATTAGCCAAAATCAAGATTTGAGAATAGAGATGGTTCTCCAATGTGAAATCAAAGAGCAGGAGCCGTAACTTGTGACCGCTGACTAGAAAGAGGCGGCACCAAAGCCTGAACATGACACAAATTTTTTTATTTCAAGAAAACAGGGCACCTGTGACGAAAAAATCCATCACTAGAGTGATCACAGATGAGGTTCTCTAGTGGAATTTCCAGAATTGGTATCTGTGAGTAGAAATTGATCAAACCATTTCTTGCAAAAACGCAGCAAGGTTAAGCCTAGACTCCACCTAAGAAGTGATTGAGATACAGTGCACAAGACCAATGCGATCGCTTACAGAAACGCAAATTAACGGAGCTAGCAAAGATCTGACTTAGACAACCAGGAATGCAAGTAAAGGGGCAAGTGGCTAGAATGCCACCGAGGTTTCTGTCCAGAACAAAACAAATGGGCACATTAATGTAGGAGGACTCGATGCCTTTCCAAAACTTCATAGTTGGCAAGACAGGTACTATCAAACGATTTGTAATTCGGCTTTGAATATTCACCGGACAACTCATCCAACAGCAATGAGTGGTAGCAAGTAGATGGCATATCAAAAATGACCAAATTATCCTCTGCTAATTTCGTATAGCTAAAAAGAGCAATCATGCATAATTAAGGAATAATGTCTCTTCCTTGCATCCAATTTGGTAAACTTCCGGTACCAAAAAAAAAATTGGTAAACTTCTTTCTTTTTAGGCTGTGTTTGATGGGGCCCAGAGGCCCGACAACAGGGAAAAAAGAAAAAACCCAACTACACCGTAGAGCTCTGAGTCCCCTAAGCCCGGAACAACCTTCATAAGCAGAGATCAAGCAAAAACATGCGTCATCCTACAAATTGGTATTTCTAGTGTTGAACTCTGGTATGATACATGTAATATACTGTGAGGCAATTTTAAATAACAAAATAGTAACATTTATGTTGGAAAAAGTTTTAACATACCTAACATCTCCATATCGCATTATAGATGCATCATCCCTGCAATATATTAAACATTATTATAAAATATATGCACCTATTTAACATTTTGAGAACAACCAAAAAAGGCAACTTGTTGCCATTATATCATTCAAGGCAACAAAATCATCCATTTTTGATAGCAAAGGCTAACACAGTAACCTTTAATTACATCATGTAAGCTTTACTGATAAAAGCCACCATCTATCTTTGGCATAATGTTCCGGCAAGTATCTGTCTCCCCTAATGAGCCAATTCATTTAGAATTTACTCCGAATGATTTAATACAAAAATCAGTGGAGTAATAAGAACATGATGTCAAAGAGGATACCCATGTCTTTTCATCTAGGAAAAAGAACATCCAAGAAAGAATCTCTTACCAAGTCAAAACAATTCTGTTCCCCTAGGATTCTGGGCTTATACTCCAAACTCCAAAGTCAATACATGTGAAACAACTAGCTTGCACCAATCCCCTTCATTTGCGTAGAAATTCGTTTAAAATTCACATAAGGCATTAAAATCAAACTTTAACAAAAATCTCACTTGCTGCCTAACATCTCTCTCTCACAAAACTTTGAATTCAACCCTTTTGTTAACTCTTCTGTATCTGAAGCCACAGGAGTCGGTGAGACTCGGCGGAAAATTTAGAGTTTTGAGGTCTAAGTTTACCTTTCTCACCCATGAAGAGCCACTGCTACAACACACAATCCTCCAAGTCCCAATCCCTGAAAATGTCCAAAACACAATCCTCCACATCTCAGCCCTGAAACAAGAAACTTATGATATTTTCTTTTTTATCTATTCCAGTGACCATAAGACAGGCAGATGCCTTATTTATTAAGGTATCTAGCCTTTAAAGGTATCTAGCCTTTTCGATTATACAAAGTTCCATATCCTTCCTTTTTCTCTATAATATCATACCACAATTAAAGGAGGCCCCAAATAAGCTTTTGAGATCTCGTTACCTGCATAAGCTTTTGTAGTATACAAGTCCAGAGAAAGACACCTGTTAGTTTCCCATCCTTTTTCTGCAAAAGCACAAGCAACAATGCATTAGCCGGAAAGGAAGGGTAAAAGTCTTGCCTGTTTGTTCTGTCTACCTAATTGTTAAGCACAGAAATGGAGAAGCCAAGTACCACAATGGAAATCGAATCAGACCAAAAAAAATTTGCTGTACCAGTAGACTCTGAGCACAAATCAACTGAGTTTAGATTGTTCTCAGTGGCAGCACCTCACATGCGAGCATTTCATCTGTCTTGGATTTCCTTCTTTTCTTGCTTTGTTTCAACCTTTGCCGCCCCACCACTCTTGCCTGTAATACGTGACAACCTAAATCTCACAGCCACAGATATTGGAAACGCAGGAATTGCATCAGTTTCAGGAGCAGTCTTTGCTAGGCTGGCTATGGGGACAGCCTGTGATCTATTTGGACCACGTCTTGCCTCTGCTTCCCTCATCCTCCTCACTGCACCTGCAGTTTTTTGCACTTCCACTATTGACTCAGCCGTTGGATTCCTCCTTGTGCGCTTTTTCACAGGGTTCTCTCTTGCAACATTCGTGTCAACCCAATTCTGGATGAGCTCCATGTTCTCTGCCAAGGTTGTTGGCACTGCTAATGCTGTTGCAGGAGGTTGGGGCAACCTGGGCGGTGGAGCAACACAATTGATCATGCCACTAGTCTTTAGCATCATCAGAGATATTGGAGCAACTAAATTCACAGCATGGAGAATTGCATTCTTCATACCAGGCTTCTTCCAGACACTAACAGCATTTGCTGTTTTGATTTTGGGTCAGGACATGCCAGATGGTAACTTTTGGAACCTGCAAAAGAGCGGTAGCAAGCCAAAAGACAAATTCTCAAAGGTTTTCTATCATGGTGTCACAAATTATAGGGGATGGATCTTGGCTCTGACTTATGGGTACTGTTTTGGAGTAGAGCTGACAATTGACAACATAATTGCAGAGTACTTTTATGACAAATTCAATCTGAACCTCCACATTGCGGGAATTATTGCGGCAAGTTTTGGATTAGCAAACCTGTTTTCTCGACCGTCCGGAGGAATTATCTCAGATATCATGGCTAGAAGGTTTGGAATGCGAGGCAGACTGTGGGCTTTATGGACAGTGCAAACTTTAGGGGGCGTTTTCTGTGTCATTCTGGGCCAAATGGGATCCCTAGGTGCAGCCATCCTCGTGATGATCATTTTCTCAATATTTGTTCAAGCTGCATGTGGTCTTACTTTTGGAGTAGTCCCTTTTGTCTCAAGAAGGTAAGTTTCTCTGGTTGCTTTCATTTTCATGTCTGCCAATTAACAACCTTAGATTGATCCTTCCCAGTACCAATAGTTCAAAATTACATCCAACAAGCCAACCCTTTCTATTCTTTCTTTTGAAGTCCATAATTCTTCACAAATACATTCCCTTGATATTCCAAAGGGAAGCTCCTTCAATAGACACCATGACACTGCATTTCAAAGATTATAATTGAGTCAACATCCTTTCAACGAGCATAATTTTATAAGCATATGAAGGTGCATCTTCACATGTCAAAAGCATCTAATGATATTCTATCTGCATATAATTTCATCATTAAAGATTACCCATTTTCCTTCAATTGGAGGAACCAAAGACATTTCGACTGTGAGCTGATCAAGCAGAAAGCATGATGCACAAGTCTATAACTAATCACCTTTTCTCGAGCACCATTTTAACTCCTAGCATTAAGTTGTCAAAAAAAGCCAAAGCCTAGAGATGTGTGCTATGGCCTCCGAGAACAAGAGGTGGTAAATAAGCAGCAATATTGTTTATTTCTCGGTCATCTGTAACAGAACAGACCCCACAACAAAGTCCTAGGCCTTCAGTCAGATACCAGAACTACCTTTTTGCATTCTGTAATTATTTTTTAATTTCTTTGAGTTTCGAATTCAAATTTTTTCAGAAGATTAAAGAGAATCCATTTTCTTTGCATTTTGAACGGAGTGTTTTCAATTTATTGTGTTCCTTAATACCAAAAATGATGTTAATTCTTCAGGGCATTGGGCGTTATATCTGGTATGACAGGAGGTGGTGGAAATCTAGGAGCAGTTCTTACTCAACTGATTTTCTTCAAAGGATCCAAATACTCAAAAGAAACAGGAATAACTCTGATGGGTATCATGATTATTTGTTGCACTGTCCCAATAACCTTAATATACTTCCCACAGTGGGGTGGAATGTTTTGTGGTCCATCCTCCAAAGCTACTGCCACAGAAGAGGACTATTACTTGTCTGAATGGACCTCACGGGAGAAGGAGAAGGGATTTCATCAGGCAAGCTTGAAGTTTGCTGATAACAGCAGAAGTGAGAGAGGTCAAAGGGTCAACTCTGCATCAACACCATCCGATGATAATGAGAGTACAACTGCACGTGTTTGATCCGGCTTCTCTGAAGATTGAAGCATCTAAGAAGAACCTAAAAATGTAGAATTGATACTTGCCATTGTAAAGCTTTCATAAGCCAACTTAAACATGGCAAGCAGTGGAAAATACAAGAGAAAGAAAATCTGAAAGCTAAAGTATCATACTGTAAGATTATTGTTTGTAATTCCCCTTTTTCTCTCATAATGTTTTTTTTTTTTTTGGTCCTTGCTTCTAATTCCTCTTGCAATGTTATATTTGGCCATCAAGGTGGTGATACACGTAAAAATGCAATTATGCACAACAGCTTTTAAAGAACTCGGATCAAGTTTTGTATTCCTTGGAAAATAGTTGAAAAAGATCTTAGTTTGTTAATGTTTTTCCTTCCTAGCATCAAAATTTCTGCAAATAATTGACCCAATGGGATACTGTTTGTTATGACCATATGAACTCATCATCCCCCCATATGAGTGCAATCTCTTAATCAACAGAATAACTTTTGAATAATGCAAGAGAAACCAATTGGGTCAAAGATTAATTGGACAAATCTTACGAGATAGTCCTTCTCAGCATTTTCATTATTTTTGGCTTGATTTAAAAGACATTTTGACTAATTCAAAATTATTCAAGTTCGAATTTAGTTTTTTACCCATTATAGAATTTGATCCATTAAGTCACCGACTCTTTTGGTCCATATAGAATTACTTGTAACTTTCCCACAATAAGTGGCTACATTCGATGAATTTATTTACCAAATCTGTCTTTGTTGTTGTATTAAATAAATTAAAGATATTTTAAATTACCTAACCTTACCAAAACTAATTGATCCATTGAGTTCATATTGGTTGAAAACTAGAGGGAGCCCGCCAATGCTAAGCATCATAACAAATCCACTCAAACACTAAAATTCGAATTCTTGAGTTCCCCCGAGATCATTGTAAGCAATGCCACTTGATTGTATAATATGTTCGTTTTGTCATAGCAAGTTCAAAGCAACAATAATGTGTTTGATAGTCTCCAATAATTTAGACATACTTAACCCTCCTGCCAGGGCTGGTAATTAGGGCCAGTAGTCTGATTATATTGTTAACTAATGTCCTATGATATAATTTAGAAGTTCATGAAGAGATATATTAAAATTTCCCACTGCTTGAAGCACTGGGAAGGTTAGGATACCCTTTGTTCTAGCCCTAGAATATTGGAAACCCAAAATTGTCAGAACAAAGAAACAAAAAAATTAAAAACAATACATTCAATTTTACAATGTAGCAAATGTCTATTATCAAATCTTGAAGGATAATTACATATACCTAATCTCGAAGGAAATCAAGGTTGATAAACTTAAATTTCAAAGGATAAAAATCCACATGATTAAGAATGTTTCTCCTTTTATTTTTGTGGTTGGTGTGAAAAATTGAAAGCTAGCAAAGTAATAGATGAGAGATATTTTTTTTTTGTACTATACCAACCGGTATCCGGAATCATGATTCGACTAATCCAGTTCGTGACTTACAGTAGGCCATTTAAGATATTATCCTCCTAACGTAGTTTTTTCCATACCCAAATCGCGAGTCGAACTCAAAAACGTGGTTAAGAGATCTAACGTCATATCCTACTAACCCAACTGTCCGTCGGTAGATGAGAGATATTAACAACACACGGCTTCCCTTCTCTTAGCTCATCCTCTCCTCTTCTCTGTCTTTGTTCATTCATTTTTCTGTCGCACGAATCAAATCGACAAAAAAACTGAATCTTTTCTCAATGGTCCTTGCAAATTACCTCTTATATTAGCTTTGCATCTTCTCTCCTGATCTTAATTAAAACATAATTTGTCTAAAACATATTGAAGAAGAATAGAAGCTCTATATAATCAAAGATGATATTACTTTATTTCAAAGATTTTGCCGAAAATGGAATTTAAGTTGGACCACAAAGCTGTAACTTGAAACAATTTTTCTTTAGGACTACCCCACCTTATTCTTAGGCAATTCATCATCATATTGGTGTTATGTTTTCTCAATAACACCTTATAATTTGTATAAAAGAGAATAATCTCTCTCTCTCTCTCTCTCTCTCTCTCTCTCTCTCTCTCTCTCATATTGATGTTTCCCAAGTAACGCCAATGATATATGTTGTGGGTCATAATATTATGTTTTGAAATATGAATATATTAGTTTATTACGTCACGACTAATGAATACATACATATATGTACTCGTAATTCCCTTTGTCCAATGATGCTGTCTTCTTCCAAAGTAGCTTAAAACCGGCCGGTCCCTTGTTCATAGAACGGCAAACAAATAATAGTTTAAATGAATATTGGAAACCCAAAATGTTCGGAACAAAGAAAACAAATTAAAAACGATATATTCAATTTTACAATGTAGCAAATGTCTATTATCATTATAACAACAACAACAAATTGGGTCTTAATTCCAATATTTGAATTCGACCATTTGAGAGACAAATTTAAAAAAGATAGAGAAAAGAAAAATAAAATAAAAATATATATATAAAATAAAAAAATAAAATACAAAGAAAAAAGAAAGTAAATAAATAAATCAATAGATAAATATCTAAAATATATTGATTTAATTTGTGTGGATTCTTCTACGCCATCCATTCCTATCCAAGACCATTTTCTCTTCTAAACCCTTAATTCCATGTTTTTATAAATAACTTGCATCCAAATTTTTAACGGTCTATTTTTTCGTTTTATTATATCTCCTATATTTAAGTTCTCAGTTCTCCTAACGGGTGCATCTTTGGGCCTTCTTTGCACATGTCCAAATCATCTCAAGCGACACTCTCGCATTTTATCCACAATTGAATTAACTCCTAACTTATTACGAATCTCTTCGTTTCTAATTCTATCTCTTCTAGTTTTTTCACACATCCATCTAAATATTCTCATTTCTGTTACAACCATCTTTTGCTCTTGTTGTTGTTTAATAGCTCAACACTCGGAAACATACAATAGTGTAGGTCTAACCGCGATTCTATAGAACTTTCTTTTCAAATGCAATGGTATCGTGCGATCAAAAAGAATTCCGAATGTCTTTCTCCATTTCATCCAACCCGTTTGAATCATATGGTTCACATCTCCATCTATATTGCCATCGTTTTGAATGATGGAATCTAAATATCTAAATCGTTCACTTTTGAATACATCTTGCTCATCTAATCTAATCGTTTATTCATCATTCCTATAACTTTCGCTAAATTTACAACTCATATATTCGATTTTCTACATCTCATATATTCAGTTTTCGATTTACTCAATCTAAACCCTGTAGATTCCGGTGTAAGTCTCCATAGCTCTAGTTTAGCACTAACACTCTCCCTAGTTTCATCAACCAGTACTATATCATCTGTGAAAAATATACACCATGGTATTTTATCTTAAATATTTTTTATTATTTCGTCTATTACTATTGCAAAGAATAGAAGACTGAATGTCGAGCATTGATAGAGCCCAATATTAATAGAAAAACTATCACTCAAACCCCTACAAGTTCTTACGCTAGTTACAGCTCCCTCATACATATCTCTAATTAGATTGATATATTTTAAAAATATCCCTTTTTTCATCATCGTCCACCACAATAAGTCTCTAGGGACCCTATTATATATTTTTTCTAAATCAATGAATATCATATGTAGGTCTCTCTTCCGTGCTCTATATGTCTCCATTAAATGTTTTAACTGGTGGATTGCTTCCGCGGTGGATTTTCATGGCATAAATCCAAATTGATTTTGAGATACATTTATCTTCAGTCTCAATCTATGTTTTATTACTCTCTCCCATAATTTCATGGTATAACTCATAAGTTTAATTTCTCTATAGTTGAAACAATATTGTATGTCTCATTTATTTTTATATTGCGGTACAATTACACTCTTCCTCCATATTTGAGACATTCTCTTAGTTAGACAAATTTTATTGAAAATGTCCGTTAATACTTTTATACCAAATTCATCCAAACATTTCCACACTTCTATAGAAATGCCATCAGGTCCTATAGTTTTATTATTCTTCATTCTCTTTAAAGTCTCCTTCACTTTATGAACACGAATCTTACGTTTAAAATCTCTATTAATCTCTTTTACAGATATCTCAATATTTTCTATATTATTTATAATTTTAACATTAAAGAAATCATCAAAATAATCACGCCAATGTTTTCTTATATCTTCATCCTTTACAAGTATATTATTAGTTCCACTCTTAATACACCTAACACCCTTTAAATCTTAAACATTTCTTTCTCTCAGTTTGACAATTCTGTAAATCTCTCTCTTCGTCTTTAGTCTCCAATCTTTTATACAGTTCATTATACACCTTCCTCTTTGACTCTTAGATAATCTTTTTTACCTCTTTTTTTGTATTTTTGTATTTGTCATATATATCGCTACTACTATTACTTTTAAAGTTCCTATAATACTCTCGTTTAATACGGATAGCCGTTTGAATTTCTTCGTTCTACCACCATGATTCTTTGCCTATTGGGACCTGACCCTTAGATACACCAAGAACTTTTTACCTATACTCATAATATTAGTAGATATCTCTTTTCACATTGTTTTCAAATCATCATTAGTAGAGCAATTTGTCACTTGAATTAATTTATCTTTAAAAATTGTCACAATTTCTCTTTTCAAATTCCACATCTTAATTCTTGATTCCACAAATTTATGATATTTCTTTTGCCTTTTAGACACACGTATATCTAAAACTAAGAGTCTATGCTGAGTTGTCACACTCTCCTCCGGTATAACCTTACAATCCTTACAAGTCATTCTATCATCTTTCTCGGTGCGAAGGAAATCTATTTAACTAGTATTAGACACACTTCTATATGTAACTAAGTGCGATTCTTTTTTCTTAAGAAATGTGTTTACAAATACCAAATCGAATGCAGTGGCAAACTCTAAAATGGTATCTCTCGCCTCATTCCTACAGCCAAATTCAAAGTTTCCATATACGGTTTCGAATCCTCATTCCTCTCGCCTGCATATCCATTTAGATCTCCTATAAATAACTTCTTTGTACTAGGTATGACTTGTATAAATTTATCTAAATCCTCCCAAAATTGTCTTTTACTAATTGTATCTATACATATTTGAGGCGTATACACACAAACTATATTAATTATGTTGTCTGCATCTACTAACTTGATAAGTATAATTCTCTTCCTTCTTATCTCTATTACATTCTCTAATAGATCCTTATGTATAATTATTCTTACCCCATTCTTAGCTCAATCCCTACCTGTATACCAAAACTTATGACCATAGGGTTCTACTAATTTATCACTAAAAAGTAAAAATCTACGAGTGTCAAATTGAAAAGGTTAAATAGTTCAAGTGTTGTTTAACTGAATGGTTGTCTGAATCAGCTTTAGTTAATGCCTCAGCCTATGCATATTTAAGATTGAAACCCTAGCCTATGCAAATCACCTAAACCAGGATATTCCTCAACCACCACTTTTTATAGCAAAATCTCAAGTAGGTGTAATAGCAAGTATTGCACTAATAAGCAACATCATCGAGCCCACAGCGACACTGCCAGACACAGAAACTAATATATCTGAATCGGCTTCTGAGGTCTAAAAATGAAGAAAAGAACAAGGAAGCTGATCTGGATGAGAAATCAGCCATTTTGTTTGGTTCATAAGCCAAATTTAAATAGCCTGAGTACCCAATTCCCTTGTTTTTAGCAAACAGTTTTGTAAATACAATAAAGAAACAAAACAGAGGAACCCGTATACCAGAAAGCAGTAAAAACGAAAACCTCATGTTCTCTCCTTAGTCACGTGCTAGAGTTTCAAGAAAAAAAATCCAAAAGGTAAAATTCAAAACATCACAAAATTACGGAAAAGCATTGATATGGATATAATTCTTAAAAGTTTCAGTTTGATAACGTTTGGCCAGCATTTACTAGCAACCATGCAAATTAAAAGATTGGAAAATTTCTGCAAACAACAGATCCACTAAAATTCAAACCTTTATTTTGGTCATGTAAACTCAGCATCTCCATATGCAAGCACCAATCTCTGATTCAGCAACCATATCATCTTTCCTAGGTTAGTAGCTAGGACTAATGAATTATAATCACCATATATGTTTTCCCTTAGTAAATACCTAAACAAGCATTACATGTATCATTAAGTCATAGAACTTGACTAAGAACAGGGGAAGAGACTTATATGATGCCCATGCAAAGCTTTTGTTCTCCTAACCATATTGGACACATCCTCTACAGCATATATGTTGCCTCAAACTCTTACACTTGCACATTCACTTGAAAATTTTAGTCTCCAACTAATAAACGCGCGCCAAAGGGCATTATTGTAGCTCTAGTTGCCTCATTATTATGTTAAGTAATGGAACAACAAATTGATTAGTGCATAATTTCCCAGAAAAGCTAGTGCATCCTAAATTAGTGGATGGGTCACTTACAGGCTACCAACTAGATTATGAACTAAACCCTGGGATTAAGTAAAGAATTCCTATGTTATAAATTATTTTAAACTAAAAAATGGTTTATTAATATGACACATTCTGTAATGGTGTTTTATGACTATTGAAGCTATTTCATGCTTGCAAGAGACAAATCGTTTTTCCTTCCTATCTATTTCTGCAATAACCCCAAGTAGTTATCTTAGTGTGTTGACACTTTTGAAAATGTCAATTGTTCATGTCATATTTGTGTTGAACACGGTTCTTAAACACAACAAAATACATAATTTTGTATTTTTAATTTTGTCGTGTCACCAAATGTCTTGCTCATAGATAACCACACCACTCCCAGAAGTGTGCTGGCACTTTTCTAGTCATTAAAATTAGAAGAAATCCTCATCTTAGTCCAACTAAGCCCTTAAATGTTAAGGGTTTTAAAAGAGGGTTTCGCGACTTCACCAAGAAATTCTAACAAGAAGCTGAACTGATGACTTGGTAAAAGTGAATCCTTGAGACAATGAAAAGCACCTAAACCAAGTATATTTCTGAGCCATGTCTTTTGTTAAAGCGAAATCCTGCTATTTGAAAATAACATAGTCCAAAACAACATTGTCGAACCGAACACATGAATCAGTCGAAACCTTAAATTAAAGAACAAAACAAGAAAGATAATCTAGACGACAAATCCATCCCGATCCATAAGCAAAAAGAAAAACTACGAGCACTAAAATTTTATGTGTGACTGCCAAAACAGAAGGGAACAAACAAGAGAAGACAGGTACCTTTTCGATGTGAAAAAAACCCTAGAAAATTTGTACGTCGTGATCTCCGCTCCAAGAATTCAAGCAAGAAGACCTGATTAAAATTGTAATAGTCACGAATTGAAATTATGCTTTCAAACATAAGACTTGACCCGATCAAAGATGTGTAGAGAGAGAAATTGGTTATAATTTGCGAAATGCAAAAATTTACCTGAAATTTGAACGGACTTTAAAGCGGGCCTTAGGAAGCAACGAAGAGTCTCTCTCTCTCTCTCTCTCTATCTCTCTCTACACACTCCATTTTTACTTGCGCACATACCCACAAGGGAATCCACGTGGAAGGGCTTGATTCCGTTACGTAGAACGTGCACCTGTTATTTTAATCAATGGTCGATTTGATCACATTATTAGTATTTTTAAAAATCAAAGCATACCTCTTTCTCTAATTATATAAAAAGGCGGTTAGCCTTCCCAATCAACCAAAAAATAGGGAAAAAAATTAATGAATGGTGGAAGCTATGAAAAGGGAGATTTCTCCTTTTTAATCCCGATGGACAAGAAACAAGAAAAGGGGGGAGGCTTTTACTTTTTCCAATGGTTCTTTGATTCCCAGTATTTGATTATGGTCCCATAAAGGTAACCTTGCACTGCAGCCCACCAACCCTCCACATTGTGGAAGGCCTTATGTCAACTATTCCAATCTCTGGGGCTTTTGCTCTCCACTTTTGCTTTTGTATGGAAGTTTGGTGTTCACCTAAAAACGATAAAAATTGTAAAAATATATATATTTATAAATATTCAAATACCAATCTCACAAAAAATACTTCAAATAAATTTTTTTATTGCACGTTATTTTCCTCAAACGAGAGTAAAGTGACCATTTCCATCGTGGCTTAGCCATTATGTTGCAATTCTTTATTCTTTGAAGTTTGGGCTTTCATATATAATTGTGTGAAATCCATATTTCTTGGTGGGGTATCTTCTAAGTTTAATTAATTTACTGTAAAGAAGGCAGGAAGAAATATTTTTATTATTATTATTATTTTATTTATAAAGAAGGTGGAGTGACCAGTATTGTTATTCCTCCCAAGTGTGATTATGAAGGTCCTTTTCGCAGTAAAATCTCTCGCTTGAGTCATAATTACTACTTGTAAAACGATCCATTACCTCAACCTCACCAAGGTGTCGAGAGGACTCGATATGCCCTCCATAACTCTGGATAGTTGCCGCAACTAAATAGCTAAAGCATCTAAACCTCTTCCTTCTGTCATTTGCACGTAGAGATGAGAATAGCATTATTGTTACAATCTTTTGGATGGTGGAAGTGAAGTGGATGTCTGAAGTGGTTTTCCCCCCTACTTTTGGTTTCTTAAATAATAATAAAATGATTCCAAAGCCATTAGAAAGTAGAAACTTTAGTAGCAGACCTGAAATGGCTGCTCCCCTTCCAAAAGTGCTCCATTGATTTCAAATGTTGTAGGATCTTATGCCATCATTCTCAAAAAAAAAAATCATGCCAATTTTTTAGCAAAAGTTCCAATATTCTCAGTCTATGTGTGTGTGCCTGTCTTACTTTGCTTAGATTATTAAGAAACAAGAAATCAATATAATTGGGCATTTATTCATTCACGTTGTAAAAGTATTTTGATTACACCAAGAAACACCCAATCTAATCATCACCTTCCTGCACTAACCAAAACTTGTAGGAAGGGAAGCCCATGATTCACACACTAACAAACACTTTTCTTTCTTTTTTTTTTTTTTTGGAGGGGGGGAATTTTGGCTAACAAATGTTGTCATGAGATTTTGTTATTCTCTTCATAGCATTACCACTTCTTCCCAAACAATAATCGATGCTTGTGGAACTAAAGGAGCATGTAATTTCCCATAAGAATTATAACACAAGGCCTGTTGGAAACCCTCTGTATCCCTGTGACTGCTGCAACTGAATATCAATCAGATCCACATCGATGCATGGTATGTCATTGCTGCAAGCAAGATGAATTAGTTGCACGGAGTAAGTTCCTATTATTTGATCAAATTTGACCCCATTTATCGCCACTGCTCCTGTTTGGTTCTTGCAGTGATTTTTGTCACAGTAGTACTGGTCAATCATTATAGGAATCTTAACATTCGAACATTCGAGCCTTGAATGTTGGAAAATGATACATTCTTAAGAGATCCTTGTCCTCCCTGCCATGTCTTGATTCTCACTCCGTATAGAGGGCTTTGCATATTGATGTGCTCTACTACAATGCTCTGACACAAGCGACACTTTTGTCTTTCCCTAGCCCTCCTAAACTGTTAATCAGAAGAGAATAAGCAAAAGTGTGTTTGCATAATTATGGTACTCACATTGAATTAATTATTGGGAAGTGCCTTATTCCATGTCCAGGGCCTATTGATGTCATGGACATGAACGTTAGAGCAACCTGGTTGTATGGAAACACAATCATCTCCTATAAAATTAAGAACAACCCGTGTTGAAACATTGTCCCCCATACCAATATGTGCAAACACCACAAAGTCCTTTTAATAGTTCTTACCACATCCAACATTGGAGTGATGAATCTCTACATTTTGCGTGTTTTGCAAATGAATGCCATTGGTGTTTGGACTATTTTCAGGAGAGGAAATGGTGACATTGATAACCTTGACCCCGTCAGAGCTGTCGAATTTCAGATGACACAGAGGACTGTTTATAATGGTTATGTCCTGAACTGTTACGTTGTAGCTTGCATAAAATCTCAAAGCCTGTCTTGAGGGGAAGAAAAAATGAGAACAAATAAAAAAGGAAGGAACTTAGAGATCTCTGGGTAACAAGAAATCTTACCGTTGGTTTCATGTTTGGAATGTATTTTAATCTTTTCCTGCAAAATAACAATGGAAACAGAAAAGGCTATGAGGAGCCTATAGAAGCATGCACTAAAAAATTTGTTTAGTAAAGTAAATAAAAAAAAAGGCAACGAACCTGAATATGTTGGACTTGGGAGAGACTCCACCAGTTAGAACCTTCACCATCAATGGTACCGGTACCTTTGATGGTGAAGTTGTGAACCCACTTGAAATTTATCCACTGATACAAGCTTGATATAGACCAGGCACCAACATTTGGAAGCGCTATTAGTGTCCCATCTATCTGTTCAAGTGGAAAAAGGTCAATCTTGCCTTTTCCTTTATTACTTCAGAGTAGGTAATAAATGTCAATTAAACCAAAATTGTACTAAGACGGAACGCAAACATGGAGAACAAGATGGAGCATACATGAACCTTGTAGGGTAATTGGCTTGATGAGAAACTTGAATTCTGATGGGATTTCCACTGTGGCGAGGGGCATGTTACAAGCGGCTTTCCATGCTGCTACAATTGCCTGTTTAGTGGGGTAATAAATGATCATGATTTTTCCGAGACATGTCCAATTTTTTATGAAATAACTCGGATTTTTATTTATGCAACAACAGATATAAAAACACTTTAATAACTCTGAAAAAATAAAAATCACCTTAACTATGATAAACAACATTTTTTATAATATTTTTGTATCGTAAATGTACAAAAATTTGAATTAAAAGCATCTCCGAATCATCAGAAATGCCATCTCCCTTTGCTCCAAACGACAAAACATTGAAATGCTGGACTGAGTTGGATAAGGACCCTGTGGGGGAAGTGGGGCTGGTGGAGGTCTTGAAGAGCTCTCAAAGTCCGGAGGAGGACTCCTGTGTTTATGATGCTTCTGAGGTTTGGTCTTTATCATATGGCTGCTTCTTCTTGCCTCTGCGGAAGTGAATGAGAATGCAACACAAAGGGTGAGGACAACTAGAAGAGAACAAGTTTTTCGCATTTCTAAAATGTTACTGAACTTGGCTTTGATCGAAGCACTGAGGAATCTAAGCACTAAAAGGAGTTCAACTTGGCTCTTGTCTTTGAAACAGGGCAATAAGGTGGTTACAGACTGTTTGTATAGTTTTAATATAACGAAAATACCCTCTCAATTCTGTCCTAATCTGCAAGCAGACCCTCCAATTTAAAATTTCTAAATGATCCCAATTCTATATACCATAATCTTGGAACAGAGCTAATGTTGCATATTTTTCTATGTTATATAATATAATTCATGCAATTTTCCTTTTCAATTTATTGGCAAATAGAAATAGTAATTGTATCAATATGCAATTGACTTAATAGATAAGGGTATTAAGTTTTTTAACTAAGTTTCGAGTATTAAAACTTAAAAATTAAAGAAATTATGTTAAGAAAGACCCCTAATTGAATTGTATAATATTCGAGTCGGATTAATCAGAATATAGTTCTGCATACTAACTCGTTATACCAAAAATATGAATTTACCTCCTCTCTCTCTCTCTCTCTCCCCCCCCCCCCCCATATACATTTATAATAATCACTAACAACATTGTTTTTGAGTCTTCTATTTGAATGCAGTCCAATATAAAGAATGACTTTAGTTAATAAAATCTCATCTCAGATTACTTGGAAAAGGTTAGGTACCTTCACATTAGTTACGCATTCCAAAGGCTATCTCATTATGCGCAAATAGGCTAACATTTTATATAATGCGAGCAACCGCCAAGAGAATAATCAACTAGGTTAGTGGGGAAAACCAAAAATTATCCAAACAGCTAATCTCCCATGTAAAGGTTGTGATTTGGATACTCTTCCTTGTTGACAGCAATTGTCTTCACATGAAAAAACAATAATACCCCTTTATCAACCTTGTTTAGGAGTTTGCTATGAAGTATAATTATGGAACTATAATGCCTCAAGCACATTAACAATCAATTCTTTTTCTGAGGGGGGGACGTAGAAGTATAGCAAAAGAAAAAGGTTTCCACCCCAGCAGTGTCTTGTGGATTAGTCTCCAAAAAGAGTCCGAAAGTTGGAGGGGTAGGGGGTCCAAAGTTTCAAGTTAAGAACGGTAAACATATGCATAGTGATCATGAACATACAATACACCAGCACATGAAAGCAGTTGAATCTCATCGGACACTGAATTGTGACACTGAACAGCGTGAATAGGGCGCTTGAGTCCTATACTGCCACTAGGGTCACACACCAGAGAGATTTTGGTCTGTTGGAAAAAGGATTTGGTGGTTATTTTAGTTGCCAATTGAGGACCAGTGCTTTCAGAGGCATGTTAAGAAAGTGGGTCATTGACTATTAGAATGTTTTCTTTTTTTGGGGGGGGCGGGGGGGGGGGGGGTGGAGAATAAAAATTGAGCGAAAAGGAAGCGGGAGGGGGTGGCGTTGGGTATGGTGAAGTCTAATATTACCTGGATGGGATGTACCAAAAAAAAATTACCTGGATGGGCTGCAAAGAATGTTCTGGCCACTCCTCCCTTTTGCACGCTTTGGGCCAAATGTTGGACCGGTCGGTGCCCACTTCTGAGCCTGCAATTCATTTGTCCAAGAACAGCCTAACGTTACAAATCTCCTTCTTAATATAGTGATTTTAAATTTAAATTCTTATATAATCAAAAAAAAATAATTGATCTAATGGAATAGAATTTTTTTTTTGTGATAGAGAAGGAAAACAAAATACAAACAAAACTAACAAAAAACAAAACACAAACAAATAGAATGTTAAATTAGTTAACTAAATTTTAGATTCAAAATTTGAAAATAAAAAATATTATGCTCAGAAAGTCGTTCCTAAATAGGAACTCCATAAATATTTGAAACAGATTAATCAAATTCTATATATCGATAATAAAAAAAAAGAAAAGAAAAGGAAAAAAGCAGAGACACAAGCTCTCTTGCTTTTTGTGTCTGTTAAGTGACATTGACGAGTTTAGCCCAGGAATTTGACACATTAAGTTTGGCGCCTGCCCGCTGAACGGAGGCATGGTTACCTGTGGCAATGACTCTCCTTCTCTAATATTAAGGGGCTTTTTTTTTTTTTTGTTTTAATCCTCCTTCCCAAGGACTACTCTTCCCTTATTATACGAAAATATTATATATATATGTTTAGCAAAAGATCACTATTTTGCTCAAATTAGCAAGTTCTTAATATTTAAAAAAGAATAAAATCAGCATAGGTGAATTTGAAAACTTACAACAATATGCTGGAAGGGTTAAGAGTTGCAATTTTTAAAGCGGCAGAATTTTGTGATATTTTAATGATAATTTTAAAAATTTTAATAACATTTAAAATTGTCAGTAATTCTTTAACAGTGTTTATTAAAATACCATAAAAATTTTCATATTAATTTTTTTTTTAATTCTGGAGAATATATTGAAAATCAGCTTATGAAATTTAGATTACACAATTCATTCGTAAACAATTATACATAATTCAAACATCATTTTATTTGACCATGCAAGGAAATACTCAAATGGCACGTAGCAATTTGAATTCGGAGGGGGTTGGTAAGGAATTAGAACGTGAATCAAGTGTTGGTCCAGCAAATTTGATTCTTTGAAATGAAAAGTTTAGGGTCGAAAAGTTTATTTTTAAATTAGATTTTATAATTTATCGAATTGAATTAATAAATTTTTTCGATACAGTCAAGTTAAAAAGAAAAAAAAAAGAATCAGAAGATGAAATTATCTTATTATCTCTAAAGAAATAACTTAGTGATACAAACTTTTTTTTCAATATGATAATTTCATATTTAAATTCTTATATAATAATAAAAAAAAAAGAAACTATCTAGATTGAGATCTGAATCCCCCTCAAAGGAAAGAGTTGTGGAGCCCAGCTGTCGCACAGGCCCAGTGGGTTTTACTAACCCATTTGTCCTTTGACCCATACAAAGAAGCCCAAAACTCGAGCCCACAGACGACAATCAGAAGTCAGGTTGGACCATTTGCTCGCTGTTTCCCCTGTCGAAGGCGACACGACCGGCCCCGTCTGAAGCTTATGTCAATTTTTTTTTTTTTTTTTTTGTTCATGAATTTAAATTTGAAATTATCAAGTTGAGGAGGGAGGTTTATACTACTAGCTATTCTCTTGGAGACAAGCTTATGTCAATTTAAGAACACGATAATTATTTTTGCTTTTATATATTTTTTTAATTGTTTTTGGGTTAGACATTTACATTAATAGTCTATGATACAAAATCAGGACTCACGCACCACCTTCTAGTTGACCCATAATAATCATAGGGATTTGTTGTTTTAATCCACGATGAGAGTTTGAATGTTGGTATTCCCATTATGATAGGATATAAACATTTAAATAAATAAATAAATCAGAGTTATCTAATAATGACGATGAATTGTATAACCCACCAAAGAAAATTTCTATAAATAAAATTCGTAATTAAATAGAAAAGGGAAGAGTCCTAAATTTATGAAGGGCAGTGAAGGGCCAACGACTATGTCCCATATCCATCCACTCCTAGGCAAGAAAAGAAAACCATGGTTTCCAGCTCCCCTTCTCGAATGACTAATCTTATGGGTCATAAATTTCACGATTTTGGCTTGCACACGGAGATTAGTGGCAAACTCATGACATGATTCGTGAAAAGAAAATGCCGGAGCGGTGGGGACGCCATGTCCTAAACAACTGATTCCATCTTCTACACTCCAAAATTTCAACTTACATTCTTCCAAATGGAAGTATGGGTTCTTCTTTTCAACTTGTCTACCACAGTAAAGCACGCAAAGCTGGCATTCACACTCTGAAAATGATTTTAATGCATAAAGAATGGGACCAATGGGAACCCAAGAATGAACGTTTGAGTAGTTTAGATTTGACGACACTTTTCGATATAAAACATATATTGACTCGTAAAATTTTAAATTTTTTAATAATTTTTTAATTTTTATAAATAAATATTATAGTTAAAATAAAATAAAAACAATAAGGCCAACTAAGCTCCGCCCAAATATCACTCAAATGTCTCTATTTATGAGGATTTTTTGTATAATTTAGGATTCAAATAGCAGTGCTCCTACTTTTTTTATTACATTGTTCGACTAATCGATATTTAAAAATATATTTTGATTAATTTGGGTTGAATTATAATTAAATCTTTTATAAAAAAAAGTTTTCCTAACATAAATTTAAACCTGAATATTAATTTAAAATTTTAATATTTTTTTCACCGACTCATCAATCTATTGCACTTTCATCGCTCTCGTGGGGAGAAAGGAAAACTAATTGCCCTTCGTCATTATATCAAAATTTAAGTGTTCTGCCCTGGATAAAAAAAAAAAAAAAAAAAAAAAAAAAATCACTTACAATAATAATATGAGTTAAATCAATCATTCAAGTCAAACAATTACAGTCAAAAGGACTGGTAAGCTAATCGCTTGTTCTCATTATTTTTTAAAACCAAGGGAAAGAAAAAGGATGTGAAAAATTCAATGACGACAACTGGTTGGTGGGTGAAGCAAAGTATCCAATCAATAAAGCCCACGTCTACAAAATAGCCTGGCAGCATCAGTTCCTCCTTGATTAGATCTGGCCAAGGGCCGGTTCACCCAGGACCCAAACCAAGACCGGCCAACGGTTTGCAGTCCTAAACCGGACTGGCCTGATTTATGGAATTAAAACTGTGATGGAACTGTTGAATCGTGAATAAGAAAAGGACCGTGTCTACTCGTTTTCACATTAACGAAAGGTCAAGTTCATATTGTCATAAAAATGTTGGATTTCAATCACCATTGTCAATGAGTTCATCAAATCTGTTCCCATCAACCCATTAGAAAGAACCTTGAAAATTTTCTCCTACTTCCAATGGATTTCGCATCCAAATTTTACTCGGATCCTACCTTTTACATTATTTTTATTATGGGATTTTTCTTCAAGTCGTGTGTTTCAGATCCTAGGGCAACAGAAGCTGCTTTAGTATGCATAAACAGAACAGCAACAATGTCTGAAAGACGAACATTCGTATCAAATTTTGTAGCAGCCTTGGATTCTCTCACCCCATTAGTAGCCTTTCAAGGCTATGCAAGCGTTGTCAACGGAACAGGACACACAAAGGTCTATGCATCTGGAGAGTGCATGAAAGATCTCTCACCTGTGGATTGCGATCTTTGCTTTGCTCAATGCAAGACCCAAATTCTCAAGTGCTGGCCATTTCAACTTGGCACGCGCGGCGGGAGGCTTTTCTTCGATGGGTGTTTTATAAGGTACGATGATCATAATTTTACTAGCGAAATTTTGGGTCCACAGGACAAGTTTGTTTGTGGGTCTAAAGATTTTGGTGGGAATAAGACTGTTTTTGGAGCCATTGTTGTTGAGTTAATGAAGAATTTAAGCTTTGAAGCACCAAAAAATGATGGGTTTTTTGTGGGGTCTATGAGTAGAGGAAATGTATCGGTGTATGGATTGGCTCAATGTTGGGAGTTTGTGAATGGAAGTGGATGTGAGAAGTGTCTGGCTGATGGGGTTTCTAAAATAAGCTCTTGTGCCCCAAAAGATGAGGGCAGGGTATTGAATTCGGGTTGCTATTTTAGATATTCAACATATAAGTTCTATAACAATTCGGGACCTGATCATTTTCGAGAAAATAATGGAGGTGAGTCGTGCAAAATTGAAGTTTGTTCTCCATATTTTTTGTTGAATCTATTCAAAATTGAAGTTTTGGATTCGTAAGTACTGGTCAATGTCGTTTTTTCCTCACAACTGAAGATTGTTGTATGGTGTTATGACTGGACAGGTAAGGTTAGTGTTTGTTTGGGGATTTGTTCACACACACCATAATACTTGAAAAGAAAGACCAACCGTTTTGGTTCATACAGTCACCCAAATGACTTAAAATCTTGGATTTGGCAAAATCATCATTTACCTTTTATTTTCTTTCTCTCTCTTTTTTTTTTTTTTAATAGGGAACCAACGTTTGGCGATTACTTTGGCTGTAACTTCTTCAAGCTTAGCCCTTTTACTGATTGTTGCAATGGTTGCTTATTTTTGGAACAAGAAGATAATGAAACATAGGAGAGGTAGAGACATTCACATTTTCTAGGTTATGCCCAAGTTGGCTTCTCACGTTCCTTGCGAAACTGTTCTTACTTATATAGCTGTCTTACATCGTTTTAGATAGGAAACAATTTGGTGCTCTTTTGGCCACCGTCAACAAGTCTGAACTGAACTTTTCTTATGAAACACTTGAAGAAGCCACAGACTACTTCAACGAGTCTAATAAACTAGGGCAAGGAGGGTCTGGTTCCGTATACAAGGTAAAAACCCAGTTCAGAGTGAACTTCCTCTGCAGCTCTAAGATTTAGACTTTTGAGTGAAATCTGTTTCTGCTAAGCAGGGGATTTTGCCGGATGGGACTACAGTTGCTATAAAGAGGCTTTTCTTCAATTCAAGACAATGGGTGGATCACTTCTTCAATGAAGTGAATCTCATTAGCGGCATGAGTCACAAAAACCTTGTGAGGCTGTTGGGTTGTAGCATAACAGGCCCTGAAAGTCTTCTTGTTTATGAATTTGTGCCTAATCAGAGCCTTCAAGATCATCTTCTTGGTAGTTTATCTCATTTTATCCCATTTAGCTACACTTGATTGAGCCTGTGGGACCAATAGGGATCACCCCACGGGACCTGGGATACCATTTCTAAAGTTTTTACTAACCGAATTAGTTGTCACTGCTACACATATTTGTCTTTCAGATAAGAAGAAAGTTCATCAGTTATCTTGGGAAGTGAGGTTTAACATCATACTTGGTACTGCCGAGGGCTTGGCATACCTTCATGAGGAAACGAAGTCGAAAATTATACACAGAGACATAAAACTGAGCAACATTTTGCTGGACGAGGAATTCAGGCCAAAGATTGCAGATTTTGGATTAGCTAGATTGTTTCCACAAGACCAGACTCACATTACTACTGTCATTGCTGGCACACTGTAAGTATATTGCTAAGGATATACTCCTGCTTCTTTTTCCTGCAATTAAAACGAAAGATTGAAAAAAAATTTGTTGTAGGGGTTACATGGCTCCAGAGTACGTAGTTCTGGGAAAATTAACTGAGAAGGCAGATGTCTATAGTTTTGGAGTCCTTCTAATGGAGCTTGTCTCTGGAAAGCGAAACAACTCCTTTTGCCAAAATTCTTACTCACTGACTCAAACGGTAAATTGGATCATATTTTCTATAAATGAATTTTAAGGTTTAATGTGACAGCTTTAAACTAACAATAGCAATGTGCAATTTTTCAGGTTTGGAATCTCTACAAGGCAGAACGATTGCACGAAATTGTAGACAAAACCCAGAAGGATAATTATCAAGAAGAGGAGGTATTTAGGGTACTTCAAATAGGTCTACTATGCGTACAAGCCTGTGTAGAACTGCGTCCATCAATGTCTATGGTAGTGAAAATGCTTATGGATGATAACCTTGAAATTCCTAAGCCAACACAGCCACCATTTCTAAATTCTAGTAGTGCAGAAATCAGCCCAGTTCCTGAACCTATGGCTTGCTTGTTCCGGGCTGATTCTTTGTCAAACTCAAACCAGAATAGCTTGACACAGAGCTGGATTGAACCCAGATGAACCTTTGGAAAGATGCTAAAGATTTGGCAGCAGGATAGACTACAGCTGTACTCCCTTGTTACGATTTGTATATTATTTGTAAAGCTTCCTACATTGCTTATGAATAAAACTTTATTCTATAGTGTAAATATAAATTTTTCCAACTGGGTTTCTAATGTGTTGTCACTATAGTTTCGTTCTAGATGTCTTTGATTTTGTTTTTAATTCTTTTAATTTTTAAATTTTCTTTTGGTTTGAAAAGGGACTAGAAGCTCAACCATAAAAGAAAAAGTGCCAAAACCCAACTACACTGCCAAATCACTCTCCCCTAATCCTTGATTATCTCATTAGCCTTGATGTCTTGTTTTGAATAGATTCTTAATTGCACCAAATACTGCCTTGAGAAATCAACTACCAACCTTGGAGTACGGGAGTGAAGAACCAGAAGGTCCTATTAGTTATAGTTGCATTGTATCCCATCACTTGGAGCTATGAATTGTAGACCTTTTCAAAGTTGCGATCCTTACTGGCAGCTAGACTTGTGCTCGGTGATGATGCGCTGAGCACATGCATCTTATAATTTTTTGTCCAGGCACCGCGTTGAATTTTATGTCGGTGTTGTTGACAATACGTAGCATTGTAGTTAACCTAAGACCCAGCTTCAATCCCCCCTTCTGTCTCCTCTCTCTCTCTCTCTCTCTCTCTCTCTCTCTCTCTCTCTCTCTCTCTATAATCTATTGGACACAGACCGACCGCGTCTTGTCTTTTTTGTTAAAGACGTTTGTATCCCTTAAAAAGTCTTGCTTTGAATGTGAAACCCTCCCCAACCCTATCTCGACTGCTGACCATTGAACCATATGATTATTTTGCTGAGGGAAGATGCACCGTCGGGCTCTACAAAAAATGCTCAAAAATTCCAGAGTCTTGACTTCACTCACAAAGCCCCGGCCAACAAGCTCAACCTGAAGCAGAAGCAGAAACTCTCAGGCGCCACAGATTATATATACAATGGAATCGCCATAACGACCACACATATATAAAGCCAGGTATGAACACAACTCTTAAACTGTTCAAGCAATACTTCACATTGGACCATGCCTGACTCTTCAAAAATCAAAGCATTGATTCTTCTCTTCTTCTCTGAGAGCCCCAGGGAATTTTTAAGGATTATAACTTAATTAAGGGTTAAGAAGGGATTGGAATACAATTCTAATTTATTGGATTTTGTATCATTTGGGGTTTTTCTACATTCTTCTGTACATTTGACATAATTTTCTTTTTTAATTTATTTAAGAGGGGGGATGTGCTTAACATTAGAACATCGTCTGAAGAATGGTCCATTACAATCTAACATCATGTCAGAACACCCCCTTCCAATTATAATTTTCTTCTCTTCTATTTGGAGTTGTTGATCTGCTAAGACCCTCTGAGAACCTTTGCCGATCATCGGCGACAGAAGTGGTACCAGAGTGACATGTGGTGTAGACCTGTCTCTGTTTTGGGCACAGAGGGCAAATATTAATGGTGGTCGGTTGAGGGTGGTGTTCTTTCTGGATATCTATGAATGATTTTGACGCAAACAATATAAATGCTCAAAAATTAAGACCCCACAATACACAACCGTTTGAAAAAGAGGTTTCTTGGTCCCATTCCATCAATCACCTATTTTTTCCTTTTTTTTGTTGGGGGGGGGAGTTCTAGTCGTCTCTATTCAATATCATCTTCCTTCTCTTGGTCTTCCATTTACAAGTATGTGAATCCATGTCCGTGTGAAAGCAATAAAAATCCAAAATGATAATAAGTACCCAGTTTAACTTGATATTGATAGTTTTCCTTGCACAGGCTCCCCCACCTCAATGCCAACAAAATTTCGCTTCGTGTTTTGACTTCAGAGAGAGAGAGAGAGAGAGATAGAGAGATCTATATTGAATTTTCCTACACAAGCTTTCACACTTTGTCCCAGAAAGAACCGGCAGAACAAATTGATATCCGATTTGCTGAATTCCCCTTCTTTTTTGGTTCCTTGAATTGAACACTCTTACCCAGAATTTTCATTTTCATTTGCATTATTTTCTAGCCATCACAATGTTGTTATATCAGAAGTTGCTAAGATTTTCTTTTTTCTGTTAGCAGCATAGCTCCTTACTAATTCCTTCTACAAAAATTTGGGATTCAGAAGATCTCACAACAAATGCCCAGATCATCACAATATGAAGAAAGGAACCTCATCAGTCCTCATTCCAACGACTCTCTTCCTAATCGTGGCAACTCTGTTACTACAACTACATCTGACTGCAAGTGACCCTAGAATTCAGACAGTGCAGATAATGTGCGGACACCAATTTGAGCACAATTCAACAGTCTACGTTAAAAATTTTGTTACAACCATGGAGAAAATTAGTGACCAGATGCGTACATCTGGTTTTGGGATAGCAGTTACAGGTTCAGGAGTTGATACTAACTATGGTCTGGCACAATGCTATGGCGATCTCTCTTCGCTTGACTGCGTATTGTGCTATGCTGAGGCTCGTACAGTTCTACCCCAGTGTTTTCCTTTCAACGGGGGTCGCATTTACCTCGATGGGTGCTTCATGAGAGCTGAGAACTACAGCTTTTTTGAGGAGCACATCGGACCAGAAGATAGAGCTGTTTGTGGGAATAAAACTATGAAGAGTTCGAATTTTCAAGAGTCTGCAAGACAGGCTATTTTGCGTGCAGTGACAGATGCACCAGATAATAATGGGTATGCAAGGGCTAAAGTTGGTGTATCAGGGACAAAAAATGAGTCTGCTTATGTGCTAGCTGATTGCTGGAAGACCCTGAATGCAAGTGCCTGCAGGGCATGTTTGGCTAATGCTTCTGCATCGATAATGGACTGCTTGCCTTGGTCAGAAGGTCATGCATTGAACACAGGGTGTTTTATGAGGTACTCGGACATGGATTTCCTAAACAAGAAGTCCAGAAGCAGACTCGCAAAAGGTAAAGGAAGATGTTTTCTAGATTGAGAAGCTAAACCCAGGGCAATTAAAACTAAAATGCTAGAGGTTTAACGGCTATAAATCACCATCATTTAATTTGTATCTATGAATTCTCAGGGACCGTAATAGTCATAGTAGTGGCTGTTGTCAGTTCTATAATCATACTAGCAGCTGGTGTATCTATTGGAGTTTATATCTGGAAGATCAGAGTAATAGAGAAGAAGAGAAGAGGTAAGCAGTATCAGTAAATATCCATCTGTACACCCTTTTATTCTGCACTTTTGAATCCAGCTTATAGGTTTGAACTACCCTAATTTTCAGGTGCAGATGAAGCAGAGAAACTGGTGAAGACCCTTAGTGACAGTAGTTTAAACTTCAAGTATTCTACACTAGAGAAGGCTACAGGTTCCTTTGACAGTGCCAACAAACTTGGTCAGGGAGGCTTTGGAACAGTTTACAGGGTAATTTACTCAAATAAGGACATATTCATCGTAGTAGCTCATTCAACCTATCTAAACCAAACTAACTTTACTAATGGCTTCCACTGTAGGGAGTTTTGGCAGATGGAAGAGAAATTGCTGTCAAAAGACTTTTCTATAACAACAGACACAGAGCAGCAGACTTTTACAACGAAGTCAACATAATCAGCAGTCTGGAACACAAAAATCTGGTCAGATTGTTAGGTTGCACTTGCTCAGGGCCTGAAAGTCTTCTTGTCTATGAGTTTCTACCCAACAAGAGTCTAGACCGCTTCATCTTTGGTAATAAAAAATAAATAAATAAATAAATAAAACCAGACTTCTGTGATTCTATGCTGAAGTCTTAGTGGAACTCGTGCTAACTTCTGGATTACCTGCATAGTTTGAAACTCAACACACGGTCTGGAACTAATATTCAACTTGTACAACAAACAACAGATCCAAGCAAAGGAAAAGTGCTCAACTGGGAGAAGAGATATGAGATCATCATTGGCATGGTAGAAGGACTTGTCTACCTCCATGAAAACCCCAAGACCAGGATCATTCATAGAGATATTAAAGCAAGCAACATATTGTTGGACTCAAGACTGCGACCCAAAATTGCTGACTTTGGACTAGCCAGGTCTTTCCAAGAAGATAAGAGTCACATCAGCACTGCAATTGCAGGGACACTGTAAGTATCCCCACACCCACCAAATATTGGCCAAGAATTCGACCTTCTTATGGATTCAGTTTCAACTTATAACTATGAGTAACCTAATCCACAAATATACATCATCTGTGAACCTAGAGGATATATGGCTCCAGAGTACCTAGCCCATGGACAGTTAACAGAGAAGGCAGATGTCTATAGTTTTGGTGTGCTACTATTAGAGATTGTCACAGGACAGCAGAATAACAGGGGCAAAGCTTCTGAATACACAGACAGCCTAGTCACAACAGTAAGCTTGAAATATTATTGTTTCATTAGTTCCCATGCATGAAGATGATGCCAGATATGGTTTGTTAAATTATCCATTTTCTTTTCTTGTCATGGTTTTGGGGGGCAAAAACAGGCATGGAGGCATTTCCAGCAAAAGACAGCAGAAGAACTTTTTGACCCAAACTTATTGTTGCATAATTACCACGACAACATAAAGAATGAGGTTCTTAGAGTAGTTCACATAGGACTTCTATGCACCCAGGAAGCTCCATCTTTACGGCCATCAATGTCCAGGGCATTACAAATGTTGACCAAGAAGGATGAAATACTCCCGGCACCCTCTAACCCCCCTTTTATGGATGAGAAGACCATGGAACTTAACGATGTGTGTGAAAACCCTTGCTATCCCCTCAATGCCGGCAATTCTGCTTCAATTGCCACCGTCTCCGAGAGCTCTTTCTATGGAAGGTGAACTCAATAAGGTGAAGAGATCCGGGGATAGAATTTTTAAAGTAGAGTGCACCAATGATAACCGAAGAGCCCACAGCTTAGCTCATAAAATGCCTTTGCTTGGATTTCTTCCATTAATGCAAAATGTAATAGAAGTGGGAATAAGAGATCTGTTCATGGAGTATATAGTGTTCATATTTACATGTAAATGCCTATTGTTAAAGTAGAAGTGGGAAAGGTACATAAAATTGTAAATTTTGCTACAATTACTGTGAAATTTTTTCCAGACACCATATATCAATACTCTTCAGTTTTTTTTTTTTTTTTCTTTCTTGTTTATGTTTTATATTTGACCCCATCCTCTCCTCTTTCTCACCTCTTTCTTTCTTTCTTTCTTTCTTTCTTTCTTTTTTCCCCCTTTTTAACTTTGTTCTTTTTTCCCCAGTTTTTGAGTTTGGAAAACATATGGAGAATTTTATGTTATTTTATGGACTCCAAAGAGAAACACAACCACCCTGCTCTTCTAGCGTATATGATGACTCTTGCCCTTACCCAATTTTATAAAGTTACAGTCAACATGTATAAATAGAATAATCTTATTTCATCAAATAAGAAGCTTCCACAAGCAAAAATAACTGTTCATTGATCAAAAACACAAATCTACCTCCTAGGGAGATAACAAAGTATTAATCATAAACCAAAAGTTGCAAGCATTTTGAACACTAGGAATTAATTTCAAAGAGAGACAAAATTCAAGAAATTGCTTAGAATTACATGCCTAGCATGTTGCAACTAAGTTTCCCACGAGGCCTCCTCCTATCTCATAATGTTTAGCACTAGAAAATCCAGCCGATAAAGCAATCTCCTCTAACTCCTTTCCTGTAGGATAATAAACATTTATTTGCATGTCTATTCAGACTCAGAGTGCAGCATGATCAAGGAAAATCTGCAAATAGCATCTATACAGAATGCATAAAATCAATCATTTTCACCCTTCTCTACATTATGAATAAGAAGATTTTTCTTTCATTAATGCATATAGCCTGCTAAAATATGTATCTGCCAGTAGTGCTACCATCAAAGCCAAGTAGAAGTAGGTTCAAGGATATCTAAAGGACCAGAATGAAAAATAACTTAATGAGATTATGCAGTTTCATGAACTTACACAATCAAATGCAAAATCTATGTGAACTACAACGCCAAAAAGAAAGGGCAAACCTGTTAAATATCCCCAGATTGTGCTTTCCAAATATTGATAATCCTCTGCAAGTCCATAACCAGATGCCACAGGAACAACTACATTGTCGATCACCTTGCAAAGACAAGCAATGACAGCAGTAAGAAGAGGCAAATAGAAAATACATGGCAAATGAAAATGGTTGCAACACATTACTATTAAGTCCCTCAATTTTAAAGTTTTCCGACATTATGAATGAATCAGAGTAAAATGCACACTAATTTGAACTCTTTGGTTCTTTCTCAGGTGGGTGACAAAAGATTCACAGAAGAAAATGCAACCTTTTGAAATCATCTATTGTGTTAACACAAACTAATGAAAAAGTCAAAAAATATTCAAGCATTAACATTAACTGGATTTCACCCCCTCAAAAAATTTAAAAATAAAAAATAAAAAGAAAAAGAAAACTTTCTCATTGAACAGATACCCACTTTGTTGCAGTACCTGAAATGTGGCAATAACCTCATGATCACTTTTATTAAACTCAAGCATAGACACTGTAGAACCTGGAAGGGAACAACATATGAGAAAAAATGTACAGAATAATTCACAAGAATTTTTATAATTAGCTCATCTAATGAGACGGAGGACCTGGTTTCAGTACTCCTACGTCTCTTCCAAGGCTTTATATCTATCCAACACATTTCGAAGGCCATAACCAACTGTTATGGCATCAAAGAAACAGTCAGAAAATGGTAAGTCAACTGCATTACCTTCAATGATACACCTATATAAGACTAGCAAAAAAATAATATTGATCCGCCTATATGAAATGAAGTCCACGTTAACTCCACTGCAGCGTATTTTAAATTTTTTTTCGCCAAGTTATATGGTAATTTGATCGATCCAGATCCAGAATTATTTGGGTGAGAGTTTTTGAACTTCTTGCCGATATTATATGGACTTCTGGGTAATATTCGGCCTATGTGGTCCACGATCCATCTGGTGCATGTAGCTGTACTCTATAAACTAGGAAACCCGACCCCCCCCCCCAAAAGAACCAAAAATAAAAAGAGAAAACCTCAGAAAAAATGCTTTAACTTGGCAACAATATGCTCCCCAAATATGTTCAGCAAACCAACATTGTTCATGTTTATTATCAGTTCCAACATTATCCCACAAATTAAACAAACAAACCCCCCCGGGGGGCGGGAAGGGGGAGGGGAAGAGAACCAATAAAAATTAGGAAAGAAACTGGGGGCAGAGAGAGAGATATATAACATGAGAGAAGAGAGACCTTACCAGAAGACCCAACTTTCTCAGACAATAAAAACGCCGAATCACCACTTCCGCAACACAAATCCAATACACAGTCACCTTCTTTTGCTCCACATATCAAAACAAAGACACCCCCAAATTTAAAAATTTTCAAAATACAAAGAAAAAAAGAAGGATAATCAAATGAAATTGCAAATCCCAAAATTACCCAGTCCAAGAGACAGCCATTCGCTTCCAAATACGGCGCTGTCCCAAACTTGGCAAATCATTCAACTGAAAATTACGTACGGAAATCACATTCTTGAATTGAAATTGAGGAAATCTTGGCAAAAACAAGAAGTAGAGGAGAAATGGGGGGTGAGCGTACGTTATCATAAACAGGAGCAATGCGACCAAACAGCGCCTGGCGCTCATTAGCACAACGCACCGGTCCGCCTCTGAACGGGGAAACTGGAGGCGGTGAACCGGGCGGCAGAAGAAGAGCCATGCGTGAAGAAGCCATTGCATCTTTATCAGATGCCACTTGAAGAGACCACGGAGGATGAGAAGATAAACCCGTGAGTTGTGCTTGATCGAAAACAGGTTCGGTGATCGACATCGGTTGGCTTAATCGGATATAAGGTTGGATATAAGGTTTAGTATTTTTAAATATGATCGAGATTTGACTCCGTTATGAACATCAGGCGGAGCATTCTCTGAGACCTGCCCTCCAAAAGAAATCAGATCACTCCGGATTAATCGGGTGAAACCCTGAATAGCGGCAAGAGATGGTACTAAAAAAAGAAAACACGTTCGGTGGGCTAATGTTGGGCTTCTTGGCCCACTTCAAATAACACAGTGGCCCAAGAAAGGTTTTATGGTGTGTGAAGAAGGCTGTCACATATAGCCCAATTTCGAACATGAATTGAATTGGAAAGTTAAGAGTTTTTGAGACGGCCCAACTACATTACAAGGCCCATAACGCCAATTTGTCCTAATAATGCCTAAAAAATTAAATAAATCAAAATTCAAATAAACAAAATTTTAAATAATAATTTATCTCAACATATATAAAAAAAACATTTTCATTTGCTTGAAAAAATATTTTAATAAATTCAAAATTATTTAAATTTAAAAGATTTAAATATTTTGCTGACATTAATTATCAAATTTATTTATGAATAAACAGTTAGCTTAATCTTAATGAATAGAAGTGTCAGACCTAAAAGTAAAAAAAATTACATTACAAAAACAACCCCTAAAATGAACCTAGCAATACTCATACCGAATTAACAGAAATATAACTCCCAACACCTTTTGGTATTATGCCAAAAAAATTATCAGATTCATTTGATCTAAATAATATTAATTTTCATATTTAGTCTAGGAAACAACTTCAGAAAGACGACCTAAACGAGAAATATCCCTAAACCCATGCAAGTAAGCAGAATACACCATTTTTTGGTCTCCCTTTGGCTGCCATTTTTTTTCCATTGAATAAGGATCAAATGGGGTAGAGATCATGTGCCAGAATATACACGAAATCAGTACTAAACGTTACATATAGGCAACGTAGACTAGGTGAACAACAAGTAGATGCGATTTTTAATCATCTACGAAAAACGGACTGGAAAGATTATCCATAACAGCAAATTGCATGTTCTCAGATGGTTTCCAATGGCGCTTCCTTTGATTTATAAACCAGTTGTTTATTTGCTTCTGATCTAGGCCTGTTGATTGAGCAAGCGCGATTTTGTCTGCTTCCTGTCACAATCAAGATTAGTAGTTCTAAGTGTGTAAGTTCCAATTCTAATGGGGAGAGAGAGAGAGAGAGAGAGAGACTTACAGTTGGATATGGCCATTTATAATGAAGATTCCACCATTCAAGTAGTGTTTGTCTTGCTTCTTTTGGTAGTTTCCCTTTCTTCTTCTTCTTGGAAAACTCTTGCTTAAGTGTGCTTATATGACTCCCAAACCTACGGAAGAGAGTATCTTTGAGATGGCGATCTTCACACCTCGGTTGAGCCTCCTGTACCTCCACCTCTCCACCACTGAACTCTTCATCCGATGACACCGTACCTTCATCTGCCCATTAATTTGCACACTTTTATTTCATGAGTGTGTTCAAGTATGAATATAAATACCCATTCTAACGTGGCTAAATTTTAAATGCACTCCCATGCCAACCTCAGGCAGCTGTCTCTTTCAAGCTTGAAAACATTCATGGACAACATAATAGAAAGCAAACATGTCCCATGTCCACCAACAAACAATTCACCTACTAGGAAGTGCTTTATATCCTTTAACCAAAAACTCATGTCAAAACCTGAAAACGGAGAAAATTAGGGAGAGCTCCCCCAAAAAAGGACCTGATGGTAGTTTTGATCGAATTAATAGTGGACATGATTCCCATGGGCCAAAAAAAAAAGCAACATGTCCCGTGTCCTAGCAAATCGTGAGGCAAGAGAGGGCTGATCTAAAAAAGTCACTTGACTCCAGACCGATGTTTGAGTTATGAGGACCACCTGGCGTTCAAAGCATAGACATGGACAGTCTTACCATGAATTAGATCTAAAACATCGCAAAACTATACATTAGAACCACAAAATTAGTTTCATTTTCTTGTTTTCCAAAGCAATAAAAAATAATAATAATCCAACTAATAAATTTTAGCAATAGTTTCATTACTGGGACCATCATAGACCAAATGCAACCACACCATATCCAATTTTCCCATTTTACCTTTTTCTTTTCATCCAAACAGCACAAGGCGATAATATGGGAAAGTGGGTTCCCTCGAGAAATCTGAAGCTGAACTCAAATGATAAATTAGAAATTAATGATAATTTAAATATTTTTAAGAAATTAAATTCTATTTATAAAAATTTGAACTTAAATAAAATTACTGATAAAAAATATTTAAAATAAAATAAAGAAAACCTAGGGAAATATTCCACTTTACTTAATACTTTTAAAAAAATAAAAAATTAATTAAAAGTCCGAACATTTCACAAATAAAAAGTAATTTGTTCAATAAGTAATTTAAAACTAACATTATATCATTAATTGATTAATTAATATTATTATTGAAAACCTAATCCTAATTCAAATATAATCAACAACGTGGGATGTGTAATTTGTTAGCATGTCAACCGATAATCGCGTAACCATGGTCGTCAGTTAAGCACACAATCCTCTCGAAAAGAAAATAAAGAGAATGCGTTCTCTAGAAAGTGAAACGAAAAGCAGAGAGAAGGGGGGGGAGAGAGAGAGAGAGAGAGAGAGAGGTGGGGGGGGGGGGGAAAGAGTATGCTGTATGCGTGTGTAAAAGACGTCGGGTAGAGTGGAAGGATGTGAAAGCTAGGAAAGGAGGCGTTCGTTACGTCGTATCCCAGTCAGTGACGCAGAGCAGTGGACAGTATGAAAGGGGGTGGAGAGAGGAAGAGAGAGAGAGAATGGTCAGGGTACGGCCATCCTGGTGCCTGTCAAATCCCGCAGAGAAACAGGCTACACCCCCGCACGGCACGCATCCACATCCTGCACATTTCTAAAATTCCAAAACGGACCACTTTACCCCTGGATCCCACAAACTTGATAAATTACAAAAATAAAATAATAATATAAAATCTCAAGCGCACGTAAAAAATTTCAAATTAATTAAAATATTAATAATAATTTAATTTAAAAATTGATCACCATATCAAAACCTCTCAATTAAAAATTAAAATTATCAAAAAAAATTAATGAAGATTTTTAATTTAACAATTAAAAGAATACAAAATGAACCATAATTCAAGATTCCCCAAGCAAAATCTTTTCATCTGGTGAATGGTACCCACTGAGAGAAGGAATTGTATTTGCAATGGAAGGCACAAGAAGAGATGATTACAAGTAAGAAGCTCTCAACAAAGGACGACAACGGGAGAAAAGAGAGAAACTCAGTCATAGCTATTATTAAATAAAGAAATTTATTTTATGATAGTTGTATTAAAATCAGTTTTATTACAAATCATATGAAAGTATTTAGTTGGAATGACATTTTGCAAATTGAAGGGCTGGGTAGTATAAGTGCCGGCCGATGGTAATTGGGAATAAAAAAGGAAATTAACAGAGCGAGAGAGAGAGAGAGAGAGAGCGCGCGCGAGGGCGAGCAAGTTGTAGGAATTATTGAGGCTAATAAACGGAGAAGGCAAAGAAAGGAGGTGACACGTATCATAGAAATGATGGGGGTGGGGCACAAAGGCCCACGAGGGAAAAGATGTCCATGGAAATGACAAGCACAATAAGTCCAGCAGTAAGATTCAGAAGAAAGCAAGAGTTGGGTGGTTGGGTGCTTGAAAAAAGCTGCACCACAGCGTAAACCCCGGGAGTCCATGTGATCTCCGACCTTCTATTTCCCAACCAATGTGTCCTTAAGATTAGGCCTCTCTCTCTCTCTCTCTCTCTCTCTCTGGTCCTACCTAGTCCTTAGTCTCCTTTGAACCTGTTTAGGAACATGACACACCCACCACACCTTGGTGTTCTCCTTTTGTTAGTTCTCTTTTGACTCTTATCTGAAGTCAGAATAACAACTAGGGCATTACCACCGGTCTGTTTGCCTATGGTATAAGGGCGCTTATTGAGTTCAACCCCCTTCCCCCCGGGGCAAAACTTGAGAGAACTGGATCGCTCTTCTCATGTAAAGCGCATTGCCCTCCGGGTTAAAAAAAATACTCGGGCATCAAGTAGATTGCCTTTCTTTTCAATTTGGTATGGCATCCAAGTAGCCATTGCGCATTTCCTTCCAAATGCAAATCTTCAAGCGCACAACCATGACAATGTTAATGAAAACATACAAACCTTCCAATATTTCTAATAAAGACATCCAAAGAAACCATGCATGAAAACATAATTAACACTTGACGCAAGTTAAGGAGAAGAGAAGAATAAAGAACCTAATCTGACTAACCACCCAAAATTGAGAGCATTGGTTCAGATCCTCATTCAACATTTAAACAACCGGGAACTCTTGAGTTCTGGAGAGAGAGGAAAAACAAAAGACAATTTTTTAAAAAGTCGTTTTCACTTTACAAATATCAGATCCATTCATTGATAATTTGGGAAGAGAAATAACCAAAGTCAAGAATTGAAAACAAAAACATAAAAGAATAATTTTTTTTTTAAAAAAAAAAAACTTAAAAAGTAGCTCTCATTTATGTAAAGCAGATTCAACATAAGCCAAGTAAACATAACCACGTGAACAGATGTAAAAAACAATGCCAAAGTTCAATTCTACGCGGTGCTGGCATGCCCGGCAGAAAGAATCAGAAGAATGCTTAAGAAGCCACAAAAAGCATAACATGAGTGCTATTAAACAATTAATACTGTCATTAGCATCGCCAAAAAGTTAATTTGTACTTAATTAACTAAACATACCATGATCTCTAAACCTTTTTCCTCCCACATCACTGGTAAATTCAGGCTTATCATGCAACACTGGGACCTCCGCCTCGTGCAATATGAGTAAGAGCAGCTTTTGCTGGATAAAAAAGCTTATGATAACATAATAATCACTTAATTTATAACTAAATGAAAGTTTGGAAAACTATCTGCCAGCTCCACTTGGCTTAACATTTGACATAATCTGATGATGGACGTAGTGGTCCAGCCTAGAAAGGAGATTGAAGAATCATAAAAAGAATGAAATTTTTCTAAACTAGGATTGAACAACTAAGATTTTCCATAGAACAGGCACACACACCATGGGATCAACACTAGTACTTCTGAAACTCCGGTGTGGTGTGATCCATCTTTATCACGCGAATCCAGAGATTCTCTTTTGGAATAGTTTGTCATCGAAGGCTGGCACGACTGAGGTTAAAAAGCGACTTTTCATCTCATATGGTTTAACGTAGTATAGACATAAACACAGACATCGTTGTATTATTTCTTACATCTAAAAGATGTGTCTAATTTTAATATAAATATTTCACCCACACACACACCCCTAAGACAAGAAGATTTATCCTATGGAGTAAAGACCTCTGGTTTAGCAGCAATCCATGCAGGACCAGAACAGTTCCCAATGTGCATTTTCTTCTTTCGGCAACTCTGTGTCCAACTCATGCTCTCTGTTGGAACTTGAACTTAGAGTTTTCCTAGACATTATCACAGCCTTTCTAATGTGTTTGACCATTAATGAGGCGTTTATGGCCTCTTGACGGTCAAATGCACCAGACAAACATTTTGACCATAAATAATAATCACAGTGCATGATCAAATGTGATTGATTACATGAGTGCGTACCATGATGTATATATTATTAGGGTATTTATGTATTACGGCCTTATTGTTCAATTCTTAGCATGATATTGGGTCAATCTACATAAAACTCAAGACTTCTCTTCTCCTTCTTCAACTTCTATTCTTATGTGTCTCCCCAATACTGACTAACAAGCCAAGACTTATTCCAGCCCAATCTGGCTTTTGATCTCCCGAACTCATTTGTCACGTAAGAGTAGAACTGCCTTATTTTTTTGTCAACCATCGGTACACCCTAATGCAATTCACAAATAAAACTGGACGTGGGTAATCAAAGAAGGAAACTATGCCCTTGTACCCGCACCAAGAAACTGAGAAAAACAATATATCCTGGAAATAACTTTATAAAGCAAAATGCTATAATATTGCTTTAAACCTAATGAGACAAACCAAAGTTATTTTGAAGCTCTTGGAAATCTTAATAAGGCTGCAGTGATGGGTTGTCTTAGAAGTGATCGTTATGGCTCAAATTCTCATGATAATTTCCGAACAGGTAGCAAGGTTTATTATCCCGAAAAAAAATGATTTACTAAAAATAACGTGAATAAATGGAGCAGCCTACAAAAACATAGTATGCGTTTGTCATTGATACAAACGCTAGGGAACAACTCACCTCCCAAGTATGACAGCTCTTCTGAGGTCTACCCTTACATGGTTCATGAAGTAGACAAAGAAGCGAAGCTATGGGAAAACCCACCTATGCATTTTAGCAGTGAAACAAAGCAAGAAGAAAAATTCCCTCTCCGTACCCTAAGAGAGAGAGATAACTCAGCCTTCAGACAAACGAAACCCCATAGGCTCCTATATATTGATCAGACAATTCGTAAAACACTATTCATGGGGTATGACTAGGAAAATTTACAAAAATACTGTTCTATGTCATACCTGACATGAAACGTCAAAATCAAGTTCTTCATGCTTCATATTTTCCATGGTTCCTTCAACTGTTAGGTCATTATCTACTTCCCATTTATCTTACTCTTTCATGTTAAATTTAAGGTTGGACCACAAAAATAATGTCAATCATAGAAGAAAGAGTTGGTAAAGTTATATAAGGAAACAGTGAACAATCTACGACAGAGGGTCTCTTTCCATTTTTCTAGGGTTTTTTTTTGGGGGGGCTATGGTTGGGATTGTCTTGCGCGTGACTTCATTGATTGTTCTGGTTCCCCAGAGAGAGAGAGAGAGAGAGAGAGAGATTGATAGAGAGAGAGTAATTGATATCTCAATAAGTGGATTTTTTTTTTTTTTGGGAGTTGCAGGAAACTGAAAATGGATAGGGACTAGGCTTTGGGGTTGTGGACGTTCTTGGGATCATTCAGAAGCATGTGGATTTTGGGTTCTTTCGGCTAACAAGCGCCTGGTCTTGTGCTATCGTGCGCCGGGAAATTAAGCACGTATTGAATGCTAGGCTCGGGTAATCTGAGGGAACGGTTTCGGGAGTGATGGAAAAAAGTTCGTCTGGCCAATATTAACATTCGATAAAGGTAAACAACTAGAGATCGGCAGCGCAAAAATCAAGAACACTCCAACCCAAAAATCATAAAGATAATGACTAATTGTTGAGTTATCTAGAGATTTTAGAAACATAGAGAGAGAGAGAGAGAGATTGACCAACGGTGGTTCTGAAGGAAGATGTGGTGCTGCAGAGATTGCCGAGTTGCATTTCAATCTTATTCAAGAACGTGGTGGCTTCATCGAAAGGCCTTGCGAGATCCGATTTGTACTTCACCAATATGTCACAATAAGTTTCCTGAAAAACATAAAAACAGCTTATCAAATGCTTGATACTTTGAGAGAGAGAGAGAGAGCGAAAGAGAGAGAGACCATGAATTCATCAAGCTCGGGATCGGCACCCAAGCATGTAGAAACAACATCCCTCTTAGAATAGTCGGTTTCCCGGCGGATTCCATCCAATAAACTTGCGATTTCCGGAGGCGCTCCCACCTGAAGAAATTATTATGCAAACCCCATCAACAAGGGTTTCAAACTAAAATTTCATTGTGAACTATCTTCTTTAAAAAAAACTCTCCGAAATTTGTCTCGGCACCCAGAAAAGAATTATTCTAGATCGAACTAAACTATACTAAACTAAACTAGGAGTAAAGGATAACGTTTTTTTTTTGGGGCCTTGTATGAGACTCATAATCTAAACTTAATTGCAACTTGCCCTAGAAAAAAACAACAAAAATAAATTAATATATATATGTATGTAGGAAGAGAAGAAAAGATTCACCGACATTTTACAGAAAAGAAGAAAAATAATAGCAAAGGGTTGTTTTGTTTTGCACTTTTTTTTTCTTTGAGTTCACCTTCTGGCAATCGATGTAAGCTTGGAGAAGTCTAGGATAATGAGGATGAGAAGCGATTTTAGCTTTGATCAACCTCGATATCTCTTCTTCCTCTCCAGCTTGATGATGATTAATATAACCTGTAGGCGTAATTGAAGTGGTTTCAGAAACCGCAGAGAGTAATTCCTCGGATCCAAACATGGGAATTCGATGATCACGAAATGCCCCAAACCCAACCATGGTCGTCTGATAGTCGGCAGCAGTCACCACCGGATTATTCATTATATTCTCCGGCGACATCAATGTGTTGAAACCATATATTTCATCCATTACCCTCTCTCTCTCTCTTCTCACCTTCTCAATTCAAAATTATCTGAAGAAGAATAAGGAAAAAATCATAAACCACCGTCAAGAAATCTGAAAAGGGGAGAGTATGTGTAGTGTGTGTGTGACTGAGAGAGAGAGAAGAGCCATCATATCAGGAGGCATTGAGGTGAGGCCAAGGCCTTTATCTCTACTTTTCTTGAAATATATTTGTTTGTTTACTCTCTCTCTCTCCTCTATAGTAGTGGAAGAGTCGAAAGAAAAGTATGGTTAAGGTCTGGGGCAAGTCGTACTACCAGCAGCACGCACGGGCACGGGGTTGCATCGGCGCTGTCGGGCAAGAATTATGGAGATTGGAGAGACTAGAATGTTACCCACTCAACTCGGATAAGGATACCATTTTTTTTTTTTTTAATCTTACTTGTTAGAGTCATGTTTTAATTATTAAACAACTCTCAAAACATAATTTTTTTTATTTTTAAAATTTAAATTTAATACTTAATTAAAAAAATTAACGTTCTATATTATTAAACCGATGATCCATTGTGACGTGAATACCGGTGTTGACGAGCTTTTAGGAGGCATTCAATCTTTTTATGCATTTTACAAAACTTTTTTGAAAAGAAAAATTTCTTTGAATGCCTCACCAAAGCCTTGGAAGGTATCCAAGACCATCGTGTACTCTATAATATAAAATTTTCTATTATTTTGTGTTTATTAATATCAATTGTTGGATCATGATTAAAATAAATATTAATCATTCAAAATTTTTAATAATTTTTCATAAATTTTAGATACTCAAAATTTGTTTAACCAATATCTATGGATATAAATTCGAGTAGACCCCATAACATAATTAACTCCTTTTTCTATTTTTGCTTATATAATTTTTTTCAATGAAAATCACTAACATAATGAAATTTTTTACCACAGTTCAAGAAAAATTATAATAAGACATTAATATTATTATAAAAAAAATTAGTTTTGAGTTATTACACAATACGTAGCGAAATACCGTTTATATTTTAGTTGTAAATATTTTTGTAAGAAATATTTGCACAAATTTGTGAAAAAATCAGTCACTCAACTCAAATTTTTCATATACATATAAATTTTTGTTAGTGTCATCTTACCCTTTATGGAGTTGTTTCCTTTGATATTTTGTGAGTTTGAGACAAATTAAATGATTCCTAAAATACATTTCTATGGTAAAATCTAAAACAAATCGAATCAAATTTTTTTAATGAATGATTATTTTATTATTTAATTTAATTATTATGACTACACACAGTTATCACTCCTAATAATCTTTGTAAGAATAACAAGTTCCATATCTCGCGTCCCCCCCCCCCCCCCATGAAACAACCAAGTTCAAAAACACAAATAGCTCCACCGGAGCTACTTGGAATATTAAGCTATTTGATAAAGGTTAGCTATTTATCAATGTACAGTGAATTTAGTAATTAAAAATACTAAATTCTTTAATTATATCTCGTATTCGAAATCTGATAATAAAAAATATTACGTTGAGAAAATATTTCCTAAAATATCTTTCTAATAAATACTCAAATCAGATTAATTAAAATACGATTTCAAATATCAATCAGTATAATACAAAAAAAAAATAACAATTTTGACCTAAGAAAATAGTATACATTTTTTTATTTCAACAACCTTATATTCAGAAAATTTAGGATTAAGTGCAATTGAGGTAATATAAGATTTTCAAACTAAAATCTATTTAATATTACAATAATTTTACTATTTTTTAATGAAAAATTAACATTTATCTTTAAAATTTACCCTTCTTTCAAAACTTTTCTGATTCTAATCGAAAAATATGATAAGAAAAATAAGAAAAATAATCTTTTAAATTTTTCTATTTTTCTCGTGTCGCATCACACACAGATGAAACTTTTATTTCTCACGTAATTAAGTCAAAAAAGAAAATTTATATCACACCCTCGTTACTATTACATGATCTTTTACTGCTTAATTATGACTTTTCACATGAAGCCAAGCTTGGTGAATTGACCTGGCCATCTAAAGTACTTTTACCTTACCCCAAAAGTTTTCAAATTGGACCAAGCTAAGGGCATTTTAAGGGCCAGCTGGATTAGTATTCCCCTAAAATATGATTTGACAAGTTTATTTTGTTCTCTCCCTCCCTAAAGCTATAAGATGCCTATTTTGGTTAAGCTTTTATACTTCATTGGGAGAATAAGCATAGAAAATATATTAGTTTCCAACCACACGAGTTGTCGACCACATCAATAACTCCTAACCATATACTAGAAAAATTATTGCTCAATCTAGTTGCCTATGACGTCGTAGCTCTTTAAATTTTGATTTATTGAGAAAAGTACAGATAAATATTACAATTAAAGCATTTTGATTGTAATAAATTTGTGATTTGAGTATCAACTAACACCTGCACTCCCTTTGAATAGAGGGTTTTAATAAAAAATAGAAGAAGTAGAGAATTTTTAAAGAATTTATTCATGTTTGACAAAATAATTTATTAAAGATAAAGATTTTGAAAGGATTTTATAAAACCCTTCAAACCTAATTTTTTTAATCCCACCAAGTTGATAGATTTTGAAGAGAAAAGATTTCCTTTTAAAAGATAAAATAGTAAATATTCGTATTTTTTGAATATATTTTCTTTCTTTCTCCGTCTAACCAAATATGATTTTTTATTTTATTTTTATTTTCTTTTCTTTTCTACCACATCTTTTTGTTAACAAAATAATTTTTAATGTTACCTCCATTTTCTTCCTTTCCCTTTCTTTTCTTTTTATCAATTAGGAGAGCAATTCGTTTTAATAGAAGGGAGAAGGGATGTGGAGGGTAAAGGATAAGCTTCCTTGACCAAAAAAATCGAGGGTTAAGTCCAACATTACACTCCTAGGGAACCATTACAACAATATTAAGCATGATTATTACATAATTCCTTTCATCTTATTCCATTTATTATGCTATTAGAAAAAATATATTTCTTTCTCACAAAAATTTTTAAAAAAAATTATCCTTAACCGATCAATATCTGATAACTAATTTATTGATCTTAATTAATCTAACTCAAACTCCCTATCAACCTATTAATGGACTAACTCTCCCCATATCTTTTTTTTTCAAACCCAATTTTTGAACATGAGAACTTCGTTACGGAAATCTAATATCTTGTCACTAATCTAACAAGATATTGATTTCTAGCAAAAAAAAAATAGAATTAATAAAATTCTAAAGGGACAATTAGACTTGAAGACTACACTTGGTACAATGCTTGTCCAAGAATTTTTTTTCTCTTTTTAACTCTTTAATAAGCAAATCTTAAGAAAGTGATTCTGCACTTCTTTAAATAGAGGCTTTAGCTTATATAATTGTTTCATGTGTAATCCTATAAGATGACTTCTTAGATTTCCCTAAAAGGACATGAAATCTTTGTCTCAAAACGCAGTTGTTTAATACATTTTGATAGGGACAGGAGGGTCCTTACAGTAAAATTACATCTTTTAGTTTTCACAGGTGGCCGACATTACCCCGACCACATCTTTAAGATTTTTAATATATTCTTTTGTTTTGCTGAAAATTTCGATATTTTGAAAAGCAATATTTATTAATTTGATCGGGCAGAGATTCGCCGCTATACATCAGAAAACATTCTAGGCTTTCACTCTTGGTCTATTTGCTATAATACTAATCAAATAATTTTCACATAAATTTTTTTAAAATATTTAAAGAAGTTAGTTCACAATTTATGAAGCATTTCAAATTATATATATATTTTTTTTGTTATACAAAAATTCGAATCATGAATTTCAAAATTGAAACTCTACGTGAATAAGATATTATTATTAATATTATAAACAATTATGATGTAATTGAAAAGGTGGTCAAGAAAAATTAAAAAAAAATAATAAAATAGCTTTACAAAACAACAAACAAATAAAATAAAATGAAATCTCATTTTTGAAATTAAAGTTTTAAAAATAAGAAAACAAAGAACGTAACCACAAATTTTTTTTTTTAAAAAAATTAATTTATATATATTACATTCACCGGCATTTCTTAAGAATGGGAAAGTTCGTGCATATCGTGGGCGCTCATTTCAGAGGGGGTTTGATTTAACGTTTCGTGTTGGTTGATACGAACCTTTCTTTGCAGAGAGGAGTCTTTCGCTGGTTGATTCCTGACGCCATCCTTCAAATTATTCCCTTTTTTTAATTTTTCTAGCTACGTTGTTATAGAAAATTAATTAAAAATTTATATTAAATAACAAAATATAGCGGAATAGAGAAAAAAAATTGAAATTATAATTTTTTGAAGGCTAGAGTTATAATTTTAATCAGGGCAAATAATATCTGAAATTATAATATTAAAATTAGATATGTAATTTTTTTTCCTAAAAAAATTTAAGAAGGCAACCCCCTCCCTTCACCTTGTTTATTATTGTATTTTCTTTTAATTTATTATGAAATATTAATTATCTAATTTATTTGATAAATTTTCTTTTAATTGGTGATAGAATCATGAGATTTGAGAATTTTATTAGGAAATACTTCCATTACAGCCATCAAAAATTATAAATAAATATGTGTATAATAGTGATGAAAAAGAGTAATATTTTTATAAAATGTGTGCAAATGCTTTCCATATATAAACTTAATACAAAAGAATATAAAAACAAGAATAACTTGAGCCAAGCCTAGATTCTTATAAACTATTTGTATCCGATAATCATATTTAAAATGATTAAATATAATTCTATTTGAATTAGATTTTTAAGGGATAAATTTTTTGAATATTTGTTTTTATCATAAATAAAACTAGAATCCAAAATATTATTTAAGAGGTACCAGTGCGCATAAAACTAACTAATTTTTGATAATATTTTACTAATTTAATATTTAAATGGTCGAAATTTGCAAAAAGCAAAAGTAAAAACAAAACCAAAAATACAAGAAAATTGTGCCATGTCTTATTTACCTTAAGATGTCCAATTAATTCATTTTCTTGAACTAAATTTTCTATGAATAATCGAGCCTTTATGCATGCATTATGAGAAACAGAAGGTAGGAGGCAAGGAATTAGGTACCTGCAAGCCTGAATTGAGCTTGAATTAATGCACCGTAGCCATGATCGGTGACACCATTTCATCTTAAATTGAAATGTAAATGCTTTGAAGATACTTCAAGGATAGTTGTGGTCGAGGAGTGAATATAAAGAGCAAATTTGGAGAGCTCTTTGGACTTAGAGAACCGCATAAATCCACTTCTTATATACAACACCCAAATGGCACAATATATGTATATTTTTTTGAGGTTCCACATGTATCCAAACTCATGCTCTAACTCATTTGGTTCAAGTGTCTATGAAGTTCTATTTAGCGATGTCTTTCCCAATATAGTTTTTTTTCATTTTTAAATTTTAAATATAAGACTAAATTAAGAAACTTAATATTTTATCTCACAAGACTGACTATCCATTGGTCTCAAGTGACACAATATAGTTTAGCTAATCTTATCGATTAATATATTATAAATTAAATAATTTTTAAATTATAAATAGATATTAATATGTTTTAACTAATTTAAATAAATATTTAATTAAAAATGGTTAAAATAATAGTGATTTAGATTATTATATAAAATTTGATTCAAAATTTATCTGGTCTAACGTATTATTTCTAATCGTACACTTGGGCCTTGCAAGAATTGTCAACCCCTTAACATATTTAAAAATATAATGGGCATATTTAAAGAGTTGTAATCTTTTTGTCTTCTCCACTCGGACCATAGTTGAGGTTCCTCCCAGACCTTTTGATGTGACAACCTTTTTCCCTCCGAATTTTTCTTCCTAGACGTGGCGATTTAGTTGTTTCACAGTTATCTTAAACACCTTAAGGTTGACAATTGATTCATAATTCACTTTATACCAGGATTGCTTTGTTTATTTGATGATTAGGTATGTTAATCTCCCCCGTATTATGCCCATATCAATATTTTATTATAACATATCAATCATAAAAAATTTTCAAAACTATCATTTCTCCGTTTTTAAAACATTTCCAAAATATTTTAATATATTAAATTAATTAATATTTATATAAAAATTTTTATATTTTATATAGTTACATATTTTTTGTCATATTTAATAAATTATTTATTTATTTAATTATAATTATAATTTTTATATTATTTCTGTTACGATTAATATAACATATCTCATTATTTAGATTTTTAATATAAAATATGATTATTTTATTATTTTTATAAAATAATTAATATTTATATAAATTTTTTTATATTTTTGTATATTTATATATTTATTCATATTTTTACTTTTTATAATTTTATAAAACATATTTTTTATATCGTTTTGTTTTTCAAAGGGGCAATTATTATAATATTTCTGATTCTTTCTCGGTCACTCTTTGCCATTAGTCAAATTCAAAGGTCAATAATTATCCACATGTCAAATGAACCGCAAGGGCAACCATGAATGGTGGTGGCCAATTATGGTACGAATGATGACAAAAATGCAAGTCAAATTAAGACACGTGGTTTCAACTCTTGACTTTCATAAATAAAATTAAAATGTCATTTTCAAGAGATACCCCAACCCAAATCGAAAGATGATAATTAATCTCGTATTAATTCGGAAATTTTAATTCCTTAATGCAATCAATTTTGACGATTAACCTTATGCCACCCTTGAAAAGTATCCCTTTTGCCTAGTACACGTCTTCTGGGAGTCCTTAGCCTGAAGATAAAAAAATCATGCATGCGTGCATATTCTCTTGCAAATGATAGTTGTACATGTTATGAATTAATTGGCTGTAATTGGAATGTCAAAGAGATGACAAAATTTCAGAAAGTAAAATATGTTTAATTACCATAATTGGGTCCCCGAATGTTGACCCACTTGGGCATTTTAAAATAAGAATCTAGGGTTCCTATTTTTTCATTTTATGTCTAAAATCAAATGAAAAATAAATTCTATTAATTTAGAGTAATCTAAGAGCATGTTTGACAAAATTTTTATTCTCTTTGTCTTCTTCTTTTAAGGAGAATCAGGAATTAATTTTTAAAATAAAATTAAAATTTATTTAACATTTTTTATTTTAAAAAACTATTTTTATGCCCCCGTCTTATAAATAAGTTTCTTAATAAAATATTTTTATAAACTCTATTTTTAATAAAATTATCATAAAAAATATACACATAAAATATGATTCTTCTTATTATCATCGATTGATTAAAATTCATATATCTACATTTTAAAAAATAAAAGACATAAATACAAATAATTATAATATATTAATTAATTATTTTTCTAAATTATTAAAATCAAATATTTATAAATATAAAATCATTTTTTTTGTAATATAAAGAATTAATAAATTTCATAAAGAGTCCAAATCTGTAAGGGATGATAGACAGACTGTGGTAAATTTTAATGGAGATATTATTGAAAGGAGCTTGTAAGGATAAATAAAATTCATATTTTTTAAAATTTTTTACTCTTTTCTTTAGAAATAGAAAATATGAAAAAAATTTAAAATTTAAAATTAGAGAACATTTTTCGTGGCTAAACGTATCCCCAACTATTATGCAACCCTAACACCAAGATGGTAAGGCAGTTGGTAAATATTTTTAGTATGATTTCATTGATTTTGAGCTACTCATAGTCATAGTAATGTAATGTAATCCAATCTTAACCGACGTCTGATAACTCAGTTGGTTCGGGGACTGACGCTCCTTAATCATGATCGAGAGTTTGATCTTCCATGGAAACGAAAAAATCAGTGCTGGGAGACCTACCCCTCAATTGAATCCTACAAGTGGTCGACCCAGATTAATCGGGTTGAAACCCCAGATACTAAATTGGTAATCTAGCCATCCATCGTACAAAAAAAAAAACATGTAATCCGATCTTAGATTGCATGGAGGAGATCTTCTTTGTCTTCTTTGATGGCTTTATTAACTTTATATTCTTTCTTCTGCATCAAGTAATTATGGTTATTTATGAGTATATTCTAGAAAAAAAAAAATTATTATTATTATTTTGTTATATCAATCAGTATCAAATATATATTTCAAGTAATCTGATTTGGAACTTGCAATAACCTATTTAGGAATTACTCTCCTATCGTTATCTGCCTATACCAAAATCACAAACTCAAGATTTTAATTAAAATATCTAATATCATATTTCATTAAATCAACTAACCATCGATAAAAATTTATTACCTTTTATCATACCCCCGAATTCTAATCATCTCAATTACTTTGTAATGAAACAAATTTCCATTTTTCTCCCTTGAAAAATACAATAGGTTAAAAAATATATAATGAACGATTGAAGAATATATTTTTTTATACTTGATTAATCATTATTCGAATTATTCAATTAATCTGATTTGAATAATATAAAATCTAATTAGATATTAACTTTTTCAATATATATTTTTTAATTTTTAAATTTAAAATTTTAATTAAAAATTTAATATTCTATCAACATGTTAACGGGACATTGGTGATCAAAGGGTTGATAACATTCACGTCTGATGCAAAAGCTGCGCATTCAAGCAAAGCAAATCGTAGGTCGGAGAGGACCCTAGCCGCAGCCTAAACCACTTAGTTTTTAAGAACCCCAGCCCCCCTCCCGCCCCCACCCCCACCCCCCCCCCCCCCCCCCCGGCAAAAAAAAAAAAAAAAAAAAAACAACTCCAAGTGGGTGGTGTCTGTCAGACAAACATAGAATTGGACCATTTGAGGTCAAAAGAAGATTGGATTCCCTTAGCCATTTTGGGAAAAGTAATGTTTTTCTAGTCCTTGTTGGATGCTATTTGATTATTATTATCTTTATCTTGATGATCATAATTGCTCGGAACAACATTCCCATTATCTTTCTTTACCCTCGTCCCACCCCCAAGATATACTTTTTATATCACTTGGGAAAGATTGGGAATGAGTAATATAATAGAAGCCATTCAATAAGGTTTTGTAAGTTGTGCCATCTTATTAGGGAAAGGTAAAGATTGTAAAAACCAATGGTGGGGGAACTTATCTCTCTTCATCTTAAGGTAATTGGCAAGCTCCCTTCCGATGATTAGATCACATAAAATAAACAGAATAATGCAAGAGATTTAAATAAATAAAAGACCAAATAGAATGAATTCTACGGGAGAGCTCATGCTTAGCTTAGTATTTTTTCTATTTTTACTCATCTTCAAAAGGTGTTCTTATTTTTTTTTTAATAATCAACCGATATCTTGAGCTATACTCTAATTAATCTGATCCGAGTATTATTGGACCTAATTTAGGGGAAGTTTTCCCGGCGGAAGTTTTTCCAACATGATTTTTTTTATTCCCAAGTTTTGAATCCAAAATTTGATTAAAATGTCTAACATTTTTACCTACTAGATCGATTGTCTATTCATATTTGTCTAAAATCTCTTGTTAATACTCTTAAGATACCAAAGATCAGTTGGTGCAGTGGGAAGGGCTCTACATCCATTAATCAAGCGCTTGGGTTCGAGCCTGCTTGGGAATGAAAAAGACTACTTTGGGAAACCTCCCCCTCTATAGAAAACCTGACAGTCAGATCAAGTCGGATTAATAGGAGTAAAACTCCAGACATCAAAGCTTCAAGGACCAAAAAAAAATATACTCTTAAGATACTTTACTAGCTGAGCAATCTGATTTTAGACCTTTTTGGAATTACAATACATGGCGTAGTTATCTATGTTGGGCCGGGTTGTGGGGAAGAGAACCTGGAATCATAAAAGTTTGCAGATCGGGCCATGATACGTTGTTCGGCCTTGTGACATTAGATCCTATGTCTTGGTCCACTCAATCTGTCATTTGGACTTGCATCCAATAAAGAGCATGGGTAAGCTTAAATGGCATAAATCCTTATCATTTTATAATAGAGTCGAGTTTGAGTCTCACTGTGAACAAAAAAAAATCATGAAAAAATAACTCGGGAGATTTTTTTTTTTTGGTGGTTTTCATAGATCGGTATTAAGACTTTGCCCGTCTAATCTGATCTGAGCATTATGGAGCCCATTGAGAGGTTGGCTCTCTCAAATTCTTTTTCTCTATTCTCAGGATTCAAACTCGAGACTTCTGGTTAAGGAAGTAAAGTGACCGATCACTCAATCTAAAGGAGTTTGGTTAATCTGGGAGAACTTTGATTACCCATGAAACCCATCATGGTGAATGTGTCCTGCTTTACAACTTAACAATAAGGCCCAAGCCCAAAATCTTTAACCAAGTTGGAGACTCACCCAATCTATGGTGACATTTTTTTTTCACTTAGACTACCGAAATCCAAAAACCCGACTAATCTCTGATTCGAACAATTGTAGAGTCTAATTAAGGGGCCGGCTCTCCTAACCCATTATGGTGAACGTGTCCTCCTCTACAACAAAGATGGTTAACGATAAGGCCAAAGCCCAAAATCTTTAACCAAGTTGGAGACCCAACCAATCTATGGTGACTTTTTTATTCTTTTTTCTTTTTTTTTTGGGTGCTGTTTCTTTTTTTTTTTACTTGACCACCAAAATTCAAAAACCCGACTAATATGATTCAAGCAACTGTAGGGTGCAACTAAGGGGATGGCTCTCCTAACGTCTATTTTTTCATTTTTAAGACTCAAATTCAAGATTTTAATTAAGAGAATTTAATGTTCAGATACTAGATCCACGTATGGTTGGTATTGGGATTATTATTATTGGTTGGTCATAGGATAGAAGTGGCTGACCAGACTAATTCTATGAGAGATTCCATCCACTCAAATATGTGATTTCAGCCCTGGTCAATATTGTTGTGTGAAATTGTAAATTTATATTAAAAAATATTTTTTAAATTTTTAGAAATTTACTTAAATGCCGCTATATATATATTATATAATTTCAACCAAGGTCGTCCAATTGTGGATTCTGGATGCTCGGTGCGATACTCAATTGGGGCTCTTCAGAGTCCTAGGAGAGATTGTTCACTGATACAAATCACTTGTTTCTTAGTTTGGATGAATCAAGTTGGCTAGAAGCATCATAAGCCGGAGGACTTTTCTCCTCTTTTGGACTATATTGAATTGGCATCCCTACAGATTTCATTCAGATGTGTTTAGGGCCTCTAGGCCGGCTTGCAAGTATTCAAGATTTGGCATATCTTTTGTTTCACCCCAAACTAGAATCCAATGTGGGAAAAAAGGCCAAGTAGAGGATCTACAATGATAGTCAGTTGAGGGGGGGAATCATCCTAGGGTACCCTTAGATCAAGTGAACAATGATAATGATGATAACTTATATTTTGGAAAGAGTACGTGGACAATTATAAAAAAATTGACTTCACCTAATTAAAATTGCCCCATCCACTGGGGTATTAACCAATATTCAAAACGCTTCATGATTGCTTCAATCATCTCATGAAACTCATGCAAACTACTCGACTTATATTCTACCATTTTCCTTCAAGTCCATATTACTCACTAACTATTTTATTGTACATTCTTATAAATGATCGTTGGATAATGATTTAATGGTTCGTGGATGTCAATACCATAAATAATAGAAAACTTTACATGTATGAATTCCCAACATCTTTTTCCACTATATACAAAACATAAAATAGTAATTCCTAACACTATTTTTAAAATAGATAATAATGTACAAAAAGTTTAAACTCGAAATCTCTAAAAGAAAAAATACGGTGTCAATTGAATTATCACGAATACACAATAATGACCGGGAGATAAGGCCCTATGGTGCAGGATCATCACCCCATTAGCAAGTGAAGAAGTTTGAATCATGGATGACAAATTGGTTAATACGGCAAAGCGAGAGATTCTCTTAGGAAATATGGAAGTGATGGTTATTTTATTTGTTTCGCCACGAAAATAGTAAGGCAAGATGGACACGAGTAGATTGTAGACTAAAATTTACTTAATTGTTCATATTATTTATATTTTGATTAATTATTAATTAATAAATCATCAAAATATATTGATAATTAAAAAAAAAAATTGATTAAATTATATTGATATAAAATGAAAAATATAATTTTGCCAATTTAGTAACATTTTTGCATAGAAAAAGCATTGGGTGGATAGTCTATCTGTTAATCATTTGGGTGCATTTCTGAGGAGGAGATCACCGCCTTTTTATTTCTTTTGTCCCAACGCTCCCCCATTATAGTCATAGTGGTTTAGGGACGATGGGAATGACATAATAAATAGAAAACATGGGAAGAAAAAAGATTGACCTACTTTCTTTAAAGTTCAAGCTATCGAACACCTACTTCAACTTTTAGATTGATGGCAATAGAGGTCATGACCTGTGTCATTACCCAAATTTCTTTTAATAATGGGAACACTGTGGTGATCTTGGTGATCGAACCCCACGTGAGATTGTAACCCAAAGGAGTGAAGGAGATTGCTTACTCCATGTTTGAACAATTTGCCCTTATCTCAACACTTGGCTTTGCTTTGCCTTTGAGCCGACCATAGCCTGAATGCTGATGATATTGATGCTCATCGTTTTATTTGAGACTTTGAGTACAATTTCAGAAAGAACTGTCTTTTTATTGAGAGATAGTAAGGTTGCATGTGGGACGTTCATTAGTTCTTAGCCAAAGTCAGATTAAAGTGGAAAATTTTGGGGGATTTGGATATGGGGAAAAGTTGAAGATGAGCATGAGTTAGTGGATCCATTGATACCAAAAGAAAAGAAAGGAAAGACTCCAATAATCAAAAGCAATACACCAACATAAAGTAAGAGTGTGTGGTGTCACTTATCTTTAATTTTTCTGACTTATTGACAACAATACCCTTTAATGTATGATTCAAATAATAATCTTTTTATTTCAAAATTATCTATGATATTGAAAAAAAGAATGACTGACTTGTTCGGACTTTTTGGTCCATCATTATCCAATCCATTAGAAATTTTAACTATTTTGGCGGGCTAAATTTTGTTTCATTTTTCCTTGTTTAAGTGAAAATAACGAGGACAGGATCGTCAGTTTCAAGGAACAAACATGAATACTACAAAAACTTTAGTCTCCATCCATAGCAACTTTAATATGGATAATGCGTTGATTTCGGTTTTAGGTTCTAATCGCTTCCCTAAGTTTTTCAGCTATATAAAGGCATGAAGATACCAGTTATCTTCTCCCACTAGCTTTTCTAAGCACCCATTTGAGAGATCATGTTCTCAAGCTGATGGTCATGGGGAGACTGTGGCAACAATCATTCCATGGGTCTTGAAAAGCTTTGGCTTTGGAGGGATATAATTAAGAGCCCTTCAAAGCCATGGACAGCCTGCATGTTTACTTGGTCATAATTCTTTCTGCAGATCAAACTTTGTGTGCTTCATCAAGGATATGATGAGAGAGCTCAGCAGCGGAATTGTCGACTAATGGGCATGCAGACCGGCAAGTCAGAAAAAGGCAATGGACTCATTTCCGAGTCTTCTATAATTTGTAGGTTTTTCCGTACCGATGTAGTCATAATGCATGAGCATAACTGCATAAATAATAAGGCTTGGGTGTTCTTTGAAGAAACTCGGCCAGATTTAGGCCAGACGAGTGTCAGACAATTTTCTGTGTTCCGCACTTGACTTGCATACAGATTGTACCACTTGGTTTCTGCAGTTTCATCTTCAGTGGAAAATTTATCCTCTGTTTGTGTGTTTTTGTGTGTGAAGTTAATCACCTCTATCCACAAACTTGAGCTTCTAGAGTTATTGCTTGTGAATCTAACCATTGCTACATCCCTTGGCTTAAAATCAAAACATTCTAATCCTGAAAATTCTAGTTCTCATTAGCAAATTTTAATATATATACGTAGTTTTAAGTATTGAAGTGAATGGTTGTCCCACAAAATTTAGGATCCTCCCGCATGATAATGCATCTAGCCTAGTTCAGCGGTTCGTCCATCTGCATCTATAAATACGGATTTGTAAAAGAGAATGGAGGGCAATACAAGTGTTATCTGTTCACGCTGATGTCTTATCATCCAGTAATGCACCAGCATGACACACTATCCCCCAGCTCATCGACAAGTTGAAACATTAATGCAAAGACATTGATTTCCACTAAATGCTGTTGTTGAGATCTCAAAACTAGACTATACAAACTGATTTGCTCCTATGCATTACCCCGCTCAAGAGCTAACTTGTAAAAGTGATGTATAATAATTATTTAAGGCTTGTAATAGAATCAATATGACATTGACAAACAAAGAAAAAGATGAATATGAACAACTTGTGTAGCATGAAATTTAGATATATATCACTTATTCAACTTTTCCAAGACCCTTGTCCATGCTGTAGTAGAGACGCATATAGCAACCCGTTCCACATATCAGGAACTCCAGGCAAGCACCAATGGCTACAATCTTGAGAGCTCAATGCAGCAGCTTTCTCTTCTTCTGTCTTGTATTCCTTTCTGTAAATAGAAGGATGTGCATCTTTTCTGTAATCCGTGAGCCTGCTTATGTTCATATATATGACTGGAGTTTCCATTTCCAGAAGCACATGATCTAGAGCTCTCATCTTTGAAGGATATTTTGCTAAGAAAGTGTTATTGAAGATTGGCTCAGTTTCTTGGTGGCACTGCCCACCTGAGTTCCATTGGCCGCCTCTGCAACAATTTCAGACATGAGATACATTTTATTCTTTCAAATTTGAGAAATGTTTATGAATGATTAAAAAGCATTCTTTCAAGATTATTGATGATTCATAGCTTGTGGTATGATTAAGCATCCATAGATGTGAAAATGAAAGTAGAAGCTGAATACAATATGACATATGGCCACAAGTGACATAGAAACACTCAATTGTAGAATATCCATAAGGACTGGATGAAAAGTTAAATCTGAAGACCAAAGTAATCTATCCAAGTAAGAAATGCATCATAAAGAACAAAATCTATCAAAGCAAATAAAGCATATCCTAAATTATAGCATCTTTGAGGCTAACTTGTATGTGGAGATCACTTGGAGCTGGATGTGGGGATCTAGCCATGCCTTGGTATAAAATCGAGTTTACCAAGACTTAATTATGTCGGGGCATATTAACCACGGGTTGCAGACATGGCATTTGTAATTACTAGTATAGTATCTAAACAGATACACCAATGATGCATCACAAAGCCAATTCTTGAAGCCAGGTTATCAAGCATGCTAATTGCCAAATACATGAGACCAAAGCTGTTCCCTAGCAAATAATGTAATAATCTCCTCTTGTCCAATTGTATAGTACAAACTATGAAGTTTTGAGAAACGTATATCCCCATGTAATAAAATGGGACTTGATTTGCAATGCTTGATGATGACCAAGTCTAACCGGCAAATGCCTAACTAAGAATAGCATAGATAAGGGCCGCATGACAATCTTCTAAAATTCTAGCTTAATTCTAGCCACAATCTGAGCGAATCTAACATCATGTTGTCTAATACTTACTACCCTAACCCACTAGTTCTGCCAATCTCCCTAAGAGCCCAAAAAAGCAAATAAAATAAAAAAGAGAATTTCATTCAGTCACAATGATAATATGTCCAATATTCTTACACTGGTCTACCACCATAGCCACCACAACTACCACTTCCTTTCCTTTTAGCTCTAGCCCAAGCCTCATCCAACTTTTAAGGGACAGTGCTATAAGAAAGTGACAGCCATTGAAAATGGCTAGTTAATATGCAATAGTACATAACTCTCAACACACTAGATTATACAAGTGTTCTGTCAACCATCATGCTTGCACATACATCTAAGTCAACACTAATTCAAAGGTTTGTAAACATCAAAGAAACCGAGAACAACAAGGAAGATCTGTCCAAGGTAGCTCAATCAAGGTTCCACACTTCCACCACTTTCACCATTAAATGTTATCCAATTACAATGGCAAGTGTCATGAATAGGGAAATTTTCTTGCTGAACATTTGTGTCCTGAATTAACAACCAACGTATATTACAACAAACTTTCATATTCCATTGCTTACCGAATTTAGAAGTCAAGCTATGAGATCAAACACAGTCTTCTGAAGCAAAGAAATCTAATCCTACAGTAGCCAAGATTTAGTCTTGCCATTCTTTAACAAGAAATTCTCTCTGAGATTTTGTTATAAGGCATGTGAAAGCATTTCATAAGCAGTTCATATTGCTCTTTCAAGCTAAAATATGACCTTTATTTAAAAGCACTTTTCTCATAAACAAGAAACCCTTTTCAACATATTAATGATTTTAATGTTAGTAAGACCATAATGATATACATTGGCATACAAAACGTAGAGAAAAATAATAAGACAGCTGTATACCTGAAGTGGGTCAATGAATATCCTCTAAAGAATACTTGAGTCTTCTTTGCATCAATGTTTCTGTCTACCCATTTTGCCCATGTAGTGAGGGCCCTCTTATATGCTTCCAGCACCTTAAGTCTCGCATGCACATAATTGCCCTCTTGGTAATAATCTTCCCTGTAAAGCATAAAATCCCAACTAACAAATCAGCTTCCCAACTAATAGAGTTAATTGCAACTCATGTTTTAATCTTTTTCGTCATCTTCATGACACTCACCCTCTGGAGGTTTTTTCATGTGTCCACCAATGGCCTGTGTTGAAGATTATAACATCAGCATCATGATACATTGAAGTCGTCTTGTCCATCAAGTCCAATCTTAGCGTCTCGAATGACCCATTAACACCATTAGAAGATGATTCTCTAACAAGAAATGGAGAGCTAACAAAATCCACTGAGCAATCATAGTCCTACAAATACAAGCATTAGTAAATTAGTCAGGACCATGTTAGAGATCTTGTTACTGCACTTAAACAAAAATCAAGCAAAACTTGCCTCAAATCTGAATGCATAGAATCCCTTCTTCTTAAATTCTGTCCTTCCAGATATCTCATAAACTCTTTTCTTGTTCCGAATACTATGACGAAGAATGCAAACCAATGACTCCCACATGTTCCTATTAAGCGAATCACCAACAAAAACCAGCTTCTTTCCTCTCAGCCTCTCAAGAAAATCAGTGGCATTCATACTGATTTAAAATCAGGAATAAAAGTGAATCAGTGAACAGACTTATAATATGACCCAACATTATTTAAAATCACACAGAGAGACAGACAAAACAAAATCCAACACTAACTAAATGCCAACTATTCCCTTATGCCCCCACATAGTGTCGCATATACATATGAATATAAGCTGGGTAGGTAATTCAAACAACAAATAGGCACATATAGAAATCTCAGAAAATCAAACCACAATCTGAAAATGTAACAATCATGTACTAAAATTATCCTTGAGTACAATTAATTGCAACTTTCCACTTTTTAATTCCGTAATAAAATCTTACCTTGGGATATCACAATCGTTAGGCTGCCATTTCCATTTCAGGTACCCATCATCAGGCCTCCCATTGAGATGACAATCAAAATCCCTATCAATATAAGGGCAGGAACCTGGTGGGTAATATGGCTTTGAATCATCTTTCACCCATTTACCATCAAATAGATTACATTTTCCATAAAAATTGTTCTCCACCTTTGCAGCTTCAGAATCATAACTGCTGTTACTGGTTCCTTCTCTATCTGTCAAATTTGCTCGCAGACTACCACCTGAGACATTAGCTGAAACGTTTTTCACATTTACACTCCCATTGTCCAAATGACTATCATTGGAATTTCCATCAAAACCCAGGACTTCATCGACAACAGTTGCATTGGCATCATTTTCTTCACCAGAAAAGCTAAAATTTTTACCACTCTGGGAATCCCCAGAAACCCTTTGTTCCCCAACGCTAAAGCTTCCATTTTTAACCTCCTCGGTTGAATTCAAGACTCGGGGTTTCACCAAAACATCTGAAAGACTTGCATTATTGAGAATGTTTGAAAAATCCATTTCATGGTTTCTTTCAAAAACCCTCTTTTCCTCACTCCTCTCTTCCAAATCTTCATTGTTAACCAACTCTGGATTCTTAGTACTTGAAGTAGGAGTGCTTGAAAAAGAGAAAGGCCAAGAACTAGAACTAAATCCATGAACCACTGGGTTCAAAAAAGGTCGTTTGGGTGAGCTAGTGAGGAATACCAGAGAGAGAAGAACAATGAGAGAGGCTCCAACCCCTATAACAAAACGAGAAACTACTCTTCTTCTCTTCGGCGAAAACTGCTCTGCGAACATAATCGTTTTCGAATCCATTAGTGGAAGAAGCAAAAAAAACACTCACTTAGCCAACAAAAATTCTAGAAGAAAATCCATAGAAAATAGATTTTCCGGAGGAATATCAAACTATGCTTGCGAGGAGAGAGAAAAAGAAAGAGAAAAGTTAGAATGACAGTCCTGGGTTTATCGAAAAAAAAAAGGGCGGAGACCCGAAGCAGAAGATGCCTCTCTCTCTCTCTCTCTCTCTCTCACCTGCATTTGCAGTTTCATGGGAGATTAATTTTGATTTAACGGAATTGCCCTTCATTAATTTCTCCTTCAAGACGATAACGCCCTTGTCCACACTCAAATCTACATCAGCCATGTTGAAGCAATTCATCTACTTCGGTCCCATTTTCGTAATGCAATTGAATGTGGTTTGAACTTTGAACCAAAGCCTTTTATTTTTGGCCATCTTTAGAGTAATCGTTTTTAAAATATCCTAAGATCGCTTGGAGATTGCAATAAAACATGGCTAAAAGTACTACCTAAGAAAAGTAGTTAAGTGTTTTATGTTTAATCAATGAACATAAAAAGGGAAACCTACCTTCACTCAACGCTGGTTTGATTCTTCTTTTGTTGAACAATATGAAAAATATGTTCAACTCTCTTACATATACTCTCTTCAATTAAATTTGGCACTGTGTTACTTTTTATTACCTTATCGTGATAATTTTTTGCGATCAATTTTACGCTATTTTTAAAATAATAATAATAATAAATTAAATTTTCATGTCAAATTTTAAAATTATTTATTTAATAGATCAACATAGGAGAGAAAAAAAATAAAAGTAAAAATAGAGTAATTATATTTTTAAAATGCAGTATACTCTCTTAGATATATTCTCTTTTTCAATTAAATCAAGCCTGGGAGAGACAAGCGAGATCATGACTCATGGTTAAAAATTTTCTTAAATTAGTTGGTAGTTAATAAATTGATTAATAGTTAACAAATTGATTAATAATTAGTAAAATTAATTAATAAAAATAATATAAATAATAATATCAACATATGTAATGAGCATTGAATGGAATTATATTAAAATTTCTCTTTTCTCCCTCCTTGTATTCTCTCTCCCTCTCCCTCTCTTTCTCTCTCTATCTCTCTTTCTCTATCGTCTCTCCCTAACTCTCTCTTTACTTTGGGTTGTTATTGATTAGTATCAGAGTTCATGATATTTTGCTAGAAATTTAGAAAGTGGCGGAGGAAGTTTGGCTCGAAGAATAACTCAAGAAACTAGATACAAAAATTGACGAATTATGATTACATATCGATAAAAGATTTAATGAACAAAATAAAAAAAATTATAGCTTTTATAGCCAATTTTGAAACAAAATTTAATGCCTTCTTAAAAATGATGAATAATGATAAGTATGAAAAATAAGGTATTGATATACTTCATGAATCTTTCATTCTATCTTAAAAAAAAATGTTAAGGATAGAAGAAGGTTCATAAATAACCAAGAAAGAGTCTATTAATAGTAATTTATTGCCAAATCTTTCAAATGTTGAAATTTTGATATTTATTGAGAAAATTTTTTTATCATAAGTAAAGTCTCAATTATCTAAAAAAGAAGATGCTGATGATGGTATCTTGTCAAACCATCTAAAGATTAAAATTTCGGTATTCATCGGACAAAATCATTCATCAAGAAAAAATTCAAAAAAACTCTTTATCAAGTTCTCTCATCTCTATTTCTCTCTCACTATTCTCCCTGCAACTCAAATCATATTTGTTGTTTATCTTTATCACTTTATCTTTCAATACAAATATAAATTTTTGTTTAAAATTCATTTATTCAAAATTTAATTCTTGATTTTTCATTATTTTAAAAAAAAAAGTACTGTAATCATTAGAAAATTTATTAGATTAGTTGATAGTTAATAAATTGATTAATAGTTAATAAAATTAATTAATAAAAACAAGATAAATAATAAAATCAATATATATAATGAATATTAAATAAAATTATATTGAAATCCCTTTTCCTCCTTGTATTCTTACTCCCCCCCCCCCCCTCTCTCTCTCTCTCCCTCCCTCCCTCCCTCCCCTAATCTCTCTCTCTCATATTATTTCTACGATCACACATTTTTTTTCTACCGGACTTAGTTGTTACGAGTCATGTGAACGCGCCGAGGTCGAGGGTCAATTCGGCCGTACATTGTGGGGGAGGGGTAGTTTTGTCATGCAATTAAGAATTTTGAAATCGTGGGATTTCACGATTAACTCCCTGTCGTAATCGAGATGGACGACAAAACCTCGACCTCGAATGAGAGGGACAATTCCCCGCCGACGACACGAACGCAGATCATCGGACACGTGTCTTCTGGATTTCGAAATCCGTGCACATCCCCTTCTCCCTCGGTCCCACTTGCCGCAGCTATGCTTTGTGATCCGCTGCATGCGCGACCATCGTATTTCCCTTTCTCAAAATCGTGTTTGTCTTTATCAATTACTTGTTCAAGATTTTGTTTTAATATTATTTAATTTTCTTTTTTTTTTCCCCTCCAAAATAGGAGCCCACCTAGCCCAAATACTTTTGAAAAGGCCCAAACTTGTATAACCTAGTTTCAGGACTGGGCTAGTTAGGACTATTGGGTCCAAGCCTTGTTGGTCCGCTCCTAGCCCAAAAATAAGCCTAACGTAATTTAGATTAAATAGATTTTTGTTTTTTCACCGTCGTTATTTAAAACTATATTCTGATTAATCTAATTCGAATATTTACAGAAAGCTTTATTTAAGAGATGACACTTCCAGCGTAGTCTTTTCTATTCCTAGGCTTCTAATCCGAGATTTGATTAAACGATTTAATACTCCATTTTACCAAATTGTCGGTCAATTGATAGATTAAATGGAATTGGTTAAATAGAATTTTTTTTTAAGATTAAAAAGAATTTTAAATAAAAATTTATTTTGCAAAAGATGTCACACAACCTTAGAGATGAAGGGTAAGGTAACCAATATGTTGGCGTAGGTGGGAATAACACCTTCATCCCTTAACCAGGTCAGGAGTTTGACTCCCATTGGATACGAAAAAAACATGGCCTGACAGACTTCTCGATTTCGATTAATCGAGACGAAACTCCGGATACCGTTACAAAAAAAAAAAATGAAGTGTGAGGTAGTTAAATGAGATATATTGCAGCATAGTCAAGTTTAATAAAATTTTATTTATTTATTTTTTTTGTATCCCAAAAAAAAAAAAGAAAAGAAAAGAGTAGAGTCAATTTCTTTTGATTAAATTGTCATCGATATTTACTTTGAGTAGCGATTAAAGAAAAATATTTAATAAAACTTTTAGCGGACAGCTAATAAGACATAATCTTGAAATGACTTTATATTTGACATCTCAAAACTCGGTCCAATCTTAGCAAAGCACATGCACATGCACATTCATGATTCTTTTTCTCCTGTGAAAATTGAAACCCTAGATGACCTGCGACAAGGGCCCCCGGGGGTGTTAAAGAGCAGTAGATGAAAGTTAAACCACATTGATTAGTACCCACTGTAATCTCTTTCAAACATTTTATCAAACATGTTTAGCGCAGAAAACTAGCAGGCAGTAACAATAACGAAAAAGCAGAACAGAAAACTTACATGGCTTGACTCATGAATTCACTAATCCAAATCTCTTTTGGGTGGAAAACCCGACAAGCCTATACCTTTGTTAGACTCTCCGATGCTTTTAACTAGCAAAAGGTTTTTACCGACATTTTTAAATATTTTATTCATACTTTAAGTTTCCCAATTCAAAACCCTGATCATGTGGTTTGCAAACTGAGGACCCCCATTTGTCAATGAAGCAGACCATCTACCAATCTTCTGTCACAAAAGTAATGATCCATCAAACTCCAAAAAGAGATATTTGCAAGAATAATTACATTGAAATTTCTAACATACAAATACCAAAATTTTTGACAAGCTCAGAAGATGCAACCAATTTTCACAACCAGAGACCCACCCACAAATGCTTACACATTGACGGCACTAAAATTTTTTTTTTTTCTTTTTACAGGTGAATACATTCACTCAATTGCTATGAACAAAAATTTCATTTTTTCAAATCTATGCAAACCTAATGGTGTAAAATCTTAAAAATGGCTAGAGCTACCTCGGACCAGAAAGCTCCATGGCTTCAATCACTAGCGATGATTCTTCTATGTAATCCGAATAGCTTTCCGGAGGATTTTTAAATGATCGGAACCTTGGTGTCTCAACTTTTTGTGAGGCTTCCCACTTCTCTGCCAAGCCATCCCCTCCCAACATTCTTAGTACCTCAGACATCTTTGGTCGATGAGCTGGATTGAATTGAGTGCACAAAAGAGCCACTTGAACCATTTCTTCCAACTCGTCTCTATCAAAGTTGTTCTTTATAACTTTGTCCACCATTAGGTGAAGTTTTCCTTCCTGGTGGAGCTTCTTGACCTGCAGGCAGAAGTCATGACCAATTATATGTGACGTGAAAAACAAAGTGCAATCAAGACACAATGAAAAAAGGGATATAATTTCTTCTTATTCGTGACAGACGGAGGATTTTGGACTGCCCAAGGCTGTTAGCCTCTACTTTCAAGGATTCGATGGTTCTCATGGCTTCGAACATAAGAAGGCACACAAGATTAAGGAAAAAGTTCGGCCGAAAGAAAAGTACCCAATCAAGCATTACGCCCTTCTGGTTGGCAGCTCGTCCAAAATCCAAAGCCTTTTGACCAGTTATTAGCTCAAGAAGCAAAATCCCAAAACCAAAGACATCAGTCTTTTCTGATGATTGCCCGGTAGATAAATACTCAGGAGCAATGTGGCCCACTGTGCCACGCACAGCAGTGGTGACATGAGAATCCCGGTGATCCAAGAGCTTTGCCAACCCAAAGTCTCCCACAACTGCCTCAAAGTCCTCATCCAACAGGATGTTCGCTGCTTTGACATCTCTGTGTATAATCTTGGGATCACACTGCTCATGCAAGTACATAAGCCCCCTTGCTGTGCCCAAGGCTATTCTCTTTCGTCTTGACCAGTCCAAAACTGGCTTCCCGTTATTAAAATCTGATACGAGAAGAGACCAAGCAACAACATTACTAGGACAACTTTGAGCATGTAATATAGGTAAACTAGAGAACAGAAATTTCAGAACTCAGGGCGTCTTTATGGAATTCAGAGAGCTTCCGGTGTGGCAGTGGGAACAGAATTCTAAACTCCAGCCACGAGCATAAAATTGACCATGTAACCAAGCAAACACTTATTGCAAGAAATCATATAACCAAGCAAACACCATGTAACCAAGCAATATCATCATGCGAGGAAGTTCTCTAATTCTCTTTTGTCCAGTGATCCATGCATACACTTATTTAGGTGCCATCAATCAAATACCATGCTAATCTAAAGACCAGAAATTCACCCAAAAAAAATGGAGTTGGGAAATGTGTAACTAAGGCTAACAATCACAAGTAGCGGTAGCATACCTCTCAACCGGGATGCCACACTCCCATTTGGCATGAAAGGATAAACAAGCAGCCTTTCACTATCAGTGGAGCAGAAACCACAGAGACGAAGAAGATTCCGATGTACAGCTAAACTTATCATCTCAACTTCTGTTTGAAACTGGATTTCACCACCAGCAGCATTGTAATCCTTTAACCTTTTCACGGCCACCAAAGTCCCATCATTCAAGCATCCCTTGTATACAATTCCAAATCCGCCCCTCCCTAATATATTCTTTGAGTTGAAATGGTCTGTTGCAATCCGTAGCTCCTTAAATGTATACTTTTTCAAGTGACCCAACCATACCTCTGGATCGTATTGGTCTGCAAAATCAAACAACAGTTTTCCACATGATTAGCTAATTAAACGGTTGAATAGAATTTTTCAATTAAGCCAATAAGCTATAGCTCAACTGGCACTATCCCCCCTCCCCTTTGCAAAGGTCTCGAAGCCCCCTTATGAATCCAAAAAAAAAAAAAAAAAAATCAAAATTCCTGATTCCTAGACTAACTGTCATATCAACCCAACGATGGTATGGCAAGGAATTTTGATCCGTGAACTTCTCTTTGTTGTCTACACCTATTACAAATCATGACTAAGATCTACCCTTTCCTTGTGAGTTTTCCTTTTCTACAGAAGAAGCAAAACCAATTCAGCTAAAGACATTCTTAAGAAAAAGGTCACATAGAGGTTGCTGAATACTAGAAATTTCTAGGTCAAAAGTTACAATAAGGAAAAGAAGAACCAACCATTGACATCAAAGAAAATCTGCTGATTGTGTCTATATCGCCACCAAATAAACAAGCAAAGCAAAACGATGACTGTTAAAACAGCACCAAAGCTTGCACTTAGAGCAACAGCCAGCTGGTGGTGTTTTGAGCCGGAGTCTGATTGGCCTATGGAAATCAAACATCCCACAAACACAACCAAAGGATCATCGTGTCAGAAGAAATAAATGCCAAGAGATAGACAAGATGAACCAAATTAAATATGTGATTAAATACCATCTAAAGCATCTGGTGGGAAGGAAAGTGGCTCTGGAGAGACAGAAGAACAATTGTTTGCTGAACTCATTCCACAGATTAAAGGATTACCTATAATTCTGAAAGTGAGAAGTAGAGATACAAATTCAATAAGCATTTCAAGAGATAAGAGAATATGTCGCACTATGCAGAACTCGGGAAAGAATATCTTACTTGAATGTTCTTGCAGATATATTGGGCAAGGAGCCACTTAAGTTATTAAAAGAAATGTCCCTGCATGCAATTATGACAGTTCAAACCAAACATTTCTTATCAGAATCAAAGAAACACAATTGAAGAGCAAAAAGTTGAAAAGACCTACACAAGAGTGAGGCCTTCAACCTTTGAAAGAGACTGAGGACAAGGTCCAGTTAGGCTGTTATTGTTGAGTCGCCTGGTTAATTCAATAAAACAGCATAGAGCATAGAGTGTTAACGTCGGCTTATTGTACTTGTTCCTGTTTGCAAATTCTAACAATTCAAATGCTGATGAAGAAATTCATGCAGAAAACAAACAGGCAGAAGTAATTATGGTACAGGTTTCTCCATCCAGATTGAGCATCACGGGAATGGGAATAGTAACAATTTTAGAGTTCAACTCAAAGTGAAATTGTAATGTTAGCCATCACTAAATTTCATAAGAACTAGAACCATTTTGAAGGTAACTATCAGAAGAGAGTAAGAAAAACTCACAGGTAATTTAGGTCCTTAAGGTTTCCCAAAGAACTGGGTATTTCACCAGTGAACTTATTATTGGAGAGATCAAGCGTCTCAAGCTTCTCCAACCTCCCAATTGCCTCAGGAATAGGACCTGAAATGGCATTGTTCTGCAGCAAGCTGTTTAAGGTGAACAAAGGCGAAAGGTCATAATGCCACACATAAAAGTTCCTCAATATGAAGAACGGAACCTAGAAAGCAGCAGAACTGAAAAACTAGCATACACAGATTTCAGGAAAGTGAGATTCCCAATTCCAGAAGATAAGGCCCCGGATAAATTCTGGCTTGGAAGACCCCTATTAAGAAATCGTATTATTAGGGGAAGTGAGTTCCAACATAAAATGGGATCAAAATATCATAAAATGTGAGTTTAGTGGACAAGGATTGAGCATCTCACAATGCTGAAACATAACCGTCCGGCGTACATGTAATCATCCTCCACCCGCAAGGATCCACAGAATTAGAATCCCAGCCCTCCAGAACATTGTAGGGGTCATTTAGATTGCTTTTTATAGCCATCAAAGCAACAACTGCATCACATTTTAAGAAACAAAAGGAGGGTCAATGAATTCAATGCTTCATCATATATCACTTGGTTCTTATCATTATTTGTCAAAACAAAACCTAATAGGAAATCTTAGAATAGAAAAAAACAATAAGTTCATTTACATGAATCAGAAACAAGGGTTCAAAAGCTAAAGAGGGGTAGTAAGAAAAACGACACAATATTCAAAAAGGACAGTGGGGCTTAAAAAAGAAGGGAAAATCTGCATTGTGCAGATACACATGCAGTCCATTAAAGTATTGACAAAGGCAAAAGAAGGTGTTCCATCCTTACCATTTTCAATATAATGGAAATTACAGAAACAAAGTTAAATTTTCATAAAATGAGAAGAAGAACTTCAATAAGCATAAAAATCCTACTAGACAAGAATTTTTGGGGGGGGGGGGGGAGTCAGTAAAAGAACAAATCATTCCAACTCTGCCTCCGGACTAAAGCTGTGAAGACACAAACTAATGTGCATTCTGGAATTGGCACCTAATTGCTATTTTCAGGAAAACGAAAGCATATTTAGACACGAGAAGATTAAAAGAAAAGGAAAGAAAAAGACCCATGAGTCATGAGATTCAAACCTTCATAGTTGACTCCGGATGGAGAAAGAGTAGCAAAAGAACCCTTCATTAGCAACAGAATCAGCAACCCAACTCTCCAGAAAAAGGAAGAATTCCTCTCTTTTTCCATACTCTCTCTTTTCAGTGCAAAAAGAAAATTTACTTGGCCAGTACCCATTTATCAACAAGATGCAAAACTGAACAACCCATCTCAAAGAACAAACAACCAAATCAGCAAAAAAGCTTAAAATGAAAAACACTTAAGTTTATCCAAAACATCCAATATCCCCCCCCCCAAAAAAAAGATTCTCCTTATACTCTCCAAATGCAAAATCCAGAACTCAACGGAACTTCATTTTAACAAATACCCAGAACCAAACTAGTTAAACCCACAAGTGTGAACTCAAGATAAGATCAAAAGCAAAAGCAGAGAATATCATTGAGACACTAATAAAAGCCTGAAATTCTGAGAACATAGAGATCTGAGAAATAATGGGGTTTTCCCGCAAATTCCACGCGGTTATTGTAGGATTAACCTATGATTCTCTCCCACTGTCACAGCAAAGCCCACCACTCTCAACTCTTCACCAGACACAGCAAAACTCAAACTAAAACTAAAACTAAAACTAAAACTAAAAATGAAAACGAAAACAATAATATAAACAGAAAAACAAATAAAATTGTTTATTTTAAAAAATAGAGATCAAATCTATCAACTGGACCCCACATAGCCCAACTCGCGACGGCAAAAAAGCCACCACGCGTTGCCGTACCTACTAAAAATATATTTGCAAAAAAATGGAATAAATATGTTTTCTAATAAAAAAATGAACTGGGGATTCTTTTTTAAAAAAAAATTAGTAATAATAATAATTATTAGTATTATTATGAAGAGAAGCGTGTAAGTGTATTGTAGTGTGCGTGATTGGACTGAATGAGGTGAAGGTTTGGATCAGAATTCACAGATGGACAACATGGGGGGATGTGTGTGTGAAAAAAGCTACAAAAGAAAATTGAAAAAGAAAAAATTTTCTTGCGGGCAGGTTTTTGTCAGGTCACGTGCTTGGATTGTCTTCATCTTTGTTGGCTTTTGCCTTCGAAACTCTGTTTTTTATTTTCTATTTTTAATTTGTTTGTGGGAATAATCATTTTAAAAATTCTGTTAAAGTAGCTGCCCCCACCTTGCTAACATGCGCCACATTTGTTATCAGATTGATTATTGGCAATTCTCTTTGCAGCTTACTTTACCCTTTTCCATCTATTCTTTTTTCTAAGTTAAATGGAAAGAATTTTTATTTTTATATTAAATAATAACTTATTTCTTTTATGGTGTTAAAAAAAAACCTCACTTTATTCTTCAAGATTACTTTTTTTATTATTTTTTATTTCAGAGGACTAAAAATCATTAAAATTAACTTACATTGAATATGATGATGTTTGTCCTAAAAATTTTTATTATTTATGTATATTAATTGAAAATATACTAAAAATATTTCCTAAAAAATATATATTTAATCGTAAAAATTGTAATCTCAAATATTATTTGTTCCAAAATTTATAAATTTTTTTTCTCAAATTATAATTTCAAATAGATATTATCGTCATTTTTATAGAAAGTTTTGATTTCATTACAAGAATCTAATTAATTTAGAAATCAAACATAAACTTTTTTTCAAAATCCAGATACATAGAGACAACTATTTTTTAATTTTTTAAAAAATAATAATTTATTTTAAAAATTATAAATTTTACCCTTTTACTCCGTTCTCTTCGTCCATCCGATTACCCACGGCACCAGAGCTAGTAGAATAATTTTGGGGGGGCGAAACAGTGGGGAAGCACTAAAGTACGCCGCAGGGGTGGCAATGGCGAGGCTTGTTATATTCTTTGTCGGGTAATGTGACCGAGAGAATATCTAAAATGCACCCGCCGCCACATACGGACCTGCCATTTGAATTTACATTGGCTGTTTTTCTCTTTTTCTTAACCTTCACTCACTTCTCGTAGTTGTAATAGGTTTATTTATCCGCTTCAATTATTAATAAATTAATTGTAGTTACCGCTAATTACAGATGGTTACTTCGTTAAAATCAAAAGTAAATTACATGACGACAGATGCTTGTTAGTTAAATTGCCAAAATGGGTCTGATTGGAATTACCATTTAATTCGGAGTAAATATCATAAATAAAATAAAATAAGAAATTAAAAGAAAATACCTTTTAAAAAAAATACAAAATTCTACTTTAATATTTGTCAATCCTTGATTTTTCTTTAATTATATAAAGAGTTTAACTTTGAAAATATCTCCCAGACAAAGGTCATGGTGGTCCTTCCTTCTTGATTCATTAATACATGGAAAATGAAATTCGCCCTATAAGTGGATTTTCCCATTTTTTTTTCCTTTAAACCCCTGCAACTAATAAGAAGAGGGACTTGGAAAATGGACAAAGAGAGATGAAAGAGAAACTTGACCCAAGACCCTTGTGATGTGGGGACAATTCACCCTGACTAGCCTCTTGTCTTGACCAATGAAGTTTGTTCTAAAGTGGGCCTCTAGAGAGTTCCAAGTGCTTACAAATTGTTGTTGATAATATATATATGTTTTGAGATCATGGTTTTGTTTGTAAAAATAAAAAAAAAAAAGGGGAAAAAAAATCTAAAATAATGTCTCAAGGAAAAGAAAATAAACACAAGTGTATGTCATGAAAATGAAGTGCAAGTCATTGCGATCCACATATATTAATTTTAAACTAATCAACTGAGGCTATCTATTCTTGAAAATACATGTTAAAAAGAGGGCATAATTGGAAAACAGGATCCCAGAAATTACATTATTAATCCTGGGCAGTAGGAAAATATTATAATAATGGGCAATGATTCCTTGATGTGCTCAAATGTGGTGCCCTAAACCCAAGAGGCATTTTTGTCGCTTTGGGAAAATTGAATATTCCCCTACCCTATAATAATTTCTTTCTTAAGAAAATAAATAGAAAATGAATTAAATTAAACTAAAAAAATAAGGGGAAATGAATAATACCTGGTTCAACCCTGGACTGAACCTGGTTGTGCCAACGTGGATCTAGGAATTCCAATAACTGTGCTCGAGGCTTATGACCCTAAACCCAAAGGGCATTTTGGTCGCTTTGGGAAAGTTAACTATGCCCTATTATCTTATTCGCGCCCCTACCCTTTTTTTTTTCTTTTTTACCCCTCGGCTTGAATTTAAGACTCATTTTCTAAAGTAATTTAGAAAAAAACCATTTTTCAGACATACTTTCTTAACAAAATTAACAAAAATGCTAACCTTAAGAATAAGCAATCATTATGTTTTGGTGGGTGGTTTGAACCCGGAACTTGTATAGGCCACAATAGACAAAAATCCTAACCTTGCCTAATGAATGATGTCTATAATGCGATTCCCATGGTGTTTGAAACACCGGTCATCATAGAGAGAAAAAATCAACAGGGCAATAAACCTAACTTTTGTTCTCTCTTCTCTCACTTCACTATCTTCTTTCTCTATTTTTTTATCGGTCATTTAGGTTACTCTAACTAATTCAATCTAGATTACTCTAATTAATTCAATCGAATATTATATAATCTATTATAAGATTAATTCTCTAAATTTCTTACATTTTTAATATTTGAATTTAAGATCTTAATTAATAAAATCTAACATCTTATCATTATATCCACGTAAAATTGATCTCTCTTTTCTTTCTCTCTTTCTCTCAAATCCCAAGGAAGCATGTTGGAATGGGCATTTTTAAGAGTTGTAATAATAGAAGCAATTGAAACAAAATAATGCATGAATTACTAATAAGAGGTAATTTGCTATGTATTAGGTCGACAAACTCTAGAGAGTTAGTGATAGATGATAGAAGATGAGATAAAGTTTGGTGTAACGGATATGAAAGCCAACCTACCTAACTACACTTACGTTACTTTGTTTCTTTGATTTCAACCCTTTGAATTTGCATCTATCTTTTCCTCGAGAATTTCAATCCGTGCTTTGGCCAAAAGCATGTTAGAGGGGCATCAACTCCAACGCAGCTAATAAATTATTATTATTAGACAAATCTTGCAGTAGTTTTGTTTTTTATTTTTTGTTATATAAATATTTGAATTCTTAATTTTAGGGCTGGAGAGAGAGATTACAATCATTAAACTATTCTCTTGAAACGTAGTAGGTTTATATCTCTCTTTATTTAGACTTCAAATCCCTTCCACCAACGAGGGGTGAGCACCCGTGTCGATGGGGGGACCAATGGTAATCTTGTAGCTTCATTCAGGGAAAAAATTTTAGCTCCTCTGCATGGAGAGAGGGTTCCGAGTCAATAGCTCTTCAGGGGAAAAAAATGTCATATAAGAAAGGCTAATAATTACAATAGCATAAATTATTACAAAGTAATTTTCTTAATAAGGAGAGATCCCGGCCAAGCCCTCAAGGCTTAGCTCATATATCTATTTGCAGAGAGTTTCTCCTAGGGTGATTAAAATCATATTTTTCTCTTTTTATATTTATTAAGAATTTATATTTTATTCGGTTTTTATATAGGTAAAATGCGTTTGATCCTTTTAATCGAAACAAATTATATTATATTATATATATATATATATATATATATATAATTAAAGGGAATGGCGGGGAATGGTGTTTTACCATAATTAGTAATAGTTGGTAACCTGAACGACATGGCTTTATGGAGGCTAGGATAGTTTTTTCCCTAATGAGTGAAGGCCCCTCGGTAGATAAAATCAATGATTTGTGAGTATAGGAGTCGAATGTTAAAATTTTTTTAATTAGCGTCCTTGAAAATAAAAAGTTAAATATTAAAAGAGTTTATATTTTAATTGCCGGGTGAAAAAAATAAAAGATGAATTTGAATATCATACTTCGTACCAAACCATAAACAATTAGTCAAAAAAGAAAAAAGGGTCTATAGGGGACTGAGGGGGACAAAGCCCAAGAAGATGAAAGAGAGAGATTGACATTGATGAACTTAGACTTGACCTTGTCTTTTCACCAAAACTAGAAAAATGGAAATTCGTCTCGCAGAATAGCTGATGTGTTTGGTGGTGATTGGACTATAGTCACCAGACATAGATGCTAATCTATAGCATTGAGCGGATTGTCCTTTTTTGGAACTTTATTTTCTGCCACAAAGGAAGAGGAAAGGGGAGAAAAAGCAGACTGAAATTTCAATCCCCGTGATGTAAAATCTTTGAAGATTGATAGGTACGTGAGGCCTATTAAACATAATAAATTATAAAATTTAATTTAGAATTAATTTTTTGATATCTTATTTTTATTTTTAATATTTAAATTTAATTTTTTAATTAAGAAAATATAAGATTTTATTATTAAGCCCATAAAACATGGACATGACAAATCTAGATAATCAAAGTGGGCCCAAATTAGCCATTGGAATATTAAAAAGAAAAAGTTACTTTTTGAGAGAGAGAGAGAAGGGGAGTACCTTTTTTTACCGGTGAATTTTATTTTATTTTTCATTCCATAACAACTTCAGGGCCCCAGAATTTTTAAACAAAGGCTGCTAACATGGATTAGCATTAACATTAAAATGACTGACGTTTCGTACATCAAATAAAAAAGATAATAATACCTTATATTAAAAATCACGATTCGAGTTTTGATAATAATAAAAATAATATTAAAAAAACTCTCTCTAGATTGTGACTCGACAACAACTCGATCGAAATTAATTAGAATAAAATTCTGAACATTCGATTATAGGTTAAATCCAACATTAACATGTCGTTTTCAAACCGCTCCTTTTTTTTGGGGCAACTAAAGGCAAACACCCATGTCCAGTTTTCAATGATCACGAGAACAAGAAATGACTAATCCATGTACATACAGATAAATAATACGAACAACCCATGGGATGGAGGAGACTGCTGCAGAGGAGGGATCGCTGATGCTAAGTTTCTGTTTAAATCACTTAGAATTTCATATAATAAAAATGTAAATGAAACAAGTTTCATCCCCCACCTCTCCTCATACCAAAAAACAAAAAAAATTCATTTATTTAATTTTTATTTATAATAACATGAAATGATCAATCTTATATTATAAATAAAATTATAAAATATATTACTATTAATAAATATCAATTAAGAATAAAATTACACATCAGGTCCTCTTCTCCAATGTTTTTTTATTTTTGATAAATAAAACCCAGATCCCTCCTAGTACAATTTCTTGGCTGTCCATTCTTAATCGAGAAGGAAAAACTTGGGGGGAAAAACACTGAAAATCCATGGGATGTGTATTGGTCGGATACAGCAAATCACACGGAGCAAATAAGGGTTCGGTGGCCGGTGGGACTAACCCATCAAAGGACCTTCGGCTCCATTCCTGGTGGGACCCTTACAAGTCTCTGTCTTTCTGAAACGTTCTCTCGCTGCACTGCACTGCACCCCCTTGTCTTCAATACCACTTTTTTCAAATATAATTATGATAATTTTGATTAAATCTGAATTTAATTTTAAAAAAATAAAAATTTTCACATAACTATTTTTATCTTGTGTATATATATATAATTTGAATTTAAAATTTTAATTAAAAAATATAGGGTAAACTTACGCCAACAAGTTGGTAAACTCCGGTTGACTAAGTGTGCATCTGAGAGAAAAAGTTAAATTGGGCCCCAACCAAAATATGTATGAGGCCCAACATGATTATAGCTAAAACTTTTGATGGAGACCACCGGTCCAATTACTACAGAAGACTGGGCCCAATAGCTGACTTGAGGGAGATTAATTGGAGGTGTGGCTCCAAGTTCTGGTTCGTGGAAATCATTGCAACCAAAAGGAAACAAAAGTCCACAACCAAACAAGGAAACAAAAGCCAGAAACCTTCGCTAATGGACTATCGATTTAGTGAGATGAGATGTTAAATTTTTTAACTAAATCTTGAATTCAAAACTTGAGAATTAAAATATTACGTTAGGAGAGCCACCCTTAAATAGAGTTTTTATAAATATTTAAATCAAATTAATTAAAATATGATTTTAAATAATGATACCAAAAGAACACCCTAAAAAAAACCCAGAAACCTTATAATTTTGTTGGACGCAGGTTGCTTGTCAGAAGGGGGTTCATTTGGGACTGTCATGCCAAATACTGTTGGATACACCTTAAATGCCACATGACATGGGGTCCAATCCCACATTTACACCCACCCTATCATACCTTCAATATTGATTCAAGAGAAAATATCTTTATGCTCATCCATCCTCATCCCTATCCTGTGGCAGCGACGTTCCTGTAACATCCAATTGAATGAGGTTACCGACGTATGATAACGTAGGTAAAAAGGGTATTTTCATCTTTTAACTAGATCGAGAGTTTAACTATAACTGTATACGAAAAAAATATTATTAGGAGAGAACCCCCTCAATTGAGATTTGACAAACTCTTCGATCTGGATTAATTAGATCGAAATTTTAAATACTGAACGGTTAAATTACCGAACAAGGTTTGAGAAGTTGTATTGGCCTCATGGCGACTCAAAATGTTGCATGATGAGAAGACCTTGATGCAGCAATCCATGCAGCCCATGGCCATGGGGGAGTGGCCCGAACTTTATCTAAAGAAGGACTTATGCCAAGTCTTATTATAGCATATCATATTCAAGTATGTTTATTTTCAAATTTAAAATTTAATAACCGCATTAAAATATATTTTTGTCAGAAATTTTGTAAATTTAAGCTTATACAATAAATAACCAATGTTTTGAAAGCTTAATGATATGATTCCAAACTTTTTTAACTAAAATTTTGAATTCGAATCTTAAAAATAAAATAAATAAACGTCGAGAAAGCCAAACTCTAAATTGGGGTCTCATTATTCAAAATTGATTAATTGAATAATTCAGATATAATTATAAAAAAAAGATTATATAATAAATGATAATTCTTCTCATCTGACCGATTCAAACTTGATTTATTAAAAACCAATACAAAATCGTCGATATTTAAACAATTGAATTTTTAGATATCTCAATGAAGTACACATATTTTTTGAGTCATTTTATAGGTTCAATAGAATAAATTTATTGATATACTTATCCATACAGACACACACACACACACACATTAATAGTAATATTCAAATATTCAGATTATAAGAAAAAAGATTTATAATTTAAAATAAGTTTTCTAATTTTATAAGAATAAACTCCGCGTGACTCTCTTGGGAAGTTAGAATTATACTTAACGAAGATCAAACAAGTTTATAATTTTAGTCTTTTGATATACTTTTACTTGTATAAAATTATATATTATTTTAATTATGTATAATAAATAAATAATTTAAAATAGAAATGAAAGTGAAATATTATCCAAATCATATGTTACGTTACGGCTCTCATCAACACCCTGATAATTTTATTAAAATTTGGTAAATTTATGACAAAGTATTATTCTTAAATCAAATTGAGACAAACTTAATATTTTTTTTCAAATGCATCTACATAGATATAAACATTAACTACATACAATCAACTCGGAAACTTTTTAATTACATCAAAATATATTTACTTTCCGCCGGAAAAATAATGCGACGGTTCGACGTTGGAAAATTCATAATCACTCCATCAATCTCATTCCAAACCTTCGATTCTCCATTCGAAACGCCTTCTTCAGATCCTCAATGTCAACCTTCGAACAAGTAAACACAAACCTCTCGCCCAGATTCCCATCATTCATTGCCCCATTGCTTACGCTTCCCCACCGGAAAATCTCTTCGTCCCCGTGACCGTCGCCGTCAAATTCGCAGAAAACAATCTCTTTCGGATCCGATGAATTATGAACATAAACAATCCCGTCACCGCACAATAAATTGATCGAAGTCAAGCCTGAATTCTCACACTTCAACTTCTCGACGAATATATTCGGCATCTCACAGATCTCTGTTACCTCAAAATCTTCAAAATTTACTTTGTACAGCTTCGCTCCTTTCACGTTCTCGGAATCTCCGATCAAGGTTACAAGAAAAAGGGTCTCGCCTGAAAATCCGATTGCGCAGAAATACGTAGTCGGGTCAGGTCGAATGTTGTGCGGGCCCGACCAAGTTCGGGTTTCCGGGTTGAATGTGTAGGTTATCCCGGAGCTCTTTTCTGTCACAAACATTTGCCGGTGACCGACGGTTATGGAGAGCCACGTGGTTGCTGCCGAGTCCTTCAAAATTTGCGGCATAGGCTGACAATTGTCCCACTTGTTTAAAACGACGTCGTATATCTCGACGGCGAGTGGGTCGTCAGTGAATCCGCACGTGCCGCCACCGAGGATCACGTGGTTGCCGATTGAAGCGACAATAGGGTCGGCGCGCCATGAGAGTGGCGCGTTGGCTTCGGCCCAAGCAAGGTAGAGCGGGTCGAGCGAGAAAGAGAGCTTACAAGGAGAGAGCATGTAGAGAAGGTTGGAGTGGGAGGATCGTAGAGTTGAGATTGGTTCAATCAACGGCTTCTCAATCTTGATCCACACGTGCGACCGGGGATCATAAGCGTGAGTCGACGTCGAGTGTGGATAACGCGTTCCCTGAGCGTGGACAATTAGCCAATTCTTCTCCCTCCTTACATGTTTCAGCGACGAATAAACGGCGGTTTTCCAAGTTTTCGAAACGCCCGACGCGGGGACCAAGTGAATTAGCGGCACGTACGAGAGAATTGCCTCTAAAACGTCGCCGTGAATTTGAACTTCCTTCTCCCTTTCGTTTTGCTCGGCGTTTGATTCTCCGACCATTTTTCTTTTCTTTTTGTTTGAGCGAGAGATATTCATTTTCCGGGAATTCTGTTGCCCTTTAAAGGGGAAGAGATGGAGCGGTTGGAGTGGATAGACCTTGGATTCAATTATTATTATTATTATTATTATTATTATTTTATTTTTTATAAATAAGAAATTTGAGTGAGTGTGACACGTAACATAATTTTGTCTCGATTTCAAACCCATCAAATTGCTTAAACAAGCTTTATAAATTAAATAAATAGTTGAGTGAAAGATTGGTCAAATTTTAATCACCACACCACGTCCACGCCTGCTAATGATTAGATACAAATTTATATTATACCCAAATATATTATTTAGAATTATAATTTTAGAAGCAGCGATTATAATTTTGAAATATATAAATAACATATAAGATTACATCTCTTTATCAGCCATGTTCCTTTGTTGGGTCTATACTTGAAAATAAATTAGACTAACAGCAATAATTGTTTAAATTTCTCAAATAGTCAAACCCATCGGGTACTTGAATTGAAAATAATGTTTATTTTTCATTATTTAAAATAGGAAATAATTTTAATTACTAGGGAATACTAATTTCATAATAAGGACTCGATTTTGCCCAATTATACAACAACTTCCTCCTAATCATCATCATCATCATATGCACATACACCCAGATATGAGTTCAACTATAATAACTCATATTTTTGAAAAAAAAAAAATTAATTTATTTCTATGTATTTTATAAGTCATTTATTTAATAAAAAGAATCAAATTATTATTTTATATAATGGGCTTAAATACATATGATCCCAGGAGGTAAAAATCATGGGATCGGGACGATTTGAATGTGATGACAGCTCAACGACCAAGCAACCAACTTTTGGTGCACCATTTGAATGTGACAAAACGAATTTGAGGTTACTTCAAACCTTAAACTTTCTCATGAACAAATGTATGAATTAAGATTGTTGGATCGGCTGGTCCAACGTTGTGATTCTGGAAATTTTCAGGCCGCAGGTTTTCACCATCGCATTCCTCTTTGTTATTCTACTACTAATATTAGTTGTCTCGAATGAGACATCTATTTTCTTTTTTCGTTTCCCAATGACGTATTTAAGAAACCTTTTACAAATCCTTTGGAATTTAAGGCAAAAAACCCAAAAAAAAAGGAATGCGTTTATTTGTGTTTCACTTATTGTATTTATTAATTAAAACAATATAATTAAATGCGTGTGATTCTACCAAAAAGGAATTTCTATTGTCATTATTTTATAATTTCTAAATTTCAAATAGTCTTATTTTATGAATGGTTATACTGCAAAATCGATACAAATGGAACCAACCTTGGTTGTCTGAGTTACACAAAACCTTATTGGTGCTGGATTATTAGCCATACAGATTCATTTTCCCTTTTATAATATATTTTGGGTTGGAGGCTTTGGAATCATTTTGTTCCTGATGATGCTTCTGGGTCGATTTAGATGGTGAAGTAGTGATGCTTTCTTGGAGTGATTTAGAAAATTGCGAGGTCTATCGACAACATTTTCTCTCTTTCTCTGCCCTTTTTTTTCTTCACCTACCAACAACTTTTGCAGATTCAATGCTTGCGGTTTTGATCCTTTGGATGCAAGCGGGAAGAATATAACCATCTTTTGGATAGGCAAAGCCCTCATTCACCAACCAGGATAGACCCCACCATGCACGGACTTCTTTCCTACCAACAAAAATATTACTATACTTGGACTACATCGTAGCACTCGATTGGGTAATTCTAGAAAGGGCATTTAACTCTCCATTTAACTTAAAAAAAGAGAAAACTATATCAAATAAGGTATGTTTCTTAAATAGCCATTGCGAAAAATAATTATGCATTTTAAACGGTAATTATAATTTAAACTAATCATATATACGTTTTGGGTGTGAAAGAACTTGCTTTTTTTTTACATATTAAAATTTGAACTTGAATCTATCACATGAGAGAGGAAAAAAAATGTCACTTGAACGAAAACTCATTGACCGAGAGAACTTGCTCAAGAATCTATATACGTTCATTTTTTTTTTGTTGTTGTAGGGATCTCCAGGTCGGAGGAGAAAAATTTTAACCATTAGATTATCTCCTCGAGGACCTATTTACATTCAAGGTCCCTCTATGTAAAAAAAAAAAAAAAGGTTCTCATGCCCATTTGACACAATCCTTCTGAGGTGATATTTACAAAATTATAATTTCACACAAAACTTAAAAAAAAATGTCATTAGTTGGGTAGGAACTTCTACCACAATACGAAATTTTCCCAACCTAATCAAGAAAGGATTGTTTAGGAAAAGAAATAGAAAAGAAAAGGGTTTCTTCCGGATGGTGCTGTTGGAGTTTGGTCAAATAATTTTATCAATAATTGTAGTGGATGGTCCAGCTGTTAATATAAAGATAACCAAATGAATAAGTGCCAAAAGGCATCGCCAGTTGTCGGAGCGGAAGGCATTATTCAGGTGGACTAATTTTGGCACTGTAGGGATGACTTTATGTAGAGAATTTATCAAGCTAGATTTGGGTCAGCTGCTGCACCAATGGACGGTTCATTGCTCAGTGCTTTCAAGGACAGCCATTGTTGACCACTTCCAATTGTACCCACCAACCTCCTTAGACTTGAAGAGAAATAGGCACTAAGCCCAGCGGTCAATGGATACCGGAGAAATAGAGAGAGAATATAACACGCATTTCGGATCATAATTTAGGGGAAAGACTTAAAATCTCCAAGAGACAGCTACTGCCCTATCACCCTGTTCCTTCGTCCCCGTAGATATACATCGAAATACGAGTGACTCGGTTTTTTTTTTTTTTTTTTTTTTTTTTTTTTTTATATATATATATATTATATCAATTGTTATCCAGAGTTATACTCCAATTAATCCAGTTTGAGATTTACAGTGGTCCATTAAGGGGGCTACCCTCACAATATAATTTTTTTATACCCAAATCACGAGTGACCCAGACTTACATGCGGGTTTTCCCTCCACAAACTTACATTCTTCAACAAAAAATATATATATATATTTTAACATTTTTTTTCCTAATTTTTACGGTTGAAACTTTCAATTTTTTGCTTTTTAAATGTGTCGGAAGAAATCTAGCCGGGAATCCAAACATGAGGTTCAAACCTTTTGTTGTGCCTCGCAACTTGGTTCCACTCTCAATATAAATTTCACAGACTAAACAGGCCAGCGGGCTAATTTGTACAAAATAGTGGGCCCAATAAGAAAAGCCCAAAGCCCGTTAGGCCTGCAACAATTTTCTTTTTTTTTTTTTGGTGCTAAGGCATGCAACATTTGATGCTTTTTTTTTTTTTTTTTTTTTTTTTTTTTTTTTACGAGAATTTGAATATAAGATTATTCGATTGGGAAAGGGATTTGTACCACTGGGCTGTCCCCCTGAGACGCAACATTTGATGCTAATTTTGTGATGACACAACCTCGCCAACATAAATGTAAATCTGCACTTTTGACTGACCCAAAACACTCAACCAAGCCGAACAAGCTCCTCACTCTTATTAGGGCGACTCAGAACCATCATCCGTAAAATTTTAGGCTATCTGATATTCAGAAACCCTTCATGTAAAAGTAGAATTTGTCTCCTATAATATCCTCATACATGCAAATGATACCACTGAGACGACAAAATAAAACTTAGTAGTCTGCCTGAGAAATCAAATATAAAGAAAAGAGACATGTTTATGACTATCAAACAAGGCTCAAGCAGCTGCGCTGATGCACTTGATTGCCTGTTTGCAGATGCCAGTCATTGTTGCCTCGGGTCCATACACCTGTGATCAAATATGATATGGAAAGGGATGCTCAGCTAGAGCAAATTCTCATGGGGAATGTATAGCACAAGAAACATGTTTCTTAGCATACCTCAATAGGAATTCCAATTTCATCTCCAAGTGTTCGCATCTTTGCAAGACCCCTCTCGTAATTTGGACCTCCTCTTCTGACATATATATGCATTCTCGCAGCCTTAAGTTTTGATTCCTGTAGGTTCAACACAGGTTTTCAGTAAATATTACTAGTTTACTAGAGGAAATGCTTCTAGAGAAAAGGGTATAAGCTCACCTTCTCCTTCAGGGCTCGAATAATTCCATTAAAAGTAGCAGCAACATCAGTAAAGTTAGCAATGCCTCCTCCTATAACAAGCGCCCTTTTGCGGCCATCTGGATTTGCTGTTGCACACTGCAAAGGATATTCAAGACACAATTGAGCAGATGAGAACCATCTAACAGATTTCAAACAGAATGAACAAAATCATATGCTTAAGGATACAAGAAGTTGCTTACATCGATGACGACTCTGGCATATTGCAACACTTCCTCTTCATTGGGTGCTCCACTGTATTCAGCATAGTTCCCAAGCTCATTGGCAAAGCCAAGATCTCCAACCTGATCAAGAACATTTCAATTGCATATTAGCAGACGATGGAGGAAGCTGGAGAAAAAAAGGTAACAAAATAAAAATAGATATGCCTTTGTAGGTAAACCTCACAGAAAATGAGTCCAAAGAGAAAGACTACGCACCGTGTCTGCATAAATGACGCTAGCACCTCCTCCAGCTACCATAGTCCAAATTCGTCCATGAGGGTTCAATACAGTGAACTTCAGGGATGCACTGGTCTGCGGACAGATATCCAACATATGTGGTATTCATATATGTGGTATTCATCCAAAAGAAATGTGAAATTTTGAGAAAACTTTTCTGTCAAAAAATCACAAACCCCCTGCCTCTTCAGAGAGAGTAATGTGAAGTTCAAAAAGTAGAGAATCAAGAAGAGATTATACAAGATGCCCTGTGAAAGTGCAACCATATCAACTAAAAGCTAATGCTGTCTTTATTCATTTATTTTGTGGTCAAGAAGTATAAGCAACTTCAAACCCAGGGCAAGTAATGACCCTATCTCTCAGAACATTGCAAAGCAATTAACATCTTCCAAAAGACCAAGGAGAAGCCAATCTTTTACATATTGGCCTTTCCCAAGAAGAAGTTTGTACTACCAGGTTAAGACTGACAGCAGCATTAATCAGAGATATGGTGATGAACTCATCAATTAAATGATCATTCCTAGGTAAGGACTACTGTTAGAAGTTCTTTCGTTATTTTTTCCAAGACAAATTCCAGCTCTAGTGAAACTAGAAACTGACTCATTCCAGACTAACATAAATAAGAGCTCCAATATGTACCTTCTCATCTAGCCCATGAATAAAGAACTCTGTTGGGCTCATCACTCTTCCAAATGGCATAGGGAATTCAATGTTGCCCCACCTATACAAACAAAATCATTAAGGAACATAATTCAATATCTAATACGACTTTGCACTAAAAAGCACGTACTTCTTGAAGTTCTTGAAGGCAGCAGTGTCATCCAGCTCGCCTCTCATATCCAAGGGATAAGGCTTCCCATCAACCAATGTGAAAGGATTCATCTCCAGAAAAGTGAAGTCCAGATCTGGTCAAGTCCACAGCAATTTTAACAGTTTTAAGTGGAAAACCAGGTGTCTTACCAAATTCCGAAGTGGAAAATACACAGAAAAGAGGATTGCTGACAAGGTTAAAGGTACCTGTAAATACAGCATAAATGACTTTGAGGAACTCCTCAATCACTCCTTTGATCTGAACCAAAAAAAGAAAAAGATAGTGAGTGATTTCCAATCAACTTAATGAACAGCGGTACAAGATCCAAGAAAGACAAACTTTACAATGAAACCGGAAAAAGGCAAATGTCGAAGATAGTTCACAAGATCACCACTTATGGTAAAATACCTCCAAGGAAAGTGTAGCAACAAGTGGAGCACATACTTCAGAAGTAAAAGAGACCCCTGTTGGAACAAATACAGTCTTAACCTGGAAATGGAAGAAATCACTCCTCGGTCATTGAAGCACATATATGAAATTCTAACAATAAAATTTTGTACCAACAATATGTTATCAAAAAGCACACAAGCCACAAGCTACATTTAGCGATACCTTATCCCAATTCTCCTCAATTTCAATTCCTCCACATTCTGAAAAGCTAACGCTGCAACCAAGACGCTCAGAAACAATATTAAGGTAGAACTCTTCATTATGTGGAATGAAGGGTTCAACAATGAAAGTTGTGATAGGACCTTTACATCCTCCCATTTCTACCTGTAATTTGTCAAGACAAGCTGTAAGATTTGCAACAACATTTTCCACATTAAAAGAATAAAATGGAAAAGAAGAAAAATTCCCTTGAGTGATATCCCGAGGTCAAATACTTAAGAACATAAATCCTAATAGATCATTGACCCCCCATTGACCCTATGAACATCCCATACACTAGAAGCTCATGTCTCTATGTAAAACAGTTGCAGGGGATGTGGAAGAGCTCGCTAACCTCTTTGCCAAGCCGATCCTTCACAAAGATCGCAACTTCAGCCAAGTCTAAGTTAAGAGCAACTAGTCCACTCTTGCCACGCTTTCCAAACAACATATCAGGTTTCACAACCAGTTTTGACGATGAGAGCCATGGCTCTCGCTTTGCCAGCTCACTGAAATCAGTTGACTCCGTTACCTATGGGCACAACAGGACACGGTAAGCAGCGTGCAAAGGTCCAACAAATAACTTTTCTCATGTGCAACCTATATGTTAGTATCAAAAGTTAACACTCGTAATTCTGGCTCCATGTGTGTAGTTCAGCATTGTCTTTTATGGTTACAAGGTTCTGTATAACATTATTAGGTCGCTGGTTAAAAATAATATTCATCAGTAGATAACAAATATTGAATATTCTTGTACAAAAGCCATTGTTAAAAAATCATACCGTTACAACTCGACTCATCGGAGCCTCGAGTCCAAAATAAATATGTGCCACAAAGCAAATTTTTGTCAATACCAAAAGACATGCTTTACATGCAAGTGTTCATGCCCCATGATTCATGCTTAGGTTGGTAACTGAAAATTTTGGTAATCATGCGAACAAAAGAGGACAAAGTCCATTGACGCTTTGTTAAATCACACACGAATCAAGAAAATTACCATGTAATTTGAAAACAAAGATACCATAAAAGGAGGTAGAAGCCTTGTTAATGTAGCTTTAGTCAATGTAAGCAGAAAACCTAGGACATTGATTTAGGAATTACAATCCAAAAAAAATAAGATTCCCTTTCATCAAATGGGTCATAGCCAAATTAATCATGTGATTAAGAACGGAGTGAAGAAAAAGAAAAGAAAAGAAAAGAAAAGAAAAACTCACTTGAGCGGATTTGATCCCAATTTCAGTGCCAGAGATCCTCTTGAAATGCTCCTTCAACAATCTCTTAGAGTCGTACTCTCTGATCTTCTTTCTCGCCATTCTTATATATCCTGATCAAACACCCAGAAAAAATTCGTCACAGATCGATATTATTCCTAATTTTCAACTACAAAACAATTTAAACCCATTAACAAAAAATGTAGATCTGAAGTGGGTGCAATCAAAAACACTTAAAAATGAATCAGAACCCAAGAAATCTGAATGTACAAAATTGGATCAAGAGAATTGCAATTACTGTGTGAGAGAGAGAGAGAGATATGCGGGAGAGCGAAGAACTCAGTGGGTGAATTCTTTGACTCGTTGGTTGTGCTATTTATAGACCGCCAAGAATGCGAGTGTTATTTCAGAGAGAGAGAGAGAGAGAGAGAGAGAGAGAGAGAGAGAGAGAGAGAGGTTGTTTCTAATTTTCTAATTTTTCATATTTTTGAGGGATGGGACATGTGAGGGCATGGTACACCTACCCTGGAAGACTAACGGGTGCGGGCGGAAAGGAGGATTAAAATATTTGCTGGGGACAAGTATTAGTATGGATACCTACCACACCATCTTGCTTTTCTCCAAAAACTAGAATTTTATTTTATTTTATTTTAAATTTGTATTAAATTAAAACTATTCTGATAAAAAACTTTAAAATTTATCTCTTGGAAAAAGAATTTCTTCTCCTTACATCCCACGTCTTTTTCTTTTATTTTTACCGTTTGTATCCAAGTTTTACTCGATTAATCTATTTTGAGTACCGTAGAATCAATTTTTGTGGTTGATTCTCTCAATTTTTTTTTATCATTTTCAAGACTCGAATTCAAAATTTCTATTTAAGAGATAGAATATCCCATCATTCAACCTAAAAGAGTTTACTCCTCTATTTTTTTTTAATCTTTATCTGCAATGATATAACATAATTGCAAATTCTTCTGTTATCTTATCTTAATTGGAGTTAAGGATGTGAAAGGATTCTATTCTTTGTATTGTTTCTACTGTATTATTTATTATTTATATATTTTTTTACTTTTATTTATGTGCATTATTACTTACTTCTATTCTCCATATATTATCTATAATTCTAAAATTATATAGAATTTCATAATTTAAATTAACTATTTATTAATGTTTAATTTGTTAAATATCTAATTTGAAATATTTCCATAGTAATAATTAATTACTAATTAAATATTACAATTATTATTTGTTAGCTTTTGCAATTACAATTTGAAATACTATTTTATCATTATTTATTTTATTTATTATGTCTACATACTATATAGTATAAATGGTACAATGGCATGAATGAATTATGATAGTTTTATAAATTGCTTAAGGTTCCATACCATGTCCAAAAAGAATGAGATTTCAAAAATCTTAATTTATTTGTTAACACTTGGGGGCCTTTCTTCTCTAGAGAAAGAGAAGAAGAGATTGCGTTAATATCATATTTTAGTATTATGATTATGTCATACTTATTTATAACATGATTTTATGAATTTTTCAAAAAATGCTATATTTTCATGTAAAATCTTTTTTTTTTTTTTGTGTTAGACAAACAATATTAGAATTGAATAAAATAAAATGATGAATTTAAAAGAAGAGAGGAGCCGAGCATGATTTTCATTGCATGTTGTGAGATCAATTTTTTTTTTGTCATACAAGAATTTGAATCTGAAATCATCAGATTGGAGATGAAAGTTTGTACCACTAGTATGTCCCCTTGAAGACAATTGTGAGATCAAATTTTATAAAAATACTCTGTAAATAAATGTATTATCGACATATTTAAAAATTTTATCGTTCTGATATACATTATTGATTACAGATTTATTTATCGGACAATGTTTATGACTAAGTAAGAAAACGAAATCCCATAATTTTGTTCACCAGCGGATGAAGTCAAATGATGCAAACCAGACTTAACAAGTTGTTAGACTAATGTGATCAATTATGACGCAAGAGTCACAATATTGTTAGTTGTCCCAAAAATAAAAAAAAAATTCTTCACGAGAAAAACAAGATATGATTTTTGAGATCATTGAATTGGACATGCGATCTTAGAATTGATATATATCTTAAATTATTTAGGGCTTTCAAAAAGGTTGCCTTCGCTTCTGGTTATTGCTTTCACATGCTGCGCTTGATGATGATTATGGTTCATGAGAGTTAGCTTCATGGTTACGCTCCATTTTGGTAGATGAAAGCATCACCACAACTACTTAATATTGTCAAATCAAAACAGCCAACACCCGGTGACAAACTTAGGGCATAGCCAATGAAAATGCCGCCAAATCCTAGCATACTTACGTTGATTTTTTTGATGTTCCATCTTGATTCTTGAATTTATATGGGGGATATATTTTCTGGGTTTGAATTAATCAAAGGAGATGAAGACAAAAGCTGGTTTCTGTAGCTTTAGATTCTGCATTATGGCATCTACCCACTTGATTAATGTCCGATCCTTTCAGAAGGAACATACCTTGTCTTCGCAAGAAGTCGCCAACATGGGGGATTGGGGTCAGGTGTGTACGTAGTTGACAGTGTTCGAGCAGTTCACCTACTTTTTGGGTTGAAATTTCCCTTTTTATTACATGCGCACACAATTGACAGCCCCCCAACCTTTTGCTCCTCACTGATACATTGATTTTAAGATGTTTGAAGTTCATTGGTGCTTTTTTCTTTGAAAGAAAGTCCCAACGAATCCTTCAAATGATCATTAATAAGATATGATACTAAACCCTTTAATCAAATTTCATATTCAAAATTTAATAATAAAACAGACTATATTAAAAAAACCATCCCTAATAAGATTTCTATAGATTTTTGAATTGGAATAATTAGAATATGATTTCAAATATTAGAATAAAAAAGAGGAGAGAGAGAGAGAGAGAGAGAGAGAGAGAGAGAGAGAGAGAGAGAGAGAGAGAGAGAGAGAGAGAGAGAGAGAGCGTTGGGCTTAGGTAAAAAGTTGATAAGTCAAAATAGTGCTCAAGTTTGCTGCTCAAGTTTGTACACAGCGGTCAAGTTGTGCCCTTCTCGTAAACATATATAGATTGTAAAGTTGAAAATTGGGCGAGGCTAAGCGGATGCCATGGTGCTGACTTGCAGCAGGAGGTGAATGAGACATTAAATTAGACTTTTGAGTTTCAATAGTCAATACCTCTTAATAAATGAAAAATGTGACGGTCGTTTTAATTGATGGCAACAGGAAATAGAATCAAGTCAGCAAATACAGCACTCCACCTAAATGTGAATTTCATTTTCAAGCAAAAATTTCTGCACAAGTGATCATAAAATTAGTCAAATATTATGCATGTTTGATGTATCTTGTATATTGGATTATAATAAAATAGCCCTCAACCGAGGAGGATATTGTATAAACGTCATGTGATGATTTTACACAATGATCTCAAAAACTAATAAGACACACAACAAGTTCAAAGAATCTGATTGAAAAATGCATCCCATGCCACCGATCTCTTATCAGTAGTTACCTCTCACGTAAATATTAAGGATGGTACTCCCATGAACCCACCGCCATTAGGAAAAGACTAGTTGCAGGTAATCATTTGAATCTCATGGAATCAATTTAGGTCAAAAAGCCTGGCTACCTGATGCTCTGATAACTTCCGGGAAATGACCTGGAGAACAAATAGTGCTTCATCCGAATTACAAGAGCAAAGACACCGTAGCATGGAATATGCATGAACCCAACTGCGAGGTACCTGAAAATGCAAATGACAGGTACATGGGTGAGTTCATAATAAAAGGCATTACTTCTAACAGATTCGTGTTCCAGAGTCCATATAGGGTAATGGGGTGCAGCCATCCATGTGAAGAATCATGCAAAAAGGTCCAATTGTGATTCGTCAGCAAAACTGATGGGCATGACATGAATCATATGAATTACATACCACAATGGAGCATCTGGGGATGACAAGTCAAGAAATGGATATGGCCACCTGTAGCAGAACAATCCTTCATTACAAATTAGAAGAAAAGTGGTGCTACTCTACATGAAGTTTTAAAAGAGAGAAGAAAAAAATTCCAACTTTACCACATGGAGATGTTCGCATGGATGATCCACTGGAAGATGACATATATGCCAGTCAATAAAACAAAATATGCCATACGGAAAATGGGGAACCGCTGAGCATTGAAGAGAGGAAAACAAATTGTGAATATAAGTGTTTTTTAAAGACTCAAGAAGCCTTAAAATGATGACCAGACGATAACTTACCAAACTATTGAACATTGTGTCACCAAGGAGGAAAACAGCATTCACTGAGTGCATACTAACAATGAACTGCAATAAGAAAGGACACATCTTTCAAGCAATGCCAAAAACAGTTTCTTTTGATAAGGTTCAAATTTGTATTGAAAAGAAGATTCCAATCAAATGTATACAGTTTGAGGAAGTCTGCTAATTTAACGGGCTGTACTATTTCACTAAAACCAGAAAATAGAAGGACAGAATATGTACTTAAATTATATAATTTCATTCACAAGAAGTTTCTGCTCTGCCAGCTTCCTCCTCCATGTTTTCTCTTCTTTGTTTCTTCCCAATGATTTATCAGGCAGTGAGAGAAGGGATGATAAAGTCATATCACATCCTCATCAGAGAGAAAATTACACAAGAAGCAGAGAAACTCATGCTCCCCAAACATTAAGATAAGTGGAAGATCCTCTTTACTTACCCAAGAATCATAAAATCAACTAGACCCCTAAACACCAAGAGAACGGTTAATGGAGCACATCCTATTACCTTTCTTTCCCAGCGAGTAGAAATAATTTTGGTTGCTCTTTCTTGACCTCTTATTCTATCTCAAAAGGAATTTGGGTGAGCTTGTAAACTGACATTATGTCCAGAATGATAAATACACGTCAAACCCAGACTATGTAAGAAGATTTGGAGGCCTCTCATTCACCGTTTCCTTTCCTTTCCTTTCCTTTTAGGATATGCTGCAGGGTCCTCATTTGAGGTTGGTAGGCCACAACTATAATTCACCAAGAGTCCTCCAAGAGACTAGTCTCCTGAAATATCCAAGCCTAATACTGAACTATCAGAGCTCTATGATCTTGATCGGTTGCTCTTTTTCCAAAAAACCATTTTTACACTTGTAGAAAAAAGCGCCGGGGGTTGGGGGGATAACATTCAACTAACAATAATGCCAAACGTTACAGCCAAACATTGCAGACAGATGCCAAAGTACAATTTAAAATTTTAAGAATCTAACTTCATAGGCCAAGAATGGGCTCTAAACCCTATTTCCATCAAAATCCATTTGGGGAATTTGATGATTAGGAAATCCACCTCACCCAACATCTTCAACATCACTTGGATGTGTACTTAAAAGTTCTCTAGTTGATAATGTCCCTGTTTTCTGAGGCTATATAATTAGAAGACAAAAACTACCAGTCAAATGAAAATCAGAAGGGAAAATATATTATACTAACAAAATAAGGACAAGGATCTCTACTTACAAAATCCAGGCCGAAATCCTTGGAAGTAAGAAATGGATAGAGTACAAGCCAGAAGACACTATCAGTGAGCATCACAGCACCAGCACACATCTGTTCATGGAAAAAACTGCTCTTTCAAACTAGTGAAACTACGTAAATTGGGATGAAAGCACATTAGGTTCAGAATCACCCATTGTGTTAAAAATAAAGAACAAAATAAATAATAAATAATCACATGGGGGTTATAGCTTTCTCATATGATGACTACATTTTTGCAGCATTAACAGCAACCTTCCTTTTCTTTGACAAGATTACTTTTAGTCAAAATATGGCCCAGATTCAAATTTAAATCACCAGGGCTAAAATCTAGAAAAGTAAGGGCCTAGTGCCATGCCCCAAACAAATTGCACGACAAAGCCATGATGGGGATAGAACTTTTTTAAGCCCTTATAGTATACAGTTCTCTCAGAATCAAGTTTCAACTGCTCAGCCAAGTAGCAAGCACAGACTTTGAGTACATTAGAAAATATGAGCTATTTATACTCCAAAATAAGCACGAAATAGATAATCTAGCCATCGGGACTAAAAAAAAAATTCAAATACTTTCAGTCGTGAAGAAGAATGGTTACTGAAAGTGCAGTTGTTGCTTATGGAAAACGACTAACCTGGAAAATTATTTGAAAGATGTAACCCCACATTCCTGCAGTTTGACGAACATGAGAATCATCATTAATATTTGCATTTTTTGATGCGTCCAACATACTAGTAGTGCTCTCCCTTTGTGTGGGAGCCAAAAAGGTCCCACTTTCGGACTTCAAGTAGAAACGCTCAACCTTGCCAAAGCCACCACGTTTGCGATACTGCCAACATCCATAGATGGAGAAAAAAGATCCCATCTACAAATTAAGATACACAAATAAAGTAAGAAAAATAGTGGAAAAATAGCAATAGATTCAAGTCAACTTGATGCTATGAAGCAGCAGAAACCAGATACACATTTTCTGATAGTTGCTTAAAAGGAAGGAGGAAACTCTAACTGTGGAGATTGCTAATTAAGAGGTTCCATGTTTATCCTATGGAGCAACAGATATCTCCAAAAATTGACTGCGTTGGCAAAAACAAGATAGAAAAAATTTTTCACTAAATTTTTTTGTATCACATATCACAACAACTTGTTAAGGAGACTAGTAGAAGTTAATAAACATACCCCAAAATAGATGGTGACCAATGCAAATGTCCACCTGCCATGTGCAAGCGTCAGAAACAGAACAGTTCACAGGATGAATAACTTATAGCAACACAATAGTTAATATCCAGAACTTTTAACAGTCTTCTGAAGTAGTGCTGAGAGATTATAAACTGTAAAACGGTTGATTCACAGAATGCATCAGCGTCCTAACTATGCCTGGGATCCTTGAGCTGAATCTGTAGAATTCTTCAACTGATTTATAATTTACTCAATGCCCCCAGGAAGAAAGTTGTAAATAAACAATCAGAACTCATCAATGAAATTTATTGGGGGGTTGGACTGAAAGTCCATCTTCTGCCACCTGAGTTCTAAAACCATTCTATGCAGCTCTAGGGCATCAGGTTGCACCCTAGTACAGTCCATATGATTGTCTTTCAAAGCATTTACACAAAAGGGATGACATCTCTCACCTTACTGGCTAGATTAAATGACAGAGCGGATATAGATCGCTTACTGTGTGTAGAAGTAAAAAATGCCGTATCCATCAACAACAACATTGCCAACGAGCAATCCCAAAAGTGAAATAAAAGAAATGATTCTGTAAGCAAGTAGCCAGCCAGGATGGACTCCTTTAAAGCAAATCCTCCAAGCATCATCTTCATATAAAGCTCCACCTTTTTCTTGTCGATTTTCTCTTTGCCTTGCTTTCGAACTATTGAAGCCCTCATATTTCCAGATAAGAATTGATGCAAGAATGATATTCGAGAAGATCCATATTGCACATAGGAAGAACCTCCAGTTCAACCAATAACTTGGGTCTGTTGTGTCAGTGGTCATTACCGGCTGCCAAGTACCTTTCAACAATCCTCTTAAGAAACAGATCAAGTTTTTTTCCTCGATCCAAGTTTCCTGTTAATTTCCAATAAAATGAATGATTCAATGTGATCTAAATATTATAAAGAGCTGTTGAAAAATTGGCTTGGGGTTGAGATATCTATTGCTGACATTCGACAACAGAAAACCTAAATCTTGTACCATATGGAAATAGGAAAAACAAAGTCAAATTTTCATAAGAAAGACAAGTATCCGAAAGAAGAAGAAAATCCTTCAAAGACTGTTAATCAACTATGATGATTGGAAGCAATTGAAGCAAAGAGATAAACTGATGTGCTAAACTTCCATGGATATCATATAAACCCCTCAAAATTTTAACGTGAAAACCCACATTAAAAGTCAAAGATTTCCAGGTGCAACAATCCCTTAAAACCCAGAAGAGAAGGGTTTGACCAACAAAGGTAAACATAGGATTTCAAATGTGCACACCCCAAAACCTACGAAGAGAGCTTCCGGTCAAAAGTATAGATTACATTCAACTGAAACAAAAATAATTTGAAGGGCATGGCTCAAAGAAGAAAGATTAGAAGGAAGCAAACTCCTCAAGATGAAAATACCACCTAATTGCTACACGGGTTTTCAGCTATAAAGTCAATCACCTACAAATATTAGACTGAAAACACATACCGTGAATCCAGAAAGAAATGGGTAACTGGCAATGATGCGAATGAAGTGCAAAAGAACAAGGTTTTTAAGGATGTTCTTACTTTTTCTTCAATCTATGGTCAGATCAAGTAGAGGTAGGTAGGGAATTGGTAAAAACTTAACTATTTGCAGCAATTATTAGCGAAGGGCAGAAAAGAAATCAGGCGAAGAAGATGAAGGAGTATGTTTAATTAATTACCTTTTGTATTTTGGGGTCAGTTCAGTGATCCAAAGGTGTCGTTTGTGAGCTCCCAATAATGGAGGATAAAAGAAGCATTATGATTTCGTGGCCTTTGTTGGTGTTGGACTCGTGGGATTGGATTTGGGACTTTGGAGGAGCTCCTAGAAACAACCAACCAACCACGAAGGATGGTCCAAGACGGCATCGTTGTTTTGTAGGACTTGTAAAAACTTACAATCCTACGTGTTCTTCCTCCCCCACCACCTCCACCCCCAAAAAATATTTTATTATGGTTGATCTATACTAAACATCATTGAGAAAAGCAAACCAACAGAAACATAAGTCATGTAGACATTATTAATTTTCCTTAGAAATGGAAAATATTCTTATTCTATTAATAATTTAATATTTTTATTAATTTTCTATTATTATATCGTATGTATTAATTTTTAGTAGAAATTTGAATAAGGTTACAAATTTTTATTTTTAGTTGATTTGCTTTGAACTCCAAATTACGGTAAAACTAAAAATTCTTAAATTTGTAATTTTGAAATTAAGTATTAATTTTTTTCTTTTTTTTTTCTCAGACAGGGACACAATTAAAAAGAAAAAAAGTTATTTGGGAGGATATTAAAAAAAGTTGTGGGTTTATGTCCAAAACCGTCCTAACTCATACTAGGATTTCAGAGTAATGAAACCTGAATGTTAGTAAATACTCATCTGAAAGCGAAAATTCATCATTCTAGTAAAAGTTAAAAGCTAATAAATACTCAACTTAGAGTAAAAATTTACTGACCACATGGCTCAAAAACTATCACCACAAGATTGAGCCCTGCGCACCGAAGGCAAGCTTGAAATGCATCAACGTTTTCGTGATGCGAGATAATAAAGATATTAAAATGAAAAAGTTCTTGAAATATTAGAAAAATTGAAAAGAAAATGCACATATGATTCAAAAGGCAATTTGCTCTGAAAGAAGGATGCTTATGCGCATCATGTAAAAGCAATTGAAGTAATGTGAAATGGACATGAAGGTTAATGTTTTATGGTACAAAAGATAAACATGTCTGAAGGGGCTACATTTGTGGCACACATCCATATGATGAGACCAGCGTATAGGCTATACCCAGCATTTGGGCAGCTGTTTTTTATGAACTATTAGAGACAGAATCATGACGTGCACCGTAAAGGATACTTGCGTTGGTCTACTCAAACTTTAGCATAAGGCAACGAAAACTCTAATCCTACACACAAATGCCAATTGCCACTGAAATTTGTATCCTTGGGAAACGTTTGGCTCGGTCCTTAAATCGAAATCAGAACCATATCCTCTCGATTTGAAATAGATACAATCATTCATATTTATCGGTAAACTACAATGGCTATCATTATCATGGTTGGTGTTTGATTTTTTTTTAAGAAAAGAAATTACTAATTTTTTTAATTTTACCTTTAATTCAATATACAATAAAAATTATAAATAATTTAAAATACATTATTTTAAAATATTATATAAAATTAATTTTACTTGAAAAAAATAAATATTATATGAATTTATCAAGTAAATTTTATATTCTTTTCAAAAACAAAAAGAAAGTAACTTAATAATGAAAATTTTATATTTTTTCACCTATTTAGTTTATATATATAAATATGATGTTTTGAACTCGAAATTTTAAAAAAGGGAACAAAACTTTGCATTAAAATTTATTTTATAAAATTAATCAAAATTTCACTTATTAAAATTTGAAATCTAACTTTACAAAATTTTAAATTGATTATTTTTTTTTTAAAAAAATTGGTCTAAATGTGTTGTCGATATGAATTGTAGGTAATTTTTTTAGATTGTGAAAAGATAAAAAAGTGTAAGTGTGGAGAATAATGGATAATTTTAGATAAAAGTGAGCGTAAATAGTTATTTGGGATTAAGATGTAGGTTTCAGCAAAACCCACCGATTTACTTAAATATTTTAGATTCTTAAATTTTTAGGGATGAAATCAAAATGTACATTCCCATATTATTAATCCAAATATTATTTTCCGGTTTCGTTATCATTATCATTCGTTATTTCCATTATCAAACGTTCCCTTACTTGTCTTCTAGGCTGACACTGACAAAATTCACTGGTGGAGGTTTATATTCAATGACCCACTGCTAACCTGCCCACCGATTTAAGCGGCATACGTGCACCACAAACATATGAGGTCGACTTTGCGGATTACATGGTTTCTTCTCCCACATACGCAACTGGAAACAAAATTGAATATGTAAAAGACCTCTTATAACAGATTTACATTTTAGTTTTCTTTCTGGGTATAGTGTTACAGTTAATATCAATTAGGGTTTTCCATTTATGTCATTTTTCAGATGCTTGGCTATGCGAACAATGGGTAATGAACCAACGGGAACAGAGGTCTCCAGGTCCTCCGCATCATCATCAATATCTTCATAATCACTATTACAAAAATCATCTTCATAGTCATCCTCAATGTCGGAGCCATTAAATAACCCAGCCTCTAAGTTAATTGTATCATCCCCTGTTGACAGGACTAGTGCCGAAAAAGAGTGCTCCGTGGCCTGCGACATGCCTTCAAATTCCTCAACCTTCTTTAAAAGTCCATCTGGGCCAAGACCAACCTCATCTAGTGACAATGCCTTGCTCGACTCAAGTGCACGTTTCCAAAGGGACATCATTTTAGGGTTTGATCTCACCGTATTGTCTTGCTTACCTGAAAAGAATTACATTAGGTGACATTAGATTCGAATATATCATCCTGACATCAAAACTATTAGACCACTGCCATAACATGAAGCGAGAAAAATAAATAGTGGACAACTGGATACATCAGCGAAGAGGAATAATTCACAACAATAAGTGAAAGATGCAAATTTGCAATATGTACTGTCATGCAATTTTTTTATGACCAATTACTTTGTGCCACACTAATTCAGTATTTTTGGTCAACTTTTTTCGTTATTTAGATCCCAACTAAAAGGATCAGGAAAAAGTTGCATGAGGAAGACTCTCTGTAGGCACAACTACTACTACTACTGGACGCTAGATGTATGGCCACAGGTGAGAAGTATCCTCTATTAGATTTTCAGCATCTCCTTCCCTTGGCTGGTGGATTCCACCTTTTAGTGCAGGGAGATCAGATCAATGTGGATTCCACCCTTTCACCCAAATATAATGTTGTCCGGTACATTACACTCTTTTGGTCTTCCACTCTTCTATCTAGTCCAACCCGACATACAACATTACCAGAATCATATATTCCAATCCACCTTTCCCAGCCTCAATTATACAAACATACCACTGAAAGAGAGAGGGGGAGAGAGAATATATGAATAAGATTTAATAGGAGGACTGTTTAAGCAGACAAGTGAGGTTATGCCCAGAGTGCTCGCGTCCGCCACAAGCCATCTTTCCTTAGGCTAGTGGTCGTTATATCTCGGACCAAGAGGCTATATTCTAAACAAAAAGATTAGTCAGCAATCCATGTCCCAATCTCTACACATATCAAGGTACTTAAATCACTCATACAGCTAAAAAAGCCCCCCCCCCCCTCCCAAAAAAAAAAAGAACCCACTCCACATATACAAACAAAGAGAAAAACAATCTCACTACTTATTTCTTATTGCACATACCTGAATCATCCAACTTTTCCGCACCATCAATAGGAGAGACACTGGAAACTGATGGTAGTTCACTGTACATAGATTTCCAATCCTGTCCCCTCCACATTAATATCTGCCCCTCCTCAAACGAGAGTAACACACAAGGGACCTGTTCCTGAGAACAGACAGTGAAAAGCAGGGGATCAATAAGAACTCAAAGCCAGAAATATGCACTTGTATGGGAGTGCACGAACTAAAAAGGTAGAAAACCAAATAACAAGGAAACGATCCTATTTTTCCAAATCATTGAATGTTGCACAAGTGTAGACGTAAAAAGAATGTTCATTTCTCAAAATTTCATTTTTTTTTTCATATTAGATATAATTGTAACTCAATAATACTAGTAAGGGCAATTAGGTATAATTGTTATTAAATAAAAATATCAACTATATTGTCCAAAGAAATCATAAACTTGGATAATTATGGAAAAGCATTTTCCACAATAATAAAAAATTATCAATATACTGACAATTTAAATAAGTTTTATGAAGAAGTTTAACTTTTATTTACAAAACTCTACATTAACAGACAAATTCCACTTTGAGTAAAAAAAAAAAATGTTACAAAGGAGAAACAAATAAAATAAAACAAACTAAAAATTTTCCCTAAAGACATTTTCATTCCATTGCTCTAATGTTTAACCATACATACTTCTCTCCTTGTAAGGGGCAGTGCCCTCCTACTTTTTTTTGGGGGGGGGGGGTGGCGAAACTATATATTAGGATTTGAGAAATCAAGATACTCTCTGGTAGTTTATCCCTATGACCCCCTCTTTTGTTTGGTAAGTTCATCATTTGCAGCCATACAATTACTAATGGAGATTGGAGGGTACAAAAGTTGTGGCAAAACCCCAATAGTCCTTTGGCCAATGTAACATATGCATAAAAACTAGGGCACTTAATGCTCCAAAATTGTATTACATTATTTGGAGGAGATCTCTGTAAAAAATTTTACTTAATATAATTTTTTTAATTTTTAAATTTTAAATCTTGATTAAAAAATATAATACCATTATCCATTAAAGCAATTGCTACTTTATATTCTCAAAATAATAATCTAGAGGGACAAAAGGGGATTCTTCAATTGCATCCCAAAATGATTTGAACTAAAAAAATTAGAATTATTTATAAAATTATTCGAGTGGTAAATTGATCTTATTCAAGTATTTATCATGAGATTTAGTATTTAAAATTTTATGGATGGATGTAATTTTATGATTTTTTGGATATGCATGTGAATAAAAAAAAATTGGGGAATTGAGATCACGTGCAAGCACATGGGAGAGTGAATGTGTTGGATGGATGAGTAACAACCGTGGGTTGCAAAGTAGGTGCAAAGACATTAAAGAGAAGCTTTTACTCTTGAAGTCTTAGCACAAAACAAGAGAGCACAGAAAGAGTGAGTTGTGTCATCTCAATGGTCAATTAAAGTTTCACTTTTTAAGGAAAGACAAATCCTAAGATTCTTACTTTCTTTCTCCGTACCCTCTTCTAGAAATTTCCACTTTCCTTCTCCCATGTTAAGACCCACTCCATATTTCACTTTCATTTCTCGGGGTTTTACAATAGAGTTGCTTCGTAAACCAAATTAATTTATAAAATAAATTAATTTAATTTTTAGGAAAAGTTTATATTAATATTAATACATTTAGCTCATAATATTATATTAAATAAATTAAATAAGTTATGGTTCAAATAAAATAAATGTCATGTAACAGTATATTTTAATTAAATTTTATCTATGCTTTAAATATCACATCTAACTTTAAACTAATAATGTGAGTGTTTAACTGGTTTTACAGGTTTAACTGATGGGTATATAATGATATAATAAATTATAAATATTTATTTAATAATTATAAAAAATAAATAAGATGTTAGTTTTTAATAATTATATCCTCAACTATTATAAGTAATTGAACAAGGGTAAAAAAAAAAAACAAAAACAAAAAATTATTAGTATATTTGAAATAAAAAGACAATTGTAAAATATTAGATTAAATGGTAAAAGGAAAACAAAGATATTAGAAAATAAAAGGAAATATAAAGAGATATATATATATAAGTTAATTCGTTGAGGGAAAGGAGATATGAAAGATTATTTCCATTAACTGATTATAATCTAATTTTTAAAATTTGAAAAAAAAATTTTAAAATCTAAAAGAATAGTTAAATTTGATTTGATACGTTATTCGGTTTTATTATTTTGAACAGCTATTTTGGGTATTTTATGTATAATGAATCGTACAAATTTTATATTTTCAATCTAACCGGTTTAACCTAACCAGTGGGTTATGATTTTTAAAACTAATTCTCAATCAAATTAATATCATGTTTTAATTAATTTTAACAAATATTTGATTAGAGATTGGTTAATGAGTCTAAGATTGATTTGGTTAATCTAACATTTTTATATTTGAACCATTTTTAATTAAGTATTTATTTAAATTTGTTAAAATATATTAATAATTTTATTATTATTTGATAAACACAGTGATATAAATTGTTAAATAATATTTATTTCAATTCTCTTTATTTATTTAGTTCATCTACTGTTAATGTTAAAAAAGGTTGCTTGTAAGACTAGTAGAGAGAGAGAGAGAGATAGAGGAGTTAATGCGGAGAAAACAACACATGAAACCATTCAAAATACTTCTTTTGAATTCAGACTCTTGCACTACTTGGTACTTTCATTTCAAATACTTGGAGTTTGCAACTCTTGTCGTCAGCATTTCCTCTGAGTTTTCATAAACACTGAAAACATGTCGACACTTAACCATCTCTTTGACCTTCATCAAGAACAGATTTGCTATGTCCAATGTGGTTTTTGCTCTACTATTTTACTGGTAAACATATGTTTTTTAAGCTCTTCTTGTACTTAAACGCTTCAAATTTAATCTTTATTTTTTTTCCTTAAAACAAACAAAAATAGGTGAATGTCCCATGTAGTAGCATGTCCATGGTGGTTACTGTGAGATGTGGTCACTGCACGAGCCTCCTTTCTATGAACATGATGAAGGCTTCGTTTGTACCTCTTCACCTGTTTGCATCTTTTGATAAAGATGAGGTTAGCTCTCTTACTTTTACCATGAATCAAAACATGGCATTCACGATCGACTGCATATAATATTTTTATATCTTTCTTAATTTTTGCATCCGCAAAGCCAAAGCATGACACGGGTACTGAAGAAGATCATGATGGAAAAGCATCAGACAAACATAGTCCACCCAACTTGGTCTCTTCGGACGACAATGACGATGAGGACGTAATCTTAGTTAATCATATTGTCAACAAACGTAAGTTTTTCTGATCAAACTAAGTGAAAACCTTGTCAAAAATCATACTTCTTAACTAAATCTGTATGCATAGCTCCGGAGAAGAGACAGCGAGCACCTTCAGCTTATAATCGCTTCATCAAGTAAAGCCAAACTCTACTTAGTTTTCCTTTTTTCTTTTTTTAATTATGTCTTCTAACTTTACTAAAAATGAACTATATACATAGAGAAGAGATCAGAAGGCTCAAGGCAAAATACCCCAACATGACCCACAAGGAGGCTTTCAGCACGGCTGCAAAAAATGTAAGCTCTTCTTTTGGTGATGAGAACAGATGATCTTCAAGCTTCATACATATGAAGTGAGCAATCTAAGTGTACACCATTATTATGGACAATAATGTTTATCTTTTTTTATTTTTTCAGTGGGCCCATTTTCCTCTGACGCACTATGAAGGAGAAGGAGAGAGTTGTAGCCAAGTTGGGATGACTAAGGAAACAACCACCTCAGACAATGAGGTTAATCTCCAAAAATATACGTCAAAATCATAAATATACCATATACTTCTCATCGCACAAATGCTCACAAATATTTCTGTCACACTTTTATTTCTCTCTCTCTCCAGGGTTCGCGCTAGAGTTGGGGTTGATGCTGCTACTTTCTTAGTCGTTTCAGTCTTTTGTTTTACAAGGATCCTGTGTTTGCTGTTTCCTGATATTGGTTGGTGTATTGGCTTGTTTTCCTTTGGGGTTGCATGCTTTCTGGTGTTCCTTATGTTCCTTCATCTCCTGTGCTTATGCTCATAAAAAAATTTGTTCTGCCAATCAAAAAAAGGTGATTACTTGTTTTACCATGCACTGGGGTATAAGAAGAAATTTTGTTTCTCAAAAGAGGGTATGAACCAAAAGTAATGCTCAAATTTTGAATTGTGTTTTCAATAATACTTCTTTAGATGGTTTATAATATTAGATGCTAAGATTTTAATCTATAATAAAAGATTGCTAGAGTTCATAATGATCTTAATTCATCGCACTACAATTGTTCCACACTACATTGTTCCTGGCTAGAGGTACCACATTCAAATTCGCCAAAACCGTTCTCAGCCAGTCATACTAAAGAAAAAGCATTTCGTTTTACTTTGTTTGCGCTTGTTGTTGTGAGAGAGAGAGGGAGAGAGATGTGAACAGCAATTGGATTTTTGGACCTGTTTTTTCTTTTTTGATTTATTATTTTTATTATTTTTTGTTGGGGATCCCAATGGCACTCGCTTTCTTGATGTATAAACTAGTAAATGCCAAATTTATGAGATAACTTATTATGGATATTTGAACACACAGCTGAAACCACTTTAACTCCTATATGTTCCTAGTAATTTATGCCCCACTGAAATAGGTGCAATGCCCTTCCCTGATGTGAAAATTTTTCCAGGTGAATATAGAAGGCAACAATTTCCGCAAAAGAAAAGTTTCAAGGCGTTCCATATTGGCAAAGACACCCTTCGAGTGAAGACCACCACCCCCCCATTTTAGTGAACAATTATATTTTCTACACCAAAAAAAAGAAAAGCTGTTTCTATCCTAAGGAGTTTTAGGATTTAGGGTCTTTCCAATCAGTTTGCCTTTTGGCATTGCGCTTGGGAAATGAGGTTTTTCTCTGTGCTATGCAAGTGAAGACTTCACTAACTGAATGAAAAGACTTTAGTTTTCAAAGTGTGTGATAGCTAGCTTTGTGATTGGTACTTGTTGTCTCACTGGGTTAACTTCCCTCTTGGTTGAGTGCCTTATTTATAACAAGGATATATCTTCTCTCTCAAGTTTAGGATTTGGAGCCGGTAGCAATGGTGTTTTCATGCACCCCTTGTAGCTAGGTACATTATATTAAATGTTATGAAATAAGCATGTATTCTTCTGTCAGCAAGATATTAATTTATAGGGCAAGTATTTATATATATATATATATTCAATAAATCAGACTATGAATGTTATTTTTGTGTTAAAAATTGTAGAGACATACATATAGGTTCGTGGGAGAGGTAGAGAGCGGGATGGAGAAAGGGGAAATAATAGAAGCTTAATGATAAAATGACATAATAAACAACTTCCATTGTAGCCTCCATTATATACATCAAGCACTAAAGCTTTCATTAGAGACTTATTAACTAATTCTGGCTGGCTGGCTAACCCCAACTATCATTACACTTACCTTAACACCAAACGACATAAAAATTGATAAAAGGACTAAATTAAGTAATTCTTCGCAAAATAGTCCAATGCTAAATCAAGATGAATAATTCGATGATTATTCCCAATCACTTCCATTGCTTCCTTCTTCCAAACCTAGGTGGCTTGAAGAAATGTCTACCTGAAAAACAAATAATGGCCTAAATTAAAACTCATCAAATATCAAGAAACCATAGACAAAGACAACTAGAAATGTCATTCCCATTGCTAAACGACTTGGTTATACTTCATAGGAAGTTCTAAAGTAAGCAAACCTGTGAAAGATTTCTGAGAAATAGCATACGAGTAAGCTTGAAAGAATTCTCCATTCTCTTTTAGTAGCTCTCTCCACACTGCAAGCAAATTTCTTACAGAGGTCAGGTTAAAGCTCATGCACGTTCTCTCAAAGTAAAAGCAAAGTTATGCGAATCTTCTGGTCTTAAAAAAAGAAAGGTTGTTAACCCGTAAGTGTGATCAGAGGTTGAATGCTTGCATATTGAGCCAAGGCTTTTATGCATTCATCTCTACTCATACGAATGATCAAGCACCTCTCTATTAAATGTTGTACCTGTATTATTGTCCATGCAGTTGAAAGAGTAAAAATTGTGGAATCAATGTCTAAGCAAAACCATGACTGAAGTTTTCTGTGTGTGTGTGTGCGCGCACGCATGTGGGAGACTGAGGAGAGAGAGAGATGACTTACCATTCTAATATAGATATGAGGGTGGCAATGCAAGCAAGGAAGAAGATGCTGATTATTATGAATTTTAGGGTACATTTTCCTCTTAGTACTAATAAAAAAATACAAGGGACAAAGACAAAAGAGAGGGAAGGGAGGATGCAAACAAATGAGAAAAGTGAAAGAGGGAAAGAAAGATATTTCAAGAGGGAGTTCATATAATGAAAGGCGCAAAATATACCGACATGAACATCATAAGTTGACTCCTAATAAAACCTGTTGTTGCTGATATTTTCTTCTAGGTTCCTTTCTTCTCCTTTAGAGGGTTGATTGGTTATCCTATTGATATCTAAGTGAAGGGCCAAAAAGGCACAAGCAATCCAAAGTGATGGGTTCGCCTCATCTTTAAAGAGATAAGAGAAGGCATTGTTATTGGAGATGAGCGTTTGATCATGATAGACCTCCTCCGTGGCCCAGTCTACAGCCACTTGAACCAATCACACCCACCCTGCTCTCTTTTTTTGGGTATCGCAGACCCCTTTTGTGGTCCCACGTTCTTCAATGTCCTCTTGAATGAGAAAATGTGCATGTGTGGATAATATCTATTATGGTTCCCAGTTTGAAAAATATCACACATTTCACCTACTGGTTTGGCGATGGCTGTCCGTGGTGTCCTTCCGATAGTCACTGCCTCCCCCCGCCCCCGCCCCCCAAAACCCCAACGGTAGAATATCCTACCGACTCCTACGGTGTATATTTCTCATTACTTTCATTTACTATGATTAGAAACCAACCGGGGTGAGTGATAATGCATAAAATGTCTATTTTATTGTTGGTATTATAATTTAATTTTGAATTGATTATTGGTCTAATGAATACTTTTTATGACTTTTTATTTTTTGGGATCAAAATTGGGAGATTAGATCAAAATGAGATTAAGAAGGTAATTTTTAGAGTTAAATAGTTCAAGATATTAATTGTGCTTACAAAGGAAATGAAGAAACCCCTAAAGTGGAAGATTTATTTTAGAAATTTTACTTTAAGTGAAATTATTTAAAAAGTTATTTGTTTCCTATTTTTAAGGGAAGAATCTTTTTGAAATCTATGTAAAAAACAAGAACACTTCTAATTTATCTTGAAGTCTCACACCTATATATAGACTTCTCAGATGTGAGGGACGTCCATTATTCATCTTCACGTTATTGTTCACAGGAGAGGAGGGCCGGTTGCTGTAACTTTTTCTTTAGGTTTTAGTTTGTCTTTTTTTCTTTTCTTTCAAGAACTTTTTTTTCCTCTTTTGTTTCCATCATGAGTAGCTAATTTTTCTTCTAATTCAAGGGGAATTTCATTGATTGTTTTCACTGTGATGTTATATATTTCATTTAATTTCTTGTCATTTTAATTCAGATATTTATCGATTCTTGATTTATTTACATGAAAAATTGGTATTGATTAATCTAATAATTTAATTCAATATCAATTTTTTTACTGCATTTAGGATTTCAGTGATTCGTAATTGTTATGAATGAATTGTATAAGTAGCAAATATGTTATTTATATTTATGAGTCGTTTACCAATAATCATTTTAATCTAAGAAATCGAAAGAATAAAATCAAATAGTTGCACGACTATCATGATTATTTATATTTTGGTTTAATTATTTTCACATATCTTAATACTGTCATTATATTGATATGGAATGCTATCGTACCGAGTCAATTAATGATAAATTTTGATTGAATGCTGAATTTGGTCAATTATTTTAGAAAAACGCAAGATTTATTATGGTTATCTTAATAAATTTAATGTTAAATGCTTGAATTGTAAAAATAATATTTTTAATCGATGAACAATGAAACAATCGAATATATGAACTCTTGAATCAGAATTTAGTATATTGAGTTTCTTATCTAATTTTTAATATTTTTACATTGTTGATTTGTCTTTTAATTTTAAGTATTTAATTTTTTATTTAGAAATTTATTTTATAAATCTCTTATTTTATTTTAACAATAACTAAGAGATTAAGTTAACATAATTTCCGTGGGATTCGATTTAGTATCACTATTATTACAAGTTGTTGTATTGAGAGAATTAGAATTAATTTGAGGGGATTCGACGACCCATCCAAATTTTGGCGTCGTTGTCGGGGAACTATTTTAATTTCTTAATTTGTGTTTTTCATTTATTCACCATATTTTTTTACAAGGAAGAAAAGATGGCAGATCATCAAAAAACTCTAAAGGAATTAGCTACACAAATTTTGAACCAACAATCCTTGTGTATCGAGTATTCAGCACTTGAGATAGCATTCGAACTCAAATCTTGTTGATTCACTTATTATTTTTTATGGTTTTCCAAGTATAGATCTACATAAACACTTGAAAGAATTTCATATTATTTGTTCAAATATTAAACCCCAATGTGTGACCGATGAGCAAATCAAATTGAGGGTCTTTTCTTTTTCCCTAAAGGATAAGGTAAAATATTGGTTGCACTATCTACCTCTTGGTTCGATCAATACATGGAATAGAATGTAAAGATTATTTTTAGAAGATTTTTTTTCCTGCATTTAGGGCTGCCAACATCAGAAAGGAAATATGTGAAATCAGACAAATTAGTAGAAAGTCACTATATGAATATTCTGAGAGGTTCAAACAACTCAACTTTAGTTGCCCAAATCATCAAATACCAGATCAGCTCTTGATTCAATATTTTTATGAAGAACTTCTACCCATGGATAGAAATATGGTAGATGTAGCTAGTAGATGAGTTTTGGTCAACAAAACACCAGAAGAGGTTAGACAGTTGATTTCGAACATGGCAGAAAATTCTCAACAATTTGGAATGAAAATGGATGGAGTTACAAAATGTGTCTATGGGGTAAGTCACTAAAACCTTAAAAATCAAATTTCTGAACTAATTGTCACGCCCCGATCCTCGGATCGACCACGCAACAGCCGCCGCGTTGTCTCGATACACGGGCAAAACCTCCCCATATACCGAGACTCCGCAAGGCTACAATCAGCACAACAACTCATCCAATACACAAACCCATCAGAAATAGGAAAATTATATAACAATACACATGCAAAGGACTCATCCGGTCCATCCTCGAACATTCAAACACACACATTGACACACATCGGGGAGTGGAATCCTGTACAAGCACGCATGCGATGTGGCCATCCAAGCCATTCAGAATTCTCATCTCTATAAAGCGTGTGACAAACAAGAAGTCCCAAAATATAGCCGTCGGATTTTACCAACACTTACCTGAGGAAGACAAGCCAGTATCGGTAGAGTCCTAACGGTATGAGTTGTACAGAACTTCACAAAATTAGAGAAAAGTATCGAAATTAAGATTTACAGTCCAAATGTCCCAGTACAGATATAAACGGTTTTACAAAAATAATTAAGTAATTAAAATAATAAAAAACAATTCAAAAATCAGCGGATTTTATCAATACTTGCCAACAACTCGGCCAGTATCAATGAAATCCACACGGCAGGGGATGTACAGTCTTCCCTTTCCATGGTTTGAGATCTATAAATCTCCAAAAGTAACCCTGTATGTGCTAAATACCTATACAATCCGTAAAAATACTGCACAAGCTCCGTCGAGTAGTCTCCCAACTAAGTCTCCTCTGAAAAAGGGGAAGAGATGGGTGAGTATAGGGGTATACTCAGTGAGTGGAGTGCAATGGTGTGATTGTGTTCATAAATAAGGGGTAAATGTGGGGCAGTCAAAGCATATCTCATATAACATTTCATATATGTCGAAACATTTTTCAATAAATCAGATAATTCGCAAAATATGCATCCATGTCAATTATCATTTCAGAAAATCTTGGGGTTCCATCAGAAATCACTTCCGTCTTAGGGCGGCCAAACCCAGACGAAATCCCGCAAAGGGTTTTTCTATCCAATGTCTCAAAACAAACCCCCTACCTTGGCGTTGGCTCGTACCTCACCGGGGTGCACCAGATATAATACGACTTCGGCAGAGGGAGGGACGTCTAACTCCCCTGCACATCCAAACCCCAAACCACGCCACCCCGTCTAGTCGCTCCGTGGTGGGAATATGACTATAGTCATCTGCGGTAACTTTCATTTCTAAATCAATCCAGTTCACAAGCAATGTGCCATAATTTTCCATCAAATAATCAACAATCTCATGCCAAATCAATTCATAGAGCAATATCAAATAACATATGGCACGGAATCATTTTTAAACACAATGGATACATTTATACTTTATAATTCAGTTCAGACAGCCCACAGTCACAAAACAATTCGCATAAATAACGTAAAATCTTTCGAAAATCATTTATAAAGCAATTTTAAAACAGGTTTCTCATTCATGAATACAATGAACCATCCACTCACCTCTAGAGAGAGTATTCACTCCCTACACCCTATCCATATTCAAGAAATCTCCTTTCAAACTCCAATGGATTGTCCTGAAGCAACCATAACAATTCTCAAGTCATTTCTCCTCCAAACTCAAGGGTTCACAAACTTTCCTAATTTTGTTTAACCCTCATTTCTAACATTTTCTTATTCTTATCCTCATTTTACTAATTTTATCGCCATTTACATCTTTACAAAATTCATATTCACAACTCTCATGGATTTTCTTAAATTAACATAGTCTTAGTTTCTTCTAATTTGTCTAATTCATGGACATACATTCCAATTCTACCATATTGCAATTATTTCACAATTCTAGAGTTATTTTCAGAAATTAACCCTTACCTGCGCAGAGAAAGGAGTGCAGATTCAGACCTAGGGTTTTCGTATTTGCCTACCAAACCTTCGTGCGCTGTTCGATTTAATTCGAACCCTGCAATGCTTCTGATTTGAAGCAAAATTTAGTATTTAGGTTCAATCACCAAAGGAAATTAAAACCCTAGAATATATCAATCGGAAATTCATACCACTTGTACAGGAGATGAATTGAAATCTCGGCTAGAGTTCTCGAGGGCTTACCGATGATTGCCGAGTTGGGGTCTCTTCTGGGGTTGCAGCAAGTGTCTCGGTAGCGGGCAGCACGCGAACAGGCGAGAGAGAGAAGCAGTGGACTGTTCGCGCGCGAGGGAGAGGGGTCGCGGCCGGTGCGCGTTGGAGCGCTCGTGAGATGGAGCTGCTCGCGGGCTGTAGCAGTGCGGGAGGGAAGCCACGCACTGCGGCTGTGCAGCACCCGCAGGAGAGAGAGAGAGAATCGGTGTGTGAGAGAGAGAGAGAGAGAGAGCTTGTGAGTATGTAAATGGAGGGAGGGAGGTGGAGAAATTGAGGGAGGGTGAGAGGGTGAGAGACAAAACACGGGAGAGAATGAGGGGGAGAGAAATTGAGGGAGAAGGGAAAGTGACGGGAGAGAGAGAGAGTGAATCGGGAAAGTAACTTTCCCTTTTTTTTTTTTTTTGACTTTGTCGGTTTTACACTAACTGTTTTGATTCGTCAAATAGCTGTAGGGCAAATTTAGGCAATCAAGGTTTGTGACGTATGCTCAATTCCCAGACATCTGACGGATATGTGTCTATCCCTACAAGAAAATTCCACTCAACAAATAAATATCATAGGAGGATTTCTTGGTCAACCTCAATGTACGTATGATCCTTTCTCCAACTATTATAATTCTGAATGGAGGGATCACCCAAATTTCAGCTATGGAAATCAAGGAGAACAGACAAGATATCCACCTCAACACTTCAACAGACAAACACCCGCACTCTCAAATTCTGGTATGTCTTTAGAGGATATAGTGAAGGATCTTGTGACTAACACTCAACAATTTTAACAGAAAATGAGAGCGAGTATACAGAATTTGGAGAATCAAATTACTCAACTAGCAACCTCGCTTAGTAACTTGGAAGCTTGAATCTCAGGAAAACTATCTTCACAAACGGTATTAAACTCTAAAGAGAATGTTAACGTAATAACGTTCAGAAGTGAAAAGAAATTTCATTTGAGTTTTATTTCATCTAAGAAGGTAGACGAAGGGAATGATATGGACAAAGAAAATGAATATAAGCATGAAAATTCAATCAAGATAACATCAAAGTCTTCTTTGCCTAATGCTTCTAGTACAATTGTGACACCTTTTCCTTATAGGTTTGAGGAATCCAAGAAAGAAGAATACGATAAGGAAGTTAAGAAGATAAAAGGTGATGAGATGGGTGAGAATCTGTCTGATATCATCAAGAGAACTCTACCCAAAAAATATACAGATCCATGCATATTTACTCTACCTTGTATTATTGGTAAGAAAAAAATAGAGCATACCATGCTAGATTTACGAGCACCTATTAATATCATTCTTTACTCAATTTATAGTACTCTAAAATTGGATCCGTTAAAAGAAACTGGGGTTGTTATTCAGTTAGCTGACCATTCTTATGTTTATTCAGAAGGGATTGTTAAAAATGTTTTGGTGCAGATTAACGAATTAATTTTTTCAACTGATTTTTATATCTTGAAAATGGAAAGAGATACTATCATAGATTCAGCTCCACTTCTATTAGGATGACCATTCATGAAGACAGTAAAGACTAAAATAAATGTGGCTGAAGGTACTCTCTCCATTGAATTTGATAGCGAGATGATTAAATTTATTATTTTTGATCCTATGAAATACCCAAATGAGTATCAATCAATTTGTTCTGCTAATATTTTTGATTTAATTGTGCATGAAATTTGTGAAAAAAAATATGATATTGATTTTGAATTGAATGCACAATTAGATATGTAAGGAAAATTATATGAACCTTTCAAAATAAAGTTAAAACCTCTTTGAAGAGAAATAAGTAGAGAATATTGAGCATAAAGACGTTAAACAATTGTGTTTGTTGGGAGACAGCTCAATATTTTTTTTCATGAGTTTGATTAGTTTATTATTTGATTTCTTAATTAATTAGGGGTATTTGATTAGTATCACTAGTTTCTTCTTTAAATTTTTGTAGGTGTCCAAGATGAGAATTTTAAGGGTTGCAATTATTCAATTCAAGAGATGGATAGAGGATAATCGAGAAGTTGGGCAGAAACAGTCTCCTCGCTAAGGGGTGATCACGTGGTTTTCATAATGAAGTGCAACAAAATAGACAGAAGTAGTCCGCTACCCAAGGCGTGATCACGCGATTTTGAGCCAAAAAAAACATGGGGGAACGGTTTTGCTAAGTTTTCTATTATTCTTTTCGATTCCCCCAAATTGAGCCTAAAATATCGAAACCCTAACTTACCTTCTTCAAGCATTATCCTTGACCGAAGGCTTGCTTCGCCCATCCATCCATCGATCACCGCTCAAATCACTTGAAGATTTTTCCCTTTTTGCAGTCACTTGTGAAACCCTGAGTTGCGCCTTGTGTCTCTCCATCACCAACCCTGGTTTGATTGAAGGTCCACTTCCACCCTCCCGATTTTGCTACGACAAATTTTTTCGATGGGAAAGAAGCAAACTACTGCACATATATATATGGGCTTCGAGATCGACAAGGTGCTTCTTCCTCACGCAAAGCCCCATCTCAACGAGCATGAATCGCCAACCCTAGTGGCGAACCAATTTCACTCTTTTCTGATGATCAACCGTCTCCTTCAACAATCTCATCCATACAATCATCTCCACCAGCCCCTGCGGCCTCTTCACAGCACCAAAAATCGCATTTCATTCCTGCCATCACCTAAGGGGAGTTTTCTAGTTCTTTATCTTTCTTTTCATTGTCCTATTTCATTGATTAGCATCTTTCATTTCTAAGACTAGTTTACAATTGTGTTAGTTGTGAGTTGTCTTAGGCTTTGTGCTCAAATTTTTTTATCTTTTCTAACATTGAGACAATGTAAAATTTATGTAAGGGGGAGGATTTTTTTACCAATATTATTTCTTTTATTCTTCTTTAGAACTTCGTACCCTTTGAATTTTGTCTGATAATGATTTTGAATTAGTATATATTGATGATTTGAGTTGAAATGTATGAAAGAGACAAGTGTGATTAGTTGTTTTTGGATAAAATTATTTTGAGTGTCCAGTTGATTTTGATGATTGAATTAAATAAAGATGTAATAGATTTGATACATATTAAACATTTTGGTGAGCTTTTTGAACCTTAAGAGCATATATCATAATTTTTGTTCTAAATTTTTCTTTGATAAGTGTTTATCAATTATAGTATCTTTATTCTAGAATTTGCCTTATTATACTTTTTGAGACCATATCCATGAATTCATACATTAACATGATGGGAGCATTTAGGTTTAACCTTTTTAGCTTTTCAAAAAAAAAAAAACCTTCCCATGTATATACTTCCCCTAGTGTAGCTCTTTGAGTTTATACCCATTTTCTTTATTTTAATCTCATTAATTAACACATAACCTTCTTTTTTATACTTAACCTTCTTGTTGGTCCTTATATTAAAGAAGCATGTGCTTAGAGTATGAATTGAGTAGTTATTTGTAAAAGGGAATATGATAACTTTATTTTGGAGATTATTTTTAGAGATTTGATCATATGTTGGGTGATTTGTGTATGCTCCATATTTTTATCATCAAGTTTGATTGACTTCAAGAAAAAGAAAAAAGAAAAAAAAGATGATGAGAAAAAAAAGAGAGACAAAAGGGTAGGGAAATGAGAAAAAAAAAGGAAAAGAAAAAAAAAAGAAGAAAATGAAGGAAAATTCTCAAAAGTTGAAATAGGAGAATTTGAAAAAATTTAAAAATTTTGATTGAGAAATGAGATACTCTTGATTGGATTATTTTTTCTTCTTTTGAATTGATTGTATTTCATATTATGGGATTGAGGAAATGGTTTTTGTATTCTTGAGATATTTGTTTTGATATATTCATTACACATCATATTTATTCTCTTATCCTACCTTTACCCAAGCCACATTACTACCCTTGTAAAAACCCCTGAGTTTTTGTTTTGAATTTATATAAGTGGTGGAGATTTGATAAATAAGCAAACTAATAGTAATAACATATTATGTTTTGATTTTGAAAGTTATTGATAAATTTCTTTAAATACTTTGAGTGTATAGATTGAATTCCTTGTGAAGATATTGAATGTTGATATATTGAATTTTGATAAGATTATTGAGTTGATAGGATGCTTCTGTTTTCTTTTAAGCTTATAATACTATGATTACTTGTTCTTTAAATTGTTATTTTGATTTAAATTTTTTGATATGTGTTGTTTTGGAATTGTTTGAAATCGAATTAAAGGAGGGGAAGAAGTGAAAAAGAGAATAATTGTGTGTCATTAATCTAATAAATGCTTGAGGACAAACATTGGTTTATTGTAGGGGAATTTGATAATGCGTAAAATATCTATTTTATTATTGATATTATGATTTAATTTTAGATTGATTATTGTTATAATGAATGCTTTTTATGACTTATTTTTAGGGATCAAAATTGACATATTGGAACGAAATGAGTTTAAGGAGTTAATTTTTGAAATTAAATAGTTCAAAATATCAATTGGGTTTACAAAAGAAAAGAAAAAATCTCTAAAGTCAAAGATTTATTTTAAAAATTTTACTTCAAGTAAAATTATTCAAATTTGAGGGGAGAATCTTTTTGACATTTACGTCAAAAATAAGAGCATTTCTAATTTATTTTGGAGTTTCATACTTCTCCAACGTGGGGGACATCCATTATTCATCACCATTCATATTACTGTTCACAGGAGAGGAGGGGCGCCTATTGTAGCTTTTTCTTTAAGTTTTAGTTTTTCTTTTTTTCTTTTCTTTCAATTTTTTTTCTCTTTTGTTTCCACCACGAGTGATTAATTTTTTTTCTAAATCAAGGGGAATTTCATTAATTGTTTTCACTGTGAGGTTATATGTTTCATTTAATTTCTTACCCTTTTAATTTAGGTATTTGTCGATTCTTGATTTATTTACATGAAGGATTGATATTGATTAATCTGACAATTTAATTTAATATCAATTTTTCTACTATATTTAGAATTTCAATAATTCGTAATTGTCATGAATGAATGGTACAAATAACAAATAGATTATTTATATTTATAGATCGTTTATCAATATTCATTTTAACCTAAAGAATCAATGTAATAAAATCAAATAATTATACGGCTATTTTGATTATTTGTATTTTAGTTTAACTGTTTTCACAAATCTTAATACAGTCATTATATTAATATAAAATGCTATCGTACCCAATCGATTAATGATAAATTTTGATTGAATGTTGGGTTTAGTCAATCATTTTAGAAAAACGCAAGATTTATTACGACTCTTATAATAAATTTAAGATTAAATATTTGAATCGTAAAAATGATATTTTTAACCGATGAACAGTAAAACAATCGAATGTAAACCATTGGATCAGAGTTTAATATATTGAGTATTTTATTTAATTTTTAAGATTTTTACATTATTGATTTAACTTTTAATTTTAGATATTTAATTTTTTATTTAAAAATTTATTTTATAAATCCTCAATTTTATTTTAGTAATAACTAAGAGATTAAGTTAATATAATTCCCATGAGATTCAATCTGATACCACTATTGCTACAAGCTGTTACATTGGAGAAACCAGAATTAATATGAGAGGCTTCGACAACATGTCCGGTGGGATGAGATTGCTAGGGCTTCCTTGCTGGTAACCTAGTGTCAAAACATTATTCCTTCTTGAGAATGCGCCAGCGCCCTATTATGAAGCTGAGGCAAATGAGCCCTCAAATATACCAAGTAATTTAAGAAAAAGGGTGGAGGATTATGGCTCATGTTTGTAAACAACCCCTCCCCCCCGCCCCCCAAAAAAAAAGGAAAAAATTGCTTGGATCAGTCGCACAAAGTTTAATCAACAATTTGTCAAACTTAATTGAGGGACTCGCAAGTTCAAAAGCATTACACGAAAGATCCCCAAGCATCAAGCTCTCAGTACAGTGTAAAGGTCACAAATTCATAGATAATTCAGCAGTTCGTTGTCTCTGCGTACATCACACATAGACATTCTAACATACAATGGACTGCGAATCCTTGACCTAGAAGATAGAATATGCAACAAGGAATCCAGTAACCAACTTCAGGGCAATTTTGTGGCCCCAAAAGCCTCGTCAACTGGTATCGGACTTCTCCAAAGCTGCCAACAAAGCACTTGGTTAAGGAAAAAAGAAAAGAAAAGAAAAAATTATAGTCATATCCAAGCAAATAGAGAATAACGAGTCTTACTGTTGTAGTTCAGAAGCTTCTCTATGAGATCAACATGGGTCATGAGCATTCGCCTACAGCAGTAGCGAACCAGACCCAAGGCATCAAGAGCGTCACTGCAACCATCCAACCAAAATGTTACAGTGATCTCTAAACTTCCTTCTTCAATGTTATATTAAGCTATAAAATATCTGATTAGGGCTCACTGGAAATAACTTTTGGGCTTGCCAATAATTAACACATACATAATTGCAGTTGGAAAATTATCTGAGAATTTATATGAAAACAGGAAGAAATTTGGGCATAAGACTAAATTTGGGAAGGACAAAAAGAAGAGCCAACGAGATATATGTGGGGACTGAATGGAGCAGACATGAATACAAAAACCATAGCCACATCTGCAACGACAGACCCAGATTAATTTACCAGACTTGTAACTGTATCAACCACTGCCTAATAGCATCACTGCTAATGAGGAAAATGTTGATACCTGACTAATGTCTGGTCCAGAACTTTCATATAGATCTTGATCTAATATAGCACACTTGCCAGTTCAGCAGAAAACCACAAAGGTAAAATTTGGACTGGCAAGAGCAAACCACAAACTCTGCTTTAATGAAATCTTAACCAAATTTAGTACTCATGATCAGATGGTGTACCCTGCTTAGCATTCGGCAAAAATGGGAGGGGCAGGTAGGCCACCAAATGGTTCAATTTAGTTGGTCATGGTAGGTGCAAAGAAACAAACGATTCATTCTCAACACCACATCACCGACAGGCTGAACCAATGCATAAAATTTGTGATTTTAGTGAACTTAAAAATTCCTATTCATGAAAAGAACAAAAGAAATAGAAACTACTAAAGAGAAGTAGACAAAGAGGAAGCCATCGTATCAGCTCGAGACAAAAGAGAGATCTATGCAGAAAGAGATCCCAGTCGGTCAGATGACTGATTACATTTTATATAGCTGGTCTTATGAAGCATCTCATCATAGTGTTTTCAAGACACCATTAAAACCAGCACTTCAGCAACAATTATTCAATTAAACTACAGTTTAAGGTTTCCTTGGTGGAGAATCAAAACTATTCTCACAACTACAAGAAGATCCAAGTTTAAATAATAACAGCCAGCCAATGGAAGAGAAAGATGGGGGATCAAGTTTTGCCCCAATGTCCCAAGATTGAATTGTCACATTGGTTCTCCATAAAACCTCTCAAAGACCAAAGGCTCTCACTTTCAACCATCAAAAGCGGGAAATATGATCCGAGATACTTAAGAAGACTCATACAATGTATTGGTAAGCCATCAAAGAATCATAGCAATCACTTAATAGGTTAAACATGCCCAATTTTTTCTGACAAAATAATAAGAGGATAGACATGTGAAGCCAAACAAACTGCTAGTAAGCAACAAAATCAGTTTTTTTCCCCTGTTTTGATAGCAAAAAAAATTTGTTTAATCCAACACCATAAGTCAGTGTAGAGAAGAGAGAGAGAGGAACTAACCCTTCGGTGTAGTCAGCTTGGAGGAGATCAAGATATGTATCCCACTTGTTACCGATCACCTACAAACCGATCTCCACAATCATTAACAAAGATTGAAACTTAAGAAGTAATATTCAACGAGGAACGAAAACCCTAACATCAAGAGAGAAAAAAAACTAAAGTATGTTGTTATTGGATTGTGAATAAATTCATTACCTTGCCGCAGGTGAAACATCGAACTGGTATGATCATCTTCTTCGAGAGGAGAGAGAGAGAGAGAGAGAGAGAGAGAGGGAGGGAGCGGCACTCGGAACAGAGAGAGGGAGCTGATTAAAAAGAGGAAGAAGTGGGATCTAGGGTTTTCCAAAGGTCTCGTGCAGAATTCATTGGGCTGGGGAAGGTAGTTTGGGTCATCTTATCAATACCCCGACCCCGACTAGGACGGAAAACTAGCAAATCAACGAAGCCCATTGGATTTTTATTTCAAACCTAGCAAATAGCCCACAATAATTTATTTAATTGCCCATATTACCCTTCTCCATTTTTTTTTCATTTTTCTTTGTTAAAATGATGCGACTGCCAATTATTTTATAATAAATAAATTTGGTGGTCATTTAGGATTTGAGGCCAAGAGTCTTGAAGATAGTTGGAAAATTAAAAGGAAATTGTTAGAGAATTTAATAAGTTTGAGATTATGAGAGGAGGGCAAATAGACTTGGGATGTGTCATCAAGAGGATAGATTGGTAATTATAATTTTTCTTCTTTAATCCTGAAATTTAAGTTTTGAATCCTTATATAACTAAAAAAAATAGACTTGGAATATTACTAACGAACAATCGATACAGCATGTAGGTTATTATATATTTCTTAATTAAAATTACGATTTTGATTCGCGATTTAGATATGAAGTCCATTATATTGGGAGACTCTTATCCCTCCAAGAAGGATCTCAATCAGGTCCACCTAGATTATTCGGAACGAATCTTTAGTTACCGGGTGGTGGACCTGGGGCAACCAATAAAAAAAGGACTTGGGATGCTGCAGTGGACAGTTTTGCCCTTATGAGACCATAGAGACCGAGTTGCTAAGCAAGCAAATCAAAATGGGTGTTTTGCGGTTTCCTTTTTCTTTTTTCTCGAGTCTCAACAGGCTGAGGCTCTTAATAAAATCAAGAATACAAGAAGAAAAAAGAAAGGGGGTGGCAAAAAAAGAAAAAAGGAAGAAGAAAGCAAAAGCCTATGCATTCACTACTACTAAAAGCTTGTCCTGTTTCCTTAGACAAGTTATGAATAGAAACACAAAAAACCCACATTATGTGTCTGTTATTAAATCTATTAGCATTAAAAACCACTTTACACTCATTTATGAAAAAAGACCTTTCGGAAATCATAATCAACTTCATGAAAAAATCTTGTGTTAAATGAGAATAGAACAGGTGAAATATACAAAATAAAGTATTTCACAAGGACGGCAGAGGGTAAAAGAACCGATAGAAACAGCATTCATTAACCTTAATGACGCCTGTCCCAAATACGCCCCTATTTATAAAAACCTTTGATTCTTTAATATCGTCCGGCCAACCATAATCACCCTTACAACGATAATAATAACAATCTAAATTTTAATATTAATAATTTAATACCAACCTTTTGAGAGACAAGTATAAAAAAAAAATAATAATAATAATAATATATAAAAATACATATATAAATATATATATAAAAAAATAAAAATAAAAATAATAAAAAATAATAATAATAATAAAATGAATAAATAAAAAATAAATAAATATGATAATTTAATTTATGCGAATTTTTCTACGCCATTTATTTCTATCAAGCGTCATCTTTTCGTCTAAATCCTTAACTATCATGTATTTACGGATAACTTATATATAAATTTTTAATGGCCTATCTCTACGTTTTACTAGATCTCCTATATTCAAGTTTTCTACTCTTCTAACCGGTGCAGATCTTCTTTGCACATGCCCAAACCATCTTAACCGACACTTTTACATTTTATCCACAATTGAACTAATTCTCAATTTGTTACGAATCTTTTCATTTCTGATTTTATTTCTTTTAATTTTACCATACATCCACATAAACGTTCTCATTTTTGTTACAGTTATTTTTTGTTCTTATTGTTTTTTAATTGCTCAACACTCAGTATCATATAATAGTACATGTTTTACTGCAATTTTATAGAACTTTTCATTCAAATACAGTGATATCATGCATTCACATCATCACCATTACTGTTCAAAAAATGCAGATAGCAGATCCTTCTCTACCTAGACTTTTTCATCACGCCTTTAATCCCACGGCCATTAAATCATGGTGCCCCTAACCTCCGATGCTACACCGTTTTTGTACATGATGTGTCCAGACATGTTGCCTTCTTCAGCTTAGTTTCAGTTGGGTTGCTTCCCTTCGCTTTCATTCTTCATTCTTCATTCTTATTTCTTCATTCTTCATTCTTCCGGAAGAAGTTAATACCTTGAATTTGATATCTTTGTTCTGTGCAGAATGGATTGACTTTGTCCACTATTGTAAGACAGAATGAGCAAATGGGGTATACTAAGGCAAGGACTCTCCCATTTTCCTAATTTTCTTTCCCTAAAAGAGTTCATTAGATTCTTCTCCTATTGTCTACTCGAGGTTTCTTGGATGCAGACTCCATATCTACATCAGACATGTTGCCTTCTTCAGCTTAGTTTCAGTTGGGTTGCTTCCCTTCGCTTTCATTCTTCATTCTTCCGGAAGAAGTTAATACCTTGAATTTGATATCTTTGTTCTGTGCAAAATGGATTGACTTTGTCCACTATTGCAAGACAGAATGAGCAAATGGGGTATACTAAGGCAAGGACTCTCCCATTTTCCTAATTTTCTTTCCCTAAAAGAGTTCATCAGATTCTTCTCCTATTGTCTACTCGAGGTTTCTTGGATGCAGACTCCATATCTACATTGTTGTTACTTGACCGTATCTGAAAAGAAGTGCATACTTTATGTAGCTTCTCTCTGACCAACTTGACCGTCTGATTCATTGAAGGGGATGTGAAGTAACCCTGACATCATATGGTAGAGAGAGAGGAGCATTTGTTAGATGCCACATAAACTTAAAAGGTCATCTCCAATATGGACTATGTATCTCATTAACTCAATCACTCATATTCACTGCAAGGGAACCCTCAACAGCCCCCCCCCCCAAAAAAAAAAGGCAGAAAAGGACTAAAAGGCCTTGATCTATGACTTCTAACTGATACCCTGGCATTAAATTGTTTGAAAGGTGAGAGGAAGTCATCGATTTTGCAGAGAAACTAAATGTATGGTTTATATAGGGTGAATATACAAACCTGCATGCAAGTTGATGATGAGTATTTAGAAAAAGCTAGTAAAAACTGTATCCAAAATAGGTGAAGAACCATAGCAGCATTCACATAGCTAGCCACTAGTTTCATAGCAAATATATGTGAGTATGCATTCAAGAACCAGTTTAACCTTATCCATGAGATTCAATTAAGCCAGTGAGTCTAAAGCCCACATAGCCAACCAATTTGTGCCGGCTTAAAGCAAAGTAAGGTCAGGCAAATTGGAAAGGCCATAAGACCTAGTTTCTGTGAAACAAACCAAAAGGTGGCAGCATTTTCTGCTGCAAATGCTCCCCCTAAATGTCTTGGGAACCTAGCAGCAATTGTTGCCAATATTTACATCTAATATCGATTTCTAAATCTGAGTTGAACAGAAAACCACAAAATAAAGTCACTTAAAAATGCATAGAAATTGCTTTGGGGCATCTTTAGTCACTGGGAAGAATAAGTAGGAAACAACTACATCATGATCAACCAACCTCATCAGACGAAATCCTTGAGATGGGATTGGGTGAAATATACACAGCATTGCTTTGTTGAGAAATATGCTCCAATCCCAGTAGATAAACAACTTACGGTTTAGCCGTGCCAAAACTTCCCTCCTCCTGCCTTCTAACTTCTCTTTTATGTCAGATAAGCTCTCAACATGAGGAGAATAGGATACCGCAGTCGATTTCCAAGGAAAACAAACTCATGTAGTTTCCGTTTTGCAAACCTATGTACGTGGAAACAAAAGTGTTAACATTGAAGCACTTTAAAAGTCAAAGGGTTCGTGTTTTGGTTGTTGCATCAAAATAATATCCTATAAGCTGGTATTCAAAGACTAAATGCCTACATCAAACACTCTTAACAACTAAAGTTTTTGATAAATAAAATTACACACATATCAAGCACCAAGATTAGTTGCCTAGCATTGTCGTCAAAACGAAATTTAATCCAGTAAACATCAGTAAATGGTTCACAATCCTCTCCATCCATGGGTTTGCACGTGAAAAAGGGAAATAAAGAGCATCAAGCAACATGTTCAAGCTAAACCAACGGGGAGAAAAAAAGTTAACGAAAATGTATAATTTGAAATCAAATTGTCACATCAAATTCCTTAAAATCTATAAACACACAGACTCTAAGAATGCCACAGGAAGATGATTGAAGACACTCACTCTTCTATGTCTCCATAGGAAGAGAATAATCTTAACAACCCGTCACCACATCCCAGTGCTGGTACGTTCCTTCCCACCAAATACCTGTGCGCACTCCCGTAGCCCAGAACATCAAAATCTGACAAATAATTTACTAGGTTTGTTAAAAAAGAACATTAAAAATCCAATTGACTATTGAACAAATGAACCTGGATTCATCACAAACAGTAGAAACACGAACAGCCACAGGCTTGTCTCTGTTTTGAGGCATGTTCTTTACCAGTTGATATTATAGCACTTCCATTTCAATTAGGCTGCATTTAGCTACCCAGCCTGTACAATGACCAAGCCCTTTCTGCACATAAAGTGCTAGTTGAGTGGCGTGTGACAAACAGACTTAGTATAACTGTAATAATTAGGTTTTCTCAATTTCTTGCTGATCATGACTCACCTAATCATGGATACAACTAAATCCTTTTGAAAATTGTTTCTAGTCAATCAACAGACCCCTCTAAAAGCATTGTAAGTCCATATAGAAAAGAGAGAGCAAGAGAGCGAACTAACCCTTCTGGGAGGTTAACAAGATCATTACCATCCCCCGGCGGAAACAACAAACTGGCATGATCATATGAGAGAGAAAGAAACAGATGAGACCGGCGAATTCGGGACCGAGAGAGACTCTGTGGTCTTCACTACCATGGCTCCCACACCGAATATTATTGTCAATAGCCGACCCGACCCGACGAGAAAAAGAGAAACCGAAACCAGAAAGCCCATTTATATGCTTGTTTATGGGCTTAAGATGGGTTTTTATCGGACCTAAATTTTTTTTTTTTGGATAAATTTGAGGGGTTTGAATTTGAGAGCTCGATAGATTCAATCAATCGAATTTTGTAAAAAATCATTCGTAGTTATGAATGATGTGGCCTAATCAAAATTTTTATTTTTTATATTAAAATATTTTATTTAAAAAATATTATTGATAAAATAATAGGTGAAAATGAAATAAGTCTCAGATATTTGTCAATGAAGTAAGGAAAACTCTTGCATATAAATTCAGGCCCAGAGCTTGATTAATGTTGGGCCAGCTAAGCTTGAGCCTTTACTAGCCATATGCTAAACAATACCCTCATTTTCAAACCAACAAAACCATCATAACAATCAATGCCCAGACTTTTCCATCAAGACCATTTGATTTCTCAAGGTCATTAAATCTTTGGTGCCCTCAACGTCTGATGCTACAACATTTTGATCTATCAGCACGTAAGAGACTCATCATTGGAGTGTCAGAATTGATGTTGCAGCGAAGGCTGATCAGTGGGGAAGTCGTTAAAAGGTTAAAATGACGAGAGTTGTTTTAAAATGATTTGAGAAAAAAACATTCTAAAATTTTCTGAACAATTTAGGGCAACAGGCAGGAAGAATATGCATTTTCTTTTGGGGGCTAAACAACCGTATGCAAGTAGGAGTCAATCATGGGAAAGAGAAGCAACATTTGGAGCAGTATTGCAGTAGTCTATATCAATAAGCAAACCATTCATGCTCCAACATGCCCAAATTTCCTTTAAGAAATCACAGGGAATGAAAGGACAAGAATGGGGAAAGAGGAACTGTATCTTATGTACACAAGAAATTCCCCAAATTGGCTCTGATACCCGAATGGCTCTCTCTCCCACTCTCTCTCTGGCTCGCTTGCGCACGCTCTGTGGCTGCTTGCTTCACCCAAATCTCTCGCCCGATCGTTCGAGCAGCTCGCTTACGCTACTCGACCAAGTAAGTAGTCTCTTCCCCTTCCTATCTCTCTCTCTCTCCCTTCGAAAACCTACCCTCCTGAGCCCTCTCTCTCGTGGTCTCTCTCTCTACCTCCTGTGCTCTTTCTTGCGCTGATCCCTATCTTGCGATCTCTCTCTTCGTATCCTTCGTGAGCTCTCTCTCTCTCTCTCTCTCTCCCCCCCGAAACTCTAGACAACCCAGATCTGCCCTCCGACCATAGCCTACGGCCCAGATCTGCCCTCCAAAGCCCCAATCTTACCGAAAAATCCAAGATCTACCTCCCCCTCATCGGAAAACCCAGATCTCCGCCTCTCCCTCGCTGACCCCGGCGAGAATCCCTCTGGTCCCTGTCTCGTCGCCTCTGTTCTCTGCCTCCCTCTACCCCTGCGGCCCCTGGCAAGAACCCGTCACTGTCTTCCCTTCATCGCCTTCTCTCCATCGGTCTCCCCCTCCTCTCTGTCTTCCCCTCCGGTGATTATTCCTCTACCTTATTAATATTCTCGTTCTTATCATTTCTCTCTGCCTATTATTAGCATAATTATTATTTATATTAATATTATATTAATCTTATTATTACTGTTATTAGTATTAGTATTATTATTAGTCATACTATTATATTTATTATTATTACTATTATTAGTATTATTATCAATATTATTATTGTTATTACTATTTGTATTAACGTTATTGTTATTAATATTATTTTAATAATTTTAATATAAAATATACTATTATGAATTTAAAATTATTAAAATTGAAAAAATTTTAAACTCCTATTGATATAATTGTAATTTAAAATTTTTTATTTTTATTATTATCATATTTTCTAATTCATTTTATATATTACTATTTGAAGAATTCTGTCACGATCGATCTCAAACTCGGGTAGAGAACTAGGGTTGCAGTAAATCAATATCCGGTATAAAATATATTGTCAAAACAGAAAATAAGAAAAAAATATAAAAAACCTTTTGGGGTATTTTTCCCTTAACAACGCGCTATATCGGTCTCGGATATAGTGACAAATTAATAAGAGATTTTAGGGTGTGGGTAAATGAAATAGTCCATGAAGATATGATTTGTTTACTCACTTGGAATATAAGATCCTTAACTAAAAAATTAAGAGAGATAGGAGAAATAACGAATAAATGAAAAATTAATATCACATGTCTCTAAAAAATTAAATGGGTGGGGAAAAGACTAAAATAGTAGAGTTTTATACCTATAAGTTTTGATATACATATAAAAATAAAATTAAGAATAAGATAAAAATAATTGTATATAACGATCTACCAGAAGATGTTGTATGATAAGAAGGAAAAAAGATAGAATTATACATGTCAAGTTAATAAATGAAGAAAACGTAAGCAATATAATTAGTGTATATATATTCCAAGATAAGTATAGATACAATTAGTAAAAAATAATTTTAGAAAAATTTAGACGAATTTATACAAATCATACGTAGTGGAGAGAATTTATTTATTAGAGAAGCCCTAAATGGATATGTAGGAGAAAAAAATAAGGGATTCGAAACCATACATAAAAATTTTGGCTTCAATAATAGTAATTAGGTTGAAAGTACTATTTTAGCGTTTGTTACAACATTTGATTTGATATTCATAAATATCTTCTTTAAGAAAAAGGAGATGCACATTGTTACATATAGAAGTGAGTCGAATGACAGTCAAATAAATTTCTTTCTAACCAAGAGAGGTGATAGAATGACTTATAAGAATTGAAAAGTTATATCGGGGGAGTGCAATGATTCAACATATACTTCTAGTTTTAGATGTACATGTGTCGTGAAAAGTGTCGTCCATTTATGAAATAAGAATTAAGTAGTAGAATTTAAAAGGAGAAAATATGACATTTTTTTGAGACATTAATTCAAATAACAAATTGGTTCGCTAATGATGATTTAGAAATAATGTGGAAAGAGATATCTACTAATATTAAGAGTATAGGTAAAGAGGTTTTTGAAGTATCTAAAGGTTGGATCTCAATAAGTAAGGAATCACGGTGATGGAACGAGAAAATATAAACTGTTATCCGAATGAAACGAGAAAATATAAACTGTTATCTGAATGAAACGAGAGTGTTATAGAAATATTAAAAGTAATAGTACTAGCGATACATACAAATAATATAAAAGTACAAAAAAGAGCTAAAAAAATTATTCTCGAATCAAAGAGTAAAACGTATAATGAATTATATAAGAGACTGGAGACTGAATACAGAGAAAGAGATATCTACGAAATTGTCAAATTAGAGATATCTACGAAATTGTCAAATTAAAGGAAAGAAAAAAAAAGATTTAAATGGTGTTAAATGTATTAAAAGTGCAATCAATAGTACATTTGTAAGAAATGAGAATATAAAAAAAACGTTGCAAAGATTATCTTGATAATCTCTTTACTATTAAAAATATAATAAATATAAAAAATATCGAAATACCTATAAAAGAGATTAATAGAGATTTTAAATATAAAATTTATCTTCATGAAATTAAGGAAATTTTAAAGAGAATGAAAAATAATAAAATTATAGGATCTGATGGTATCCCCATTAAAGAATGGAAATATTTGAGTGAATTTGTTATAATAATGTTAATAGATCTTTTCAATAAAATTTGACAAATAAAAAAAATTTCTCAAATATAGAGAGTGAGAACACTTGTATCACTATACAAGAATAAAGGAAACATATAAAATTGGTTTAATTACAGATGAATTAAATTTATGAGTCATATCATGAAACTATGAGAGAGAGTAATAAAGTATATATTGAGAATGGTAATAAGTGTGTTCCAAAATCAATTTGAATTTATACCAAAAACATCTATCACGGAAACAATCCACTTGCTAAGGCATTTGATTGAGATATATAAAGTACAGAATAGAGACCTACATGTGGTATTCATTGATATAGAAAAAGTATATGATATGATTTTTTAAGACGTATTGTGGTGGACACCGATAAAAAAATGAATTTTCTTAAAATATATTAATTTTGTTAGAGACATTTATGAAGAAGCTATAATCAATGTAAAAACTTACAAAGTTTTGAGCGATTGCTTCCCTATTAATATTGAAATTCATCAAAATTTGACATTAAGTCCATCCTTTTTGTAATAGTGATAGATGAAATCATAAAAAATATTCAAAATGAAATATTATGGTATATATTTTTTTTATAGATGATATAATGTTGGTTGATAAAATTAGAGAATATATTAGTATTGAATTAGAGTTATCGAGGTTATATTAGAATCCAGAGAATTAGATTGAATATGTTGAAAACTGAATATATGAGATGTAGATTTAGCGACAATTATCAGAATGTAAAAAAATAATTATGTTAGAATGAAAACATGTACTAAAAGATGAACGGTTTAGATATTTTGGTTCTATCATTTAAAATGATAGCAATATAGAGGATCCAAGTAGGTTGAATGAAATGAAGAAAGATATCAAAAATTACTTGTAATCTTATGATTCCATTACATTTGAAGGGAAAGTTCTACAAAACTGTAATAAGACCTGTACTATTGTACGACACTGAGTGTTGGGTCATTAAATAATAATAAGAACAGAAAATGGTTATAATAGAATATTTAAATAGATATGTGGCAAAATTAGAAAAAATAGAATTAAAATCGAAGAGATTTGTAATAAATTGAGAGTTAGTTCAATTGTGGATAACATGCGAGAATGTCATTTGAAATAGTTTAACTATTTGTAACGAAACTCAAAAATGTACTAGTTAGGAGAATAAAAAATTTAAATATATGAGATTTAATAAAACGTAAAGATAAATCGTTGAAAATTTAGATATAAGTTATTCGTAAAGATATGATAGTTAAGAATTTAGATGAGAAAATGGTTTTGAAGAGAAACAAATGGCGTAAAATAATCTGTATAAATTAAACCAACACTTTTTTTTATCTTTCTTATATTTGTTTATTAAATAGTCGACTCCAATTGTTGAGATTAAGATTTAGGTTGTTATTGTTGTTATTTTATGATAGCAAAAATTGTTATTTATTAAGTCTCTTCGTCAATTGTCTACTAAAATATCATTAGAACAATGGAAGTGTTAAGTTGGATCAAGTTTTTGAAACAAAATGCAAATGATCAGACACCTCTCATCAAAGTCCTAAGTTGGTCCAAAATCCGGAAATAATCATAAAACAAGGAAGAGTGCTCGCCCTCAAGTCCATCCCTTGTCCGCCTATTGCTCCCAGAAAGATTGTTGCAGGGACTCCCACCTATCACAAGATCAAATCCACCAAACGAGCTCACCCATTGCTCCAAATTGGCAGTACTAACCCGTTGTACATCTGCAATTTCAATTAGGTTACCTTGCTGATTGGTTTGCTCCCACCAGCTTCGAAGAATCTCTCTATTGGTTCTCGATATCTCAACAGAGACCACATTCTTCAGCCGTATGCCAAGCTTGTGAAGAGCAACTTCAGCACCACCAATCCCAGAGAAAAGGGACAATACGTTTATGCCACCTGGGAACTTGTCCTTCAGGACAGAGAGATGGTATGCAACGGTGTCAACCTGTGAAAATAGAGTTCAATTTTCAGGCCGTAGCATGAAGTGAAAAATGTAGCAATAGGACAGAGAAAGCTAATTAAAGCAGACCTGGAATGTGTTGCCCAGCGCTTTGTATCTATCAGTCCTACTTATCCCACCACCTCTTGTGTGATTCTTCGGAAATCCCATCAACATCTCCATTTCATCTGGTTCGAGTGGTGCAACCTTATTCCTTCCGACCCACACCAAATTCCATTTCTTGGACTCATACATGACGTACTTTTGGACATCACGAGTGGGAGTTCCAGCACCACATTTTTCAACTGCCTTCCTTATTCTCTCAGTAAGTCTAGCACTTGCAACGGCCGTCTGAATGCAATTTAACTTTGCTCTTGAGTCCCATGAAGGCCACCAGGTTTTTGTTGCAGGCAACACCTCTTGTATTGTTTGTGGAGGGATAGGCTGAGCACGAAATCTGTTGTGGATGGGAAGGTTATGGATATATCCTCTTTTTCTAGCGGCTGCAGAAAAGAACATCGAATCAACAAATTCTGGCTTGATGTCATACAAGAATTTTGATATTTTCTCCCAAACCCCTTTGGGAGTGAAAGCGACATTTTCATAGTAGAAGTATGGAGGGCCAGCAGCTGTCTCAGGAAGTCTTCTTTCTACTATGGCCCGTGGGTCATCAGGAAGGCCAAATCCTACCATTGGATTGGGCAGAGTTAACTCCTTGTCTTCATTTACTAGTTCCTTCTCAATTTTCTTCCAGACTTTGTTTTTCGTCCTGTCATTCATCCAAATCTTCCTTTTCTTATGTCTAGAAAGATCATCATTTTGCTGCTATCAAATGGAACTCAATCTCAATTACAAATACAGTAAACACAAGTGCACTGGTTTGGCCAAGAATCAGCAAAAAAAAAGGCCCTACCCTTTGATGGGGAAAAGAATCTTCATTGTCAACAGAAAGTTCAGTAAATTGGGCATCAAAGTCTCTATCCATTTGAGCAGCACAGATAAAATCAGCTAGCTCTGCTATTGAGACACTGGACCCTGCAATATTAAAAGGTCGAAAAACTAGCCAAATAAGCAACAATAAGGAAATTCAACAGTATAGAATTATGCTTGTATTCTAGTGGGGCATTCCTATCCTAATTATATGCACAAACACAAACACTACTATAACACTATTCTCTCTAGGACCTGGTGGATTGATGAACAATAGATTAGCATTCCATCTAAGAAATAAGAATCAAAGCAATAACTGGGAATAAAACAGCTGGACCGAACCCCAAAGTTACAGAATCATATGGCACATTAGTATGACCACACCCGCTTTGCAGTGGAATAGAACCAGCCAGCCGCCAAAAGAGCTTTGGCTCAAGTGGCACCTTCCCCCTCCCCTTGTAATAGACTCGGGTTTGAGTCCCAGTATGTACCAAAAAAAAAAAAAAAAAAAGAACCAGCCAGCCAGTTGGGGTGGATATATAATAGTCTCTTTTGGTAGAAGGGTTTTGAAGTCACTAAAGGCCATGTTTGGAGTCAGAATGGAGCAGTTTAAAACCCTTCACTTATGAATAGAATGCGGATTAATAAGAAAATTCTGGTAACACCCCGTAGGAGTTTGTCAGAGTGACGGTTTGAGGTGGCCGCTATAAGATAGTGATGTTGGTAATCTTATGAAGAATTATGGAAACAACTATAGTTTTGTGGCAATAAAATCTGCCGATGGCAGCACTATTAGCAACTGGAATGTAGTCATTGTTTCAGAAACAAAGCGATGGTCTCATGCTGGTGGCTGTTCAATTCATAAATAGTTGTCAGGTAGTGGCACATACCTATCTGCACAGAAGTGTATATAAAGGCAATGGGTGGTAAAGGGAACCCAAAGAATATGAGACGGTGCAAAGAGTGATATTGTAAGCCATGCCAAGTACCAACAATTACCATCAAAATAGCACCTTATACATAGAAGGCTGAAGATGGTTAAGAATTGAGCCATTCGTATCCCTTTATGTAGATCCTTAGGAATTTGCAACAATCTGTCCTACTTCAACTCGGTCATACTATGCTAGCCTGTATAATTTCCTAATCCATTCTCACCTCTGAAATCTAGCATTTTTAATGAGTACCTAAGTTCGTTTCTTCTTTGTCAGATAAGAAACCAGATTTTTTCATATCCTGTGATAGCATGACCATTTAGAGATGAGAGTCTAGAATCACTACTTTAAACCCTTTGAAATGAACAAACCTAATAGGTTCAAATCTAACTTGGAGAGGGGCAATTAAGCCATGGTCAACAAGATAAATACGCACCACATCTCTCCATGGCTATCTTTACATCCTCAGCTGAGTAACCCATATCAACTAGACATGACAAAATCTCTCTTTCTTCTGACAATTGATTTGTCTGGTCCTGCAAGGAAAATTCATGAATGACCAAAATTGCATATATATATATATATATATATAACATGAGGAAAGAAAAACATGATAGAATTTATTATTCCACCCCAACAATGGAAAGATGTGCGGGATATTATGTGCAAGAAAAAAGGCCTGAACGAGTTTATATTTTACCTCCAGTGGCTCCAAGGACAGTAATCAGGCTATAGACGAAGGTATTGGGCATGCACTTCTTGACAGGTGAATGAACATATAAGGAATAGATAGTAATCAAGCCCTTCTTTCTGGGCTCACGCCTATTGTGGGTTACATTGCTTATAGTTTAGAAGAATTGAAGAGGCGTTGAAGGGCAGTGCTATATTAGTTTTTTGGTTTTCTTTTTATTATTTACTTTTATTGATCACAAGCATTTATTATTCTTTCAAGTCCTTTTACATTCTTATTCTTCTCTAATAAAATTTTCTAGTTCTATCAAATAAATAAATAAATAACCTAACAGTATTCACCATAAAGCATGGCTGACACCTGTGATTTTATAACATAAGGCAAGCATAATTTTTCTTTCTTCTCCATCTCATACTCAGTCTACTTCAACCGCCCTTTTCCTCTGTTTGTGTGTGCCTGGTGGGTGAAGGGGAGGGATGAAGACGCAACTATAGTGTTAAAAGGGAGAAAAATAGAGTACGATGGGGAAAACATGGAGCAGAGAAAGGAGAGATTGAGGGGATATGACAGGAACTAGAGAGAGAACAAAGACCGAAAAGCTAAGATAACAGAGAAATGTTTGAGAGAGAATGGAGGGAGAAAAGAGAAGACTGAAGGAGGATAGCTGGAAAGGCAGATACGAGTGAGAAGAGGACAAAAGGAGAGAGAGGAGGCGATTAACCAAATATCCTATGCGTAATTATGTTGTCAAAAGCCTTAACTACTATGATGATTTGGAGCCTAATTATAGATTCATCTCAAGTTCCAAAATCTACAAACTGTCGTCTAGGTCTAAGAATTTTAAAATCCTCATCATATCTTGCAGTCCATATCTATATCAAGACCATCAGTTTGGGATCCTTGTCATTCTGAAGGGCAGTTGCCTTTTCAACAACAAAAACTAAAGCTTGGACTTGATCTCAACTAAAAACCTGTGTCCCGATCCTACCATCTCCTTTGCCTGTTGGATCGCTATCGGCTGAATAAAAACATCACAGTACTTTTTGCAGTGGCAACCTTCACCTGACCATCCGCTGAATAAAAACTTCAAAGCAAAAAATAGCAAGATAATTTTGAATGCGGCATATACAGTATTTACAGGAGCTAGGATGCCCAGGAATCCATCAAAGAGGGTGCTTGTTAAATATGAGAAAAATAGTTTTCCAGTAATTTGAAATAGTTGTTGAATTAACCCAGAAAAGGGGCAACAAATGCTCACCTCATTTTGAGGAGAAAGCTCATCATCTGAACTATCATCCAGGAAATAGTTTCCCGACTCGGAAGAGCATGATTTAGAGGTGCCCACATGGCTTTCTTGCAGAGATTTATCAAGAACCTGCAAAGCTCCAAGAATGTAATTAATGGACCACTAAGATGAAGCAAAAGGTAAATTACAGCGGTGTAAGTCCAGCACATTCAATACATCATGTTTTAATCAATACTGAAAGCTTCATGAGGAGAATGATCTGCAGGAATGGACTGAGACGAGCAAGGTCAGAATATTCATCTTTCAATAGTATTTACCACCTCAAGTAATCGGCAGTTGTTGATAAATAATGTTTCCATGCTTCAAATATGTTGTGTAGCCTTAACACCAAAGACAGCATCTTGTGTAGGATGCTGTCCATATTTCATGTGCAAAGCCTCAAGTGATAAGTATAAAAGAAGATGCAATTCAGGCAGGCTTGCCAAAAAGCTCTACCATGACAGGTGCAGGTGCTTGGGCATGGCATCCATATATACCTAGATGGCCTAATATAGTAAAATCAAACGAGGATATCATACTTGTTTATTTTGGGTGACTGATGTGCTTTTCACATTCTCAGAGGTAGCAGGGTGCCGCATGGTAAAGCATTTTATCACATATAGTTCTTCTCACATTATATTCTGAATCCTTGAGCCATGGTAATGCTCTCAACTGTGATAGGACACCATGACCAGGTTAACCTGACAACTCTCCACTAAATATGCTCGAGAAGAACGAGATATTTCACAGATTCATGTTACAAACGAAAGTTGATTGAAAAGAAATGGTTAAATTTTGAAAAAAAAGGATGAATCAAAGGTGTAGAACGGTAGCATAAATTGCTCTTTCATTTGGTAACAAGATTATGTTCTACAAACACAATTGTGTCCATCTTTCAAAAGATAGTAAATATAAAATGAAAGAAAAAGAAAAGGTTGAAGAAAGAATTAGAAGACTCAAGATGAGCACTGGTCTTCACCAAAAAATTTCCCTTCCACATCAAACAAACTTGTGTAGAGCTGTCGTGTTAAGTATTGCATGCCCCAAATTGATTATGCACTACAAAAGGTAATCTATTTAGTTGTTTCAACTATATAAGAGATCAATAGAAAAAGGAAAGAAAAAAGATTACGAAAAGTTGGATGTCTTTACTCACCGAATACGTCAGAAGAGTTTCCAATATCGCTTCTGTGTTCTTTTCTCCTGCTAAATGTCAAAAAATAGAACTTTGTCAACTTGCAAGGCAAGAACTTCCAAGAGCATGAACTCAAGCACTAAATTTACCATGTTCTTCAATGGCTTTAATCACCAGGTGATCACGAAAGCCCATGCTCACAAAATGGCTGACTGCTTGGGTGTTGTAAGAGCAGGCTGAAGAACTTGCCTATAACAATTTGTGTGTAAGATTTCTGCAGATCTTTGTTACTACAAGAGGCAAGCTTTGCACACGAGGTGACAACAGAAGGAAAATTCTACAAGATATAGCATAATCATCTGATTCAGATCTGTTTTCTTCCGTCTCTCGTCTTTCTAACTAACCTTGAGAGTAATCATATTATGAGTGCCAAGCAAAGGACTCCCATTTAGATTCATAAAGAATCATGACTAGGAGAGTATAATTACCTCTCCTTTACATGCAATAACACAGGGACCAGGCTTGAGAGAATCTGAGCAGGGTGGAATTGACTGGCCCTTGATTTCAAGTTCATCTTCACTGTCCCAGTCAATGATGTCACTTTCTTTTCTAGCCTTTTCTCCATCCTAAAGAAAATGTGTGGGTACAACCCCCCCCCCCAAAAAAAACACGCGCGCGCGCCCACACAGTAATAGTGTCAAGGGGAGATCTCCATTATTAATTGTGATGAAAAGTAACAACAAAAGTAAAAAGTGTTGAGTAAGTTATAAGAATTACCTTCTTGTGACTTGCTAAAAATCCTTCATGAGCACTGGCACAGCCGGTTGAAGAAGGATGAGATATGCCCTGAATTTCAAGCTCATCCTCTGTGTCCCAGTTAATGCTATCAGTATCAGCCAAGTCATTAGCATTACACCCATCCTAAAAGAAGAAAAATAACACCAAGGAGAAGTTACTTTCCATTTAATACCTGTGGAATATCTAGAAATTCCTTTCACAGAATTAACTGAACTTGTAAGAACGGGACAAGACATGCCCTGATTTTGAACCTCGTATTTAGTATCCCAGTGGTTGTTGTTACCCCCTTTGCAAGAATTATTTACGGTCTACAAGACACATGTTAGAAGCACAGGAAAGCACTAAATCCCAAACTCCATTTAATCAACTCAGGAAATTATTTATTTTTATTCATTTCTCAATAATAATGATTTCTGAGTTGTTTATTTTTCTGGCAAAACATAATATAAAAAAAAAAAAAGTTAAAGAGCAGTACCATTTCTCTGCAGCTTGTGCTTTTTCCCAACTAGCAACTGTCAAACTGTTTAGAATACAAGTACATCAGTCATAGTATGGCATCGAATAGAAGCATGGTTCTTATAGCGGGTCTAAGAACCTCTCCATGAGGTGTTCGTATAGTAGAAACAGAAAATTGTTTTGTACACTACGTCTCCCACTTTCCCTCCCCCAATATTAAAACAGATAGAAAAGAAAAGAAAAGAAAAAAAAAAAAACAAACAAAGCAAAAACTATGTCACCCTACAGCTCCTCAAACATGGTGGTGGATGACAGAGACGGTTATAAGTCCTTCCAGCAAAGCTAGGGCTAGAGGTGTTTCTTTACAGAGGCTGAGGTTCCTTTTTAAGTGGGAACGGTTGAACAATATATATGTGTATGACGCTGATGTGTCCCAACTACATTAAAAGACCGCTTCTATGACTTGCTTCTTTTGGACAAAGAGGCTTTAGTGAGTTCACTGATGTCTTTGAGCATGGGCATAAGGCAGTGAGTTTGTGCAGCATGCGAATGATTGGGAATGGGGAGAATATTTTACACTTTCTATGAGTTCCTTGAAGATCCCATAGTCTCCCCGAGGGAGAAACGCGTTGATGACCAGCAGGGAGAATAATTTAGTCTCTCTCTCTCTCTCTGAGGAGAGCATTAGCATTCTTGAGAAACCTATGTGATTGTCCTCTCACTTGGGATGGGGCCAGATACAAGAGTGCAATACTCCCAACGATCTTATTCGCCCGATGCTAGTGAAACAGCATAAACCTAGGTTTTGTGACAAGAAAATCAAGAGTTTTAACTTTCCCACATTTAATTCGGTGGTTGATTTTGGGGGAAAGAGGATTCATTTGGTTAACATGTGCCTTATGTGTAAGGAGGGGCAAGAGAATCTATGTTTATGCTCTGTTCCATTGGTCATGGGAAGAAGATTAGAGGGTGCTATTGATGCTTTCATGCTTCATATCCAATGTGTGCCTCCTAATAGTGCTTGTAGTTTTTCCCTTCTATTTTCACAGGAATTAAGACTATTTCACAGTCTCAAATGGCCGCCATTCTTTCTTAGCTCCTTATAACCATTTATTTTCTTCTTTTCCATCGAAAATTCTCTCTCGGAATTCAGGTTGTTCTTACAAACCATTTGGGTACTGAAAATTATATAGGGACATTGTTTTTATTCTCCGAAGAACCAAAAAAAAAAATGACATCAACTATTTCCTTCTTAGGTTCAGTTCTTTAATTACAATTCAGCATGTCATTTCAATTTCCGCCAAACGCCACAATCTGTTTTTCTCATCATACTTCAGACAAAATCCACAATAGGTTAAATCAAACTGTCATACGAAAACATCCTCAAATGCCAATAAAACAATAGACCAAAAGTTCACAAAAAATAACGAAATATAGCAAGAAACAATGTAAAAGCATTGGCATTTGACAGAGAAGAAGAAAGTTTTACCTTTGCGATGATCTTGTTGTTGTTGTTGTCGGAGTACATTATACAGCGTTGGACGAACAACAGAGTGCGTATCGTGATCTTCTTTATATCTAAAGCCGCCAAAAGGAAAAAGAAAACAAAAAATAGGGTTTCTGATTTCAATTCAACTCTATTCAAGAACCTTGCATGCCAGATATGGCATGTATGTGCTGTATAAGAGAGAGAGAAAGAGAGAGAGGAGAGAAGAGAGAGGAATAAAAAGATTTTAGTAGGGGTGAGAGAGAGAGAGAGAGAGAGAGAGAGAGTGAGAGAAAGAGAGAAGAGAAGAGAAGACAGAGAAATGCGAAGATTTTAGTTGGGGGTGAGAGAGAGATAGAGAGAGAGAGAGAGAGAATCAGATCTTGAGACTTGGAGCACCACGATTCGTTGCTTGCGAAAGGCCGCATCGGACGACTAACGGTTTCGGTTGGCTTGCTTTGGGCATACGGAGACGAGCGAGGAAATTAGAAAGTGAGGAGACGCGGTCCACGGGACCAAAATTTAAAAAATATCCTTTACATTTAAAATTTTAAATATTAAAGCAAGGGTAAATAAGATATTTTATCTCTCTAATTTTTAATTTCTTATTTTATTATTATAATTTCAACAAAATTCTAAAGCAACATAAGGTTCATATAAAAATATATATATTTTTTAATTTTATTATTTTTAAACCACATTTTAAATTATTATTTTTACATAATTAAAATTTACCCATGAACCTATTTTATGAGATTTCTTGAGTGAATATTTTTGTTTATATATATATAATTTTTATATTAAAGTTTAATTATATTTTATTTGTTTTCATTATAAATTTTTAAAGGTATTTTTAGCCTTCCCTAGAAAATTTCTAGGAGTGCCCTTAAAGGTGAGTCAGCCTATGTGGCCATGATATCTTCTTCTCCATTGGTATTGATATTCACGAATCATTGATTATTTAACTCTAATAACTATTAATTTTTTTGAAGCTAAATCGTCGGCCTACCACACCTATAAAATGACTTTAGAAAGGGAGAACTTTTTTATTATTTCTTTCGATATAATATTGACATTGATACAAGTAAAATTATAAATTATATCATTATAAATCTAAATATTGACGAATCATTCAATCAATTCCTGTAAAGATATTTATTTATTTTTCAACAAATAGAAGTAGAGAAAAACTAATTTCTAAAATAAACCATACCCCATGTATCATGTTTTAAAAAATGATAAATCTCATTAGAAGAAGAGTTAAATTCGTGAACTCTAGGAGAGACCGATGATCACACTCGACAAGAATATCAATACAACTATTATCCTTAAAATTAAAAAAAAAAAAATTAGTCAGAATTCGTTGAATTAACCGTTGGCATTTTTAAAAAATATGAAAATCAGGATGAGAGAAAACTATCATTGAGGAGAGAACCGGCATGAGCTCGGTAGAACCGGTTACAAAGATATTTATACCGGTGTTTATGGTTAACTTTTGAATTTTGTCAATTAAATGGGTCAAATCAATAAATAGATTGATTTCTAACTAGAGTCACGTGGATAATATTTTTGATTTTTTTTATCTTGTAAGTATTTAATTAATTTAAAATTATACAAATTTAAATATATGATTTAATTTATTTAATTTTTGATTATTTTGATTCGTATAACATTATTCATAATATTTTGTACATTATTTTAAGGTTATCATATTGTCAAACTAACGAATTATAAAAGATATATTGTTTTTTTTTTTATTTTTCTTAATAGAAAGATTTTTAAAATAGTAAATTCGGCCGTTAGATTAAATTCCATATGCATATATGGTTGCCTATTAGAGTCCCTTAGATTAGCAGCACCCATTAGTTTGTGTAACGTTGTTCATCCCTTAAATTTGGTACTTAATTTAGGGTATTTTAACTTTGATCGCCCCAATTAGTTTCTTAAAGTCACAATCAACTCTTGGCAATTAGTTTGATTTGAAAAGTTTCTTAAAGTATGTTATTCTAAAATGTATATTTTTTAAATTATAATTCTAAAATAATATCTTTAAAATTGTAATTTCAAATATATAACTCATATAAATTTGTGATTTTATCCCGAATTATTACAAGAGTTTACGTCATAACAAACTCTTATGGGTGTAATGGTAGGACACTGTACTCTCTTTATCATATATCTTGAGTTCAAGTTATGAGAATGGAGAAATGAAATTTGGGAAAGTTAACTTCTTAATGGACTCTCATAGTGTACGGACTGAATTAATCGGGTAAAATTTTGAATATCGATCGGTGGTGAGAAAAACTTGTTTACACAAAAAAAAGAGTTTATACCATAGATAAAATTTGATACATATATTTTAAGATTTGGTGTACCAATTAATAAAATTAACGTGATTCACTTAACTTGAAAATTTTGGTAACTACCCTAATTTAGGGGACCATTTTAAGTATCTGGTTTCATTGTCTGCTCAACGTGCAAATTCATGAGTAACCATTTATGTTTTTTTTAATATAAAATAAAATAAAATAATTTTAAAAATATTCTATGAACTTATAAATTGTTTCAATGTTTGATAACAAGATATTTTTATAAGGTAATTTTAATTTTGAAATAATTAAAAACAATAAAATACCATTAATATAATATAAATTGTTGTCTCTTAAAATGGAATGAGTAAATATAGAAGAATGAGATATTAATAAGGTAATTTATAGATTAAAAAACACAGCTCATAAACAGAATAGGTAATTTTTTGAGTTTTTAAATTCTTTATAAAAAAGAAAATTACCAAACACCCTCTTTGTCCCCCTACCTAATTTTTAATTGGAAATACCTGGAAATTAGTCCGATTTTGCGGAATTGCCACTCCGACGTGTACTTGGTCATCCGCCCACAGAACCAGTGTATCAACTTTATCTTTATTGTCTGGCTGCCCCATTAGCACCTTCTTCTCCCAAACAGCTCCCATCTTTTTTAGTCTTTCTCAATCCACGTTTTTGGCGTCTAGCCTACAACCAATAAAAATCCGCCACGTGTCCACTGGCGACCAAACAAAAGACTTTTTCTAATTCATCATTTGTCCGATCACCTCACCTGCCACCGCCCAGAAAAAGGTGATATGAGGTAACCATAGGCGGCAATTTGGACTGACTCGTCGGCATTTTCGTAATTATATGCAACTTAAGGGCATTTACACCTAGCCCCTGTGGCAGCTGCCCAAATAAAAACCCACGCCCACACCTGCTCACAAACACAAACTCAAACGCAAACGAAAACGTTGGGATCTCTCTCTCTCTCTCTGCGCGCAAGTTTCAGAGGGAAATCGTAAGGCTCGCTGTGTGGTAGATTTTCAGGTTTTGATCTTTTTAATGTTAATGATGTTCTTTTCCAATATTGTTTGAATATTGAAGATTCTGCAATGTACAATATGGTTTTGATTGGTGGATTAAAGGGGTCAACTTTGATGCTTAATTTCAACCGCTACTGACTCTCTTTTAGTTCAATTATTTAAAAACCCAGTTTTCTTTTCAGCTTCTTGTTATGCTCATCACTAGTAATTGTTTAAATTGAGACGATCCTTTTTTGATTTTGACTTGTTCCCTGTATTAAGTGAATTTTTATCGTCTTCTAGATTCCTAAGTTCGCGCAAGTATTCATTGATTTGACTTCTTTTTGCGGATTTTGCTATTGGGTCCGGCATATTCCTTGTACATCTTTTGTGGGTACTTGTAATATTGTTGAATCTAGTCTGTTCATAGAGGCGATCAAATCTTTCTTGATTTTTGTGATTAGGAAATTTTTGTGAGGATTAGTTGGGGAATTTGATTTGCAAGAAGGAAAAGATGGGATCAGAAGGGCCTAAAGCAGTGACAATTCATGTGACTGGGTTCAAAAAATTCCAAGGGGTAGCTGAGAATCCTACCGAGACTATTGTGAATAACTTGAAAGGTTATGTCGAGAAGAGAGGATTGCCCGCTGGGGTTACTCTAGGAAGCTGCACGGTTCTTGAGACGGCTGGCGATGGCGCGCTGCCAATGCTTTGCAAGGTCTTGGAGTCTGGGATCTCGAAGCTGGAGTCGAATTCGATGAGCAATGAACAAGTAGTCTGGGTAAGATTTGATTGTTATTTTATTACTAATATTGTTTCTAGTATGATCCATTCGTTGAGCAAGGTTTGCTTCATATAAATGATCCTATTTGAATTTATTCATGTTAAATTTATCCTTAATTCTTATAATAACAATACCATGTATTTTGGATTGTCTCACTGGCAATTCATGTTCTTAGTGGTTTTATCATTTAATGTGCTCCTGCGAGAATTTTGGGAAAGGAAAGGGAGTAAGATAGGCATCAAGAATTAAGAATTCAAGTTCTTGTCATATTTCTAGACATAACTCTGGATTCTTTGAGCATCCAAATGGTAGCATCTGAGAACTTTGCAACATCATTTGAGCTTTATTTGCATCTTTTCTTCTTCCCTTTAGTTCTGTTAAGAGTGACATAGCATTCGGCGTCCTGCTTATGCTTAGATGAAGTTGATCCGACATTGTGTAACTGTCATGTACCAATTCTTGAGATAATTCTTCTAAGTTAAAGATTACTATCATTTGATTTGTGGGACTTACACCGAGCGGGATAATATAATTTACCATTATAGCATCTGAGGCCTTAAAGCTTCCTGGATCAGGATCAAATTGTCATTGTCTGTTACTGTCGTCCCTTTGATCCACCAATCAATCTTAAATGCTAGTCCGCTGCTTCTTATTAGCTGATACACATACAACCATTTCAACTGCTTCTTGAATGCACACTTAAAAGCATCAAGTTCACTTTACTGGCAGTCGTTAAAATTTAGCTTTATTTTTTCATTTTTCCTGTTTCTAGCTTCACTTAGGGGTAAATAGTGGGGCACAAAAATTTGCAATTGAGCGGCAGGCAGTAAATGAAGCTACTTTTCGCTGTCCTGATCAACTTGGATGGCAACCTCAGGTTAGTGCATTTTGTTTACATCCAAATAAATATTTATTTTTGCATACATTTACTCATATGACTTCCTTTATGTATTTGATACTGAACATATTTCCGTTGTTTCAGCAAACTCCAATAGTTGCTGAGGATGGTGGAACTATCCGAACAAGAGAGGTACTTCATGATCAGTTTTGTTATTGGCATGCTTTCGCCACTCTTATTTCTTTTCTGCATATATTTGGAATATTCTTATTAGTGTTCCAACTTTGTTTTTTCATTTTCAGTTGCTGTAGGAGTTACTGATTTATCTTAAGGCCATCGAGCTAAAACTTTTCTGATTTTCTTTCCTTAGAACTTCTTAAATACTGGTCCTCTCCTAGGAATTTGTCTGAGATACTTTCACAAACTAATGCCACTTTGCCTTGGGAGACACGTTTAATGTAGTTGCACGAGCAATTTTGACTTTGATGAAGCCTGGAATTGGGATGTGGAATGAAGCAATGTTCAGCAAATTAGAAGATTGTCGGGTAGTGATCTAGGGCTGAAGGGCGAGGTCTGTGGAGGGGCTTTATGTATGTAATTTCAAAATTTATAATTTCAAATATTGTTTACACTAAAAATTTGGTACCCTGTGAAATTATAACCCAAAATACATATCGTATTCCATCCCACTATATAAATTTCTAGCTTTGTTCCTCTTTTTAAATGGTTTAACTTAGCAGGGAAGAGTATTTTGTAGAATCTGCATATTCTAGTGGTCTCAAATCATTGAATTGATCAAAGGAGACAACTAAGCCATCAGTCACTTACCATCAAATTAGCACCAATAATTGACCTCGAGACTTTTAAGCTTTTGCACCTTTTTTCTTCAGCAAATGTCCTTGCTTTATTCACACCCACTTTGATTCTAACACATTGGAATTTTTGACTAGCTTCATCCACTCTCCTATATTGCTGGTTTAGTGCACGTGCCGGGATGATTAAAGGTGCTTTTCTTACTTTTTCTTTGTTCATTGTAGACATCTTGCTCCACAGAAGCAATTTACAAGTTCTTGAAGAAGAAAGGGTATGAAGTTGCTATCTCCGATGATGCAGGCCGTTTTGTATGCAACTATGTCTACTATCACTCACTCCGTTACGCTGAAGAGAAGGGTCACAAGTCCCTTTTCGCTCACGTCCCTCTCTTTACCAAAATTGATGAAGTCACCCAGATGCAGTTCGTAGCATCCCTTCTGGAAGCCATTGCATCCACATGCTGATCAATGCCATTAGCCAGATATCTCTATTTTGTGATTTAAACCATCCATGTAATGCCGCTGTCGTGTGTGAATGTATTTTATATCCAATTTGAAGGAAAACAGAAAAAATGAAAGTGAGGAAGGAACTCTTTTGAGTCCCTGTGTTGATACGGAATAAATATGATTGACCTGTGGTCATCATTCAGTACTACTTTGTCACCGTTTTCTCTGATGTCTTGTCTGGCAAGACCAAGCAAAATTTTCCTGCTTTTCATGGTCTGTTGGTGTTTTGGTTGCACTCATATTATCTTTTTTGAGGTTTTTGATTTTTCTGGATTGAAACAATTTCAATTTAAAAAAGAATTTAGTTCATTAAAAAATTTAATTTAATGCAAAAACATTATAGAATTATACGTATTTATTTTGTTTGGTCAATAAATATAACATTTTCTAAGTTTAATTTTTTTATTATATCTAAAAATTAAATAATTTTATTGCCCTGTAAATCTGATGATATCGCAATTTAACAGACATTATATTAACCCATTTAAGACGGGATGAAAACAGATTAATGCTATTTATTATCTTATGATTTTTAATCATTAGACAAACAAGAGGTAAGCTTTTTTAACATACGAGTTAAATCTCCAACCCCAACTAACGTGCCAAGCTCCAATATTTTCTCGACCAGTTGAACACAAGTTGCGGAGTCTAAGCTACGATGATTGTTTTACAATGTTAGTGTCCGGACCTCACTAACCATGCAAGTGCAACAACGTAGAAGACTGTTGAGTATAGCAAAAGCAGCAATAAGGTTCAACTCGAAGTACACTACCTCAACTGCTTCGCCACCAACCTCTTCTCTGCAGTTTGCTTCGTACTACCAAAAAAATGCCCAGGAGGGTATTTATTCGTACAATCGACGCATTGATCATTTGACTAAATCTGGGTCTTTACAGTCCGCTGTTGAGGTGTTCGATCAAATGCCTGCTAGAGATGTTGTTACATGGAACTTGCTAATTTCTGGGCATTGTCGTTTTGGGTTGCTGAGACAGTCGTTACTTTTTTATCAAGATATGGTCTCTGTGGGAATGAGAGAGAGTTCTTCAACTTGTTCATCGATTCTGAGTGTTTGCAGCAAAGCGCAGTTTTATCACGAAGGATTGCAGGTTCACTGCAGGGTAGTTTTTCTCGGATTTAGTTTGAATTTATTTGTTGGGTGTTCGCTGGTTGATCTTTATATGCATATGGGTCATGTTGAGACTGGTTTGAGGTTGATGACTAATTTACCGGAACGAAATGTAGCTACTTGGAATGTTGTCTTACGTGGGTTTTCTGAAAAGGGTCTGTCTGATGGTTTATTAGGATTGTTTAAGAGGATGGAGTTTGATGGGGTTGAGCCGAATCAGGTTAGTTTCTGTTATTTAATTCGTGGGTGTAGTAACGCCCTTTTGATCGAGGAAGGGAGGCAACTGCATTCTCAGGTACTTAAGAAAGGGTTAATCGAAGGGAATGTGTTTGTTGCTAATGCTATGGTGGATTTCTATGCTGCATGTGACAATGTGATTGATGCGTGGAAATCATTTGAAAGTATTCCAGAGGAGGATGTAATTTCATGGAATTCAATTGTTTCTGTGTTAGTCAGTAATGGTTTGTTGGATGAGGCTCTTGAGTTGTTTAATAGAATGCAGTTGTGGGGGAAGAGGCCGTCAACCCGATCGTTTGTTGGGTTGTTGAATTTCTGTAGTGGGATCAAAGATCTTACATTGGGCAAGCAGCTTCACTGTTACGTTCTGAAACTAGGTTTTGATCATGAAAGTGAATATGTTCAATCTGCTTTAATTGACATGTATGGGAAATGCAAAGTAATTGAGACTGCGGTATGCATTTTTGACAATGTTCCGGAAAGAACTTTAGCCTGTTGCAACTCTTTAATGACCTCTTTGTTGCACTGTGGGGTAAATGAGGATGTGGTTGAACTGTTTTGTTTGATGGTTGATGAGGGGATTGGGCTGGATGAAGTTACTTTCTCTACAACGTTGAAAGCCTTGTCTGTTTCTTCTCTGGCAAGCTTTTCTAACTGCAGACTGGTGCACTCCTGTGCCATGAAAGCAGGTTTGGAATCTGACATTGTCGTTTCATGTTCATTAATTGATGCATACTCAAGATCTGGTCATATTGAAGTTTCCCAGAAACTTTTTGAACAACTTGCAGCACCAAATGTTATATGTTATACATCAATTATCCATGGGTATGCTCGCCATGGAATGGGAAAAGAGTGCCTTGAAATGCTTGATAAGATGATCAACAAAGGTCTGAAACCTGATAAAGTAACCTTTTTGTCGGTTTTAACAGGTTGTAATCATTCAGGACTAGTAAGGGAAGGTAGATTGGTATTTGACTCCATGAGATATATTCATGGGATTAATCCAGATCAGCAGCACTATTCCTGCATGCTTGATCTATTGGGCAGAGCAGGCTTTCTTGATGAAGCTTTAGAGATTCTCAGTAAGGCACCGTTACAAAATGATCCTATTATGTGGAGCTCCATTTTGCAGAGCTGTAGGGTCCACAGGAATGATGTGATTGGAAGAAAAGCAGCAAAATATTTGATGGACCTAGAGCCAGAGGAGCCTGCAGCATATTTGCAAGCTGCAAAATTTTATTCTGCAATTGGAGATTTTCAAACCTCGACAGAAGTTAGAGAGATTGCTCTGGCAACAAAGATGAGAAAGGAAATCGGATGCAGTTTAATTGAGGTCAATGGTCACATTGATCATTAGCCATATCTTTTGTGAGAATAAAAAAATTAAGCTAGCTAGTTTCCCGAAACTTTACAAGCAACAGTCTCAGCTTTAGCTTTATACAACTTTTGTTGCAAGGATCCTACTGCTTGGTGAGCCAATCATTGGACCTATACTATAGTTTGATTTTGCTTAAACCATGCATTCTATGACCGCATATTCTATAAGATGTCATATTGCTCATTAAGTGGTGGGGTTTCATTTCATGGTATCCTTTTGTGTGTGAGAATGAAATATTGCAAGAACATCATGCTAAAAGAAACAAATGTTGTAGGGCTACACACCTTTTGGTCAGTTTTAGTGACTGGTGGAGGAGTGAAGTGAGGAACTGAATAAAGTATTTGCTTGTACTTGAAGTATGGGCATGTTGACAATATAGCACCGTCATGGACTTTCAAGTCAAGCCATATAACCCCGCATGGCCTTGATTTTTGAAAACTAATCTTCTCATATAAATTATAATTTCATGTCTTGAATTGATTTACATAAATCAACTAATTTTGCCAAACTACAAGAACAATGGATAAGTTCCTAGTTTCCTTTATTGGTTTGTTGATGACAGTTAATGGCATCATAGGAATGAGTCTATCTGACAACCTTGCCACTCTTGGAGAGCTTGTGGACCTGGAGATAGAAGTAGATGACATTGAACTTACTGAGATCCCATCATGGACCAGCCAATGTCGCAGCAAAGGACTTGTGAATGTGGACAGCTTTGGAGCAGTTGGAGACGGAGTTTCTGATGACACCCAGGTATACTTTTCATATTTATTTCAAAACCCTGTGTAGGCCTTGCTGCGATGTGTCTATTTCCATTCGATCTTTTGCATCAATGGCGTAATGCTGCAACGTTTTGTTCACACGTAACAATAGGCAGTTGATCAAGTCACATGTAATGACCTTTTCTAGACCAGATAAAGTGGTCCTAGACTCGGTTAACTTCTTGAATTAATACATTTTTCTTGAACTTGTGAATCTAACTATCATCTCAAGAATGTTTGCTACTTTAGTTTTGACTTGCTTTTTGTATAAATGGATTATTAGGCCTTTGTAAGTGCTTGGAACAAAGCCTGCTCTACACCAAAATCTGTTTTTCTGGTTCCTACAGGACGACACTACTTAGTTAATGCAACAAGTTTTAAGGGGCCCTGTACAGATAAGTTGGTCATCCAGGTAATCACCATCTTATACCACACCAGTGTTTGACTTTGATTTCTTTAACTGATTGTTTCAACATTGTTGTTGCATCACAGATAGATGGAACAATAGTTGCACCAGATGAGCCTGAGAATTGGGATCCAAATTTCCAATGTATATGGCTTGGTTTTACTAATCTGGAAGGGGTTATTCTCCAAGGATCAGGAGTTATTGATGGATCAGGCAGCAAATGGTGGGCAGCTTCTTGCAAAAGGAACAAGACTATAGTAAATTTCTAAGCCAACACTATTCTATCTCAACTATTTCTTGTCCCATAAAATACTTCTTCCTGATATTTTCTCCTTTCTCTTTGCAGCCTTGCAAAGGTGCTCCAACAGTAAGTGCATTTTCCTTCCATTGAGACTTTACGCCAAGGACAAGGCATCTGCTCTATATAGATTAACCTGCAAAATGCACAATAATTTATAACACTCAAAGCTTGTTGCAGGCACTTACTATAGACTCTAGCTCTGGTGTGAACGTGAAGGGTCTTACCTTCAGAAACAGCCAACAGATACATTTTACTATTGCTCGGAGTGACTCTGTTTGTGTGCCCAAGTACTACTAACAGGTCCAGAGGACAGCCCCAACACTGATGGAATCCATATCAGTGAATCCACGAATGTTGTTATTCAGACAACTAAATTGGAACAGGTTCTCAAATCAACCCTTTTCACTTTTTATTGGATGTGAGAAAATATTTTTGACACTTGGACATCCTCTGCAAGTCAGACTATCTTATTAGTAAAATTACTTTTAACAAGGTTAAGAAATGGTTTCTTGGTTCCATAAGATTCTCACTTTCAAGACATGCAAGTAGCTGGCAGGATTCCTTGTTTCTCCACCCCAGTCAAGCAGTTATAAGCTGCAATGCGCATTGATACATAGATGGTCTAAGTATTATATGATAACTTGCAAACAATGATGCTTTACTTGGTCTTTAGGAGATGATTGCATCTCAATTATCGATGGCAGCTCAAGTATCAAGATGAAGAAGATATATTATGGACCAGGCCATGGAATCAGGTACCTTTTGATTTGAAGATCTATATCTTTGCCATGCAATGACATGATTTGCTAATCTCACTAATTAGAAATGCCGTGTACTTGATCGCAGTCATATAGAATGCAGTCCATTGCGAATCAATGATTGATGTGATTTTTCCCTAATCTTATACTGCTTGGAATGTATAATTCTGTAACGCCAGCATAGGTAGTCTTGGGAAGAACAATGCCACAGACTTTGTATCAAATGTTATCCTTGATACAGCATTCCTCAAGGATACCACAAATGGAGTTCGAATTAAAACTTGGCAGGTACAACTCGCATCCTTTTTTGAGATTATATTACAAAGTTGGCATTATTACTTGATAGTAATATGTATTCAGCTACTTTCATCCCGCCTTGTCTTCATCATGTCCATTAGACACTCATTCTATGACCCTCATACGAGTGACGCCAACATGCAAGAGGGATTGTTAACAGGCCTTTGACATGCCCCTGGCACAACCGTCCTGGAATATACTCATCATTCATGATAACAGCCAGCCTTCTTTGTTTGGTAGTTGAAAGGGTGGCAGGGGGAATGTTGCCAATCCTCTGGGCAGTACCATAAGGCCACCCCGGCCCGCCCACTATGGAATCTCTGGTTTGAGTTACTTTAGGGTATTATGACACTCAACCTGAAAGCACTTATATAAGAAATTCCTTTTGTTGTTACATTATTCTCCTCTCATTGTTTATGAAGATATATAGTTTATTGCATAAGAACCTGTTGCTGTTGGCAAGATAAAGCTCCTTGTAGTTAATCATTCTTGTTAGAAGCATGACAAATATCCATACTCCAATGTTTTCTTTGATGAAGAATGAACTATAAGATGTCCTTACCATCATTCTGCTCATAGGGAGGATCTGGTTATGCCCGTGCTATTCAGTCTGAAAATGTAAGGATGGAGGATGTTGAAAACCCAATCATCATCGATCAATTCTACTGTGATTCTCCAACTACTTGTAAGAATCAGGTCTAATCTTCACACATTTCTTCAGCATATGTCAACTTTACCATTTAATGTATACTCATAAAACTGGTTCTCTATTTGATCTATCTAGACAGCTGCTGTTGAAATAAGCCAAATTTGGTATCGGAACATTAGTGGGACTACAAAGAGTGAACAGGCGATGAAGTTTGCATGCAGTGATACTGTTCCCTGCACCAAAATTGTTCTCAGCAATATCAATTTAGTGAAGACCGATGATGGCACGGCTCAGACCTACTGCCACTCTGCCACTGGCTTTTGCTATGGAACCGTGCAGCCTCCAGCAGACTGTTTATATTTGGACCAGGACTTGTTGATTGATCAGCTCAAAGATGCCAATGCTGAAGATGAAGAACCAAGAATAGAGCACATTGTTCACACTGAGCTCTGACCCCTTTCATATATAACAAGTGTACATGTAGATTTCACTAATAGAAGGCCATCTATTAGTAGAAGGCATATTTAAAATGCCATATACAGATGCCTAGTGTAATGCAAGGCTATGATCCTTAATATCAAAATATAGCAAGAAGAAAAGACATGTAACCTTTTTGACCTAATTCTTCCCCCCCCCCCCCCAACTAAATTATCTTAGTTCATAGAGAAAAAAACAGAATGAAATTTATTGATATTGGGATATACAATTGGAACAGGCAGAGTAGAATGAATCTACTTGTACTTGCCATAGTTTCCAAATATTAGGATAAAGATTTCAGCTTGAATCGAAGGATCTTAATTATAGGTTAACTACCCCATGTTAGAGTTATCTTCAAAACTATTGAGCAAAAATAATTTGAATTCATGTAGCGTTGACGCTTTATTGACATAATCAGATCAATCCTACTTAAAAGTAATTTTTTTACCTAATAAATAAAATTTTATCAGAATTAAGTAATATTTAAAATTTGACAATAATTTCGCCTTACGAATTTAATACCATAATTTTGTCAAAGTAAGAGTAAACGGCAAACCAGGATTAGGATGAAGTTGCAGATGCATTAGCGTTGCCTGTTAACATTTTGTTGGGAAGCATAGAATAGTCGGATAATAAAGTTAAGGTAGACGGGTCAAGTGGTATTTTATTTGGAAAGTGATGGAAAGCAGCAGTTGAACCAATTTTGTCACTAGTTAAAGCAAATGGACATCATTTAACATTCAGGAACGAGAGAGGAGAGAGGAGAGAGGAGAGAGAGAGAGAGAGCGAGACGTGGGGGGAAGGGCGAGTAGCCAATCTGGCCGTCGTGCAGAAACTTCCGCGAAGAATCTTAATTGCCTTTTATCTCTTTGTGCCTCGCCTTCATTCCATCACGGCCAAGTGTATTGTGCTGCCTAGAACCTGTCTTCTAGGTGTGTAGAGTTGAAATCCCTCTCCCGTCATTGTTTTGTGTTGCAGAGACAATAAAATTAGATATTTACTATTAATATATGAAATTTTATAGCAGGTCACGGATTTATTTCTTATTTTTGAAAATCAAAAAGTGAAACGTGAGTCTACCAAACAAGGCCAACAAACACAGTGTTGGAGAAGAGGGGCGAGACACGCACGCACGATGATGAACACTAGGAGAAGACATGTCAAACGTTGTAGACCCCACAGTTTAGAAAGTAAAACTAGAAAAGTCTATATTCTCTTTTTTCCATACGTAGTACTCCCTCTCTCCCTACTGATTACGCGATCCTCATGTTTCTTGACAACCCAATCCCAACTGAGCATATCATCGACTTCAGTGACACCAAATCATCTCATTAAAAAAAAAAAAGGCTTTCTTTATGCAATCTGTTCATCTGTCCACTTCGAAGAATGTGCCCTTTTGGTACTTTTGGTTTTGGGACCATTGAGGTTCCATTAATGTTTTAGTGGCCCGGTTCGGTATAAACCTCGCCAAGGGTGGACCCGTTTTTGGGTATGTAGTAGGGGGTTGGCTTTCCCCATTTTTTTTTTAATTTTTATCAAGTTGCAGAAGATCCAAAGAGGGGTTTCTTCTGATTGATATAGAAGGGAGGCGAATTCTTCGTGTTTAGGTAGCACATCCATCAATAATTCTTGTTAATAATCTCGAATCTTGTTCAATGCGTTTGATTTATAAATTTTTATTTCGAATATGTAATAAAATAGGATGAATGAGTTAATCTCAAAACGCAGGGATGTGAGTTAAAAGCCGAGTTCATTTTAAAGTAATATATATATATATATATATATATAAATAATATTTAAAATTAATAATTATGATTTTTACTGATATTAAAAAGTTAAAGTAATAACTAAATAAAACATATATCGATTATAATCCATTTTCTCGTCATGTTGCAAATCATCTCTTGGGAAAGGCCTAATTCTAAGAAAAAGTTTGGATAATATCCTTTTTTTCTCCTTATTAATTAATTTCTATTGTGTGTGAAAATGATGTGATCTGGAGGGAGGAAGAAAAACTATTCATCAAGAATGGCCAGCTGTTATCTAATAAGTGATTTTGGTTTATGACTAGGAGCAAACTAGTCAATGGCGCATTTGTGCCCTACAAGTGGTCTAAACTACCTTACATTTGTCATTAGGCCATGCTTTATTGTAAATTGACAAAGTAACCAAAGACAAGCATTTACTTGCACCTATCCCACCACCTTTTGCACACTCAACGGTGGCCGATCGAAATTTTTATACTTGATTAATTGATATTTAAATTCATAATCTAATTAATTTAATTTAATTTGTTGTCAAACTCTTTATAAATAAAGATTTTTTAATATAATTTTATTTTTAATATTTAAAATCAAATCTTAGCATCCTTCCTATTAAGTGTCTATTGGTGTCGCACACTTTCATTTTTAACTCGATTGATTCTCAAGAAATATTAATGGGGAAGCATGATGAATTAATTAATTTTTGTCGATCTTTTGATTCAAGTGAGAGAAAAGGCCACCCCGCATTATATGGCTTATTCATCAATAAATGGTGGGCCCAAGCGAAGTGACTCAGAAAAATAGACAGAAAGGGTGACCATCTCCATCCGATACAAATTCAATTATCTAAAATGAAAAGGTTCAAATTCTTCTCCTATTCCATAGGTGTCACAATCCTAGGTGCGCTCATGTCACAACAATTAAGAAAAGGGTATGATGAATTTCAAGACGAGGAAGACAAATATATATTTATATACAATTAAAACTACAAAAATAAAAATTCTCCAATTAACCACGAACACACGTTATTGCAACGTATTTTGATCAAACACTTTGATTTCCATCCCAAAAAAGAAAGAAATTCACCGACCATACGTTAATGGAGAAAATGAAAAAGTTACGGTAGAATTAACAAACTCAACAATCCACCAGTAATCATGATCTGCAGTGACACACCCACCATCGAATTGCGACCAGCTCCATTATACGTGACGATCGGGTACAATTCACCGGGTGGACCCGTTATGTAGATGAAGGGCGGCGGATAGACCACAGGGTATGGCGGGGGAGGGCACTTCGGCGTTGGCGGCTTTTTCGGTGGCTGCGGTGGAGATGGCGGAGGAGGTGATGGTGGTGGTGGAGGGGCTGGAGTGCTGCAGGGTGTGCACGGAGGTGGTGGGGGTGAGGCTGGAGTGCAAGAGGAAGTGCACTTGACTCCAGTATCGACGGGTGACCCGGTTGCAGGGGCATCATCACCTTTGATTGGATCAAAAGCAGAAGCTATGACTAGGAATCCAATTAGTATAAGGTGAAACGTTTGGTGGGTGAGAGTTTTTGACATGTTTTGAGGACTTTGGATTGGCCGGAGAATTCCAATGGCAAGAGATGCTGATAATATTAAGGTTTTGTTTTGTGTGTGTGAAATGCTTGGAGGAAGAGGAGAGATAATGACTTGAAAATGAGAGAAAGAGAGAGAGAGAGAGAGAGAGAAAGGGGGGAGGTTTGAAGGGCTATTTGTTTTGGCCTTTTGGGGGAGAGGCGTTTATCTTACGTTATACGGGCTCATGAGGTCCTATAAAATGTAGTTTATTAAGGTAATTTTGGGATTCATTAGGGCATACGTAGGCCTGAGGTGTGGGAGAGAGTAAGTGGTATATGCATACGTAGTGTAATGCAAGACCTATCATATTGACGGTGAAAGGAATCCTAGGTTATAAATTGCATATGCATGGTTCATCAAATCGGGTCCCACTAAATGCACTTAAGGACATCCAGTTTTGATTTTTTAATTGAGCTTTTTATTAAATAATTAATTGTGGGTTATGTGTAAATATTACCGATAATAGTTGGGGCACCGAAGATGATTAATTAGCATGATTGATCAGAAAGAATCAAACGCAGCACCAAAAACAAGAAAGAATCAAACCTTCTCCTCTGTCTTGAACTCATGAAAAGACCTAAAAAAGAATTCATGCAAGAGAAAAAAGGAATTATTGAATATTGATGACTTAGAAAGGTATGAAACATAACAGCCATGAATAGAGGAATCGTATGCCCTCCGCAAGGGGAAAAGGTGTTGACAAAACTAAAAGGCTATACCCATCTTTCCACAGGAAAAGCAGGCTCTGGACAGACTATTTTTGCGTTGGGCGGTGGGAGAGGGGGATTACCCATTATGGGATATGTGAAGCCTTTGTGATCGCCTCACCATCCCCCAAAATTGATACCCATGTCCTTAAATGAAAAGATAATTAGTTTAGTAATCTTGTGTCTAATCCAAGTTCTTTAGTTCCTTACCATCAGCATGCGTCCTATGTTGTTAATTACAAACACAAATCCATAAAAGGCAAAGACAATGATTTTACAATGAGGGTTCACTTAGTAAAGTTGTGATTAAGTTCAGTTTATATTAGTTAAAATTTTCAGAGTATATATATATATATATATAGTTTAAATTTTTTAAAAAGAAATTTAAATTAAGGAAATAAATCAAAATTTAGAGAAGATTGAACTCGGTCGAGAATTTTTAAACATAACTTGAATGAGCTCAAATAAGAAGCCTAAATTGAAGGTAACCAAAACCAAGGGCAAATCAATGTTAGATTGCCACTAAGAAGCCTAAATTATTTAGGGCAGATTCCTTGCAAAATGGTACAACGGCAAAAGGTTAGGCACACACCTAAATGCAAACAAAAGGTGGTCCCATTTTAGAAATAGTATTAGTTTGCCGTCATTGCCATTCTTATGAAATACCTATTCAAAGCGACGTTGTCGTCTAGTTTATTAGGGTTGTCGTCTAGTTTATTATAGGATATTCGGCTCTCACCGAGAGACCCCGTGGGCATTCAGAATTCATCTAACAATAACAGACCTTAAATCCACCTGAAGAATCCACCCGGCGAAAGAAATTTCCATCGTTATTTCTTTTTCTAATTTGGAAATTGAAGGCCTGACGCAGAGGAAGGAAGATAACATAATGAAGAGCTCTAAAATAAAAGGTAAGCCCCATCCAAAGTAAATAAGAACCCAGGAAAAGAAGCTATTGGTAAAGCCACCGTCCACATACTGAAGCATATTCCAACCATTTTCCTGGACAATCAATAAATATATGTTTCGATCACTCTTGGCCATTAAGAATTTCCAAGTGAATTATGGGTTGCATACCCATCTAAGTCCATTATTAATTCAAAGGAGCAAATTTGTGATTTTTCTCATTTCAAAATCCTCATCATATAGACTCTTTACAAGAGAAACAAGAACCTCAAAAGGCTCATACCCATGAGCTCATAGTCGAGCAAGCCATCAATTGTCCCAAAAAACCCTCTAGCGAACAAATTTCTAGGACCAATGTTGGTGTTCTTTGAGACTCGGTGGCATATTTACATCATTTTGATCACCACTTATGGTGGTGGAAAAGATTTTCAATTTACCCCCATTAAGTTATCAGTGTAAGTAGTAATTGGTATATTTCAAGTGCAATAGCCGGACCTCATTCCATACATGTCCCAGCCTGGGGTATGCAAACTTGAGCCTCTGTCTGGTACTGTTTGATTAGTTTCCCTCCGACCTCCATGCATGTCCCAGCCTGGGACATGCAAACTTGAGCCTCTGTCTGGTACTGTTTGATTAGTTTCCCACCGACCTCTTTTGGAGCTGGTGCCACTGTCAAAAACTAAAGGCTCATAATACCACTGGGAAGATTGGAAATCCTTGGCCATCTCTGTGAACATTGCTTGTAGCTCCTTCAAGCTGTAAATCTTATCCTGCACTTGTAAAGCAGTTTCCATCAATTCCACGTACGAAACTAGACTAACAATCTGTCTGATATTCTCCTTTGATTAGACAAAATGCTAAGCTTCTTCTGCTGGACCCCAAAATCCTATCTAACTGTGTCTCCAGGACAGTGAGTACGGAACATAATACAAGTCCAACAAAATCATCATAAAGAAATTGCTCGAGCTATTGAGACACAGAAAGATCATCAGATATTAGTAAAAACTTGAAATTACGAGTTATCTCTTACATTATGACAAGCTGACATGAATGGATGGGGCAGAGTAATGCCACCTCTGACGTTTGTTTTCATACAACATCACTATAATGAAAAACGAATAGACTTTCCATGGAGATAGTGAAATCATTTGAAACTCGTTATTCTTTGTTTAATAGTTCCCCACTAAAAATAAAGGGTTAGGGAAAAAATTTACAAGATTAAGCCACCTTGTGATAAAATGAAAGTATGGGTATGTGTGTGTGTGTATTTCTTTTTTTTTTCTTTTTTTCTTTTTTTAAATTAACTCTACTTCAACCAAGACTCGGTTGGTGATGTACAACTAAATCTCTTGTTTTATAGCAAGGTTGGATAAAGACATTGAAAACTTATGAAAATCATTGAATATTTGATCTCAGTTCCAAGCTGTGAGTGGGGAATGGAGATGAAACAATCATGAACGCACAGCCCAATTGATAAACCCATGTGCAGAAAAGTGTCCAAGTATGTCTGTGTAGAAGAAATATACCGACCATGAACTAGATTACTTCGATTGCAATTTAAAAATACTAGACTCTAGAAACTTAATAATACGACGTCGCAGTGCAGCCATACTCGGAACCACATTTAACCTCCAAAATTGATTAATCAAGATATAACCATAATACATAATGATATTTAATGCTCAATAAAAATACGAAAAAGTAATGAATTTGCCTCATAAATTAGATACCAATCATAAAAATAGGAGGAAGCAAGAAATTTATATGAAACACAAAGTTAAACATGTATTTAGAATTATAACCTGGATAAAAGGGAACAGGCTTATAATTTTTACAAGGAACATTTCAATTTTTAACTTTATTTACATATGAATATGTGTTTTTTTTTTCTTTTTTTTTTTTATAAACCCTTCTAATCAGGGACACAGTTACCCCCCCCCAAAAAAAAAACACATAATTGACAGTAAAGCCTTATTGTCAAATAGGAGATAGATACGCACCTCTCTTCTAACATCGGCCATCAGAGACAACATCTCATCCATGAAATCGGAGAAGCCCTAAAAAACCCAAAATTTTAATTGAGTACATCATACAGATCATAAAACGCAAAAAACAAAAACATTGTAAAAATGACAACTTGACACTGCACCGCTAATCACCTCGTCGTCTTCCTCATTTGGGTCATACAAAGCCGCGTCGTACATCGCCCTCTTTCTATGATCTGACAAAACTATTCACCAATTCCAAACACTGGTTAGGGAAATTTTCGAATCCAGTGGTTCAGGAAAACAAGGGGATTCGGATTCGAGACAATTACCTGAATAGGCTTCTTGAATTTTCTGGAACTTGCTGTTGGCTTCGTACAACAGAGTTGGGGTTTTGGCCCACTTGTCTGGATGCCATTGCTACAATCACGAATACCCACTTCAATTCCCAATTCTTGATCACCCATTTCAATCGATTTAGAGAGAGAGAGAGAGAGAGAGAGAGAGAGAGAGAGAGAGAGAGAGAGAGAGGTATTACCATTGCAAGTTTACGATAAGCGCGACGGATATCAGAAGCAGAACAATCGGAACTAAGACCAAGAATGCTGTAGTATGATGAGGAAGAAGCTTTATACAACTCCATTTATCTTTCTTGATTACCCAAATCCAAATTTGCTTCTCAATAGACACTCACGATTGATAGACAAACAGTTCGCCTTTGAGAGAGAGAGAGAGAGAGAGAGAGAGATGAGGGATCACAGAAGGAGGAAGACTTGAGTAGAAAGCGAAAGTCGGTTGAGGGAGCTACGTATATGTAAAAGTAGAGAGAGAGAGAGAGAGAGAGAGAGAGAGAGAGAGAGAGAGAGAGAGATGAGGGATCACAGAAGGAGGAAGACTTGAGTAGAAAGCGAAAGTCGGTTGAGGGAGCTACGTATATGTAAAAGTAGAGAGAGAGAGAGAGAGAGAGAGAGAGAGAGAGAGGGAGAGAAATATCTCTATTGGTTTTGGGGTTGGAATCTTCCGGAACATAGCTCTGGAATCTTCCGGAACATTTTGATATTTGGAGCCGAGACGAGGAGAGAATTGTTTTGGCGGTCAAGAGGAAGGAAGATATTTTTGGGCGAGAATTCTGGCGCCTTGGGGCGTCGAGTGGGGTCCACTAGGCTTCTTTCTGATGATTCAGGAGAAAACGGTCCCACGCATTTTGAATAAATGTTTACACGTGTCGAATGTCCCACCATATCGATTTGCGATGGATGGTGAAAAATATCTTCGGTTTCAAGTTTTTCATAAAATTAATTTAAGATAACAATTTTTTTTTTTTTTGAAAAACTAATGTATACTAATAATTTGACAAAACCATCGCAATTGAAAACATCGTATCAGTGTTGTAATTATAATAATAGAAATGAAAAGATAAAATGAAACTATTAAAAATAATTTAATATTTATATATAAAAATAGAAATAATGAAGTTTCTTCATACATAAATATCATCAACTTCTTTAACGCTAATACTATATCAGTTATTCTTAAGAGAATAATTTAGTGATTATAATCCCACTCTTCTAATTCAATAATTTCAGATTTAAATGTTAATATAACAAAAAGCAATATTATAACAATTCATGACACTCAAAAGTCACCTCAATCCACCCACACCGACCATCTCCTTTCCAAATCAGGAGCCAAGCATTTCCTTCTACGGACGGAGGAGTGTTTGGCATCATAATCATCCCAGGAAGGGCAATGCCAGAGTTATATTATCTTAGGTTCAATATATATTCAACTATTGCAAGTAGAGATGGTCGATGATGACTGGGTTAAATTATTATGTGAGACAGATCCAAACTGATGAGATAACTGCATAAGCAACACGTAGAAATAAGTCATTCCATGCATTATGTGAAGTTATACTTATCTTCATCCATGAAAAGGTTTAGGGAAGCGGCCATAGCAAAGAACCATATGGATAGCAGAACTTAAAATGTCTTTTAGCAATGAAATGTACAAATTACCAAAGAAAGTTCCTTGCTATCTAGCATCTTGGGTTTTTTTTCTTTGATTTTGTTTTTTTTGGTACATGGAAATATTCAAATTAAGAAAAAGAATAATAATGTCAATTAAATTATAATCCATTTTAGGAAAGAGAAAAACAAAATAGCACTATACTTATTAGTATAGACATTAAAGTTTCGATTTTTTGATAAAATTTAATCCAACTATAAATTAAATTAAATTATACCGTCCGGTGGTTTTGATTTTTATGCACATAAGTTAGACAAAGTGAGCATGTAATATTTTAGATAAAATTAAAAAATTAAAAAATTAAATGCTTAAACATTTATAAATTTATATTTTAAGAGGACAGTTTAGTGGTATAAACCCTTTCATCCAATCTGGTGATCTCAAATTTAAATTTTTATACAATAAAAAAAATTTATAAATTTATAAAATTTATTTATATTATTCTATTTATAAAAATTAAAATTTTAGATAAAATTAAAATTCTCTAAAAAAAATTTTATTTTATATTTTTAGTAAATCAAATAAGTTTTGAATAAAATGAAATTTAAAATTGCCTTTTGACACTATCTTAGGATTACTATGCAAATCGAGTTAATTTTGAATAATAGAATTTTAGATTCGAAAACTTATCGAATAACTCCATAACATGTATTAATGTATATTATATATATTATTATATATTGTTATCATATAAAAATAAAATAAAATAAAATATATTAATAAAGATTTATAAATTAATAAAATTGAATTTTCGAGTGACATCATTAAATTATAAACAAATCAAGTTTAAGTTAATATTAATACTACTTGTCGACGAGTTTGAATTTGAATTTACATGCCATTAATAAATTTGGGTTTGAGTACAAGAATACTCGCACTCGGTGTCGATTAGATTTGAAAACATCTCTACTCCATCTTTATCCCAAAATGGCATAATTAATAAACAATAAACAAAAAATTAATGGGTCATATGGGCCAGTGTGAGGCGCAGCCCAATTATGTCAACCAATAGAGATTCAGACAAAGCCATCCCACTCTCCATCGATCGAATCCACTTACGCCCAAAGAAAAAGAAATTAAAAAAGAAAAAAAAATCCCAATCTTGGAGAAAAAGTAAGATTAAATACTCTAATTTTTTCCCTTCATTAAAATTCAGCCAAATACGAGTTCTCTGTTCCCAGTTACCGAACACAACAAATCCGATGACGATTCCATCAAAATTTTGCCTTTTTGTTTCCATCCTTATTCTCTCTCTCATCTTCCCAGTGAACGCTGGAAAACCCCATGTCATCAATTTCCGATCCCCAAATCTCTACCCAGAAGGCGTAACCTATGACCCAAAAGCCCAACACTTTATCGCAGGTTCCATCCACCAACGCATCATCGTCTCCATCTCCGACGCCGGAGTCGTTGAAACCCTAATCTCCGACCCGTCCCTCCCCGAGAACGCCACCGTTTTAGGCCTCACCGTCGACCCCGTCAACCGCCGTCTCCTCGCAGTCATCCACTCCGCCGATCCTCTTCCCTACTTCAATGCCCTTGCCGCCTACGACCTCCGCACAGGCCGCCGAATATTCCTCTCTCCTCTCACCTCTCCGGACGGCGAGGATGACGTCACCCGCCAAACCGCAAACGACGTTGCTTTGGATCCAAAGGGCAACGCTTACGTCACCAACTCCGTCGGGAACTTCATCTGGAAAGTCAACGTCGAAGGGGAGCAGTCGATTTTCTCCCGATCTAAACTCTTTACAGATTATCCAGTGAATCGCAGCCTACCTTGGAGTCACTGCGGACTCAACGGAATTGCTTACGTCAACAAAGGTTACTTCCTCGTCGTACAATCGAACACCGGAAAAATGTTTAAAGTCGACGCCGATGACGGAACGGCGAGGTTGGTTCTGATTAACAGAGATCTGACGTTGGCTGACGGAATCGCCGTTAGAAAAGACGGCGTCGCAGTGGTGGTATCAATGAACATGGCGTGGTTGCTAACGAGTTCCGACAGCTGGGGTGAGGCAGCATTTTATGACGAAATTACCCTTGACGTAGAAGGGTTTCCAACATCGGTGACTATCGGAGGAGGGGATAGGGCATATGTGTTATATGGGCATGTGGAGGAGGGCATTTTGGGAAAGTCAGAGAGGGAGGAATTTAGAATAGAAGAGATCGAGTCGGGAAAGGACAGCGCAGAGGACAATATTTGGGTGTTTATTTTGGTTGGGTTGGCTTTCGCTTATTTGATGTACTGGAGATTTCAAATGGGCCAACTTGTTAAAAACCTGGACAAGAAAACCCAATAGGCCCATTTTTTAGGTTATGGTTTTGTATTTGAATTGACATTTCTGTTGGGCTATGGTAGCAGTAGGCCCAATAGAGGACAAGCTCTCTTTGCTGTTGCAACCCTTTTTATTAGATTGGAAAAATGAAACCTTTGTTTGTTTTGGCTTGATTTAGACCGTTGAGATTGAAAGTTTATATTAGTTATTGAAAAGTAACTAATGGGTTTTCTTAGTAGAAAAATTGAGATCAGATACAATTGAATTTATATAAATCTCCTAATAAAAATTGAATTTATATAAAATAGGTTAAGACAAGTTGAGAGTAATTGATGTTTTTCAATAACTACCTAAATGGTTTTATTTATGTAAGGTTAAATCTGGGTATGTATGGTGGAAGTGAGATGTTTTTCTATTGATCGCAAAATATGAAATTTCAATGATTGCATCAGTCGAGTTTCATGCTAACCCTTTTACCAGGGGAATGGATTTTGAGAAGAAACATTTTCTTTGCTTGAGGACTCGGGACAAAGTTTATGATCAAAGAGGATATCATTGGCTATTATTGTTTCTTTTTATTTCATTTCTAAGAATTAAAAAAAAAAATGTTTTTTCTTAGAAAGAAAAAAAAAACTATATAATTAAAAAAATTGTTGGAGCTATATTGTGGCTGGATTTTTAGGCTTCGTGTGCTATATAGCCCAACATAGAACGATCCATACTTGATCTTTGTTTTTTTGGTATTTCACCGGATATTGAAGTTATTTGATTAATTTGATTTTTTCAACACCTATTTTTTTATTATCAAAACTCAAAATTAAAATTTTGATTATAAAAATTTAAAATTTTACTATTAAACCAATTAGACATTGGAATCCATATTTTATTTTTGTGTATTTGCAAACAGTGCAGCGTACACCACGAACCATAGTTTTCTTTTATTATAATGGAGACATAATTATTATTTTTGAAATAAATTATTACTATAATTTTATTAAAATAAAAAAAAAAATAACATACCCTTTATAAATCAATAGTAAAAAAATATTATTTAACACCTTTTACTTCAATCTATATTAATAAATAAATTCATCATCTTTTCTTCGCAATCAATCATTAAAGAGCATACCCTACTTTGTACAGTGGGTCTCACTCTCCCCTGTTTGCATTGCATTGTGTGCAAAAGTCGAGCCCTCATTTATTAGTAAGGAAAGTAAGGACAAGCAAATTTTGTTTATATGCGGTATATCAAACATGAGTTTGTCTGTCAATTTTCATGGCAGCCATGAAAGTGGTTGGTCGGCCCAAATAAGACAAATGTTATTTTCATGATGTTTTTTTTTTTCAAAGAATAGTACATAATATGTGCTTGATTAGGGATTGAGTATAAGATTGGGTGATAAACAACTTTGGAAAGATTGGGATGCAGAGATTTGTTACTCTTGTATGTATGTGGGGGGAGGGGGACGATGAGGGAGAGGTTTTATTATTCTAAATTTTCTCTGATTTTTTTCTTATTTGATTTTATTTTGAAATTATTTTTTTGATGAAAAGAATTTAATTAACATTATTTTATTATAAAAATTTGGATTGATCATATCGAAATTTGACCACCCAATTAATGGGGTTTGATCAATGACGTGAGATAGGCATGGCTGATCAAACCCCTAAAATTGGATACAGGTTCAAAAACCAAATTACTATAATTTTTTAACCATTGTTGTTTAATTGCTGACCTTGTCCCCACTTGACCGGAGAGGTTCATGAATGTGAGGTAAATAGGCAAGTCGAAGTCATTGAACTTTTCCAAGTCTTAATTTCACCAACACCGTGCTGAAGCTGTGCAAGGAGACCAATTAATAGTGATTTTGGACTAGTCATGCTTTGAAAGCCGCCCAGGTTGCAATAATCACAGTAGAAACAGCTACAGATTTGCCAAATTTTTCAAGACTATCCCCTGTCGGCTTTCTCCATCAAAACAGAAGATTTTCGTACATATATAAATACGTGGTGGCGGGTGAAGAAACGAGACATGGAAACCGTCCTTGTGAGATATTAATATCATGTGAGACTTCAACACGAAAAACGACTTCCATCTGTTTGAAGTTCGCTCTGTTCATGAGGAAATTCAGACTATTGAAGAATTTTCCCACTCACCCAACTTCTTCATTCTATTTGGGAGACCCCATTAAAGTTAGATTTAAAAGGCCAATCACAGGGCTCTCAATAGCAACTTTCTTTAATTTGTCTAACATTTCTTAGTAATTAAGACTTATCTAAATATTAGTAATATATTTCATCAAACTGGTTTCCTAACACGGTCTCTATGCATTTTTTGGCAACTTGGTGTAAACTTCCAAAATTTTAAAATCTCAACTTCATATCAATAAGAGCTTCTTATCATATTATTCCACCACATTGCAGCAAGCAAGAGGCACGTCGGGGAGGAGATGATGATAAAGCTGAATTTTGGGTCATCTTTCTCTGCATTTATTTTGTTTGGAGGCTCTCATGACTCAACCTCTATCTCCTTTCCCTATCCACATATCTTCTTCGAGTTGAGCATCGATGTCTGTTCTGGTGACTTCATCTTATATGGCTAGTGGAAAACTATGAGTTTGCTGCTGACAATAAAACTGGGAATGGTAGATATATGCGTATATAGTACGTAAGTTCCCTGTTCAGACTAAGTACATGTTCATATTCTTCGTATATGTCGCTTATGCCTGTTTTGATCTTCCACTTTGGAGCTTCAATGAGGCCATGTCCCTTCGCATGCTCTCTTCTTGATGAAACTAATATTGCTCATAGAAAAGGAAAAATTTTTTAAAAAAAGCCTTTGTTTTATTATGTCTTTCCTACAAAATGTATGAAAATTCAATGCAAAGCAGTTGCTTATAAATCTAAATAACATGTGATAACATTCATTTCCATCTAATATTGGTATGAAAAAATAGTAAAATTCTACGCGTCATGCATATTACCATCTTAAAAAAATAAAAATAAAAATAAAAAATAAAACCATGGTATAAACTTTTAGTCAAAATACTTCAATAAATCTATCCTTCTATAGTTTTTATATCTAAGTTAATTTTTAGTTATCATGAACGCGAGTCTTTTTTTTTTCTTTCGAAAAATATAAAAAATTTAGTTACTATGCTCTGAATATCTGATACTACTTCAAATTCTATCCTTTTCGAACTCCATAGAAGTGTAGAGTTAGAAATGAAATTTGTTGGGTGTGTTTTTTTTTTTTTTTTTTATGCCAAATAACAAAATTTGAAATTAGCAATGAACTCAAAAAAAATGTGGAGTTTATTTAGATTTAAGCAGTGCCTTAGATATGTAGTTTACATTCCACAAGCGAGTAGAGTTGACAAGAATAGAACTGTGGCGAAAATAGAAAGCCATATGCTATTTTATCCAAAAATTTGGGCAATATTTTGGCTGCTCCTCTTCATCTATGGTATTTATTTTGCCAAGTATGTCATATGATTTGACAGCAAAAAATTCATGGCGTGTCAATTTAGTGTGTTACTATGAGCAGAGACGATCGTAATAATATTTACTTATCACTCTTTTTGCAACAAAAAAAAAAAATTATAATATAAACAGAGTCAAAATCAATTAGCCGAAGATAATTAGCTAATTAGCCGATGAGAATGCAGAATTGAGTTAAGTCAATGCCGAAGCTAGTTAACAGATGATTTGATTTATCGGTCAAAGAGTGTTCATACTCAATCAGTGGAGAAATTAAGAAGAGATGAGAGTTTGATTGAGTCTATAGAGTTCAAAACTACAAGAATCATGCCTCCAAAAGAACAATTTAGAGGTTACATATTTCTTCTCTGATCGTAGTCCGGAATTTAAATTTTATGTCAAAAAAAAAAAAAAAACCCTACACTAATCCTACATGTCAAGCAAATTACCTAGATAAAAGAACGTGGCAAGTGCTGTTTTTTGTTTTTTTTTTCTGGGAGGGGGGGGGGGGGGGTGGTTTGGTGGCCTCCATTAATAGGTTTGAAGGAGCCAAGGAAGGAAGGACACATAAAGGCCCAATCACACAATCCGACAACAAACTATCAAAACTACTTTTCAACTTTGGTTTCATGTCTGTGTACTCGACACAGCTTGAATTTCAGTTGTTACATCATTAGCTCTTGCTTCTTATGTTAATTTTCGGCCATTGTTTGTAATAGAATATTACGTGTCGAATATAATAAAAATTAAATATAAATAAGAATAATTTGAGACGAGCGATCAAATGTATCTTTCATCATCGACGATTCCAACAAACTCCAATAACTATAATATCTCTAATTGAATTTTTGAGACGTATACAAACTTTTTAAATTATCGATTTCAATATAAAATCATAAAATTTGAATTTAGAGACTCAATATATTAAGAAGGGATTTATATAATCTCTCAATCATAAAAAAAGGCAAGGTGATCCGCGCACCTGGATTCCCTTTTTGTAGTGGAGTTGATCAGAAGTAACTCTTGTGAAGAGCATTCCTTAGGTCCCCTTCTGAAGCAATGTCGAAGTTTAATGGAAGAGGTGGCGGTTGTCAGAATCTCTCATACTCCTAGAGAGGGAAACAGGTGTGTGGATCATCTTGCCTCTCTCGGTCATTCTTGTGAGCCTGGAGTTAAAGGGTTCCATCTCCCTCCTTTTAGTAGGTTGTTAGAGGAGGATGCGAGAGGAGTAAGAGTTTTGAGGTTTATAAGAAAATGCCTAAAGTTGTGGATTGTGACCTTGGCAAGAGAAGTTAGTTCCTTGTTTCTGTACCTCACAAAAAAGATCAATTAAAACTCTATAATTGTCACCATAAATATTACGGCCAAAAAACGTTCCATGAATATGAATGGATTCTCAGGTATCCATACTCATGTGGCCGATGTCGAGGCCTCTAACGAGATGAGTCTAATTTATGGGTTCATGGTTTTACTGTGAATTTGAGGATGGTAGATCCATTTACCGTAGAGTTATGTGGAGTCAAACAGGGACTCATTCTGCTTTGTGCAAAGTTCTTCCCCGTGGTAGTTGAGAACGATCCCTCGCATCCAGGTTTTCAAATTCTTCATGAATGCCAGCAGTTTATTCACCGCACCCTAGTCCATAATGTAAGGCCTAAAAAAAAAAAAATTATTATTATTGCTCACCACATGGCACATGCACACACCATACTTGTTGTTATGTTATGCACTTGACACCTAACAAGTTGGACCCACACTCCACTATGGTATGTGTTAGAGAGAGTTAGAGAGAGAGAGAGCAAGGGAGAGAGGTCTACCTTTCTTCCAAATTTCGTCACTCTCATTTTCCTTACAAAAACCACCCCCAAACTCCATTGAATCACTCATCTAAGTTTGGATTCAGCATCCTTCATCCAAGTATTGAGTGTCCCCAATATAAGGAAGTGTAGAAAAGAAGTGGAACAACACTAGGACAAGCTGAAATCACTTGAGAAGTTAGGGGTTTGGATGAACAAGCATATAGGAGAGTAAAGTAGATTTTACGCTTTCAAAGGTAAGTACTTTGCATGCACTTATTAAATTGATATCTAATAATGCTTTAAAACATGTTTTGGCTAGAATTATATTGTTGGAAGATAGATGAATTGCTTGAGGGAAAAAAGGATTTCGTTTTTAGATAAAAACCTAAAATTTCTGCAAGTTGGACTGTCTGACTAGTTTCTGATTTTTGATCTATAACTTTTCTGCAAAGCTCAAAATCATGTGAGGTTTTCTACTGAATAAACTAGACTTTAGTAACTTTAGAATGACATATGATTTGCATGATTTTATTGAGAAATGGATTTTTGGTGAATTTTCGAAATTATATGTTTCTGCAGAAAATTTTCTTGTTTTCTGCTCTGTTTCTGTACTGATGTTTACTGTTATTTTTAGCTACCTTACAGGATGATTGAGGCTGAGGTCTGAACATAAACATTGTAGTTCTATCTCTTATCTTTAAATGACCACTAGAATTAGCTCATTCAGATATTTGTAGAAAAAGTTATATTACTTTTCCCATGATTGCGCAACAAGTATTGAAATCAGTGGACTGCAATATTGTTTGAATTAGTACTTCTTGTGTAATTGGAATTACATTTGGCTATAAACATGAGAGATATAATTCAAAATCTTAAGTTTGTATGGCAATTAGATCTCTCTTAAGCCTGATATGTAACTCAAAGATATGATAGTTTTAATAAAACTTGCTTGCATTGATAACCCATTGACATAGTCCAAGGGAATGTTATGAGTGAGCTAGCGATACAAATTACTTATTTGTGATGTTTGACAGTAAAATCATTTGATACATAGTAGTGTTTATATTATGGGAAACATAATGAAAAGTGAAGAAGAAATAATTGTACGAAACATTCTTCTGAAAGCTTGTGTGAAGCCTGCGGGCGAAGCTTAAGGAATTGTGATTGTATATTTTCTCCCTACGATGGTAGAATTAGAACCAAACGAAGTGTTTGAGGCGTCTACCCTAAAAAGACCAAGAGTTTTCTTAGAAATACCAAAATTTGGCTTCTTCTTCCAGACCCTCATGCACTAACTTGGTTCGAACTTCTATTCCTTTCTTTAATTACTAAGTTATTTAGAAGACGATCCTGTTATTTTCTTAAGGATGTGGTGATTATATGAAATGTTTATTTATTTGCCTCGTTTACATTGTATGAAGTTGTTGATATCGGGATACTTGCTTGCTATGCATCTCTTTGGTCCCCTGTGTACTTGCTCAACTTAAGTTGACCCCGATATCCTTATTTTCAGGTGATTTGGGAGACGAGAGGGAATCATCGGGTAGAGGCACTTGAGCCGAGGGATTTAGATTCCTACTTGTCTTTGCCCTCTTAGGCATGTAATTATTGATATTTTTTTTTGAGAATTTGTGTTATATTGCATCTATAGATGTATAGTTTGGACACAAGAGACACTTTGATACATAGTTTATGGATATTAAAGTTTCTATATGGTGTTTTATACTGGGCGGCCAGGTGGGCCATTGATGCTAGCATGTCTAATAATAGAAGTGCTAGTTTGATTCGGCCAGATTCTTGTATTTACCCCAGGTGGCCATTTTTATTTGAAAGATCAAAGAAATGGTTTTCTTTTTATTAAATCTCCTTCCGTGTTATCACACACGGGGAGTGCGACTGTCGCGAGTTCGGATATCGCATTTTACATGTTGCCTCCTCTATATACAGATATGTTCCGTTCTATTAGGGTATGTGATGTCTGGATAGCGGGTAGTCACACATAAGGTGCTTTTTGTTCTTGTGAGGGTAATACTTTTGCATTCTTGGCAAATTAGGACCGTCTGTCTCTCCGAGACTTCTTGAATTCTAGTCTCCTCATTGTGAATTGTATCATTTCTTGATTCGTGATATTTGAAGTACGACTTTTTTTATAAACTAATTTCTCCCTACTCCTATTTGTCACAAGAAAAAGTTAATTATTATAATTACCATAATAAACATAACTTACATAATTGTCAAAATAACATGAAAAAATTTGTATAATCTAATAATCTATATCAACTCTTTGAATTACTTAAATGGTCATATATACATACATACATATATATATATATATATATATCTTATTAGTTTTGTCAATAATAAAAAACCGTTATTAAAAATAAATAGTTATATGTATTAGAAAAACCAAAATATTGCTAACTATCCACGCACACGGGAATTTTTTTTTGGCCATTTCTTGATTAATTAAAATGCATATTGAATTATAACTATTTTTTTTGACCCATCAACTATAACTGATTTCAAATGCCAATATCGCACATTAATGCAAATACCATTTTTCACTTTCCCTTCACTTAGTTTTCTCCGGATTTCAATTCAAATATCAATTCATCAACCGTCTTATAAACACTTGAAATTCCGTTTTTAATAGAAAATTTCACCACCTAATCATCAAATAAATGAAAACGTATACTAAAACTCAAACTTAATAGCTTAGATGAACTTCAGGTTAGAGTTTTGTATATGACGAAAACAAATGATAGGAGAATTTTACCTCTTAAGGCTCCAACCTGATTGGAACTGAATTTACTCGAATTCAGTATGATTATCGAATACTGATAATTTAAAAAATATATATGTACTTACTTGTACTTCTACTAATGCTACAAAATATGCAATCAGTAACTTCCCTTTGTGTTGAATAGCCTAAGCATGCATCTAATGAATACTTATCCAATTTGATTAACTCGTAAATATGATAACTAGGAGTTAAAACAAATAAATCCACAGTCAAAACTGGAACCGAACCAAGAACTTTTAAAAGTGGAATGCAGCGAGGATAAGGATTTATTCTTAGAAAAGCAATCATCGCCATTGAATTTTCATGGCTGGAAAAATATCCCCAAACATTAATAGATTCAGTCTATGATTTTTAATTGAGAGGTAAATAGTCCTAAAGGGTTTAGGATGAGCAATTCCGAGACAACTAGCTTTGTTCCTATAAGCAAGAAGTATATCTTTTATTTTCCTTTTTCCTTTTTCTCTTTTTTATTTTCAAGTTATAAATAGATGAGCAATTGTGAGAAGATAAACTCCAATTGATTCAAAGTAAAAAATAATAACAATAATAATATAAGAAAAAAATGGAATATAAGAAAATTATGCAAGATAAACTCCAGTATATGGACATAAGGAAATGTAAAAAAATTGACCTTCGCAAGATAGATCGATTTCAATTAAGATCATATCGAAAAAAAAAGGATAAATAGATGGGGAATAGTAAAACACCTTCAAAATCTTTGAAAATAATACAAGAATTTTTTTTTTTAATGGCAGTGGGGAAAAAAAAGAGATTAAAAAAAAAGAAGGAATTAGAAAGGGTAAACTGAATATAGAAGGGGTAAAAATTAGAAAAGAAGAAACTGGATTTAAAGAATAGAATAGAAAAAAGAATTCTCTTTCTATTGATTTAAAAAATCAGTCAAAAATTATCTATTTATTCTAGATTTTTTTTCTTTTTTTTTTTGGTTCTATGTTTTGCTTTCATCCACTTGTAGATTTTCTTGTCCTTCGGAATATTATCGTACCTACTATGAAAAAATAATATTTTTCATAAAAAATAGTAAGGATTATCATAAGTGACATTAGAATATCTAGTTACATCATATGCATCTTAGAAAAATTTTTCACAGCCGCTTCCACATAAAAAGGGCAATTTTCCAACATTTTTTGATCATGCGTCATAAAAAAATATTTTTCGATTGGGTTAAAATCTATTGTGAAACATATGACCTGTTAGAGAAACAAAAATCAAGATTAAATTCACTTAAATTTAGTTAAAATTTTTAATATAAAAATTCTTAACATTTAAATCATTTTAATAAAAAACTAACTTCATCATAAGAATTTATAGTTTTTATGAAAAAAAAAATTAATTAGATAATTATTATAAAAAATAAAATAAAAAATACAATTTAAAAAAATTGAGTTGATCTAAACTTTTACAGTTAGAACTTAGAATAAGTTTTTTGCTTTTTTTTTTTGGCCCAAGAGGAAAAGTGTAATACTTTTTTTTTTTGGAAATGCTGGGCTAACAATTAATGGTTCTTAATAGACAACACTAAGTCTTATTCTTTTATTATTCTAAATATTAATCCACGCCTATATTATTCACTTCTCGGGCAATGTTTAGATAATCTCAATTTCCCCGTATTTTTCTTAATTTATCCCAATTTATTTGTATTTCATTTTCTTTTATTTATAATATATAAATAGTTTTTAACTAAAATAAAAATATATATATATAATTTTACAAGAATTCAAATTTTCCTGTAAAAGCAATTTAAATCATTTTTTTTGTGTTTTACTTACTAGTATTCGATAATTAATTTATTGGTCTCGTAGAATCTGATTCGAGCTAACTATCAAGTCCATTAAGGAACAAACTCTCTTGACGTCTATTTTTTTCATTCTCAATACCCGAATCCGAATATTTGATTAAAAAATTCGATGCCTTTATTACTGAAGCAATGAGGCATGGGAAATTTAAATCATCTTTATGTCAATAAATTTACATTTAAAACTGCACCTAATCTTGACTGAGAGTAACATTAACTTTCCCAAACTAGGCATCAAACAGGCTTAATTTAGAACAGAAAATCTATTTCTTATTACATTATTTATTTTATAACCATATATATAAGTCACGCAGTCACTCAAACAAATTAAGCATGGACGTAATATGAAAATATTAGTATTGATGGAATTTATATATATTGAAAAGAATTATATTATGTGGGGGTAATCGCCAGAAAAGTCACCAGTGATAAAAGGAGGATTACATGAACCCTGCTCGTCGAAATCTGAAATCTAATAAATGGGCTACTCCATTCACAGATTTTCTTGCAAAATTAAAAGAGATATTGTGGACCCTGTCATCACTTTTTCTTAATTAAATCATTAATCTAAACATATATATTAAAAAAAAAACTTTAAAAAGGTATTTACCTGAGGCTGAATGAAGTTTGAAATTCTGCTGGGAGGCACTGATGCTGAAATTTGACTTTCCGAGGAGATTCGAGAAGCATAGAATTTGGTGTTAATTTCCATGCAAAGCCTTGCGAAGTACGCAGTCTTTGCTGTTACCTCAGATTCGTCATCCTGCTCGACCTTAAACCTTATTTTCCATGGATGTAAGTAGATATGGAATTCATAAATATCGCCCATTTTTATTTTTATTTTTTTTAACATTTTCAGTTTTGGTGGGTAAGTTGGTTGCAAGTGTGGACCGCCTCACCTAATGACATTAGTCCCCATTTCGTACCCAACACCCCCAGAATTGCACTCTATTTGATAGAGGCATGAAACTATCTCAATTACCTCGAAACATAAATTATTAATAATTTTATAGTTTATTCACTCAATCGCTTTCGCGTTAAGTTTTGTAGAGTATATTAAGATCTCTCTCTCTCTCTCTCTCTCTCTCTCTCTTATATTATACAGAATATTAGGGTCCATCATTTTATATTTTAACAAGGAAAGGAAAAAAGTATGTTGTGGGATAGGAGGAAGGGTAGGGAGGGAGGAAATAGAAGCACAAGGGTTACACCTAAACTTCATCTGTAGTGCAGCTAGCCGTATCTGTCCTTGACAAGGGCCAGGGGGGGTTAAACGTGGAAGGAGTGAGTGGGTCACTTAATTTTCAAACGTACACACCCTTAGCTACCCCCCAAAAATCTTCGATACTTGTTGCTTCCTAAAAGGAGTTCCCTAGTACGTCTGTGGATGGACATGCACCCCCATGAAAAAGTCGGGAGTCCTAAGACAGCCATTTGCCTTTCTGGTATCTGCATTAAATTTTTAAATGAACTGACTGATATGGGTCCCTAAACAACACCATACTGTGCCAAAGGCTGTAGGGTATCCCTTTAGGAAATTCATTTTCGTCATCATTTTCACATGTCTTTTACGAACCTAATTTATTTAAAAAGTTAAGATAATTACTAATTTTAAATACATTATATTTATCATTTTCACATGATATATATTTATTGAAAAATTTAATTGTAATTACCCATAATTACTAATTTATTCGGAGTAGTATACAAGAATACTTAGCTGTAACTATAATTAAGATGAATTTTGACTTTGTCATATATGATGAAGAGTTCGGGTGGTTTAATGTTTTTGCTCAGAGTCCTAACTCCTAACTCTCATGGATTAATCTTCTGTTTATCACACCATGTCCATTTTGGTACTGCTGAGACAGAAAGAGAGAGTTGGTGTGGAGTCGTAATTAACTTCCCATGAGTTCGGAACTCATTCCAACTTATGGTTACTAATTACTAATACTATATACTAAAGAGGAAAGTTTGGAGAAATTTTAGTTGATTAAGGAACATTTACTTCTAAAATCTCTTATCTGGATAAAAATTAAGTGGCTTTTGCTCAATCAAAGAATAGAGAATGTTGAAGGAACAAAATCCTCGGAGATCCAAATAAGGCGTTTCTTCTTATGTTTGCATTTGTGTCTTCTAATATGTTAATTAAATATTAAACTCATTTTTTTTTCTTATTATTATTGTTATTATAATTATTATTAGTACTCAAGTTTATTATTATTTTGCTTGGTAACAGTGAAAAGGAGAGACTCAAAACTATGAATTTTGCTAGAAGAAAATATTTTGAATCGTTTAAGTGACCGCTTGAGCAAAAACTCTAAATCAAATACATCTATTATTATGGGATTAGGAATTTTCTTCTTTGGTTCACACTCTATTTCATATGGATACAAATTGGGGTTCGTTGGGATCAACCATATGCATGTTGGTTTCATGCTTAACAACGTTCTTTCTTTCTTAAACTTTATCAACCATGCTCTATTTCGAAACTTTTTGATGCAATTCTATGAAGAAAAAAAGCTTCTATTAAAATTTTTATCGGAGAATATGCTTTTTATGTTAATAAAAATATAGTTTTATGATTAAATCAAAATCAAAAACATATGTTCTAAATTAGTTTTATGTAATCTTAAAACAACATGCGAGATGCCAAATCTAGCGAATGCCCCATGATTTTGAATTGAAATTAATGACCTCTTGCCTTTCCTACCTTTTTGCATCTAATTAAAATCTTATGAGATCCATGCCCTTATAGTTTCTAATACTATCTTAGGTTTAAAATGAAGAGAAGTGTTGTTCACAATCAAAATCCATCCGTATGCTCTTGTTTGTTGCCATTAGCCTCCCGTTTGCACCTAACAACAACTACTGCTACTACCCAGATAAATATATACCTTAAAAGGTTTGCAACTAACCCTTAAAGAGCACGAAGAACTAATGATGCTGCTCCTATCATGGCATGTGTATGATCGAGAGTAGAACGATAAAACCCCCAAACATTACATGAAAAATGAAAAAGATGAAGAAAGAAGAAGGAGAAGAAGATGATGGTGATGGTGATGATGTTGAGCATGACGGTCATGATCATGATAGCATGGATGATTCAAACCAGAACCTTCAACTAAGGATCACTTCACGGGGATTAGTTCTTATTAGGGTTTGTATGTAGAGGGACATCTACTGTGTGATATATGTATCCTTTTATCTATAAGTTCAAGGTCGAACAGACAACGAAACAAAGGAAAATCTGCAACAGACGGCTTACTTAACAAGGAAAGCATGGAAACCACTCACCAGAATCTTCATATCCATCATCAGATGACTTCCCAATTCATCGATAAGAACAACTTAAATTGAAAACCCTGCAAACAGTGAATCTTAATCTTTAGTTGGATAGAACAACTAATAATTCTGGACCAAGATAAAGACGAAGAGAAGAAAAAAAGTACCAAAAGGCTCTATGATTTTGAAGAATGGCCAAAGTTCAATTCATAGAGGCCGGTTCTGAGCTCTTGGGGCTAACATGAGATTTTATAGATGATAAAACCCAAAATAATAATAAAATAAAGATCTTTGGAGACCTCACACGTGTGAGCTCCATTATTTCTTGTTTTCGTGTGTGTGTGATAGGTTTGGCACGTGAGAGAGGTTTGACTCACTGGTGAACATTGATAAGAGCAAATGGTGCATGTGCTTTACCGCTCTCTAACCACCTGCCTTAGTTAATAAGACTACGAGGGAGGGAGGGAGAGAGAGAGAGAGAGAGAGAGAGAGAGATAGAGAGAGAGACTTGATTGTGCATGTATATGGATACATGGGTATGTATAGAGAGAGAGAGAGAGAGAGAGAGAGAGAGAGAGTAGAGGAGATGCATCGCGGAAGCGAGTGAAGAGTAAGCAAAGGGAAAACATGAGTTGGGTTAGCTGTGCTCGTGTGATTCTGAAGTGTGGATGAGTAAATTTCAGTGAGGTACAGTACTAACCTCACATGATCCCATTTTCCTCATCTACCCTCTCTCGTTCTCTCTCTCTCTCTCTCTCTCTCTCTCTCTCTCTCTCTCTCTCTCTCTCAATCTTCTTTTTCATAGTGCTAAAGACTGGATAACAAACGTCCATCCATTTGTTAAACTAGCATTCAACAGTTTCCTCTTCCTCATTCATGAAAAATTGAAAAGGTTGTGTTTCCGACAAAAAATCAAGTACATGTTTAATCACTCATATTAAATGGTCCTATTTCCTCCAAATTATATGGAACCATTACAACTTTTATATCTAGTTCTATACAAACGAAAGAATTCAAAGCTTTTGGATGCAATCAAAGAGACCCATTTTTGGAAGCATATTTGTGTCCCTCACTCAAGTTTTCAGAAACAAAAACTTTTCCCATAAGATATAATGGAGAAACCTTTTATGCAAATGATTTTGGAATTTCGCATGTCTCAATTTTTCCTGACGGGTATGTTGATGCACCATGTATTAATGCAAGAACAACATGAAAACATGGGTCCCGGGCTCAAGTGAGGCTCCCATGGTGAGTTGACTGAATTCACTCTAAAGTTAATTTCAGAGCATGTGGTCAAATCTTAAATGACCCATCACTTTGTGGTAATCTCCTACGTTCCTTCAATCGTATTCCCACATCTTAAATGAAGCGTACATGCATCATCGGTTAAGAAACACACTTTTTAGAATCCTTACCAATTCTCCGGAAAAAAAAGAGAGGTTAGAGAGAGGATCGTCAAAGGAAAATTGGATTTGGATGTTGTGGCATGCCTGTGGCAGACACCCAAAACCTAAACCGATGGCGGACGTCTTGTGGCAAGCCTGTGTTTGCTGGGATAGATTTGGATGTTGCTTTGGTACTTTAGAGATTTTGGGGTAACTGTTCTTTTCTGCTCACGTATTTTCATTATCTTTCTTTTTAATAAAATGAATTTTGCTTTTTTCTCAGCCTGTATACATAGCTTATTTAAGGGAAACTCATAAATTTTGTTTTCCTTCTATTGTACACTGGATTGTAATTGCTTGATTTAAAAGATATAACGGGGTATTTTGGATTATATTTTTCTTTAAAAATATGAAAAGAGAATTATGATTTTTTTTATACCATTACCGTCAGGTATCTGAAAATTAATCCGAATCGATTATTACAGTGGATTCTTTTAGAGGACGGATCTCTCAATGGGAAACGATTCATACACATGAGGAATCAATATTCTTAGCGAGAGTAAAATCTCGATCATATTTAAGAGTATTCAATCTCATATTTAATTGAATCAATAAGTAGGGAAAAGAGAATTATGATTATTTAAAGGGTTCACATCCTTTTTGTTTTTAACTTGACAACGTTGCTTTTTTTTTTTATTGTTTTAATTTTTTTATAAAATAACTTTCCTGTAATTTCAAGAGTGCATGCGTACTCTTTATTTTTAAGTATATGTATAATAATACCTTTATAATTTTGGACCATGGGGGTCCAATCACAACCATTGATGGTGCACTATCGATTTGTTTAAACCAACAGAGGTGATTGTTTGACTCATCCTTTTCGCGTTGCCATCATTATACATAAAAATATTTTATGTCTTATTTTGTGTATATATAGATGTATGTGTATGTGTTATTGCATGTATGTTCCGTTCTTCATTTGAATGGATGAGTTTTTTTTTTTTTTTTTTTTTTTTTTATACCAATCATCGATATTTAAATTTTGAATAATTCAATTCGAATATTTATAAAAATCATATTTAATGCGATTCCTCTTGCATAAGTTATAAGCTTCCTTCGGGAGAAAGGAACAAAGAAATTATGAAAGGGACTTTGTAATTTATTGTAAGCCTTCAAAGTCTCTGAATCATAACATATAGACCTTTAGATTTAGTCTTTAGCCCGTCAGCTTGTACAATTATTACTGATGGACCAAACTTTTTTTTTTTTTTTTTTTTTTTTAAATATCACTTTCTCATCTTGTTTGCAAGGATCAAAGGGAGAAATGATTTTTCGTTATTGAGTCCTACACTTTTCAAAAATCTCATCATTATTACTTACCTGTACTTATTTTCTGTTTTCAATATTAATTAATTAAGAGAAAAAACAATTTGGTAAATCTTAGATCAAATCCCAAAATGAAATGCTTGGATCAAACATCCGTTTTTTACTCATTTTTTGACACTAAAAATCATATAAAAGGAAAAGTTAAGTTATATTCTACACTTTTCCCTCACTTTTAGGCAACCTTTGAAAATCCATTGAAGGAAACCATTGGACTCAGAAGAATTTCCTACACGTCGTGGAAAATAGAGAACTATAGTGCTTGTCGATGCAAGAGAGCACCTTAACTCTTGAAGTGGGGTAAAGAGTCATTCCCAATTCTGCCACTCTACCATTTGTTCACTTCTTTCACCATACTTTTTATTCATATATTCAAAATCGATTTTCAATGGTTGGAGTGTGGTAACTCTTTGATAACATTTTTATTTTGAGTTTTATTTATGACGAAAATAGATATAAAGAGAATTTTATCCTCTCAAAAGTTTAATTCAAGTCGAATCGAATTTAGTCAACTTTAACATGATTATCAAATATCAATGATTTATAAAAAGAAGAAAAAATATCAAAATATAGATTAAGAAAATAATTTCAAGCATTGCATAGGTATAAATATATTTAGGTTGTATTTGATTAATAGGTATGAGAATCAGGAATGAGTTTGAAACTCATACAAATTATTTGGATTAAGGGAAATGAGAATCAAGGTATGGTATGGTATGAAACCTCCGATGGATTTTGTGAAATCTAAGTAAAATAATGGATTTTGAAATCAAAGAAAAATTCTATTTAAATAGTTATTCCATTCTATTTTTGATTTTTTAAATTTTTTATTTTGACTCCGTTTCCGATTGAGTACAAACCAAACGCCCTAAATCCTATTTTGCTCGAGAAAGGACAAAAGGAGGATCTACCCGACCCTGAGGAAAAAGCACAAAAGTGCTAAATGCTATCCTACCCAAAAATGGACCATTCTGACATTTTTTTTAGGGTAAAAATTTCCAATATTACTCTGAGTATGAACCACAAAATTAATTTTTCTCTATGTGTGAATTTAAAACATTTTTAATTGCAATTTATATGTATATATCAGACACCTCACCAAATAAATGTTCAATACAGATCTTTTTCTCAAATCATGACATATATGAAAATACACAATAAAAAATTTACAAATTAAAAAAAAATAAATTTGTATCAAGTAATATCAGGAAAATTTTGTGCCTTCTTGTATAAAAATATTTTTACTAAAATTGCAAGCCTTCACCAAATGCAAGAAGATTATGACATCAGAAAAACCAAAATAAAAAATAAAAATAAAACCTAAAAAAAATACAAACAAAAAACAAAGTCGCCCTAGATGGACCAAATGAATGATGGATCGAATTGACAACCAACAACTTGTGGTCAAGTTAAATTCTCTTGACAAGTGTTTTGATTTCGAGTCTTAAAAAAGAAAAAAAAATGAAAGAGACAACATCTTAATTAAGTCTCAAAATTAATTGAATCGGATTAATAAAATTTTTGAATACATACGATCAAATATTATAAAAACATCAAATTGACAAAATCTTATTTATCAGTACAAACCAATATGTTCTGATCAATTTATAATTTGATATTTGTTTGTTGGTAAAAATATAATAATAATTTGATTAATATATATTGATACATATTGTCATATAAAATTTAATTATATGATATGAAATTTTTATTTATTTTTTTAACAATAATATGCATTCACTAATAGACAGTCGGTTTAGTAAAATCAGGTGTTTGGTCCTTTAACTAAGTTTTGGATTTGAAATTTGAAAATAAAAAAGATTATATTGGGAGAACTGTCCCCTAAATATGGTGTTCATAGATATTCAAATTAAATTAGTTGTAATATAATTTTAAATATCGGTGATAGGTAAAAAATAAAAAGTAATATGCATTCTATTCTTTGTACCTATACGGGCCTCATCCAAAATTATTGCTTAAAAAAACATTAGCAGTGGTTTTTATGATAGTGGCCCATTGTAGATTAAGCCCACTTCACTGTTACATCTGGCCGGGCCGACTTGGCTTCAAATCCCCATCGTCAATTATGAGGTTGGTGTGCATCTTTTCTCCCCTGACCTTTTATTATTTACTTAAAATTATGGCGTTTTCGTAATTTCTGACCCACCCGAGAAAAATGCCAACATATTTAATAAAGAAGGAGAAAACGACGATTATGACTGGATTGCTTCTTTTGGGAAGCATCGTCAGCATTTGAAGTGCAAGATTTGATATACCAAAATTAGAAAGAAGGAGAAATTTTCCCTTTTGATTTTCTTTTTTTTTTTTACTTAAAATTTTAATTTCTTTTGAGGTCTTGGGCAGATTTAATAACAGGGTGAACTCACAAAGCATTGTTAATTATAGTGTTGAGTTTAAGAGAGAGAGAGAGAGTGTGTGTGTGTGTACATATATATGATATTTTAGTTTAGTTTATTTATAGAAATTTTTGATCTTTTTATTTATGAGAAGATATGTGTATTTAAAACTATACGTTAGAGAGTAATTTTTTTATACAACTAAATAATAAATTTGAGTCATGGGAACTCTACTTTGCCTCTCTAAGAGAAACAAATCGGATATATATCCATCATATAATTTCTAATTGTGCAGTATTTTTCAATTATAATAACAAATTTATAAAAAAAAAACACCTACATTTTCTTAAAATGAAAAATTATAGAGTATAAAATAATAATTATCTTCGTAAATTTTAATATATTCGGCCATCATAATTATAGACATGCACTTACACCTATAAAATTCATAGATCTTATGATATCGAAGACTTCGGGTCATTGTTGAAGGGCTACCATTTCCATTAATTTTGATGAAGTTACTTGAGAAAAAGACTATTAAATTTGTTTTTTACTTTATTTAAGTTTTGTATTGTTATAAATTAATGGGTATATCAATGAATTATAACTCAATTTTTGTCTTTTATTTTTTTTAAATGTCACGAGTTTGAATTTTGTCTATGTATAAAAAAATATAGTTTGAATTTTTATTTCCTACCTTATGTGGCAAATGGTCATTTGCTATTTATAGATTATATTTTATATGATTGACATGAAGAAAATATTACTTGTATTAAAAAGTTGATAATAAAAAACATTTAATATGGATCAACATCAATTGTGTTTCGACGATATATATATATATATATATATATATATAAAATCATATATCATACAACAAAACTCCATTTTTTTTAATTATATCAAGATAAAACTTTTCTATAAATACCGTAAAATAATCATTATTTTACAAAACATAGAAGCTCAATTTTTTCGGTTTTTGATATTATACATGTTAAATCTCTATCGACTAACTAAAATATTTTATATATGGTATATAAATATGGAATTTTCTATTTTGATAAATAGTTTGAAAGTACAGTTAAATTCTTTTATAATATGATATAAGAATCAAATTAAAACTCAAATTAATTTTGTCAGATATATCTTTTTTAAGAAGATTTATTTATCTAGCAGAATGTTAAATTTTATATCAATTAATTCAATCTTTTGTATTTAATATATAAATATAAAAATATTCTATTTTAGTAATTAATTTTTAAGATAATAATCGTTTTTTTTGGGTCACGATAATAGCATTAACTTTAAAGAGAATCAATGCAAGATTAAAAAAAATAAAGTATAAGATTTGTTAGTAATACAGCCCATCTTTATTCTCTTTATTTCAGCTAATTATATAACGGTTGAAATTGAAATTTGAAGATTAAGGTTATGTGAATCTAATAGCAAAACACAAAATCAAGATTTCGAGAGTTACTCTTAAATTCAATTTATTATTATTTGAATTGGATTAATCGAAATTTTTATATATATTTGATCAATTTTAAAAAATAAAATAAAATAAAAAAATTGAAGCGGCCCTTTGGCACACCTACCCCCGCTCATCAAACCAACCAAACCAACCAATCCAAACCCCGATTTGGGTCCACTTTACTACTATTTCAAAAGTTCATTCATACCTTTTCTGGTTTTGGTGAAATGCCTATTGTTTGTTGGTATTTTTTTGCCCTACCTACCCCCATCACAAATCGACTCTCGTTCCAAACATTAATTTGATGGACAATGTTTTGTATATAAATCTTAAAATTTACGAAATACCGAACCAGAAATTGCTACTGTCGACATAGTATTTCAAGTGGTAAAAGATTTAAGATTTTGGGATCTCGTTCAGTTTCAAATGTTCATAAATCACTTTGTCTGTGGAAACATTGTTTTTGTTGCATCCTTAAAAAAAAATAAAGATTCTAGAATCAACGAGTCTTTCATCTGCTCATTCAAATACCTTTTCCATTGCTTTCACCATATGTATCTCGATGGTTATCACTTACCCCCATCCCCATGGACATGATATTTACTCTCTCTCTCTCTCTCTCTCTCTCTCTCTCTCTCTCTCTCTTCATTGTATTCACATAAGCAAGCGCAAGCACATCTATGGTTTATTAAGGTAGAACCAAAACAAAATGGGTGCCCCAAAATGGTTGAACATGCGAAGGAAAAACTCTCATCAAATCAAAACCATCAAAACCTGCGTCAAAAATTTTGGAATCCCTTTTCGTTTTAGATTCACATGTTTTGCTAATGACTAACGAGGTTCAAATTTATGGTTGACAATGGCATGACACCAATGTTGCAGCCGAGAAGCACCAGGTGACCAACCAACTGTACTATAAAGATGCGTCTGTTCTACGTGCATACAATCAGATCCGTTGAAGATCCCGAAAAATTCTCCTTTATTTTATTATTATCCCTTTGACCTTTTACTTGGCCTTTTCGCAACCGTAAGATTGTTGGATCACGCAGCGACTTGTCCGATCTGACCCACTACATGCTACGGGGACAGACCGGCAGCTACTGAAAGGTTTCCACTTTACGTCCAATCCCCCTTACCCTTAGATTTAAAAAAAAAAAAAACATTAAATACACACTATTTATTCTCATAAAATTAAAATATTTATCTCTTTATTTTTATATATTATACTTTACCCTCAAAATAAATTTTTAGTTTCATATTGGGATAGAACCTAACACAAGTGTTAATGATGCGTAGTGTTGGGAGTGGTCATTTCAGTCCCTACTTGCCTTGCCATCTTACCACATAAGACGAAAGGCTTTGTGTGGCTCACAATTTAACAGACAGCTCTGTTTATCTTTTCCTGGTTTTTGTCCCTTCCATTTTTTAGGGAAGGTGGGACATGGGAGTAAAAGGGTTTCCTTTTTGGGCTGATTTTTCCCACATAATTCATCGAAAAATTTTCTCTCGTTTGAATATTTCGTCCTCGTGTTCGGAGAGTATGGAATAATTCCTGCTCATCGCTGAAACAACATTTATGATGACTATTTTTAACGAGATCAGAGAGAGAGAGAGAGAGAGAGAGAGAGAGAGAGAGAGAGAGAGAGAGAGATTATTGTTAATGATTTTATTGAACAAACAGACGATACACATTCATACAGAAGAATGCACGTTGACAAAGGGACAAAAAAAAAGTTAGAAGAATATTTTATCTCACATGCATGTAAATTCCGGAGTTAATAGGTTTTCCTTTTATGGTTTTTTAATTTCCACTCGAAAAATGAAGTGGTGTTCGGGCCAAACTGGGGCTCTTGTTCTTTCACTTAATGGGCTGCTTCAATCAGAATGACCATATGCCGGTCCCTACAAGTCTTCCCATTCGGGTCAAGATCTTGCATCATTGCTTGACTCATAAGATTTTTTATTTTTAATCTAAATTCTTTTTAGAGAGATGTAACAATTATTTTAATATTAATTATTATTTTTTATAAACTACTAGTATCCGGTAATCATGTTGAATCTGATTAAATTTGATTTAATTCGAGTTAGACCATTAAACGACAAATCTCTCCATACACTTGTTTTTATTATATATAAAATTTAAATTCGATATCATTTGAGGTCTGATGTGGTTAGCACGTGCACGACCAACTTTATACTCTAAATTCTTATTTACAAGAATAAATGATTAATTTAAAAAAAATTCACACACAATTTTGTATGTCACAGTCTCATGCATATATTTGGATATATTTTATATATTTATTTTGGATATACCATAGGCCTACTTTTTTATATAAAAAAAAAGTGGGTCCCTTTATAAGAAAAAAAAAATGGTATACCCTACTTGATCTACATATACTTGGATTACATTTTCAAACGAATTGAAATTAAAAATTTCTGTGCTGTACTTTTTAGAAATAATAAACAAAATTTCAAAATTTTTCTAATTTAAAATAATATAAACTTCAATATATGTAGTTGTCAATATAAGAAGTTTATTTCCCAATTGGGAGAAATATTTTTATTTAATAGTGTGATAATTTAATACATGCAATCATTATGCAAAACTCTTTAAAATTATGTTGTGCTCAAATCTTTTATAATTGGATGTTGGTAAACTCCAATGAACAGTTTCCTCCATGGTAAACTCCAATGAACCATCTCTCGTCTCAGTAAACTCATATGAACCACATAAAATTACAACACGATGTTCAACGGAGATGAATGACGTGGTAAAATTCAACACTTGTGGATTGAACTGTCTGCTTTGTAACCCTATTTATGTTAATTTTTCCATCCTGCATGCAAAGGAGATGAATATGGCAAAATTCTATATGCTCAACTTTTTGTATTCAAAATTTCTGTCATATTTGCTTGTGCCAAATTGTTGTTTCATGGGATTGGGAGTAAGACAAGTAACATTGCATGCCTCAAGACAATGGATGAGATCAACAATATAACAAAAGCTTGTAGAACACAAGAAACTGTATGGTGAAACTCTCTACATCAGAATGTCATAGTTACATGTATCCCCTGGGGAACATTTATGTACTAGTATGATCAAACCCCTTCTCCAGAATCTAATCAACAAAAGGGACATTCCTAGTAATAACACAAAAATTAATTAAAAAAAAAAAGAAAGAAAGGAGTAAGTGTCTCTTGGGGATTGTTCATACCCTAAAATCTAGTCCTAATGACTTATAAGATATTCCAAAAAATTCAAAAAAATAAAAATAAAAAGGCGATGATTCGTGAACATGTTAAGGACAAATGGGACCATAAGGAGACGATGAAGCATCATCACTTAGCTGGTAGGGACCGAGCTTGTTGTGGCACCGTGAAGGCCCTGATGGAGACACCGGACCCCGAGGCAATTGGCTCAATATCATTTTGTCTACACCTTTTTCCTTCATTGATCTTATGCACTCTGAACTAATAAAAGATGTGAACAATATTAATGTCAACATAACAAAAGCAATTCGACTGCTAAGAAATAATCTCCCAAGAGATCTCTCAGAAGCAGACATGGTTAAAATGCTTTCATTTCTCTCGTGTTCAAAACATATATAAAAGCAACCCAATGTTGAGAGTGAGAGAGATAGAGAGAGAGAGAGAGACTAGGAGGGTTTGTCGAAGTTGAATATTGAATGCCGTTTGTATTGGACTTTGGAATAGAAAAACTTTCAATCAAACTCTTTATTTTCCAACGGCACTGAATTTTTTTAGTGTTTTGGTGATCCTGGGAGTGTTATTTATTGAGTAATATTAAATAAAATATGAAATAAATAGTTTAAATTTTATATAATAGATTACAGTAATATATTTTTTAATTAAATAAATTAATATATATTGATATAAATTATCATTTGTTAAAATTTAATTATTTAATTCATAATTTATTTAATCTATATAGCATACATCACTTGTCATTTTCCATTTTATAGACTTTGAAAATACTATTCTGCCTGTTGAGTTCGGTCACATACGTTGAACGGCGCTGCAGGCAAATAGCAGCCAAGTTAGAATAAAAATTATTAGATTTTTTTTTTTTGGGGGGGGGGGACAAACTTAATTTTTTTTCATTATTAGTCACCCACCTTCATTCATACACATGGTCTTCAACTTTTACCATTTATTAAAATATTTTAGTAGCTTCTAGATGAGTAAAGGCCGACAATCTCAACCCAGATGGCGTAAATGTAAAGAATTATTATTATAATAATAATTTAAATATTTTTCATAAAAAAGAATTAACTTTTATTTGTAAAACAATATTTTTTTTATAAAGAGTATTTGTAAAAATATAAAATTAGACCTAGAAATTTTAAATATTTTTGGGAGAATAGGAAATCATATGGGTACAAAGAGTGACACTTCAATTACTCATCAGCCTGATTAGCTAGACCGCTGGAATTGGATAAAAATTCTTTGAATCCAATTATTTTAATTTTGGTGTCGTTTTGCTTGTGAAGTATACGCGACACAACGCTCTTCCATATTCATCTTTATATATATATATATATATATATATATAAATAATTAGTATTTTGTAACTATATTAATTAAATTATTAAAAAGTAAAACTCTCTCAATATTTATTTTTACTATATACTGGACTTAAAATCCAAATTTTATTTAAAAGATATCAGTGATTTAAGAATTGCACATGGGTGGAAATTCCACAATTTTGTCTCATTTTTCTGATGTTTAGTAAGAGTAAGCTGCATGGATTTCATGCAATTTGAAATCCAATTATTTGAATTCAAAGGGGGTAGTTCGTATTACGTGGGCATAACACCAAATGTAATTTTCAGCACAGGAAATTCCATTCAAAGTTCAACAGTCTAATTTTGATCAAAGAAATTATGCCACAGGCTGGTGTTAAAAAAAGAAAAAGAAAAAAATCATACTAATATGTGGAAAATCTTAAATCGGAAAAAAAAAAAAAAACTATATGCAGAGGATAATGAATTCAATATATAAAAGAAGCACAATTAGAAACATTCAATGCATATGAATTAAATGATGACCACCAAATTTTAATACTCACCATATATTATACAAAAATAAAACATAGCCTAAAATATATCAGGTTCATAAAACCCACGGTATCGATCTTAAAAAATTATTATAATATATTTCTTCTCATATATGTGGTATCATAAATTTATCGACTTAGATCAAATAGAATTTGTGTGACCCTATCATAATAAATAGGAATATTAGGAAACATAGATATTAATACCATAGAATTAATGTCTGATACCAGGTGGTGTAGAAATGTTTCAAAGATCAAACCTTGTCAAATCATGCAGTTGGTACGAGAATTATATTAAAAAATATATTTTATTATCTTTCTTTGTTTACCATAAAATAATTTTTGTAATTATAAGAGTTTGAGTTTTCTTATAGTCGAAGAAAATGTTTTGCAAAACAACTTTCAAACGATATCAAATTTTTTTGGATTGAATGATTAATAATATATTATCTTCTTAATTAAACATCTCGAATTTAAATTTTAAGAATGGATAAACAAATTTTAAGAAAAACAATCCCTAAAAATAAATTCTATAATATTTAAATTAGATTGATCGAGTAAAATTAAAATATCGGTAATAAAAAAAAAAAAAACATCTTTCAAACAATTGACTCGCAGACCATTTCTTGCAGTTTTGGGGGACTACGGTGATAGCCTTGTCTGAAAAGGGTATTTGGTATGCGATCATAAAGCTAGAGAGAAAAATGATAGATGAGAAAAGTATATGGAATAAAATTTTCTTACCGTCTTATGTTTTATATTCACATTAACATTAGGATAACTTTTAATATTCGATGAGTTAATCATTGTTTTTCTCTCTCTAAAAATTCAGTTTACTTTTTATTTTTACATCGAGATTTGAACCCGATATCATCGAATTAGAGAAGAAGAGTTGTGACTATTAGATTGTTCCTTAGAACTAAATTTAGTTTACTTTATATTTCTCTTTCTAAATATGTTATTTTTTTTCTCTATAAAAATAGAATTTATTTTTTTTCTCTTTAAAACTAATCAAAATTTTTTAGAAAGAATTAAATTATTTTAAAGTTTATCACTCTAAGAATATTAGATTTAAATTTTTTCTCTCTAAAAAATTAAATTTAATTATTCTCTCTAAAAGAACAATCGGCACGTTCGTCCCTTAATCAGGTCGGGAGTTCGACTCTCCTTACCCACTGAAAAAATAATGTTAAGAGACCTGCTCCCAAAATGGGTCCTGCATTAGTCGATTCAGATTAATCAAAGTAAAATTCTGAATACCAGTTAGTGTCTAACTTAAAATACTAAAAGAACAATTTAATGATCATGACTCCTCTTTCAAACCCACCACCAAACCCCTCTTTCAAACCCGTAACCAGAAAAAAAACCATAGAGGTCAAAAGATGCCCCAAACGGTTCAGCAATGAGACCCAGCAACACTAATATATGTTGGCGTAGGTGGGAAGAACACCTTCATCTCTTAATCAGGTTGGGAGTTCGACTTTCACTGGGTACGAAAAAATAATATTGAGAGAAGATCTCCTCAATTGAGGTCTAACAGATTTTTTGATCTGAATTAATCGGGGTAAAATTTCAAATACTGGACGGTCAAGTTACAAAAAAATAAATGAGACCCAACGGCCCGTCTTCACTTTTCCCCGCTCTCTTTATGGCAGAAAAATTTCACACTTCGAATTGCTGCTCCTGTGCGAAAAGCCCAATAGTCCTCGATAGTTGGGAACGGGACAAATCGTAGGCCCATTGGGCCATGTATGCTACTTCAAAGTCCAGCAGCCATGAACGAAATTTGTCATGGCATTGCGAGACGTACATGATAAAAAAAAAAAAAAGTTGTTTTGCCGCGACCCGCAGATCAGACTCAGTGTGATCGAACGCCACTTCCTATGCGCCATTGTTAGTTTTGGATTTATTAATTTAAGGCCTTCCGACGCCTCTCTTATCGGTTTGCTGTTTCTTTGGTATCATCTCTCTCTCTCTCTCTCTCTCTCTCTCTCTCTCTCTCTCTCTCTCTCTCTCTCTCCCCAAAGCTAGGTATAATCTGAAATTTAGGGTTTCTGCTTTCAAGATGCAATTGTGTTTTTCGCGCTTATGATTTTAATAGTAAATTCACTCGTTTCAACAATTATTATTCAAGTGTCCTAGAGGCCTGGATTCATGTCACTCATATGTTCTTTGGCCGGCTATTTGTTAGCGATAAAGAAAAGAACCCGTCTGCCTTATGGATATGTTTAGGTTTAATAATGAGAACACAGTAAGAAGTAGCACTCTTTGTGTTCATTCATAGCTTTAGACTTTTGTTTGTGTAAAATTTGTTGGAGCATGTCCGTGACTTGTGGTTTTATCCTGGTTTGAAATGGCTTTATTCATAACTTTTTTGAAGCAAGGATATACTTTGTAACAACCCACGGCCTATTTAGCAACATATCTATTGGGAAGCAGCTTTTTTCATATATGCAAATGAATGACTTAACTCATTGCTTTCCAAAGTTCTGTTCAAATAGACTCCCTCTATGAAATCTTCAATTTTAACCGGATTGGCAGACATTGTTTGTTCTGTGCACGCTGTTATACAAACCGCTGGATGTAAAGAACAAAAAGAACTAAGCATTATGCCATGCTCTTTGCAGGAGCTCAGACACATGCAATCAATGTCTGGGGTCCTCTCAATCTCAACCTCTCCCGTAGTTTTGCCACTTATTTTTTCCACTTCAAGGTTTGTTATTCTTCTCAAATTCTATGATATCTGTCCCAACATATCTCTAACTTGCTTGTTTGGTGCACTTAGGCGGACTGTAAGAATGTCTTCTCTGGAAACTAGAAAACCAGCTCTATTATTTGAATCCATGGTGCTAAAGCCACCCTCCCATCCGACATATGATCTTAAGGGCGTAATCAAGCTAGCTCTTTCTGAAGATGCAGGAGATCGAGGTTTGCTTCTATCTTATTATCTATGCTCTTTATTCCATCCCCCCTCGCGGTCTCGCTTAACCGTTTGGGAATCTATGGCATATGATCATAATGTCAACTCATCACTTGTGAAAACATAGTTTCTCCAAAGCTTATGACATTTGCCTGGTTATCTTGTTTCACGTATACATGTTCAATTTATCTTGCAAGAGATGTAATTACCAGAATAGTTTCATTGTTCGTTCCAAATCTGAACTCTATAATTAGGGAGAACTGGTGGTAAAGTGCAGGGGATGTGACTTCTATGGCCACGGTTCCTGAAGACATGGAAGTGGAAGCATATTTTCTGGCAAAGGAAAATGGAGTCATTGCAGGTGTTGCATTAGCAGAAATGATTTTTAATGAGGTTGATCCTTCTTTGAAGGTAAAGAGATGCAAAACTTATATATATATATATGTATGTATGTATGTATGTATGTATGTATGTATGTATTAGTTTAAAATGCATGTAGTACATTCTTCTGTATATATGCTGCACAGGTGGAGTGGTCTCTGAAGGATGGAGATTCTGTTCCCAAAGGACTGCAATTTGGCAAAGTACAAGGTATATATATATATATATATATTTTAATGAGCTTCAATAAGTTTACCTTTTTCCTATATATGTTCCTCAATCAATTTATCTTTCATCAACTGTAGGACGAGCACATAACATTGTTGTGGCTGAAAGGGTTGTGCTTAACTTTATGCAGAGGATGAGTGGTATAGCAACTCTAACCAAGGTATGTACTCTAGTTCTATAATCATCATAAGCAATAAATTTTCTTCTTGGATTGTTACATGTTCCGCTGCTTACAATAGAAGACGGCACACCAGGGAACTAACAAATTTGTGTGCTTGTCTGCAGATGTGAGCTTCATTTGGCTGAAACATTGTAATAGAATTAGTTTTAGTGCGGCTTCTTTTGTCTTAAACTTTTGGTCAGATGGATTGCTTTAGAAGATATAAATTGTCATTGCTTTGTGCAATCCAATGATGAAGGCATGGGCTAGAAAAATGCAGTATGCAGGCTTAATATTTGTGTTAATAATAATAACTCGAATATCATTCCATGTAGGCAATGGCAGAGGCTGCTCATCCTGCATTCATCCTAGAGACAAGGAAAACTGCTCCAGGTCTTCGTTTGGTGGATAAGTGGGCGGTGTATATCACTTTACTTTTTTATGCCTTTTATATTTGCCGTTAGACCTATTCCTTTAGTCACCCTCAACAAAACTTCTCGTAATAGGTGTTGATTGGTGGAGGGTGCAATCACCGACTCGGTCTGTTTGATATGGTTTTGGTAAAAGATAATCACATATCGATTGCTGGAGGTGTTACAAATGCCATCAAATCTGTGGACCTGTTTTTGGAGCAGAACAATCTTCAGATGGGGGTCGAGGTACATTCTTCTGCTCCATATTGGTTCTTGATTTCATACTTCAGACTTTGAATAATTGCAAAACAAATATTCATGTACCCTACATGAAAAGTATACATATACAATTGGCTCTCTTCAAAACTGTCTTGTAGTATGAAAGTCTTTATGAGCTATCCTACCCCTGGAATGGTGAAGCTATTAGGCTTATTATCTTCATTACTAGGTTCAGCTCCTATTTCTAAGATGTTCCAGACTCTTATCTATATTTGTACCTGTGCATGCATGCTTTTTTAATTCTTGATAATGGTAGGAATGTCAGCTTGTACTCTTCAAATGTGCACCTGTAAGCCTATTGGGCAAGTGCCATAACTCACAAACTGTGTGGCAACAGGCGAGCACTCTTAAGGAAACCCTGTGTGTGGGCTCAAAACATGATTGAATTCTTGGGTGTTGACAGTAATCCCTTTTGCATGCGTGCTTCTTATGTGCGCTATATCTCTGGTGATTATCAAATTTGTAATTAGTGGCAATACTTTCTTACAGGTTGAGGCCAGGACGCTTGAAGAAGTGAAGGAGATACTAGAGTATACATCACAAACAAGAACTTCTCTAACTCGGATAATGTTAGATAACATGGTTGTTCCCCTACCATGTGGAGATGTTGATGTATCCATGCTTAAAGAAGCTGTAGAGTTGATTAATGGAAGATATGAGACAGAGGTAGCTCTGAATCTGCTTACTTTGTTCAATTTTAATTTTCCTTTGTTTGATGTTTAATGTAGCTGCAAGTCTTTGTAATCCATTTGATGTTGTCTACTTCAAGAGGGCCCCACCTAATCTCAAATTGCAGAAGCTTGAACTGATTTTCTGCCTGAAACTATTTGAAGATTTTACCTATTTTGACTTTTTAACTGATGTTACTTTTATCACATTGAAAAATTGCTCTGCTGAGCCATACTCCATAGTGCACAAACGGTTTTGCTCTCTATTGAAGTTATTATGGTTGATTCTTTTATATGGTGGTTACAGGCATCAGGCAATGTTACTCTTGAAACGGTGCATAAAATTGGACAAACTGGAGTGACTTATATTTCAAGGTGAAAATTTTTTCCGTGCTTCGTTACTTTGCAAGTAGTACAGAAGTTAATGTTCACAAGGTCATGGAAACCTATTTCAGCATGTTCTTCTTTGACTGGAGAATTATTAATGTTATCATAAAAGTTAACATTCCCCAAAAAAAGAGAGAATTATTTATATTAATGTTTGTTGACTTGCTTGTTCTTGTTTAATTATGGGTTTCCATCCACTGAACAGTAGTAGCTGGCATGGTAAAATATCTGACCTGGACATATTTATGGGGGACCTACCAATTGCTGGCTTTTATATTTATTCTGCCAAACATGTATGTGTGTTTGTTGCATTGATTACTGGAAATAAGTTTGATGAGGAGCCAAACCTAGTAGTGGAGCCTAGAGACCAGAGTTGGACATGGGCATTTAACGGATTGGAGTGCTAACGTGATGTTGTATGTTGCAAAAGTTAAATCTCCTTAGTCTTTAGATTCCATATGTTAGATTGATGCCTTTCTTTTCCCATGCACCCTTCATTTTCTACATCCGTCAATCATCCCTCCCCCTCCCATATTTCTCTGTCCCTCCTGTTAAAATGCGCCATTTTTTATTGTGATCAACAAATTTTTATAGTAGAACATCTTGGTATGACTTATGGTATTCGCTTTGTTAATGATTGCAGTGGGGCACTGACTCATTCCGTGAAGGCACTTGACATCTCCCTCAACATTGATACAGAGCTTGCACTTAGGGTTGGAAGGCGGACAAATAGAGCCTAATCACTCAATAGGCCTTGCCAGTCTCTTTCCTAGTCTCTATGTTTCTTCTATTATGTTGACTGGGGTGAAAAAAATTAAGGTACCATGATTTATTTATCATGATGTGATGTTTTGCAGAGCTTGGTTACGGAGAACAATGATAGATACATTACACTTTTCTTCTTTTTCTTTGTTTCGTTTTGTTGTGCTTAGTCTGCATTTGAAACGAGATTCTTGTATGGCCCAAAGATCTGAAGCGGATGGCTTCTTTATATCTATAAATAATAACCATTTTAAAATTTGTGGATTATTAGATGAGTTTGAGAATTTCTTATGAATGAGATTTTCGCTGGCTTTGAGATCAGCAGTTGTCTGCCTAGTTAGGTCACCCATGAAGAGCAAGCCTTTTTTTTTTGACCGACCAGTATTGGGATTATTCGCTTAATCTATTTTGAGGACTATGTAGTCCAATTTAAGGATTCGAGATTTTGATTAAAAGAGTTTAGAGTTCTGTAATTAGATTTACTGGATGTTGGTACAAAGGACAAGGTTTTTCAATAGTTTTTGAAACACAATTGTTTGCGTGTTCCAAGTCGCTAATCAGATCTTTCATTCATTCTTTTTTTTAAGGCCATGTTTCTTGAATCTTAGCATTGCCGAAGATAATATTCAATAAATCACGTGCACCCAAAATAACATTCACAGAATCTATACATGGATTTAATTCTTTTTTTTTTTGGGTACATGGATTTAATTCTTTCTTATACCACCAAGGTGATTTTTTCAAGTGGATAGCTAAAATCGAGATAATATGTTTGATATTTAATTAAAATAAATTATTTATGAAAATACATGTAGACGATTTAATTAAACTACAAAGAACTTATTTTAAGAATAGTAATTATAACTCAAATCAAATATTATGCCGTTTGCCGCTAAATCATCGATGTTATAGGACTGATTTAAGGTAGGAATGTTGGCAGCGGGTCTTAGGTTTCTCAGTCTAATTTAAAGTTTAAGCTGCGGAATTCTTGCAACTCTCTTTGTCCTCATTTGGATGGGAACATTCAACTTGCAGAAAGGAATTTTGATCAAGGATCACGTTTGAAAAAGATGGTTCAAGGTCACTTCATGTCCCTATCAGATTTGAGAGTGGTGGTAATTGATCAAATCGAACTCGAATACCTCGATGGAAACTCTGACTTCCCTTCATTGAACCCAACCATCTGCCAATGGTGATCTCCACTGCACAGCTTGTTTGAAAAAAGTTGAGTCTATATGTCTTTGATGTGGGCTTTACCTTCTACTTGAAAAAAACCTTTGAGAAATTGAAAAGCTTTCTTGAGGTTTTCTCCGGTCTCTATCATGGGAGATTTCTTTTTTCTAAGTACAAAAGAAAAGATAGATCTAATCACTTCAAATAGCAATGCCTATACAACCAAAAGTTATCCTCTATTCGGATTGTTCTCTCTACGCCACCCTGTTTTTAGACTTGTGAGCTTCAATTTTAGCCATAAACTCATATATTGATTTTTCTATCTTGATACATAAACCCCTTCTACAAATCAATCACGTAGTAGACGGCTTCTGATATCGTTCACAAGATACCATAATGTGCCTCGCCTGATCTAAAATTTTAAAAAGGTTAACAATTTCAAACAAATCGGAGAGCAAATCCTATCGCCATAGCCTTCATCAACATATCGGTTGTAGTTTAAAAAGAGCATGAAAACCCCATTTCTAATTATCTAAGTCATCTCAAATCAAATCGGAAAACTCTTTATTCATTCGAATTTTCATAATTTTCAAATCAATATTAACAACTAACTAATTCAACTCATAAAAACTTTAAAAATAATTAAAAATAATTACAATCTACTGATCTAAAAGTAAGTGACATAGGTGTTCTAAGTATATAATTGATTGGTGCAATTTTGGGCCATTTTTGAGTAGGGAAAAACAAAAAATTTTTCACAAAACACTGGGATAGGTGTACTTGCAAAAAATCGATAGATATTTATTTTCTAGTTGTACCATCACTGTAAGTTCTTTATGTAAAATCTTTGCTTTTTCTAATGAGGCCCCCAATTGCCTCGATTTTAGTCCATATGGGTATGACATAAAATAAGGGGATCAGCTCACCAAACCAAAATTCTGCACCTTGTAAACACATTCATCTCTCACCAACACCACTCCTGTCTTGCTTCAACTGGTAAATTATGAATTGAATGAGATCCCCTTTCCTTGAGCTACTTGCACAAAAACACACGTATTGATTGACAACATGTGAATCAACCAATATTCAATTTTGGCGCTTCTACTTATTTATTTTCTTTATTTATTTAATACGTGTAATTTATTAATTATCGAGTAAGTCTGATAAATTCATTAATTACTTGTTTAGTCAAACTCTGCAAAAGAAAAAAATTAACATCTGGGGTTACTTGTTCAAGTTATAATTATCCCTATAGGAAGAAAAGGCAAGAGAATTATTAAGAATTTAATGGAGGGCTATTAAAGCAGGTTTTATTTGGGGGGGGGGGGATTTGGGACAATGGCATGTTCGATGACCGATTGTTAAAGGGATGGTCATGAACTTTTTCAAAAAATTAGTGGGAAATTGTGGGCACTTTGGAATGGTGAGAGGACTAGTTTTGCCGCACGTGTATATATATATATATATATTTAAAGTATAAAAAGATGTAATTAAATAAAATAAAATTAAAAAATGAATGATGAATATAGAGAGATTATACCGTTTAAATTGTCGAGGAACTTTTGCCACACCATAAGTCTATTGATTAATAGTCTAATCAGCAAGCCAAGAAGAGTCGATGTCAAATAATACATGGGAAGCTTTGTCACAATGGCATGCAATGGCATTTTCCATTGTCAAGGATCCAGATATTGAGAGACTAAGAATGAATAAATAAATAAATGAATAAAAAATTGGATAGGGCATGAACACAATCATAGAGTTTAAGTCATGTCATGACTCGTAAGACATAGAGTTTGGACAACGTAGTCGACGAAAATGGTGGAAAATACAGAGACATTTGTACAATCTTTTCACGATTTGATTCCAAAGTAGGATTCATTAGGCTGTAAAATTCATCTAGATTCCATTTGAATCATAAAGGATTTCTAGGATATACCAAGATAAGAACTAAAGTTTTTTACTTTTATCTCAAATTTGATCATATAAAGTCGTTGTTACAATATTGAATGGTAATACTGATATATAAATATGTACATAATTTGAAATTAATAAATATTTTGTCAATATCTTGAACAATAGTTACTAATATGGAATTGTAAATAGAATTGATTTAAAAGTTTAAATCTAATATAACAATAACAATCTAAATCTTAATCTTAAATTTTGAAATTAACCGTTTCAGAGATAAACAGAAGAGATAGAAAAGATAAAAAAATATAAAATTAAATTTTGAAAACAAAAATAGAGAAAATAATATTAAAAAATAAAATAACAATAACAAAAAAAGAGAAATAAAAATAAACTATCCATATAAACTTAAAATAATAAAAGAAATGATTTAATTATTTCGAATTTTCTTACGCCGCTTATTTTTATTTAAAGTCATATTTTCGTCTAAATTCTTAACATTCATTATTTTTCGGATAACTCGTATTCAAGTTTTCAAATATATATCTCGATATTTTATTAAATCTCCTGCATTTAAGGTTATGTTCTTCCTAATTGATATGTCTTTGAATTTTTATTACATATATCCAAACCACGTTATATAGTACTTTCGCATGTTATCCATAGTTGAAGATATTATTCAAATCTAGTAATAGAAAATTAATAAATTTATTGTTTTTGTTTTTAAAAAGATAATATTTAATGATATCTGACCAAAATAAATAAATTTCTTCTTAGGCCTTAAGATTTATTAAAATTCAATAAATTTAGAATTGTACCAAACAAACAAACAAAGAGGTAAAGTTTTTTCACTTTTATCTCTTAAGCAAAAACTACCTATAAAGTGGGTGATGACAACATAACACCACCAAGAGTGGCCCAAAAACTTTGAAGTTGTTTCTCTCCATCAATGCATCTGAGAAAGTTTGAGGTAAAAAGACAAGGTGTGGTACAGGGAAAGAAGGTTATAGAAAGAGAAACCCTATCTTAGTCCACCCAAAAAGCATGAATTCCAAACACTGAACTCTCACTGCGTCCCATTCTCATTCAAATCTAGCCCTCAACCTTTTATTTTTATTCATATTATTGTCATTTTTCAATGGGTATACTTTTTGCTCTCAAACAACAAATTTTTGAAAAATAAAATGTTTCAGAATAACCCTTAATACCTTGTCGATTATTCAACTTAACAGTTGTTGTTTGATAAATATATATATATATATATATATATATATATATTTTAATTTCTACACCTAAATGTCTCTTAAATAAAGAAGAGTTGTTCTCTTTTCCTTTTTTTTTTTTGCTTATAGAAAAAAAAAGATTAATTCCCTTGCAAATCTTGTTTCAGTGAGCATTCTTCACTCGATTAACATAAGAGACAATAATTAAAAAAATAAATAAATGTGTGTCTTTTTCTTTTTTTTTTAATAAAAAAATTAGGGCTGCCTTTTGCATGAACCTAAAAGGCACGCATACGCAGAGCACAACAATGAAGTAAGTAATTATACAAATAAAAAATGTAGTTAGAACATGAAAGTTTTGGATTTTTGATACAAGCCAACCTAAAGAATGCTAAAACTATGAAGAAAAATAACATATCCGCGCACGAGGATGACTCAGGACTGATGATGATATGTGAAGAGAGAGAGAGAGAGAGAGAGAGAGAGGGCGGCACAAAGCTTCAGTCACGCACACCACTCTTATCCCCTACACTACACTGATAGTCTACATAAAATGTGTAGGAGTAGGAACGATGTCAACTTTATAATAATAGTGGCGGTGCATCTAATCCCACAATAAGGAACTTCAATTGGATCACACAATAGACATGTAGAACCTAATGAGAAAAAAAAAATACTTCATATGTGGGTTACCCAAAGAAAAAGCCAACACAGAAACAAGTGAGAGAGAGAACTGAAAATGTCGAGAAGATAAAGGTGACAGAATAAGAAAGATGAAAGTCAAGAAAAGGCTCATCTTTCGGCAGACCATGGCATCCCCCACACAAGCACACCACATGACGCAATATACCCTTAGGGGAGCAGATGTTGTCTCCTCACCAAACCCTTTTGCCTAACAAAAGCTACCTACCTTCCAATTCCATTTCTTTTTTTTTTTAAAAATAAATTGTTGTACACCAAAAAATATGATTACCAAATAATATTATTAATGTCACGTATTTTTATTAACGACGGAAAAATAATTTGAAAATCTTTCCTCTTTGTTTAATTTGTTTTAAATATTAGAAAATATATCTTCCTAAGCACAACTTATCCATATTTTTCTCTTATGTAGTCCAACATTGCACTCTCTCTTACCTTTTTTTTTTTTTTAGGGCGTGGAGATTCATTTGCATGGCTCAAAAAATCTCTAATTTAGACTTTGTTCAATTTGATTACTCGAATGATCAACACTTGTGGTGAAGACGGAGGAAGGGCAATTGCCTTTGAATTTTCTTTTTTAATGGTATTTTAATAAATATCATTTAAAATATTATTAAAATTCTTTAAATATTTTTATTATAAAAATAGTGTCTTGTCCATCTGTTTTATTATTTCAGTTTATTAATTTAAATTTATTTATTAAAGAATTTATTCTATGCGGGGATGAAATAATAAGAGAATTTTTGCATCAATATTTTATGGAATTAAAGGTTCTACAAAATAAAATACTCAAATTTATTGGCGGCGTTTCAGTTTTACTGCGGTGAAAATGTATTTTTACTTTGGAAAAAGGCAAAAGCCAATAAAGTTTGTTTGACGCCAATAGGAGGCATGAACCACGACGGTCCCATACCGTGCCGGTTGCCAAACCCACGTGTCATGTCCACGTCTTCTCCATTTTCAACTCGCAACCGTGAAACTCACGTGAATTTTACCGCGCGTGCGATGCCCTATAACAAACGCAATACGCATACACCGGATGCTGACCGAGCCAACCAAAAACGACGAGTCATTCTGATGAATCACCGTTAGAGAGAGAAAACAGAATCTAGAAGGGGTGGGGGGGGGGGGAGGGGGGGAGAGGGGGTCAGGCAAAGACTATTAATTTAGGATGGTAAGATTCAGAGGATATGATGGCAATACACAACATTATTCATTAATATGATTCATAATTAAAAAAATAAAAAATGATCGTATAAGTTTAATGATAAAATTATATAAAAATGTATTAAGAATAGATTCCTCCTTTTTAAGAATTTAATGATTTAGATTAAGTTCTTAATTTTATATGATCTATTCTAACCTAAATTGTACACGATGAGATAATCATATGATTTTTCAAGCTGATCGAATTTTTTATATTTATTTATGAAAAGATTTAAATATATTATATTTATGAAAATATGATTAAGATCTAGAAAACCAATAAAGGTGGTGTGACAAGAGAAGGTCAAGTGATTTCACGTTTATTTATTTATTTTTGACGGATAATATTATTATAATTTTTGTGACAAAGGTTTTCTCGAGATTCCAAGGAATTTTTTCCAAGTTACTAGAATTAAAATAAAAATATTCTTTTGTTGAGATAAAATTCAAAAATTATTTTTATAGAAAACAAAAAAAAATATATTGAAAATTTTTGTTAAGTAAATGTGAACGTTAGTAATTAACGTGGAAAAAAGCCTTTTCGTTAATGTGAGAGAGAGAGAGAGAGAGAGAGAGAGAGAGAGAGATAGAAAGTAGGAAACGGCTGCACAAAACCTCCAAATATTTTAACCCCTCAAGAAACCCCATCCTCTCAGAAAAACAAGAAACAGAGAATTCAGAAGAGAGAGAAAACCATAAAGAAAGAAAAAGTGGAGAGAGAGAGAGAGATTAATTAAATGAGAGAGGGAATGAAAGTCGGGGTGAGCTTGAGTGAGATTGGGATTATGATGAAGGAGAAGAACAACAACAAAGCACAAGCAGTAGTAACAGTAGAGAACAAGCCACAACAACTGAAGAACAATTCCATTTCCATTCCCATGTTCGAGATGCGAGCCCATTCCTCCTCCTCCGGTAGAAAAGGAACCTTCTCTGTCGTCCTTCTCTTTCTGCTTTACATTCTCGTTCTCTTCGTTATCTAATTCTCTCTCCCTCCCTCTCTCTGATATTTCCCTTTCTGATTTCTTCATCAATCGAATCGAATCTTGTATTGTGTTTCTCTTTATTTCCTGATTAGGGTTTTTCTTTTCTTCCAACCAACCAAAGATCTGAAGAGTTTTTAGATAAGTCTTCTTTTATATGCTCCACTGTAATTGCTTTTGTAATGCTTGAATTTGTCTCGAGACCCACTCTTGATGATTCTGGTATCGGCTAACTAGGGTTTCTTTAAAGAGTATTCTCCCATCGTCATCTTTCCTTGTTCACTGATTGTGTTCCTGTTCTTGTTGTTTTGATATAATTTGTCCGGTTTTTCTGTACATATAGACTTGGATATTTCATGTTCATGTTAGTTTTAGGTTATGATGATATCCTTTTCTGTGATATTTTCTGATTCCAGAAGGGGGTCTTTTATTTTAAAATTATTGACAAAAAAGTGAAAAAAAAAAGAAAGTAAAAATCCCTCGTGGGTTTTGATCTTTGATACGAACCCCAAGTTTTTTGTTCTCTAATTATCACACCACCCACCTTTTTTTCTGTTGTGGGCTCAATAGTTTTCTTCAGTTTGCTTTTGCAAGTCAAACTATCAGTTTATACTGTGACAACTTTCTTTGAAGTTGTAGATTATTTTCTATAGCAACTTTTGGAGGAAATTGCAGATTTTTGATTCCTTGAAGGATCAAAAATTTAATATCTCTAGGAGGGTCAATTCATTCTATGGGCATACCTGATAACTCATTTTTAGATCTCATAGAAAAGGTTAGGTCTTGGCTTTCTTGGGGAGAAAGAGACTTTTCTGGTTTGTCAACTGAATATCAAGTACCCAAACACACTTGCAAGATGTGTTCAATCTGCAATATGAGTTTCACTGAGTTCTGCATTAGATACCAGTGCAAGAGTTGTAGCCGTGTGTTCTGCGAAAATTGTACTAGGAAGAATGGGTCAATTCGACTATATGGCATGAAAAGTTCTGTTGAGAGTGTTGAAAATTTGATCTCTTGCAAGTTTTGCTCTGGTAGAAACGAGGCTGGGAGGAGATACAGTGAGAAAATTTACCCTTCATTGTCTCCACCACAAAGCCCAGAAGTAGAGCGGTCATGTTTGAGAGGTGAAGCATGTGACAAGTCCCACAACAGTAGGCAGATTCAGCGTGATCAACTTGCCTGTTACCTTGAAGCCAGGGGATTCAGTCTTCCTCCCTCTGCAGTCAACGATGGCAGTGCTGCATCATCCACTGGTCATCCGTCACCGGTGTCTGTTCGTCGATCTTCTAGCAGGTAAGTTTTTTATCGATATGATTACGAGAGTTGGCTAGAAAAAAATGGAGTTTTCTTGATTAATGTTTACCTTGGGTTGCCTGTAGTCCTCCTATGGTCATGGGTCATATAATTTATAACCATGTCTCTTGGTTTGTAGATTGCTGAATCGTTGATGTTTAGTATTGTTTTACTAGACTTCATACTTTTTGATAATGGATACTACCTTCTTTGAGTATGTAATGTTTGTAATTTATTGCTTTTATTAACTAAACATTAAAAGTTGATTAACGGACAAGATGTAGCAACAACAAACAACAAACTAATCTTTAATCTCAAATTTTGGGTTCGACTGTTTGAGAGACCAATATGGGAGATAGGGTGGGAAAAGGGAAAAATAAAATTAGAAACTTAAAAACAACAGACAAGATGTAGCAAGTAAATAAAAGAAAAGTTAATGTTTAATGCCCTTTCTTAAGTTTGAAGGTCAAAAGTCTGGTAAAGGTAGGGTGCTAGATGGGTTATTTTGGTAAGAAAGAGAGTACTATATAAGAGAGAGAGAATAGTGCAATGTGATAAAGACCTTATAAGATATTTTTCCACCTAACTATTAATTAGGTATCATGTGATTAAATTTGTTAAATTTTTCATTCCACTTACTAATGTAGGTAAAAAGTACACATGGTATTTACAGGTGCCTGTTCGATACCTTTCCACTATAAAAGGTGTAAGTGAACTTAACTTATAGCTCATGGAGGTTAGCAAATTGGAAAGATAATTTTTCTTTTTACGTCCAATCATGGCAAATTTTGGTCATTTTTCAATTTCCACTTAATGCAGGGGAACGGGGCTGTTTGATCACTTTAGGACTTCAGTGTCCACTAATTGTTTATAGTTCTTTGAGATAAATTGTTTGGATTTCTTGTGCTAGATACTCTATGAGGCACAAATGCCTAAACCAACATGGTGTCTGAAGATGGAATTTTTTCAAATTTGGTTGTCACTTGGCTAGTATGTTGCTCAAGTAATTTACTTTTTTCTTGGTAAAGATAATGTTGAAGTCATACAAACTGTATTCTTTTCATTGTGACTTCTGAGGTTTCAAACGTAGTAAATGAGACTTTCAGATTTGAGTGCAACACAAGTTGGACAGTTTGCATGGTTGTTGGCAACTTGCAACTACACGAAATAAAGATAAAAAGGTCAAGATGATGTTCATTTTTAGGTTCTCTGAAAAAGATTTTGTCATATAGAAAAAACTAACTTTGAGATGGGAAACAGAAGCCACAGAGAAAGTGTGGTCGTATTTCTTTCTGAAATGCCCATGAAAAAGAGCCTAACATTTTTCCTTTATCAGAAATAGATGGCTGCATATTGGGAACAAAAGACAGGAAACACATTGGTAGGTTTGTAATTAGAACCACATCTGTAGTACTGGTTCGCTGCCCCATACCCCTGAACATTGAGGGCTAATGTACAAGAAATGGAGGGGGGACCAGGCAAAGTTTGCTTGTCAGAAAGTGCACGCCAACACATGCAAATGCAATCACAGATGTGAAGCAGCAGTGTTATCAGGATTACTATTTTTCACACAAATCTCAAAATTGTATTAAGTAATACCTTGATCTTGCCCTTGATGCAAATAGTAGAGCATGTGTGAGAGATATGTTGGACATATCATTTGACGAGTGTGACATGTATATAAGATTTGGTCTGTTCTTTAGAAGTTACCATGCTTCATATCTACTATTGGCTACATGAGTCCTGTTTCTATGGTGAATGTTTGACTAATAATTCACTTATACTACAGGAGTGATGAAGAAGATGGAGACGATGCTGGGTCACACTTTTTTAGCCCATCCAGTGTATACTGTCATGACATGTCAGATATAGACACATGTAGTATTAGTGCTGGACACGAGTTTTACAGTTTTAAGTCATTGGACCCCAGTCCGTTGGACAGTCCCTCTAGGATTGAAATTGCTTCCAGTAGAGTTGGGCACCCTGTACAGCAAGACCAGGATCGAAGCCCAAAGTCTCAGTGTTACAGTGACTTTGATCAAAACACCATACCTGCTCTGAGAAGGTCTGAAAAGGAGACCGAGGATCCTGATAGTACTGACAATTGTGCTGATGATTTGTCAATCTTTGGTGATCAAAATGGGAACTTGCAAAAGCCTTTGGATTTTGAAAACAATGGCCTGATTTGGTTTCCTCCTCCCCCTGACAACGAAGATGATGAAGTGGAAAACAATTTCTTTAATTATGATGATGAAGATGATGACATTGGAGAATCTGGTATGTTCTCATCTAATAATAGTCTTTCAAGTATGTTCTCAGCAAAGGAGAAACAGAATGAAGGATACAAAGAACCTCTGAGGGCTGTGGTACAGGGGCATTTCAGGGCTCTTGTTTCACAGCTGTTACAAGGGGAGGGTATTAAAGTTGGCAATGAGAATGGATTTGAGGAGTGGCTTGACATAGTTACAAAAGTAGCATGGCAAGCTGCAAATTTCGTGAAACCAGATACTAGCAGAGGTGGCAGCATGGATCCTGGTGATTATGTAAAGATCAAGTGTATAGCATCAGGAAGTCCTGGCGAGAGGTATGATATACTTAGCTTTCCTATGTTCTCCCCTCCCAAACCATTTAACATGTCTTTCCTGGGATAAAGTGAAGCTGTGGTGTTGGTTGCAGCACTTTCATAAAAGGAGTAGTTTGTACAAAGAATATAAAACACAAGCGTATGACTTCCCAATACAAAAACCCTAGATTGCTGCTTTTAGGTGGAGCGCTTGAGTACCAGAGGGTTCCAAATCAGTTGGCTTCTCTTGATACATTGCTACAACAGGTTCTTTGTTATTGTATACTTGATTGTCATTTTGGTGCAATATGAACTACAGCTCTTAGAATTCTGGAAATGTTATTTTTTTTTATTTTGTTTCTTGAGAACAGGAGATTGATCATCTCAAGATGATTGTGTCCAAGATAGAGGCCCATCACCCAAATGTTTTGCTGGTAGAGAAAAGCGTGTCATCATATGCCCAAGAATATTTACTGGCCAAAGAAATCTCTTTGGTGTTAAATGTTAAACGGCCATTACTAGAGCGTATAGCCCGGTGCACTGGTGCTCAGATAACTCCATCTATTGACAAGATATCTGCAGCTCGATTGGGACATTGCGAACTATTCCATCTAGAAAGAGTTTCTGAAGAGCTAGAGACCGCCAATCATTCCAACAAAAAGTCATCAAAAACCTTGATGTATTTCGAAGGATGTCCAAGGCGCTTAGGTTGCACGGTAATGTGTTAGGTTTATGTCTCTATCTATCAATATTTCTAGTGGCACTTGAAAATGGATTATATCAGAGATATTGTCCAATTCTGAATATGCTGTTTTCTTTCCATTTTGACATTTAATTAGAACTAAGGTGCATTATCAACTTTTCTGTTTAAATAAGGTGCATTAGCAACAACTTTTCTGTTAACTTTCATTTTTCTGTAGTCCGATTTTTCTTCCAGTAACTTTGTAACCTCAACTGCAGATTTTATGTATCTTTTTTTTTTCACAAATTGCAATCTGAGACCACTACCTGTGCTTGTTTTTAGGTCCTTCTAAAAGGTGCTTGCCGAGATGAACTAAAGAAGGTTAAGCATGTTGTTCAATATGCAGCATTTGCAGCCTATCACTTATCTCTTGAGACTTCTTTCCTTGCTGATGAGGGTGCTAGTCTACCTAAGATGACTTTGAGGCCCTCAATCACAATACCAGAAAGAATTGCTACTGAAAGTGCCATATCTATCATCTCACACCCTACTACTCCAGTTCACCAAGCACTTGCTGACGGCATGGATCAATATGAAGGCTTAGTCGGCCTCACTTCAAAACTTGGTGGATGGATGCCATCTGAGCTAGTTGATTCTGCACATAATCTGGCTTTTCCTCCTGATGAAAGCAATTTTGCATCTGCAATCCCAGAATCATGTTCATGCAAGGACTTGTGTGAGCTGTCTGATGTTGGAAATGCTTCCATTGTCAGAATACTGGAGACTGGGCCTCAAGAGAAGTGTCCTGGTAGGGCTGAAAGAATAGATAAAGGTGAAGTCTCTGGTGATTACTTCTCTGCTGCTGACGGTCACCAGAGTATATTGGTCTCATTTTCAAGCCATTGCGTGACAAAAGGTACAGAATGTGAGCGCTCACGTCTGATGAGGATCAAGTTCTATGGCTGTTTTGATAAGCCACTTGGACGATATCTTCATGATGACTTGTTTGATCAGGTATATTTTGATGATTCTATTCTGTTTTCTTTGTTTCAAGACTTTTTGGAAATAACATTTCTTCATTGCCTTGCTGTTGCTAGACATCTTACTGTCAGTCTTGTAAAAAACCTATCGAAGCCCATGTGCAATGTTATACCCACCAGCAAGGAAGCTTAACGATAAATGTTAAGCGCCTGCCTTCTTTAAAGTTACCTGGTGAGAGAGATGGGAAAATATGGATGTGGCACAGATGTCTAAGGTGTGCTTATATAGATGGAGTTCCACCAGCAACCCGTAGAGTGGTCATGTCAGATGCTGCGTGGGGACTTTCTTTTGGAAAGTTCTTGGAACTTAGCTTCTCAAATCATGCTACCGCTAATCGTGTTGCAAGCTGTGGTCATTCTCTGCAAAGGGATTGCCTTCGCTACTATGGGTATGTGATCCTAAAATCACCACTCCAGTTGGTTTTTGATGGCTCTGCTTGTAGAATAATTCCTCCTTTTAACAGGTTTGGGAATATGGTTGCTTTCTTCCGCTATTCCCCTATTTATATCCTTTCAGTCCGTCTGCCTCCACTAATGCTTGAATTCAGTGGCCATTCTCAAGAAGAGTGGGTAAAGAGAGAGACGGCAGAGGTAATGTGAGCTCTACTATATTTTGTATCCTTATTTCCTCTTAACTGATCATATTTGAAAAATTAAACAGCAATCATGGTGCTCAAGAGATCAACATTGTTGCTAGGTTCCTCACAACCATTTCTTTTCCCCATCTCAGGTCACCAGGGTTATGGAATCTTTATATTTGGAGATATTTGAAGTACTTCAAAGCATGGAACAGAAAAGTACATCTGGAAATGAACCCTCAGATGCGACTGATTTACAAGTCCATATAAGGGAGCTGAAAGAACTGCTCAGCAAGGAAAGAGCTGACTATAGGGTAAGTAGAAGTGGCACCATTGTTTATGCCCAATCTTGTGTTTGTGATTTGCAATCGCTATCCTAACTTCTCAACCTCCTCGTTGCAGGATTTTCTCCAATCACATGGTGTGGAATCATCACAATCAGGTCACATGGCAATAGACATTCTTGAACTTAATCGTTTGAGACGGTCCCTCTTAATTGGTTCACATGTGTGGGATCGGCGTCTTTACTCTCTGGATTCCCTTCATAAAACAAGGAGTTCAAGTTCAAAGGCCATAAAGGATAGTGCAATTAATGAGCTAAAAGAGTGCAAAAGTGGTGTACTTCTCAAGAGTGAGAAAGTAGAGTTGATTCAGGAAGAAAATTCCTCTGGTGATGTAAAAGCTTCTAGCAATGATCTACAAACAGAGCTTGAGAAACAGCATTTACCAGCAGCTGAGCATTCTGTTCCTAGAGACTGCATGCTAAACCCAGGTTCCCATTCCAGGCCAGAGGAAACGCATTCTGAGAGTGAAGTTACAGCTGATAAGGCATCCTTAGAAAACAACCTCTCATCAGTGTCCAATTTGTCTGAAAAAATAGACTCTGCATGGACAGGTTCTCAGAAGACTCAGTTGTTTCAGAGCCCAAAGGTGGATGCATCCAATGCAAATTCTGCCAAGCATATTGATAATCCATCTTTTAGGAGAATTATGTCACCAATGAGGGTTTATTCCTTTGATTCTGCAATGAGAGCTCAAGAAAAAATATGGAAAGGCTTTCCCTCGTCGTCATTGCATTTGTCCACGCTTAGATCATTTCATTCCTCTGGAGACTACAGGAATATGGTTAGAGACCCTGTTTCTGATGTACTGAGGACATATTCTCAGATATCACCTAGGGAAGCCCAGAAATTGAGTTTTATTCTCAGTTCCACACCTGTGTTTATTTCGTCTGCCTCTCATATCGCTGATGGGGCTCGGTTGCTGCTTCCACAGACGGGCCATAATGATGTCGTTGTTGCTATTTATGATACTGAACCTACTAGCATCATATCGTATGCTCTTAGTTCCAAGGAATACATGGACTGGGTTGCGGATAAGTTGATTGAGCATGAAGGGGTGTGGAATCCCAGTAGCCCTAATACAGAAGATTCTGCAGGATCTACATACACACCCTGGCAGTCCTTTGGCTCATTAGACCTGGATTATATTCACCATGGAAGTTATGGGTCTGAAGAATCTTCTTCGACTGTAGGATCCTTGTTTATGGATCCCAAGAAATCTCCGCACTTGAGGATTTCTTTTGGGGATGAATCTTCAATTGCCGGGGGCAAGGTTAAGTTTTCTGTTACATGTTACTTTGCGAAGCAGTTTGATTCATTAAGAAAGAAATGCTGCCCAAGTGAACTGGATTTTGTACGATCCCTAAGCCGCTGCAGGAGATGGAGAGCACAAGGGGGAAAGAGTAATGTGTACTTTGCTAAATCATTGGATGAGAGATTCATCATAAAACAAGTCACAAAGACGGAGTTGGAATCCTTTGAGGACTTCGCACCTCAATACTTCAAACACTTGACTGATTCTCTTAACTCACGGGGCCCAACGTGCCTTGCGAAAGTTCTTGGTATTTATCAGGTGAAAATTTCTTGTCTTCATATGATTTTTTAATTTCTCTGCTCCCATATTCTGCTTTTATTGAAGAATACTAGCATTTTCTCTTAACCCTTTTCTTTTCCTGATTTTCATGAATGATACAAATGGCAGGTCACCGTTAAATATCTAAAAGGTGGTGGGGAAATGAAAATGGATTTGATGGTTATGGAGAACCTGTTTTACAAAAGATGTATTTCAAGAGTATATGATCTGAAGGGCTCTTCAAGGGCACGTTACAATCCGGATACAACAGGGACAAACAAAGTCTTGCTAGATATGAATCTATTGGAATCTCTGCGAACAAAACCAATATTTCTTGGTAGCAAGGCAAAAAGGAGTCTAGAGAGAGCTGTTTGGAATGATACTTCATTTCTAGCGGTAAACATCTTATTGTCCTTCCTGTTGGATTGTGTTAGGTCATGCTGTGTCTGTTTCTAATAACAATTACTTGATCATTTCTTTTTGCTTGTTCAGTCTGTTGATGTGATGGACTACTCATTGCTGGTTGGGGTGGACGATGAGAGCAAAGAGCTAGTTTTAGGCATTATAGATTTTATGAGACAATATACATGGGACAAGCATTTGGAGACATGGGTTAAGGCTTCAGGTATACTTGGTGGTCCTAAAAATGCTTTACCAACCATTATTTCTCCCAAACAATACAAGAAAAGATTCCGAAAGGCAATGACCACTTATTTCCTCACAGCTCCTGATCAGTGGTCTTCTTGAACACATTGTATTCCTTTTTTGGTTCCTTGGTTAATAAGGGAATGGGAAAATATTCTTGCAGATAAGTGGAAATTTGGGAGATTATTTATTTTGTGTTTTTACCTTTCTTGTACATGGGCGGAAATGGCCCAAAATGTGAGGCTTTGGCACAGGAGGGAAATAGAATTTCCTAGGTGAAATTTGTTTGTACTTTAATTTTTGTAGAAATGCAAAAGAGTTACCTTGGGGAAAAGCCCCTCACAAGATTTAGTGTTGAAACCCATCTTTTCTATTATTCAATGTGCATCGCAGATGATCATACCTTGCCTGTAGCTTCTTGTACAAAAGATTAACAATGCACCAGATTCTGGCTATGACTTTTGGATTTTTGGTTTCTACACATTGATTTCTTACATGTAAGGTCTAAAATGTATTCCCAAAAATTTCCAAGTTGTGAATGTCACGAGTTTTACTTATGAGGGTCAAATTCAGCCCTAGTACTCTAATGAATTTTCATTATATAACCTTTGTGTAAGGGCAATTTTGGTCATTATGAACAAGATATTTAAACCATGAAAAGTTTGTGCAATAACTTTTCATATATGTTAGTTTTAGTGGGCCAAAAAAAAAGGAAAGTATGAGGGCTAAACTTTTCATTTCTTTTGTTGGTTTGATCTTGCCTTGGCATCTAAGTTTTGTATTGGGTTTTTTTCTTCACATGAAATCCTTTTTTTTCTAGTCACCAATAATTTCTTCATGCGCGAAGTATGGACAGCTTGATTGTGGAATTCTATATGTTATCTTGTTCTTGAAGCTGATGGGAGTGAGAAAGAAAAGCTATTTGAAATATATATTTACTCCAAGCCCTGGGCAACAATTTTTTTCCCGTACATACGATGGACCACATTACAATAGTCAAGGATTCTTTACTAAGAAATCCCATACTAAAAATCATCGACTCCTAGATTTTCTCCCGTTTAGTGTTGACTTTAAGAGGCAACAGCTAGCTGAATTTCTTCTTTCAGGGACGCGTAAAACAAGATATCATTCATATCACTATTCGTTCTTTTCAAAATTCCATAGTTCCAAACAAGTTTGGCTAACCATGGAGATCCAAAAGTTCATCATTAACTCTGCATGAATCTCGATACAATGTTTTTTTTTGGGGGGGGGATAGGGTGGGGTCAATCAACATCTTGCAAGGATCTTGTCATGATAGAGTGAAGGAAAAATGAGGAAATGCTATGCTTAGAAGCGACAATGGGAACGCTAGATGTCTCCCCTCTTGGACACCTTCCTTGACAGCAATGTTGGAGTTCAATCATGACGCAAAAACTGGTTTCCAAAGTCATCTTATGGAAAAACCCATTTTAGATCATATATTGAAAACAAAAAACAAAGAAAGAAATTCATATCCCAAAGTTTTATAATCAATATATGATTACCCTTTATCTCCAACCAACCAATTAGGTGATACACCACACAACTGATGAACCAAATTCCTATCTAAATTAAAATATTTCAAAAAATAAAAATGTCAAAATACATCCTCCCCCTCCCATTAAACATGGCACGAGAAATATGGATCACCGTCTTAAGAAATGAACAAAAATTCTAAAAACGTTACCTCACGTTCCTTGAAACCTTCCCAGCTGATTTCCTCCGATCAACTACACTGTCATCATTCATCAAAGCCTCCTCGGAATTACTATTGTTAGCATTTGCAATACAAAGTCCCATGATTTTCTCAGCTACCTCGGTCTCGTCTCTGCTTTCTTTCATCATCTTCTCAACTTCGGCCTTTGGTAGTCTCATCCTTACCCTAGCCGGCCCAGGCCCACTTGGGCCCGGCCCGTCTGCTGAGATACCTCTTGCCGGTTTCATTATGGACACATCCGAGGATGATCTGCGCGCCAACATTAGACTCTCGAGCCTGTCTTTGGCGCTCATGTGAATCCCCGATCTTACCCTTCTCGTGACCCCCTGATCTTGAGGGAATTTTGGTAATTCCACAAGAAAATAGAGCCTCTTTGGCTTCAACTCTTGATGGGGTTCTAAGGGCTTCGCTCTAATCCCAAAATGCTTCACTGCTTCTGATTCCAACAGCACGTGACCTGGATAGTCCTTCACTATCTCTCCTGCATGAGTTGGAGTCTTGATTTTGAATGTTTGGCCATCTATCTTCATGATTTTCGCACTCTTTTTGCTTCGCAAGCTATTTCCCATGTTTTTGTTTTGAGAATTCTCAATTTAGCTTTTGTATTCTTTTATGTTTTGAAAAAGAATTTTGAGTTTGAGAATTTGGAGGGGTAGATATTATAGTATTTGTTATTGGCCCACTTATTGTTATGATTGTCTTTTTTATGAGATCATTGGCATACGATCCATATTTCGACTTCGACTGATATAATTTAAATATTTGTGGAAACTTTATTTAAGAACGGTTCTTCCATCATAGTTTTTTTTCATTCTCAAATTTCGAAATCAAGATTTGGTTAAGTGACCTATCATCCTATTCTACTAGACCAATTGACCATTGATTTATTATGATTATGATTATTATTATAATTCCACCAAGAGGCTTCACATGATATATGGTGGGTGTGGGATTTGGACATTATAGTTTTATGGGCAGTTGTTATTGTTATTGGGTCATAGGTCAAATTTAGAGGCCAAGGATTTTGAAAATTCAAGACATGTTTTGACAAAACAAAACTAACAAGAAATACATGACTCTTTCACCTTTCTTATCTTTATATTAACTGATTTTGTTCACTTCCTTTCCTTTGACTGGATATGCCTGCAACTGTTAGGATGATTTAGGCTGTCTTCTTGTTTTACGGAAAATTGAAAATAACTTTTTGAATAACATTTTCTTCTTTATTTCTTTTTTTTTTCTTTCTTCTGTCCAAATTTCCATCTATAAAATAATTTTGAACTAATAATTTGTTTTGAATATTTGACAGGTTCGAGCTTAGCTTTTACGGGCTCAAAGAAAAATATCTTGTGCCCAAAGCGATGTCTGATAGATTAAATAATTTAAAATCTATAATTTTATATGACAGTTTATCTCGATAAGTATTCAAATATACTGATCTCGTCCAAGAGTTCTGAATGATCATAAGGTCATAGTTTTGACCCTTTGTTTTTTGGCTCCATGAACGAGTGATTTCTCCCAACAAAGTGAACCTAAAGCATCTTGGGACGGGCCCGTGATATATGGAGGGGTTACATTTGACAAGCGATGATGGCGGTATTCCTATGGAAAATTCATTCAGGTTCTCGTGTGAAATTGACTTAGATCGGATCGTGACAAATATTCAAATTCTTCCTTACATGCAGGTTCCATTTAAAATATCAAAATTAGATTAATTTGAATTAATAAAAAAATTATAAATATAATAACACATTTCATATTTTTTTATTGAAAATTTTAATTCCCTCTTATAAAATTATATATATTCACCCCTTAGACTAAAAATTGGAAATTATGTAAATTTCCAACAATTTTCTTAGATTGATTAGCCAAAATAAGAAATGAAAAAATAAAAATAAAAAAACAACTTTCTTAGACTAAAAATTGGAACATGGAAAATATACTAATTCGTGTTTGTTAGATAAGTGAAACACGAGACCTAGGCCAAAAGTTGAGGAGCTTTTTGATCAGTGTGTTAAGCAAATGAAGTGCAGTGCAAATTTTCACTCCCAGCCATTTGTATACATGTTTCTACAAAACATGTTTCCATTTTTTCAAAAATTCATGAAACAAAAATACTATGAAATCTTGCCTACGAGACAGTTGTGAAATTTTATGAAATGGGGTCAAGTCATTTTATCATGCGACTCATTTACAAAATTACTAATCAAATAGTGAAAAGCAATTTTTAGAGGCTATAAGGGCATTGAACTGTACAATAGAGGGCGAGTCCGATAAAGTAGGATCATTAGAGTTTTATCTGGGAAAGTTTATATTAAATTCAAATAATTTTAATACAAAAATATCGATATAATGATAACTTTACTTAATTTTATGAAAAATTATATTTTTAATAATTAATTTAAATTAAAATAGAAAAATAAATCGAACTGTAAACCACTAGAACCACTTTGATGATCAACTGAATCATGCAAATGACAAGGTGGGGTTGGGCTGATGTCCCTTTAGTATTTGACTCCTAGCAAATTGTAAATGTGCCTAACACTCCCAAAGGCATAGAGCCAATGAGAAAGCACCAAGTGTCGGGATCTTAACCCCAAAAAGTGGACATCTTTTTTTTTTTTTTAACAACCAATTTTGACTAATTTATTATTTACTTTTTCTTCTACTTTTGAAAAAAAAAGGGTTGAGAGGTTGTGGTGGGGACTTGAATGAAACCAAGTGGTCACTAAAGCTTCATCCTTGAGAGCTCACTTTCTACGCTATAAGCCGACCCGCAGAAAAATCATGTTAGCATGAAGAAAGTGTTTGCACGTGCACGTGCTTCATGACCACTTTAAACATGTCACAATTCATTTTTTCATCATCACAGTGAAGGGATTAAGATTTGTTAAAGGCAATTTTCTCATACATTTCAGATGGAGATGGCAGATGCATGGCCAAATCTATTGCATCCCCCCCCCCCCCCCACCCCAATTAACATAAGAAATCTCTTTCCCTCCCTCCCTCCCTCCCTCTCAGTGCAGCTACTTTTAGAAATGAGTATATTATTTTGGATGCGTTTTTTAAATGTTTAAGATAATTATTGAAGACTCAAATAATGAATATGCAAAGCATAATAAATTATCTCTATGAATTTAAAAACTTTTTCTTGTATTTGGTCTATTTATGGATATTTATAATATTCAAGATTACACAATATTATATATGAAAAATTCTTTTTTGGGCTCTTATCCCCCCGAGGTCTTCCTTGACTACCAGGATTTTTCTTTTTGAAAAACTCTATTCATTTTGGTGTAGACAAAGGCTTATAATTCTAGGTTTTAATAGCATTTGTTATCGGTTTTCTTTTTAATTTACTATTGATTAAAAAAACATTCAATGTTTAAAATAACGAGATGAAACTAAGAAATTACCACTCATCGCAAAATTATAAGAGATCTCCTCTAAAATCAAACAATTCTATCAGATTAAGTATTATTGTATTTGGTAAAACATCTACTATATCATGATTATAATTTTGTTTTAGGTGGTGTTTTGTGTCTATGCCACATTCGGTTGTTATGTCTTGCCAGCTTGATCTGACTTACGGTCTGTCGTGTACTCTGAGATAGGGAAAAAAAAAAAGCTTTGAAATCCAATTAAGGGTTATATGCAATGTAGGGCTTAATGATGCATTTTCACAAATCCCCTGTTTCAGTTTTACTAATGGAACAAAACAAAGCACTGTATAAAGATTTCGTCAACAGAGAAGAATGAATTACATGGGCAAGCATAGAGAACATAAAGATTGAACGGGCACAAATTGGGGAATTGAGAAACAGCTTTTGTTTTCTCATGCTTTTATGAACAATCTCCACACCTTAGAAAAATTAGTGTACACGTCTTCATCAAATAATGTTGGGAAAAAAAATAGATTTCTAAAAAAACCCTTTCAAGGTACAACATGTGTTAGAGCTGCTGCAACTTCCGAAGATGCTCTAATAATGAATTGGCCTTCCTCTGTCCTCTCTCCGTGCCATTTTTAGCAATTTCTGTCAAGGGTATAACAGCTCCAAGCCTACTCAAACAGGCAAGGTTCTCGGTATCTCTCTTGCACAAGGCAAGCAGAATTGCGGCAGCATTCTCTTTGTTTCGCGGCAGACCTGTTCTCAAAAGATCTATCAAAACAGGTATTGTGCTAGCTTTTACTATTGCAGCCTTTGCTTCTTGATGACTGGCAAGAACTGAAAGTATAGTCAGTGCTTCATCTACCATGCAAGTGCTCGAATCTGTAAGCATCTTTAACAATGCTGTGATTATGCCAGCCCTCACTGCTCTACCCTTATTTCCTTGATATATGCACAAATTGAAAAGTGCTGTTGCAGCATCTTTTTTCCCTCTTGCACTTCCATTTTCGAGCAACTCTACTAGAGCTGGTATTGCACCCGATGCTCCAATTATTATTTTGTTCTCATCTGCAAGCGACAAGCTAAAAAGGGTAGCCGCTGCATTCTCTCTAGCTTCCATACTTCCGACTCTGAGCACTTGTACAATTGAGGGAATGGCATTAGCAAGCATTATGAGTCCTTTGTTATTTTCATAGATAGAGAGGTTCAGGATGCAAGTAACAGCATTTTCTTGTGTTGTGATTTCTTCAGACGTTAACAGGTTGACCAGAGTTGGAATTGCTCCTGCATCTGCAATTAGTATCCTATTATCTGTGCTTCTTTTGGAAAGTGACCGAATTTCCGCTGCAGCTGCTTTGCGTTCTTCATTTGAACGACTTGAGAGCTTGTGGACTAGTGCTTGAATGACTGTCATGTCTGAACTAACATCACGTGATGTCCCATCACTTCTTTTTATCTTCCCATTTGTTAATCCTGTTGGCTGTTCAATCTTGTGTGCATCACACCACTGAGTTATTAGACTTCTCAATACATAATTCGGGGTCAATGTCAGATTTTCAAGCTTCTGCTGTGTTTTAGGACACGTTGCATTTCCACTATCAATCCATCTTTGAATGTAGGATCTCTCATAGGTCTGCAAAACCATGATAAGTTAATTCCAAAGGCAAGAATAAAAAAGATTGGCAGGGAAAAAAATAGAGGCCAGGAGAACAACTTGGATTGCATAATCCCATGAAGCATTAAGCACACCTCCATTAAGCTTCCTGTGTTTATCCTTGAAGTTCGTGATTTAGTCCTAGTTCTCAAATTGTGTCATTCAAAATTCATTATTTTCAACCTTTGCTTAGGTAGCTGAACTAAGATTAAGTTCATTCACTTAAGATGAGACGTTTCAATTCACTTTTAAGAAAGGATATATGCAATGCCATAGTTGATGTCTAGGTAATAATCAACTAGGGAGTCTTCTCAAGGCAGGTTTGTCAACAACTAGTGTGTGAGTTTTAGTTCCAAAAAATGTGGTAGCCAGACTGTGGCTATCAGGTTGGGCAAAAGCAAATTGAATAAAGCACCTTATATGAATGTTAGGTTTCACTTTCAGATAGTAACAATACCTGTCCTGTGGACACAATTACAGGATCCCTCATCAGCTCAAGAGATATGGGGCAGAGGAAATCATCAGGTATTTTGACCAAGTCTTTCTTTGCCTCTACGGGGTTCTTGCTAGTAGAAATGTTTTTGTTCTCAGCGTCTGCATTATTCGAGCAACTGACCTCCGATGATGTAGAGGAATTTTGCAGCTTACTCATTGTATGTGAATTATGGCCTTTTAAACTGTCATGCTTTGGAAAGATACCAAGTTTTCCTTCATCATTGTCACTTGATACGATGTCAGCATGCAAGCTTCCAGTTACCCTGTCCTCTAGTAACAATGAGTGTATCTCCTTGTCCACTGGTTGTGATGAGGTATGGGATATCATTTTCGAGTTTAAATGCCCATTTTTTTCTGAAGCCCTTCTCAGTTGTGCCCTCACCAATTCAACCTAGAAAAAGGAGAATGAGTTAGACCATGATGTTCACGTAAGAATTGGAGGTGGTATAATACTCAAAATCCAAATTCTTCTACCTGTTCTTGAACTTCCTCAGAGATTTCAAAACGATCATATGGTATGTTGCCCAATGCTTTCTCCAATTTCCAAGCCACACACTGGAATTGCAAGGAAATCTTCTTGGAAGCTCCATCCTAGAAGTCACCAAGGAATTGCCATTAAAGATGTACTCAAAGGTGAAATGGTAGAGTATACACATACACATATATCAGTTCACCAACATATAAAATGTGGACATTTTCCAAATACACCACGCAGAAAGTAAAAACCTTACGTCTCAGGGGCAAAGCCAAAAGTCTATATCAGAAGCAAAATACAATATTCAGGTCAATGATTTCATGCGAATGATGGTAAATATTTTTAGTGGGCAAACAGAAATCATATACATAAAACTTTTTCATAAAACTTTTTCTTAAAATTTGACGGGCGGCTGCCCCCTGCCACCCCTCATTTCGCCCCGCTTATGTTCCATCGAAAAGAATCCGGAGATTAAAGGTGGTCATTTGTATTTCCATGGTTCAGGAAGGAAAGAAACAGTGTGTTTCACAAGTCATGCATCAAAATCTTTACATAACTTCAAAAAACAAAAAGGTATGGCCAACTTGAATCCGTTTTCGTTTTAAAATAGGTTGTTTCAAATTTATCCAGATTAAACCCACTTCACAACTCTCACCCACCAACTCGATTTTTTTTTTTATATATATCTAGCTCAGTCGGCTAAGTCCTTTCTGATCATCCTAGTCCTTTAAAAACCTTCTTCACCAAGGATTTTTTTTTCCCTCTTTCTTTCTCCTTTTTGGGCAACTCCTCACTCCAACAACTATGTTGCCACCAATTGATTTGTTTGATATGACAACATTAATTTCTACTTCTCCATTTTAAATTCTTTCTCTTCCTAGAAAATTCAATTAATATGCGCGTCTCATGTACTCAGGTTTAAAATTCATGTTCCAATAAGCTAATGCAATTTAAGAGTAACATTTTAAAATCAAATTACCTAAATTCCTCACGGCGTTAACAGAAAACAGAACCAATATTAAAATTAAGGACGAAATCGAACTTACAGAGGACGAGATCTGAGGATCGAACTTAGAGGCGACAAACAAGAGTCTCTTAGCTGCCTGAAGCGCGAGATTCAGATCGGAAAAGCAACATGACGACGACGACGACGACGACGACGACGACGACGACGACGAAGTCGATTCATCCAAGGATCTAAAATCGCCGTTGAAATCCCTGATCTCTTCTAAAAAGTGAGAGAATAGCGAAATCCGTCGAGCTAGATCTGTTCCATCCTTCTTAAAAACGTCGCTGAATCCGACGGACGAAAATTTTCCGATATCCTTTACGAGGTCAAGCAGAGGCTCAGCCGCAGCCGCAGCCGCAGCCGAAGCCGCCGACGCCGCCGCCGACATTGACACGTGGAGGGTTGCCGGAGTTTGTGTTGGAAATGCAGTGTGTGGCTGGTCCGGGCCACTTTTAATTGTGTGAGCGGAAGACAAACAGTTCATGGGAGTCTGTGTGTGTGTGACATGGATTAATGTAAGAAATCTGTGAGAGAGAGAGAGAGTGAGAGGTGAGGAAACCGGGAATCTCGGAAGAGAGTAAAATAATGGAAAAAAACAGTAGAATACAGTTGGCTTGGGAATATTGTGAATTGGATTGTGTGATATCATATATAGACAAACAACCCTTTCTTTTTCTTTCCTCAAATGATTAAGTAGAGAACAAGTATTAGAGTTTGTTCGAGCTAATTTATATAATTTTAAATTAACTTACACCAATAAATCCATGAATTAAACCTAGTACCTAGTCCAGATCAAAATTGAAATTCTGAAATTCAGTTTAAGTCCAAGTAATAGAGAGATTACTGTGTTGGTTGTTTTATCGATATTGATTTCTCTCATGATCGGATATTTATATCTTTTAAATAATATATCATATTTGACTTTTATATATGAAAAAAATAAATATTAAAAATGTTTTATCTCTTAAAAATTCAAACCGATCTAATTAAATTTAGTTATGTCTAATGTTATTATTAAATACCGATAATTTTTTTAAAAAACTATATTTATTGCTTTATTATGTTTGTTTCTTAAAAAGAAATTCATTAGCTAAAAGGACTATTGAGTTAGTATTTTGTTTAATAATTACCGAGTTTCATGTTATCATGTGTTATATTTTATTTAATTTGAAAATTATTTTAATTTTTTAAATTATTTAAATTTGAATAATTATTTCTTTAATTATTGGTGAGTGTCAATCCAATCAAAAATAAAAATACCTATTTCACAAAAGATGAGTCTATGGTGAGTAGAACGATGAATCTATTTTTTTTAAGAAAAATAAAAATAAAATATGAGAATTTGAGAAATTATTTAAATCTAACAAAAATAAAAAAAATCAATAAAATTAACCAGAACAAAACAGTTAAATAACACCAATTTAAGAAATAAATATCAATGATAATGAAACCTAACCAAAAGAATTATTTCCAGTATTTGATTGATAATTGATACAAAAATTACTCAATATTGTATGAATAAATTATTTATAGCCATTAATTATTACAAAACAATCAATCTCTCTTTATTTTTTTAGTAATTAAGATATTATCGTTAATTATTTTCTTAATTGAAAGACAACCCAAGAAACGCTCACTGAATTTAATATTTCGACAGCGTTAAAACCTAGAGAGAGCCGATTCTAATTACAAATTCTAATATAAATTTATTTAAATTAGATTATTTAATCTCTTGATATAAGTTAAACCGTTTACGAAACCGAAAAAATATGTTAATTACTACTCTATTAAAAACAAAAAAAAATCTTGTTGTTTTTAAATGGTCGTAAACTATTTTAAAATTATTAAATATAAATCTCTATTTAACAAATACAAAACAATCATAAATATTATAAATATTATGATATAAAGATTAAATAAATGTTCACAAATATCAAACCAATAAAATTACTTAAATTTCATAATATTTATTTATTAAGGTTCCAACAATTTTTTATTAAAAAAATAAATTAGAAACAAAACATGATAAAAGTAAAACTCACGTATGATTTAAATGTGAAATGATAAGAAAAATATGCTCCTTCCCAGCTGTAGCCGTTTTCTCTCCCAAATCTCTATCTCTAGTCAAGAAATAAAGAAAATATGGAAAATGTGTCTCTCTAAAACTGCCAGCTGCAACCCTTTCGGGCTGCACACCTCTCAACACTTTTGTAACATGAAACACTCCTATATATATATATATATATATACAGGAGTAATAACCCTAAGATAAGATGGAGTTTTTCCTATTATTTTACTTTAGAAAATTATTCAAATTACTTTCTAACAGAAGATAAAATTTCCTAAAAGATAATATTTTAAAATTTTCAAATAAAAAAATCTTAAAAGATAAAATATTTTAGGAGTTGAATTTCTAAAATTTCCTTTCCCCAAATATTAGAAATGGAACAAAATTTTCAATATCTTCAATATTTCCAAAAATATTGTTGTCATGATCCGCGCGCCCACGTATTAATGAAAGAGTATTACTGTCTAATTTTTCATCCTATGCATAATTATTCCAATTTAACTCATTTTTCTTTATTTTCCATAATAAGCATTCTCCATCAATTCTAACATATCAAATATCACAAAATATAAATATTAGTGTAATATTTATTTAAAAATAAAATAAAATAAAATAAATCACAAATACTATATTTATTTAAACCTTATCAATTATCACGTGTAATTTGATTTGTTTAGTCTTTAATTAATTTGATCTATATAATATTACTTTTCTTCTTATGCCGTTGTTTTTTTTTTTTTCCTTTTATTTTCTTTCTCTGTATTTAATCTGTAGAATTTTTTTTCCCTTTTTTGAAAGTAAAATAGGTCTTAATTTAAGTACTAATATTAACGGATTTTTAAGGAAAGATAATTAAGTAGTAATAGTTGGCCGTTGGGTTTCAGCTAACTAAAACAAGATATCACATACAGCTTACGAGTCTGCCAATTACGTGTTTCTTGTCCTTGTTTTTCATTAAATTTGAATAAAATTTAATTAGCCGGCCAAATCTAATTAAATAAGATTAAAAGACGTTTGAAAATATTTTATTTTCATGCAAACAAATATAATAATGACAAAAATGGGAATATCATTTTCGAATGTTTCAGATCATTTCTTTAAAACAAAGTAAACTTTTTTATATTTTGCAAAAATTAAGAAGATTATCCTTTTGATTAATGTTTTCTTTCAGCATTTTCGGGTAGTGTTCAGCATGTCAACCATATAAATAATGGCAAAATGGGTAAGTTCTTCCTCTTCTAGATGAATGAATTAGTCCTTTTCTTCTTTTCATTTGAACCAAAATTAAGATTGAAATTTTATTATATTTTGATATGTTCTTCATTTTTTCCTCTTACTCAAATTATCTTTTAAAATTTGAAATCAAAACTCAGTTTATTATTGTTTTTCTTCTTCTTCTTCCTTTCATTTTTGTCTTAAATTTATTTTATTTTATTTTATTCATCGGATTCTTGGATTTCATCTCAATAGACCTCCTAGAATTGTTGATCTTACTTCAATTAGTTCATGAATCAATTGTTAATGGCCCGAATTTGAGGGAAATGGAATGGTCTAATCTTGATGTCAAGTTTAAGTAATATTAAGTCATAATCCATTCACACTGACTCGGAATTTATATTTTTGACTTGCTTGTTATTTTGTCACTTATAATATATTTTGTTATATTCATTTTCATTTTTCAGTTTATCTAATGTCAGTGTGAAAATTTTGTACTACTCCCACTTTCACCTTCAATTAAGAAGTTGCTTTCAAAAATTTCCTTAGACCACTCGTAAAATTTTTGAAGTTCGGAAAAATCAAAACCAAATGGGTCTGATTCAAGGTACCCATGTTTCATAATTTAATTTTAGACCTTGCATTTTTTTTAATAAATCAATGATATTCGATAATCATATTTAATATAATTAAATTCGATTCGAGTCGTGTTGATCTCTTGAGTGATAAAAATTTTCTATCGTCTAATTTTCATCATATACAGTAATCAAATAACTTTATTTAAAAAATATCAGTATTTGACTACCAAATCAATTATTACTTAATAGACTTTGCATGTTTGTGCGTCTTGGAATGTTGCTCTGAAAATTTCTAAGGGATAGACTTGAGGGTCTAAGAGCAAATGCCTTTATTGCGACCTTTTCTCATTTGGCACAAAGCAAATATGTATATTTTTCCAAGATAAAGATGTCAACTTGGCAAAACCCAAAACAGATTTCATCCAATGTACTGAACACAAAAATTGTTGTTTGAAAAATATAACTTGGTAATGATATGGACAAGGTCACAGCTAGAAGAGGATATATTGGATTTTTATTAAATGGGTAACCCTTTTTTTAATGTGCATGATATGGTCCATCTCTTGGTGCTTTATTAAAATCCTGACGTGCTTGCAACAACTAGGTCGTTTGTTTGGAAGCATGGACGGCCAATGGTTGCGGATTTTGCCAAATATAGTTTCTTATTTCCATATGATTACATAATTGAATAATATGTATGTATATCACCCAGCCACGTCCATAAAATGCCAAGGAGAATTCTTTTTTTCCTGCTTAGAATCATAAATCAAACTCATAAAAAGGCGACTCCGATTCGTTGAAATTAAAAAAGAAAAATTAATATATAATATTATAGTGGTATTTCAACAAATACATTAAAATTCTTGAAAATACAAATAAAAATTATTATTAAAATTATTAAAAATATTATAAAAATTATCATATATGTCTTTCGCCCCTCTCTTACATATTATATTTTCTTCTTTTAATATAACTTTCGGTGTGGGCTCTAAATATAAGTATAAGAAATATGAAAATTTAAATTTAAGTTATTTTATTAGTGTAAAGAGACAGATTTTTTATCGATGGTTACACAAAAAAGTAAAAAAAAAAAAAGTTATTTTCATTTTCGAATCTTCATGACGAATAAAATAATGATAATAACAATGCAAGAAGTTGTGGTTTGCCATCGATGAGTACTGATTAGATCCAGTAAGATCAGATCGGTGAGGAGGACTAACTTCGGCGGGGTGGATGGGTGCATTAACTATTATTTAAGTTGATGCATAGAATTTTTCCAAGTTCGATTGTTTGGGCAAAGATTGGAGTCAAATGGCTGAGATTTTTAAGGACATTTCACTGTTCAGATTGAATGGATAATCCTGGACACAAAAGAACAAACCTATAAGATATATCATCAAATAAGATCGAATAAAAAAAGGTACGATAAAAGTGAAAAAATTCTCCAACTTAAACTATCTAAAACGACAATCCAAGTTAAATATGAATTAAATACAAGGTTAGTGATCGATGGGAAGCTAAGATACTAATGGGACATGGGATAGGGCGGTTGATGGACACAAGGCCCAAAAGGACAGGCACAAGGACCTTGTTACTGTTGGACTCAGTTGAGCCCAAGCATCCCATACCAAGACAACAACCAGAAGACATGAAAGGGAAGTAGTACCAAACTTTTGTTGTTCTTTTTTTTTTTTTTTGGTCCAGACTCCGGCATGTGATGTTTTGTTCTGATTAATTCGGATCGAAATAAATTAAGTATTTAAAAAATAAAACTTTCTTGATATTTCAAATCCAAAATCTTATTTAAAAAATATCAATATCTAATTATTGAACTAATTGGATATTGATCATACTCATCAATTCTTTAATTGAAAGTTTCCATCTTTAGAAGTCTTCAACAAGAATTGTCATGTTTAAATTAAGTCCCTTATTTGTAAAGTAATTGAATGTGTTAAGGATGAAAAATAATATAACAATATGAAATTCTAATTATCTATTATCTCAATAAATTATTATAATAAACATATTTTATATATAAAAAACATATTACTATAAATATAAAAATAAAAAGTTAAATATTATGGAAATCAAATTAATTATTGATTATTTCTAATATATAATATTTTTAATATTTATATTTTTTTAATTTTGATATATATAATTTTCTAATGGAGTGAACGTACACAAAAAAATCAGTGTTTTTTCGTTTTCATATTGAAGTATCTGATTTATTATGTATATTAAAGAAATAGTAACCGAATAAACTTCAATAATCGTAGAAGATTTTCCCCTTTCTGGGAATTTTGGGAGTTATCATTGGACGTTCAATCCTTGTCCTCAATGTCTTTTGCTTCTTGGTCTTGATGTTTAAGAGAGGCAGGATTATCCTCAGTGTGCGACGTATCATTTCAACCAAAAAAAAAAGTGTGCGACGTATCAAACAAACTCTTCTATTGTAATTGTTTATTGGGGAGAGAGGGAGAGAGAGAGAGAGAGAGATTAATATTAAGCCGTCCAATAGACAATCGTAGAAGGTGCGGTGCTGGTGTCCTTATGGGGATCTTTTTGCACATTTATAGTATTGATAACTCTTACTTTACCCAGAAAAAGAAATATAGTAAAATGTAAATTTAGCCTAAGTCTTGTAATCATGATTCCATCGAAATGACCCCTACAATAAAGTGTGCATAACAAGTTTAATCATGCTTACGTCAGTCTTCTTTTCTAAGAAAACTTGTATATGATAATGTATAGACTTGAATTTTAAACAAGCAACATTCATAGGTTTGCCCAAAGCTTAAATGTAGTAAAGCATCCACTTAGAAGACAACATTTTTCTATTTGGCATTCCCAGTCCCAAGATAAGTCGTAAGTATTTAAAGGACAAGCATCTCCTTGTTTCAACCCATGATTAGTCTGAACTAGGGTCATACGGATCGAGTTGAGTTCAATCCGCTCACGAGACTCGATTCAACTTGACTGGAGTTTGACTGAGTTTGAGTCAAGTTCTCCATATATCAAGTCGAATTCGAGTAGTAGAATTTTAGACTCGAAAACTCAACAATTAACTCGATAACATAATATATATAAAAAATTAATTTATTATAATATAAAAATTAAATTAAATAAAAAATATTAATATTATCTGTATATTATTAATATTAAAATATAAACGAGTTTATGAAATTATAAACGAGTCGAGTTCGAGTTTGAATTCATAAAATTATAAACGATTTGAGTTCAAACCTTATTATTATTATTCGTCGAGTTCAAGTTTGAATTCGAGTTCGAATCTCCTAAAAGGAACCGAGTTCGAGTTTGAGTATAACGATTTTCGGGATCGACTCGACTTAATTATATTCCTAATCATAACTTATTCCAACCCAGAGCAAACACCAGTCAAAACTCTCTTACTCCCAAGTCTACAAAAATATTAATTTGTTCAGCTTTTCCTGTTTTTCTCCTTTTTATCATTCTTTTCGATCTTGTCTTACTATTATAGAAAGAAACAAGTGGAGAGGGGGAAGGGGAGTGGAAGGGAATGCCGGTTGGGAACAGTTGGCTATTGTTTTCTCTCTCTGTTTTTTTTTTCTTTTTTTGGGGCTCAACTTATGATATTGGGTTTACGTGGATCACTTAGGCAACATATGATATTGGGCTCTTTCCTTGGTCCAGTGAAGGTGTACAAACAATTAAAAAGGAGAAACCTGTTTCTCAAAATGTTCTAAATGATTTAAAAAATTTTCAAAATTATAATTTTATCTTAACCATATCTTATCTTATCTTTCTTTATCTTATTTTTTCTTATCTTTTCTTACTATTATTTTTTTTCTTAATTTTTCTTAGTCTTACTATTATAGAAAGAAACAAAAGGGACGGGGTGGGAGGGCGTATCACGTCAGATGGAAACAATATGCCACTGTTCCATTTTTTTTTCTTTTTTTGAGTTTTTTTTTAACTTCCTTTTATTTTCACTCATTTACCCTTTTTTTATTCTTTTTTTTTTCACTCTTCGTTTTTCCTTTTTTATTTTATTTTATTTTTTTTGGGTTTTTTCTTCTTTCTTTTTTTCACTCCTTTTTTTGGAGTTTCACTGTTACCGATTTATTACTTTTTTTTCACTCATTTACCCTTTTTTTTGTTTCTTCTTCTTTTTTTTTTTACTTCTTTTTTTTCACCATTTATTTTTCTTTTTTTCACTCATTTTTTTAATTTCATTGTTATCAGTTTACTACTGTTCATAATTTTTTACTTCTTTTTTTTCACACATTTACCCTTTTTTTTTCACCATTCACCATTCCTTTTTTTTTTTTACTTTTTTGGGTTTTTTTTTTTTTTTACCCTTCATCCTTCTTTTTTTTCACTATTTTTTTTATTTCACTGTTATCGATTTGCTATGTTCTTTGTTTTTTGGGTTTTTTCTTTTCTTTTTTACTTTTTTTTCCGCTTTTTACTTTATATATATCTTATCTTAATATTTCTTAATCTTCTTAATTAATAATAATAATAACTATATAAAAGGAACAAGTGAGGAGTGAGAGTGAGAGGGACTGCCATCTCTGATGGGAACTGTTTACTACTATTCATTTTTTTTCTTTTTTGGAGGTTCATTCTTCCTTTTTTTTTTTCACTTTTTACCCTTCTTTTTTTTGTTTCTTTTTTTTCACCCTTCACCATTCTTTTTTTTTTTTTTTACTTTTTTTGGGGTTTCTTCATCTGCTTCTTTTTTTTTCTTTTTTTTTTTTTCACTCTCCACCATTTTTTTTACTCTTTTCCTTTTGGGTTCTACTGTTACCAGTTTGCTACTATTTCTTTTTTTGTTTCTTTTTTTTCTTTTTTACTTTTTTTTCCCATCATTTACCCTTCTTTTTTTAACTTCTTTTTTCCCTCCATTCACCCTTCCTTTTATTTATTTATTTATTTTTACTTTTTTGGGTCTTTTCATCTTTTTCTTTTTTTTTTTACTATTTTTTTGTTTCTACCGCTATCGATTTGCTACTATTCTTTTTTTTAACTTCTTTTTTTATTTTTATTTTTTACTTCTTTTTTCACCCTTCATATTTTTTTTTACTTTTTAATCTATCTCTTCTCCTCTCTCTGCTTTTTTTCTCTTCTTTTTTTTTTTTTATATATTTCACTGTTTTCATAACTCTCTTTGGAGGTCATTTCTCCTCTTGATGTCACTTGGTACAACTTGGTTTGTTCGAGTTATTTCCTTTTATTTGGGTCCTTTTTTATTGACTAATTTACTAAAACACTATCCAATTAAAAAACTGTATGTACTTACACATCATTGAAGTTTTTTTTAAAGAAACAAATAGAGAGGGAGAGGTACGAGGAATTGCTACATTGGATGGAAACAATGTGCTATTGTTCCCTTTTTTGGGGTTTGTTCTTTCTTTTTTTTTTCATCCTTTACCCTTCGGTTTTTTTCTTCTTTTTTTTTTTACTTCATTTTCTTCATCCTTTACCTTTCATTTTTTTTAGAACTTTTTTTTTATTCTTCTTCTTCTTCTTCTTCTTTTTTTTTTTTTTTTTTTACTTTTTTTTTCACTCTTATTTTTTGAGTTCCCCCGTTACCGGTTCCTATTATTTTCTTTTTTTTACTATTTTTTTGTTTCTTCTTTTTTTTGTTTACTTCTTTTTTTTCATTTATCACCATTTTTTTCAATAATTATAACATACAAAAAAAAAAAAAACTTGGGTCAATATCGTACCTTATGCAGCCATAACCCTCCTGTTCTATAAATAAAAGAAAAAGGGCAGTTGGGAAAGGCCGAATTCGAAAAGGGTCTGCTGATATTTTGGTACACGTCACATCTATGGATTGCAACCTTGTTGAGTTTGACCACTAGCTAGCCACATGTTTTCTGGTCACAAGCTATTTGCCTTGTAAATTATGTCATCCTTCATTTGGACTTTACCGGAAGGCTCCAGATAATGGCATCAACCTTAAGGACATGCGACCGTGCGCAGCTCATTGTGCAGGGTACCCTTCGAAAATTGTTTAACCCACTTGTTCATGACACCTCTTGCTATCAAGTGAGTGAAAATTTATTTTGTATATCCAAAATCTGTAATTGTATAAGTTTTCCTTTTTATTCTCTATTTATGCATTAAAAATGCAGCTTAAGCCCGTGTATGACGGAGAGGCGAGCATTGGGTGAGACCCAACAACTTGAAGCCAAACGGAGGAAGAAAATCAATAAATCCTTTCTAGGCCTCATCTAGACTAAAAAGTTGGAGATTAGGGTTCTCTCACCAAATCACTCGTAGAAATAGGCTACAACTTGAGAGGGTAATTTTTAATTAAAGAAAATTTTGATAAAAACTGTAATGGTTGGGGGGAGATTATACTCGTTTAGGGTATGATGGTATGCAATTAAAGTCCTCTGAATTTTCCTCTATTTTCAAAATATTTTGTTTGTGGCTTTCAATCAACTGGAAAATGATATGTTGCAATTTTATCAGTGGTGGGAAAATGAGGTCCTCAAACGCAACAAATCGACTGGTATCAAGATGTGCCCTTTTCAGATGCGAAACGCATTAAAAATTCTTGTCCAAACTTTTTCAACTGCAAACGATTCGTTTTGCGGAAAAATAAAGGGAGGTTAAGTGCACCGTTTTAATCACCCCCTATGAAAGCCCAGATTTCTCCACTTAAGGCCCAAAAGGATCAGAAAATGAAAAAAAAAAAAAAAAAAAAAGTTCCGTCCGCAATAAAATCCTAAACCCACAAAATCAACCCAACCTAGAAGCCTCCTCCAACTTGGTAATATAAATATACTTTTCTTAATCATCGTATATCCGAATTACTCGATTAATCTGTTTTGAATATTATAAAATTTAATTTAAGAGACGGATTTCCTTAGTTTTTATTTATCATTCCAAAACTCTTCCACTAAATCTAAATGATATTGCTATAATTTGGTAAATATCGTGGATTGTATTCTCGTGCTAAATCACTTGTATTAAAATAAAATAAATAATTCACGAGACAAATATCTATAAAATATGTTATTATTACTTAAAAAAATAAAAGAATCATGTGATCTCATACGATCAAATGATTTTTTTTCCTATCATTTATCAGTTGGATTACGTATAAAATTTTTTAAATAATATTAGAGATATCAAATGAATCTAAACTAAATAAATTGAATATTACTTGACAATTCATTGTTTTAATCTCTTTAATCTGAAATTTAAGTACATTGCCGCAAACCTCGAATTTAAGGTAGACTCCCATAATATTAGCAGTTTGAATATTGTGAACCCCTTCTCTCTCTCTCTCTCTCTCTCTCTCCAGCTGGATCTACAGTGCCCGAACATTCAAGGGTACCAAACAAGTGGGACTTCAAGGGTGACCATTCATAAGAAAGACTCTTAGGTACATCTCTTAGTAGAACTACAGTCCCCTTGTGATCTGTCCCACTTGAATTCCAGCTTCTGAACCATGTTGCCCGAAGCCCCCACCTAAATTCACACTTAGTTCCTAATCCAATTTTTATTAAAACCAAAACTATGACTTTTGTACGAAAAAATTCTTCATGAAAATTACTTCAAATGACATCCAACTCCCCCGCCCTCCTCTCTGGTGCACGTGATTTCATGAATCTACTCCCATGAAACTTATGGCCATGGCCTATAGTTTTGTTGCAGTAACGTTGGATCCGAGGAATGCCTTATTTTCCAAGTTATCTGTACTCAAATTTATTTTTTAGGGAATTTGAATGCTCTTATGTTTTGTACTACAGATCTGTGTCTGGCAAATGGAGAATTTTTGGGGGATGCATGCAGGAATGGAGATTGAGGTGGAAATTATGGCCCCGTCATGTGCGTGTGATCTGTTGCTCTTTCAATTCGACAGCCTATGATATTGATTATTCCACCTAAAAAATCTTACATATTAATTTAAATATATTATTAAAATTTGAAATCTCAGACTATTAATTAAGATTAGTTCTAGGCCATTGCTCGTGTCCTTGTCCGGAATCATCAAATTTAAAGGCAAACAAGAAAACCAAAGCCCATTTTTTCAATGGAAATGTCAAATCTTCTAATGAATTGACAGCCACTCTTATGTTGGCTGACCCCTTACCTCGAGATAGGAACTTGTATATTTGGAGAAAGATTTGTGTCAGTAACCTTCTTTTGCCGACCAGCTAGTTGAGAAAAAGGAGAGGTTAGAGTCTACTGTTTAGGGTTTCACAGCCCTATCTATAACTCATTGTCAGAGCATCTAACTCATGGACATTGTTGTAAGGCCACAATGATGGCGTGAATCATGAACCGGTAAGATTAGCAGTATATGGCCCAAACAGCTGGTATACTTGTGTTGATACAATTAAAAATAATAACTATAAAATAAGAAGATGATATTTCATATACCCGTAACATAAAACTTTATGACTATGAATCTAGCGAGTTCAATCACTCAATAGCTATGGTTTTTTAAGACACTAGTTAGCTTTCGAAATACCCAATCTTAATGTCCAAACATATGTTTCCCATTGAGCTGAACATCTTGCATATGATTCAGGAATTTTGATAACTTAGAACATCTGGCATATGTTTTACAAAATTCATCAGTTGCACACTTATTAATTCAATAGCTTTAAATTTACTTAAGAGTAGGAGAAAATATAGGTAGAGGATTTCCTAATAATTTCATGTTCATTTTCCCACATTAGAACACACAATTCGCTCCTCTAGAATGGTACATAGGTGAACCAACACGCACACACAAACTCTATGTTAGGCAACCAAAATGTGAAATTTCCATTTCTGCACTATAAATATGTTACTCGTAGGGATGTATGTTGAAATTCATTTGGATGAGTTTTTTGTTAGTTGGGTTTGATTCACATGCGAGCACACCAAAACTCAAGGATTAAATTGGAAATCGATCTTCTGCTAGAAGTCTCATAAATACCGCTAAAATCATAAAAATGATGTCTCTTCCCTAAAAAGTATAACCTCGACCCTCTCTAATCTCGGCCTAAACATGTTGGTCTCCAAGTATAAATTACTGACTTCACTCTTGCCTCACTTCCGGCATGTGTATATAGATATGTAAAATTTCTTGTAATCAAATAGCTTTTATTTTTTTTATGTGACATTTAATTTTAATCCGTCAAATTGTAATGTTTAAACTTCTTTTTATTTGAAAAAAAAAAAAGAACCTACTAGATAATCACGTTAATTTCTTAAGTGCAAAACTCTTGATGTCAAACTCGAGACTTTGACCAACTAGATATTGATATTGTAATGCTTAAACTAATATGACTTTATGTAGCCCCTAAAATCACATTTAGTATTTGGAAAAATGAGATTTTAACTAATAAATGGCGACAGAAGTGATCCATACTTCAAAAATTGTAACTATAATTAAGGTCTTATAATATGAAAAAAAAAATACCATTGGATTTTTAACTTAAACATATATATCGAATTAAGATTATTTGGATCATTGGTTTAACCTAAATCCAACCACTTCCAGTAGTTACGTCATGACGTGTTAGCTTAGTAAGTAATTCCATTTCACAACTCATATTAACAACAGATTAACATGTACTATAACTTAAAACATATTTTTGCAAAAAACAAAAAAAAAACCCTTATTATATGCAAAAATACACATGTCTATGTCATATACATGGAACAATTGCTTAACACACTAGAAGTATCATCGTATTCATATATTCTTAGTACATAATCCATATCAAGATTTCTTTATCTTGTATTGACACTTGAATTTCATTAAACACATCAAAGTCTTTAAAAATCTCAAATTGCCATCAAGCTTAAACACAAAAATCAATATTCCGTAGTTCTTTAACACCCGTCTCCAACATCACCAAGCATATTATCTATGCGTTCAGCAATTGATAATTGGTTGGCTTCTGTGACATATTGAGATACATCCGTGTCCCTCTTTTGAAGATGAGCCATACGAGGCTATGTGGTCTGGGAAACCGAGCCAAAGGCTTTGTACAAGGTTTCAAGACTTCAAAGGACAACGGGAGGCCAATTACTTTAGCAAAACTGTACATTCTCTAAAAGAGAAGAAAGAAGCCACCCCATGAGCATTTATGGCTCTCGTGCGATGTTATGGTCCACTTGGTACGGTGATTACAGATACGATTTTAACTACCTGAAAAGGATGATTATGATGATTAAAGATGGAATTTGATTCTTTAATTTTTCACCATGAACAACAAAAAGAAGGCCAATTCTTAATTAGAGGTCTCGAGTTCGAATTATAAGAACGACGAAAAAGAATTTGAGAGAGCAAACTTCTAAAATGGACCTTATAGTATTCGAACCAGATTAATCAGATAAAAATAGGATACTAATGGTGAAAAAAAAATCTGTTTCAACAGTATTGAATGAAATTTTTACAAAAAAATTTATATCAAAACATTTATTAAACAGCAAGTTCATTCAGGTAAAAATCGAGATTTTTAACAACTATGCTCATTGCTATCATATATTTCTTTATTCAATAACACATTTGACCAAATACCAAATGAATATCAAAGAAGCTAGCAACACAAGAAAGAAACAAACACTAGTCAGTGTTCATAAATTTGGATGATTGAACATACAAGTATTTGTGTAGTAACAAACGTTGGCATCTACCAACAAATTTTACAGATGGAAAACACAACAATGAGAAACACTCCAAGACGAGCTCATCCACCGAACATCACACCGATCAAATTTCTCCTCCAAGATCTATTAATTCTCATGCTTTTCAAAAGTTCGCTCCATTTCCTATCATCCTTGCTCAAAACCTTTAGCTTTCAATCTTTGGTAGCTTCCAGCATGCTCGCTAGACACATCCACTCTTCATGGAAGTGAGTTCTTAAACCATGTTTGATCGATGTTCTAGCTTGATCATCTAAAGAGAAGAAGTGTTGGAGAGGTAGGACATTCATTATCTCTAGATGTATCCATAATAAGCTCATTCTGTTTTCTGTCTTCGTCTTGTAAGCAAAGTTTGCGCGAATGAGAATTATTAGCTGGGGTGGTAGTGATTGAGAGATCGAGATTCAAATCTGGCAAGCGAGATGAAGGGTCATCTTCTAAACAACTTCCAGCATCAGACACTTGATCTACATCATTGCGGGTTGATTTTACAGGTTTAGAGGTATATGGCTTCTTCACTTTTGAGCCACCGGATGATGTTGCGCTGGAAGATGTATTGTTTTCTGTATTTCGAGGACGAGGAACACCTTGGCTTAACCTATGATTGTTTGGATCAATTCCCATGTTAATCAATTTTCTTCTCAAATGTGAGTGCCAATAATTTTTGACCTCATTGTCTGTCCTTCCCGGTAATCTCCCAGCTATGAGCGACCACCTAATACAATTATTCACAATTCAATATTAATTCTTTAACAGTTGAGAAAACTATTTATCTGACACTTCTATTAAAGGCCTTTTTTCCCGCAAATCTTTGTAATATGATATTTGTCCTCCATGAAATTCGGAAAGCTTTACCCCATATTTAAGTTCGAACATTAATTTGATTAACGTTTGGAAGATGAAATCATAAAAGAGGGAATTATGAAGTACAAAGATACATATCATGTTACACGTACCGATTGCCCAGGAGTGCATGAAGCTTAATGATGAGATCTTCTTCATCCTCAGCAAAGTTGCCTCTTTTGACGTCTGGTCTGAGATAATTTATCCATCTAAGCCTACAACTTTTGCCACATCGAAGTAGGCCTGAATATAGCAGGAAAAAAGAAAAAAGGAAAAAGAGAGTGAATTATTGCAACTTTTTTGGTACCCTATTTTGGGTATATTGCAAACTGAGACCTATACAAACCTGCGGCTTGGGGGAGAGTCCTCCAACAACCTTCACCATGCTTTCGGATGTAATCGATGAGCTTCTGGTCTTCTTGCCTAGACCAAGCTCCTTTGTTTGTGTCTAGCTTATCACAGCAAGGTTTCCTCATTTCACCCACCACAAACACTATTCCCTTCGCTAATTCCTCCTCCAACAAGCCCCAAACTGGGGAGAGAGAGAGAGAGAGAGAGAGAGGGTGTTAGGCTGAAATGGGAGAAATAGAGATATATACTGATTGAGAGAGAGCTGACTTGGACCGGTGGTTTGGCAAGTGCATGTGACTGCGTTGATGGGTTGAGGAGGCAAATATACAAAAAGGAGAGTTGGCTGCAGTGCATGGAGCGTTATTACTTTTGACAAATGTGTTTGGTAGTTGTTGTAGTCTGCTGTTAAGTATGAGTCTCTTTCTCTAAAACTTAAAATCACGTCCCTTCCATGCATCCATCATCCCATTTTCTAATACTTATTTTATTTTCCTCTGGTTGATTTACCTGCACCGCATCCCTCTCTCTGCCAATTAAACAACCTCAATCTACGCATCAGAAGATTCAGGAATAACATCAAAGAGAAATGTCGAATCAAATTTTGTTAGTCAAAATTTTTGGTAGAATATAATATTATAGCAATCATTTTCCTACTCAATAAAAACTATATATCTTATCCTCCATCCGAAAAGAAGAAGATACCATCTTATCCATTCTCACTCTTTCTCTCTCTCTCTCTCTCTCTCTCTCTAATGCCCTATTTCTTAATATTATAATTTTAGTTCCATTTATAAGGAAGAGTTATAGGAAAATAAAAGAAAATGTAACTACGCAAAGAGGGCCCCTTTTGAGATTTAAAGAAAAAAATATTTTATGTATGTAATTTTAAAAATTACAACCCACGTTTTTACCCCCCCCCCCAAAATTATTTCTTGCCCTTCTTCCTCTACGATTATAATTTCAATTGCATCCTAGAATTCCCTTCCTGATATAAAATTTTGAATTTTTTTGACTATCTAATATATTAATTTTTCAATTAATGTTTTCTTTGAAGTTGAATGATTGATTATCTTGCATTCACCCACTTAGGTGCAAGCCATGCAGTTTTAGAGAAAAATTAAATGATTTCAATTGGTAACTAAAATATACCGCATGTCAAATGCAATTTGAATTTAATTATCTTTTTCACTTCAAAATTTAATATTTTTATAAGAGTTTATGTCTATATGTGAGTGGTGAGAGAGAGAGATCACTCGTTGGTTGCCGAAGAGGGGGGTATGCCCACCTAGAATACACGAATCTACAGTTGCATCACATAAGCGTAATTTAATTTCAAACACAAATTTAATTTTTTCCCATGACACAGTTTATATATAATCACAAATACAGGGAATGAATATAAAGGATAATAAATTAATTAATGTAATAAATATAGGGCAGACAGAAACAAGTAATTCTTAATTAGATACTAATACATACAACGTAGGAGACGAAGAAAAGTTGGCGCTGTCATATGTTGTTTAACGTTTGACCGATAGTTCCTGATATTTTTACTACTATTCTTTACACTCAATACCACACCACAACAAACAGCCTTCTTCGATCAATCCCAAGTTGGAGTTTTCGAGTTTGTATTAAAAAAAAAACAAAAATTGTTGCTCTCTTATTGGTCCGCGAATGCCTCTGGAAAAATGGATATGGTTTGTCTGAAAATCTTAATCCATCAGATTGGGACTGAATAATTATTTCAAGGGAAGTACACTGAAATATATATGTATTAACCACATGGGTTTAAAAATAGCATTTTTAACTCCTCGTATTCACTCAAAATTGGAAAAAAAATAATAATAATAGAAATTATTTTTCAATATATAGTATGAATTGGTCGTGGGTTGCAGGTGTGCTGCTTAGATTTGTTTGGTCTAATTTTTTTTTTCAATTAATTCTTAAAAGACTGATTCAAAAAGTTAAAATTAAGATTTGAAGGTCATTTAAAAATTAAAAGATAAATAAGTTTTTAAAAGTTGTTTAAAAAAATGACTTTTTTAAAAAAAATAAAGGAAAAAAAAAAAAGAAGAAACTAGCTTTTATTTCTCTATCCTGTTACGTTTTTCTAGTGAAACCCAATTATTTTAAATAATTCAATTTTGTCATATATATAAATCAAAAAAATTAAAAAATTAAAATATTTATGAATATTTAAAAATATTTAAATAAATTTAAAAATATTTTATCACGTATATATTTAATTTAACTCTTTATAAAGTTATTATTTAAAAATTAAAAAATTTAAATATTTATGAATATTTAGCATTATTTATGAATATTACCAAATAATTTATCACTTAAATTCTGAAATTCTTATAAAAATACTCATTTAAGCCTTACGTGCCTTTACATCCAAGACCACTTTTTCCTCTGCCACTTTCCGCGAGGTGTGTTCATCATCGTCCTTTCAACGCGCCGGTGCAGGTGCATGCACCGTCCACTCTTCCTATGATAATAAAAAGAATAAAGAAAATTAATATCCTGCATTCATATGAATTTCAAATCCCGAAATTCCAAACTAATGTCCTCTTCATTCCTAATAATTATAATATTATGTTACAGAAAAACTGTGACTAGATTGAGTCCTTATCTTGATTAAATAATGTCACAGATCAAATATATCAAAATTAAATTGATTAATGAAAGTCTTTCTCAATATGTTGTTTTAAAAAAAAAATTAATTACTTAAAATTACTCAAATTTTAATTTTTTTTAATTATTCAAACTGCCCCGTAAGATTTATCCCATTTAATGATGGAATTATTTGGTGTTAGCATTACTCATCATGATTAATAGCCATTCTGGTGTCCCGGGCAAACTAATGGTCACGTCTCCTTTCTTAATTTCATGATTTGAGATTCAAATTTTGTAAAAAAAAAAAAAAAAAAAAAAAATAGTGCTGTTTCAAAAAAGAGAGCGGTGACCACACACGTTGCGTGCTACGTATGGCTATATAGAAAAAATCCAAAAAGCTCGAGTCGATTTCCAGTGAGGGCCAAGTGGAGATCGGAAGAGGACGAGAGGGTTGAAAGAAGACTGATTGGTTGGGGTGGAGAAGCATGGCAATAACTGCGTAACAATTGACAAACGAAAATGGGTATATATATATACAAAATCACAATCCATGAAGGTCCAGGCTTCAGGAAGAAACTGTCGTTTCGTTTCTCATCTGGCACGGATACACACAGGGAGGAGCTTAATAAACACCAACATTGGACTGCTTGATGGGCATGAGTTGCACGTGCATGCATCAACGGTCCATGTTGGAAGGAAAGACCGGTGGAAGCAGAAACACTTTTCCCAAGATCGGAAAAAGGGGTCTCTCTCTCTCAGTCTCTCTCGATCTCGATAACCAACCTCTACCATGAAACCCATAAATGACAATAACTTGTACTGATATAAAAACTCTCCCCTCAACAATATAAAATACCAAAATTTAATGTCTCTTTTAATTTGCAATATTATAAGAATTCCTGAATCACATATTTTGTAAGGGTTATTCTTCTAACACCCACAGGAATGATAAAAATTTCCATCTGATAAATGTTTATTACACTAATAAAATTTTAGTGAAATTATAGTGAAAAATGCATTTAATAATTAGTGATCAAATATTTTATAACAAATAGAGCCTCTCTATTAGCGCCAAGGTGGATATGAGAGCTTCCTTTCCTGTTCCCTTCTCCCTTATCACTGAGAAAGAAGGGATTTAAAAGAGAAAAAGAAAAAGAAAAAGAAAAAATTCTCTCCTAGTCGGATTGTTTGAATTTCTTGAAGCCATAATTTCCATGTTTGAATGTTTTGGTATTGTTATTGTGTATGCCACATCATTAAAATTTTTTGAAAATTTTCAATATACTTATGTGGGATAGCTCTTTTTTCATTAATTAGTTAATATTATTAAAAACTAACCCATATTCTACAAGATATCAGCTCATAAAATTTACCATATTTTTCTTGAGAAAGGGCAGTTCAGCGGTATGAACTTAATTTATAGGAGTCACCAACCTTTCCTTTGATTGCCCGGTTATTATTATACTCTCTCTCTCTCTCTCTCTCTCTCTCTCCATGAATTCCCTTAGAAATTGCATTCTTAGAAAGAGAGAGAGTATAATAATCGGGCAATCAATGGAAAGGTGACTTTTTGGTGACTCCGATGAATTAAGTTTATACCGCTGAACTGCCCTTTAGCTAAAAGGGAATCTAGGGTAAACAAAAGAATACTAGTCATTGGGCAGAAACGTTTGTCAAAATCACTTTCATTCAATGATGGATATTGATCCTTTATGAGACAATCATGCTTCATGATCTCATAGTGTTCAGCTGATTCGGTGGATGGAAAGTGCTCGTAATGATTCGTGTATGGACTTTAGATGTTGCATGACTGATGGGTGAAAATTAATGTAATCATTTAAATAAATATTACATTAATTATTATATTTTATGATATTTAATATTATAAAATTAATAAAAGAAGTTTATAAAGAAAAATGAAGAAAAAATAATTAATTTGGAGTATTTATGTAAAAAATAGAAAAATAGACATCAATGTTCTTTTATTAACATGTGGGCATATAGATCTAAGAAATATTGCAAGATTTTCTTGAAGGTCATAGTACCAAAATCCATAATTATCTATTTATTTTAATATAGTGGTGAAAGATATAAATATATGACTTTATTGATAGTCTAATTTATATCGTATAATTAAATAATCTAATTTATATAAACTCGTGGATTTATTGATTAGTACTAAATCTCTCTAGATTTTAATACTGTCAAAATTTTAAATTTTAAGAGTTTATCTAAAGTTGATTTTCGATTAAAGAAATAATTAAAAAGTTTCTCTTAATTATCGACGAAATAAAGAGATGTTAGTTATTCAACGTTTATTGAATGACTATAACCAATTTATCTATAATTTCTGAAAACTTTAGATAGATCGATGATCAATCACATGAAATTAAAGTGAATATAATTCTTTTGACTAAAAATTGATTTTCTATTGAATTTTATTTCTTTAAATTTTGAGTTATTTAGTTATCTACTTTTAGTCGATTATTTCTTTTGTTAAATTATTTTATTAGTTAATAGAATTCAAACCCTCTATATGTTCATTTTTATTTTTTAAAAAAGAAATAAATTTACCATTTCTTATGGAGACAGCTCTACTCACTTTATATTCATATTGTTTGAAATAAGAAAATTTATTTTTATGGGATTAACACCTAACAATAACTCATCTTTAACCTAAAAAAATTGATTTATTATAATAAAAAAGCATAATAGTATAAAATAGTCTCTTAGGGATAATTAAAGCGGTAGAGTTTCCTATTTCTATTCTTTTTCTCCAATTTAATCTCGTTTAATTACATTTCCTTATAAAAATAATTAATAATATAAAATAATATGATGTATTATTGTTTAGCATTTTAAGTCCTTAAAATAGCATCAAGCCTCCCAAGCAACCTTGCCCATTAATTTAACAATATGTATATAGGTATAAAAAATTAATATTCAATAATCACGTTAAATTCGATTAAATCCGATTCAATTCGGATTGATCTCTTAACAAACAAAAGTATTACAATGCTTTTTTCTTTATATATAAAATTCGAATGCAAAATCTTACTTAATAAGAATTGATACTCAATTATTAAACCAATTAAGTATTATTGTGTGTATATATATATCAATGATATTTTCAGCTTATTAAGAATTGCTCTGATGCTGTTTTAGGGTGCATAACTTCAAAAATAGCAATTTCTTGGGAGAATGACTTGTCTATTTTCCTAGTCATTTCAATAACGTCGTACATGGTGAGGACTGCCCACCTGCCAGTGAAACATGAATCTATGTTTGAATCACAAATTTTGGTCCATATTGGGCCCCCAACACTAAAACTATTTTTGATAAATGAAATTCTTTGTTAATTTATACACGACACTATTATTTTGTTGGAAAAAAAATGTTAAAAAGCAAATACAATTTTAAAATCATAAAATTATTTTTCGATATTTTTGCTGGTGAGATTGTAGGCCTCCTAGGATAATCAAAGAAATTGTGAATTTGGGTTTTTTAGAGAAATGAAAATCTGTAAATGTCTCGCTTTCTAAGCGGATCTATTGAAACATTTATTCTGATTGCTGCTGGTGTTTGGGGGATTAAGCTTTCCTTGCTTTATGAAAAAATGAGAACTTTCATTCAGCAATTTTCATTTGTTTTTTTTTTTAAATCACAATCACATTAGGTATAGTTTGTTTTTGGTCGCAAAGCCTAATAATGAAGCTTCCCACTACAAATTGTTATTTTTCTATAATCGAATTGTTACAAATTGACTAGTCAAGTTCACTCAATCATAGATTTCTATCTAGCTAAATGCTCTCTCTCTCTCTCTCTCTCTCTCTCTCTCTCTAATATTATAGTTTAATTAGAATCAATCAATGTCTTTCTCTGGCAAACTTCATAAGGAAAAATATGGAGTACATTTTGCACAATGAAAAGGGCCGCAAATTGACAAAGAAAAGGTCTATTGTGGGGCCGTGGATGGTACCATAGATACATAAAACACAAACCCTACAATGGCAATATCACACAAGGTAATGAGAATGGTGGTGACTATCTTGTGAGACAGATTTTAGATTCCATTCTACCTAAGAATTGTGAATTTCCTCTGACCACAAGCCACTAAAAAAAGAAAAAAAAAAGTGAATTTCCTCTAACTTTCCTCTCTTTTCTTTTGATATTTCACTCAATTTAGTAATTTGCCATTTGGTGTAAATACTTTCAGAAATGAACACGAGTATGTAAATTGTATAACCTATGTTATGTTATGCTTCGTAGATATTCCCAAAATTTCTTGTTCTTTATTCATAAATTGGAGATTGAAGGTTGTGCAACATGAGTAGCTGATATTCATTAAGCTTGACTCTTATAATAAAAGACCCAAATTCCAACTAAATCTGTATAATATAAGGGTTGCAGATTCGATTCATTTATATCCTTACTAACCCACCTTGTTCTATCAGCCGGATGAGATGTGGGTCATATGCAACTCCCGAGAATCCAACCAAAGGAGGCAAAGATCAAGATGCCCAAATTAATCCAAGCCACCGGGTTGGTTCAGCCGGAACCAGCCCGGTTAAAATTTGGAGACCGCTGATGTTGATTTTGGCTTTGAAATTATAAAATAAACCTTCTTTCTTAGTATATGTTTGACACACATCAAGACAATTGTTAAATAAAATAATAAATATCCTCATCGTTTCTTAATACCTACACCGAAATTGAAACCTAAACCGGAACTCACCTAAACAGGGAATTGGCAAGCCAGTTCTTGTTCAACACCTATTCCGAACCTCAGATAGGAAGACCCAAATTGGCCCAGAGGATTATTTCTTATAGTCAGCTAGATTCTAGTCTACCCTAGTCGTGTCGGTAGAAAAGGGTAATAAAAAGGTAGAAAAATCTTGCAGATGTATTTATATCATAGAAGGTAAGAAATGTAGAAAAGAATTGCAGATATCTGTTCTTGTGAGTGGCTGTGGGGATGTGTCCAAGAAAGTTTTGAGTGTGATAAAAATTTCAGTGCAAAAATCACTGAGCAATACCGACCTACCAAACTCAACTAGCTATCCTTCTTGTCAAAAATGAAAGAAAAAAGGGCTGACAAAGCAAAAGGCTGGTAGTTTGTGGGATCTTACCCAGAACAGGTACCAATACTTATCCAGACTCACATTTTTTTTTTGTTCCTTCCTTTTCCTATTTTGTTTTCTTCCCCAAGGTCTTGGATGCAACCTACAATATGTGACCCACCATTATTTTTTCTGTTCCAACGTTTTGAACGTTTTGAAAGTTTCCCTTCTGCAAAAATAAAAGATTGGAATAGATCTACCCAAACAAATTCCCCAAAGCACTTTGCTCCCGCGTTTTTGGCATATAAATGTTTGCATTCTTTTGGATTGATGAGTGAAAATTATGTTCCCAAAATAACAACCTAATGGTACAAACCCCCTCCCCCAATCTAGTGATTTCGGATTCAAATTCTTGTATAATAAAAAAAAAGAGTGAAAATTATTAGCTTTGAAAGTCGCATTAAATTTAAGTTGAAAATATGCAGACAAGGTTGGTGATGACTTGAATGCTCCAGATTTGGACAGGCACAACACATTATTTATTTACGGATAGTGATGCTGACCAAGATAAATCTCGGATAATGACAATCCTTTCAGAACTGCTACTACCAGTTCTCCACCTCTGGTATCCGATGTGAAGTAAAAAGCCAAGCATCATAAATCACCCCAACTACTGAACACCAACTACATACCATATAAGGCTTATAATATGAGTAACAACTTTCCACACATGTATATATGCATACATATAACATAATGGGGTCACCCTAGTCAGAGCAGTCAATTTAGTCATTGATCTGCAACTACTGGAGAAAACCAACAGCATCATCCTGTTCAGATGGACTACTAGCCTCTCCTCCCTCGATTAGCTTGGGCGAACCTGATAGGGAATGTTACTGACTGGTGGGTTTGCCTTCATGGGTAATCAATTTTTCAGATCTGGACTCGATCCCAATGAGCTAGGAGCCCCTCCACCCTTTGATGATAGAGCACACACCAAGGACTTTCACCCTCATTTTACATGGGCCCAGAAAAAGTACTCCCTCTTGCTAATTTGAATGACAAAATTGCCGATACATGCATCTCCGGGGAAGAGAACTAATTGCTTTATTATTCTGTAAAAAGATATTTTCTTCTGGGAGTACTCCCTAGATGAAGTGGTTCCATCAACTTTTCAATACTTGAGGAAACTATAACTATGTAATAACTTACCTGATTATAATGTCAGTCTTCCGTTCAGAATCACCTGTTTAAGTTACAAGATAGATCCAGAAATTGAAACTGCGTGGTCATTAAAGGGAGAGATTGAGGTGCATCGGATGTTGTCAATTTTATTTCCTCGGATAGAATTTGGGTCTATTCCTGTCTTATGAGCTGCAATAACACCAATAGCTTCCCAGTAGTTTGAAACCTTGATCTGCATGAGATGCCAGACTCTCAGTAGCCAAAAGCTTGAACAATAAATTAACATCAAGAACAATTGATTTATGTTAAAACATTCTTACGCTCTGCATTGGAAGCAATATTAAGGTAGAAAGAATTCATCAAAAATAATATCAAAAGGCTTTATGGGAAGTGCCACAAAAGGAGACAAACACACGCACACAAGCTTTTCTCCATGTAGCTAAGCTGCCAGGAATTCCATATAGCTTAAGGATCATCAGGGTATGGTATACAAAGGCCCTGCTCAGACCTAATGTAGGCTGAGCAACCTTGCCAACCTACTTTTTTACAAGGATTGCCAACAATTTTTACATCCATCACTCTAAGCAAGCCTAGCCTGCCTAGGCCTAAACCATTTGGGGCCCGTCTTGAGATCCTCCCTATTCAATGGCCCTGTCCATCCCAACCTGGCCCGGGCTTGGGTAATACATATCTAGGCCTGGCTGTTATACCCAGGCTGGTTTTGGGCTCAAAAATTATTTGTTCAGCCTGAATTTGATGCAATCTGCCCATTGTTCAGGTTTAGGCATTTAGTTGGAACAATATGCCAGTAAAAGGATTAGAAACTTGGCTTTATGTTTCATAGCTCTAAAATTCCAGAAAGGTGGATATGAATTTTCTTTTATGAGTTGTTATGCATAAAATTTTCTCATTTGGTTTGAGTGTTTTCTGCACACCAGTACTCCTACAAAGTCTCTCTCTTTCAGGGAAGGCATGTGTTTGCACAACAAAAGAAAGCCAGCCAAATAGAAAAGGATAGAGCCACCGGGCGGGGTTTGGAGAGGGTCAACAGTATGAATTCTTACACCTGCCTACCACCAGTTATGAAGCATGAACACTAGCATGGGACAAAGAAATGAGGTAATATAGACATTGGCAATACAACAAATTTTTATTTTTAATTTTATTTTTACATAAAATGGAAATGACTCAATAACAACATGCTGTTGATACTACAATTTATATGCCCACAATGAGAAAATATTTAATCTAGTGGCATAGAATTCTAACTTAAATCTTAAATGAAAGAAGAATTTGAAACATATACATAAAAGAGAATGTACAACAGAGATTTCTTAAAAAAAATAATAATAATAAAAATAATAATAATAATAATCTGCTAAAATCACTTAGAAGAGTTTCAGTTTGGCTTGTCATGGAACCTGAATATATGTTATAATTACGCGCTACATGTCTCGTAGTAACTCAAATATCTATCTGTGCGATATTAGAGAACAGCAACATGTTTATCTAATCAGGTGCAAGGTTTTAAAGAAAAGGTTCATTGTATGAGTATGCAATTTTTGCTTGCTTTGGTTTTACCATTTCCCTGGCCCCTCAATTGATAGAGAAAAGACAGTTGAGAGGTTTAGTGTTGTATGTTGGTAGACCTAGGAAAGAATAAATACACGAAGAAAGAAAAAAAGAAAAACAGTTAAGTGGTTTTGTTCTTACAGCTTCAATCCCAACTTTTTCTGGTGTATCATTCAGAACAGTTTCATTTTCTTTCACCGCAACAATGAGTGGCTGCACCAAAATTGTGTCAATAAGAGAGTACAAGCAACATATAGACATCTTGAACTACAAACTAAACTAGTCAAAAAATTAGATCGTGTGGTTTATATCAAGCTCCTCAACTTCCAGACTCAACAGAACAAGTATTTTCTTTACTTGGACTATGGTTTGTGCACAAGGGAAGGAAAATCAAGTGTCAAGCACATCTATAGGAAGTGTCAAACCCCTGAACCCTTCAAATTTGAATGCAAAGGCATGGCCCTAAACCCCTGATAGTATATCATTCCCACCATTACCAAATTATTGTCCTATTTCACCATGAATATAGTTTTCTGAGAGAAACTACTTGCAGCAGAGTGGTACCCACCAGCATATTTGGAAAAGGTAAAACAATAATCATTGTACTTTAACATGTCAAAGTAGAAAGTTACTTTGGGATATCCAAAAAGGAAAACAGAACCATTTCCTTGGGGCAGAGGAAGGCCTGCACAGCACATTGTATGTCACTGTGCTTCAGCCAAAGAAGCATAACGGTTGGAGTAAAATACTGGAGAAAGATGCGAGGGTGAAAGCCTGGTTTGGTTAACAAACCAGTATTCTCCAAAATGGATTCCCTGATCAATGATATTTTTAAGATTACTCCTTTATCCAATTTATTATGCTTACAGTGAATCATTTCGCCTTAACGGACAGATAAATGAAGATAGGAAATGTATTTGGCCATGAAATCCATTTTAGGGAGAATTTGTTTGAGGACCAAATGAGACCTTCAGACAAAATTTCCCTTAATTCTTTTAAATGTTAAATACCATAACATAACCACGTTTCCAGCCTTACCAAAATTTTGCTTGGATTGGCTATAGTGAATCATCTTACCTTCTTGTTCAGGAACAAACTTAATTCGACCACAATGTTGGCAAGGCTGGAGTAACTTTGGAGAAAATAGACTATTATCAATACGGACTGTCATAGCACTAACGAAATGTTACCTCATCAGCAGGTTTAGTGCCCCCCCGCCAATGGGGTACAATATATTCAATGCTTCTGTCACTTTTTAATCAAGATAAGCAAGGAATGACATATTTGTAAGACTATATGTCCATTTTTCATGCAAAAATCCTAAAACTAAACAAGCTCTGAGGAGTTAATCTCTATATAATATTGTTCCAACATAACTTTTTCACTGAAGAGTACGTGACAAATTAAAATTGAAAACCTCTTACCATCCTCTTGTTTCTTGCAAAAGCAATGGCTCCATCTCCTCCGCAGGCATCAATTGGGAGAATGACACTATCAACATCACTTGCCAATATGCAATTTGCATCTGCATAGTTGGAGGTCCTGTTCAAGTATTGTGGTGCATTGCTTAGCCCTGCCAGCACACAAGGCAAGAATGTGTATCCTATCTGTAGCACAAAATACATAATAAGTATCATTCTATATGAGAGAGAGAGAGAGACAGAGATTACAAAGGGAAGAATAGACAACAAGAGATAAAAGAGAGCCTACGGCCAAAACCAAAAATTTATATACAGTGACATACAACATGCATTTCAGGTTATAATTAAACAATTTTTAAAATTATAATTTTCAAAATTATATACATAAAATTTTAGTAAAATTGAAGCAGAATTTCTCCGCATTCATTTTTTCTGCCTTATTTATGCTCTACACGCTTTCACAGAGTATCTGACACCTGCACTCATCTAATCCTTCCAAATTGAGCCTAGTTGTGTCCTTTCATGTACTCTTGCCTACTAAAGTGACAGGTCATAGATAGAAATAACATAACCTGAATCCCACTGACATCAAAGACAAATATAATTCTAGAATAACAAGTAAGAACTGGCTCATCACTATCAAATTCTTCCCTGCGTTATGCATTTATGCCAATAAAAGTTCCCAATACAGATCAATATCACACATGATATCAATCTTAGTCTCTTAAATGAAGATGCATGTGGAAAGGAGAAAGAACAAGAAAATATGAGATTTAATACCAAAGGCTACAATGATAGATTTAAAACTCCACAAGGCATTCTGCTCTACACTTTAACTTGATCCAGTTAGCTACAGAAGCCTCAATAGTTAATTGCTGTAATGTCATTGCCCTGAATAAAAAAGCTACTGATGGAACCAATAACCATGATGCCAAATAAAAAGAAAGATATAGAGGGGTAGACTAAAACGTAGTATCCACGCTCCTGCTTTGGCACGTGTAGGTCATACAATTTTTATTACTTCTTGGCAATGACATGGATACGTTGGAATATAGAACTTTTCTATCACAGCCAGCAATTAAAAAAAAAAAAAAAAAAAAAAAAAAAAAAAAAAACTTATGTTTATATAAAAAATACTGTGTTGGTTGTACGTACTTTCATGTGAAAAATCTAAATGGGAACTCCATTAACTAATGTGCTCTTCATGTTTGTGGGCAGAATTTGGTGTACATTCAATATAATGCTATAGTTGTAGTAACTAAGAAAGATGTCACTGACCTCCTCAGCAGCTGATTTTGGACACAGGGAAATACTCGTAGGAAGAGGTAACAATGCAGGTGCATGAGCACATGGTATATGGAATTCCTTCACCACTAGATGGCTTATAATGGCTTCCACACCTGCCAAAAGATCTACTCCCTAACAGGAAAGCAATATATATTAGAATTTGATAAGAACATCATAACAATGGGTCATGAAATTCACATGCATGCCCTGGATTTAGTTTTCTGTTCTCTTAAAGAAAAAATACTCTTGAGTAGCTAGTTGATGCTAATTGAGCTCGGAGCACATGCAAAAGTAATTCATGTATCTCAATATAAAAGGAAGTGCACATCATTGCTCCAAAGGGTTACTGGCTAAACTGGATTAGAAAGAGCTTTAAATGATTGTAAGAGCAACGAAAGAAGCAGAATGGACTGCTGGCCGAAAAAGGAAAAACAGAATTCTGGAGTGGAGCTAAGCATATATCAAAGAATATATTGAAGCCTCTTATTTTTCTCCATTTTTCTTTCCAATTATGTCAGTTTCCTACTCTTCCACTCGTAGGGAAAAGGCTCAATCTCTCCTCTCATAACCATAAGCAAGGAGTGAACTTTGTGAATTACCATATATGACAATTCAAATTGGTTCAGATGCATGGTGACAAGACAAGAAAGCAACATAAATGTCCAAGACTGCAAATAAAAATATGCTCTACGGTAGGTAAAGAAAACTTGCGCCCTTACCATGAATATAATCAACCAATTGGGATGTAGATATTCCCATGAAAAAAAAATGAAGATGTAGACACAATGTTCAGGAAAATCCCATCAAAAATGAATTTCACATACCTCCCCTTGTCTATACAAATCCAAGTCATCCCCATCATCATCTGGAAAGCGTCCTACAACTGCCACAGCATTCACCCCTGACCGGTCAACTAGAGTCTGCACTGCCCTCAAGAGTGAATCAGGATGTTTAATTCTCCCAGTTGACTGTCCACTCTTTGGATCAACCCATTTCTCCACCTGTAAAACAAAAACAACCTAGCACACTGCATTCACCAGCACAACAAATTACTAGAAACATTGTTGATTTCAGAACAAGTAGACCCATTAACCAAATAACCCCGTTGCAAGTTCTCAAATCAACTACTTACAAAAGAAGAGGTACCTCCAACGGTTTATCAGTTACAACATACTCCAGGACAGGTAGTCCAAGTGAAGCCCTTGTAGCATCAGCCACTTGTAAATGGCGGATTCGAAGTTCTTCCTCCATTCCAGCATCAAGAACCAAGCCCACCTGCTTCACACAACAAGTTCAAAGCCCATACACATGCCAACAGCAGCAAAAGTTTATCCATGAAACAAAAAAGGAGCTCTAATAAACAAGCCTTATTTTGATGCACCGGCCGCAGTGACCACAAGTCCTCAGCAAAGCGATCAAGAGCATAACCTTCAACATAAAGTACATTGGGCATAGGCCAGTAAAGCATGGCTGCATTAAGCACCTGTGGAATGCCAAAATTAAATAAGGGCATGTATGTTACAAGGATTAGAAAAATAACACTATGCATGAGGAATTTATGTTAAACACACCTTATGATTCTCTTAAACGAGGCAACATATTATCCCTTTCTTGGATAGGGTAAACCATTGCTCCTTATTAACCTCGTCTCCCACTCCCACAAACTTCTATTCATTTGAGCACCAAAATGCAAAAATATGATTTTGCATTTACTTTAATGTCCTTCCAGTAGTGAAGCCAAATTTTATCTCTGGGATGAGAGAAAGGATTATTTTGTTCTTCGATGTAAACATATTCCATTTATATTTACCAAAACCCAAGACTTTGGTACAAATTATTGTGCCTAATTTCCACAAATTTTCCAATAATATAATGTCAAATACACAAAAGAAATCAACTATGTATCTATGTTAACACATGAATTTATCAACTGTTTATATTTTCGTTTTAACCCAAAATTTCTGCAAATTATAGGAAAGAAAGGGGTATATACTATGTTTTCAGCACGCATAAAATAATTATATTACAATGTCTGTAAATAGCAAACAAAAAGAATGCCTTTTAATTCTTAGTTTGATGCAATTTTTTTTGGCAAAAATTAAAACCCTTTAAAATTAGGTTTACAAATAAGCTAGGCGGCTTTCGGTTTCTTTTAGGCTTTCTCTCAATCATTTTATCAGCAAACTTATTGACATTGGGGAGGGAGGGAGAGAGGGAGGGAGAGAGAGAGAGAGAGAGAGAGAGAGTACATTAGGGTGAGAGATGAGGCAGTCAACGACGGAGGAGAGAGCGCGTGCTACAGGCAAAGCATCACCGGCATATCCACCAATGGATGCTCCAACTCCTGTGGGTACTATCAACACGCTAGTGTACGCCCTCCTGCACTGCATAATTCCCACCACCCAAAAAAAAAAAAAAAAGCTCATCAACGAAAAATTATCAAACCAAGAGAGACTACGAAAAATTGGAAAAATACCTTGTTTGGGAGATTAGAATTTGAACACTTGATGACTTGTCTTCCGGTTTGGAATTTGGAAAATCGAAGGGAGAAATTTCGAGCCGGTGATGATGGAAACGGACGGCTCTGATTGAGCGACGCCTTTGTCGCTGTCACCGACATATTTTCTTGATTCTCCGATGACGATATCGTTTCGTTTCCCACGCGTTAGCCAAATATGATCTTACCCTAACGTTCGAAATTCTATTTAAGGCCTAGGCCCAATCCAAGGCCCATGATATGGGCCTAGCGTACGCGGCTCAACGTCATTTATTTTTTGGTTACAATCTCTGATCATGGAATTGGAAGAGAAGTATTGTGATCATAGGACTCTCTTTTTTTTTTTTCCTCTGATATAATGAGATGGATTCAAATCGGAAAAGAAATGATAGAAGTGAAAAGATTCTATCACTTGAGCTGTCTCTTAGAGGCATCATTGGACTCTTCTCTCGAGATATTGAACCTACTTTTTAATCGAACATTTTTAGGAATTGACCACCTAATTGCCGTCACTTTGTGAAAGGGATTTGACACTAAGTAACTCGACAGGACCCAATTGACGTAAAAACCTCAAAAATGTGTTCGACTTATTTGTCTATCTCCGTGTTTCCCTGAGTATTTGCCTAATATATAACTATATATATAATTGTTCAAATGGGTTGATACTAACTAGGGAAGCAACTTGAGGAATTAAATTAATCTTCATTTGACCGATATAAAATGAGCCACTTTAAATGGGTTCATCACCCCGACATAAAATACAATTAGTCCAATGTAACCACATCAACTCTAAGTAAATTATTAAATTATTGTAAAGATATATAAATGATAAAAAATTCTTATTCAAATATCTTCTACGAGATTGAGTGTTTAAATTTTCATGATCTCATATATTTTCATGATTTAATAATAAATTAATCATTCGATCATTTTCGACCCAAACCTAAAGTTCTATTAAAAAACTGATCTTAAATTAATAAACTTAGTAAATGAATTAACAACTTTAACCAAGTAGATTATTGTGATTCTCTAAAATTTTAACCTACCAAGTAAACAACTCTTATTCAAATATATTATGCGAAATTAAGTGTTTGAATTTTTATAATCGCATATATTTTCATGATTTAATAATAAATTAATAATTCGATCATTTTCAACCCACCAAGCAATATTGTGGTTTTGATTTTGTGATCCAATTAAATCTAATGTTCTATTAAAAATCTGATCTTAAATTAATAAACTTAGTAAATAGATCGACAACTTTAACCAACTACATTATTGTGATTCTCTAAAATTTTTATTTGGCAACATTTTAAACTCCTATGATATTAATTATTTAATGCATCTTGATTTTCATGTTCATACAAACTAATTACTGAAATTATATTAATATATCAAGTAATTGTAAATTTCTCCATAACCCGTCCAAAAGTTAACAATGCAAATAGAGCTCCGAAGGAATTTTCAATAGAGGAAGTAAGCCTTACACGGCTCTATTGCTACTCAAAATCTGCCAATCAAGGTTCCCATACACTATGCTACTAACCCTACCGTGGTTCAAAAGCTCTACATTTCTCCAATATTTAGATACTCGGCATCAAAATTTAGGTTTTATCTTTCTTTTTTGGTGCTTCATGTCTGTCGGAATCGAATCATATCAACACAACATGGTCTTGATGTTTTGTTTCAGTTGATGAGCTTGAGAGGCCTCATCATGGCATTGTCTTCATGATCCAATATCTGCAATTCAAGAGAATAAGCAATTAAATCAGCAAAAGTAACAACAGGAAGTACAGCCAACCTAGGAGATAGGAAACAGGGATTAGGCCAACCACATAACAATGCATATAGAAATCCAAAACTTGTCTGTACCAAAAAAAAAAAAAAAAAGAAATCCAAAACTTGTCTTAAATGCAAAGAGATTGCCCTCTTTGGCACATACTATCTAAAAATGTACCCAACTGGAAAGAGACTACTCTGTTTTTGAAACCCTTGCACATGATTCTAGCCAATTTAAAACTTCTTATCTGGAGGGCCATTTGGACACTAGTGGAGCTGCCCGCTTAATTGCCAGGCAAGAGGACAGATTTTGGAAACCCTTTCCCACTTATGATGGACAGCGTACCCGTGACCATCTCTCAATCTTCCTGGGCTCCCCCATACTAGATGACAAGTTCGAATTCCTGAGGTAACTATGGCGATACTCTTCTCTGTAACGGAAAAAATAAAATAAAATAAAATTGAGAAGGGAAGAGAAATTCTCACATGACAGTGATACACATAACCAGGGTCAGCAGTTGGATCGAACGGATACGATTCGTTTGAATATATGAACCTAAACCTCACCAAAATCTTAGTCACGAACCACGGACGCTTCTTATACACATTCTTCCACCCCTTCTCATGTTTCACCACCTCTAATTTCTTGCCACACGCATACTTCTCTATTTCACACTTAACAGCATCGTTGGATTTGTTCATTCAGTCTTTGAATTCATCCAAGTCAGCGATCTCCGTCTGATCAATCACCCTAAACAGGCCAAGATGGATATGCAACGGGTGATTATCATCCGTCAGATTGATTATGTTCCAAATCTCTATGGCCCCCGCTTTGGGTGTCTCTGTTGCTGGTGTACTCGAACATAGCAATGTACGTGTGACGCATCGGATGGAGTAGTGTACTCGAACATAGCAATGTACCTGATCTGCGAAGCAGCGGACAGTTCTGCAGACGGGTATTTGATTAGCTTTTCTGGGACCTGTGACGCATCAAGTTCATGTTCCTTCTTGATCACAAACTTCATCACTTTTCTGTTGGCTTCGTTGACCGGGTCACCCGATGGGTCTGGATACCGTGCGTCATTGGCTAGAATAGCAACATTGGTCTTTGACATAGAAAGTCAAACACCAGGTCAGCAATCTCAGAAGGGGCCAGCAGCAATTTCTTCAGCTTAACTGGATGTTCGTCATATGACGAATCAGATCCGAGGTGGATAAAATCAAGACCGTTGGTAAAGAAGAATTTAAAGAACCGTGCATTGCTAGCGTTGATCTTTCTGAATCTATATTTACGACGTCGAACCGTCATACGTGTCCATGCCTTGCCATTAACAATAATTGTGTCACCAAAATATTCGGGTTGCGATTGCGGGTGGATATCGGGATTGTTTCCCTTGCTATTCATGTAGATCGAGCCATCGGTACCAAAACCACGATCAAACACAGTCATCGGTCGATCGAACCCTGATCCTGATGGAAGTCCAAGTGGGTTCTCGATCTCATGATGGCGTATAATGTAAGCCCCAATCAAACACGCCAATAAGTTAACACGTGTCAAACCCATAGCATGATCGTGATGCTGGTGATTGTGATATCTATATGTCTTTCTGCACCAGGTGGGTCCGGTCTGGTTGAACCGGTTGGTGAACCAGGCGAGTGAGTGGCCATCACTTTATGGCTCGTCAATGGCACCACGAAGATGGACCACGGTTGGGACGCCCTTGTGGGTTCGGGGAATCGCAGTTGGGATTGTTGGGTCCCACGGCAAGATGTGTTTTGTAGGGAGGTGATTCTGCCACGTCACTTCTGTTGGGACCCCGTGAAGGGCCTCGATTGTAGGACCAGGCACCGTTGCAGTCTTCCTGGGAAGTGCCGTACGCGAATACCGTAGTTGCAGGCAGGTCCCGGTGGAATTTCTGTCCCAAAAAAAACAAAAGAGTAGATAAAAGAACAAATGATTGACGGATTTCCACAATGATTGGAAAAAATAACGAGCCACGAAAAGTATTATATTCATTAATTAGTGGGGTTAATCAAGATTAACATTTTGACCCTATTAAAGTCCCAGAAATAAAAAATTATTATTTTGAAGATTATGTATTTAAACTTTTATAAATTATTTTTATAATTTTTATAACTTTAGACACTAAAAAGAGCAATAGCAGATGCCATATCACACGCAAGAAGAACACGTAGAGCTCGGTGGAACAATGTTAGGAATTCAGTAACATTAAATGCTCAACGCAATCTGTGGTGACGATATCATTAGCTGCAATTGGTCAAAAACTTAGTTGGCTTATTAATAATGTTAAACATGACTAAACCTGGTCTTGGTAACATGCTTAGTGGTGACTCCATTTTGGGTGTCCCACAAACAAGCCAATAGAGAAAATTGCCTTAGACTAGCCAATCTATCTCCATTGCCATATCCGCTCTCTTCTTCGCAGGGAGTTGTCGAGAATATAATTTAATATTATAATAAATTTTGATCTTTTATATATATTTTTTTTAAAGAATCACGTTATCTAATAATTATGTTAAATTCGATTAAATTTAATTCAAACTAAATTGATTTTTAAAAAATAAAACTCTCTCAATATTTTATGCTTTTAAATCTAGTCATTCCACCAAATTAGTCTTTAATTTATATGGATTTTTTAAGTATATTTAACAATTTCATGAGAACAAATAAGAAAATCTAAATAATTAAACCTGTGGAATACAATTTCATTAACAGAATTCTTAATTAATAAGAATAGTATTATTAAAATAAAACCTGGTTTAAGACCAAAGGAAATTCTGTAAAATGCGACACTGGGGGAGCCACAGCCATAGACAACCAATCGGGAAGAAAAATATTAAAATATCGCATGTCTTGTGGACCATAGGTTTCACCAAGAGTCATCTGTTCTTCAACTTATTACCGTGTTTGCTTCTCCAAATTGAAAGATGCCTTTGGTTTTTTGAATTTGTGGAGACATTTTTCCTAGATAATTGTAAAGTGTACATTTGTCAAATCACTAGCCTCTATATATATATTTTGGTTTTCACCGACCGATACAAATATTATACAGTACATTAAGAAGTTAATCCTTTTAAATTTTATTTCTCTATTTCTATAATTCAAATATCAGATCTATAACTAAAAGAATACAACGTCTTATTATTATTCTATTATTATATTCATCAAACTTTGGTATTGAGCCTACATTCTAGAGCTCTGAAGCGGTGTTCAAACTCCTTCGCTAAGTTCAATGACCTCAAGCAGGCTTTAAGCCAGTGTACCCACGTACATGGGACCAAATCCAGGCTTTTAGCCGGTGTCCGTCCGGTAGAGTGCTTTTGCCGTTGGGTTTTTTTTTTTTTTTTTCTTCTTTCTTTTTTTGATTTTTATCTATTTCACCATAAAATTTATTTAACTCATTTATAATTTTAATAATTACTTATAAATCTTTGTAGAGGGCAAATGGATACCGCAACAGCAATGTCTTGTCTTCCACCATATGTTTTTTTGAGATGGGATCTGAGTATGGAATCATTCCACTATTTGATTTTAGTAGAAGAATGCATAATATTTTTTAAAATAAAATATGTGAAAAGGATAAGAAATGACCCCACAAAATTCTCTCTCACACTTCAAAAAATGAAACTTGTAGGCCTTTTTTACCCCTACAAAAGGATAAGTTTTCATATATCATTACTTAATTTGGGCGCATTTTAATTTTTCTACTGGGTAGGGGGCAGTGTGTTTATGGGGATCCATGTGAAGTCAAGACTAGAATTTTGCTTTTCTGCAGTTCTAGCTTTTTATGATGTAGCTCGTGAAAATAATCGGAAGAAATAAAGGTTGTGTTTTTGCTCTTTCATTCCTCTACGTTGATGGAGTCAGTAAAAGGAAAAAAAAAATGAGCTGTTGAGAGACATTGGGCATGAATGAATTTTAATTTGTGTTAGGTGAAGGCATTATATCCTAAAGGTTCTTGAGGACTGTAGGGATGAATAAGTGGTGCGCTCTCTCTCTCTCTCTCTCTCTCTCTCTCTCTCTCTCTCTCTCTCTCGTCCCGTTGCTGCGGATTCCAAAAGATTGGACCCAGGCCCAGGGAATATGGCCCAATCAGGTCTACATATAAAACTTATAAGGCCCAACGTAAACATTTAAAAAACAACAAAAAAAACCGAAAGAAAACCATTTCGAACAGGCCATGCCTATAAGCCTTTTGGATTTGTGAGACCAACCGAAACAATTCAAAGAATGAGGCCGCAACTGGGCGAAGGCCCTTTTACCGACAGTCCACCTTTCCTTTCAAAGTCCTACAGATGGGGGGCACAATAACTACTTGAAACAGAATGGCCTTACTGTCCCCTATGAAACAACCCAGGGATATAAATTCTCCTTATCAATATAATAATTTCAACTTCAAATTCTTATATAATAAAAAAAACAAAAAACAAAATAGTCTGACAACAGTGTTTAATTTAATTAATTTCAATTATAAGCATATTGAAAAATTAAAAGAAATAAGCATGAACTGTAACTTCACATGCAGTGACAGGTAAAACGATATTTACCAAAAACTGCAACTAATTCCGCCCCAATCATTCATTCTAAAATTTATGACTTTGAGGTACTCTAATCTTTGCTCTCTCCCCAAAATTGAAAATTTGGAGTTTGGGTGTGCACTTAAACAAAGATTAATTCTTAATTAATTATTTTAACAAGTTAAACTATTCGTATACGATTCAATAAGATAGATATATCACATAATATATGGCAATTCTTCACGTTGCGAGTGAAATTATTTAAATGGCTATTAGAAATTTTTACACTTAATTCCATTCGTATTATTATAAGAAGATTTTAAAGAAAATATTAAATTCCCATATATAAAATTATAATTTTAAATATATATATTATATTTTTTATAAAAATTTCTTATAGGCCAAAACTCTTTTTTCTGTTGAACAAGCTTTTATCTCCTTCAATTTTTTTTTTTAATTTTATCACCGGTATCTATAAATCGGATTAATTCAGTTTGAGTAATTATGAGACCCAATATTGAGATTGATTTTCCCTATACTTGTTTTTCTATTTTTGAGATTCAAATTCAAAATTTTGATTAAATGAATCCAGTATTCTACTATTAAACTCTCGTGTCGTTGGTCTTGTGCCTTTTTATTAACGGTTGAGGCATTAAAAAACTTGAACCACAAAAAATCTAGGACTGAATATGTCCTTGCCGTATGACAAACAAGCGCCCCACACATTTTGCTTGCACCATGCCATGCCGTCTAGAACAATTTGTGCAACACTATTTCCGATGCTTGCATTACATTTTGGTTATTCTTCATAAAATTTTTTTAAGATAAGATTAAATTTTGATCTAATATGGTATTAAAATCACATAAAATTCAAATATATTCCTTCAGACTCACTCTTTCTTTAGAAGGGTATTATCTTGCATAAATACAATGTGAATCGCACATAAAAAATGATATTAACTATATTATAAAATTTTTAATGGTATTTTAAATGTGGATATAATCTTTTTTCTTCAAATTTGGTCTATGCAGAAATAATTTACACCCATAGAATATATTCTTATTTACTTCTCTACGACATCGGATAGAAACAGATCCCATAAAATGGTTTGCAGTCCCAAGTACAACCACCGAAAAGGACTGGGGATTGATCTAGAGTTTGTAAGAATTTTTTTTTTTTTAATATGTAATTACTTCGTATGGACATGGTGGACAACCCGGTTAACATGGTTGTTGTTACGTGATGTGGATGCATCATGCCATTCAAAAGCAATCCAAACGCATAAAGCAAGTTCTTCTTGGTTAGGTGCTAGAGAGAGAGAGAGTAACATGGCATGCATGGTAGGAATTTGTTCACTTTATGGAGAATTTTCACAAAAAAATTCTATGGTTGCGTAGACCCCATGTCTTAAAAGACATTCTCTCCTCTGAAGCAGAGTATGAACAGAGATTATGTTCGAATTGTTTTTCTCAGCCCCGTTCAACGAGGGTGTAACTTCCATTGATTAAAGCCCTTCGACCTTGTTTGAACTGCCTTCATTGCCTTAATTTTCTTGCAAACATTTCAGATTTCGTCCAATTTGACCCAATATATAAAGAAAAGCCTTTTGTCAGTTTGAGAGAAATTGTAATATTTAATAGTTTATTTTAAGACAGAAATCAAGCTATCTTTCTCATAATCCTATTGTTGTTGTGATTGCTTTTACTTTTTAGTTCAAAGAAGTCCATTGCTAGGGGTTAGTAGAAGAGAAAGCTTCAAATTATGCAAACCTTTCTCACATACGATAATGCAAGACAGATATTTAAAAAATTCAGAGGTCGATGAGAAAAATGAAATTCACTATTTTATACAAATGCTGTTGCTGGGATGGACCAAAGTGATGATAATGCTGAAAATAGACGGTGTTGATCAACTACAATGAAGATCTTTGGGTCTTTCCTTTTCTTTTCTTTTTTTTTTTTTCAAAAAATCAGGAAAAAATGGACGATTAACATTTTTCATACCAAGTATAGTGAAATTATGGGAAAGATGGTAATATAAAGTCAGGATGAATTTGTGGAAGTATTAATCCTCACTGGTTCCTATTATGCATAGAACACTTTTGGGAAACCAATACCAAATACCCACCTAGAAGAGAACAGTAGAAAAAGGAAAGAGTAACATGAGAGAACATCGCATGAAAACATATTTGTTTTGGTCTAGGCAAGAACCAAATAATGGTAATGGTCCCTCGAAATAAAATTTCCGAAAATTAGCATTGATTCTAGAAATGGTTTACAAACAAAGAATGCTCTCTGTCATCCAAAATTTTTCTCAAGATAAATGAATTTTTGTGGGTAATTTTTTGTAATTTGAATTGTTAAATAAGTGACAGTGAATTTAATTAATATTTATTAGGGTAAATTTTAAATTGGTATAGTCAATGCTATTTTTAAAGGCTCCTTGTACGAAAATAATTTGTAAGTTATGTTGAAAGAAGATTAGTTATATTTTAATTTCATTATTGGAATTTTTTCGATGATGTACAACATCTCATCGAACCCTTTTTAGGTACAAAACCAAATCACCCCTATATATATAAGTCCGTCCTCTCACAGCTCTCTTGTCCCAGGCCCCATCAAAGCTCTCTCTCTCTCTCTCTCTGAGCAAAAAATAAAAATGGGTGCTCTAGACTATCTCTCGAACTTTTGCACCATGACAAGCACAAGGAAGAGACGAAAACCAATGCAGGTACTTCATTTATTTAAACTTCACACCGATTCAACCTACCCTTTCTTCATTTATTAGATCTTTGCTATTTTTTTAAACCATTTTATTAAGCATCTTTTATTCTTTTAAATGCGAACTGTTTGCTCCGTAAAAGAGCCTCTCCTCTCCTCTTCTCTCTCCCTCTCTCTCTCTCTCTCTCTCTCTCTCTCTCTCTCTCCACAACGATTCTTTTGTTAAGATTCAAGATTGAGCTTTGTTTCATTTTGTGCAGACTGTTGATATAAAGGTCAAAATGGACTGTGATGGTTGTGAAAGGAGAGTTAGACATGCTGTTCGCTCCATAAGAGGTTGAAATGAATCTCTCTCTCTCTCTCTCTATCTGAGCTAAGTTTAACTTACCAGGCACTAACAAAAAAATCATGATAAAACCCTAAACCGGAGTTTTGTTTTGTTTGTACTTTTTAACTTTTAGTTTCCACATGATTTTTTTTTTTTTTTTTTTTGAGGGGAAACAGGATATTTCCTCAATCAAACAAAAGGGAATCACTGGAGAGCTATGACCCTTCAGAGCCTATAGGCAATGACCACTGTATGTTGACAATTCATGAAGAAGGCATTCTTCCGAAAGGCTCTCCATCTTTTCCTTTTCCACTTCCCCTTTTTTCTCACGTCAATTTTTCTTATTTCAAATTCCAAGGGTCTAACGTTTTCAAAATAAGCTTATAATTATAAGAAATAGGTTACCAGATCAAGCTGTTCAAAATAAAGGCATTTTTCCCCCAGGAATCTTTTGATTTTGTTGGGATATTTATTTTTTGGTCTTTTGGTTTTAATTAAAGAAAGTGATTGGAACTTGTTATGCATAGTCTGAATCTCACTTTGGAAGACAGCTTTTGCAAATTCAAAATCTCCACCATTTTTAGCATTGGATGAAAAAGACAGCATTTATCACGTGAGACAAAAAAAAAGCCCCTTTCTCCATCGCAAGTCCTCCAAGTCCAGAGGGCATCTGTGAATAGCATTTTTCTGTGCATTTTTATCATCTGACCTCCTAATGCTATTACAAGATTCTACAACTTTTGATGAACAATTGTTAATCAAATACATTTTAACCCTAATTGATTAGTAGGAGTTACAGCTCTCTCTCTCTCTCTCTCTCTCTCTCTCTCTCTCTCTCTCTCTCTCTCTCTCTCTCTCTCTCTCTCTCTTATATAATATAAGATATTCAAAATCGAAACTTTTAATAAAAAAAAAATAATATCAATTGAATTATAATTTACGGATTGAATTACAGCTCTCTGATCAAGATGTGACTTGCACCATGAAGCATTCACTCCATATGTTTACTGCACTGCATCATTAGTTGAAGATTCACATTATTATTAAAAATAACTATCAATTGATTCTGACATTGTCACTATATTAATTACAATAAAATTTTTGATGAAATTAAGGTGTGAAAACCCTGGAAGTGAATCGAAAGCAAAGCCGGGTTACGGTGAGCGGATACGTGGAGCCAAACAAGGTCTTAAAGAAAGTAAAGAGCACAGGAAAAAGAGCTGAATTTTGGCCATATGTGCCCTACAATTTGGTGTCATGCCCTTATGCGGCACAAGCCTATGACAAGAGAGCACCATCCGGATTTGTGAAGAATGTGGCTCAAACACTTCCTAGCCCTAATGCAACCCATGAGAAACTCACTACACTTTTCAGTGATGACAATCCTCATGCATGTGCTATAATGTGAGGAAATTTGAAAGAAAATGGAAAAGAATTGGGGAGAGAAAGAAATTATGGTTTTCACCGATTTTGTTGTTCGCCTTGAGAATCTTCTAATAGGAAAACTTTACTGCAACTGTTGTTTAATTTTTTGTTGCTAATACCATATGAAAATGCAGTGTTTTTACATGAATTTAAAAATAATTATAAAATACCCATATTTAAATACATGCTATCCCACAAATCGCGAAAATAAGAATTATTTTTAGTCATCAATGAGCTTTCTTTGAATTTGAATAATATCTCCATCACCATTCTTTTGTTTACGAATTGAGAACTAAGAGAATTTGTTTTTAATATGTTTTTTAATTAGTTGAAATATGGTAAAAATGAGTTAGGGACAAGTCGGACCAAAATCTTGATAAACTAGATTTATTATAAAAATTACCAATCTGTGACTTTTAATAAATTAAAAAATTAACTTATTTTATCCTAGTATACAAAAATATATAACAATTATATAATATTAACAGTTTAATTATACGAAACTATCTGTAAGATTAACGAGTCAGGTCAAATAAAAATCGATCAAATCTACTTAACTAATCAATTCACCCTCAATTAAAACTTTTGATAGAGTTAAAAGAAGGAAAAAACTTCAACATAGTTCGTCCTTCACCACAAGTGTTGTGTGGAGAATAAAAACACAAAAATATAAAATCGAAATCAGAAAAAAGGCTGAAGAAGTAGTGTTTTCTAATTAAAGCTAGTCCATGGAATAAATTTTTGGGAGCATAATCTTTGGTTACTCTTTTTTAAGTTGATGGAGTGAAAGCTTCTCCTTTTCAAAAGGATGATAACCTTTAGCTTAATGCCCTCTCACTTCAATTCAACACTCTTTGATTGGGTAAATTAAATACCAAATAGGACCAATCAAACAATTTTCCCACCGCTAGATTGATGGTTTTGAATTGAAAGCAAGCATTTTGTGGGTCACCTTGAGATACCAAACAACCATTGAAATGCCTAATTATTCTTTGTCTTGCGACCGAATTTTATACGAAAGTGGGTGCCATTTTTGTTGCTTCCAACCAAATTGGGAGGGAATATCCTAGGCTTAAGAACTTGCAATTGGTGGAGAAAACATTTCCACCTTATATGATCGAGTTTTCACAAATTTTAATTTTCATAATTATTAAGGTTATACGGATTGATTTAATAATTATGTTACGTAAATGTAAAGAAAAAATTCTATAATACAATTTTATATTTAGGGACTAATTAACCTAAGTACAAATTTTTGTGACAAGAAATAAAGGGACTTAGAATTCCCTTATCTAATTAGATTGACTTGGATTTTGTTCTTCCAAACGTTATATGCTCGGGTAGCCTATGCCATCTCATGGCAAGTCGTTATGAACTATGATGTAACAGCTAAAAACATAGTACCCCAATAATTTTCCATCATTCGTACAAGGAGTCGATGAAAGCTAGGATAAAGAAAAAAAACACAATCAATTAACAAAAGAAGACGTCAACACTGCAAAAGCCACAACCCCATCACGAGAAAAAATTATGAGATCCAATGTGATGGGGGGTGTCCCTTAAAGTTATAGACCAAAACAGCGAACTCCTCAATGTTTTTCATTCTTGGAGGGAAGCCATTTTTCCTCCAACTCCTCTATCATCAAGATCATTTCAATCCCCAAAAATCCTTAGGTGGGATTTTTTTACTTTTTTTTTTTTAATTATTTGTTTTAATACTTGCGGGCTTTCGTTCTAATTTTTTTTAACTTTCGCATGCTACTTTCAGAACCTCTGAAATAACGTACGAGGTACCACGAAAAAATTTCCATGTTGAACTGTTGAATTGATTTAATTGTTAAAGAATTTTAATTTTCCCTCTAAATTTTAAGTTTACAATAATTCTTTTTCTTTTTTTTTAATAATCAATCTGTATTTAAAATTATATTTTAATTAATTCAGTTATATTTAAAATTATATTTTAATTAATTCAATTTTAATATTCATGAGGTTGACCGGGAAGCCGCTATTTGCCCGCCTTTTAAACATGGTTGTTGGACTTTAGTACCGATGTTGACAATTCCCAAAATTTTTCTTCACTTCTTAAAATATATTTTTTAGGCAAAAATTATTTTTCAAAATTTTTCTGAAAATATTATTTATTTTTTATCAGGATCGCAACTTTTCACTTTTTTTTTCATTCTTGCCTTTTTGTAAATTTGGAAGACCAAAAAATGCCAAAGAAAAACTTATTTTCTAGAATTTTATTTTCATTTCCAAAATTTACTTAAAAGCAAAGCAACCAAAAATTTAAGAAATTAACATATTTATTTTATTTATTTATTTTTTTGGGTACAGACATCATTATTTGATTTTCCACAAAAGGGTTTATATTATATTAGAAATATATCATTAAGGAACTACTAATGGGAGGAAGATTGAAAGTCCAATTATCGGGGAAATGTAGAGAGGCCCAATAATTGGTCTCTTGTTTAAGATTTCGGGTGCCAGATTTCAATCCCCTTGAAACAAAAAATATTAATCAATTTGCCTTCATATGGTTACAACTTTCTCTTTATCTCTCTCTCCCTCTCTCTCTTTTTAATATATAGCAATAAATAATTAATGCATCGTTTGGTCTTTTCAAGATTACAATATTAATTAGTATGTGTAGTCCATGCCATGCGGGTCCAAAAACATTGTTTAATTAAGAGAAAATGCACTTCAAGATTAAAAAAAAAAAAAAAACAAATGAAAGAAGAAGACAATGCCATTTGTCAGCTTCAAGCTGACAAATTTTAGTCAAAATCACTCAAGGGTCTTCGGCCAAGAATGTTTTTTGATCAACCCAGATTTCTTTAATTTTAAAATTGATAGATTATATTCCGATTATTAAACTTTTTCATGCCTCAAGCCAATGCCCTAGATTCCTCCAATGATTTCTCCCTACATGCATTGTGCTGCAACCGATATCTCATTGCCATCAACTTCTCTCAACTAAATTTATGTAATAATAAATAACAAATAAAATAAGAATTATACTATAGTAAAGTTTTTTTTTTTTAATATATAAGTTGACTGCCTTGTATCCATCGACTTCCTTCAATGGAGTATGTTCTGATGATACTAACTATGATCTATTTAGTAATTGCACAGTGGAGAATTATCTCACCTCTTAATGAATTAAAAAAAAAATGGTACTCCATCATATTTTGTTTTTTCAGTATTTCTTTTTGAGATTTTGAAATATCCTAAAATGTTAAATTTCTTATTTTTTTAAGATTAAATTTATTTCTTTTTTTTATTATATCGAGATTTGAATCCAAAATTACCCAGTCGGGGGAAGAGGGCTGTGACCCAGAGAGATTCAATTTATTTCAAAGTTTTATCATTCATCAATTTTGAATGAATAGTAATTCCCACTGATGCCTCCTTATTATTTTTTCATTATTTTATAGGTTAAATTAGTTTTTTTTTTTTTTAAAAAAAAAGTAATGTGATAATATTAACATAAATTTGAAAGACTTGATATATATAATTTATTGTATTTTTTTTATTTGTGTGGAAAAGCAAGAAGTCAAACAAAATGCGGGGGGGGGGGAGTTTTTTTTTTAATTATTATTATTCCATCGATGGATTAACTTACCTTTGAGGAAAAGTATTATTCATTTTTCCTCTCAATATTAATAAATTTGTGCCCCATAGCATCTCTCTTTCATTTAATAAATTTTGTACACTTGTCAAGCTACAAGTGGCTCAAGAAGTTAATTACATATCTTAGAGATGACTTCCAGTCGTATATCTACATTAAATTTGATTCCCTTAATTTTTGTTTAGACAAAGATGCTTTTCTTTTTCTTTTCCTTTTTTTCTCTCATCATCCATCAAATTTTCAATATTGGAATATGATTTCATTTAAATTATTGAGTCAAAGATTTGTAAAGTAATAGACGTAAATCCAGTGAATAAGAAAATTAGATTTTTTAACAAAATATTAAATTTAAAATTTATAAAACAATTATATTAAAAAAATTCCTTCACTCCACGATCTCTCTTTCGCAATCTATGGTTTGACTCGATGTGCGGTGCAATCATTGGTTAACGTGACATGATTGTTGCAAATGTTGTCGTCGTCATTATGGACATCATCCTCACGATTTTGAATTATAGGACTCTCGTCGTGATATTCCATTTTTCCTTCTTGGATTTGTCTAATTGCAAATGTATAAAAGACGATTCTTCCGATGGCTTTAAAGGTGGTCTTTGACTCTCTTGGGACTCCAGTAAAATTAATTTAAAAGTTGTGTCCCACACAAATCAATTGATCCACTGCATGATAACTGATGGCAACAGAAATTGGAGTGTAACTTGGGTTTACTGTCATCCTCATCCGAGAGCCAAAGAGAGATCTTTGGAGGGATCCAATGATCATCGCTGACAATATGGTGGGTCCCTGGATTGTGCTTGGTGACTTCAATGAAATTGCAGGGACTGAGGGAGCTAGTAAGGTCAACGCCACTACTTGGAGAAGAGGCCAAGAGATTCAGGAGCCGGTGGGAGAGTTGTAAGCTCCTGGACACCAGCGCGAGTGGTCCGAAGTTTACTTGGATCAGGAATTGTTAGGGGAACACTAGACTCCTTCAAAAGCTCAATAGAGTGCTCTGTAATATAGAAGCTCAAATAGCCTTCCCTGAAATGAAAGTGATCAATTTGACCAGATTGCACGGAGATCACAATCTAATTAGTTGGAATGCCGGTCTTTCCCCTCCCCCCAATTAGGATAAAAAGCCTTTTAAATATGAAACAGCTTGGTTTAACCACCCTGATTTCCAAAGTGTGTTCGAAGAAGCTTGGAAAAAATCTGAGGGACCTCTGGAGAAAGCGATAAAGGACACTACAGATGAAATCAAAGCTAGGAACAAGCTAGTCTTCGGTAACATTTTCCACCACAAAGAAAAATTGAAACAAAATTGAGAGGCATCCAAAGAGCTCACAACTACTCGCACTCCACCCATCTCCAGGACTTAGAGCTAAATCTTTTGCAGGAGTACCATGCGGTACTCCAACAAGAAGAATTATTCTGGCACCAAAAGTCTAGGATCAAGTGGTTTATAGAGGGAGACAGGGATATCTGCTTGTTCCACGCAACCACAAAGATGAGGAGAAACAAAAACAGAATAGCTACTCTTTGTTTTGGAAGGACAGAATAACATTGGTGAAGAGATCAGGGCCACCATCATTCCCGAAAGTAATAGAGCCAAGGACTCTTTGTTTTGGAAGGACAACTCCTCAGGAGACTTCTCTGTAGCCTCAGCCTACTTGCTTCAGAGAAGAAGCTCCAGCAGCCAGGAGACCGATGTTTCCAATTGGGAGTGGATTTGGAAGGATAAAAGTTTCTAGAGAATAAAAGTTTTCCTCTGGTTGGCAGCAAGGGGCAAAATCCTAACTGCTTCAGAGCTAAAAAGAAGAGTGTTGGAGGATGAGATGTGTTCTAGCTGTGGGAAGGAGGTAGAAACAGTGGATCATGCCTAAGGAGCTGCAATCACGCAAAGGAAATATGGGGCAAGCTGGTGCTAGATATCGATAAGAAGGATGACTTTTGGAAAGGAAATGTGTTGGAGTGGTTAAAGGATGGAGACAATAAAAATATTCAAGCTTTAGGTGGAGTAAGAGCTGACGTTGATTGGCCACTTGGAAAGCTAGATGTTGTCGGATTCACCAAAAGAGGTCGGAGCCCCCCCATTCTGTGGCTAACATAGTGCGAAGCATGGCGCTGGAGTTTGGAAGGAATTATGGCTGGGAGTTAAACAGGGTTGAGGATATGAGAGTCAGCTGGAAGGCCCCCGGGGAAGGTTCAGTTAAGCTTAACGTATCGCCCTATCAAAGGCCCAAGCTAGCGAGCGCAGGAGGTCTTTTGAGGAGCAGCAACGGGGGATTGGTTGTTGGGCTTCTGGATCAATAGAGGCAAAACTAACAGTGTTATAGTCGAGCCGTGGTCCCTTCGGGGACATCCAATAGTCGAGCCGTGGGGCCTTAGGGAAGGTCCGAAGTTGGCCAAAACATGGAACTTTGACAACCTTGAGATAGAGTGTGATTCTTTGGTCTTGGTCAGAGCCGTTAATGGTGGAGTGGGCGTGAACCATCCATGAAGCAATCTAATTCAGGATTGCAGGAAGATGATGAGGGATCTGCAGGTGGCGTAGATATCTCACATCTTTAGAGAAGCCGATAAATGTGTGGAAAAGTTGGCCAAGTTGGGGCTAAAAGCAGAGGCCGGCTGCATGCCATGTTATCTCTAACTCCCCAGCTGAAGCTAGAGAGCTGTTACTGATGGATGCTAGAGGCGCTTCTTGGGTCAGAAGAAAAAGGGCGATGCCCCCTGTGTTGTCTAGTTGCCCTTAGGGGCCGGCTGTTCCCTTATTCACCAAATAATAATAATAATAATAATAAAGACGATTCAAAGGAAAGCAAAGACTTGACATATTCGATGCAAAAGAAAGTCCCAAAACCCAAGTCAAAAATTAGGATGATACACAAAAGGCAAGCATCCTGGAACAGTTCTATTCTACCTGAGAGAGAGAGAGAGAGAGAGAGAGAGAGAGAGAGAGAGAGAGAGAGAGAGGAATATATAATATCATAACTGAGAAAAAGGAAGATTGTAAAGGATGTAAAGAGATTGGAATTGGAACCTAAAGACCGTGGTATGTTTGGTACGTCTCTTTTTCTGAAAGGAAGGGTGAAAGATGAATTTGGATTTTGTTTATGAGAAAGAGGGCATCGGCATTGGCCAACATATATTCCGTCGCAAAAATTCAACGTTCGAAAAGGGCATGTGTCTTTTCTTAGTTTGTTTTGGCCATTTATTTGCATACACCATTAGCATAAGGGGAAAAAAATCCAAAAAAATGTTTTAGGGCGCCAAAAAAAAAAAAAAAAAAAAATCCCCACCACAAGTTTTGCTTTTTCTTCGATCCGTAAATGATTGGTTTGGTTCCTCTTCCAACTTCTTGAAATGACCCATGAATTGGTCTTTAGCCCAATCTCAGCGGAGTTTTATTTTTAAAAAAAAAAATAAAAGAAATTTATCGGTCACTAATTACATTAAATTCGACTAAATTCGATTCGAATCAAATTAACCACTTAAAAAGTAAGACTTTTTTAACATCTATTTTTATTATATACAAAATTTAAATACGAAATCTTACTTAAAAATATCAATATATAGCTACTGTACCAATGAAACATCGATAGAGTCCGATCGTGTGCCATTTTTTTGGAGGGAGGGTACCAAATTTCAAGAAAAAAAATTATTGAATTAAAAATATTAAACTTTTCTTAAATAGAGATTTTTGTTTGGTATGATGGTTAGTTTGCTAGGAGTTTTTTTTTCCAATAGTTTTAATTGATAAATGCTATTTTAAAAGATAAATAAGGCAAAAGAGCTTTTCATTTGTCCTACATTATTTATTTATTTATTTATTTACATGCTCAAATGGAGTAGTCTGGGCATTGGTTCTTTGGGCTTGTCCACTTAGCCCAATAGACCATGCGAAACAGTACCATCAACATAACACCTAAGCCCAAATAATCCTACAGGACATGCAAACTTTGAAGAGTTGGGCCCAGACGAGTGAAACTGCGTTAAAGATTTTGGTCCCCTTCAACCGTGCACTCGACTGCCTAATCTAGTTGCCTTCGGTGACATAAATGCTCGGAGCAAATGAGCAGTTGGAGTTATATGTTGATGATTTAATGGCAGACCCAAATTTTCATTATCAAGTTCATTAATGTTATTCAATTTTCTTTATAGACTCTGTTGGCTTTAATTCAACCTCATACGAAGCGATACCGATAGAATTGGTAGTCGCTGAATTATCCATTCAATGGCATCGAATCATTATATCATTCTGGTTCCCTTAGAAATGGTAGCATCCGATAACGATCTAACAGCTACCAACTCTGTAAAACCTAATATCAGTACAACTAAGTACAATGGATCGATCCACATAAACAACCAGGTATTTGCCTTAGATTCAAAATGCTACTACCATTACATAAAATAAGATCAAGAATTATACTATCGAAAAGAAATAATAATCAAAATGCCTAAAATTAAAAGGAAAAAAAATTCCAAAAAATCAAATCACACCTAGAATTGTTTCCATACAAATCAGCATTCCAAAACTATCCATCTATGGGTGTAGTAGTAAAGATTTAGATTTATTTAAACAAAATCTCGATTTTAAATTTTGAGAATAAAAAAATAAATATTAATAAAATCATCTCAAATGAGTTTCAGAGTATTCGCCGTAGATTAACCGAATAACTTGGATATCGATATCTAAAATCCAAAAAAAAAAAAAAATTCCGTTATGAAGTGAATTTGTAAAGTTAGGCGGGGTCTTGCAAGTTGGCTCTTGCTCACTCACCTAAGAAAGTGAAATGAAGAGCCAATGACAAATGAAAGAGTTAGTGCCCCAATAATTGGTTAGGGAAGATCATATAATTGGAGCCCCGATCATGTCGTACAGTAAGATGACTTCTTTGGCAGCTTCTTCTGCCTCCTCCAAAAGGGGTATTTTTCTCTTCTTTTCTTTTGTTTTTTTTTCTCTTTCATCTGCAAATGATGGGTTGTCCCAAAGATAATGTCCAACCAATAATTTATGTATAGGCCCATCCTTGATTGGTAGGTTTGGTTTATTGCCCTAGCTTTGCAGGGCTTAGTATGATACCTTATATTGTCCTATGGGTACCATACAGAATATTGTAACATGGGCAATCTTAGATTTAGCATGTAAGATGCACATATTATTAACATAAAAACTATGTAATATGTAATTTTTAATTCTAAGAGAACTCAGGGGATGCTTGTAAGTTAGGAACTAGGAAGAATCGTCTTGTTGATCGATTTATGTAGTTGATTTTTATTTAGCACCATTTTTACCAAGTTTTTATATTCAATAGTTTTAAAAGTTTATCTATTAATATAAATTTTTAAATTTAATTTTTTTTTCAAAATTATATCCTCCATTATAAAGAAAAAGAAAGAATATCACTGTGTTTATTTATTTCTTTCTTTCCAAAATATGAATCACCATTGCATTCACCATGTCATGGTTTCTGATAAGGCACAATCTATGCGAATCCTGAACCCGATCCCCGCCCTGCTCTGTTCTGCTAAATGCTCTGCAGCCTGCACACACACATACACATACACACACACACACACTCTCTCTCTCTCTCTCTCTCTCTCTCTCTCTCTCAAAATACACGGAAAATCCAGATGGGGCCTAAGTGAAAGATTGGGAGTAAGGTTGACAAATTTGGACACATAAGATTAGAAAAAAAAAAAAAAAAAAAAAAAAAAAAAAGAAAAACAAATATTATTAAATTTTATAGTTAAAAATTATTTTTTAATAAATAAAGATATTATAATTCCTTTTAGATTAAAAAATTTAACGCGTGAAACCTATAAATTTCCAAACATTAAAATAAAAAAAAGATTGGAAAAACACTTAAAAAAACAAATGAAGACTGGTAAAAAAAAAACTGAGTTAGTGGAAGGAACGGACAACAGGCGCCGGGGGGGGGGGGGAGGGGGAGTGAGAGGTGGAGGGTAGGGAACAAGTAATAATTGACTTAACAAGACACACTACTTACCTTTGTGTGATTGCGTGCTACTGAGCCACTGTGTGCAGTTGTCGCTCTCTCTCTCTCTCTCTCTCTCTCTCTCTCTCTCTCTGGAAAAGCAAAAGACAACCCTAAAGACACTGCGACCCAAAAAAGTCTAAAACCCAACCCCCCAACATCTAGCTGAGGTTAAAATTTGCGTATTACTGCAATGCCAGCAATTGAAAGGTGTTCACTACGAGAGAGAGAGAGAGGGGCGTGTTCGGGAATTGTGAACCATAAAAAGATGGACTTTTCTCTTGTCCTTTTTAAAATTTTTCACCGTGGCACTCATGGATTTCCCCCTTTACTTCCCCCTCCCTCATTTTTAATAGATACTTGACATCCATATGATATTTAAGTTAATCTTATTAATTTGATAGATTATCATAAGATTTATTAATTAAGAAATTGACTGTTTTGATATTTATTTTTATATTTTTAAAATTTAAATTCAAAATTTAATACAATCACTGTATCCATCGATTCTCGCTCTCTCATTTCAATACTACTTTTTTTATCGAAAACGTGAATAATTCGATCTGTAATGTGTTCGTTCAAGAAAAAAAGAAAGAGAAAAAGAAAAAAAAAAAGCATTTTTGAGACGGTATTTGCGTTCGGGATCTTTTCAATTTCATAGAACAATGAAAAATATTTGACTTAGTTATTTTATTTTATTTTTTCTTTTAGTAAGACATTGTTTCGCCAGAAATGGCACAGTGAGAAGGAAGAGGGATGAGGGATGGGATCAACATCAACCACAGCACAAGTGTAATTCAATTAAAACTGATACAATCTAAATACCCATTTGATGGAAGCCATTAAAGGGCTTAATATTGTAGTCCCAACTCTCGTCTTTGTCTTCTTTATGATGACCATGAGAGGGTTTTTTATTATTATTATTATTATTATTATTTTAATTAATAAGGCCATTAAAGTGTTTGATTATCATAATCAAAGGTGCCATAACTCATAAGTCACGTTTTCTCATCGGTAATACGACATTAACAATTCTCCTCGTACCACGTGCACATACCTAAACCTAAACATGCTATTTTTTTTTAACTTAATATAATATTAAAATTATTTTAAAATTTAAAATTAATTTCCACCTTATTAATTAATTTTGAAAGTACGCATAGAACTTTAGAAGCCGATGGTTTCATACAGAAAGAACTCTTGTAAAATAGTGAGAGTTGGAGAGAACCCTTTTAAACATTCTCCATTTCTCATATTTTCCAACCCCAATTAATTCCGGGATTCCTTTCCCTGCACAGAAAGATTTGAGAAAAAAGGTCCATTCCACCTTGCTATTATTGTCCCTAAACAATATTTATTTGAAATTAAATATCAATTAGCTTTGATTAAAATTAAAACTAATCAGCACTTTTCCTGAGACTCTGTGGGGGCTATACTTTTACAAAATATTGGTTTTCATGGAGAAAAAGGATCCCAAGATTTTTCATTTCTTTTCAAAAGAATTTCTTTTCTCATTGAGCACTCAGAATGGGATCGGGAAGATGATGAAATGGTTATGAAATTACTTTCTTCGAAAAACAATTTTTTACTCCATTGTGCAAACTTTCGGATCATAAGTTGCTTCAGAGAAAAAAGAAATGGGTAACGTTGGGCCCGAAAGTCTCTAAGAAAGGGGAGTGAGCAGGAAGGAATTAATTAATTATGGTGCAATCACCTACGTTTCTAACCGGTCAGAACGGTACTGGTTATGTTTCACGAGAAAATGGAGTAGGGAGACAGAAACAGAGACAGAGACAGAGAGAGAGAGGGCACATGTGACAAACAGGGACAAGATAGAAGTCGGCCTGTCAAGTCGCTGTTCTTCTTTTATTGTTTTTCTCAGTATTTAACGTTGAATCACATCATTTCAGAATTCAGAGCTCCACCCCATCATAACCAAACCCCTCTCCCTCACTTTTCTCCCCCCTCTCCCACCCTCTCTACTCGCTTTCCACCAAGTCCTACCCCTTCTGACTTTCATGCCCCCTCTCTGTTTGTGTCTTTGTTCTTTTTACCATACACAGAACCCTGAACCCTAAGCTGCTCCTTTTTAGTAGAGAGAGAGAGAGAGAGAGAACTCTCACTTCAAACAGCACCGAAGAAATGGCTAAAAACGAAGACTTTAAACTCCTCAAGATCCAGGTCTCTCTCTTTGACATTTTTTTTCTTTCCTTTTTTTTTCCTGTCAACAACTCTCCATTTTTTTTATTGGTTTAAGCTGCAAAGTTGGACGTTGGTCTTTTACTCAAAGTGTTTGTATCTTGTTTGTTGCTAGCCACATACCCTTTTGTTTTCTCTATTTTGTCCTTTTCAGACATGTATTCTAAGAGTAAATTTACACTGTGATGGATGCAAGCAGAAAGTAAAGAAGCTCCTTCAGAGAATTGAAGGTGCTCTCTTCTCACTTTCTTTCCACCCCATTTTTGCCTTTTCCTCTTGTATTTTGCTTTACTCGTCTGTTGTTGCTAATGCTGACCACATTGTTACCATGTTTCAATTAATTTTATTCATTTCTTTATCTTCACTTGAACTGTTATAGTGAACTGTTATAATCCTTAGTTAGGTTGATCATGGGGACAGCTTAAGAATGCTTACTTACATGTACGATGAGATCTTTGTGGGGATTTTATTAGAAAAATGCACCGACAATTCAAAAATTAGACTTTGTCTGACATTTTGTAAATTCTATGATGTGAAATTTTCATGGAACAGTGTCGTCTTGTCTATATTTGTGCTTCATGGGTTAAAATAAATATTAATAAATGTCTATTCTGAATGTAATTGTTCTAGATTTCAATTGCTAATTACAGGGGTGTACACAGTAAGCGTAGATGCAGAGCAGCAGAAAGTAACAGTTTCAGGAAGTGTAGATGCTGATACTTTGATTAAAAAGCTGGTCAAATCAGGTAAGCATGCGGAGCTCTGGTCTCAGAAGCCCAACCAAAACCAGAAACAAAAGAACAATTTCATCAAAGATGACAAGAATAACAAAGGCCAGAAGCAACAAACCCTTCCCAACGGGGTTGAATCCTTCAAACACCAGCAGAAATTCAGTCCCTTCAACCCAGAAGAGGATGATGACTGTTTCGATGACGATGAGGAAGATGACGATGAAGAAGATGATCTTAGTTTTCTTAGAAAGAAAGCAGACCAATTGAACTTGCTCAGGCAGCAAGCTTTTAACAGCGCAAACAAGAAAGGAGCAATTCCTGTTGCAGCAGTCAACAATGGGAAGATGAACAATGGAGGAAATGTGAGTGGAGGAAAGAAGCCAAATCCGAATCAGAACATGGGAATTAAGGCAAGTCCTTATGGAATTGATCAGAAGACAATGGCAGCTCTGAGAATGAATAATGCCCATCTGGGTGGGGTAAATTTCAATTCTATGGAGGGCAAAACAGGAAATGACATCAACACAATAATGGGTATGGCAAATCTTCATGGTGGAAATGGGGGAAATGTTGCTACGGCATTAGGAATCCACCAACAACCTGCCAGTGCGAGTAATGGTTTCCAAGGGTCGGGTTCTACAGGGTTGCCCAATGCTGCATTTGCTACAGGTCATCATCTTCCATCACCCATGATGATGAATATGAATGGATACAATCATCGGTCACCATCACCATCCATGATGATGAACATGAATATGCAAAACAGGAATGCCATAGCGATGCAACAACCTCAGATGATGTATCACAGGGCTCCACTGGTCCCTCCCTACACTGGCTACCACTACGATTGCAACTATAGCACTCCTTCGTACACTTATGCTGAGGCTCCTAATTACCACAGTAATGATCATCATTCTGCGGCCCATATGTTCGGTGATGAGAATACAAATAGTTGCTCAATCATGTAATGTGTGTTTTGGATATGCTATGTGAGAGTGAGAGATAGAGAGAGAGAGTAGTGTAGTGTGTGGTTTTGTGTCGTGCGTTTGACTTGAGATTTAGTGGGGAAAAGTAATCTGCAGTGTGAAGGAATAGTGGACTCAACTATGTATGAACCTTTTGGTAATTTCATTATGTAATTGTTGTCAACAAGTTCTATTTTAATCTTATTCTCTTTTCCTTTTTCTAAGTAAATTGATAATAGGGTTAATTAATCAATTGAACAGGGAGGAGGGTTATGGGGTAGGAAAATGGTCTACTAAGGGGGGACTACTTTAATGTCATTGTGAGACATAAGGTGACATTGGTCACTGTATTCCGTGCAGAGTAATGATAACAGGAAGCAGAGGGGTAAGTGGTAAAGGGAGTGGGTGTGGGAGCAGGGACTCTCTATGTTACACTAATCTTGCCAGCAATGTGCAGTGCTCTGGAGGTTTGGTGGATGTGCACGTGCTTGCTACGGGCTCTGCGTGTTCAACTTACAAGGGGAATATTCGAAAACAAGGATTCCAAAAGCAAACCGATCCCAACGGCACATTTTAGAAAGGGTAACCAATATGGCCAGACAGATAAATTTGAAACGTTATTAACCATCTCCAATGAAGCATAGTGCTTCTTACCTCTAATTGTGTATGTAACCCAGACATTGATCACCGGGGTCACGTCCGTTCGAAGTGTAGCGTCATGATGACTTAACTTGTGGGATTAGCCTCACTTTATTTCCTTGTTTTAAAAACTAAGGTGTAAAGTCCAATGATCATTTCACCGCGATCCAATTAGACCTCAGATACATGGAATCAGACCGAAACAAGGCACACTGCCCTTAGGCCGGTGCATAAAACTAGGGGTGACATTAACTGCATACGATACCTGCATACCAGGAAGAGAAAGCCAGCCCAAGGAGAACATTTTTTTTTTATTACACAAGGATTTGAGAATATGATCGTATTTGTACCATTAAATTGTTTTCGCACCCAAAACAATGCTAAGCGGGTTTTACCTATACAAGTTAGGCCCAGCATTGATAGGCTGTCACGACGTACGCAGCAGATTCTGTATCTTCTTGGGCCTAAGAGATACGAATGAAATGACTGGTGAGAGATGATTAGAACAGGACACGGTGAGACTACGAGAATAGGACGTGAGAGGATAGTTACACTTCAAGCAAACAATCTTGGAAGTATTTGGATAGAGGCCACTTGAATAAACACCGAACTCGCAGCGTAGAGGTTTCATTATCGTTTGCATTCAAACAATGGTTTCTCATAAGTTGTCGCTCTCTGGCCTGTGTCCTTATTAGGTCTCATGAATATCAGCTCCAGATTTTTTTTTGGATAATATATTGATCGATATCATGAATCATATTTTGATTAATTCGATCTAAAACATTCAGATTTTAACAGCTTAATCTCAGTCTTTATTATAATGGGCCTTCTGGTCACTGTTTTCAACAAGGGGTTCTGAGCTTTCCCAATCTCAGGTTGGTCCTCTGGGGATATGCAAATGTCAGGGATATTTCCATGTTCCCCAGGTTTTGTTTTTCTTCTGTTCATTATTATCATTTTTTTATGAAAATGAAAAGCTCAAAGGCCATTGTTACCTCCTCCCAATATGGGAGGCTGGTTGCAGGCGAACGAGAATCTTGTAGAAGACTCTACTCTCCATTCCTATCTTGAGCCGGGGAGTCCTCTCTATCTCTCTTGCCCTCTCTTGCATTATTGGGGACCTTGTCTTCGTAATGTTACAAGGAGATTTAGCACTCGCCTACTTATATCACAAAAAGGTATTTACATCAATCATGCATGGAATGAATAAAATCGCCAAGTTTTCACTTAAATACACGGTTCCAACTTCTTCTTCTTGCTGCAGACTAAGTATTACGCATTGATAACATTACCAAGAAAGAAAAGATTCATGCCAGACCCTTGAATGGACATTATGTTTTCAACAATCCGGAAGTCTTAAGACGCACTACTGACTGCTACTTCAGAGAGCTTGCTACACAGGTTCATTTCATCATGGTAGCATTATTCTTCTGCTTATGTTTGCTATCCTGATTGAATTGATTAAATTTGGCCAAAAGTACCTAATCATGTCTCAAAGTTTGATACTTGAAGCAACGATAAATCCTCTCTAGTTATAGTTTCAGCAAAGCGAGCGGACACAATGTTGAAGTTCGGTTCCATTGTTATCACCTATAGATCGATTCCCTCTAGCTATGTTCAGCTCCTATTATGATTATAGGTGATGTCAATTTATGATATGATCAAAGAAATTCTAAAAACTCTACTTGCTTCTTGAAAGCGTGAAGTGCTTTGGCTGCATGATGATCTCCTAGATGCTTCTTAAAGTGTCTGTTGTTAGCGGGCACTAGTGCTAGCTGTTTTCTTATTGAAAATGTCAACAAACATCCCTCTAAACTTGGCTATCAAAACTTAAAAGTGATCGACTAGCATAAACAAATCACAGACGAACAGAATGACATGAATAATGTAGCAAAGACTTCTAGATCTCCAAGTGTGAATTCCTTATTCGTGTACCCAATATGACCCTGGGTGCAAATTAAACTGCAGATGGCATGAGACTACCATGAAGAAACTAAGGTTCTCAGCCCACCACTTGAGTATGACATGGGTCACTGTTAATGGTGTACCACCTCAAATGGTTAGCCATGTGATATTAGTTTATGCTCTCTCTCTCTCTCTCTAGGAGAGAAATGCCCTTTACAAGAGCGTAAGTAATACACATCCTATAATACAAGAGGGCAAGTAAGCACAAACTCTACAAGAAATTCTTACAAGAGGGCAAGTAAGCACAAACTCTACAAGAAATTCTTTCAACTATGCACTCAGAACAAATCCTGAAGTTCGAATTCAAAAGAGCTATTGAACCTATCCACTCAACAGTACGTCCAATTATCACCCAATTCAAGCCGGTAATATCCACATATTCACAAACACTTCTCATGCTATTGACACAGAGAGAGAGAGAGAGAGAGAGAGAGAGAGAGAGAGAGAGAGAGCTTACAGTAGATAAACCAGAGATCAAAATTCATCGTCATGATTCAGTCGGATTTCCTCATCCTTGCTTCCAATTTGACACGCAAATTCCGCTCCAACTTCTTGCTTTTCTCTGAGAATCTGCTGAATGCCATGAACAACAAACCAATCACTGTAATACACATCCGGAAATACTACAGGAACATCATTCAACAACAAGATATCGCCCGATCTCCCAATCTTGATCTCAAACCCTTCTTTGTAACTCCTCAACATCACACCATCCTCAAAACTATCAAGATCCGTCCACGAGAGCTTGCACGGCAAAACATGGCGAAGAAAAATCGAGGAATACTCGCTGTAATTCCCAATAAATTGTGCCATAACTTCATCGGCTGGAGCAAAAACCGTTAACCTCCTCTTCTCTCCAAACCCTAGCAGCTGCAGATTTAGGAATGAAGCCATAACGGAGTAACCTCTCGATTTCAGTGAATCACTAATAGGATCAAGCCAGTTCTGATCTTTGGATTTCTTCGAAACAGCACAATTGAGATCGACAATCGGTTTCTGAACAGGACCTGGAATCTGAAAGGTCGGGTCGAAGAACTTTTCGATTCCGTAAACGATGAGAGATCCATCATCGAAAACAGGAGAGCCGTTGATTAAAACATTATTGATCGAGATCTGGCGGTAGATAGCAGAGGAAAAGGAAGTGACGGTGAGTGTGTGATTGATGTTGAGAGTTGGGATTTTGGCGCCAAAAGGGAGGGACCTTAGTGTTTCGTAGGGAAAAGAGAGAGGAGAGAAGTGGAGTTGGAGGAGAGAGAGAGGAGGTTGACCTGACTGGGAAAAGGCATCGTCGGAAGGAGAGAAGAGGGTGTAGGAAGAATAGGGAGGAATTAGGGTTTCGGAAAGGAGTTGAAGAGTGAGGGACATGGAGATGAAGCCGGAGTTGGAGAGGATTTCGATGGCGTTGGTGAGTGTCTGTGGGCGGAGAGAAGAGGAGAGAGAGAGGAGAGAGAAAATGGTGGAGATGAAAATCAGATGAGAGAGAGAGAACGCCATTGATGGAATTTACGAGTTTGATTGAACTGCTTTCCAGTTTCTTCTTCTGCTGTGATTTTTTGGTTTTTGGTGGGTTTGGCAGTTGAAACAGCACAGGGCGGGAAATTTTTGGGGAATGGCGATCGTTGTTTTGGTTAGAGAGTAATCGGCTACTTGAGGGTTCATCTGATACTGTACATCAGCAACAAGCGCAATACTAGGGTAATGAAAAGGGCCATTCTGCCAAGTGCCAATTTGTAAAATTCGATATTTCTAAGGGCATTTCATTTACAATCCACCCCAACCCTACCTTCTCTCTCGTTTTAATTAATTGAATGGGTTACGTGGAATTACACTTAGAATCGGAGGGTAAATTATCAAAGTGGGTCAGGAATAATGGTTTTCAATCACATTAAATATAAATAAAATATTTATAATATATAAAAAATTATAATTTATTTTTTATTAAAAACCTTTACTGAAAATTTTATTTTTCCTTAGTAAACGCCGTCAACAATTGATCAAAGCGATGTTCGATTCACTAATCCTCTGCTTCTACAAACATCGTTGGTAACCTTAGCTCAATTTCCATTTCAGCTGATACCATGTTTTCCAACCGCTGGATTTGCATTGGTGGGAAAGCAGAACATCTTTGTAACTTTTGAGGAAAAGCTTGATACCTTGGAAGTTTCATCGGATGAATTAAGAGAACTGAGAAATGATGAGTACAGAATGAAGAGGCTAGACCCAGCACAAGGTTGGCTTTCAAGTTAATGAACCGATAACACACGCCACTAGACATCAACACTGTAAGAAAAGAAGCCACAAAGAAGCTATGATAAGTATTTATTTATTTATTTATTTACATAAAATTCATAAAAATTATAAAAATAAACATGTTTATAAAAATTTAAATGCTAAATTTTGATCTTATTTACTTCAGAAGCTAGAGGTACACTCAACATCAACCATCCTCGATTCAGTTGCTCATGGTTATAACAATCTGCTCTCCTCTGGGTACATACTCCTGTCATTCTTCACCATAGCAACTCCAATTCTAGTACTGCTTCACAAACCCATATCTGGGAAGATGTTCTCTTGCTTTATGTCCATTCTAAATTTACAAATACCACATTTTACCGAGACCAAATTCTACAAATCCTTCTGCCCATCTATTATGGTATCAGTATGACATTACAAATACCACATGCTTCCCCCGATAAGAACTGCCACATGTGACTTTCCAACAGCGACAAGTGTCGGTTTGGCCGGTTTGCACTCGAATGTAAAAACGCGTAAAATAAACAGGTGTCGGTTACCGGACACGGCTTGTCCATTTTCCAAGAAATTACTCCAACCTCACATTATACTAAACATTAATATCGTCACTTGCCACGATGCAACAGCCACACTCTCTATAAATTAAATCTAAAGACTCCTTCGCATTCCAACTTCCCATTACAAAAGAATCCCATCTTGTTTTTTTCTCTCTATCAGCTTTGAATTCAAACCAAGACGAAATGCAAACAATGTCTCTTTCTTCGTCTTCTCTTAGACCATGTTCTGGTCATAGGAAAATCATGCAGAGAAAAGATTATTGGAGAGCGTTGGCATCTAGAAGAGAAGCGCATGAGCCAAACTATTATTACGGAGGAAGATTAGTGGACGAGAGTATGATTGTGTTGAGGAAGCGACTTCATGAAATGAAGATGGTGGAGAGGAATTATGAGCCTCCTTCACATTGGATGGATTGGGAAAAGAGGTATTACACCAGCTATGATTCCATCATTTGTGAAGTTGTTGGGTTCTTGCAATCCCAGTTGATGAACACGAGGCCTACGTTGGCTTTGGGATTCATGGCTCTTCTCACGTTGAGTGTCCCAACAACCATTGTTGTCTTGCTTTTTCAGATGCTGGAATTAACCAAGTTAATCACTACAGCAATCCATCTTGGTTAGGCTCTTTAAAAGGAAAAAAAAAAAATTGATGTGTATATCTGATGTAATCATATGAAAATCCCTAATTCCCCTCCTTTTTTTTGGGGGGGTAGGGTTCTAATTGGTCCAAGGAATCCTAGGATGAATGTATTTTTGATATGGGGTTAGTTTTGTAAATATAATTTATTTATTTATTCTTTTAAATTCGTTCCAAAGTCAGAGCGGAAGGGAAATAGAGCCTAAATCAGATCAAAATGTATTAAACAAAAGACAAATAGTACATAGAAACGAAAATATGAAAGAAACAAAGAAGGCTCAGCAGAACAAACATAGACATCATCAAGGAAATTAACCGCAGGGGAGCTTTACCACCGCGGTTTGCCGTATTGCCATGGAAATGAAAAGTGACAACGGCGAATCCAATGCTGCAGACAGCAGTTAAGAGATGGAAAAGTTGCAGATTAAGACCAATCAATGCTGATGTTATCGCAACTTGCAAGCACAGTGAAGATAGGTTTTTGGGTCAAAAAGGCCTGTTTGCTCTTCTTGTCTTCTTTGATCATCTACTTCCACAATCCTTTTGTGTCCAACGAATTCCAGCTACGGAATTGCCAGACAAGTACATATGTGATGAGCAAGCTACTCGAACAGTTAAAAACCAACCAAGCACATAGCTGGGCATCAGTTCGGTTTGACTGTCATCCTCTATCACTAATATCCGGTAAGGAGTCTGATTTGGTTCATGGTTCCTGCTCTTGTCTCAGGTTCATTCCCTTCCGGCAATGCACAGTTTGATGCCTACGACATTCTAAAATTTTCATCTAAGTTATGCTCTTTTGCCCATAATCAGAGATTCCAAGACCCTGCCACAAGGAGATGCTTGCACATGAGAGGCCCTTTCTGCCAATATCAGACAATCCCCATTTAGTTAGTGCACATGCTTCGTTATTGTCAAACTATGGTCACATAAGCTTTATGGTTAAATCTGTTACGCACCAGCAGCCAGTCATCCACCACTCACAAGCATCCCACTGGACCTTCAACCAAGTAGTGGACTCTTCCTTATTTTATCAAGCTTCTTGGCCAAAGCTAAAGCCGTTTGTTCTTTGCCCTCTTCAATAAGTGCCTTTTTAAGGTTACTAAACATAGGACCTGGAGGTCTAATTCCCATATCTAACATCTCTTGAAAGTATTTGCAAGCTTCATCTAGTTTACTTTCACGGCACAAGCCATTTATCAGAGTTGAAAACATATGCATTCCAGGCAAGACCCCCTTAGCTTTCATTTGATCCCAAACTCTTAAAGCCATGTCTACACGCTCCTCATTGCAGAACATTCTAACCATGATCTCGTATGTGCTCACTGTAGGATCACATCCCATCTCACTACTCATTCTCTCAAAGACCGAGTAAGCTTCTTTTGTCCTCCGTGCCTTAACTAAATGATGAAGAATTATATCATAAGTCCGAGAATTTGGTCCAACCCCATGTTTCCTCATCTCATCAATCACACGATAAGCATCATACATCCTCGATGACCAACAATATGCCCCGACAAGTGCATTATAAGTAGGTATCTCAGGAACATAACCACTAGCCTTAGACTGTTCGAAAAACTCTAATGCTTCACTCAACCTCTTCTCTGAGCCCAACCCATTAATCAGTGTACAATATATGTGAGGACTAGGTTTACAATTTTTTGCATCCATCTCATAAAACAACTTGATGGCTTCATCATACTTCCTAGCCTTACAATAAGCATTGATAAGAATCCCATATGTCACAACATCAGGTTCAAACCCTTCATCTCTCATTTCACGATAAACCTCATCTAATCTTAACAAATTCTCTTCTTGGCCCCATCCCTCCAATAGAATTGCATAAGACTTGATATCAGGTGTAAACCTTCTCTTCTTCATTTCATCAAACACCTCCTGAGCCTTCCTAACATGTCTTGACTTACTCAAAGTATCGAGCAATCTGTTAAAATCTGACAATTCAGGCTTCAACCCAAGTTCACTCATCTTCTCAAATGTCTCTATGGCCTCCTTAGTCTTCCTAGCTCGCGCATATCGCCGACAAATCAATGCAAAAGTCTCCTTAGTCAACAACCCTTTACTTTTCATTGCATTCATCAAAACCCAGATCATTTTAAACTGTTTAATTTTGCCTAATGATTCAATTAAAGCATTGTAGCTCTCGGATGTGTGCTCAAACCCTTTTTGCTTCTCTGCCCATCTGAAGAAAGAAAGTGCACGAACACCAGAATTGCTTAACTTCTTCAAAACCTCAACAACTAATGTTGGAGACGGCTCAATTGAAGCATGATTGAGCAATGATTCAATGCTTTTATTAGGGTTTTCCGAGAGTATTTTACAGATTTCGTCTCTGGTTTGAGCAATTTGACTGCTGACAATACCTGTTTTTTCTTCATTGGAATCAACATGGATTGATCTGTAATGCGTAAAATGTCTGAGACCCAGATGAGAAGATGGAAAAAGATGACTTTCTGGGAGATACCCAAATAGATTTTCGAAGGAAAAAGATGAATTTGGGATCCGAAATTGAAGATTATCGGAATTGTTGTAGGGTCTGAGTAAGCTATGAGATAGAAGATTGGTTGTAGAAGGAAGAAGAGAAAGTCTGAAAATGGATTGAAGATATCTCATCTCGAGATCGTGTCTACTGTGTTTTACTTGATTTTGGCGGTCGAATTTGATTAAATGAGGATTTGATTTTGCAAAACGTAGACTGAGAAGTTGCTGTTGGGGGTTCGGGCCTGAGGTCTATATGACTGTCGCAAGGTCGAAACAAACCCTAGTTTCCTCTCTAAAAAATTATTTAAGGAAAAACAAAAAGGAAAATGGGTTCAAGTTTCGTGTTCAACTAGCATTAGACGGTATTCTTACTAAAAATTAATATTGTAATAATCATAATTTTTTTTCATAAAATAAAATTTTTATTAAAATATTGTAATTTTACTAAAAATTTTGTAAGTTTAATTAAAAATTAAAAATTAAAAATATAATAAAATATAATAAAAATAAGTTGAGAGAGAATTAGCCAAATTTTTATTGGGCAAAATCTTTCAAATTTTAAGATCCAGATGTTGTTGGGCTTTCCGATAAATTCGTAGGTAATCACATGACATGTAACGGACAAAAAAAGAATATTTTTTTTTTATGAAAAGAGACAATTTATAAGAAAGAAATATAACATGAAAATCAACCGGCAGATATAGATCCAAAGAATGAATTTCCAATGTCAACATTATGAATCAAATACCAAATGGAAACTGTAATATGAGAGGCCATACATACACCGTAATCTAAATGACAAAAAAGGGCAGCTTCCACTCATTCACTCCACTGGGGGATCTATAAAGTTGATGTTTGCATTGGTACCCAAATACCGCCGTAGTTTCAAGTTCTCAGGTCTACCTTTCATTATAGACTCCATGAAGGCTTGGAGGAAACCCTCGGAAAAAAACAGTCCACAGGTACATCTGCTGCCAATCGTAGTCTTCCAATCTGCTCAAAAATACAGATGTGAAGCATTTGCAGTCCAAGAATCACAAATCAGATGAATTTAACTTCATTTGCACTGGCGTGACAGCGAGGTCAAGTCATCAAGAAGGTTTGTGATGGAATCTTCCAATTTCTTTGCTTGAGGACCGGGCTTCACTGCATTGACATCACCCCACTGTGAACAAGGATCTGACCACATTATCTTCCGGCCATTGCACCATGCTCCTGGCGTAACTCTGCTACGCCCTCGTTTAAGGATCCTCTGATCAATCATGTCCAGCACAACATCATCTTTTTGGAACTGCCTCGCAAATGCTGCTCCACTTTGAGCCATCTGATCATAGTCCAACATATTAAGAAAATGGGGTTCCATCTTAGGTGGACTGTCCCAAATCATGTATCTTAAATCACCATTTAGTGTTGTATTCTTGAACTCTGGGGCGTTGCAAATGACAGAATGGAAATAAACTTCTTGAGACAACATAACGTTTGTAAAATACATTAAAAGAGTTCGAGGGAGGTTATCCCAACCAAGAACACAATATTCTAGGAAGGATCTGCTCAGGGTAACCCAAGGGGATCCTGTAACATGTGGAGAAGTTCCAAACAGTTTATCAGTTCATCAATTCCATCGGTCCTTTGTATTGGAGGAAAGAGGAAGAGACACCTCACCAGTGAATATTTTGAACGAATCTGGTGTTGGACGCTTTTCTGTGGCTAGGAAAATTTGGGTCTTCCTTGCCAAGTAAATTCCAGGGTCAACGACAATTGGATGGATCCTTTGAATTCTGCAATGCCATTTTACAGTATATATTACTAGTATGTTTGGGAACGGGAACATTAAATGAAGAATCCAAAGCTTAATCAGCAGAGAGCGTTTGCCTACTCTTTCCATCCAACATCACTGGTATGGTCAATGAAACTTAGGTCTCTCCTGACAGAGGAGAACACGTGAGACAGGTCTGAGAGAAGTTAGCAGAACAATAATTAGCATGCATTTGAGTTTCCAATAACATATGGAAAAAGAAAAAGCAAAAGCAGTACACAAATGGTTAGGAAAGAACAGCCCATTCTGATTAATCTATATCTGCATGACAGACAACAGACGGCTACTGGCAAATGACACTAAAGATTCAAAGGACAGGAATCATGCGACTAATGAACTTGTAAGATAGTTTACGCACATCAGGGCACATAAAATTAAAGAAGCACATTCATACGTTAAAGAATGGTGCACATCAATACATCATCCATCCATGCCAGCTAAATGGAAACAAGCCTAGTTTGTCTTGTATACCGATAGAAAAGATTCTAAGCAAGGTTGGAGAGTATTCAATTCAACACAAGCTCTTCTAGACTAGAGAAACACAGGCATATACAACAATTCCATTCAAATGATTGAAAGGCAATGGCAGATGAAAATACAATAAATTTAGATCAGTGGGTTCCAAACAACTATAAAATTTTTCAACATTTTAGAGATCACTAAGATCATTCACAAAATCAACAGACATATTTTAGGTCATACCAAATGAATGATACCACTCAAACAACACTCTTGTTTCGTTTTCCGGTTTAAATGTTTCCCAACAGAAAAGTATTAAAATTCATAATTTTGCACATCCATCTAAATTCAGAATGCAGCACAAAAGAAGCAATTTCAGATCCGTCAATGCATAAGTAAACAAGTTCACTTTGTCAATTTATATGCTGGACGGGAATCTGCCAATAACTTCAGAATGTATTCGGTTTTCTTCAAATTAAAGAGAAGAAGCTACACAATTTATCACCACAAATTACTCAAAATTCCAACATAAGCTTCGCAACATGCCAACCTAAGCAACTAAAACATTACAACACCTTAGTAAAACACTAACATCATAAGATGCACTATATTTAGAAACAAGTACAAGCAACAATTCACAAAAGACATGCATAGGAATCAAAAACTAGTAAAAGAATCCACAATTCAAAAATAAGCAATACCGTCTTGAGTAATCAAAGGATAATCTGTAGCACTCAAAGTAATAAACCAATTCCACCCACTATCAACCTTCAGCAGAATCGCGGCAGCTCGAAGAAGGGCCGCAATGTTACTAGAACCCATGTGGGTCATTGGATCAGGCTTTCCAATCACATTCACATTCCCAAAAGCCCTAATTGCAGGCACAGATTTCACAGCAGAAACCAACCAATTCCTATCCACCATTGAAGCCTCAGTCCCTAAATGCAAAAGGTACTGATTTCTCGGATGGTAAACAGCAAGAAGCAATCTGAAAATTCTACCCGTGTCGCCGTTGGAACCATAGATGTAGTAGGCAAATGAAGGGGGGTAATTTGGTCCTTTTCCAATAATTGAAGGGAAAGATTTGTTGTACGAGAAGGCGTACGATGAATTGAAACCTGAAATTGCTGAAAGGAAGAGGAGAAGAGAGATTAAGGCTGCTGAGAAGAGAGTGAATAGCCATTTCTTCTCTGCTCCCATCCTCCTTTACAGTTTCTTTGGATCATATGGAGAGAGAGAGAGAGAGAGAGAGAGAGAGATGAAAAATTAGGTTTTGGGGTTTGAATAAAGGGATTGTTTCATTTTAGATCTTGATTAAATGGGTTTCTAACTGTTAGAGAATCTGAACAGAAATTGGTTTTTTGTGATTAAGCTTGCGAATGAATTGGAGGGTTAGGGTTTGGAGCTGAGACTTCTGAAAACAGACCGCCTGACGGTGAACTCTGTGCTGGTTGAGGAGAAATGGGAGCAGTCTTCTGTTGGTAGATAGGATTGGATTCCCCCTTTTTTTTGCTTTTCTTTCCTTTTCCTCTGGTATGATTCTGATTTGATTTTTTTGATTTCAAAAAACATTGTTTAATGCTCAGGACAATTATTAAAAATTACAATACATGTCATGTTTTGTACCGACGGCTGACGAGTGAATCTTAAAACTACGCCTCACGCTCCTTTTGAATCCTTAATATCCTTATTAGATCCTAACCTCTACCATTTATTAGGGTAATTCTAGTGTCTGATCTCAACTTAATTTTAGTTGAATCTAATCTTATTTTTCTTAAACTTGCCCCCCACATTAATATCCAATGGTTTCTCTTTTTTGCCATCATTATTCTATTCCCCCCCACCCCCCCCCCCCCCAAAAAAATGTTTAATAAGCATATTATGGGTGAAGGGTAACATTTTGCCAATTTTATCACAATCAACTTATGTGAAAAGAAATTTTTGATTGAAATTAATTAAAGAAAAATGTTACTTTTGTAAAGTGGGTATTTTTCTTTTGTTCAATAGTGATTACATATTTAATTATTTATTATTCGATTTATTGAATATATATAATAATTTGCAAATCATGCTTATTAAGTAAGCACATCTTTCAAAACCTTCCAACTACAATTCTTGAATGTTCAAATTTTGGATCTTCGATGGAGAAATATGATTTTTTTTTTTTTTTTTTTTGTTAATTGATTGGGAATTCGAATTAGGTACGCATCTCCATGCATTGACTATGACTCGTTCGTGGTTTGTAAGTCGAAGTAATACAATCAATTTCTTTTTGATGAAGGAAAATAAATTTAATTGAATTAAATCTACTAAAGGAGGAGAGCGGGTTGAACGCCATCGTCGACATCTGACGTGAAAAGAGTGGCTTGAAAAAATAGGTCGACAACTCTATTCACAAATTTACTAACAAAATTAAAAGAAATTTTGAAATCTCCGAGACCCAGAGCTCTTTTGCAATCATCGGTGCTATATATATATATATATATATATCAAACTCTTTTAAATTTAATGATTAATCACTTTATTTCTTAATTAGATATATCGAAATTTAAGTTTTAAAAATAAAAAAAATATTAAAAAAAATTAATTCTTTAATAGACAAATAAGATTTGTTAAATAAATTATAGATATCGATTAATCCAATATAAAAAAATGATATATATATATATTGAATTTTTGGTGGGGGTAAAGATCAAGAGGTTTGGGTGATATTTTCCACCGGTTGCCAAGTAAAGAAGGGAGATTGTCGTTGGGTGTATTAAATTAATTAATTTATTTTGACATTTAACTAAGAAATTAAATTAATTTAGTTCCTATAAGATTCGACCTGATAGCACTACTGTTACAAATTTGTTTGAATTAAGATAATCAGTATTAATTTTGAGAGTTTCGATAACTTATCAAAAATCGATCTATTTAAAAATTTCAAGAAATCATATAAAAATTATATGAATATTCTCGTAACAAATTAAAATTCAAAATTACTTTTTTTTAGTGCATACACGAGGCTCAAACTCGAGCATAGGAGAGGAAATATACCATTTGAGATGAAACTCATTGACAAATTACTCTTTTAGTTTGACCATAAAAAGGATTTGGTTACACATTTAATAGATCAATTATCGGTTAATCATGTTCAATTTTTAAATTTAGAGACATTTTAACTTTAATAATTTTCAAGCTTGATTATTTTTTGAAAAGAAACCCTTTTTTCAAAAGAAGTCCAAAAGCAAGCTTCTTTCAAGCTTTGCTCTAATTACGACCCCGACTGATAGATTGACCTCCAAAAGCAGATCATCTTCCCAAACTGAATACCTAAGCTTGATCGTACAAGAGGAAAAGGATGCCAAAACCATATAGCATTTACACGATACGAATTCGTAAGCATTTGTAGGGCAAAACCCCACCATGCGAGCAGGAATACCATGCAATGCTATTAAGTAGTACAAGAACATTGCCGTTGATTCGCCCTTGAAAAATTTCGGTCAGAGAATAATTAGAAAAGATTCCACACAGAGACCAGAAGCTTAATGAATCGAGAATTGTATCTGTTAAACAACTTATTACCTTAAATTTCTGCATGATAATGAGGGTTTAGACGGACTTAACCGAGTCTTCAACGCTGGCTTCACTGTCACTGCTACTACTGCTACTCTCACAGCCACTCGAGCTCCCATTGCTTCTGCTGCTGCTGCTATTGCACGAGCTCGAACTCTGCTCATCTCTCGCTCTCGAGCATTTTCCTGTGCCTTGAGAGCTTCTGCAGCATTGGGCCCTCTTCCTTCCCCAGCGCCACTATCATCCACATCAGAAATCTCATCATCTGTGTCGTTTTGATGTGGAATATTCATATCAAAACCAGCACCCTTTATTATCGGTACCATCCTCTTTCTCCTGTGTTTCTCCACCGAAAAGAGTGTCCATTAAACGGTGGTTCATGATGTCTACTGGTTCATTTTCTTCACAGGACTTTTCATCAGGGGAGACATTTGAGGAAGCTGGCGGACCTGAAGTATGATCAGCTACCCATTTACCAGCAGGTTTTGCACCTGGCAAACAACAAAAAACGATGCTATAATGACAAAGCATATGGTTGACAAAATAAGGTTGCAAGGTGTCATCCAATTCAAAAGCGATCAATCCCCTTTCCTCCTCTTCAGGGACGGATCCAAGGCCATGGGGCAAAAATGTTAATACCACAAAAAAATTTTGAAATACAAGTAAAAAAAAAAAACTTGAAAATGATATTAAATTCTTAAAATTCTGTTTATTCCTTAAAATTATACATTGTACCCTTGCTTCTATATTTTATATTTTACTCTCTTAAAATAAAATTTTGACTTCTACTCTCATGACATTATTCTTATTCACACACACGAATAATTATAAAATCTCAAGCACTTTGCAAGTCACTCTTTAGGGGGCCACGGCCAGAATAACAACATGGGTGAGGTGGGCCTAGTTAGAGAGTGCAAAACAATCCAACCCAATAAAAGTTTGTGTCAATCCAAAGCCCAAAGAACATTTGAAATTTCCGCAAATCTAAAAAATATCTTATCCTCTCAATTTCTCACCTTCTGACACGTGTTCGTCCTCAAACCGCCAGACAACAACACAAAGCACCAGAAACGACACCGTTTAGACCATCTCTGTTCACTGCAATCCACTGACTACGCTAGACACTCACCAGCAAGACCCCCCTCTCTCTTCCTACCGCTGAAGAAGAGGCAGAAGAGAAGAAATGGTGGTTTTTGGAATTGGGAAGAAGAAAGGAAATCCAATGGCTGTAATTGGCGGGAAAGGTGTGGGACAGATTCTGGTCGCCGTCGCCGCTGCACTTCTTCTTCGTCTTTTTTCCGGTCCCGGTCCCGCTCTTTTACCGGAGCAAGACAACGACTACGACGGGGAAGAAGAGTATGAGACCTCAGAATCAGAATCAAAAGTCGCCGGAAAAGTTATTCCTGTCACAATCCGGTGGAGAAACGTCAACTGTTCGCTCTCCGATAAGGCCAACAAATCCGTGAGTGAAAATGCATACCTGATTTTGAATAGTTACGGTTTTGTTCACCTGGGGTTTTATTAGACGTTATAAATTGTGAATTGAATATGGTGCTTAGGTGAGATTTCTGCTGAAAAATGTTAGTGGTGAAGCAAAACCAGGGAGATTGATGGCAATTATGGGACCTTCTGGTTCAGGAAAGACGACCTTGCTTAATGTTCTTGCAGGACAGCTATTGGCATCGCCTCGATTGCATTTGTCAGGTCTCTTGGAGGTCAATGGACGTCCTGCGTCCAACAAGGCTTATAAGTATTGTCTTGCCTCTTATTTGCGTAGCATATAATTGCAGCTTTCCGTGTCAAAGAGTCCTCTTTTCCTAATCGTATTAAGACCCAAGGCCCCTTCGTGAAGTATATTGAGACTCGAATTTTCATGATTCTTATCTAATCATTATGCCAAATTCGCTTTTTTGACGAAAGAATGATTTATATGCAATAATCGAAGTTATAATTGAGCAATAAAAGTGCGATTCATTCTAGTGTTAAGGGTTCCTTTGGTTTAATTCATATTCCAATCAAATACTTCATTTATTTAAAGGATTTAAACCTTAACTTCTCAATGAGAGATTCGAGAAAGAATATACATTCTTGAGATTTGTATCCAAAGATCAATTATATATTGGACCATGATCCAATTTTGTATCATCTTTTAATTGGAACTTTTGTGTTGCTGTAGATATGCTTATGTGAGGCAAGAGGACTTATTCTTTTCACAACTGACGGTGCGGGAAACTTTGTCTCTTGCCGCTGAACTGCAGCTTCCTGGAATATCTTCTGCAGAGCAGAGGGAGGAGTATGTTAATAATCTGCTGTTTAAACTGGGCTTGGTAAGTCTAATTAGTTTCCTTGTCAGACTTGGTAATCTTATATTTTGTAGCATGATCACTTTGTTTGGGGTAGTATGTTAAAAATATGGTGCTGAATGTCACACCAAGAAAAAAGTAAATTCAGCATTTTGCTCCAATGTTCAATGCTGATACCCAGCTAATGGTGTGATGTGAGCATTAGTGACTATTATGGATTTGTAAATCACAATGAGATAAATGTTTATTTTCAAGGATTAGCTGTGTTTGTAGGCTTTGTTGCTAAGTGGGTGTTGTAGAAAATCTAGGACTACATTTTTGAGAACTGCGTGACCTGACCTTTGAGTGATTATCATATCCTTAAATGTGTAGTTATTCTCTTCCTCGGTTGGCCTGGGCGTGGGAAAGGGAGAGAGAATAGGAGGGATTGTCTCTTCTTTTTTGTTTGCAAAATGAATGCAGATTGAAATTGATTGTCGTGCTGGTCTTACTCATTTCTTAAAACGTGAGCATGCTAAAGGATTGGCTTACTGCTGGCTAATTTATATGTTCTAAAGAAATACTTGTGTATTGTATCTGCTATGTGATTAGAGAAAATTTTAGCATTCATTATTTTGATTGCCACATTTTCTGTTTCAACTTTCTTTTAATACAATTGAATTTCCCTTGATGAAGATTTATCTAACTTTCTTATCTCATAAAAAAAACAAATGGCACATGTGACTTACAAGCTTTTGTGGGTTTCTTTTCTTCTCTTTTCCAAAAGGTCAGTTGTGCTGATGAGATTGTTGGTGATGCCAAAGTTCGTGGAATCAGTGGTGGTGAAAAAAAACGACTGTCATTGGCATGTGAACTGATTGCAAGTCCCTCTGTCATCTTTGCTGACGAACCCACAACTGGTGTGCAAGCTCTTTTTTCTAATTGGCCTTTATGACTTTTGCCTCTACTGTATTCAATATGCTAGATAGAATATAGTAATTGTTATTATTTTCCTATTGAAATGGATGCTGTACTGGCTAACACAATGGAAACTTGCAATTTTTCATTGTTCATTTCCTGCTGTTGGATGCAAGCAGTATTTATCAGGTAACATACAATATTATTGATGTCCTGCCCATCTACAATTTTTCTGTTGTGGGTAAGGGGTGGTGGCAAGTCTGTTTACTTGTATTCTTAGTAAATGATGAGCTTATGGTGCTTTAGCACATAGATATCGCATGCATATAGTTCATGAATCATGAAATGATGCAAAGTGTTGTTTACTGGGAAGTATAATCCTTTATCCTTTTCTTTAATATTTATTATCTAAATCTAATGCTAGCATTTTTCACCTGATGGCAATTCACTTGCCTGGGCAGGACTAGATGCTTTCCAGGCAGAGAAGGTAATGGAGACACTACGGCAGCTTGCACAGGATGGCCATGCTGTGATTTGCTCCATACATCAGCCTAGAGGTTCGATATATGGAAAGTTTGATGATATTGTGCTGCTAGCTGGAGGAGCACTTGTATATGCTGGTCCTGCATGTGGTGAACCACTTGCATACTTCTCAAAATTTGGGTCCTTAACTTAACCTTATTTCTCTTTTGTATTTATATTGTTGCTGCATCTTTGTTTTATAAATGTTGGACATTTTCATTTCTTCTCCACCTGCAAAAGATGCTGGTTGCAGAACTCATCATCAAATTTTTTTTTGTCTTTTTAGATTTTATTTGTTTACTGAACATGAATCATTGACTTCCATTTGCTTTCCCCTTGTCTTCTTAATTCCTTTATCAAAGACAACTGCAAGCATTGAAGAAAAATTTGAAAATTTATATGATGAAGCTGGTATGAGACCATTAAGGGTGATTAAAATTGGAAAATGTTAAGAGTTTCTGATCTTTGTAGGAGGTATCCCAATTAAGTTAAGTAGATCTTATTGGCAAATAGTTGTTCTACTTATTTTTATTGGTAATCATTTTTTTTTTTTGGGTGAAACTTGACTGGCTATATACTTGAATGCAAATTGTACTGGCAGACCACATAACATGTTTGTGCTGTCGGTAATCATGAGTTTTACTTGATGGTTTTGCTTCATCAGGTACCAATGCCCAGATCATGTGAACCCTGCAGAATTTTTGGCTGATCTAATATCCATAGACTATAGTTCTGCTGAAAGTGTATACTCCTCCCAAAAAAGGATTGATGGTCTTGTTGAGTCATTTGCAGAGTTAACGACAACAATTCTCTATGCAGCACCACTTACCAGAAGGCCGGGTTTTCAGAATGGCTCAAAGTTTAGCCAGAAAATGGTAGTTAAGAAGCAAGGGGGTTGGTGGAGGCAGTTCTGGTTGCTCCTGAAACGTGCATGGATGCAGGTTCTTTCTAATGTCTCCTAATTCTTTCTTGTATTTTCACAAAATTACATGCTTATGTTGTTAACTAACGTGTGTCACAGTTGCTTGAATCCCACTTGTGTTATGTATCTGTATTACAGAAACCTTTTTTCTTCTCGGCTTATCTGCAATTTATTCTAGTTGAGACATTCCAGATCAATAAAAATATCAACATCTTTAACTTGGGATGCTCTTCATGAATCTTAGGGAGTTCAAAAAGAACATTAAATGAGATAGTAAGAAAAGGTCGGTTATCATGTAACATTACTTTAGATGTCTGAAATACAGTGAAATGGAAAGAACTGACTTTCTACATCTCGATCATAATTGGCAAGGACACATTCAGTTATGCTGCTTGGCCATGGAGCAACCCTCAATAGATGCATATGATGAACATTTCGATAAAATATATTATGCTATTATAGTTGTTTTGGATATTTTATTAACCTAATCTTGTAGTTTGTCTTTTAACTTGTTCATGGATGGCTAGGCTTCTCGTGATGTGCCAACAAACAAAGTTCGTGCAAGGATGTCAATTGCATCAGCTATAATTTTTGGTTCTGTTTTCTGGAGAATGGGGAAATCTCAAACATCAATACAGGACAGAATGGGATTGCTTCAGGTATAGTTTGCCTTTGTTTCCTTTCTAGCTCCTGTCTCCTTTATGATTGTCTGCTTACCTTTTATTGGGCACTAAAGTATTAAGCATGCGGTCACTGTTAATGGGCTAGGTGGAAGAATGTGCCGCATATGAGCTTCTTTGATATTCTCAAATTGAATTCTCCACAATCTTAAAAGTTGATGCACTGTGTTTTATGTTTGTTTGGAGATATATTGGCTTCTTGTGATATTCAGTATCCAAATCAGTAGTAATGATAATCTAATCAATTACTTTGTAATTGTAGCATATGCATGCTTGATTTCATGTTGGAAAATGGATATCCTATTTTTACTCCCCACACCAACTATTTCAGGTTGCTGCAATTAATACTGCAATGGCTGCTCTAACAAAGACTGTAGGGGTGTTTCCAAAGGAACGGACTATTGTAGATAGAGAACGAGCAAAAGGGTCCTATGCATTGGGACCATATTTGCTTTCCAAATTGTTAGCTGAGATTCCTATTGGAGCAGCTTTCCCATTAATGTTTGGTGCTGTTCTCTACCCCATGGCTCGCCTTCATCCAACTTTGTCCAGGTGAGGTGATTTTTCATTCATGTGGCAACATTATGTTGGTTCAGCTATTTCATTATGCTGATTATCACTGTCTTTTAATGTGTTTATATATAAAAATGATCATGAGATGAATTAAATCCTTGGCACCTCTTTAGAACCTTGAGGACTATCGGCAAGTACATCATGAAGTCCCATGAAAATGTTCAGAATTATGCATTGTGTAGGGTCGTGAGACTAGTGCCTTGTTGAGTAGTCTGTGCCATGTCATGTGTACTGATTATTTAACAGCATATGGAGCTGCCTTGCATCCTTAATACGAGGTGAGGATCATGAAGTCGCATGAGAAATTTTTTTATGACCATTATTGAGAGGTCAGTGCCTGCGACCTAGCGGATAGTTCTCTTTTCTATGCTCATTATCATTAAACATGGAGCTGACTTGGGAGGAGGCAATGACTACTGTCATATAAATTAAAATAAGCCATGAGATTGTTTTTACTATGCATGGTACAAGTAAGATATTACTTCCTTGTTGAACAGCCTGCATCTTTCAGGTGCCTATTTATCATGTAACAGACTTCCATTTCACAAAAGTATTGCATTATAATATTTTTCTTTCGAATCATAACTTATCAAACATAGGATCATTGGAAAGAAAAAAAAGAAAAAAAAAAGGCTTGTTTATTTCAAGGCATGAACTTAAGCATCAACTTTGACCTTGCAAAATGCAGATTTGGGAAGTTCTGTGGAATTGTGACAGTGGAGTCTTTTGCTGCATCTGCAATGGGTCTAACTGTCGGGGCTATGGTTCCAAGCACTGAAGCGGCAATGGCTGTGGGCCCATCTCTTATGACAGTTTTTATTGTGTTTGGAGGCTATTATGTTAATGCAGAGAACACACCACTTGTATTTCGTTGGCTTCCTCGTGTTTCGCTTATAAGATGGTAGGCCTAATTCTTTGCAACTTTATGCAATGACTTGTGTCAAAAAGATTTGTGATTTTTCTATCTTGACCTATGCCTGTTTGACACTATCAGGGCCTTTCAAGGTCTTTGCATCAATGAGTTTTCCGGTCTTCATTTTGATCACCAGCATCCTTATGATATACAAACGGGAGAGCAGGTAAAATAGACTTGAACTTGTGTATCCTTTCCCCAAAAAGGCCATCTTGATTTTAATAAGGTTTTGTTGTTGAGTTTCATAAAAACTTAGCCTTTTTTGATTGATGCCACCCAACCTTTTCTTGTCATATGTGTAATATGACTTTCCCATGACAGTCTTTATGGACCCTCCCCTCTGAAAACGATTGAGGTTGAAAATCATGTAAGCCTGTAGGTGCTTCTACTTATTTCCAGAATGTTCCTGTGCATGTGATGCATGCAAAGAACAAACGTATATTTAATTTATAAAAGAAGGAAAAACTAACATGATTAATTCAAGAGAAAAACGTAGAAAGATGGAATTATGGTGGTTAATGGAAAGTTATTAGGTATTTTTAAAAGGGTAATACCATTTATCCCTCAAAATGTTCTTTACGGTAATCAACACACTGAATTTCGAAGGTATTTACATCCAGGAACTTGTGATGGGTTGGAACACCAAATAGTGAGTGTATTTATAGTAGAGAATATTTCCAATTTAAGAGTTCCTTGAATTTAAAACAAATGAAAATGGTCAGAAGGGAATAAAAGCCTGTATTCAGCTTTTCCAGCCATACATTTGTTAGGGTAATTGAATACGGAGTAGACATTGTTATTACATTTATCTGATCAGTTGTTTCTTAAACAATTTGTTCTTGATTTTATGGAAGACATTCTTTGTTCTTTACTGTGTTTAAGTTCAAAAGTTGTTGTTACGCATATTGCTGTTTTGGTTCTGTATCTTTCCATGTTGGCAAGAGTGAGCATTAATGTATTAGTTTGGAATGGATCTTAAAATGAAACCCTAGAAAATCTAAACTTCAACTTTTTTCAATTTCTGTTAGAAATTCCTTTCTTAAAAAGACATTTACAAGGATGTTCAGTGAAAAATTGAAAAGAGAGTTGCACAAAATTTTCTTATGCAATATTTTGTTCCTTATCTTGCAGGCACTAGACAAAATTTCTTTTGGGGACAGTGGAGTCGGAGATACAGTAATTGCTCAAAGCAGAGTACTCTTGTTTTGGTATTGCTCCACTTATCTTCTCCTTAAGAAAAACAAACCAAAATACCAGCACCTTGAGCCGCCTCTTGAACTAATTCAACCCGATGTGCAACTTGAGCCTCTTGACACCAACAAGGAAGAACCCTACCCGCAGTCTGAAACTAATTTGCTCGAACAAGTCAACCCTATCAAGAAGCTTGAATTTACAACCAACGACCAAGTCCGCCCATTCATCTTAGAAGGTTTGTAATTACTTGGGCATTAATAATGTTAGCAAAAGAAGTTTCAGTATTTACTTATCTGTCTGTACAGGTGCCACATGAAGGGGATATCCTGGCAATAAAGGTGGGTCTCATGGCTTTTCTTAGCTAGCTAGATGATTTTACGTGTATCCTTAAAAGTTTAGGCATGAAAATCCACGATTTCTCCTAGGTTAAAAGGTGAGGGAGTCCTAGAAATGTATGTAAAGTATACGTTTGCATACAATCCTAAACAACTGTCTTATCTCTATTTCTTGTATGCTGAATGACTTCCAAGGTATGTCGATTCTATGAAGGTGTTCTGTCAAGCTGGATATGTTATTTACCATATATATCCTTTGGATTTTGGTCTGCATTTGTTGCAGCTTTCGATGTGGGTGTATCTTCTACAGAAATTAGCAACTGCTTAAACTAATTTCTGAATCTCACTTTCAAATATGGTTGATGGTCTTGTATCTCTTTGCGGTCAACCCCAGAAGTTTGACGAAAGATTATTGACTAAATGTTCATGTTCCTCTGTAAATTGGTGCTAGAATAGCTGGATTACTGCTATTCACTTTTAAAGCATGTGATTTTCATGATAATTAGGACTAATTATTCTAAATTATTAATTTTAATGATAAATTTGTCGTGTCGCGCTTTAAACCTTATTCTTACATATGTCGACGGTCACAATCTCGGATCACAAAGTTTCAGAACATTTAAAAAATTAAAAATATGTTACGCGTGCGGCTCGTTCCTTCTTGACCTTCCCATGTCGGGGGCTACGGGGGAGGGACGGCCAGCCCTAAAATTCCTTTTAAAAAAAAATATGTGAAAATTTCAAATTATAATGTATTTATCTTTTAATAATTACTACCCTTGTTTTAGGACAAAATTAAAAATCTATATTATGAGATGAAAATGCGTCTAAGGTTTTAGGAGAAGAGAGGTTATATTTTTGAAATGTTACCAATGAATATATATCTTATTATTATTATTTTTTTAATTTTAAAAGTATATTTCTTCTTCTCTTTCACCCTTGTTTCGCCCTACCCTGGCCTTTCTCCGTTCTCTGCCCTTTAAATGTCATATTTTTTTGTTTGATATAAGTTTCGAACTATTAAATGTTAACGAAAATTAAGAGTTTGAGACTTATTTACTGTTTATTTACGAACTAATCCTGTAAGGAAATTTGAAATCATCAGCTTGCACAAATCTATGGACGCCAATGTGTGGTTTTGTTTAGCAAGTTGTAAAATTTGAGATCATTCAAATTTAATTGGTCATTGTTTGTTTGCGGTCGTTAACAGAGGGCGATGAGCCGCCAGCCGTCGGGAGCCATGGCCAATCTGACGTTGAACGGAGCCATGGTCAATCTGACGTTGAACGGAAAACCCAACACTTAAAAATATTAGGGGAAAGAAGCCACCACATCGACGACCTTCTTGGGTAAGACATACTCTTCCACACGTCAGCCTTGATGTCCTCCAAGTTGTCTTTTATAAATACAAAGTTAATGCACACACAATTGACAGATATTCGGTTTAAAAGAAATGAAATATCATATCTTTTAATTAAATATCATATTTGAAATTTAAGATTATATCGAAAAAATCATTCTTCTAAATAAAGTTTATATAAATATTCAAATTAAATTAATCAGAATATAAGTTTAAATATCAACGAATGGAATAAAAAAATTGTCAATCACAGGAACGTGTCTATTCTCATGTTTCTATAAATACAAAGTCCCCCCTCGCCCCCAAGTCCTATCTCATTCACAAACACGACTTTTGAAGCCCTTTTCGAATAGATAAAGGTAGCACGAAAGCCTCTTCTTGTGAACAAGAAGCTAAAACCATGCAAACAACTTGCTTTTCTTCTTCTTATTCTTCTTCTTCTTCTTCAAAACTGGTCCTTTTACGTCCGGTTTTTGGGAGTTCCTTTAACCGGAAAATGCGTAAGGTTTTGGCATCGAGAAGAGACGAAGATGGCCAAGAATACGACGGACAAAAGGTGGACGAGAACATGATTCTTCTGAGGAAGAGGATTCATGAGATAAAGATTGCTGAGAATGATCACGTGGCGCCTTCTCATTGGATGGACTGGGAAAAGAAATATTATTATGCCAATTTTGATTCGGACATATGTGAAGCTGTGGGGATGTTGCAATCTAAGTTGATGAATACGAGGCCCAGTTTGGCTTTAGGACTTGTTGCTCTGGTTGCAGTGAGTGTGCCAACATCGACGGTCCTCCTTGGTTTTCATCTCATCAAGATGATCAACACCATGATCATGATCTTAGCTGGGTTTTTCAAATCTTAGTTGATTAACTTGTGCTCTTTTCTCTTTCCTTTTCCTTTTAATTTTTATTATTTTTTTTACAAAAATTGTAAACAAATTTAAATTACTTGGCATTAAGAAATTGTTTTTGCAGTACACTTTTTATTTCTCCAAAAGGAAAATAAAGGGCGCTATCGTAACTTAACATGAACTTCCTAAATATGAGTGTGCTTTTTTTTTTTTTTTTTTTGGTTTCCTTTTTTCTGTGTATCTTGTATTTTCAGCAGATTTAATTATATTTTTGAACTCATAAATCAAAGTAGATATATTAGATTTGAAATTTGACGGGGAGGATTAAGAATTTCATATTGGTCACTATTATTATTATTATTATTATTATTATTATTATTATTATTATTATTATTATTATTATTATTATTATTATTATTATAAATAAAATCACGAATAAGCTCCTAGATTTACTAAATTTTTATCGCAATTTATTATTCTTTAAAATCTTTAGAATAAAAGTCAATTAGTCTTATAAGTGGAAGGAATTAGGATTTTGTTCACTTAAAACCCTAAGGCATCCATTAAAGAGAGAGAATTAAAAATTAATTCGGGCACTACATATAAAATTCTTTATAAAAATTTAGTTCGTAGAGTTAAAATTTATGAAAAATATTATTGAAGGACAGAAAAATTGAGAGTCAAATTAATTCATAAGAAAATATTACTTATTGTTGTTAAAATCTTCAAAAGCTTTAGGAGCTGAACAAAGAAAGAAAGAAAGATAAAAAAAAAGCAAGTCGCCTAATTTGAAAAGCCCAAGACAATTTTGGGAGCCCTTTGTAATTTATTTCATAAAATTTGAGAAATAATTAAATTGTAATAAAAGTTTAGGAGTTATTTAGAATTAAATCTGTTACTTATTTTTATATAATCATTATAATCATGACTAATCGGGTTTATCAGTGATTTATAGATCTAATGATATAATACTAAATTCTATTAATCAAAAATTTAAATTCATATTTTTAAAATATAAAATTACATATAAAAAAGAATCGACTTTTTTAATTAAATTTTATAATCATTTAAATTTGATCGATAAGAGAATGGTTCCGGAGAAATTGCAAATTTAATATTGGGGTTGGTAAGATTTTAGCATTAAATATTTCGAGAAGGGAGTGATTTCCAATTCTTCGTCATCATCTTTCATAAATTGCTTGAAACGGTCCGTCACACGATCTTAAATTTCATATATATATTTTATAATCATTTAAATCAATATGTTTCTTTTCATATCAAGATGTTTTCTTTTTCAAAAAAATAAAAAAAAAATACTTAATTTATAAAATATTCTAATCAATTCAAAATTAATAAAATTTGAAAAAAAAAATAATATAAAATATTATGCAAAATTCAGTTTATTTAGTTTTTGATTCATTTGATTTTGTTTAAAAATTATTAAAAAGTCAATAATCAGGATGTCTAATTATTGAATTCAATAATATTTGCTAAAGAAGATCACAAGCACACATATTTGTATTAATTGTAACATTATACATATTTTGATCAAGAAATTTAAATCACATTCTGTTTAATTTTATTATTTTATTATTTTTTACTTTTTCTTTTTTATTTCTAAGCGATCTTTAGATTTATTAACATACATGGACAATTATTCTCCACAACTAATAAAAATTAGTAAAGTTTTTTTTTTTTTTTTTTTTTTTTAAGACTCGAAGTCAAAATCTTTAAAAAAAAAAGAGACGGTATCAGTTGAGTTATAATTGATAGGTATAAAAATTAATAAAGATACCTATCACATATTGATTGTTCGTAATGCCCCGATCACATTTTGATTGTTCAAATATTATATAGAAGACTTGTAACAAAAAACTTGACCAATTAGTATATGTAATTAGGGTCTAAAAATCAAAATTTTATCTCTAATGACCTTTTTGGGGGTTAATCCACCGACTAACATTATCCAAAGAAGAAAGAGGGAAAAAAAAAGAAAAGAAAAAAGAATGAGAAATTGAGAATATGCATACAGAAGTAAAGAATTGCTATCAGCTAAATTATAAATTTATGTATTAAGAGAATCAAAATTTAATGCATATTTATAGTGCTAAAATAATATATATATATATATTTTAAAAATTATATATATAAATTAAGTTTTTTTATTTTCCTTGAATTTTCATGGATGGGGCCGCTTCAACCCGTGATAATTTTTTAATTTTTGACTTTAAGAATGAAGTTGAAAGTTAACATAATTTTTAGCTCAAATTGTCGAAACAGGCAATTCTGCCACGTTTGTATATTTAATCTATACATATATTTTCTTAATGAACGTCAGGATGAGATTTAGAAAATGTGACCAAAACAAAACATCCAAAACCAAGAATATATAAAAATTTAGTAGGAAATGTGACTTTCTGGTGGACGATGGGCTTAATGAACTGGACCAAGTAGGCTACCGGCCCATGGCCATTCCTAAGCGAGTTCAGTGATAAAAATTCTTTTTTTTTTTCTTTTTAATATTTTTTTTATCGATCGGTATCATATTTTAATTAATACTACCAACGACCATAGTTTTAATAATAAAACATTAAATTCTCTTAATTAAAATTTTAAATTCAAATATTAAGAATAAAAAAATATATATTAAAAAAGTAAGCCCATAATTAAGTTCTATAATTACTCAAATAAATTAATCACAATTCCAAATACGTGATCAACTAAAAAAGATACATAATTTGTATAATTTAGAGGCTACCACGCTAAACACCTAATACTGCTACCGTTATTAAGAAAATTATCATCAGCCTTAGCCTTTTGTTTTCCTATGAAAAAACACACACAAAAAAAAAAAGGAACTCAGAATGCGATTGGAGTCGGTGAGAAGATGTGAATTATTGATATTCCGACCAAGGCATTGCTCTGTCTCAAAAGTACAAGGCCACGTGAGAGAACCGCCCTGAGACGACGGACGTTTTGGCAGAAACATGAAAAGGTGTGTAGTGTAGGTGATTGGATTTCTCCAATTTTTTTTGAAGTTTCAATCAAGTGTGTCTATTGACTACTTTTGGAATTTGATTTATGTCTTTCAATAATTTGTTTTTATTTGAAGAAGTGCAGAAGACGGTGGGTGCGTTGGTTGCATTGGAACCGGCTTGGTTGAGTTACAACTTAGAAGAGGTACCATTTTGTTACAGAAATTGAGTTTGAAGCCATTCCTTCCATTTTTTATGTGCACTGCCACATTTTGATATGAACTACATACCATTAAAGGGATGCCCGATTATGAATCTATCCGTACCCTACTTCTGTTCTCAAGTACCAAAGGACTCTACTTCACCTCTCTCTCTCTCTCTCTCTCTCTCATATGGCTTTCAACACAAAAACTGTTCTGTAGTTTTATTAACGATGATACTATATATTATCTCTTAATAAAATTAATTAATTAATTGTTCTTATTATTCATAAGAAATATCTTTAAAAAATTTCCACAGAAAATTTAAAGAAATATAATAAAATAATAAATTTAAATCAGTAATATAAAATATTATTCTATTATTAATTAAATAATACTATCATATAAATTAAATAGATTAAAACGTATGTGAAAAGATAATCTATGTAAATATATATATTTTTTAATTTTATTTAATTTAATATTTTAATAAATTTAGAATTATTTAAACTAATTTTTATATCTTTTATTAATATTGATTGTCAAGTCAAATTTAATTTATAAAACACTTACCTCGTTTAAGATTACTCTTAACATCTTTGTCTTCCATCTAATTGGGCAGGGAATGGGGCCAAGTGGTAATGCTCAAGCCCTAAGATTGCTTTGGTGATCGACGTTTAGGAGGAGGAAAGGATGACGTAAACAAGTAAGATGTGTCCAAGCCAAAGCATATATTACTTTGCAGAGTTTGAGAGAGGGAGTAGGGAGAGGAGAGAGAGATAGCTGTCGGATTGGATATATCATATATGAGAACCTTAGCAGGGTACGAAAATTTATTTGAGTTGTCTCAAACTTGAAAGACCCAGAGTAGCAATATCAACTCAAATTTAACTCTCGCATGCCTGCAAAGAATCTAAGTCCTACCCTGCTTTTAGATTTCCATGTTGGCATTTCCCTCCCTTCTGAGTTGTATTTAAGGTTATCACCTTTACTCTTCTCTTCCTCGTACTTCCCCCGTTTATTTCAAAACCTCTCTCTCTCTCTCCCTCTCCTGTTTTCTTTCTTGGAGTCATTTGTTGCTCTCATGCGACCTAATTGTTGTTTTTCTTCATCATGGTGCCATGGTTTTTGTGGCTTTCTTCATATTTCATACTATAAGTCTTTGATGTTGGGGGCCTACAAAATAGCTGTTAATATTTATAAACTCTTTCTCCTTAAAAGGTTTTTTTTTTCTTTCTTTTTTTTTAGGCCTAACATTACGGTGGGTTACATAGGGAGCTCTCTTCGGTCCAGTCCAGGGCAGATGAGGACTGATACGCTGCTGCTGACTCGTTGGTTCAAGAGCCCATCAAGCCATTGATCTGTTAAAAAGATTATTGATGCGTTGCTGATCGAACGATGCAGGAGCTGTGTTCAGTTGTTCCTGCCTCGTCTTGGACTGAAGGGAGCTCCCTGATTTACTTTCCGTGGGAAAGAAAGAAAATACAAAATTTTTTGTATGATACTTTTGGAAAAAGATTTTGAATAATTCTCTCTAGAATGTCTGAAGTCTAAACGAATTAAAAATATTCATAATTGGGTCAAGGCCTAGGCCCATCATGGTATAGGCCCGGCCTGGGCCCAATTTTACGGGCCAAGAAAGTTATATGGATCATCCCAGAGAATGTTCAATCAGCGTAATATCTCTTCTTTTTTTTTTTTTTTTTTTTTTTTTTTTTTGGTGAAAACGTAATATCTCTTCTAAGTACGTACATATGTCTTAGATCTACGTAAAGAAAGCATGGGCTTTCATCGCAGTCAATTGGGTTAATTTAAGAGTTGTTAATTTTTATTTTCTAAAATTAGTATTTTCAGATGTCACATTTGACTATGGAAGACAACGTGCGGTGCCTGTCACGTACACAAGAGATACTTTTGTAAGTTGTACCAAAAAAAAAAAAGATACTTTTGTAAGGTTCAAGAAGCAAGTATATTAGGCTCCTCGGAGCAGGGTCTTAGGTGGGAATTGGACTAGAGGATCCACCTCCTGAATATGTGTGAATTCTGACTTCTAGCTGATATCTATGCGAATCCATGGCTATATAATTTTTGTAAATTCTTCTCGACCTGTTTTGAAATCTGTTTAATAATTTTGCGTGTACGTATGTTTATATATATATATATATATGTATGCAGGTTAGACGTGACAATTGTGTTTAAAAGGGTATATGCTCGTCTCTAAATAATTTAAATACATTTTTTTATTTTATTTAGATATACAAGACCATGGTGGGAAGGGAATGCGTATGCCTGGAAGTAATCCGCATTAGAAGGGCTATTAGGGAGTGTTAAGCGTGTTGTAGTGAGGTAAAAGTGTAATCTAGCTTTGGGTTAGACACTATTGGATGACTCCAAAAGAATATTCCTTTTTCCATTGAATCAACTGAAATTATGTGTGGAAAGTGCCATTGAACGAGGATAGCAGCCTAGAGATAAAAATAACAAAAAAATCTAGTTTCTTTGGAAGTTTGCCTGCAGATATTTTTCGATTTTCTGGGATAGGTAAGGGAGTGTAGGGTTGTAGTTAAATCGTGTTATATAAGTTCCATCTTCCTCAAATCTGCAAAACACGAAAAGAAAAACCTTCGACGAAGGGATAAGCATCGGTTTTCATGGCTTCTACTTCCACATCCTCACTTTCCATACAAAACAATATCAGAAAACCAACCTTCCATCCCATATCTTCCACAAAACCGTTGTTCCAATGCACTAATCTTCCCTTATCATTTCAATTGCCTACAACAAAACTTGTATATAAAACGTGCCGCAATGCAACAAAATATGATGAAATAGGAGTTGATGAGGAGATTGGCAAGATCATGAGGCTTCAAAATGGATCTGATGTTCGAGGGGTTGCTTTGGAAGGTGAGAAGGGTCGAAGTGTTGACCTCACACCACCGGCTGTGGAGGCAATAGCGGAAAGTTTTGGTGAGTGGTTGATTAAAGTTTTGGAGAAGGAAAAAGGTAGACCTGTGGAAGATGTTAGGGTTTCACTTGGTCGTGATCCGCGAATCTCCGGTCCATCGTTGGCTGTTGGACTTTTTGCTGGTCTTGTTCGTGCTGGTTGTTTGGTTTTCGATATGGGGCTTGCAACGACACCGGCTTGTTTCATGAGTACAGTGTTGCCTCCATTTGCCTATGATGCTTCAATAATGGTATAGTTGAGCAATTTCATTCTACTCATGACTATGAAACTTTCTTAGTAATGTTTTTTGTCATCACCAGAAGCCATGCAAAATATTCGTAGAAAAAAGAAACTTAAAGAAAATGGAATAATTGCGCATAAGTTTGTGTCCAAGTATTCCTTCTTGGTAGCATCGAGATTTTGTAAAGATTATAACTAGAAAAATCAAGAGTTCTTACTCTATACAATGTGCCATAGGTAGAGTAGATACAAGCTATTTAAGTAAATATTGAAAATCAATAGAGTTAAGAAAAATAAAAAATAAGAGATTTTTGGCTATTTTGCTGCAGATGACTGCATCACACTTACCTTATACAAGGAATGGCCTAAAATTCTTCACCAAGAAAGGAGGGTTAACTTCGCCGGTGGTGGAAGAGATATGTGATATTGCTGCTTACAAGTATGCTAACCGGCTTACAAGAGTCTCAACAATGCTCAACATTTCTTCAACAAAAGTAGACTTCATGAGTATTTACTCTCAGCACTTAAGAGGCATCATCAAGGAGAGAGTGAACCATCCATTGCACTATGACACTCCGTTAGAAGGATTTCAGGTACTCTTCATTTGTCCAACATTCACTCATCTCTCAAATTTTATCTCTAATGGCAATGCCCTACATACCTGTTACCCTTTTCTCACCCTTATCTCTCGCTTGCAGCTCTGACCTCACAAAAATTTGAGGACCCAGTTAAATGTAGCAACATGTTTTATCTTTCTTATGGTGGATGATATCCTCCAAAAGTCCAAATATATGAACCACTTGATTGAATAAAGGTTCAGGCCCAGCCCATAATGTGTTTGGACTATCTTGTCCCTGAAGATTAGCTTCGGACTTGATGGGCTTCAAACTTCTTTTATTATTATTATCTTTTTTTTTTTTTTTTTTTTTTGGTGAAATTCAAACTTCTTATATGGATTTCCATATTCGTTCTAATGGATGAACTTTTAATTAGTCTTCTGAGCTTGTTGATGAATAAAAGGAGTAATCATAATTCAAATTTAGATATTTTAAAATGAGTGAGAGCTTTTACAGTAGTACTTAAATGGTATGGGTGCTTTGGTATTCTCTCTCTACCCATTTGCCCAGGAAAAAAAAAAAAGGAAAAGGAAAGAAATACAAGAACTAATTCTTGACTTACCAAACTAATTCTGGAAGCACTAATTTTGCAGACATGCTCCAACTTGAACTGCAGATAATTGTCAATGCCGGAAATGGGTCAGGAGGCTTTTTCACATGGGATGTATTGGACAAGCTTGGAGCAGACACTCTTGGTTCCCTGAACCTCAAACCAGATGGAATGTTTCCAAATCACACTCCTAACCCTGAGGACAAGACTGCCATGGCCTTAACCAGAGCTGCAGTGCTGGAAAACAAGGCTGATCTAGGCATTGTTTTCGACACCGATGTTGATCGTAGTGGTGTTGTGGATAATGAAGGCAATCCCATCAACGGTGATAAGCTCATTGCCCTCATGTCAGCCATTGTGTTGAGAGAGCACCCCGGAACAACTATAGTTACTGATGCCAGGACAAGCATGGGATTAACAAGATTCATTACCGATAGAGGTGGACATCATTGTTTATATAGGGTTGGCTATAGAAATGTCATTGACAAAGGAGTTAAACTTAACGAAGATGGAATTGAGACTCATTTGATGATGGAAACATCTGGTCATGGTGCTCTCAAAGAGAACTATTTCCTCGATGATGGTTGGTTTTCTCAATTTATTATTTTGTGCGCTTAATTAAATATCTAGTTAATTAATCATATCTGGATTAATTTTCTATTAGGTGCTTATATGGTGGTGAAAATTATCATTGAGATGGTACGAATGAAGCTTGCGGGATCAGATGAAGGGATAGGAATTCTCATTAAGGATCTGGAGGAGCCATTGGAGTCAATAGAGCTAAGGATGAATATTCTGTCTGAGACTAGACATGCAAAGGCAAAAGCTGTCGAGGCAATTGAGACATTTAGAAATTATATTGAGGTACTTCACTTAATAACCTTAGCTTAAAACAATAGAGGTTAAAAGGATTTCTATCTTTATCAAATGACAATTATAGGAAGGAAAACTACAAGGATGGGAACTGGACCTCTGTGGAGACTGTTGGGTAAGCGTTGGCTGTCTTGTGGATTCAGGTGACACTCCTGCTGCCATTGATGCTTACATGTATAGGTAAAAATTATGTCGTACTAATCATACTTTTTTGCGCTATGTTATATATAGTCATACTCCGTTATTTTTTTTTTACCATGATATTGCGAATTAAAATCCCATTGCATATATGTAGGGTTAAAGTCTCTGATAAGAAAAATGGGCCACATGGTTGGCTGCATCTTAGGCAAAGTATTCACAACCCAAATATTGCAGTAAACATGCAATCAACTGCGCCCGGTGGCTGCCTTTCTATGGCCAGAGTTTTGAAGGACAAGTAAGTGGTCGCCTTGTTACTTTCTAACTTGTGCACCTCGCTACTTTAGTTTTTTCTACCATTCCATGCTTTGAAGTTTTCAACCATTCCATGGATTTTCATCCGACAGGTATCATCTGGCCTGAGACTGTTGAATGACCATCCAAAGATATTATTAATTTTATAAAAATGATACCCATAAGATGGTAGAAAATCCCTGCATTTAAACTTTAGAGTTCTTAAACAAGACATGGTAGCCCCTTATCCTCCCCAAACTGTTACAGGTTTCTCACGGCAAGTGGGATGGACAAAATTCTTGACATCTCTCAAATAGACAAATTTGCTCAAAATGGATCTTTATAGGTTCAAGTACATGAGGAAGAGATTCACATGTTGCAGCACAATTTATACCTCTACTTTGTAAAACTAAAACTGCAGAGATTTTACTTGAGATATACTGTACAGTGAAAATTCTAGTAATCTGTTCTGTTGCCAACTAGAAAATTGCAGGCCATCGGTTCACAGATTCACAAGTACAATTTGGTCCTTAGACCCCACATTATTGGCTAAAGCATGGGAAACGTCACCACTAGATTATTACCTTCAGATGCGAGATCGCATCCTTACGGCCAACGTCACTGACTTCTAATCAATGTTTTGAAGATCTTGTGAGATTATGCGGGCAATATTTTATCACAACCTGCAAAACATAGCAGTGATGACATTATTGGTTTAATTTGATGGCTTTGAATTTCATGGTTTAGACCCCCTTTTAGTGAGAGGAGCCACGATAGTGGATATATATGGGGTGAAAAAGGATGCGGTAAAATTTCAACTCGAGATCTTCTTCACACCATCATAGATTTTTCTGAAAAACAATTATTCATTCATGATATTTCTACTTAAAAATTACAAATACCCAGAGAGAGAGAGAGAGAGAGAGAGAGAGATACATAGAGTATCTTTCCTTTTTTTTTTTTTAGATTTTTACATGATAAAGAAAGCAATCAAAGGAAGGTACATGAGACTACCCAAGCCAGAGTTATTTAGATAACGGAAGCACACCCGGCACATCCACGTAAGAACCTGGGAATTACTTATCATAGACGTCGGCGGTGTCACATCGTCGAGGAGTATTACTTTAGGCATTGGTGATGTGATAAGATTCGATAGCTTTAGTAACAACAATAGCAAAGTCCAGATAGTGATTTGGGTCTGGTACATCTTCATTCAGCTTCTCATATTCTATTTTCCACTTAATTATGTTGGTTTCACCTTGTGGAACAACCTTAACATCGATCTTAAAGCTCTTGTAATAGTTCATGATGTCCCCTTCAAATACCTTGAATCCGATATGCTTGTTTGGCTCATCAACAAATTCTATCACCTCCTTGGCCGTCAGATATTTTCCTCCTGCAATTTTCATGATTGAAAATGAAAGAGAGTAAAGCATAAGTCCTTAATAGATCCAAGATAAAGGTCAGTAAAGCATAAATATATAAATCTATTCCAGTGCAGATCACTACAGTGTTTGTGAATAAGCTACATTAAAATAGAACAAACGAATGAGAAGGATCAAGAACAAACATAAATCAAAGAAGAATTAAATATGTAAGATTTAGCATCCCCATAAATAGCAAACTCTACAAATATTTTAGATCACATAGAACTGTATTGTAGCATAAGCATATCTCACCAAGATTGTAGTGCCAGAGGATAATAGAGCCCGGAGTGCCCCAGTCACCTTCATGCAGCTCAATGTTCTGCACATGCTCGCTGGCCGCATGGCGCATTTGATGCAGTTTACCCCCAAAAATTTCATGGAACAAATCTCCATCAGAATTGATTTCTGTCTGGGTTTCCACAACCCCGCTCAACCCCATTTTTTGTACCCAGACACTAACACCGCCAAATAAGCCGAAGTACTATAGAGAGAGCTTGTGGAGAATGGAGTCAGCACTCTCGACCTTATATACGAAATAGCAAAAGCCTGAATTTAATAACTTATCAGATTCCTGCATTTGTGGGCCATCCCATTACAATAATCTGCCTAAGAGATGACTCTTGTGAATTATTTCCTGACTCTGCATAAAATATTGCTCAAATGATTCACGAAGTTGGAGTAGGTTTATCTAAAATAGTCGTATATGCATAAACATATATACATATACATATATATATTATATAATACGAATTGCGAAAGCCTGAATTTAATAACTTACAGATCCCTGCACATATGGGCCATCCCATTACAATAATTTGCCTAAGAGACGACTCTTATTGTGAATAATTTCCTGACTCTACGTAAAATATTGCTCGTATGATTCACGAGGTTGGAGTAGGTTTATCTAAAATAGTCCTGTATACATACATATATATATATACATATATATATATATATATATATATATATACATGTGCGTGTGTGTGTGTTTTATGTACCCTCTAAGATTTGGGTTAACTTTTTTATTTTTTTTAATCGATTAATATTTAAAATTATATTATGACTAATTTAATTTGAGTGTTGTTGAATTCAACTTAGAAGTAACTCTTATTGTGATTTTTAAGTTTTGAATCTGAAATTTAATTAAAGGTATAACACTCTTATTCACTAAACTATCCATTATCACCTTTTGGGTTTTGGATGTATTGAAAGCTTGGGTAGCTGCTATGCTATTTTCCATGTTTTTGTACCTATTTTGCTTGTATATGAGTATTTTAACCCTCTCTCAATTTGTAGACCCAAATTAATTAGTAAAATCAAGTAAATTCTGTCTGTATTTGTTTATTCTTGTATTTTCCTCTGCTGAGTTTGTTGTCTTGCAAGAAATTTTTATGCAACATAGAGCAGAACCGAAGCTCAACTTGCTGCTAATTAAAACGTTATCGTTCATGACACTACAAAAAAACACGGTTTTAGTCACGAATCTTTACGATGGAAAAAATCTGTCGCTATTTAGCGACGAATTTAATTATAAAAACTTTTTCGTCTCTAATTTGTCACAAAATTTGTAACGAAAAGAAAGTCGTGACTAAATTAGCGACAGACATATCATTCGTAGCAAAATTCGTCGCTAATTAGTGACGAAAATATTTTCGTGGCTAAATTCGTCGCTAATTAGTGACGAAAAAATTTTCGTGACTAAATTCGTAAATTGACGACAAAAAATTTTTCGTTGTAAATTTCGTCGTTAAATAACGACGAATAATATTTTGTGGCTAAATTTTACCACGGATTTAAAATCCGTTGCAAAATTTAATATTTTTTAAATAGAATTTTATTTTTTCTTTTTATTTTATTAATATGTAATATTTAAATTAAAAATTAATTTAACGACGGATTTGTTTTCCTTCGCTAGACGAAAATCCCAATCCGTCGCTAAGTTTTTTATATATAATTAAATAAAATATAATATTAATATAATATTTAAATTAAAAAATTAATTTAGCAACGATGAAATTTATCTGTTGGTAATTTAGCGACGGATTAAAATCCGTCGCTGAATTTAATCTTTTTTTTAATTATAATTTTATTTTATTTTAATAATTTCAGCGTTTTATTTTATTAATTTATATTAATAAATCATATTATTATTTTATAATATTTTAATTCACATTTTATTTTATTATATTATATTTCATTTTTTTAGAAGAATAATATTATTTAATTCTTAAAAAAAACCATATATTTTATTTTATTTAAATTATATATATATTTAAATTAATTTATTATTTTTTTCTTTTTTGTTTGATTTAATATTTTTTATTATTATATAGATAACTTTTATTTTATTTGTATTATTTTATTCAATAATATCAATTTTTTAATTAAATATTAATTCGTTAGGACGCGAGCCTGTGCGGATGCCGGCACATGCACACACGGGTGCCTGCTTGCCTGGGCGCCCGCGCCCTGTGCGCGCCTGCCTGGACGCCCTTCATTGTTTTAATACTAAAAAAATTGATAAAATGCAGTTGAAGGGATTCTTATTTTGGATCTCGAATTTAAACAGAACACATATCACCACTACACCACCGCTTAGTGTTATGTGATAATATTTTGTTTTTCTTTCTTCCTCCTCATTTGTTTTTTATTCTCACTTTTTTTTTTCCTTATCTCTATTTTTGGGTTTTTTTTCTTTTCTATTCTCATTTCTTATATATAATAATTATATTGAAATTTTTAATAACGAATAAAAATATTTTGTGATTAAATATATAGATTTTTTAAATTATTAATATATTATAATTTATTGATAATTATCATTTTATAATTTTGAGATATTGTAATCCATTTTTAAACTATAGATTAAAAAAATAAAATAAAAATGAAAAAGAATAATAAAATAATAAAATAAAAGAAAAAAAGAAGAAATCAAAATATAATATTAATATATTTTTTAATTAATTTATTATTTTATTTTAAATTAGTATTTTATTATTTTTTATTTTATTAAAAATTATCATATTTATTATTTTTAATTAATATTATTTTAGGTTGGTGGTATAAATAAAAAAAGTTATTATATTTATTATTTAAAATTGTTATTATATATTATTTTATTATTATTAGAAAAATATGAAGAAAAGATAATAAATAATAATAATAATAATTTATATCACATGATATCCTTTGACTTGGTGGTTTACAGATTACGTGTGTGTGCAGGAGTTCGGAGTTCGAACCACGGTGGAGGCAGAAGGCAAAACGGCATTCTCCAACAATTAAGAGTTTTGATGCTGGAGCGCCTGCGCGGGGGTGCTGGCTCGGGCGGGCGGACGGAAAGGTTGCAGGCTGGTGTTGGCTCGGGCGGGTGGGGCCATCCAGGCACGTGCTGGCTCGGGTGGGCAAGGGAGGGCAAGGGACGTGCTGGCTCGGGTGGGCAAGGGCGGCGACGAATTTGGAATCAGCGACGAATTTTTTTATTCATAACTAAATTAGGGACAGATAATTTTTCGACGAATATTTTTTCCCTAAATTAGTGACGGATTTTAGCGATAAAAATTATCTGTCGCTAAATTTAGCGACTAATTTTAGATTTTCGTCGCTAAATTTAGCAACGGATTTTTTTTTTTGTCGCTAATTTAGCGACGGATAATTTTTCATCACTAAATTTTGTGACGAATTTTAGCGATAAAAAATTATTTGTCGCTAAATTTAGCGACGGATTTCAGATTTTCGTCGTTAAATTTAGCGACAAATTTCTAATTTTCGTCCCTAAATTTTTGCGATGCGTTATTAGCGATGAAAAATTTTTCGTCGCTAATATTTTTAGCATCGAATTATTTTAAAATTTTCGTTACTAAATTTATAACTAAAAGACTTTTTTTTTGTAGTGTAAGGATCAATGAGAAGGATATGAGAAAATCAAATGGAGTATTCAAACGTTCTGATAATCTTGAATTAGTACGATTAATGTCTAATTGCTCAGTTGATTCAAGAACTGGCGTCCCTTAATTATGGTTGGGAATTCAATCCCCCATGGGAGCAAACAAATCAGCGCTGAAAGATCTGTCCACTTAATTGGATCCTGTAAATGGTTGACCCAGATTAGTTAGGGTAAAACCCCGGATATTAAATTGATGATTTAGCTATAATACCAAAAAAAAATCTTGTATTAGTACGATATATCAACAACTCCCTTTTAAAGTTAATAAAGACAACACCCGGATCTAAAATTTAGTGATTATTATGATTTTGCACCATATCATACGAAACCCACCATGCCACAATGTATAAAAATCATTCAATTCCATCAACCACGGTTGCCCTTTTTATTTTTTTTATTTTTTTGTTGTTATCTTGGGATTTGATGACACCACACATTATTAGATGATAGAAATGGCAGATCTCATCCCATCTCTATTTGATCGTCATCCGTGTCGTTTGCAATATAATATGACAAAGTAGTGGGCCGCATTAAGTCACACAACATGCCAAAGAGACCTTGACTTACTATCAGATATGGCCAATCGGCCACCATTTCAAAATAGGAGATAGGTTCCACATTTAGAAGCATTCGAACTGTTCTTAAAAAATAAAAATTTTAAAATAAAAGGGAAGAGAGAAAAGATTTAAACTCAATTTTTATTTTCAAAACTTGAAAAATCCCAAAGCAATAATTTTCTATTTTTTAAAATTGGAAATTAGAATTGAATATTATAAATACGATTTCAAAAATGTAAATCAATTGATAGTTTTTAAACCAGTGATCATGGCTTTGTCCGATCCGAACCGTAACTAAGTGAACTACAAATAATTATGATTAATAATAATAATAGTTGTTAAAAAGTCAAATTATTTACTCTTTTTTTCACTTCCGTCGTCCATAAATCCAAACGGCTAATAGAAACAAAATACAAAGAAAGGAAGGGTTCAAGTTATAATGGAGCCCACAAATTTTATATTTTTGAGGTGCATTGTCCTCACTCAAAAAAGGGTAAAATTTTCTAATTTTAGTTGGCATCGAAGCCGATGATTTAATTAGGCGTTGGGTCAAATTTTTTGTATTTGATCATGATTTGGGATTTGGGTTTTAATGAATTTAATCGAGTTGTAGACTGAGAAGGGGAAGACCAAAAAAAAAAAAACAAAAAAATTGAGTCACGAGAAACTTTCCTAGCTGGTTGTATTTTTGGAGCCTTTGATTACTCCGTGGTTGAGTGCGATGCTGTGCGACCAAATAATAAACCATCGCTAGGACCGACAATTGGACCGGGCTAATCCAAGCTTGGTCTGTTTGAAGGGCCAAGCTAGAACCGTTTTAGGGTCGAGTCGAGTTCGGGTCCATTATTTAGATCTGTTTTAATTACAAACCAAATTTGGACACCCGTCGGCTCGTCCTATTATTGGTCATTACGATTAAAATCAAATATATATTATTTTTGTATTTTTAAAGATATTGTGATTTGGGTAGTATCTTTGACAAGTTTAATGTATTACTTTGAATATAATTTTTAAAATTTTCATGATATTATTATTAATCTTCATAATAATGTGTAATTTTTAATTTAATATGATGGTATGTATTTTATATTTTATTTTGGATAATTAATATATATATATTTTTTGTATTAATTATATTATAAAATTTGTTAAAAATATGAAAAATAAAATTTATAATTCGGCCGAGTTTGACCCGAAACAGTTACAAGGACCTTTTAATATTTGGGGGCAAGCTTGAATCTCTATTTTTCGAGTTTTCTCGGGCATGAGACGAGCTTGGATCAATAAAATTTTAAATGGATCGAATCCTAACTTTATAAAAGGCCAGTTCATAAGGTTCAATCATCGCATGCTATATTAGCCAATGATTAGGATTTGGAGAACAACCCCACCAAACACTGAGCTTCTCGTAAGCCAACGCGGTTTAACCAAGCCATTCTTGCAGCCCTTTGGAAGAGCCCGGATAATGACCTACACTTGTATTGTCTCACACTTCTCCCTCCAATGCCACCATAATCACAAAATAAAGGAATATTTATATGTAAGATTTTTTCTTTTATAGTAAAAATAAAAATATTTATGGAACAGGGTAACGGGGCTTCAGCACCCCGCCATTAGGAATGTCAATTCCTCTTCTGGCCAGATTATCCAAGGTAAGGAGAGTATTTTCGTATGATCTCCAATAAATGACAAGATTTTTGTGGGAAGTGGGAACCTTGAGCTTCCATTTGTTTTCTTTCAGACCCAATTCCTCCTCAAGCAGTGGTTCACTGAAAACAAATGTTGCTTCCTAGTGCCCTTTTGGCTTTTGCACCATGACACTTTGTACCCTCCTCAAATTTTTTAGCTCGGGGATTTTCCTTAAACCTTCCACCTCATCCAGCCCAATCAAATGGCCTTCTTCTCCAATTGAAAACCCACCTGCAAGTCACACCCTTCCAGACTCCAAACTCAACAATGCAAGCATCTTTCTTCTTACATAATCAAAAGCGCCGTGGTAAGCTGTCTGGGGATACTCTCAGCCAAAATGTCAATCCAAAACTTTCGTCTCCAATCCATTCCCCACCGCCCATCAAAAATTGTCCATAAAATTTTTCCCATACCCATCAACCTCTTCACCCAACTCACAATATAGAAACAGTTGAGAGATTTCTTCTCCTCTTCGCATCAGACCCATAATGACAAATCCCAAATCTCCGATATTTCTGTTGAATGACTTCTTTCCACAGTGAGGTACCTTCTCTTACTTTTGACCTCCATTTCTGTAACATAGCTAAATTCATGGCATTCGTACTCTTTTAACTCCAAAACCACCTTGAGTATTAGGCATCATTATTTTGCCTCACTTTCACCAGCATTTATTTATTTATTTTGTTTCAGAGCAGCCACCCCTTGTAACTTCATTCTGTGCTCCAAAAATAAAGAAAAGAAGTATATAGAAAGGTTGCTGAAACTAATTTAAATTAGCAGCTACTTGTAATTCCAACCGGTGCTCTTTTGGTTTTTTTTCATTTATCACCATTATACTTAAGTCGGAATGTTTGAAAATTTTTTCATTTTATATTTATTAAATCTCAAATTGTTAATTTGATCTGACAAAATATAATACATGATCTTAAAATCTTTTATTGCAATAGCTAATTTTTAAGATAGAATTAAATTAAAATTCAATTTAAATCTATTAAAACTCCACCTCTCAGCGAAAGCCATGTAAGAAATATTCGAGTTCTGTTATGCCATTGCAAGAACCTAAATGAAATTTAGACCAAAAGGGACATGAAGATAGCGTTCCTTATTCCACAATTGCAACCAGAAGAAAACCCCTACCCACACAAGCCATGGAAATAGCATTTCTTATACGACATACCCAGAAGGAACAGCACACCCACTCCCCCAGCACACAGCCAATATTATATATTTACACAAACATATTATTATTAAGAGGGAAATACTCCATTTTTTTCACACCAGGGTTTGAAATGAATGATGGCCTTGAGAAGGTAAGCATCCAAATTGGTAGTGAGATGAGCTCCAAATTCAAGGTACTTATTTGGGGGAGGTACGTCTTCATTTACTTTCTCATACTCAGCAGTCCATTTTACTTTCCCACCTTGTCCGGTAGGACTAGGAATGATTTGAAGGTAGACCTTGTAGCTTTTGTACAGTTTCAACATGTCTCCTTCCACAATCTCAAAAATGACTGTCTTGTTTTCCTCATCAACTTGGATTTTCTCTTTCGCAGTTTCATCACTCCCATCCGCTTTTCACCAAATCACGAATAATAAATATAAATATATTTTACAAGAAATATCACTTACTTTTATATTGAAAATGCAAAAGGTGCAACGGCCTGTATGAATAGAACTTCTGTGAGGATGCTTATTTGCTTAAACACCCCACACCCCCAAGAGGAAAAGAAAAAGAAAAGAGTAATTATAATTACCCACAACAAAATTCCAGTGCTTGACAGAGCCCTCAGTTTCCCAATCACCTTCATGAACCTAAATGCTCTTGACACTCTCGGAGCATGCGCTTGGAATGTGGTGAGCTTTGCTCTTAAACACCCCAAAGAACTCATCTGCTGAGCATTTGATCTCCAATTCCAATTCAGCCTTGCCAGTTAGACTCATATTTCTCTGAATAACAGAAAGATACAAATGCCTCTCACAAAACAAATAAGAGGATGAAATTCTTGAATTGGGAACAGTCCTCTATATACCATATATGCCAAGGCCTTACAGTATGATTGCACACAAGTTAATAAAAAAAATTATTAACTTTTACAATTTGTCTTTCAATCATTAAAAATATATACCATATATGCCAAGGCCTTACAGTTAATAAATAATTTACTATGTAAATTCAAAATTATGCAATTAAATACAAAATCATAATTTTTCTTTTATTTTTTTATAAAATAGTATAATAATAATAATAATTTGACACTTAATCCTAACATTTTTATAGCATAGTTTGATAAAATAATTATTATAGAATAGTTTTTAATTTTTTTGATTTATTAGATTATGTAGGGTTTGATTTTTTCGGGTTTTATGGGTGAAGAGAATGATTTGAGTAAAATCATATCCTCGTAATAATAGCATACACAAAATGTCAATAAGTGTAATTAGAAGGAATTTATGTCTTTTAATTAAATATTCGGATTCAAACCTTTTTAAAAACAGAGAAAATTATTTTAAGAGACAGAAATTTAATAATTAGATTAATCCGAATTAATCAAAATGAATTTTCAAATACAAAACGGAATGACGGGCCGATGAAGAGGAGTCGGGCAAGCAAGATAGGGTGAACGTGGAGGGCACAGGCCAATGAAGAGGAGCCAGGCAAGCACGATAGCGTGAACGGGAGGGCACTGTTAGAAGTCCAATCAACACGTGTCAGGAAAGAAGCAGCGCAGTGGGGCCTTCATGTGACCGTTCGTCGCATTGGAATTCGAGGGGGGGGGTATCACTCTCATTATCACCTTGAATTTAAATTTGACCATACAACTTATGAGCTTAGTGGACGAGAGAGCTTTTGCATTGATTGTTGATCTCAATAATGCTAGGAGGACACAGGATTATTGGGTCGATTTTTGGTGCTATGGCCCCGGGCCACGTTGCCATGTCGACATTGCGAAACCAGGAACACAAGGTGGATTTCTCGTGGAAATCGGGACATTCTTCTTTTATATGAATTATTAAAATAATATTTATATGAATTAAGCTCAACTGGACTGACCCTTCGGAGTTCGTACAACATGAATTTAAAGTCACTTATGAGATTAACATTAATAATTGAAGGGTAAGTGGGGGTCAAGGCGTGGTCCAATGGGGGCCACTTACCTTTAGGGCTATAAGCCAAAGGCTATGACCCAAACGAATCACCGTATCTAGTCGGATTTGGGCTTTTCTTTTTATATTCTCTTGTTTTAACAAAATTTTTTTAAAAACTCTTAAAATAGAAAATTTTTTTTCATAAAAACCATTTAAAAAATAATTTTTAAGTATCAGCTCCTGGGCTTCTCCTTTTTTTAATACTCTAATTTTTTCAAAAATTTATATTTTTATTTCTATTTATATCGTCACATGATAATTTTTATTTTATTAATATTCTCATTTAAATAATACAAAATTTCAAATATACCCATTAATTTTTAACTTTTAACATTAGTTCAAGAGTAAAAAAATTAAAAAAAATTAATTACTTTATTTCAAAATAAAAAAACCAAACAGTTTTTAACGTTTTTTTTTTGAAATAATTAATTTTTATTTCTCTTTAAAAGAAAAAATAAGTCAAAAAAAAAAGTTCAACCAAACATACACTTATTTAGGCTCATGCCTAAACTCCATATTCATTCTAATTAAAGCCGATCACCATATTCGGTGCTTGTACCGAAATATACCAATTAAAAAGAAAATTTAAAATAACCGAAAATTTTTTTTTTTAAATTATCTATATTTGTCACGGGTTAAACTCACGACCAGATATGTGACATGTTCAACCCACGACAGAGCCACATAGAGCACTTTGGATGGGGTCGCGTCTTGAAAGCGCGACACAGCGTGTCGCATATTGAAGACGCAACAAGCCTTGCCGCATCTTCAACCCACAACAAGGTGCGTGAGGACCCATGACCCAAAACAACACATAATTCAGATGGCCCACTATATTTTCAATATATATATTAGATAAAATCGAAATCAGAATTCCAAAGACTTTCGGTCCCAATGGATCCAACCCGTGACTTAGTAGGCCCTCCGTATCATCCATATCAGTGTTCGACTATTCCAACCCCCGGATTCCTAAACATGCTATGAATCAAGCTAGCAGGCCCAACAGGCCGAACCGCAACACAGTGGTACCATTTCTATCTATGTTGAGCAATACATTATCACTCTATCATCCCATTTAATTATGTTTTTTTCATACAGGAAGGTAGGGTGATAATGTATTGCTCAACACAATAGGGATGGTAGGGTGGGGCCCACTGTGTCGTGGTTCAGCCCGTTGGGCCTGCTGGTTCTATTCGCAGCATGCTTAGTAAACCGAATGTTGGAATAACCAAACACAAATATGGATGATACGGAAGGGTCCACTAAATCATAGGTTGGATTCCTTGGATCCGAGCGTTTTCGGAATTCTAATTTCGGATTTGCCTAAAATATATATCGATGGTATGGTGGGCCCTCTGAGTTATGTGTTTTGGGTCATGGGCCCATGGGCTAGACCCGTTCGGACCTTATCGCGGGTTGAAGACGGATATGAATGATACGGAGGGGCCCACTAAATCATAGGTTGGATTCGTTGGGTCCGAGCGTTTTCGGAATTCTAATTTCGGATTTGCCTAATACATATATCGATGGTATGGTGGGCTCTCTAAGTTATGTGTTTTGGGTCATGGGCCCATGGGCTGGATCCGTTCGGACTTTATCGCGGGTTGAAGACGCGACAAGATTTGTCGCGAGTTGAAAACGCGACAAGATTTGTCGCGGGTTGAATACGCTCCAAGATTTGTCGCGGGTTGAAAACGCGACAAGATTTGTCACATCTTCAATATTCGACATGTTATATCACGTTTTCAAGACACGACCCCGTCCAAAATGCGTCACATGGCTTTGTCGTGGGTTAAATGCACGACATATCCAGTCACGGGTTCAACTGCGATAAATAACTGAAAGTTTTTTCTGTCTAGGTCATTTAAAATTTTTTTTTTTTTAATTTGTGTCTTTTGGTACAAAGCTCCCATATTCATTCTCATCCGATGCTTTTTACGAAGTGCTCAAGGGTTAAAATCACCATTCACCCAACGCAGTCGAAACAATCTACAAAATTGAAGTTCATGAAGGTGATTGGGAAGCCGAGGGCTCTGTCAAGCATTTGAATTATATCTACGGTAAAGTAGGGTTTTTTTTTTTTTGGTTATATAAAATTTAATCCTCAAATCATGAGATTGGATAGGAGATTTTAATCGCTAAATTATTCACATGGTAACATAGGTATATGCACGAGATATGCCCAAAAAAGGCATGGGGTACTGTGGTGGAATGAAGTAACTTTTAAAGGGAAGAATTACTAGGTCGAAGAAATATTCGATCTTATTAAAGCAAGATTATTATTATTATTATTTTTCTCGGGACTAAAGCTAAATGGCCTAAATTCCTATGTTTTGAGTCATGAGCCTGAGTCGAATTGTGCAATCTGGGAACGGTATATGACATGAAATAGAGTTATGTAATTGGTGCTATCTTAGCAGGCGTTGCCATAGTAATAAATTGTGCTCTGCTAATGAAATAATACTTTGCGTCTTCTATTTTAGAGTTAAATAATACTTCGTACATACCGTTGATTAGAATTTAAAAATTAGACATTAATTAAAATAGTCTGAATTATTAAAAATGTATTTCTATTTTAAAAATATAAAATAGACAATTTTTTTTTTAACAGCCTCCTCTGCCTTCGCAATCCAAGGCGGCTAAGGGATTTTCGTTCCATGATACTAAGAAGGTGCTGAAATTTGCGTAGTCGGAAATTTTGGTCAAGGGGTGGTTTGACGAGTTTCTTCACCCCCCCCCCCCCGGCTAATTAAATATGTGGTAAAAGGAGACACTTTTATTTTTTTCCCTTGTGAATGAAAAGCAGCTTAATAAGGCCATAAATTTTTTTTTTTTTGGTGGAATAATAAGGCCATAAAATGGGTAGCTTTGGTGTATCATAAGTGTATCTAGACCATCTTGCACACACATCTAAATTTTTTTGAGTAATTAAGCAGAAGTTAAAAGCATATAAATATAGAAGAAAATAAGGAAACAGTAACATCGCGAAATGAAGAAAACTTTCATACATCATTTTCCCAAGGAGTGCATGGAGGAATGTTGAAGCACAAAGAAGCTTCACTAGGATAGCAAAGCACTTTACATGGTATTCAAACCTTATTAATAACAAATTACGGTAGATAGAACATTTCATAAGGTACATACACATATGTAGACAAGTGCGTTGCCATCACCCATAATTTATATGACATCATAAGTGCTTATTAAAGATATTTTTGTTCATTCATTCTTTGAGATGATGAGATTCAATAGCTTTAGTAAGATTTTTTGCCAATTCAATATAAGCACTTGGATCTTGGACATCCTCACTCCTCTTCTCATAGTCAAGGGTCCATTTCACCGTGCAACCCTCTTCCTTTGGTATCACTTGCATAATGGTTTTGAAGCTTTTGAATTCTTTTCTTATCTCTCCATCGACAACAGAGTAAGTGATGCATTTGTTTTCATCGTCAATTTCTTCGGTCTTCTCTTTAACCTTCAAGGGATTAACCCCATCTAACATTTCATTTAAAAATAAAGTCATTTCAAATAATAATTAAAATAAAAATATAGATGTGTGTTTCGTTCTTTAAAATTATAAGATATAAATCTGTGATACAAGATAATAACATATATATATATATATATATATATATATATAATATTATATCAAACTCTCATGAGTGTAACAGTGAGACGATATATTTTCATAATCATAAATTTAAGTTTAAATTATGAAAATATAGAAACGAGATTTGAGAAAATTAACATTTTAATAAGTTTTATAGTGTTCGAACTGATTAATTAAATAAAATTCGGATATCGATATATGAAATATATACATATATACTCAGAAGCTTGTCGTACCAAGATTATAAGTCCATTCCTTGATAGAGCCCTTGGTCTCCCAATCTCCTTCGTGCACATTGATGGCATGAACATGGTCAGAGCCGGCGGTGGGAATTTGGTGTGCTTCATTCCTGAAAATCTTGTAGAACTTATCGGCCGATGACTTGATTGGTATTTCAACCTCCAGCTTTCCAGTGAGACCCATTGTTTTCTTCAACTTTGTGATAAAAGATATGGAAGAGAGGACAGATGTGGAAGGAAGGTACCAAAGGCAGTGCCATACCTAGCCTTTTTATAGTAGTGTTTTGTTGCCTTGGGCATTTTTTATTTTAGTCATGTAAACCATCAAATGATAATTAAAAAAAATGAAAAAGTTTAAATGATTTGAACAAGTCCTGGCTAGAGAACCTAAATTCAGATTTAATTTATAAGAAATGCATCTCCCTTTAAATAAAATACAAAATTTAATTTAATTTGTTATATGCTCGTAAAAGTTTTAAATAATCAGGTTTATATATTTGATACGCATAATTTATGAATTACATTCTGATTAGAATATATTTATATATATATATATATATATATATTTAATTCGTATTTTGATGTGTTAATATTAGAAATAAAAGAAGAGGGTGGGGTTAGTCGAGGTTAATCATTAAACAGGCGGAAGTTGCCGTGATTCACGTTGAATACGGTGGGGTTAGTCGAGGTCAATCATTGAACAATTGAGGTCAATCATTAAACAGGCGGAAGTTGCTGTGATTTACGTGCGGTGCACATTGTGTAAATACTTATCTCATTTATAAATAACTTAATATTTAAATTAAATTATTATATAAATTAATAAAAAATACGATATATATTAATAATAAAAAAATTTTAATCCCTAGAGTTTTAAAAAATGTCAACAAACGAGATAAAAAATGTTAATAATAAATAGAGTAAAAAGTTAATAGAAATAAATTAATGACTATCCGTTAAACCAAAAAATGAAAGGAAAACTTATGTTATAAAAAGATAAAAAACTTTAAAAAAATGGGTCAAAAAATAAAAAAAAACTAAGAATATGAATGAAAAAAGAAAAACTATGATATAAAAATAAAGGGACGGTCATTGTGGGACTAAAAAATGAAAAAAAATGTTAAAAAAATAAAGGATTTAAATAAAAAAAAGACTGCGTAAAAAAAAAGAGTAATGATTTGAATGGATAAGTGGGCCAAAAAAAAGGAAAAATTTATGTTAAAAAAAACGAAGGAGTTAAGGGAAAAAATTAGTCAAAAAATAAAAAGAGCAAAAACCAAAAGAAGGAAATTAAAAACCGTGATCTAAAAATAAATAAACGAAAAATCGTGAATTTATGTCTCGAAAAGATCACTTAAGAGAAAAAAACTGGATCAAAAAATAAAAAGAGCAAAGATTGAATGAAAAAAAAATAAAAATTATAATTTAGAAATAAAGAGATGATCACTCGTGAGATAAAAAGAGAAAAAAAATATATGTTTAAAAATAAGAAAGATTTAAGCAAAATAAAAAATCCTATGTCTACCGAATAAAAAAAAAAAGAATGTGAACTCAAAAATATGTAACTATGATCTTGAGACGTCCAAAACAGGTTGTTAACAATAACCCTAATCGGTGCTTTATATACATGGAAAAGATAAGATTTTAATGGAATTTATTCTCGAAGGTCTTTGTATTTTGGGCTTCTTCTTCTTCCGGAGGCTTCTAACCCCTACCCTCTAGATTTGTTAAAAAATTATTTATTTTTTCTTCAATTAGAACTGAATACGACAAATATAAATATTCAACAAATCATGCGCACTTGACTTTAGAAAAAAAAAATTATATATTTTAATAAATTAAATTTTAAATCTGATAATTATAACTTTTTTTTAAAAAAATGTATACTAAAAAGGTAATAATCAAATTTCAGAATCCTATATTAAAAAGAACAAAAAAAGGCAAGATTTTAAATGGCATGACATGTTGAACTTGATAATTTAGGATTACTATGATAAGGACACAACCTTATACAGTTTTGATGGATATATTACGTATTTAATTAATGTTATTTTTTAATATAACGCCGCATGGGAGGACAATTTCAACTTAGTTCTAATTATGGTGATGATAGAATTCAAAATAATTTTTATTGGAGGTTAGATTCATATGCTTTGGATGATGATTAGAAAAAAAATATCAAATATCGATAATTTATTAAAAAATATTAAAATAATTGCTTTTTATGACGGTTTTAATGCTTTTGAACACTCATAGTCGCTTTCTATGTTTTGAGTCATCTAGAGACCTTGATTTGGAGTATGATTTGTGAAAATTTAATTAAAAAATTTTTAAAACTCAAATAATTTGACTGATGGTTTGGCAATCAACCCGCCCTTAGTTAATGAATTCAGTTAATGAATTCAATGGAAATCAATATTCTATTAAATAAACTTTTCTGTTAAGAATCTAATTTATCTTTACGATCACTGAATTTGATTTTATGATTGAATTTAATATCATTTTTTATTCTGATTATTACATTATAACAAAAGTTGGTTTTGGATATGGTGGACAAAATCAGAAATTTTGCTTCAAGATAAAGGTAAATAACTCTGATTAAAAGGAACGATAATAATTTGTAATTTTAAAATAAAAAAAAAAGTAAAACTCTTCTATATTCGCGTGGGGGCTATAATGTCAGAAAATCTGTTAGGTGCCATTATTAATAATTTGTTAATGTTTTTGTCAACGAGGTGATGAAAGTTATATGGTCTCCCAATCTCCTCCATGCACATTGATGGCATGAATGTGGTCAGCGTCGGTGGTAGGAATTTGGTCGGCTTCATTCCTGAAAATCTTGAAGAACTTGTTGGCCGATGACTGGATTGGTATTTCAACCTCTAGCTTTGCGGTGAGACCCAATGTTTTCTTCGATTCTGTGATAAAAGATATGGAAGAGAGGGACAGATGTGGAAGGCAGTGCCACGCCTTGCCTATTTATGGTAGTGTCTTGTTGCCTTGGGCATTTTTTTTTTATTTTTTTTATTTTAGTCATGTAAACCTTTAATGATTAAATGATAATTAAAAAATAAAAATAGTTTAAATGATTTTTACAAGTCTTAGCTTAAAAGATTAGAGAGGGGTTAGTCCCAAGTCAATAATTAAACAGGAGGAAGTTGTCGTGATTCACGTTGGTTTCCATTTTAATAAGATTTTAATGTAATTATTATCGAAGGTCCTTGTACAGTTTTGATAATTTAGAATTACCATGACAAGGACACAACCTGATGCAGTTTTGATGGAAATATTATGTTATTTAATTAATTAGTTTTTTAATATAACACCGCATGGGTGGAACAAGTCGACTTAGTTCTAATTATGGTGATGATTGGAAAATAAAAAGAAAAAAGAAAAAAATGGGAAAAACCTAGCTCTTTATAACTGGAATTAAGGATACTAAAATGGTTATTTTTATGTTGGTTTTAATGCTTTTGAACACTCCTAGTCACTTCCTTTGCTTCGAGTCGTCTAGAAACCATGATTTAGAGTATGATCGTGAAATTTAATTTAAAAAAAAAAAAATTTTAAAAACTTGAATAATTTGGCTGATGGCTTGGCAATCAACCTGCCCTTATTGTTAAATTAATTCAACAGAAATCAATATTCTATTAAATAAACGTTTCATTTAAAATCTAGTTAATCTTTATTGTCATTGAATCTGATTTCATGGTTAGATTAGATGTCAGTTTCGATTCTGATTATTAAATTGTAATGTAAATTTATTTTAGATATGGTCGATAAAATTAGAATTTTGTTTTAAGATAATGTTAAATAACTTTGATTAAAAAGACATTAATAATTTTAAATTTTAAAATAAATAAATGAAACTTTTCTATATCCGCGTGGGGGCTATAATGTCAGGAAATCTATTAGCTCCATTATTAATAATTTGTTAATGTTTTTGTCAACGAGGTGATGAAAGTTAATAGTTTAAGATTGCAATAATTACAATTATATTTACGAACAATTCGACTGTCCAAGATGTCCATAATTTCTTCCAACTACTCAAACAGAACACAGCGTTTTTATCTTTTACATATTTTTTAATTTTCAGATGTGATATCCGACCTTGTCTGTCCAACTACTCCAATATTAGTCTTTTTTTTTTTATTCCATTACTTTCTTTTTTAAACTTAATAGTTATTCAAATAAGTTCAAATCCTTACGAGATCCCATATTTAAATTTTGTGCTCTTTTCTCTTTGCCAGCAAAAAAGAAAAAAAAAAAGAAAAAGAATTGCTTTTGCAGTAGTTTCAATTAATTTTACTTTTGGTGGGTCTTGAAACCTCATAGGCCTCGAAGGATTACGCCTGTAATGGAGGCCCATGTATATTGGTTTTTTTTTTTTTTTTCCCTTTTTTTCTCCAACCAGGTGATAATCATGTCAGATTCCATTCGATTCGTTTCAAATTGAGTTACCCTCTTAAATGATAAATATTTCTTGACACGTATTTTTATTATATATAAAATTTAAATCTAAAAGTTTTATTAACGAATAGAAATATTATTTAGCATCAGCATAAGAAGCGTGTCCACGTTACGGGTTTTCTACTGACCTTTTCCGGCGTTTGAGCATCGGCGACCTAAGATTGCTAAACAAAAACATATAAATGGCTAAATTATTCTATTACAAAATGTCACAAATGGTAGTTCTCCTAGCACTGTTGTAGATGTTGAGGAGAGAGTATTGATGTTTTTGTTAACTTCTTACCTGTATGCGCCGGGGGTGTTGGGAAGGGGGGCAATCCCCTTCCCAGAACTTCTAATAAACAAGAAGGTATAATAATTATTTCTAAATTACAAAATAATCATTTCTCTCAATTATTCTTTTTATAAAATTTGTGTAATTTCATTTTTATTCTTCCCTCTGTTTGTAATTTGTCCCTAGGATAAATTGCTCGCCCCATATTCTGTTGGTAATGAGCCTCGCAAATCAGAGGGGTTGCTCTCTCCCACCCTGGGTCCAATTTTAAGTGCTTTGTTTTTCTGTTTCACCTTTTCTATTCTCTGATATTTGTGTTCTTCCAATTTCCTCTGATTAGGAGAAAAGACGACGGGACGGAGAGGGAGGGGGTTCGGGAAGCCATCGGACAAGCTGAAAATTATTAATCGGGCGGGTCCAGCCCACCCAAATAACGAGAAGACGGGCGATTGATTTGCTTTCTACGAGAGGAAGAACAATAAGATGGTAGAGAAAGATTGGAGAGTGAAAAACACTGGGATAGGTGTCTTTACATTGATGTTCATAAATATTTAAGTTATATTAATCATAATATGTTTTTGAATATAAGTACCTGGTTAGATAAAAAAGACCGAAAATTTGATGGATAAGTCTGGACCAGTCATTGAGTTGTATTTGTTTGGGTCGGGCAACCCGAATTTCAGGTTGCCCAACCCAAATTTCGGGTTCTGCATTTATGAAAATTTATGTCACACTTTGGTCAAAAGGGATTTTCCTTTCAAATTTTTGTTATGGCTAATTTTTTTTCCCCTATGGTTACCAAAGAAAACAAGGCACTTTTTTTTCCCAATCTAATAAGAAATGCACCGTCTCTCTCTCTCTCTCTCACACGCGCGCGCGCGCACACACACACACACCCACAATTGTTCGTCAAATAACTCATTAAAATTATTTAGAGAATATTTACAATAAAAGGAAAAGGATAATAGCACACAAAACCCAGATTTTACACACGCAAATGCAATCAACCAAAACCCTCGAGGCTTTGTTTGATTGCTTATTTCACACAAGTGCTCATTTTACTATTATTAATAATACATATAGATAATATGTTTGGGGGAGGAGTTGGTGTGAGCAGTGGTTAAGCGCCCTTGACAAGATAATCATCCAAACTCTCAGTGAGATGAGATGCAAAGTCCTTATACTTCTCGGGATGTGGGATTGCACCATCGTTCCTCTCATATTCAAAGGCCCATTTGATCTTCCCTCCCTCGGGTTTTGGAATAGCTTGCATGATCACCTTAAAGCTCTTGAACTGTTCAAAGACTGTTCCGTCTATCAGCTCCAAATTGACCACCTTGTTTGCCTCATCTACAGAGAGCTTCTCTTTGTTCTTCTCAAGTTTCCCATCTACAATATTCCCCAGACATAAGTATAAGAAAACTCGTTTCGACTTACTGGTTGACCAGAAATCAAAAACGATAAAAGTTTAGTTTTTAGGGTTCCTTGATACTTATTATGATTGCAAGTAGCAAAACTTTTGGTATACATGAACAAAAAAGTAGTGTGGGGATCAGGAACAACATGGGTTACCTGCAATAAAGCTCCAGAGCTTGACATGCCCCTCAGTCTCCCAATCACCTTCATGAAGCTCAATGCTCTGAAGCCTAGGGCATGCATTTGGCATATGATGTGCTTTGCCCTTAAACACTTCATAAAAGTCTGTAGCTGAGCACTTGGTCTCCATTTCCCACTCCATTCGCTCTTTACCCATGCTTATACTTCACAAACACCCACAAAGACAAGGAAAGCTTAAAAGTTCTAATCCAAGACAAAGGTTGGGGAAACTATGAGAACCTTGTAAGCTTTATAAAGAAGCAAGGACCCTCCCACGTTAGGCCAATCCTCCGTGGTCGTGATTCTCGATAAATAGTAATCTCATTTATTTATTTATTTTTACAAACTAATATATTCAGTAATAGTGTGTCAAATATGATTAAATCTATTACATCTGATTAAATTTGATTTGAATCGAATTAAGAACAAAATGCTCCTCCAACTTCTTGTTTAAGAGATCCAAGTGTCTCATCACATTAGTTATTTATCTTATTTATTTAATCAATATTTTCTGCATCTATCAAGTGACGTTAATTTCAAACCTCTAGAAGTTTAGAGATAATTATGCCATGCTGACCTTTTATATTTCTTATTTAAAAAATGTTTTTGGGTCTTAAATTATGAATCACATGATTCATGGGTAAGCTTAACGGGAAAATCAGAAGGCGGAAGCTATTTACTTGAAGTACTCCAAAAATTTCTAAGGATTCGCAAAAGAGAAATATTTAAAATTGGTTCTCTCAAATTTTTCTCTTTTTTTTTTTCCTTTTTAATGGTAACAGTACTAGGTTTCTATAGTAAAAGGCAAGAAATTTTCCACATAAAAGGCAAGAAAATTACTTATGAAATTCGCTATGTCTCGCATGAAAACTTTTCAATATTAATGTTTTCTCATTTTTAAAATATTTCAATATATTAAATTAATTAATATTTATATAAATTTTTTTATATTTTTTCTATATTTAATGAATTATTTATTTATTTAATTTTAATTATAATTTTTATATTATTTTTAGGATTAATAATTATATATTTGATCATTTTATATTTTTATTATAAAATATAATTACTCTATTATTTTCATAAAATAATTAATATTTACTTAAAAAATTTTATATATATTTAAGTATTTATCTATATTTTCATTTCTTTTATTTTCATAAAATATCATTTTCTGTAACATTTCCTATTCGTTTCGTTTCTCTATTTTTGATTTTATAGAACCTAAACTACTAAAAATTCTCTCGAGAAAATGTAACAATGTTTTGCAGTAAATCCATAAAAAAAAAAAAAAAAAAAAAAATTCTGTCATTTTTTGGCGAGCGAAGACAAGGCATATCTTCAAACTCCAAAGGAGTCGCAAAATGCCATGTCTCCATGTGTGGATAGAGAGTGATAGTTGGGAATAAAAATTAATTCTTATAAAAATTATTTTTCCCCTTTTGTTGTTAGATTAAGAGAAACTTCTACTTCCAGAAAAAATGTCTCGACTATAATTTTTTTATATAAATATCTTTTACAGAGAGGAGAGAAAAAATTAATCAAAATAAATATTTAAATTATTTAAGAAATATTATGTTATTAAATAAAATAAAAGGGCTTTCTAAAATCCATTTTTTATTTTCTTTTTCTTTGATTTCTTTTTTTTTTTTATAAAAAAAAGGATATAATCAAATGAGTTCGAAAAAAAAAAAAGATAAAAATAAAAAAATTTTACCGCTCAAGTCGTCCCGAGTAACCTTTTGGTCCCTTATGATTCTCCCGATATATTGCGTGTCTTACTGGTCAATTCTTCTACAAGCATTGTCTGTGTTTTCAAGATCATCTCAATCTTCTTAGGATCAGAAAAATTAATTTTTTTTTAAAAAAAAATTTCCACTTGAAGTATTTTTGAATATTTTAATTCGACTTATTAGTACGGCCTATTTATTAGAAAGCAAGGGCATTGCATGTGATGATTCAATAGCTTGTTGCATGGGGCCGCAGCTGACCCATTAAACAAATGCTCCTACAACATGACAAAAAATTTGATTAACAATCTACGTCAATATAATTTATCGATTTTAATTAAAATATTTATTTTAATTAATTAAATATATAAATAATTTAATTAAAAATTAATCGCTATATGTTAATATGGGACTATCATGTAAAATTTAATCTATTTAACTCATGATTTATTTGATTTATCTAACATTATTTAAGAAAAAATCTCACACTCTTGGATCACCATTTCTTTGGTAATATAATATCTATAATTTTTTTATTTTTAAAATTTCAATCAATTAATCTAATATAGTACTGGAATTAAAACTCAAATTTATTCTGGTAGGTTACATATTTTAATTAGAATCTAGTAATTAGTTATCTAGTTTTTTTTTTTTTTTTCGTTGGACCAACACGACGTTGGTTATTAAATTTGTTTATTTAAATGTTAAAGTAGGGTTTCAATTTGAGTTCTACAAAATGGTATATCAAGTAAATTCGAACGGCCCAAAAACTAGGTTGGGCTTAGATTACACGCAAGATTCGATCTTAGGTATAATATTAGCAAAAAAATATAAATAAAATTAAGGAAAAAAAATAATAAAAAGTTGTCAGCTCTTGACTTTTTAATGTTGTTGTCGGTTGCTCAATTATTTCTTCTTTATCTTCATTTATATATTAATAATCTTTTCTTTTCTTTTCTTATTAATTACTATTACGGATGTAGATGATTTCTCGAAGATTAATTAAACAATATAAAGCTGTCAATTTCGGACCAAGGAAAGCTGCACTCATTTTTTTTTTTTAATTACAACAACGGCTAATAGAAAATTTCAATGATAGGCATTATATTAAATAGTTCATGGGATAACCTAATAGCAATAATTATGCCCAAGATATATATGCCCTAATATAGCATAAAGTCAGAAGTTCATAATACATTTTTGACCCAAACAGGGTTCATCATCCTGGACTCATGAGAGATGATATTCCAAACACGAGACCCATAAAATTTTCAAGGGAGGCCGGGCTAGCAGATGGCTTGCCCAGATTGGTCATGTTTTTTTTTTTTTTTTTTTTGGTGAGATTGGTCATGTTCAAATCTAACACAAATGACTTGATTCCTGCATAAGTAGACAGTCTTACGGATGTATCTCAATTAGATTTTCATTAGTGAATTCTAGTGACTCTAATTGATTTTTTTTTTCTCCACGAGTTATATTTCAATTAATTTGATTCGAATGTTTGTAAGAATCTAATTTAGGGATAACTTTCTTAATATAGTTTTTTTAATTTCTAAATTTTAAACTCAAAACAATATATTTATTATCATATTCTACTAGACCAGTAGTCCGTTAGTATGATTCTAATTAATTGTGCATGAAAGATCATCGCGTATTGTAAACCGTAAATAAAAAACTTTTTAATGAACCAAATAAAAAAAGAAAAAAAAAGCTTATTATCAAACTTACCTGTATCATTCCCAAACGAGATACATGCTTTAGAATCTGCCTACGAAAAGACACGACGAACATCTTATTATTCATGACATGGAACATGCAGATCCACCATTGACTCATAGTACAAAGCTACTAAGCTTGCATTATGAAACCATTCGGTAACTAAACTAGTCATTCGACATAGACATAAGAATGATTGCATTCTCATGCATTGAGAAGGTAGGCATCAACCTCTTTCGACATGCTCACCAAAAAGTCCAGATGAGAGTAAGGAGTTGGGACTTCCTCATTTGCTTTCTCAAATTCCAGAGACCATTTCACCAAATTCATATCAGGGTTTGCAGTAAGCTGAATTGTCGCCGTGAAACTCTTGAAGTGTTTGGTGACCTCTCCTCCAATTAACTCAAAGGTAATTGAATGATTCTTCTCATCTATGACATCAATTTTATCCTTCGCAATAACAGGGCCACCTGTGTTAAATTTATCAGGCAATTATTCATTTGACTAATAGAAAAATAAAGAGAATGACTTTGGGATATGGTAGAAAATGCTTTATCTTAAAGCATGTATAACTACACCCTGGCTACATACAGTACTTTTTCTTTTTCTGATATAGTACATGTTGCACAAGTTTGTACCTCTCTCTCTCTCTCTCTCCCCCCGCCCCCCCACCCACACTCAAAAAAACTATATAATTGTGTCATTTAGCTCTTGATCCTTCCCCCAGTACCATATTTATGATTGTTAAGCACTCCATAATATCATAAAACCAGACAAATAGACATACTTTATCATAAAACCAGACAAATATACATTCTTCGTAATTATCCATCATGTTATGATGCGTCCTCTGCATGTCTTACTATGTATTTGGAACACAATGGCATATGAATGAGCGCGACCTGCAAGTATACTTTGGTAGCATGCACATGATGATGAAATGATGCTACTATAGTTTATTCGGTCATCTATGTAATTTATCAACAACAATTGATAAAATTTAGGACCCCCTTGGTTTGGGGTGGGGGTTCTGAATGGGGTGGAAGAAGCCCAAAAAGTTCCGGATAAAAGAGACTTTGGGCCTTTTCATGTCACAAGCTAACTAAAAAAAATTGGAATATGCATCAACGATAAATGTACATGAGAGCATACCCAACACGTAAGTCCAGAGCCTAACAGAACCGACAGTCCTTCCATCTCCTTCAAGCACTTTAATAGTCTGCACTCTGTGAGGACAGATCTTGGGCAAGAGATTGCTTTTGTTCTTGTATATGTCGAACATCCTATCAGGAGAAGACTCTATTTGTGTCTGCAGGTCGATCTTCATCATTTGAGCCATTTTACAAAGCAAAGTACCAAAGATAGAAGTCACAGATCATACACCAACAGGTAGTACACGGTATCTGGGGATAGTGAAGAGATAACTCTATATATAAGTTGATTAAGCATCACAAATTCATGCATGTGGGTATCCCTTTTTCCCTCTCTTTGCCTTTTTTATGATTCTATTCCCTGACTAGATATCAGAATATAAGAAGAAAAATGAAGATGTGAGCTTTTTTAGCCAGTTATGTGGCCTCCCAAAATTATTGATATGGAAAACTTCAAGGGCAAGGAATTTCTAGCTTTTATGGAGTAGAAAGAAAGTAAAGACATCTTCAGCACCTTTACATTTAACAATGCCATTATTCAGTAACAGGGTTCACATCCAAATATTCTCTCATGCCTTGTCAACAATAAAGTACAAGCAAGCATTTTTCAGAGGGACATAAATAAGGGAAGCTTAGAATCAATTGGACCACAACCCACACGCCAGCACTATTCAATTGTAGTGCCAAATCACAAGAAAGATTGTATCAAAATTGGTGGAGCACAATTCCCTATGTTGGCTCGAGCATTAAAAAAAGAGTGAAAAGTTGCTCGGTGACCATGAGAGAATTCATGCTGATCATCATTCATAAAGGAGAAAGATACCCATCTGGATGCAAATAAAAAAGGCACATCCTTTAGTTTGAAATCCAAGCTCCAACTTGAAAAGTCAACTGTACTTCAGTATCTGACCAAAAAATCCGCTAAATGAATAACAATAGACAGTTTGCAAATTGCAAATACATGACATGTGGGAATGCTACATAAAATTTAAGCATTTTCTAAGTTTTCTCCTTATACTATAAAAGTACGTCATAAAACACCTACTACACAGGAGATCTTGAGAGAATACTAAATGCACAGTCATAATACCACCACACACCAAACGTTGGGTTTGTAGATGATAGAGGGACTTGTGCTTTACCTTCAAGTGTGGTTTGAAGTGGAAACAAATGGAACGCGATGGAATTTACGAATTCTGGACGGCTTCAAAACCGTGCAATAATAACAAATATTTTGATGTAGCTGCCACTTGGCTAATTTATGTTACCAAGGAGAAGTTTGGATCCTCTAAGAGCATGCTTGTTAGAGAGCCTTTTTCTTCTTTATCTTCTCCCAGGAAGTAAAAATTAATTTCTTATGAAATAAAAATTAAAAATTATTTAACATTATTTTATTTTTAAAAACTGTTTCTATACTCTTTTTTATAAATAAACAGTTTAATAAAAATATTTTTTATAAACTCTATTTTTAATAAAATTATCATAAAAGGTATACATATAAAATATATTTTTTTCTCCTACATTTTAAAATAAAAAATATAAATACTAATAATTAAAATAAAAATAAATTAATTATTTTTCTAAAATATTAAAATCAAACATTTATAAATATAAAATCATTTTTTATATAATATAAAGAATTAAAAATTTTGAAAATAACATAAATCATATATTTATAAACACCAAAGTTATATAAATGGAATAAAAAATATTTATAAACATATTTAATTTTATGAACATATTTAGAATTTATAAAAAAAAAATTAAACTCACTCAAATCATAATATTTATTAACACATTTTATGATATAAATATATTTAAAATTTTATATCATTCAACTGACCATATAAATGAAATAAAAAATATAATTTTGGAAAAACTTGAGCATTAAAAAAAAGAAAGAAAAAGCTTCTCTCAATAGCTTCTCTTTTAAAACTATTTTTTAATTTTTTAAAAATCTTGTTAGATTGGACTTCTCTTTATAAGCACAAGAGAAGTTGAATGAAAAAAAAAATATTCTGCCGGACACTAAGATTCCCAATTTCTTACCGAGTCACAGAGGAAGATGAAGATTAACAACCATGTTATTAATTTGCATAGCCTCACTTGAAAGAAAACCTTTCCCAACCTGTGATCTCCCTCAAGAAAGTTAATCGCGTCTAAGTAGGAGATTGTTGGGTCATCCAGCTTTGGATTTTAGCTCAGAGGGATTCGATGGATGATCCATAGGGTTCTTAATTAATAACAAAATTTCTCTGAGTTAGATTCGCTTCCTGCTGTCCGCATGAAGCAGAGCAACCACTGGAATTAGGAGCTGAATTAATGGAAGGTCCTTTCCAATAGCTAACGCTATGGTTGGGGTTAAACCATAGCTAGGGATTTATTATCTACCAGAAGTCCTTGCAAGAGAAAATGCCATATTTAAAATGGTGAAAGTGGCTCTGATCCCTCGTTATTCTCTCATAGTCGGTCTGGTCGTGAATTTACAGAAAGAAGGCAATCATCACAAATTCTTAAATTCTTCATTACTCTAATTGGAGAGCTTAACCTCACATTGATAAGACCAGGTACAACAGCAAGTTTCTCACTATGACCTATGAGTGAGGCCTCCTTTTCTTCTGTTTCCACATCATGAAATACAGGACTGGTTTTGGAACATAGCCTATGCTCTTCAGCTGTTTAGTTAACTATCCAATTTTTGATATACAATAGCTGACTGTGGTTGTGATTTATCTCCATGTAAAGCATGGATTTCACCACCAAATTCAACGAAGCCATAAGCAGCCACTTTTTTCACACTCTCCTTTTTATTCTCTTCCTCACCTGTTCCACGGAATTCCACTTCCCCGCAGCTGCATACATGTTTGACAATAATACATGCTATGAAACAATATCTGGAGCTAAAGCAAACATAATATCTGCCACATGCTGGGCCTAATTGACATTGTTATGGATTGCACAAGCACCCAATAAAGCTCCCCAGATTCCTGGGTCTGACTCGATGGGCATTTTCCCAATGAAGTCATAAGTTCCTTCCAGATGCCCAGACCGACCAAGAAGATCAACCATGCAAGCATTATGTTCTTTCCTAGGTTTAATGTTTTCATCAGAGGATTGGACCATGCAATTGAAATACTTCCAGCCTTCTCTCGCAAGTCCAGAATGACTTCAAGCTGACAAAACTCCAAGAAATGTGACATAATTTGGCTGCACATGTTGGATCTGCATCCTATGGAAAAAATCTAAAGCTTTCTCACTCTTTCCATTAATTGCATAACCTACAATCATTGTGCTCCAATCTCTTGTGGACATTTATCAAAAAAATTCCCTTGCCACATCAATGCTGCATTTCACAAGCATGTCCAACCAAGCATTGTCAACAATGATGTTATTCGTATTTTCTCTGGCCGAGTCATAAATCTTCTCACCAATCTCTAAGCACCGCAAATTAGCACAAGCAGAAAGAGCACACAGAACAGTCACACTATCGGGCTGAACGCGAGCCTCCTCCACTCGTCAAGATAGTCCAACCGACTTACTCGCATGCCCAGTCTGTACACAAGCGGCAATCAAAGCATTCCAAGCAACCAAATCCTTGTCAAACATGTTCTCGGACAAAAACTCAGGGATACCCATTTCACCGAACCTCACATACATCAACAAAAGCTCAGTCCTAGCCATAGGAACAAAATCAAAGCCATATTTCACCACAAGGGTAGGCACAAAAAAGCCGGTCCACAATTCAAGCAATTCAGCGTAAGCTGTAACGACAAATGGATATGTAAACGCATCCGGTCGAACCGAGATGAGTGCATTCTCTTGTAGAAAGAAGCAACCTCAAAGTGAAGGTCATTTCCCACGTAACCCTTAATGAGAGCGTTTCATACAAAACTTATTGGTTTATGCATTTCGTCAAACAATTGACGTGCATATGCCAAGTCTCCTAAATCTATGAAGTTCGTTAGGAGTTGGATGGGAAGGCTGTTTTTGATGGAGAGGCCTGTGGTTAGGAGGAGGGAGTGAATTTGTTTGAGCTGTTCTGGGTGTGAAGAGCATGATTGTATGAGATAATCTTTGGTTAAATTATATGGGTTCATTGTAATGTGAAAAAGAGAGGAGAAGATGAAGGTTGAAGGTTGAGAGGAAGAGGAAGACGAGCAAGGGAGAGTTTTGTAATGGACTTTTGAAAGCATCACTTCTGTTTCAACTCCTACAATGTTCCGAGAATCTATTGTCTTTGAACCATCAAAGGGCTACCAGGAACAATTTTCAGGGGAATGTTCGGAAATTCAAACATAGTTGGACTTGGCCCACGGGCCTGTTGGGTCTGGAACCGGCCCATGGCTTCCCGAACCAATTCTCCATAATTATTTTTAAACCGTGAAGGAATCGCCCGTTTAGAACCGCGGTCTTTAAAGAGTTTTGAACCGTTATTCCTACCGAATCTAAGACCAAGCCCTAAAAAACATGGGCCAAGTCTCCAAACCCAGGTAGGACGTCTAGCCAACTCTCCCAACCATTCTTCTTCGATTTTCTTTGAATTCAATTCGACTAAAACAACGTGAAGAAATTCATATCATCGTCTCATAACTTCGTCTTTGGACTCTTCTTCCTCTCCTTCAACGGAAGTATTCATAAAAGAACAAGAAAGTCTATTGGATTTGATAAATTTCCCATTCCAGCTCTCTCTGATTCGAAAAATGTGAATCCCTAAACGAACGAGAAGAGCGGTGTGCGGAGGATTTTATTCGTTCATCATCTTTTTTGTTCTTCTTTTTTTTATATATATATATTTTCTGAAAATTTGGGCTAAAATTTCCTAAATTTTTTTATTGCAGCTGGTAATGTTCCGGATGTGAGAAGTGGAGGAAATCGTGGACCCTGCAGTGTTCACAGTAGTGCGATTTTCTATGTCTGCTATTTCATTTATCTTTAAAGCACGAGATGATGTTGAAACTCGAAATGCGGGGATTGAATTGGGGTTCTGGGTCAGCTTAGGTTACCTTATGTAAGCTCTTGGACTTTTGACATCAGAAGCTGGGCGTGCATCATTTCTCTGTATGCTTACTGTAAGTTTTTCTGGTTAAACTCCTCTTCTCTTGTGCAGAAACTTACAATTATGTTTGACGCAATTACTTGTGGGTGTGTGGTGGGATACATTTTTTTATTTCCACTGCCATTTAGAGCTATCTTATGCTATGCATGTCATTTTAATGATAGCGTTAGGGCATTTCTCTTCACCCTTTACCGATGGATGAACAACCAAAAGAAGCTCAGGGACATTTTGTGGGTTTTGAGCCCACACTGATGGTTTGCCCTGTGTGCTTGCTTGGTGTGTGGGCCTATTGCGAAATGCCTGATGAGTTTATTGTTCCATGCCTGAAAGGCAGTCATTGGGATTCCCACCTATATAAAACAAAGAACAACCCAAAGAGGTTGGAATGCTGCTGCTCTAAATTGGCTTGATGGGGACTGCAGATGGTGGAGAATCACTTCAGAGGAACTTGAGATGCATAATTAAAGGTTTTATGGGCATACTTTGATGTTATATCATGGTGAAATTCAATCTAATCAATAGGGCCCTTTTTTTCCTTTTTAATAAAGGAATTTGCATCAATTAAACTAAATTATGAACATGTATGGGTGAGAGAAAAAGAGGGTTAGCTTCATATAGTGGTTCTAAATTCTTGGAGGAAATTAAATTCTAGAACTCACTTTTCATTATGCTTGAATCTATGATTACAAGCCTTTAATATAAACCAATTACTCCAAAAATGAAAAGAAAGGAAAACCAACCAAAATGAAACTCACTCTTCTTTTCATTATTCTACATCATGGCATGTTCAATATGCTTGAACATCATCATGGCATTGCTAAACCTGCTAAAAGTTGCTTCACTCAACATCCAAACTAAGGTTGTTAAAATTGATAAGAAATTCTACCTAATTAGTTTCAAGGGTAAAATCAAAGAATGGGTTGTGATCATAATTAAACTCTGATCTTAATGAATTACAGTTTAGATTGGGATCCTAGAATAATATGCTAAACTGAATTTTATCTAAAAATTGAACAATCATGTCTGGACATAAGTCTTAAAAGACCTCTTATAGAACTTAAGGTTCTTCGAGAAGATAGAAACTTCTTAAAAATAAAATTTATAGGAACATAAAGGAAATCTTACTGACCATTTTAGATGCTAAGATAGTCTCGACTCTGCACCTGCAGTGATGGACATATCGAAATCTCCTAATGCACATAAATGACATCTTGAGTTTCTGAAATTTTATTTTGTGGTTACTGCTGTTTTGTTTAATCCAATGAACTATAACAATTAAAACCTCAAAAATCTAAGTTTAATTCCTTGAGTATCAGAGAAGTTGAAAAAAATTGTGATTTTGGATATGCCACATGGCATATCCAGCATATCTTGGCATCCTTATACCCAACACAATGTCTGATATTTCAAAAATGCTTTTAGATTGGAGATAAGTTGATTCAATTCATCTTAGACTTATTTTTATCCTATCATTTAGAGCAGTTAATTAACTAGCTAAACATGCTGGATGGCTGTTCTTGGAATGTCATTAATTGTCCAAGGTTAGATGGCAGATGATAGCACTATTTTGCTTTTTGATTAAGCATATAAGAATGGGTCAATGAACCCCTGTAACATTGTACTGTCACTAATGGAAAGTAAAAGATGCAAAAAACTCTCTTTTATTGCTCTTGAGAATAGAAAATCTTGCATTTGGATTCTTGATAATCTTATATATGAAGGATTAACACTATCCAAGAGACCTTGTGCGATGCTTTGGCCAAGGTATAGTTTGATGTGTATCTTTTGCAAGATAATATGTCTCAAGTGACTAAGTTTGAGTTACATGTGCAACTGGTGATGACAAAAGCAGCCTCTTGCTCAACATTCTTCCTAAGAAAGTGCAAAGCGTTGAGGTTGTTGTAGGATATGGTTGGATTACGGCCTGTGTCAAGCGCTGGACTAACCAAAGTGTTTGTTTCCTTGTAAGTACGTATTTTCGGACTCATCCATGCATGATATCAATAGGTTTATTACTAAACTTTGATACTAGGACAACTATACAAGGTTACATGGGAGGTCCCGTTTGTTCCCCTCTGGTGCACCTGGGCTCCGCAATTTTTTTTATTTTCAGTTGAATGGCCTTGCTGGGGTGGTTAATGTTTTTTTTTCATCTTTTGGTCATGCTATATTTGGCCCAAATGCAGTATTTCCGTTATCATTTAACACTTACAGACCTGCAAAGGATGCCATTGATTTCTCACAGCATGATTTTGTCCATCCTCACTAAGATGATAGCTCTGGTCTCTGTGCACATACATGCTTAAATTTGCACTTCTATGCACAAGGTGTATCTGTGTAGCACCAATAGCTTAAATGGTTCCCCATTCATGAAACAAATATTCATGAGTCGATTACATAGCAATTCCTCAAAGTCCTACGGAACTAACTGCAGGATTATAAGTCCGTGCACATTTACAGCATATATGGGTGGTTTCTTTCTTTTTCTTTCATCACCTTCAATTCTAGATAGAAAAATCTCTCATGTCTGCCTTGAAATTCTTTTAATGAATGGTGTTTTACATACCGTAGTAAGATTGACCAGGGCATTATTTTCAAATGCCTGACCCTACTTGATATGATATTTATGCTGAGATACAATGAATACATTCCACACCTAGTCTCAATACCTCTGTTTATGTTAGTTGGGACCAGGTTTTTTGATTCATTTTCAATCCAAGTGTCATCAATAGCACACGCAAACATTTACACTTTCCACTCATATACATTGCATTTTGTTCATTTTGGTTCATTGAAGGTTGTACTTGAGGAAATTCATCTTCTCCAAATAGTTAGGTATTTTCTTATGCGAGGCATAAAGAGTTCCCATATTGTTTTCACATCTGTGCCACTTACATGCTTTTAGTTTATGCATCAGATTTTGTGGGGGTGAATGCATAATTTTGAAGAAGTGAATTCATTTTTATAATGTGGGTCACATAATATGTCTCATTGTAGGGCATGTGTGCCCCATGCTTCTAGGTTCTTCTTTGTTAGTTCTGCGTTCCATCATTACAAGCCGGGCAAAAGTGCAATTAGTTCTGTATAAAAACACTTGATATATCTGTATTAAAGGGTGTACCAGTGTGATGTAGAAGCAATAGGAGAAAGAGGGATCGAGAGAGAGAAAGAAACCATTAGAGGAAGAGGGGGTTGAGAGAGAGAGGGAGAGGGGGTTAAGAGAGGTGAGAGGAAGAGAAGATAGAAGGCAATAATCAATTCAATTTATCATTGGAGGTCTAGTTAAAAAAATTAGAAATAAACTAATAATAGCTGTATTCTAAAATTACATCTAATATGTTATGAATAGATATGAGGGCAAACATTTCTTTCTCTTTTTCTTGTTTAAAGCATTAGAAATAATATTTCCTTGGCTATGCACAGATACCCGGTATTAATGAATTATGACCAACAACTTCTGAGATCATTATTTTTTTTGGGGGGGGGGATGATAGGGTTAGGCTAAGATAAACCAACATATATTTTTCTGTGATCTATTACTTGACTAATTTAGCAAAACTCCACTCGCCCCATTTAATTATACATAAATATCTTTTATCATCATTCGAAGAAGTTGCCTTGTTTAAGACTTAGGTTTGCTTGTAAAACTAGTCACATGTGCTGACCTTTACACAAATCTGTTTGTGGGTGTGGAAGTTTGCAGATAATTAAGTTAATACATGGGAGAACCAAGACCCAATATCTCAAGCATTTGGAGAAGATGATCTTCAAAATCTGGGGTATCTCCTTCTCGATATGCTTGAATCAGATTTTACATTTTTTCTATTTTATTTTGACGGTCTCCGGGATTGATATCAAAGAGATGTTAGGAGAGAATCGTATTTTGTTTTTAAATAAAGATAAAGGAATATGATTTCTTCTTTATGCTTGCAGATGGTAATTCCCTTTCCTAAACGTGTAGGGGTGGTAAACACTAGACAGACGTTTAAGACTCAACCTTCGCAAAAAGGACTGAAAATATGAGGAGTAAAAGCAGGCACATAATAAATGGCAATTGCTGGAAACTGTTGTCCATGACAGGAAGAGCAGCAACCCACACAATAAAGGATGTGGGCAATATGGTGAAGCTTTCAAAGACTGTTCCTTGTCACAATTATCTACTTAGCATCCCAAAAAAATTCTGAAAAATCATCTGCTTGTTATAATACCCATCAAATTATTTTAAAAATTGGAGTGCCATAATATCGAAAATTAGTATCTAACAGGATGAGTGTGACACACATTGATTAACATTAATAGGACATGTTATGGTGGTTGATATTGTCATTAAATTTCTTTTAGCATCTTGACCACCAGGCTGTGCTTTGTGGGACCTTAGCATAGCAATCGATCTGTTTTGGCAGCGCCATGGATAGTATCTCAAGATTTGGAATGCCACGCAAAGATTTTGAATATGTTCCAGAAGAATGCAAGCTAGCAAGGCAGTGACTTTAGGGTTGGTAGAAGCAATAAAAAAGTGTTTTAAATGGAGGTTGACATGAGAGAGAGAGAGAGAGATAGAGAGATGAGGTAGTTGCACTCTCTTAACACCTCTCTTTAACTCTCACATTAATATGCCTCTATAAATGGCTTCCTCAAGCAAACATTCATTTCATGTGGAAAAAGAAAAACCATCTACTTGCTCAATAATGTGGAATTATTAAAAAAGGGCCTTTATCATTTCTCTATCCAATAGAATCTTTTGAAGTACTACAATCTTTCTCTGAACAAGAAATGCTATCTCTTCCTCAATCTATTTTTCTAGGGTTTTTGTTTTACTCTAAGATTATAATATCAAAAACTGATTCCAAGGATGTTTCTTTTCCTTGTTTTGTAGATCTCACCTTGAGAACATTAACTTAAAAAGTTTTCTAACAACATGGAACATACGACAAATCAATAAATATTTTTATAATTGCATAGAGAGAAAGAGAGAGAGAAAGAGAGAGAAAGAGAGAGAGAGAGAGAGAGAGAGAGAGAGAGGGAGGGATTTGTAGAATTAAAAATTTTGGTTAGAATGCAATGGTCCAAACCTTAAGCAAGGTGTACGCTGGGCTGGCGAGACAAGCATACTCTTTGAGAAAAAATAGCAGCATTAAAGTCAAGAAAATGGGGGGACTTGTTTCTAGGAATAATCAATCAAGACAAAGAAGCCACACCCTACCCAAAAACCTTATGTGCCGAGAACAATTTCACAGCACTTGAGTTTATTACACTACAACAAACCCCACATTTCTTTTAATTTAGATTCATACAATTAGCATTCCTTCCAATCATCTCTCATCTATTTTCCCCCAAATTTCCTCAATTTTCTGGATAATCACCCAAATCAAACGGTTGGGCCCTATTAAATGCCAGAAGTATACAATGATAGAAATATTGATGGTTATTAGCTTTGATAAAATTACAAATATATCAGGTATAATATTATTCTATCATGGTAAAGAATTCTTGCTCGAATGTCTTTCCTAAGGTCCTAATGTTTGAACTTTGTAAACACGTGTATTTTCACGATTTTCATGGTTCTTATATTCTATCATTCATCAGGTATTTATATTCATAAGGCTATTGAATTTTGAATTATCCTATTATTATTTTTTTGTTGAATAGAAATACTGAAATCGGTTATTTTTATAGAGAATTTGACTGCTATTTACAAATTTTTTTTTATATCAAAAATTTTACTCTCGTTAAATACTATTATAAGTAAAATAAAATAATATTTAATGAAGGGAGTCAAATGGGAGCATAACTTCATGGAGTAAAGTGTAATTTCCAAAAATATACATTTTAATTCCCAGATGGGATTTTCTTTAAATCATTCTTCTTATAATTTTAATTAATGATCTTGGTGCCCAAAAAGAAAAAAAAAATGTAAATAAGTATGACTGGTTAATTCCATGAAAACAGCTTCAAGAAGAAACTAGTTCCCGGAGTAGAGTGATTATGCTAGCACCTTATACACACACACACACACACACACATTTATGATTATTGATATTCACCAAATTAATAGTCCTTTAATTAGGTGATTACTATATTAATATTTTTTTAATTATCTAAATATAGATAAAAATATGATATGATATAATATAGAAAATAATGATATAAGAGTATCCAAATTGTCAATCTCATTTAGTAAAATAAAAGTATGATTATTATTGTCATATAAAGAAAATAATTATATAAGTGAGTATACGATATAAAATATAGTACAATGACATAAAGTGATCCATATAACCAATGTTATTTAGTGGGATATCGATTTAATTGTAATTGTTGTCACTGTATTAATAGTTTTTTTTACATGAAATTTAATATTATTCTTTTACAAAAGAAGCCTTGAATATTAAGTCTACTTATTCCAAATTCATTTGAAAGACTTTGTAGTACTTATCAAATAAATGGATAATGACAGAAAAAAAAGGCCTTGGGATTAAACCAATAGAAAATTTAAAGGGTGCAAGAGTAATTTTCATAAAATGAAAGTTTCGAATTAACGACTGGATACTAAATAAAAGTTGATTTTTTTACAAATTTTCTTGTTAAGAATCAATTGACATTGTTTGTTTCTACATTAATTATGAATTTAAGAATCAATAACCTGGTCGACTTAACATAGAAGCAAACTGAGTTTCAATTGTAAATGAGTTCTAGTTATAGCAAAAATGGGGTAAAACGGGATGGGATACCCTGGATTTATCATAAAATGGGTTGTACTTAAAAGAAAAGCTGTAATCACAGAGCAATTGCTTGAAATTATGAATTCTTTCTTAGCCACCCTTCTAACTCCTCTTTTTCTTTGACACAATCTGCCTTTCTTTGGCCTTGGTAGATGGAAACATGTAAAAAGAAAAATGAAATAGAAAAAAAAAAGTAAAAAGAGTTGCTTGCCACTCTTTGCTAGGCCAGTACAGGTGCAAAAAAGAAGCTCAATTTGCTCCTTTTTTCATGAACTAGACTCCATGTGTAAATGTGAATTCTCCGAAGCAATTAATGAGAAAGCAAAAAGAAATGAATGTAAAGACAAATAAATACAAACACCTCTAATTAATTCAAACCACCAATTTAATTTTTTTCGGCAGAAGGTACACAGAAGTGGAAAGATGCTGCAAAAGGAAAACATGAAGCGTTAATACAAGCCTTGTTGAACTGCCCATAACCTCATTAAAACAATCACTGCAAAAGCTAGTGCAAATGCTACATTACATTAAATTCCTGAAAGGAAAAAGAAATAATTCATAAAAGATTGATAGCAAAAAGAACTTACAGAGTTTTTCTTTTTTTTTTTTCCAACTTAGGAAATAATTATAGCTCTAAACCATGAAAAAAAGAAAACAGAGGAAGAGCAAACAAACTAGTAATTAAAAATGTAAAAAATTTCACTAGTTGTGAAGAGGGTTTGGACCTGTGTGAACTTTTCTTTTGTCTTCTCCATCAATCATGTCAAACTCATCTTCACTATTTGCAGAATGAAGTGGACTTGAAGCTGAAGGAAGCGAAGTTCCTCTGTTCCAAAACAAGGTTTTTCGAGTTGATGACCCGGACGACAAGTTCTTCTTGTGATTAGTTATGTCTTCAACGGCTGAACATACGCTGAATTCGGAGAAAATAAGGATTGCCCAGATGAAAAAAACAGTAGCTTTGGCTGCACAATGTCTTCTTATTCTTGTTCTTGTTCTTCTTGTTTGTTCTGCAAGAGCTGTCATTGGAACAGAATATTTTGCTTTTGCTCTAATCCAAGCAACAAATGATCACAAAAGACTAAATTTGGATCTCTGAAGTTCTTTTTGTTGGGTTTACTGAAATGGGTTTGATAGTCTTTTGAAGTTCTGAAAGAATTTTAGAAACTGTCTAGTCAGAGAGAGAGAGAGAAAGAGAGAGAGAGAGAGGTTTAGCTGTGGGGAGGGTTCCCTTATCTCATGGGTCTAAGTCGCATGAACTTGACCCTTGATTCCTGGAACCTTCTTATAATTTCTTAGTAAATTTCCTCACTTCTGAAAATCTTCGAACTTTGGACCCTTTTACTTCACACAAACACTACACACATGTCTGTTTATGAAGATGTTCTTCTTGTTTTTGTATTTTTTTGGGGGCTTGTGTTCTATAAATATTTAAAAACTTAATTTCTTGTGCCTTGGAGACGGGGGTGGTGGGTCTGTCCTGTATTAATAGCCGTTGTCTGTGGAAAAATTATCAAAATTTTATTTGAAAATAAATAAGGGCTTTAATAAACTTACACCCTGTACATGCGTACAGTACATACTAACATATACAAAACAGATGGTTTGTGAGCAGAAAAATGGAACAAGCAAGTAGGTTTTAATGGAAGGGTTGCAATTAAGATGGGTAGTTTTTACTTTTTAGTCTCTGAAGATCTGATATCTTCATTCTGTGATTACTGTGTTGCCCCTGCTCCCTTCACCATATGCTTATGCTTCCATTTCTGCATCTTCTCAGTCTGTCTCTCTACTAAACCGCGTTTTGACCTCCCACCCTCTCTCTCTCTCTCTTATTTGACTTTTGTTGGGTTTTGTGTAGTGTCATACGTATAGATATAAATGTTAAACCTGCAAAATCTTACTTTCCTTGCGCAGTTAACATCTCATGTAGAATATACACCAAAAAGCAAATGAGTAAAAAGCTGCTGCTACTACTGCAAATACACATTTTATTTAAATTTATTTTTAAATCTTGTTTATTGTTTTGGTCCAAAATTAATTGAGAAACTGTTTGCATGTTCTCCCAGATGAAACTTTTATTTTAGAAAATTGGAAGGGGAAAAAAAAAAAAACTTTCCTCTTTTGGTCGCATTTTAATTGATTTGACAGTGTGGGACAGGTCCGGCATGGCTTGGCCAACTGTCCAAAATTAACATATGAATTGTTTTAACATATGTTTTAATTTTCAAAAATTTTGATTTTTTTTTTGGTTAAATGCATTGCCGTGTATAATTTACTCCATTTGATCATTGATTTATTTGGTACACGAAATATTACTCGATTAATTATATGATATATATATTATAATTACCAAAATATATATAATAATTATTATATTTTTTTATATTACCAACAAAATAATTATTATTATATTACACACTCACACACACATATTTATTTATAATAGCAATAGTTTAACATGAATTCTGGACCCTACGTAAGGGTGGGCCTAGGAAACCTAAGCGGGTATTTATTTGGGGTCCACCCATTAATGGGCATGAACCTTCTTATCATAGGACTGGGCCTATGATTTTCCTTGGTCTTCGCTGTCTGGGCTACTCCAGGGGAGGCCCGCCTTCAGATAGCCGTGGGCGTCAAATTGACTCAGTTCTTATCTTTTGATTGGGCTAGTCCAGTTTGGCTTGGGCTGCCAAACTATTTTTTTTTTTTTTGTGAAGGCCTGCCAAACTATGTATGCAACACATAGGCATTTTGGTCTCCATTGTTTCTTTTTCGATTTAATTGCTCTGTACATTTAGGCAAAATTATATTCCTAATATTTTTCTAACTTTCTTTTTTTTTTTTTTTTTTTTTTTTTTTTTTTTTTTTTAACGAATGCAGGCTTTCATATGTTAAATAATTTTATTAATTTATTATATCTAACTATCCATGAAAATAATTTTAAAAAAATGAATCGACAAAGATACCACAATTCGTGGCACAATAGGCTGATGACCAGTAAAGACTGCGACTTCCATTCTGTTTTCTACTATCCTGGCTGTGAACATAAACTATCATTGGTGCATGATATGCCGGAACAGTTGAGTGTCGACTTCTGGGTGGAGAATCAAACTGAATTCACCTACAATCAGGTAACCCTAGTTACCTGTCTCCATGTTGTGATCTCGCATTGTTGTTTGCTTCATTTACTCGTTCAACTTTGGGCTCTTCTTGAATCTGATGGGCCACATCATAGGTTGCATGAACACCAACAAATAGGTAGTAAACAAGCATAATTATGGTACAAATAAGGAACCTCAAGAGTGCCAGATAACCCAGTGAACCAACGAGAAACAAATTCATTCCAATCGACAATGCAGGAATCCAAGGAACAAGTGGAACTCCCCAAACTGTTGGAGGATGTCGTTGTGGAAGCAAAGCCATTCCAAGTGTTCCCAAGAACCAAAACACACCGACCACCACATAACCAATCCACAACCTCGAACCTGAACCCCAAACTATAGTAATCGCAACTGATGAACCAAGAACTGTGGCCAGACATACAAGAAATTTGACCAGTTCATTGTTTGTCGTCGAACCCTTCACATAATACCGTCTAACAAGCAAGGAAACAGCCATGAGCATGAATATGATCAGAGTACTTATTGAAAAAACACTGGACAACACATCCAAGCTGGTGAAGAAGGCGAAAAACACACTCATAATCGTTAGCAACAATGTTGCATTGATGGGCGTCTTGGTTTTTGGGTGAATCCGAGCAAAATAAGGAGGAATCATATGTGATCTAGCAATTTGAGTAATATAACGAGCTTGCCCAAGACCACCAACCATTAAACTTGTAGTCATACCCTTCAGAGCAATAACACTCACCACATACTTAGCCCATTTCATCCCAATCTTTTCGAAAACAACAGAAAATGCAGCATCAGGGTCAATCTCCGTATACTTCTGCATCATAGTAAGTCCCAAAGCTATCAAGCAATAAACAACAGTAATTGCAGACATGGAACCAACCAAACCAATAGGTATATCCCTTGAAGGTTTCTTAGTTTCTTCCGCCATTGTAGCAACCATGTCAAATCCTGTATAAGACCAGTACACAACAGCTGCAGCCTTAAAAACCCCGACTGCTCCATATGGAAAAAATGGAGACAAATTCGAAGTCTTCCCATAAATAAACGCAACAATGATGATAAATAATAGAACCAGTGAAGTAACAATCGAGCTAACCCAATTTAGGACCGAAGTATTCCTAGTACCACTTGCTCCAATACCGTTAGCAACGAGTAGTACTAGAACAGCAACCGGGTCTAACATATTAAACCCTTCTGCCAAACCATTGGCTCGAATTCTTAAAAAATCCGCATCGTTCTTAATCATAATCGAGAAATAGGAAGACCAAGCCCTACCCAAACCAGCAGCACCAACAATAGACTCTAACAGAATATTACCAGCAGCAATATATGCAACAAAATCACCCAATTCAATCCTAAGATATGAAAAAGACCCACCTGCCACAGGCACTTCCACAGCAAATTCGGCGTAACAGAAAGCCGAAAGCAAAGCAGATAGACCCGAAAGGGCATAGGAGACAACAATAGCAGGTCCTGCATGATCACGAGCTTCTTGTCCCGTGATGGCAAAAATGCCAGAGCCAACAACGGCCCCGAAACTCATCCATGTCAAATCCCACCATGTCAGGCACTTCTTGAAGTCGTTCAAGCTTGCTTTTCGGAGTTTGACGAGCTCGGTCTCGTCCGTCGAGCGGCTGAGAAAACGGTCCTTTAACCGACGACCTGTTAGTGAAAATGCCGCCATGTAGGAAGAGAATGATTTGAATGACTCCTCCGGATAGAAGTCACGTTTTGTAAATCTCCAATAAGATTCCTGGGTTTGGGATGACTGAGGATTCTGGGTTTCTGATCCCATTGTCTTAACGCTGTTGTGCTTCTTTTTTGGAATCAGTTAATAGGGCGCTTTTGCTATGTTTGTGTTTTGGGTGGTTTTATGGGCAGAAGGAAGACATAGGGTTCTTGAATTTTTATTTGTTATGAAGCCAGACTAACACACTAACAAAACGTGGTTAGAGAGAGAGAGAGTTTGGTGACATTTAAAATTCCGTTTCAATCGGATGGAACCAAGTCCGAGATTCTCTTTCCAATGATAAAATATACATAGGACAGATCACATGTTTAGAGTTAATGCATTAAGAAAACATGCATGGTACACGGAAGCCTCCTCTCAGTGATAAAATATTTGAAGTTATAACTTAACTCCTGACCTCGTGAACGTGAACCTCTCTTATGTACAAAATTTTAAAAATTCGAAATTTGGGTCCGAATCTTCTCGGATCTTTTTATCTCCCTTCATTCTGCTGGGCCGAATCTTCTCGGATCTTTTTATCTCCCTTCGTTCTATTGGTTTATATTTATATAACACCTTTTAAATAAATAATTCATTTTTAACCTTTTTTTAATTGGAAAAGAACTCCTAATTTAAATAAGACATTAATTTTTTTATTTGTTTTATCAGAAATAAAATTATATTTAGCTTATTATGAGATTTTTTTTATTAAAAAAAAAGGAAAACCAGTTTAACTAAAATTTAGCAATTCAAAAAAAAAAAAAAAAACAATGGAAGTAACAATAGAAGGATTTAGAAGAAGAGTTTAATTTGAAGTTCTTAAACAATAGCAAAATCTTCATAATAAATTTAAAATTGTTAATAACTAAATTTATAATTTTACAGACACTAGTTGATAGTTTCTCTCTAGTGTTATTAATTATTTAATAAATTATTTTTTATATAAGAATCTACACGAGATTTCAGTTCAATTAAATTCAGACCGGATAGTGTTTGGTTAATTACTTTTATAAACAAAAAATAACTATTTTAATATGGAAAGCAAAAAACTATTTAATAATGGGCTTAAGCTTTGCAGTCACAGAAGCCAAGGTTGCTCTTTCAATGATTTTGCAGGCGCTACTCGTTCACCCTTTTCCTTGCTGTCATACTCACAACATTGGTCCAGGGAGTGCTCGGAGCACTATAGAATTGCCAACCAGAGTTTTAAAACTAGATGATGCCTTGCTCTCTTCAGCTCGAGACCCAGAGAACAAGATGAGGAAATGGGGCTCGTGTTTAATGCCAAGTAAACATTTAGCAGTGGGATATGGTTGCTACCGCCATTTAGGCCATTCAAATTTTGATATCATATTGAAAATGTTTAAATTTAAAAATATTATAATTATGTTAAATCTTAATGAATCATCATTTCACATAAAATATTACGATATGTTGGTGATTATTGATTTCTTATAATACATAATATTTTTTAATAATTGATTTGATTTTGATACATAACTATATTTTTTAATTGATTTAAGAATATTTAGTTACCGGAGATAAAAAACTAGATTTACATAGTAAAACCTATTGTTATAAATATAGAAATATAAAAATAAATAAAATCAAATATTCTCAAAATCAAATCAATTATTGATATATTTTAATCACAATAGTTTTTAATAATTGATTTGATTTTAATACATGATATCTTCTAACATCCATCTCAAATTCAATGTGATATAATAAAAACTATTTGAATTTGAAAAACGTGATATAAAAACTTTGATTAGATTAATAATAGAAAAACTCTCGGATGTTCTAATTAAAACGGTGCTAAAGAAAAACTGAATAAAAAAAAAATTATTTCACGGTTTCAAATTGTTGTTGCAAGATTTCTTATGACATGTGAAATGGTTTTTGGATAAATTATTTTTTTGTCTATGTCATCATTTTTAATAGTAGAATCATTTTATATATAACAAATGATTAGTTGATGGACTAATGAATAAAAATGAATTTACATAGAAAACTAAACCCCTTTTTTGTAAAGGAGGTTCTGGTTCTGATATCATATTGGAGATATAAAATAGAACTCTATTGATTAATTATTTCATTTAAATATTTATATAAAAAATCTATTATTATAAATATAAAAACTTAAAAGTAAATCAATTATTAATATTAATAATTAATTTAATTTTGATATATAATATCCCGTATCATCATGTACTTCCTGCTTTCATGATTTTTATGACCCGTATGTATCGATCTTTGCTGCATTTCACGACGGCAACCCCAAAGGAAAAAAAATGCAACCTCTGGACGGCTATAGTTGTCACTTCTTCTTATAGGAAAAGCATCGACAATTTAATTAATCAAACTTTAAGCCTTTCTTGCCAACTTTGTCCCTTGTGTTTGGACTTTGGATTAAAAAGACGCCTAAGAACCCTTTTATAAACACAAATCAAGATTCAAATTTCTTATAAGATAATTGTCATGGATGTACAAGAAACCTTGATAATGTTGCTTTGGGGCTCTCTATTTCTGTGCATCCTAGCAACCGTCATTCGTTTCCTGCAGACGACATGGTGGACTCCACTCCGCATACAGAATTTGATGAGATCACAGGGTATCAGAGGCCCTTCTTTCAAGTTCATACATGGAAACGGCAAAGAAATCCTTACCATGATAAAGGGAGAAAGAAGCAAACCTATGGAGTTGTCTCATGATACCTTTCCTCGGCTTTTGCCTCATGTTCACACATGGACCAAATTATATGGTAACAACACTGTTTAGCTTTTGATATTATAATTTGGTACAAAACTAAGCTCAGACAGTTGTGCTATCTATGTTCTTGGTTATTAAGGGATGAATACACTTTTTTGGATTGGTCCTGGGGCTGTTTTAATCACAATGGACTTGGCGATAATTAGAGATGTATTGAACCACAAAGATGGAGCTTATCGACGGAGCAAGATTGAAGGCCCTTCAAAGAAGCTGTTTGGGGAAGGGATTGTGGGATCAGAAGGGGAGAAATGGGCCAAGCTTCGGAAAATTGCAAACCATACATTTCATGCTGACAGCTTAAAGGTAATTAAGATGATTGTAAGTGGATGTGCATGTAACTAGTCCTCACGATCCATACTACCTGGTTTGGAACTGGACATGTTTTCAAAATTACCATACTGCATACTAGACATCGCAAGTTCTAATCTCAGAAGGGCCTCTTAGAATGAAGCGAAAGGCACTTGCTTTTGATTTTTTTCCCCCTTTTTCTGGCTGATTAGGTAAGGCTGAATGGGATGCCAATGTACATAGGCAGGCATTACCATGACAACCCTATTGTAGAATATATAATTTGAGACATAATTACTGTCTCGGGCAAGCCTATCGCGCCCAAGGTGTCTGCTTCACGAACTTGTATTATACTAATTTAATGATTTGCATATACAGAATATGGTACCGGCAATGATTTCTAGTGCAGAGGCAATGCTTCTAAGGTGGAGAGATTATGAAGGCCAAGAGATAGAGGTGTATGAAGAATTCAGAGTCCTAGCATCGGAAGTCATATCAAGGACAGCTTTTGGAAGCAGCTACTTGGAAGGGAAAAAAATATTTGAGATGCTGACGAAATTAACTGAGATAGTAGTCAGAAATATTTACACATTCAGGTTTCCCGGAATCAGGTATGATCAAATGTGAAACTTTCAGTTTGTATCCAGCATATCCTAGATCGACTCAACTTCTGACTAAAAGTTTTCATTTCAGTAAATTTTTTAGAATAAGTGATGATATTGAGGCAGAGAAACTTGAGAAAGGAATAGGGGACTTGGTAATAGAAATTGTAAGGAAGAGAGAGGCAAAGGTCGCCAAAGGAGAAATGGAAAATTTTGGCAGTGATTTTCTCGGAGCACTTTTAAAGGCCAACCATGATACTGATGAGAAGAAGGGCATTTCAGTTGAAGAAATGGTGGCGGAGTGCAAAACTTTTTATACTGCTGGACAGGAGACGACTGCAACCTTACTTGCATGGACTGTTCTTCTTCTAGCTATCCATGATGATTGGCAGGAGAAAGCAAGAAAGGAAGTATTTGAGTTGTTTGGCCAAGACAAACCTGGTTTAGATGGCATTGCGAGGCTGAAGACAGTAAGAAATCATCAACAGACATATTACTTGCCTGAATTGTATATCCCATTTATTATTATTATTAATTTTTTTCTGCATTTTTTTTTCTTTTTTACATGCAGATGAACATGATCATTAACGAATCTCTAAGACTATACCCTCCCATCACTTTTCTTTTAAGGATAGCCGGAAGGGAAACCAGAGTGGGAAAGCTCACTTTTCCAGCTAATCTTGAACTTTTTATCCCAGTTTTAGCACTTCACCAAGACCCCAAAATATGGGGAGAAGAAGCACATCTTTTTAAACCGGAGAGATTTTCAGAGGGGGTTGCTAAAGCCACAAAAAACAATCCACTTGCATTTCTGCCCTTTGGCTTAGGTCCTCGAAACTGCCTAGGGTCAACCTTTGCAGTCATGGAATCCAAGGTTGCTCTTTCAATGATTTTGCAGCGCTATTCATTCACGCTGTCCCCAGCCTATGTCCATTCACCATCGGCAGATTTCACAAATAGACCGCAGCATGGGATTCAGGTAGTGCTCAAAGCACTATAAACTTGCCAACTAGAGTTTCTATCGTTTCGGTGGAAGAAGAAGATTTGTCAATGTTAAAGACAAAACTTTTCAATGTCTGAATATGCAAGATTCATAGGAGTACTAGGAATATACATGAACTTCTCTCTGGAAAAAATTCATAACCTCAACACTGTAATATCCTTAAGACAAAAGTTGGATAGAATGTGATGAATATTCTATCTGGCCGGCATTTTACCTCAACTCTTCAATCAATCCTATACCCACTTGAAATAAACAAAGTTTCTGCTATCTGGTGAACCGATCACCATCTTGTTGTGATGTTGAAATGTTGGCTCTCCTTTCTCTCTCTTCAAAACTTTTGTTTGATTTGATAGCCTTTTTCCAAACACTTCTTTTTTTTGGGGGGGGGGGTTTGGAGAAATAAATTACTATTCCAACTTTTTAAGAATACGGGGAAACATTTTTGGAAATTGTGAAAAGAATATTGTGTTGAAATGTAATATTTTTTAGAAGGAAGTTTCGAAATAATGACTGAGGAAATTCTCTTCAAACTTTTTCACCAAGTTCTTTATAATTTATCTGGACAAAATGCCCTTAGCATTTTTAACAAATAACAATTATACCTTTTTATATAAGAAAATGCTATTACCGGTTTATTCAATTTATAGTTATGTTAAACTTGGAAAGAAATTTTTTAAAACTTTGAGAAATTATCAAACTTTTTGATTTTTTTTAATTAAAAAATGAAATAAAAAAATTGGGGATGGGAAATGAAAAATGTTTTGAACCTTCCAAAATTCTCTTCTATAAAGACTCGATCCCAAGCTAAACCTGATCACTAAGTCCTCTGTCTGTTCCTGGCGCTCTCTCTCTCTCTCTCTCTCTCTCTCTCTCTCTCTCTCTCTCTCTCTCTAGGCTTGCTTTGATTTCAACTGAACCAATCAAATTATTATATTTCCTCATTTGGGTCCCTGGTTATTGTCGTGGATTTGTTGATTTTTGTTTGTTTGCTCTCTCTCTCTCTCTAGGCTTGCTTTGATTTCAACTGAACCAATCAAATTATTATATTTCCTCATTTGGGTCCCTGGTTATTGTCGTGGATTTGTTGATTTATGTTTGTTTGGGGTGTGGGGGCGACATTAGTGTCACCCGAGGCTGAATTATAAACTAATTCCTTCATTTGGCTGAGTTTTTAATGTTGTGTGCTAGTGTTTGGGCCTCCAATTTTTGGTCCAATGGGAATTCCATAAAATGTAGATATGAAAGGCCCTTTTATCAATGTACTACGGTGCAATGTCGGAATCTTGCCGGAACATATTGGGTTTTTCTTGGATTTTGTAATCTGCAGTGTTTTAAGGCATCTGGGCGATTCTTAGTTTTGATAATTTTTTTTCTGATTGGTAACCGGTTTAAACACTTTTTTTTCTCACTTTTTTCCTCAAGGCGTAACTACTTTGATGAATCAGTCCCTTAATCTTTTGGGTTCATCCGTTCCTCGTTCTCTGCGAAGCCGATATCGCCGTTCTCATCTTCTCCAGCCGCCGTAAACTCTACGTTTTCTGCGGCGGCGACAGGTACTCTTCTTTGTCTCTGTCTCTGTCTCTCTTCCTTTTCCATAATTATACCCAATTTTTTTAATTATAATAATTCTATTTGGTGAGCTGGCGATATGATTGTGTTAATATTGTATCCCTTGTCTGATTTTTTTTTTTTAATTCAATTTATGCTGTAATTCCTCCGAATTTATGTATTACTCTTTGTTTGTGGTGGCTTACGTTGTATTTTATGATATGCTTGATTTGTTGCAATATGCATGTCCTCAATTGTGTGGGCTTTTCAAAGATTACGGGGCACTGATTTTTTACTTGAAGAAAGGTTTTGTTTTCGTGGGAGATTATTGGCCCGAAGACGCTGAACATTTTTTTTTAATTGCTTTTTTTTTAATTGCCCTTGTTTCTATTTCTTGCTGGGGGGATATATATGCTAAAGGTTTCCTTAATCTATATATTAGTTGGATGGCTAAGACTCAACCTCAAAGAGATTTTGAAGAGCAGACATACACCCAAGAAGTTTTGGGCAGAAGGAAAAGCATGTGCAACCAAGTGTTTGGACAAATTGACTCTTTTAGAAGTATGAGGTGGTTAGAAATCCAGGGTTGCCCACCTAAGGGAAGCAGCCCTGCTAGTTTGGAGCAGCCCTTCAAGATGCAGTTCAGGCTAATGAAGAAAAGATGAAGATGTATAAGCGCAGGAGAAAATGGAAGCCATATGGGCAACTGCTTTATGTTCATACTAGACACAGCTCAATTGTCCTGCATATGAAGTGATTTCAAGCCCAAAGTACACTCATTGGCTAAGTTCAGTTTCAGCCTCAGTTACATAACTAGAAACACTAGGCACCAACAGGTGCAGAATGGTAAGTAGCCAACTAGTTCATACCTACTTCAGATTGTTTCACGAGTGCCAACAGCATTAGAACAAGAGCACACAGTGCATCGGAGTCCAAAAAGGCACTCATTTGGTCTCATTGCCCAAACTGTTGAACAAAATCGATCCCATTCAAAACAGTGGGACTGAAAACATTATCTAGACCTATTTTCTATGTCACCATACAAAAATCAGCTCCTGTTTCATTCCGAGCATATTGTCTGCTGTCATGCTTCATAGGATGGTACAAAATTTAATCTTTATGTTTTTTCAGACTTTCGTAGGCATCCATTTAGGTTGTATAGAGACAAATGCATCCTCCAGACAGTTGTCATTTCTTCTAGTAGGATACTTGGCTTAGTGCGCATTGAAAATCTAATTAATCCAACGCAAGTCGACCAGACCCAGCATTTGAATTTTAAGTATTTAATTTAATTTCTTGCATTTGGAATAAGAAGATGCCAAGAAACCCTTTATAGACACAAATTATGGTTCTGACTTTGTGCCATGAATACAATGGCTGCGGTAGAAACCTTGGTAATTTTTGTTTTAAGTGCTCTATTTCTAGGCTTTCTTCTAGCCGTTATTGACTTCCTGCACAAAACATGGTTGGCTCCACTTCGTCCACAGAGTTTCATGAGATCACAGGGAATCAGAGGCTCTGCCTACAGGTTCATCTATGGAAACACGTGGTATGAGAAAGGAATCCATGAGCAAGCTGATGGATTTATCTCATAACATCATACCACGACTTGTGCCCCATATTCACACTTGGACCAAATTATATGGTAACATATATTGTTGCTCTTGATTTTGAAGTCAGACTTTGTGGACTTAGTATGTAAACACACTGATTTATGCTTTCCACTTTTATGGGATTAGGGATGAACGCACTTGTTTGGGATGGTCACCACGCTAGATTAATCACTCTGGATTCAAAAATAATTAGAGATGTATTAAACAACAAAGATGGAGCTTATCAAAAACCCAACCAAGAAGCTCTTTGGGTATGGACTTGTGGCATCTGACGGGGAAAAGTGAGCTAAGCTTCGGAAAATAGCAAACCATACATTTCATGCTGAGAGCTTCCAGGTAAGTTACCATGCATTGAATCTAATTCGATTGATTGTTTAGGATTGTCCGACTTTAGAAACAACCCCTCTAGTGAGGAAAAGGCTGCATCAATTTGATCCTTCCATGACACCACACTAGGGTCATGCACTAAGCTAATATGATGGTTGGTATAGGCAGAATATGGTACCAGCAATGATTTCTGGTGCTGAGGTAATGCTCAAAGGATGGAGAGATTATTAAGGCAGAGAGATTGAGGTGTTTGAAGAATTCAAAGTCCTAACATCAGAAGTCATATCTAGGACAGCTTTTGGAAGTAGCTACTTGGAAGGGAAAAAAAATCTTTGAGATGCTGATGAAGTTAACTGTGCTAATGGTCAGAAATTTTCACACTATCAGGTTTCCTGGGATCAGGTAAAAATTCCTAGTTTTCTTTAAGCACCCAAACTTAATAACTCTTATAAACAAAAATTTTCATTTCGGTAAAATTTTTAAGATGGGCGATGAGATTGAGGAGGAGAAACTTGAGAGAAAGGGATATGGGACTCGATGATAGAAATTGCGAGGAATAGAGAAAAGATGGTAGTCATGGGAAAAATGGAAAATTACGGGAGTGATTTTCTTGGATTACTTTTAAAGGCTAATCATGACACTGATAAGAATAACGGGATTTCATTCGAAGATTTGGTTGATGAGTGCAAGACATTATACATTGCAGGACAGGAGACAACAACGACCCTACTTTCATGGACTGTTATTCTTCTAGCTATCCATGACGATTGGCAGGAAAAAAGCAAGAAAGGAAGTATTTGAGTTATTTGGCCAAGAAAATCCAAATTCGGATGGCATTGCAAGACTGAAGATAGTAAGCAAATCATGCCTTTATAAATACAAAGGTGGTTAAATTATGCAGCTACTTATTCAGTTTTTTTTTTCCTTGTATTCTGACGTACAGATGAACATGATCATTAATGAATCTCTAAGACTACACCCTCCTGCCACTGCTCTTCCTCGGAAGACTAGAAGGAAAGCCCGAGTAGGAAAGCTCATTTTTCCAGCTGATTTCAACTTTTCTATTCCTGTTTTGGCACTTCATCATGACCCTAAGGTTTGGGGAGCAGATGCCCTTCTTTTCAAACCGGAGAGATTTTCAGAGGGGGTTGCTAAAGCCACAAACAACAATCTATTTGCATTTCTACCCTTTGGCTTAGGCCCTCGAAACTGCGTGGGTTCAAATTTCGCAGTCATGGAAGCCAAGGTCGCTCTTTCAATGATTCTGCAGCGCTACTTAATCAGATTGTCCCCAGCTTACATTCATTCACCATTTCCGTCACTCACAACCACACCACCGCATGGGGTTCAGGTAGTGCTCAAAGCAATATAAATTTCCTTACCTGGGGACCTTGATTCTACAATATTAGGAGAATGCACTTGGAATAACTCAGAAGGATTTCTGAAAGAGTATTTTTCTTTGTTTGATAATAAGGTAACTTTGATTTAGATAGTATTCATTTATTATACTGGTACCATACCAACGGGTGTTGGCTCAACTGGATGTGGGGTTGAGTTCCCTTAAGCATGACCGAGGTTTGATTCCCACCGGGAACATCGGACCCTCATGTGTATGGAGCGTTCCCCGTTGGGAGACCCACCCTCCGAATATGAGCCACTGCAGCGGTCGGTCCGGATTAGTCGGGGCGAAGCTCGGATACCGGACGGTGTCCAAGACACGTACCAAAAAAAAAAAAATACTGGTACCATCACATACACATCTAGTCAAAGTTTAAATTCTCTCAAGTCCAGCTTGATGCCACTGATTAATATGCAGATCCACGTTCATAATATTGGGGTATCATTATGCGAAAACAGGGTTTCATATCGATAGACTCTCGGTCTAGTGGAATAGGTTACTAGATTTTTTTAATCAAGTTTCTGAATTTGAAACTTGATAAAAGAAAATATTACGTTTATAGAATCACTCTTAAATAAGGTCTCTATATACACTCGAATCAAATTAATCAGTTCGGATGTGCGCGATAAAAAAAAAAAACTGGTTTTCGTGACAAAATCAAATGACTTTTTGTGATGGTTTTGGCCCATCACACAGTCGATGGTATTATACTCTCACTTAAGTTCATCCATCACTAAACGTTGGATTTTGTTTTTGTTTTTTTTTTTTATTGTAATTTGATTTTGTTAAATCGCCACAACAAAGTACAAACACCAAATCCATTAGGTGTTGGTTGGCTTTCGGACAACCAACCCAAGCCTAGCCCGAGCGCAGATTCGGTTAAGGCCTTAGCCCAATCATATACTGAAATTGAGATGTTGCCTTTTTGAGAACGATTTCTTTTATGTCTCATGTCAAAGCATTCATGCTGGAGTACACCCCATTTTCAATTTGGTCTTAATGTGTCTATTAATCGTGTTTTAAACACAATTCTAATAAAGTTTTAATTAAAATGAAAAAATTTCTGTAAAAGAAATTACAACTAAATTTTTATGTAATAAATTTTGTATTTAAAAATTTAACACAATTTCAACTAAATTTAAATGTAAACTTTGAGGACCCTATGTAGGGACTGCAATGGATAAGGTTAGGACCGAGCAGAAGCCGTAACATCCCCACCCCCACCCCCACCCCCACCCATAAACAGGATCTGAACATTTTCCACTGGGGGGAGATTTTGATGGCCCAAAACAGGTTTAAAGGATAATAGTGATTACCTAAATATGATAAAATTCAATATGCTAATAGATATCCAAATGCAATTAATATCAATAAAATGTCAGAATCAACTAAAAGGTTTATAAGAAAAATATTACATATCACCAATTCGAATTTGTTAATAGGAGCATTCTAGTAAAATTATAAAGCCACGGGTTCGGTAGCGGTATTAGGACGGAGATGAGGAAATAATTATCCTGTATCCATTGATGCTGTATGTGAAAAAATAAAAATAAAAATACAGCATGGTAAGTAATATAAAATATGAAATTTATTAATTTAATTGAAGTATTCGATAGATTAGATAATCATAGAATACTCATTGTGAAAAAAAAATTAGATATTCTTAAAATCTTCTTATTATTATTATTATTATTATTATTATTATTATTATTATTATTATTATTATATATTAAAATGGTGAACAATAATAAATAAAAAATTTAATAATTTGTTATTTCAATTAAATTATTATAACAAATTAGAATATTTATTTTTTTAAATAGAAAATAAAAAAAAAAGTAAATATTTTGAAAATCGATTCACTACAACCTGGTAATTATTTTGTTCGGAGTTTGTACCGTGAAATTCCCAAATGACCTCAAACGAGAAACCGACCAAAAGGGGTTAACATTCGAACTAATGTTGGAAGGAATGATGTCAGCAGAGGAACAAGGGTGACCCAGTTTGGGTAGTCCACGACGTCTACATTCCGCACTTGAACCAATGAGTCGCCCGAATATGCCCACAAAAGTCTGAGGAAGATTCGCACCCCATTCGGATCTTGTTTCTTTCTCTTTTCAAAACTTTTCCGAGGACTCCCAACGCTTGTTTTCCTAACTTTTCTTATATAAACTCTCAATCTCAAGCTCAATCAGATTAGTAACTCTTCTCCCTGTTCCAGGTTCTCTCTCTCTCTCTCTCCCCCCCCCCCAAGGTTCTCTCTCTTATTTGGGTCTCTGATTTTGGTCTTGGATTTGTTAATTTATGTTTCTTTCTACTAACCATTTAATTAGGCGGAATTATGCTGGGTGTTAATGTTTGGTCCTCCCTTTTTGGTTCAATGAGAATTTCATGAAAAAGCAGATAAAATGCTTGATGAAATGGCCCTTTTTTATTAATGTGACTGCATTGAAATGCCGGAATCTTGTTGGAACATGCTGGGTTTTACTGGGGTTTCTTAATCTGTAGTGTTTTCAAGCATCTGGGTGATTCTTAGTTTTGATAATTTTGTTCTGATTGAGTTTCTTTCGGTTACTAGTTTGAATCAGTCTGTTAAATCTTTTGGGTTTTCTGTTCCTCTTTCTCTTGATTTTCATTATTATTTTTCTGATATTTTGTTATTCCATAAGATAGAGTGGAGTGCCTCATCTATTCCGATCTTGTTTTTATAGGATTTATTTTAAAATTATAGTACTACTGCAATCAGTTTATTTAGAGTTACGTCTTCAAATATTGATTTATCTAAAATATTATTGTGCAAGCATGGGCTGGAAGCACTCTTGTGATAACTTCTGATTTGCATGGATCATGCCTTATTTGATTTTGGTTGAATTTGCTTTTCATATAACATTTAGTGCCATGCTTTCTTGTTGTTCAGGCATTGATTGAGAAGCAGGTTGGCTTTTTCACCAACTTGCTTCTCCTTTCTAGGATATAGTAGCTCATGTGTCCCTCAAGCGCCTCAAATTCTAGTAGAGCATTAGATGGCTTACATGGGGTGCATTTGGTGCCTCATTCACCATTTCAGTCAGAAGAGATGACTCAAAAAGGGGATTCCCATCAAGCAACATGTAAAAGTCCGGCTGATAAGCAGCTAGTAGTTGTTCGGTGAGTGAAAAACTCTTTCTTCTATGCCTTTGCGTACTTTTGTAGCCATTGTGACAAGTAATTTCAATGATGGAATCCTCTTGACTTCATCCAAGAGTGAACTTTGCGTAAATTTTGACCTCTTGTGGCACTAATATGAATTTATAAATAACATTTCAGTCGTGTATGGCAGCAAAGACCAGCTTGTCTGAGGCCAATAAGATGTTCTCTTCAAGGTATTGTCAATGCAATCTTTTGTTTGTCTTGGCCTGTTCAAATTGATGCATAAGATGATACCTCATCCCTTTTGCAGGTGATTTGAATTTCACCGAGACAATTGCTAATGTGCTTACTTCACTTCCTTTTATTGTTCTAGGAATGCAGGCCCCACGGTAAGATCTCCTTTAGCTTGAAATATAAACAATAGATCATTTGGATTCGTACCTGTGTTCTTAATGCTTCCATTTACAAAAAAAATGCAGGAAAAATCTGAATTGTAAATTGTATGCTAATTCATTAATTGGAGTTGGAGTTGCCTCAAGTTTGTACCATTCCTCAAGAGGAAAAGTGAGAAAGTATATGAGATGGTTTGACTATACAATGATAGCTACAGCAACAGTTGTAAGTAGAGCTGATTCTGATCTCATTCAAGGGGGGAAAATGATATATACAATGTTAAATTAAGCTGTCAAACTTAAGAATATCGAATTTTCATCTTGATTAGTACTTGTCAATATAGAGTCTCTATTACATTATAAGCTGAGTCTTGTCTTAAAGCATTTGCTCCTCATTTTTTACTGTGATTTTTCAATCGGTATCTTATTTACCAGGTGCCACAGCATAAAATGTGCTTGATTGAACATCTGGTGATTGTTTCTTAACTTATTCATTTCCATTTGCTTACTTTTAGTGCAAGATAAGAGATAATAAAAACTAGCCATAAAAGGACTTGGAGGAGCCAGTATCATATGGGAGTTTGATATTCACATGTTAAAGTGACAAAAGTATGAGGATATGATAATTTAAGCTTAAAACCTATCTAGGGCACATGAATCCATGTAGAATTTCCTACTGGGTAAGGATTATTTCTATGAAAATTTTAAATTCTCATACTGATAAATATGCTCAATTGGGAGCAGGCTTCCCTTACCAGCAATGGAGCATAACATTATTCCGATTTCTTTTAAATTCTGCCTAGTCAAACATATGGGGATAAAAGAGTGGAAGGAAAAGAACACTATTGTAATATCCTATGGGGTAGTTTGCCAAGTTGCTGCTGCAGCTATGGTTTCCTGCCTAGTGTTGACATTGCATTTCTTTGCGTGCTGCTATGTTTTTTTGAATGCTCGATCGTTTTCAAAGCCACTGTCAGTAAATATGGTTTAATGACTGTTTGCAGTGTCTATCAAGAGCTCTCAGGAATGAGAATCCAAAATTCCTTATGGCTGCATCTGCATTGTTTCTACCAATTCAGCCTCTGATGGTTTCAGCCATTCACACTGGAATGATGGAGGTAGGAAACTGCATGTGTTGCTCAAATATATTGATCTCATTAAGTGAATTGTATAACCACTTGTGTCATATTCTTTTGCAATGATTTGTTAGCCCAACCCAATTTTAGAGTGAGAATTCTTATCATTTATAAGCCTGCACTAGATGTCCTTGGGCATTCCTCTTGGATCATATGTCCTTTAATCCTGCAAAACTTGAACTCTAATTCAAACAACTGAATTGGATTTGCCTATAGTTATAGGCAGTTTGCATCCTTTAAAATATATCTTTTCGCATCCACAAGCTAGAATCGTATTGAAATACAATTCTCGTCAACTAGATGTCCTTGGGCATTCCTCTTGGATCATACATTCTCTTGCACCATAAGGTAGAAACGGTTTCCCAATCTTTCCCAGTTTTTGTTGTAGTTGCAATTTCAAGAAACCCCTCAATAATTTGGCTCAATAGGCGAAACCATAAACAAGAACCACAGTTTCTTGTGTTGTTTAGTGTTGCTATTACTTTAGGATGTCTTTACTTGTTCAAGTTGATTAATTTTTCCACAGGTAGCATTTGCAAAGAGAGCATTGAAGGATCCGGACCTGAGGGTGGCTCATACAGTACATAAAATGTCATCACTTTTGGGAGGTGCCTTATTTATTGCAGATGATCTGTTTCCTGAAACTCCATACCTTCATGCGGCATGGCATCTTGCAGCAGCTATTGGCGTTGGCACTTGCAATAAACTTCTCGAGTAGTGTATATCACAGAGGTAGCATGATTCATTGGCTCTTATGTTTTTTCTCTAAATGGAGTCTTGTATGTATACATAGTAAGAGGGAGGGTTAAGAAGGGATTTACAAACGTATATTTACTTGCTGCTTTGTTTGCAAAAACCCACATTGGGTCAATACCAGGCTTGCCGCCAAAGGTGGCAACTAAAGTTGCCATGGATGAACGGATTGATGAAATTTACTAGAAAGGATGAATAAATTTATCTATTACTAATCGAGACCATGGTAAGTGAAGCGTTACATTTCTTTATCTTGTTTGTTTGTGCCCGCTTGGCAACATTATTTTAGAGGAAATCTTTTGGACAGGAGACGAAACACCTAACGTGACATCTCATATGATATGTAACACAGCACCATGGATGCACATTATGTCAAGACATTCTTATCATATGCTGGTCATAATTTATGCGTTTGGTGGTGTTGGTGGTGATGAATGTGATGACACCGATGATAACAAACAGACTCATCCCGGCTGTGATAATCACTGTGGCCAGCCTGAGTCTAGATGCCCGATCATAAGTTAGCCCCTGGAGACAACGAAGAGCAAGCTCGGATATATGTTCTGTGCATTTATGGTATTCAGGGTTATTGGGTACCTTATACATGAGGAAGTTTGCTGGTTGTTAACTAATAAAATAAAACTCATTAAGGAAACAATACGAGGTTGAATATCCTTCAACTCGGCTACTTTGCGGACCCTATTCAATGGAGGTAACATCACTATTACAACGTTGAAATACAAAACCGCTTTTTTAAAAAACAAATGGGACTGTAATTTCAATCCTCCATCGGAGACAATGTGCAATATATCTACTACCAAAGAAACCTTGAACAACAGAACTCCGAATCGCATTTGATTCCTGCTTAGAAAAAGGGTGCTGGGAGTAAAGCAACGATCTGTTACGGCCTACCACGACCAACTTTATTGATAGACTGCTGCTTTGGCTGCTTCAGTTTTCCATCATCTCTAAATGCTTTCTCTGTAAAACAACAGCCACCAAATATCAGCCTGAAAGGCAAATAGCATGATATTGCCGTAAAGTTAACCGCCATCCATTAAGTAGACTAGTAATGGCAGTTAGCTATGCCCTTAGATTACCATACCATTATGCGACAATTAATCAAAACTAAAAAGAAATCGAAGATGACGAATAGAAGAAGAGAAACTAGATTTTTTTGGGAAATTACCATTAGAGTTGAAGAAGTTGAGCTGGTCCGGAGTTAAGACTGCCGACCAAACCCATGAATTCGATTTCTCTTGAGTTTTCTTGTTTTCGTTCTTCGAAGATGAGATCAAAATACTGAAATTTGTATTTTTTTTATTTTAGTAATTAATGATTCTTGATTTTATATAAATCGAATCAAATTAAATCATTTTAAGGTTAAACGGTCGTTCTCTTCCTATTTTCGGACGGTGGTTTAGAGGATTTGGTACCTCGTGCGGTGACGTGCAATTGCTATTTCTGTTTGTCACGCCTCTGAACTCATTCGAGTCCTGTGGCACGTGGGAACACTTTTATGATTCCTTTTCCAATTTTTCTTTTTATAAAAATACAAAATTGCCCTTGAACGTTCACATTTTGTGAAAGTCCCCCGAACTTTTGATTTTTGCTTGTCCTCCCCATAACTTAGAATTGTGACAAACTTAATCTTTCTGTCATGGTTCGTTAGAATAGTGACAAACCTCTTCTCTCTTCCAAGCCATGCCCAGAAGTAGAACAACAAGTCCGTGAAGACCTTATATCTCCAAATCATAACAGTTATAATCTTAGACAATTCGAAGACCTTCTCCTACTAATTCTCTTCATTCTCTTCGTTGCATGTACTTTTTCGCTTTGGTATTTTTGCTGTTGTCGATTTAAACTCTGATTATTCCATTGTTTCGTCCAATGCTTATGACTCCAAATGAAGGTCTTGTGTTGAAGACTCATCCTCATTGTCTTTATCTGAAAGGGTTTCTCCAAAAATGTGTTTTTGACGACATTGTTGTTATCAAATTTCTCTTTTGTCAGAGACCTGATCTGAGTTCTTGTAATTACTGTGAATTTTGAGCATAAGCATGACTTGCACTGCTCTTTTGTTACTCAAGAATTACACCGAACAGGTTGTCTACATCTCAATTCCTTTGTTTGTTACTCAAGAATCCTAATTCTTGTGTTTGTGTTTTTGGTCACTGCACCGTAAATCCATGCACACATTCTCAAAGCTCTCGTACCTAACAATCCACTTTCAATTGTATCCCTTCTTCACTGTAACCTCCAAGAACCCCACTTTCTTCTCGTACCCTCGCTCAATTTTCCAGCACCGTCTTCATAAAAACACGTTCATGGTAATATCATTGTGTATTAATTATAGATCGAATTGATCACATTATTATTATTATTATTATTATTTTTTGGTTTAAAAGGAATTAGAGGCCCTACCCACCGGAGGGAAATTATAGCATGATAGGAGAGAAAATATAACATAACAGCAAGGGAGAACATGGGTTTCTTTTCTCCCCTGGGTGGGTGAGGCAAGAAACCACAATACCACCCTGGAAGATGGCCTGCGTAAAAAAGTTTTAACATTTAATCACCATTTGTATTATTTCTATATCACTTTTTATTCCCTTACAATAACACCACCATAAGACCACACTTGGTCATAGTTAATGAACACTTGACAGTCAGATGCCCCAAGTCCAAAGTAATTGCAATTGTAAATACACATTTTAGATCGGCTAGGAAAAATAGAAACCCCCTGCCCCCCCCCCCCGGCCAAAAAACAAGAACAACATAAAATGGCAATCTATTGTGTGTAGAACCTAAATTCAATTCATGGGAAAACAAGGCTAGATTCTAGTCCAAACAACAATCTGTTACATCTATTCACATTCTCATCCAAACCCACATTTGTGGGCAATTTTTGTGCTCTCTATAAAGACACTACTGAAGAAGGATTAGATTATAAAGTTCCATAACTAAAAACACCATGAGACGATGAAAGTAGAATAAATGAAAGAACATCAAATACCATGATTAAAATAAATCTACACCAAATCCTATGCTGATTTTACAACCTCAAGACATGCAAATCACAATTACTGTAATGTACAGAGACGGCAAGACGAGAAAAATTGGGTCAGTCACAGCTCGTTGGATGCAGCAGCAGCAGAGAATACGAGCCAATTCTCAGTTCTTGCCCGCGTGTCAACCGCAAGGGTTATTTTCTTGAGTCTTCTCCAAGCATCATATACAAAACCGATGCAACTCCCCCAACCCCATCCCGGTAAACAATCCGTATGAATTTGTTAATCTTCCAAGAGATCCTAAAACTAGACTTAAAAATTGAACTATGCGCTTTCCCACAAAAGGGAAAAGGCCAAAAAAATGAAAGAATTACATGGATAAAAGAAAAAAATATATGAAAAAAGAAAGAAGGCAGGGGCTACATATTCTCACAATACTACCCAGACAAAAAGCACCCATTCATTCATGTTGCAGTTGATGCCCTAGAATCTTCTGCCTTGTTGGTGGTACGACACATACAATCAGGGCATGGGAAGGTATATATTGAATCGTTTGGTCTCTTTATCTCGATTCCTTTGGAGTCACTATGTCCTCGCATATTCAACAGTTGACGTTTAAAGGATTTCCAACTGGGGAGAATAAAGCACAAGTCAATCGCCAAGTACCAAATTCAGTGTAAGCTCATTCTCAAAGCAAGAACACTCAATCAAGACAAAAACGATATTTGAGCCGGTATACCAGTTATGATAAGCAGTTTTGGTATTTAATTCTTTGCTCTCAGCACATTTCCTAATAATCAACACACTCCAAAGCCCTTCGGAGTTTGACCATAACTATGTCAACTTCTATATGTTTTTTTAATATATCAAAATTTTCCTCAGTAACAACGTCAAATTGCTATAGACCTGTGCCCTGACCTGGAATTTATTCTATTAGCATCCCTATCTGCATAGCACTGCACTTTGGATACATCACTTATCAGCAAATTGTTCAAAAGCAAACTAAAACACCGATTTTGGTTGTATTGCCAGTTAGTAGCCAACAAAGTTAGTATTTCAAAATTAAAGGAATTTAGAAGTTTTGGCCATGTTAAAATATAACATACCCAATGTTTGGATTATCAAACAGTAGCGCCAACTTCCTCTTATCTGGCCTTATAGTCTTGGAGTGCCCACCATACATGTATCTCCGGTGGCCCATCAGAATTTGAGGGAAGTTTCCACCTTGAGTTGTTACAAATACCTCACTGTGAAGACAGACTGTGTAATCTATAGCAGCCATCCTGGATGAGAAATTCTAGCAGAAGTAACAAGAGTCAGCATGATATCTTTTGATGTCATATCAAACCTGAATAGTTCATTACTGAATAATGTGAAGTATAATATCTCAAAGAGTTGAAACCTTGAATGGAGCAAGTTCCTCCTCTGACGCTAGCATCTCTTTAGTTTGTAAAAGGGGAAACATCTCAAATAGTGGAGCCATATTGTTCTCAGCATTATATATCTTTCCAGATGCGAGATAGATAGCTGTGTATTTATGGAAACCCATTCCCCGAAGGATCAACCCAACCTGATAAGAAGACAGAAAATGTCAAAAATAAGCTCTTTCCATAAATATGATTTCAATATTCTAGTTAGATTAATTCTCCAGGTCCAAAAGAGTCAAAGACCAAGAATAATAAAAGTGATGGGGCACAATTTTATTGGTTAACAGAGAGCACTGCTACTTAAAAATATATAGTTTTTGGTCTTTGGTTTTTTGTTACACATACATAGCATTAGTGTTCAACTTATCAGAAGTGCCCTAAAGTTAATTATATTTAGTTACGAGAAATAAGGTGAGGTTCACGTTTATTTCTATATTGTCACAAAGACAATTTTCTAAAAGAGCTTAAGGACCACCCCTTATCCTCGACAAACAAGGTTAGGCTAAATACTATGAAACCATCCATGTCATATGAAAGCACACTCACCAAATAATATGCCAGGGAAACAAGTCACAAAAGTGAAACCAAATTCTTGAAGTACACTGCTTTAAGATTAAAGCCCAAATGCTGGAGTAAACAAAGGGACTAAAAGAGAATTCTTGAACAAGTAAATTTTGTTAATACAATACGTTAAGATGTTAGCTTCGAATTTCAAACACAGCCATAAACACCCAAAACAATACAACAACACAAATCACAAATAGCAAAAAGTGTTCTTCCAGTATTAATTGATCAAAACCAAAGGCTCACCAAATTTATAATTTATATGGGACAACAATTTCCTTACACGTTTTTCCACAACACCGTACCAAACAGCTAATCCACCTACTATAGCGTAGCCAATAACACTGCCCAGTGAAAACTCCTGCAATTGTCCTTCATCGTAATATTATCGCGAATTAACTAATTTCTGCAACTAAGCCCCATAAAAGCATTTTTATATTTACCAAGCTTATTCACACTTTGAATCTGATATCATTTCACTAAATCTCATATCAATGAAACTTCAGAATGAGAGTACCGTCTACAGTACTTCTGCGCATGTATTATAGCTCCATATTAAAAGCTAAACAGCATTTTCTTAAAGGATTTGTGAATGTATATATATACACCATATAAAGAAGAATGGCCTTGGTTCCCGTTACAGCTCAAAAAAGATAAACAATGTATTCACAAATGAATAACAAGAAGCATGATGAAGGGAAAGAGAAGAAAGTCCGATATGCCTGTGAGATTTGCATCTTAGTCACTTCCTTTTTTGTCCAAGATGCGTGTCCTTTGGTCTCATTCCCTTGTTGTTTCAGAATTTCAGGACCTATTCATAGGTTTGCCAACAATCCTTGAGATGTCAAGGTTGCATCTCCCAAGATTTATAACATTTAAATAGATCTGGCAATTTTTCCCCTAACCCACCCATTCCACCCGTACCTAACCGAACAGGTTTGATGCTCCAATCAGAGGTAGGGTCAGTTGAGTAAAAGTTGAATTAAGACCTGTCTTTAGTTCCGGCATGGTGGGATCTAAATAATCTCTGCCGCATGCCCAATGCATAGTGTTTTTACTAACCAAACCTGCATATCCTCTAGCAAATTACATCTTTTAACATCAAGAATTTCTGTTTACTCTCTTTTAACCAAACCCTCATCTTACCCCCCAATGACTTGACCAATCTCTACCTTTGCTTTCTTACACAATGATGGTGAGTTGTTTTGTCCCTCTCAACTCCTCATCATCCTTCCTCTTGAAAGTCAGACTTGACTTTTTCGGCAAAGAAAAGGCTGAATTCATCTCATTCCTATCTCTTTTGCAATTAAATTGTGGCAATTGGGCCCCAACCCTGCCCTAAGCCACTGTAAGGGGGGAAAGACCTGGGGATGAGATGGGGAGGTTTTGTGCTTGACAGGACAGACAGGGTCAGGAAGGGGGCAACCCCCTCCAAACTCTCCCTGCTGCCAAGCCTACATGCAATAAATTACATTTTCAATGTTGTGCTCTAAAATAGAAAAGAAAATAGTTCTAACTATACTCATCTAAAACTCTTAGCAGTGCAAAAATGTTAAAGTAAAACAAATATAGGTAAGAGCATAAAATACAAAGGCAGGTTCATCCAGTAAAATTGGAACATAACACATTTCAGACTGTAACATACAGAATTAATGGTTGTTACCTCTAGAGGAGTCAATGGGCATTTCCCATTGAGCCTAATTGCTCCAGGACGAATGACACGGCCAGGTTTTGTAAACTTCCCTCTCCATCCTTTTTCTCTTGCAATGTCCATGTCCGTCTTTTCTTTATCTCCTCCATCATATACACAACAAGAGAATGCAACCATGTCCTGGACAAAAGGTGATTTATGGAGTAACCAACAAGAGTTTAATAATGACAATGTACTATTTATGCTAATACAATTGACAGCGTAAGGAACTTACCTCCTCAAAACGCAGATGCACTGAGATATACTTGCCACTGGTATTTGCACTTTTCTCTTTCATTCTGGCCACCAATTTTTCACCCAAATCCAATATAGGATGTGAAAACCTTAAAGCTTCATAATTTGCCAAGCATCTAAGCCTTTGGACAGCAGGAGGAGCAGTCATTGATAATCGGTTCGCGAAAGGAGAAATTCTTACGACCCTACATCACAGCAAAGGTTTCATAAAAGAATATATTAATGAGTGCCAATGATGCAAATTGGCACAAGCAACAGTAACCACCTGACAGAAACCTTCTTAACATTATAATTTGAATTTGGTGTTAAAAGATATTGGAAGTTGCAATGAAAATGCAGAGGCCAAAGGAACTGCAATGGTCGTGACAAATACTTCAATTAACCTGGAACTTTCAAAGGGAGACACATAGCAAACTTTGAGCAAATTTAACCATTACTTACCAAATTATGGATTCTGATCATGAATCGATGTCTGCTAAACACATAATCTCACTATATGCAACAAACATAAAGACCTCATGTTGTTGCTGAAAATAAAAAGGATCCTGATCACGAAAGGCTACTGACAATCGTATTACATCAGTCACAAGTTTCATAATCAATTTCTGAATATTAAATACCAAAATTTAACTTTCTAGTGCGTGAACAACTCATGCCAAGGACCACTAATATATTCGCCTACCGGATGAGTGGGTACTTTTTTTAAATTATTTATTTCTCAAGCTTAAAATATGACAAAATTTCCACGGGCATTATGACATAGTTAGATGATTCTAGCTCCAATAAAAGGAAGCCCCCGAAAAGAATTAACTAATAATAAGTTTCAAAATTGTTAAATGGAAAGTAGCTAATTTTGGATTTTTGGTAGAAAAGCAATCAAGTTTTTAGAGCACAAACCTTATGCAGAGAATTCATTTTGAAGTTTGAAGAAGAGAGGAAGTTTTACAAATGAAAGTTTATTGAGAGGAAGGAAATAAGAATGGAGAACTGATATCTTTTTTCACTAACATTTATTTTAACAACCAAACAGAATGCAGTTTCCACAATGTGGTTGGAATATTTCACCCCAATAAAGGGAACCCTCATAATCACAGTATACAAACATAAAAGTTAGGTTCAGCGATTCCCCAAATCAGAAGTAACTAATTTGGTAATTAAGATATATGATATTATTACTTGTCCTGACCTCCTCCAACATTTTCTCACGTGTTTCTTTAATTCCAGCACTCATATTTCCAATACATTGTTTCTTCTCTTTAATGAAGTTAGAGGTATTTTAGCATGACCATATCATTTCTATTCGTCTTTTACTATTCCCAATTGGAGCCATCTCTTGCTTTTCCAGAATCTTCTCCTTTTTAATCAAACTATGGTTAGGCACATTGCTTTACGCATCGGATATGCGATCATGGGACGCAAAACGTAGGATACAATGATTCAAATTACTAAAACAGGCAAATTTTAAAGAAACTGCTAGTTAATACTTATATTTATTTTCTTCATTTGTTTAGTATCGGTTAAAATTTTTTCACGTATGCTTATTAGTCAAAACTACACATAGAAGCATGTCCAAAAAGCAAACTACCACTTGAAATAGTAGCCTAAGCATTTATCTAGGCATAACCTCCACGTATAGTGTACTGGGGAATGTAGTGTACCACACTCACTCCCCTCGTACCTCGTATTATGGTGAATCATCATCCAAGTAACATGAGTCAAAATTATTAAACCCCTTTACCGAGTCTAAGCTCTATGGCAATTTTTTCCCATTGCCAAACATGATAAAGTGTACTTCCCCTCCCATCATTTCCAATTTTAAAACAAATGGTAAGTGGTGAGTACGCAGGTCAAAACAAAGTAACAAAGATGGATGACTCACTTTTCTTCAAGTAGCCTGGGGAGGACTTCATCCTTGTAGTACTCAATAGAAGACCATGCCTTTATCCGGAAGTTATAGATATTGCTCATGTTGTAATCAAATCGTTCCATTAGATATTCCGGAACCTTGTTAACTATCCGTACATCATTTTCCAAGGCACCAATGAAATGATCTTCATCATAAATGTTGTTGAATTTGCTGAATCAGTTAAAACCATTGTCAGGGAACTTCAGCTGTAAGAAAAGGGATGACTAGAAAAGCATGAAATGGTGATGATTTCATGCTTCAAGCACATTCAATTAGACATAAAAGATTATGCAGAAAAAGAGGGAAATTTTTCTTTCATGTGAAATAAAAACATGTAGGGGAAAAGTTTGATACATTAAACATGATGCACAAGACTATGCAAGAGGAAAGATTATGCATTAGGTTAACAATATCCACAATGAAAATTATTTATGCATTTTAAAAAAGGAAAATTTTTTCTTCAAGGAGCTAAAAGACTTAATTGTAAGGAAACTCTTGCTAATCATGCTAGAAATGTGGAGAATTCAATGGGAAATAAGATACAAAGGATGAAAGATATGAATGTTTAGCATCCCAGAAACTGATACAAGCGTGAAGATCAAAGTTCATACGATAATCAGCCACACAGGTCCCTCATGATATGATTTAACGAAATATAAGGCTGCAGTGCACAGCCTAAGCCACCAAGACTGGCACATTTGCAGTCCATTGAAGAACCCTATAACACCTCCAGGATGAATTGTTTGCCGTCCTTTTTATGCATATATACAAAATATTGAATGATGTTCCCTTAAAATTTCAGAAGTTCACGTGCATCAAAGTGGGACAAAAGCAGTGACAAACAGATGAAAATATCAACAGATACACTTGGTTCAAGAAATTTGGTATCAAGAAAATAGTGATAAGGAGACTAGTACGGTCAAACCTTGGATCCCTCCAAATGCTATGATAGTGGAAATTAGGGATGACAAGTGTCACATTTAGATAACCTGCCACTGCAACTGCATTGCATATCTACAGAGAACAGATAACAACAGTTGGAGAAGATAAGTCGATAAAGTTGAATAGGAATTATAAATCCAAACAATATAAACATCTGAAATTAGTAATAGAAAAAGGACTAGAAATGAAACCAACCGATGTCCTCTGCTGGTTCAGACCACCATTTGCCTCAACTAATAAGTAACCATTTGACTCAGGAAGCCCTACATGGACAATCCGAAAATCTCATATTATCAACCAGTCAAAGGCTAGCTTTTTCTTCAGATTAGTATATTTATAATGAACTTTACTTCTAAAATAGAATTAAAGGTGTTGGATTTTTGCACAGGGAACATGACACAACTCAACCTGAGATCATTCTACCTGGTGCATACTTTTCTTACAAATGTGACCATTGAATTTTTGTTATGGTATAACCGCCTCTAAGATTAGAACTCAACAAACAATACAATAAAACCTTAAAATCAACTAACAAAATTTTAATGTATTTCCACATTTAGAAGTTCCTCCAACATCAGCAACCTTCTTATCATGTGATTGTCAATAGTCTCTAAATTGTGAAATTCTCTTTAGTCTGTTAAAAAAAAAAAAAAATATATATATATATATATATATAATATATATTTCAAAGGGAAGGCGTCATTAAAATAGAAAGAAAAACAAGACAAGAAAGAGGATAAGCAAACCTCTTATAGAAAGAGAAGAAATAAATGCCAATGCAACAAGGGATCATCAAAATTCTCAGTTTTTCACAAGGTATTCGGTAAAACTCACCTAGCTTAGAGTCTTAATGAGGTCAAACCCCTAACCTTAAAAGAAGACAGTAACTGAAAAAAGAAAATGCATTTGACAGTGTTATATCATCCAGTTAATCTGGCTTCATATTTTGAAGTAACAGTTTGAAAAAACAAAAATGTGGGACATTTTACACTGCACACTGTAATTTCTCAAAAAAGGAAAATGACTTGAAAATGGAACATGTCCAAAGAGATGGATATAACTAAAGAAGCAATAAGGAAGACCCATTGTTTGACTAATAGAAGCCCCTCAACACCAAAAGGGCCTGGTAAAAGGTCACTGTAGCCTGATGAACTAAAACTTTATCAAAAGTAAATCAGGGACACTTATAGAACAAATCACTGATTATAACAAATAGCAAAGAGATGGCTCCACATCTCTGGAGCTATAAGGCAATGCAAAAAGAAGTGGCCTCTAGTTTCCATTTCCAAATCCTTGCGACATACAACACAAATATTAGGCACCATACACCAATTCTACATGAACTTAGTCAAAGGAAAAGCATGGGTAGAAGAAAGGTGAATAAGATGATGAAAGAAAGATTTGCAAGCAGTAAGAGAAAGTAACCATAATCTTTTGCGGGATAAGATTGTTTTATGGAAACTCCTTGGCCCTTAGACGGGGGAACCTTTAGGGTTTATTTTACTGAAGATATTAATAGGAATAACAAAGATATCTAGAGTTGATTTTTTTTTTCTTCATGAGTGACTCATTCTCTCCCGTCTGTTTTGTAATCTTCATTATAATATAGATTTTTTCTTGTTCCTAATAACTGATAGATCTTTTCTAGTTCCTTAAAAAAAATAAAAAGGAAAAGAAAAGAAAAGAAAAGAAAAGAAAAGAAAAGAAAAGAAAAGAAAAGAAAGAAAGAAAGAAAGAAAAATGATTCGGTAGGAAATTATGGCAGCATAAATTCCAAAAACTCACAAATAAGATTCGACAGCAGAAAATATAGAAAGAAGATATAACAGAGTAATAATAGGTATAAAGGACTGAAAACATAATATGATTTTCACTCGAATCTCGAATCCTCTTAGATAATTGATTTTATCACGATCCAAATTAATATAAGTCTTTTCCATAACAAGCATGGTTTCGCCAACAAGTTACAAAGTCATTTTCAGAAACAACAAAACTACCATCTGCATGTTTACTTGTGCCAATATTTGCAGTAACCCAACATAAAGAGACCTTATTTCAAATTTCATCTCACATGAAAGAATAAGAATCATACCTCTTGAAGAATTCTTAATACATGGTCTCCATTCGACACCTTTATGAAAGTGCCTCCATACAGTTGACATCTACAGAGTAGTGAATCCCTTGCTTGAAAACTCATTTGATATAGATGTACATGATTAAAAATCAAAAATAATCTATGCAGATATGTAAGATAGAAAATTAGTTATTAAAAAAGTATCACAAGAATAAAATCATGTGAGAACCGTTCAAATTTCTAACATCAACAGACATATCCTTAGCAAATGCAATCATTTCATAAGGGCCTCCTAGTTTTTTGCTTCAGTATATTTCCCAGGCAACTACTAAAATGGAAGCAGCATAAGCCAACAAAGAACCACTATCATCTGTTCATACATATACATAAGAATATGAAGCAAAAATATTTACTCTGTTATATCCTGCTTGTGGCTGAAATTCCCCCTTCCTATCAATCAACAACCACAGCTAGATCTAAAACTCATTCTAAATGCAGTTCACAAGACTAATATGACATTCATGCCCCTGTAGAAGAACAGTAGCCTGTGCTAGTTCTATCCTTCAATGCAATACTCCCTACTCTTATCAGCCTCTTCAAGCTATTATAAACAAGACCAGGCAATTCAGCCCAACACTTGAGACTGGACAAGTATCTCGTCCTGCTCAATTAATTTTGACCTCCCTGTCAGCGTATTTGTTGCATGGTATATGAGCACCTTTTTGTTTTGACAGATGGCTGCCTAGTTCAATCATAGATTAGGTAAATTGGAAAAGTTTTGAAAGCCACCAAATAACTAGGCTTTAATGATTTAAGGATACACTGATGGGCACATTTACATCAGATCATGACAATAACATGGCACCTCCTGGCCTCCCAAAAAAGGAACATCACATAGCTATGGTCCACTTACATATAGTTTAAACAAAGAAATATCGGCTACGCAGAATATCATCATCACTGTCACTTTGACCTGCAAATTTTTCCCTCTCCAAATCACACCAACATTAGCTACCCTAACAAGAGCGGTGAAATCGGTTCTTGCAGAATCCATTCACACAAATTTCTCCTCCTCAAACTAACTCAAATTCAAGCAATGCCATATATATTCAATGCCCTACTCAATTATCCTGAGAAAAAGCCTGAAAACCCCCAATTCCCAATCAGAACAAATCAATCTAACCTCAATCACCAAAAGTCGAAAAATCAACACACCAAAATCAAAATTAGATAGAAATACTCACCGCATCAACAGTGGAATTGTCCGAATCCATCTCCGGTCTGAGTTTGGCATAGAGCTGAGGGCTCCTATAGACCGAACCAGGAGCGGGCCGATGGGTAATAATGGGGCCGACATCGAAGGAGACAGTGCCCATGTAGAGAAGCATACCAGAAATGTAAATGAGAGGAGCGAAGAGGAAGATGCCTTGTCGTCGGAGAAGAACGGAGAGGAGAATCCAAGCGAATCGCTGGGCGAGAGTTCGCGGCTGAGAAGTGGCCGGAAACCTAGCTGACCTGGATTTACTATGCTTGTTGTACCTCGGCGACCGAAGCGGCGATTGCGGCGGCGACGGAGTGCTGTGTCCGCTGCTGCTTGGTAGCCGGTTGTACGCGTGCATCTCCTTTCACGTCATATGATCGATCGATCGATCAATTGCATTCACATTCATACACACTTCCACGCATCCATACACTCGCAAACACACGCACAATACCTTTCTCTCCCTCTCCCCCCCCCCTTCCCGGGAAACTTGTAGAGAGAGAAACCAAACAGACAGTGAGGAGAGAGAGAGACAGAGGGAGAGAGAGAATGGATTTGTAAATTGTAGTTTTAATATATATTTGTTTGCTTTCCTTTCATTGTTTTGTCATAACACGACAGGCGAGCGAGAAGAGAGAAGAGAGAAGAGAGAGGAGAGAGATGTGCTTCGCTGTGAAGAGGAAATCACGTGCGCGGAAGGACAGAGGATGATGGGGTGGCGTGAGTTTGGGCCTTATAGATTTTGAACTCTGGTCTGGACAAGAATGGGAGCGACCCCGGAATCGGCGTTTTGAGGATGTGTTTGGAATTGGAAATGGAATTGGATGGAGGGGAATGTGCAATTCTTCTTTGTGTGGTTTTCTGTACCAGATTTTTGGATTTCCTGCCCTTTCGTTTTCCATATGCTTTGGCCTCTACCCTAATTGCATTCCGTCTTTAACTTAACCTCCACACACAAAGATTAAGCCATCCATGCCCCCAACACACACATCAATTGTCCTATCAATTTTGATGCTACATCTCGTGATTAATTAAAAATTATAATAAATTAGTGCAAATGTTTGATGATGTTCATAATTAAATTTTATGTTAATTTTTTTTATTATAAAGAAATTTGAATCTGGAATGATCAGATTGAGAAAGATGATTACGATCATTAAACTGTCCGTTTAGGAACAATTTTTTTTTTATGCTAGCCCATCATGTCATAGAGATTAAATAGAGTTTTTAATTACAAATTATTGATTTTATAATAATTTTATTTTCTTAGGGAGAAAATTGACTTTGTTTACCGATTCAATATTATTTTGAAAAATAATAAATATTATAAATGAAATAAAATAAAACAATTAATATTTGGAGCTCAACTTTCTAAGCACATGATGGCCCTAGTCCACCTCGTAATGAATTAGCCCACTTATGGTCCAATAATTTCAATGCTTATCTCATTTATTGCTTAGTGGACCTACAGAGGGAACCCGCTTCTCCTTCCTCATTGGAACATTTTTTTTTTTTATTTTTTTCATAGTGTAATGGTTTAAATTGATCTTCGTATGTTATCACCGACCTTGCCAGAGGATATGGAGTCTTATACCCCGGGGGAAATTTTTTATTTTTTTTATAAGAAGACTCAAATTTAAAATTTTTACAAGAAGGAAGAGAGATAATATCAATTGAGTTATAATTTATTGACTCAGAGAAAAATTTAAGCCATTCGTAAATGATAATTTTCTATAAATTATTATAATCAATTATAAGTTTGAATGTTAAATCTTTTTGAAGTTAGTGAATTATAATCGAATATATTTAATCTTGAAAAAATTAACTTCAAAAATTCCTGAATGAATAACATTTTTTTTTCTTTTCATCGATTTGATGCCATAGAACGTACAATTTTATATAAAATATTTTTCTGCAGCAAAATTGGAATTTCTTCTGCGAAGAGAAATGTTGTTGTATTGGAAAATATTTGATTACGAGATCAAGAGTGTTTTTATTTATTTTTTTCCCTTTAACAATTAAAAGGATCCGAATTTTGCCTTCTTAGAACCTAGACACACCATAAAGTAATGTATTAAAAAAATTCTTTTTTTTTTTATAAATTACAGTATCCGGTCACGAGTATAGTTCAAAATAAATTCAATTCAAAATCGAGTTAAACCCTTAAAGAACAAAATTCTTTCAATATTTATTTTTTTCATGCATAAAACTTGAATCCAATATTTTACTTTGAGGGAATAAGTGTCCAACCACCGGACCGGTAAGGAGATAAAATTTCTATTACCTAAAGAAAAATGGCTATAGCACTTGCACTTAATGTCACTTAAAATGAAACCAAAATTGTTCCTTAACTTGTAGGGATCTGCTGCAGTAAGAGCAAGTTGGGTTAGATTTTATTTTATTTTTTACTTGATTATTAGCCTAATACGTAGGTAGTTTGTGTCATATGATCAATTCACATTATAAACTGCTGATTACAAAGATGGGCCACTAAGAAGTTTGCATAAAAATTAAGGATTATCCAAATTTTGAAACGTCTCCTTGCCTTGAAAGTGTTTATTTCAACCCGCGGGAATGACTAAAGGCTAAAGCTACCAAGTGTTACACGTAGGTAGAATAAACACTTTTGTTTTATAATCAAATCAGGAATTTGACTCATTCTGGATATCAAAAAAATAATATTTAAAAATTTGCCCTCACAAAATGAACCCTGCAGTGCAGGACTCGCGGGAATATTAAGTGGACTCCGCGGGAATGACTAAAGGCTAAAGCTACTAAGTGTGACTTTGGTGCCTGCAACAAAGTCACAAACAAGCTATTCGAAACTTGCAACAGAGGCATAATATTTTAAAATAAAGGTAATAGTTTTAAAAATAAATAATATTTTTAAAAAATTATTAAATTTTTTATTTTAAAAAATTATTATTAAAACTATTTATGATTTTTTTGGGGCGGGGGCCAACATTTCAGGCGGGGTTTACCAATTTTTTCTGGCGAAACCGAAATCCCGAAGTCAAAAAGGAAGTCTCACGACAAGGCATGTGGGATTTCATTTCAAGTACGTGCGCAATTGCGATGCCACAGCCAGCCAGCTGAGTGGAAAAAGAAGAAGCATTCCATGAAATATACTACTTTAGTGCAAAACAGATCATTTTGGGCATCTTTAGCGTAATCAAAGCCTCAAATCTGCTGCTTAAAGTTACCATCAGACGTAGAAGAAATGAAGAATGGCGGATTGTTTGTTTTGATACATAATTAAAGAGTGTTATTTACCGAAATTATCACCTTAATGACAGTAATTATAATACAAATTAAATGTTACATAGTAGAAAAGACTTCTATCATTACACAGAAATATTGCATATAGGACTATCAGATCTCTGCCATAATTATGTATGTATATGTATATTTATCATTTGAAGGGAATGGAACCCCTTCTTTCTGCAATTGAACTCAAGGTCAAGCATTCACTTAAATGGGGTCGAGGAAGGCAAGTTAATTCAGTTAAACTTGAATATAATTATATTTAAATTTTCTACTTGAGCACCCCTGCATCAAGATAGACGTAAGACAAATTGAGTTACAAAAGCTCCCTGCGCCGTACACCCATTATGGACAAATTTTTAAAGCTATGGAAAACCCAATATATTTAGGTTTTAAGGTAGCCCACCATCCATATTGCCCTCTACACTGTGTGCTGGTGCGATTGGCAAAATTGGGTTGAGCTGGTTTCGCACGATAAAGAAGATCATCAAGCCCAATTTGTGCTCTGGACATGCGCTAGACAGAGTCCTTGTTTCAAGAGAGCAAAGAGGCTCAAGCATTTCACCATAATTTATCGGCAACCTCAAAGCCGTGCAAGGGAAATGGGTGGTTCCAAAGGTTGCCCGGATCCAGGTGAATTTGGATGTGGCAACAAATGTTGACCCCGTTGCTCCTGTTATGGGGCTTGGGGCGAGAGAACCATATAAGCATTGTGGGCTCTTTTCCTCCCAACTGGGAGAAACATTGAATGGGATCAAGGCCCATGGCTGGTGCAATACATTTGTCGAACCAGAGTAGTGATTAATGCTGTTTGATCTGGTTGTTAATGCTTGCTAAGGTTTTTCCAATATTCCCTTAGAATAACTTTTTTTTTTTTTTTTACCATATTTTGGATATCGCTTGATATTTGAGATTTTGTCCCAACTAATCTAAATCGACCGCTGCAGTAACTCCTTTTCGGAGGATGGGTCTCTCAACGGAAAACGCTCACTACACATGAGGGTTCGATACTCCCAACGGGAGTCAAATCTCGATCATGTTTAAAAAAACTCAACCTCACATTTAATTGAATCAATCCACGATGGTAGAATGCCTTTTTTTTTTTTTTAATCATCGGTATCTGAAATTTATCTGATTAATTTTATTTGAGTATTCTGAAATTCATTGTAAAGATCGATTCTTTTAAACATTTTTTTTATCATTTTTATAAATCAAACTCGATACCAACGTGGATTGACTCAATTAGATATGAGTTAAGTTTCCTTAAGTATGATTGAGATTCGACTCTCGCTGGAAGTATCAAACTCTCATGTATATAATGCATTCTCCGTTGGAAGATTCATCCCCCCAAAAAAATTACTGTAATGATCGATCCGATTTAACTAGGCTAATATCTCATATACCGATCGATGTTCTATGATAAAAAAATAAATAAATCAGATATTCTTACCGAAAGAAATAGAATGACCGGTCGTTAAATTCAATGGACTTTGATATTTGCAGACACTTTCAAAACGACTAAAGCTACAATAATAGGTTTCGTGGGTCCCATGTGCATTGCTTCCTCCCCGTTGGTTTGTCCTTTCTTGTATGTAAATCACTTAAAATTCGTGTTCAAGAATCTTCATATTTACTCAAATTAATTCAATTTATTTTTATATTATTATTTATATTTTTTAATTAAACAATTCTACGCATAAATTATAACTTTTCAAATAAAAATTAAATTTCTTTATAAAAAAATTTTAGGTTATCATTATATAATAACCTTTTTATTAAAAATTTATATAATTTAATGTTCATGAGAATGAAAGAAATGCCAATTATTCCATTTCTATTTTAATTCAAAAGTTAGAAATTTTTATTTTAATTAAAAACATACAAATTAAGATTTTAACAAACGGGGCGATGTTTCATCTCAAATAAAACTAGAGAAGAGCCCGGGCCGGTTTAGGCCGAAAACCGGCCCGGCCGGCCCGGAAAAAGCCCGGTACGTGAACCGGCCCGGTGCTACAGTAACCCGAACCGGACCGAACCGGGTACTGTAGCGGGCCGGGCCGGTTCAAGGGTTTTTGGAACCGTGAACCGGCCCGGATATGGAACCGGCCCGGAACCGGCCCGGCCCGGCCGGTTCCAACCTCTCTTTGACCCCTTTTTTTTTTTTTGAATTTTTAAAAAAATTTTCCCCCTCCTTGTTTGGCCAAACCGGCCCGGCCCGGTGTGAACTGGCCCGTAGGTTCCGGTTCAGCGGGCCGGGCCGGTTCAAGCAAAAAAATATTTGGAACCGGCCCGGCCCGGCCCGGACTGACCTAGGAACCGCAGCCAGCCCGGCCCGCGGTTCCTGGAACCGCCTTGAACCGGACCGGGCCCGGCCCGGCCCGGTTACATGTCTAAATAAAACAATAGTTGTTGATTTATTTCTTTTTCTTTTTTATTACTTTATATTTTTGACGAAAAGAGATTGAACAACAAAAGGAAAATCAACTAATTTCGCCAAAGACTTCTTTTGTGTGCCCGCCCTCGACCATCGGACTAAACTTGAGTCTCCCTCGCCTCTACCAAGCAAACAAAGGAAACGCATCAATTTCGTTCCCTGGTAATTAGTTTTATGGTCACAATTCCTCTCTCTCAATCTTAAAATTGAGAGTTCAAATCCTTATATAATAAAAAAAAACGACATATTAATTTCTCTTCTTGAATCATTCTTATGGTGAGTTAAGAATATAAAGATTTCCTTTAGGAATAGACAACTTGAAATAATAACATTGTGCGAAGCAAATTTTTTTCTTTGGTTAGGAAAAGGGTGTTCATTGTTGCAGTTCTTCACGCATGATTTAGCTGTAGACCAAGAGTTTTGGTCTAAATCACTATGATAAAGAGGATTAAGATTTAAATCTCATTTTCATATGGGCAAAAATTTTCAAAAGGTTTTAGGTTTATGTGCCAGAACAAAATTTAGTAATTATTCTATGCAACCTTCAACACAACCTCATGGGAGTAATTTTGTGAGTTCTCCAGGGACATATGTCGCTGTGTGCTTCGAACTTATCTCATGGTGCTAGGACGTGACATGATTTATTTTTCCCATCAACTGTTAGAGAGAGACTGTTAGAGAGAGAGAGAGAGAGAGCTTTTAAAAGTTAAAGGCCAACCACTTTAAAAATATGGTTGGCATTGAAGGACCTCAACTTCATTCTATCGACACTCACCCATTCCCATATGGTCTGTCTTTGCGTACCAAAAAGGCACCGGACAAAAGAAGCTAGTTATGCTCTAGCACCGTCCAGTAGGCAATAAAGAATGGTGCACGTATCGGGAAGCTTCATTTTTGGTATCTCCCAAAGGGCAACACCTTTTCATCGTTTTGAACCTACACTTCCCCTTTTTTTTTTTTCTTGTATCAATCAATATCCAGAATAATATATCTACAAATCCGATCTAAATAATTATTGAATCTTTTTTAATGAAGAACTCTTCTAATATAATTCTTTTCATTTTTAAAATTCATATTCAAATTTTGATTAATAGATTTAATATTTTTTTTTTACTAAATCAATTATTCATGAATACATTAGCCTCTCTCTCTCTCTCTCTCTCTCTCTCTCTCTCTCTCTCTCTCTCTCTCTCTCTCTCTCTCTCTCTCTCTCTCTCTCTCTCTCTCTCTCTCTCTCTCTCTCTCTCTCTCTCTCTCTCTCTCTCACACACACACACACACACACACACACACACAGAGTAGTGTGTTTCTCATGATCCCAAAAGGATTAACACATTACTATCTCCTTCCCAGCATCTCCAATGTTCATCTATATTTTTTCTAAGGAAGTTGCGAGCCCAAAGATTCGCAACCAATCATATATTTGGCCATGTCACAATGAACATGAAGTGAAGTGGTTAGGCCAAGCATTTCAATAATAATAGTATTGTTACTAGACACCACATTTGACTTGCTTTTTGCCCTCAACCTTGGCCCTAACCAAAAGTTGATTTGACCTATATTTCTTTTTCCCACCTTAGGCTTCACATTCAAAAAAGAGGCTCTAGGGAAATGGGCAGGCATGACATGAAATCAAACATTGCACTTGTTATATTAGCAATATGGTATGCATGTTGTATGTTCTAGGTTTTTATTATTCAAATTCTCTCCTTTGCGGCCACTTAGATATATGTGATGGTAGGTTTTGAAACTCAAGGAAAACATACCCAAGCATAAGATGAAATAATTTTTTTAATTTATTTTTCTCTATTCTTAATTCAATGTTTTTAGAAATTTTAACAATTATTTCTTGAATTTACATGAAAAAAATATATATCTCATTTCCATTTTAAAGGAGAAAAATTATTCTTCCCTATCTCTGATCTACATTTTTCTCCTCTCTTCCCAAACGAGAGGAGAATTTCTTTCCCTCCTCCCGATTTTTTTTTTTTTTTTTTTTTTGTGGGCTTTTCTAACTCCAAAGTGGTGTGAGGCTGATGGGCCTTTCAACTTTTAAAATGGTAGAGTCGTTGTCAACAAAAATATGGTAGGAAAGCAGGAGATAACCTCCTGCTTTTAAGATTCTCCACTCTCACACTCTCTCACATGTATATCTCTCGGACCCATGTCATATGCTAGAATCTAAATATGGGTGGGGTCTATTTATATTACTCTGAATGAATTTTCTGTAATTCTCACATGTATATCTCTTGGACCCATCTCAATATGCTAGAATCTAAATATGGGTGGGGTCTATTTATATTACTCCGAATGAATTTTCTATAATTCTCACATGTATATACATATGGATTCGTGATCGTTAGTGACCCTATCAATTATTTTATTTTATTATCTTATTTTACGAAAAATAATAACTGTGGAGTAATAAGCAATAACTACAAAAAAAAAATAATGAAAAATTTTATACACTAAAACATTCTAAATGCAAATGAATGCAAATTTATTCATGACCATTAATAACATTATCCATTATTTTATTATCTTATTTTACGAGAAATAATACTTGTTAAATAATGAGTCAATTGTTATAATAGAAAGAATAAAAAATTTCAGGCACCAGCACAGCCTAAACACCAAGTGGGTGGGTCGATTGCGGGCATTAACAAGAAGCCTTGTGACTCAACCCGGTTTGAAGCTTACCTATACATGTCAATATTTATTTTTACCGATCGGTATTTAGAATCATATTTCGAATAATCCAGTCTAAATTATTATCGATATTCGAATATAAATATTGATTAAGTGATTTAACATTTTTTTCCATTAAGCTAACTGTTCATCAGTATATACGTGTCAATTTTGAATCTTTTTATATGCAACTCATGTATTTGACAAAAATGTCTTCATTTTTTTTTAATTACACCAGAATTAAACCCACATCACTGAATAGAGAAAGAGAATTGTAACTATTAAGCTATCTCATCAAGGACACAACAATATGTCTTCATATTTGAGAAAGAAAAGTAGCACTCACCAAAATATAGTGGTTCTAGCAAATTATTACTTAAATCCAAGAGATTAAAGAAAGCACCAAAGTGCATTACATTTTTTTTTCTCCTAGAAAAAGTAAACAAAATCTAAGGGCAAATCCCCTTTAATTTCATATGAAACATTACTTTTTGCTACCTAGTCTAGTACACTCGAGTTAATATTTTCGGCAAAACCCTTTTCCCCTTTGTCGATATTTTATCAAAATTATGCTGCCCTTCAAAAGTTTTGTAGTAAAACAAAATGCAAAAGGTGGTGTTACGTACAAAAATATTGCAGTATTGAAATCCCAGAAAGGTACATTTTAGTATCCGAAAGTACAAAATATCATGGTAAAAACACAAACATTAATAATAAAACATTTCGGAGTGGACGATGAGCACAAAACAAGGTTAGATCAAATGACAAACGTGTAAAACGTTGTTGACCCAATACAAGCACAATTGGATAAGATTCAAATTTTATAAATAAAATCATTACTTATAAAATATATTTATATTTATATTAAAACAGAGGTTTGAGGAAAATCAAAATAAAAAAAAGGAAAAAAATTTCAATTTGTTTGTAAAAGCCGACAATTTAAATCTAGGATATTAGACTTGTGTTTAGATTCCTAAATCTATTTCTGAGTTACTAATTTTATGCTCAAATTCCTAATTTTTATTCATGAGTTACTAATAGTAGTAGTATGTGCATAATTATTTTAGATATATTAAGAAAAAGTGAATATTCTTTTAAGCCTAGGTTACTAACTATTTTTTTTGCCTGGATCATTTCTCATTTGTCTCAGAGTAGCATATTTTATGTTCACTCACGTGGAAAAATCATAAATCATATTGAAAAAAATTTAAATATGGCTCCAATACTAGAAGAATTGAACATAACTTTAATATTATATCATATGAAAGTGAGAAAGAATATTCTTTATATTGCGATTAAAATATATCAATAATTGATTTAATTTTGATATGTAATATTTATTAATAAATCAAACTTATGATTAAGGCAGATTTTATCGATATTATGGTCTTTCGATACCTTTTTTTTTTTTTGGGAGATTCCTTGTTAATTTTAAAGAAAAGGAGACTAATTTTGAATTTTTTAACATGGTCAAGAATTTTAAATTATTTAAATAAATATTTGTGTTGTAACTTCTGATCAGTACTCTGATTGTGTAAGTATTCAATCATATATATATTTTTTATTATCCTTTCCATTGGATAGTGATAGAGTCCAATCAAAACTTCATTACCACGATATCCTAAAGAACAAGTTTCAATCCCGAGGAAAAGTAAATGCGTATAATATGATTTTTGGTGCTTCTCGTGGACCCTGAGCTCTCAAATGGAGTTCAATTTCTCTTGAAGATAACAAGCACCCCCCAACCCTAGCCCTTTAATCCGAACATCTCATCATTACTTTCCTAACCTTTTTTTTTTCACTTTTGTCATATGCTTGGATTAGTACTCGTTGTGCCAGCTTTATAAAAATTCAAGCCAAATGGCTTGCGCTCTCTCTCTCTCTCTCTCTCAATCTTCTCTTCTTTTTTTTTTTTTTTTTTTATATCATCATCGTCGTTGTCTGGATGCTAGTGAAAGCATCTTTTCTTGCAATCTTTTTTGTCAGTGAGGGAGAGACCTCACACCTCTCGTGGTGTTGGGAGCGTTCCAGATTCTAGTATCTTTATTGAGCCAGCCTTAGAATTTCTCGTTCCTTCAACAAATTAGGTAATGGCCTTTGGGACATTGTAACTTTATCAGTCAAGAATAGTTTCTCCACGACCCCATCAGCTCGGTTACATTTCGTGGTGCGTAATGGTCATTTTTAGGCACATGGTCCTCATTGGGACTGGTCCGTCTTTAGAATTTAAAAACAAAAATTAAGTTTGGGGCTTAAAATAATTTTGTTGCCCAAATTTAATGTAGTAAGTATGTCTATTTTTTAATAATTTTTCTGTAATAGTAAAAAAAAAAGAATTGTAAGATATATATATTTTTTAAAAAAAAAAAATTGTTTATGAGAAATATTTCTCCAAATTATAGGTTAAACCACAAGCTAAGCATGCATCAAGCCATAGCGACGATGATGCCCAAGCAGCCGCTGAAGTGAACGTTTGCCGGTCGCCGCATTTGGTCAACGAATCAAAGTACCAGTATCTACTCAGGGGAAAGTCGGCCCGCCAAACGGTGATAATCATTTTGACTTTCCATGACCAACTCCCCCTCTGTCCCTCTCTCTCTCTTGTTGCACATTTTCAGGCATTCGACATTTACAAGCCTTGACCATCTCTCTTCATAAAAATCAATAACCCGCTTAGAGAAGTGCACCCATTCATCAATGAAGATTACGGAATATTCTCCAGAAGATTCCAATATTTAATTAGAATTTTCAGGGCACCCCGTAAATTGCCCCTACTCCAATTGGAAATTCCTTGTCACATTGCCCTATAAAACCTATAGTTTAGATGCCGGAATATGAATTGTTACTTCAATAACAACGTTTTTACCATGACCTAATTTCTGTATAGAGGACATAACGATATTTCTCTGTATTTCTTGCTCTTAGCCGAAAGGCCGAGAGAGGTATATATTTCTCTATATTTTAAAACTTTGTTGGTCACAGTGCCCTTTTAACTGTGTTTTTAAATTCAAATCATAAGAATGAAAAAAATAAGATTTAAAAAAAATTAACTCTTTAATAAATTTCACAATATTCAAACTAAATTAATCGAGTAAATTTTAAATACCGATCGATGATAAATAATTTATTACCAAAAAAAAACTTTGTTGGTCATTTTTAACCAAAACCAAAAATAAAGTGGACTTATCTCCAAAAGCCAATATTGATAAGCCTCACAGATAACTCTTTCCTTTTGTGTGGTAAGATATTTTTTTGATATTTAAAATTATATTTTGATTAATTCAGTCTTAATATCGGTCAAATCTCATTTTAAAGAAATTTTCTTAACGTAATTATTTTCATTTTCAATATTCAAACTTAAATTTTAGTTAAAAAATTTAATATTCTTCCCATTAAATCAATTGTCGATAAATACAAATAATTCTCTCTCTATCTGCACTCCATTAGTACTACTTTGTTGTGTAGCGGTCTCAGGGCAAGTTATGATTTATAAAGGGTGACTTCAAAATAAAACAGAACTCACCCCTCCCAAGTTCCAACCATCAAACCAAATTGAAGAATTTTCTCTATACACCTCCCTCTCCATATATGGAACCAAACATGAGCAACTTTCAGTCTCATTGTGTAGAGATATCCATGGAGGTTCACAGAGTTGTTACACCACCCCCAAGAAGCACTTTTGAGAAGCTGAAGAACAGGCTCAAAGAAACTTTCTTCCCTGATGATCCTCTTCGCCAATTCAAAGGACAACCTTTGAAGAAGAAATGGATACTTGGTGCTCAATATGTCTTTCCTATTCTTCAATGGGGTCCTGATTATAGTCTTAAACTCTTCAAGTCTGACATTGTTTCTGGTCTCACCATTGCTAGCTTAGCTATTCCTCAGGTCCCATCATTCAACTTACCATTTTTTGTTTTTCAACCATTTATTACTTTTAGGTAGTTTCTTTCAAGACCACAGTTGACACGTTTTGGTTGACCAAATCATTACATAAAAACAACAGGCTGTATGAGATTTTAAAATTTTCTAAATTATTTTAACGATGAAGAACAACATTGTTTTTCCAGTGTCATTCTATTGATTCATCTTGTGGTGTTTTGACAGGGAATAAGTTATGCAAAGCTTGCAAATTTGCCTCCCATTGTGGGTCTATGTGAGTTTCGTTTATCTTTTTTAAAGTTATTTGTTTCCAACTTTAGTGGTGATTTCATGATTATATAAGCCCCTTTGTTTATTTATGTACGCGCCCTTTCTTTTTGGGTGGGAAAAGATTCAAGCTTTGTCCCTCCACTTGTATATGCTGTTCTTGGAAGCTCCAGGGATCTAGCAGTGGGACCTGTATCAATAGCATCACTCATATTGGGCTCTATGCTTAGACAAGAAGTGTCTCCAACCAAAGATCCTATCTTGTTCCTTCAACTTGCTTTCTCTTCTACCTTTTTTGCTGGTCTCTTCCAAGCCTCTCTTGGACTGTTGAGGTTATTATTTGTCCTTTTATGCATAATCATATATACTACCCTTTTTACCATGATAGAAAATAATTGGGGTTTTTGGTACTTTTGCAGACTTGGGTTTATTATTGATTTTCTTTCCAAGGCTACTCTTATTGGATTCATGGCTGGAGCTGCCATAATAGTCTCTCTGCAGCAGCTTAAAAGCCTTCTTGGTATCACCCATTTCACCAAACAAATGGGCTTGGTCCCTGTTTTAAGCTCTGTATTCCATGAGACCAAGGAGGTACCTCTTTTTGGGCTAAAATGTTATTTTCAAATAATTTAAATTTTATTTCTCTCAATTAAAAACACTCACTACATGAGTGTATTATAATAAAAAAATTCTAGATTAAAATAAATAAATAAATAAGTTAGTCTATATTTTGGAGATAAAGAGTGCATACAACTTTTTCTAACATTTTGATAAATCAATACCAAGTAGGAATTACAGTACTGATTGGTGTGTGTGCAGTGGTCATGGCAAACGATACTGATGGGCTGTTGCTTCCTAGTCTTCCTCCTCTTGACGAGACACATAGTAAGTTTACTTTTACCCTTTCTCTTATTTGTCAAGTCACTGAAATAATTTTTTTTTATCGGATAAAATTAAAAAAAATATATACATTTATAAAAATTTAAATATAAAATCTCAAAAAAAAGTTCTTTACCACCTAACAAAGACAAGTTACCAAAATATTATCCCTTTAGAGGCGCGCGAGCGCGCGATCGCACACACACACACACATATATATATATATACACTTTTTTTTTTGTAATAATGTTTGGGGATTATATGAGACGTGTCCAACAGTCTTAGTAGAAAGAGTGTCCATCGGATCTTGTCCACTAATCCGGTATTTATTGTGGACGGTCCAGATTCGTCTTTTTCTGCTGTGACATATTTATTTGGGAGACACTTGCAAAGACCTCTGATTTGTAGGATTGCACCGGAGTGATGAAAGAAAAAAGGCAATAAAAATAGAAATGATGGAGAGTTTTCTTATTTTCTGCCTGTGATTCTCCCATTCTCATGCCCAAGCCTTTTTCCTCCGGACTAAAAAAAAAATAATAGAATGAATGGGTATCAGATTTCTTGTATTTTTATAAAATTGTAATAATATATCTATTTAATAAATTATAATTATAACCCATATTTTTCAAGTTTAGTGATAGATCACCGGATTCTATTAATTAAGATCTCAGTTTAAATTTTAAAAATAAAAAAATAAAATTATTAGAAGAGTCGATTTCTAAATTAAAATCATAACTTTTTAAACCGAATTAATTAAATTTTTTGAATAACAATAATCAAGCATCGAAAAAATAAATTACATATATACATCAAATTTATGTTGGGCTCAAAACAAGCTCTAGTTTGGAAAAGGCCCACAAATGTTTTGGATAAACAAGATTGGGCTCAGACAAACCGAATCTCAGCTCCAAGAAATTAAGGGAAAATTTTCACCAAACCGCGCCCAATAATACAAACCTTTTGCTTTTGGCTCCTTCCTAAGAAGATAGGGTTGATGTCCTGCCTTTTGAGAACCTGAATTGTGTAGGGTATGGAGGTATAGATATCCATACGTCCATTCAGTCATATATGATGTATACATATCTGATTTTCTTGGAATTTGTTTTTTGGAAGAGCATGAAAAGACCAAAGCTATTCTGGGTGTCAGCTGGAGCCCCTCTTGTCTCTGTGATCCTCTCCACTCTACTTGTTTTTGCATTCAAAGCCCAACATCATGGCATCAGTGTGGTAAGTAGCCCCTTTTTTAGGGGAAGGGACCCACCTCTCTCTCTCTCTCTACGATTATTTGAATCGATACTTTTTGTTCTATTTTATCATTGAATAATCGAACTCACGGTATTTGATCTATAGATTGGAAAATTACAAGAAGGATTAAATCCCCCATCATGGAACATGCTGCACTTTAGTGGAAGCTATTTAGGGCTGGTAATTAAAACTGGTATTGTCACAGGAATTATTTCCCTCACCGTAAGTTCCATCTTTTTGTCCTTTTTTAATTACTAGTTTTTCATCAGTATTAATCATAACTTTTTAGGCATTTCAGCTTGAAGTTTTCTTTGTTGGTTGCAGGAAGGAATTGCAGTTGGAAGGACGTTTGCTGCTTTGAAGAACTACCAAGTAGATGGTAACAAAGAAATGATTGCAATTGGGTTGATGAATATGGTTGGCTCTTCTACTTCTTGCTATGTTACAACAGGTGAATTATTCAAAGTAACATTAATCTGCAAAACAAGAAACGTTTACATTAAATATACATTACCTTTAGCATTGCCAAATGTCACAGGGGCCTTTTCGCGGTCAGCGGTGAATCACAATGCGGGGGCGAAGACTGCGGTTTCAAACATAGTAATGGCAGTGACAGTCATGGTAACACTCCTCTTCCTAATGCCACTATTCCAATACACTCCAAACGTTGTACTAGGAGCCATCATAGTCACAGCCGTGGTAGGCCTCATCGACATTCCTGCTGCCTACCAAATTTGGAAGATCGACAAATTCGATTTCATTGTCATGTTATGTGCATTTTTGGGAGTCATCTTCATCTCTGTCCAAGATGGTCTTGCACTTGCAGTAAGTAGCAATGTTCTCCTCAAAACCTTATGTTGCTCGTATTATTTTTGAGGACTATATTATAAATTTAATAATTGACAATAAAGAAAATTTCCAGGTTGGGTTATCTATATTCAGGATCCTATTGCAAGTCACCAGGCCAAAAATGGTCACATTAGGGAACATTCCTGGGTCACACCTATACCGCAATCTTGATCATTATAAAGAGGCTGTGACAATTCCTGGATTCCTTATATTAAGCGTTGAAGCCCCAATTAACTTTGCTAACACCACTTACCTTAATGAAAAGTATGTTTTCATTTTTCTTTTTTTAATATATTTTTCTTCCATATATTTCATATCTTTTTCCCAATTTTTTAGCTGCCAGTGCTGTATTTATACGTTTAGAATTTAAATAGGGTTTATTGCTAACAGGGTTACGAGATGGATGGAGGAATATGAAGCAGAAAATGAAGAAAAAACCAAGCAAGCCAGCCTGCACTTTGTGATCCTGGAACTATCTGGTAAGTCTATTTTTCAACATTATTTATTTTGCTCAATTTGTTTTAAGAATTATCATGTTGAAATTATGTATATAAAAGCAATGATCCTTGCTCTTTTAGTTAAATAAGTTTTATAATATATTTTTAAAATAAAATTTCTGGGGGAAGGGAGCTGCAATGTTGGTCACCCCTACCTAACTTTTCATCCCATAAAGCTTGAATCTATTTATCTTTTTTTTTTTTACAAGAATTTAAATATGGGATTACCAAGTTAAGGGAAAGAGATTTATACCACTAGACTATCTCTCGGGGATGAATCTATTTACCCTTCACATGCCCTAAAGTGAGAAGAAATTGTTATTTGCAGCTGTAAGTGCCATAGATACAAGTGGGGTTGCATTCTTGAAGGATTTGAAAAAGACAATGGACAAAAGGGATCTTGAGGTAAGCACAAACATGCATAAAATTCTAGTCCTCTATTCTTTGCTACATTTTTGCCCAATGAGCATCATGAATGTTGCACTTAAATTCTTTGATATTGTTGAACAGCTTGTGCTAGTGAACCCAATTAGTGAAGTGATGGAGAAATTGCAGCGGGCAGATGAAGCCGGCGAATTTTTCCGACCAGATTTTCTTTATCTGACCGTGGGAGAAGCCGTGGCATCCCTCACCGCAACCATGAAGGCTCAATCTTCACACCACCTATGCTGAATGTGCTGACCTACCTATTATTAGCTACCCCTTCTCATTTCTTTAGTTCTATCAAAATAAGTAGAAAAGTATTGTAGCATTATAATTTTTATCGATATTTTTTTTATACTATCGTATATCTGTAATCATATTCTAACTAATTTAATTCGAACGCTTATCAAGTTTATTTTTAAGGGACAGTTCTCTTAATATAATTTTTTCTATTCTTAAATTTTAAATTTAAAACTTAATTAACAAATTTAGTAATTTTATCTACTAAATCAATTATACATTAATATCTTTATAACTAATTTGAATATAAGTGAAGTTAAATCAATGACCTATGTATTATACTCCTTGGCATATAATCTATGGGTTTTCTTCCACCTCCCAAAAATAAATCCTCTTTAAAATTTCAAGAGAAAAAAAATAAATTAATTATTAAATATATATCAATCAAAAATAATATTTAAATATATGTAAAAATATTTAAAATGTTAAATAAGTATATGTGAAAGTTAACGACCCCTTCCCTTCCGATACGATTAACTCCAAACAATTGCCGTAGCAATCTGGGAGGGTGAATTTCTGGATTTCGATTCGACCGAACTTGCTTGGACTATAATATAATTTGAGTCCTATATTAAAAAGGAATTTGTCTTTTACCTTGAAACCGAAAGATATAAATCCGATCAAATTTTTTTAAATTAAATAATTAAATATTTTATCGCTTAATAAAAAAGATTTAAAAAAATTAATTCTTAAAATTAATCTCATTTGAATCGTATTAATTAAATAAAAGTTCATATACTTATGATGAAAAAAAAAAGACGAATCGAAAGAAGAGATGGAGGATAACTGCATGGCAAATTATATGGTTAAAAAAAAAAATCTATTCAATAGCAATTTATCATTTAAATTATAAGGATTATCATAAGAATTGTTTCCCTCATGAAGAGTGATTTTTTTCTTCCAGGCTAAATAAAGATTTTTCCAGCAGATGCCCTTTGTCTAAATAATAACAATAATTAAAAATAATCTTATTTTTTTGATAATTCATTTGAAAAATTATATCACATCTACCCATTTGTTGATTTTTTTCTGCATACCCTAAAAAAGGTTTATTGAATTTTTCTTAAAACAATACTATTTCATTAAATGAATGGTGACGTCATAAAAGTTTGTTTTTCCAATTTTCCGAAACAAGATTATAAATTTTGGAACTTATCATTAACAAATGAAATGATAGACGGGACACTACTGCTTGCTCTGTGCATAGCCACATCGACACTAGCACCACAAATATAAAGACTCCAGCACCAAAAAAAAATATAAAGACTCGCATGTTATGACGGTAAAGAGAGGTGTATCGACCGATAGATGGTTCAGTAAAATATAATAATAAATTTTTTAATTAAAATTTTAAGTTTAATTTATAATTTAAATATAAAAAAATTATAATAAAAAAATAAGTTCTTTAAATAAATCATTATAAATTTTAAATCGAATTGATCGAAATATAATTTTAGATATCATTAATATAATATAAAAAAAAGTGGGGTGCAAGACAAAGTGAGCAAGTGATGCCATTGGACTCTTTGGCCAAGCCCATTTGGGATGAGAGGGAGAATTGCACTTGCGAAGAAGGGAATCAAATAGTTTTTAAGAGAATGGTTTAGATGTATAAATTAATTTTTTGTGATTTTAAATTTAAATTTTTATATAATAAATAAACAAAAAGAAGGGATTCAAGTACGAGAGCCCAAGGAAGAGAACTAGTGGAATCAAAGCGATCTGTTGCTGAAACTGAACCCGGTTCCCAAGAAGATCCCTGTTCTGGTTCACAATGGAAAGCTGGTTTGAGTGCGGTCCGGTACATTGAAGAGGTTCTTGAAACAATCAGCTCAGGAGAGAGGGAGAGATAAACAGAGAGAGAAAGATAGAAAGTGGAAGAGAGATGAAGAGATAGAGAGATAAGTTAAGAAACAGAGATAGAAGGAGTGAGTATGCTCAAAAATTAATTCCAATTCATATTATCATTATCTTCTAATATTAAGTATTTATACCTTTTTTTAATTATTTTTATTTAACTATAAATTAATTAATCACTTAACTATACTAATTAATTATTAGTTATTATATCAATTAATCACATATTATTACATATGTCCTTCTACTCTCAACTTCTTTTTATTGGAAGTAGATAAAATGGAAGTTTTAAAAAATATTTTAATACCTTATTTTTTATACTTATCTTTATCCATCGTCTTCAAGAAGGTGTCAAATCCTGTTTTTAAACTATAAAAACTTCTAATTTTCAATCTTATTCATTCAGTCTTTGTTTTCACCGGAGATGGTTTTCTTCAATGTCCATGGCCAATTCTTAGAGTCTTTCTTCAATGGCTTCATATCATATTGCTTTTATTATTTTTTCAAGATTTATTTAGAAATATAAATTCTGATATCAATTTATAATAAATCAGTTCAAGAGATAGAGAGTGAGAGAGAGAGAGGAGGGAGAGAGAGAGAGAGAGAAACGTAGAGAGAAAAAGAGATAGAGAGAGAGAGAAAGATAAGAGAGTATGCTCAAAGCTCAATTCCAGTTCATATTGTCATTGTGTTTTAATTTCAAATATTTACACATTTTTTTTAATTATTTTTATTTAATTGCTAACTAAATAACCATTTAACTATACTAACTAATTATTAGTTGTTATCCTCTTGTCTTTACGATAGGTCCCACACTTGGTTTTGGGCCGACTACATTGATAAGAGGATAAGAAACTTTTTTAACCAAGACATTGGTTATTGGTTCGAGTGTTAGAAATAGAAAAGATAAGTTCATGGAGAACTCATCTTTTTAATGGGTTCAAAAGTTAACTTAAGCAAATTCATCGGATATTAAGGTCAGAAAAAATATTTTTCCTTTTAGTATATTTTTTCTTTTCAAAAATGAAAAATATATATATATATATTTAACTTTCTTATATTTTAATAATGTTTTTTTTTGTCTTATTATTATTGTTATTATTATTATTATTATTTGGTTTTGGACGAGTTTGGAGTCTTGCTATAGTGAAAATTTTGAATCGCAACTCTGCAAAATGAGCTAGTCCCATAGTCCTACCTTGCCAAGTGGACGCCAATGAGTGATGTCTCCCGTGTTTTCAAAACGTGTGCTTCAAGTAGTCTACCATGTTTTTTTTTTTTTTTTTTTTTTTTTTTTTTTTTACATGAAAATTTAAATTTAGATCGGTTTGAAGGGAGTTCTGAATATTAAACTGTTTTATTGAAGACAAGTAATCTACCATGTGTCCCTCCTTAGCAATGCCCTGTTGCTCCAGATTAGATTCTTGAAATTGAATTTTGAAAAGAAATAGAAAAAATATCGTTCCTTAATAATAGACTCAAAAGTTAAAGTCAACATAAATTAATTGGTTACCGGATTCGAGGGAAAAAAAAAAAACAATAGTCTTCCCCTCTCCGCCCATGTAGACTCGTGCAGAGCCATGGTAGTCCACCTGGCCCGCCTTTTTTGGGCTTGGATAGCTAATTTGGGCCCAAACTAGACTGAGAAAATCTAATGCAATTAAGATGGAGTTGGATTTGGGCAAACAGAGCTTAAGTCCAAATATATTTGTGTTTGCCCGCCTTAGACCCAGCCAAAATTTAGCCTTCATCTAAAGTTGACCCGGAAACTTCATTGGAGTCGAAATCTTGTTGAAAAATGTTCGTATATAAATTAACCCTTTTAAACCGCTTAAACAAAATAATAAATGTCTATGTTTGAAGTATAGGGATGATGTTATGCTTTTATACACAGGACCTCTCCGGGATTAACCATATGGTATTCCATGCTTTACATTTTACTAGTTTTGGCCGCGCGAGGGGTGTCATGAATTGTATTTTTTACCATACAATCATTTATTAAATTTATAATTTGGTTAATATCTAAATTAAAATATTGTCTAAATGAATAAAAACTACAACATATATCAGTGACAAAAAAAAGAGTTTAACAACTAAAGTTTTAAAAACAAACCAACGAATGAGTAAAGAAAAAACCCTATATTAAAAAAAGACGAAAGACAAAAGAGAAAAAAAAAATTAGGTTAAAAAAAAAAAGGATGAATGGACAAGTAGGGTCCAAAAAAAGAGAAAAAATCTGTCTTAAAAAGACGAAGGATCTAAGGAAAAAAAAATTGAGTTAAAAAAGAGCAAAGATTTAAAAGAAAAAATATAAAATATGGTTTAAAAATAAAATGATAATCATAGATGAAACAAAAAAAAAAAAAACAAAAAACCTATGTTCATAAAAAGGACTCAAGAGGAAAAAAATGGTTAAAAAATAAAAAAGCAAGGTTTTAAATGAAAAAGAACAAGAGTAGGACAACCATTTGTGGGACCGAAAAAAACAAAAGATGTTCCAGAAAGACAAAAAATTTAAACGAAAAAACCCAATAAAAAAAGTGGAATGATCTAAATGACCTCAAAAAAAAAAGTGTGATCCCATAAAAGTGAAGGACCAGACGGTTAAGTAGGGATGTCAAAAAAGAAGGCTACGACAAATACACAAGAATATTCCAAGCAATTGATGAGGGATCCAAGTGTTACATAAAATGTTACAAGATAACATGAATCGTTGACGCTGCACTTCTTTAATTATAAATCTCATAGAAAAATAAAATTTTAAAAAGTTAATCTCTTAATAGATTTTATAATATTTGAATCAGATTAATTGAGTAAATTTTAAATACCGATTAATGGTAAAATATCCACTTACACCAAAGTAGAAAAAAAAAAAAAAGATAACACGAATTCCAAGGTTAATCTATATATAAACACAAGAAAAAGTGTTATACTACCATAATTAAAATTAAAAAACAAATAACATATATAATTTCAAAAATTCTAACCCTAAATGTTATTTTCCTGTTAAAAATTATCTTAATTGTAATATTTCGCCTTTTAAGTAAACTTTTGACTTTACCCATCAGAGGACATGAAAGAAAAGAATAATTAAAAAAAATTGATTTGGACTATTTTCTCTTTATATCACTTGCTGTTGTCGGACCAAGACTAATAATAATTTGGTATCTCAGTTAAAAAAAAAAAAAAAAAAAAAAGAACTCTCATTAAACCTAAGAATTAAAAGTGCAAGTGCACCAACTAGGGAGGAAAATAACAAGAACAAAAGGGCAGGAACAAGAGGCAGGAAAGGAATTTATAGAGCGCCTGAAACTACTAGGAGGGGAGGCTGGTGACAACCCTTATTTGGTTTGACACCTTTGGCTATGCAGACGTGGTTTGGTACCATTTTTTTCAAGATTCTTTAAAACTATTCCCCTAGGGTTTGAAATTTCAAACCCTACAAAAGCAAATTATCTACAAAATACTCGACGAGCTCTGACTGATTCAATGAAAAGGATATTGATATCCCTTAATTATGTTTCGATTTGATTTAATACGAAAATAAAAAAAATCACGTCGAGAAATCTCCTAAAAAAAAGTGCTTGATGTATTTTTATCATCCATTCAACTTCTTTTTGAAAATTAGATATCTTTAGTGTGAATTAAATTCACAAATTATAAACATCAAACAGGCGTAATAGACTAAGTAAAACTCTTACCCTCAAAACGAATACTAAAATATACATATGTTAATGATTGAAACTAATTTCGAGCATCATATTAAGAATTTTTTTAATAAAACTCAGTGAAAAAGATATTTATTTATTTGGTGTTGAGAAAATTGAAATTGTTAATTGTAAAAGCAAAAATATAGAAAAATATTTCCCCTTGACAAGTGCCTTTGTCGAACATGACGTGTGCACTTACGCAATTGAAGAAAAACTTAGAATGGTAGTAGGAATTCTATTTTGAAAAAGACATGCCCCCCACAAAGTCACGTGCCCATTAACACAGGTAACGCTCCCCTTCCTAGTCCTCCCCACTCCACATTGAATTGAAAGCTTCTTCAGAGACAGACAGAGAGGGAAGGAAATGGAGGAAGAAGTAATGCTATTGGATTGCTGGCCAAGCCCATTTGGGATGAGAGTGAGAATTGCACTTGCTGAGAAAGGAATCAAGTATGAGTACAAGGAAGAGGATTTGAAGAACAAGAGCGATCTGTTGCTGAAAATGAACCCGATTCACAAGATGATCCCGGTTCTGATTCACAACAAAAAACCGGTTTGCGAGTCACTTATAGCGGTTCAATATATCGATGAGGTTTGGAAAGAAACGTGCCCTCTGTTACCCTCTCATCCTTATGAGAGAGCCATCTCTAGGTTCTGGGCTGACTACATCGATAAAAAGGTACTTCTCCTTTTGCCTTGTTCCTTTTTGATAAAAATATACCCTCCGAGAAATTAAAAATATAAAAAATATAATTTAGAATTTTTTACATACCGTATTTGTATATTATGTATAAGTGAAGATCGATGAATTCAATCCTCTGCACTCAACCCCACTATATAATTTGGCCATCTGATCTTCACCGGTGAATTTGATACTCCAATCACTTCACGAGATAGAACAAAGCTCTCCCATCACATAAGACGGGATCATGGGTCGATCTCCTTTCATGATTAATTTGATTCGAATTTAATTTAAAAAATAAATATATATACATACAGTCACGTGACGTATTATTATTTGTACTTATAAAATATACTTTGTAATTATAATATTGGGGGTTGTGTGCATGCAGTATTACATATTTGTATACGTTTTGATTTTTTCATAAATATGATTATTCATTAATAATAAAAAAATTTCCTGAATTTGCATCGCAGGTATACATAATAGGGAGAAATATGTGTTCAACAAAAGGGGATGAACAAGAGGCAGCAAAGAAGGAATTCAGAGAGTGCCTGAAACTCCTAGTAAGTCAGCTGGTTGACAGGCCTTATTTCGGCGGTGACACTTTTGGCTATGTGGACGTGGCTTTGGCGCCGATCTACTGCTTTTTCGGTGCATACGAGACCTATGGAAATTTCAGCATAGAAGCAGAGTGCCCTGAGCTGGTGGCTTGGGCCAAAAGATGTGCGGAGAGGGAAAGTGTTTCCAAGTCTCTCCCTGACCAGAAAAAGGTCATGGAGTACGTCTCTCAGGTGAGGAAGCTTTTTGGGTTGGAATAGGCGATTGTCGGCGGTTGTCCTAAATGTTATATTGACACTCTGATGTGTCAATTTTGCGTCATGATCGTGTGGTCAAGAAACAAAGATATGGTGAAAGTTTGTAAAATCTTGGGTTGATACAAGTGATGAATAAAAATTCCAAGTTGGTACAGCAGAACACATGGCCATGTTGAACAATAGAGTTATAAAGAGGCTGTGACAATTCCTGGATTTCTCATATTAGGCGTTGAAGCCCCGATTAACTTTATTAACACCACTTACCTAAATGAAAAGTATGTTTTTTTTTTTAATTTTTAATATATTTTCTTCCATATATTTCATATTTCCCCAATTAGAACTTAAATAAGGTTTATTGCTAACAGGGTTGTGGGATGGATGGACGAATATGAAGCAGAAAATGAAAAAAAAAAAAAAAAAAAAAAAAAGCAAGCAAGCTTGCCCTTTGTGTGTTGATACCATAGATCGAACTTCGAACCCGAGGTGTAAGTCCCGTGGGAAACCATAATCACTGGGTCAATGTTCTACGATGCAAGCTTGCCCTTTGTGCTAACCTATTAGATACCCCCTTCTCATTTCGTTATTTCTCTCAGAATAAGTAGAAAAGTATTACAGCATTATAATTTTTATAGCTAATTTTAATACAGGGAAAGTTAATTCAATGATCCATGTAGTATGCTCTTTGGCATATGATTCATGGGTCCCCCCACCCAATTAAATCGTCTTTAAGAACCTAACGAGGGAGAGAAAAAAAATGGAGAAAGAAAAAATATAATAGATAGCAATTTTTTTAAATTTTTTGAATAGTTTATTTTTTAAAATTTTTAAACATTAATTTTATTTAATTTTTATTTTTTATATTAAATTATTGTATAATTGATTTTAAAGTTTGAGATTAAGATTTGTTATCGTTGTTTTTCAAATAAAGATTTTTCCGGCAGATGCCCTTTGTCGAAACAATAACAATAATTTAAAAAGAAAAAGAAAATCATGTGTGCGACCACAGCCCGATCCAAACAGGCCTACTACGCTCACAATTTCTTTTAAAAAAAAAAAAGAAGAAAAAGCTGTCAAGCCCGCAAAAATAACCGGTCAGCTGGTGTCAGATAATGATATTAGATTGGATTTAAAGGCAATTAAGCAGATTGCTTTATACGAAATAATCTTATTTTTGGATAATTCATTTGAAAAATTTTATCACATCTATCAATTTGTTGAATTTTTTTCTGCATACCCAGAAAAAGGTTTATTGAATTTTTTAAAAACAATTCTATTTCATCCAATGGATGATGACGTCATAAAAAGTTTGTTTTTTCCTTGACAAAATTATAAATTTTGGAAAACTTGTCGTTAAAAGATGAAATGATAGACCGGACACTACTTTTTATTTTGTCTTGGTTTGGCCACCACTTAGTATTCAAAGTTTCATATAAATTAATATAGATCGACCACTATAGGATCCATTTTGTAGAGATAGATCTCTCAATATTATTTTTTTTTTTTGTGTTTAGGGGGAGTCAAACTCTCAATGTAGTGAATGGATGAAAATATTCATTCTACCTACGTCAATGAGGATTGGTTATACCATACACTACTGTTGACTCTGGGCATCGACACCATCTTGAAAATTATGCGCCTTAAAACAATAAATTAAAACATGAGGAAAGCACTTATGCACTACACATATAAGACTCTTCTCGCACTCTCGTTCTTGATTCCCTTCTCCACAAGTGCAATTGCACTCTCATCCCAAATGGGCTTGGCCAAAAGTCCAATAGCATCACTTCCTCGCCCATTTGCTTTACAACCCCCTTCTGTCTTGTGACTCGCAGGCGAGGAAGTGATGCTATTGGACTTTTGGCCAAGCCCATTTGGGATGAGAGTGCAACTTGCACTTGCGGAGAAGGGAATCTAGTACGAGAGCGCGAGGAAGCGGACTTGTGGAATAAGAGCGATTTGTGGCTGAAACCGAACCCGGTTCACAATAAGATTCTAGTTCTGGTTCACAATGGAAATTCGGTCCAAGTCACTCATAGCGGTCCAATACATTGACGAGATTTGGAAGGACAAGAGTCCTTCAGAAGTAGGTATGACTTCTTATACCAGACAGAGTCGATGGTGAGTTTACAGTGACTTCCACTTACTGGATTCAAAAGGAGTGGCCAGGGCAGCAGGTGGAAGTGGAGGACTAAAATTGGGTGTGAAGACTAAAATGTCCTGAAAGAGTCAAGGTTTTTATATGAATGGTTGCGAAAGGTGGAATTTTGACTAAGTTCGAACTCATGAGAAGGATAATTGTGGAAGAGGGGATTTGCGACATCTGCAAGAAGGGTGAGGAATCTATGGAACATGCTTTGAGGGGATGCATCCATGCAAGAGCCAGCCGAAGGAAGTTGGTGCAGAGAATTAACACAGTTGAAAGCTTCTAGAGGGAGCGAGGTTGTGTGTGGCTTAAGAGTAGGGTTGCCAAGAAGTTTCAGCTAGAATTGGAGGAGGAGATAGTGAGCTTTGCGCTGATCTGTGGTCCGTTTGGAAGTCAAGGTGCTGTATGATCTGTTAGTAGAAGCTAAAGCCTCCTCCGTAGGATGTCAAAAGGGTGTTGAGTATGGTTAGGGCGGCCTTGAGAAGCCTCAACTTGGATAGGAGGGAGGAGGAAGGGGTATGTGTTTCCTAGACAGGACCTCCTGTAAGCAAGATTAAGCTTAATGTGGATGGAGGAGTTCGGATGGAGGGAAGCAAAGCAAGTACAGGTGGCCTCTTCAGGAACAATAGAGAAAAGTGGATCCATGGCTTCTGGGCCAATGTGGGGTCAACAAATGGTGAGGTGGTGGAGCGTAGTGGTTGAGAGAGGGGTTGTTGACAGCCAAAGTCGGGGGCTTGGGGAGCTTATTGTCGAGAGTGACTCCCTCACTGTTATCACTACTATAAACAGGGGGTGGGTGTCAACCATCCTTGGAGGAATTTAGTCCTTGATTGCAAAGAGCTCATGAATGAGTTGGGCATTTCAGAGATCAAGCATATTTACAGGGAGACAAATAGGTGTGCTGATAAGTTCGTGGAGCTGGGAAAAAAGGACTGGCCTGCATGAAGCCTGTGATCCTTTGCCTAAGGTGGAAGCCTTCTTAAAGCTTGATGCATAGGGAGTCTCTTGGGTGAGGAATAGGAGGCTTCCTTTGGATATGTAGTCCCCCTAGTAGGTTGCTGGTCTTCTACGCTCCTGGGAGCATTTGTTCAGGTACTGTTTTCATCGTGTTTCTTTTGTTTGTTCTACTCTTCTTGCACCCAAAAAAGGGCCGAGTCCTTTGTTGCCCTCTCTTCCTTCTGATAGGGCCCATGCTAGGTTTTGGGCTTGCTGCACTTTTTTTTTTATCTGAATTTATAGGTATTCGTAATCATATTTAGATTAATTCAGTTCGAATTGCTATTAGACCATTTTTAAGATAAAACTCTTCTAATATAATTATTTCCATTTTTAAAATTTGAATTCGAATTTTGAATGAAAGATTTAACATTTTTCATATTAAATCAATTGTCCTTTGATTCAGGCTTACTATGTTGATGAGAAGGTACATTTCCTTTTGGTATGTTTTTCTTTTCAAAAATGAAAATTTTACATAACACACATATTAACTTTTTAATATTTTAATAAAGTTTCTTTATCTTGTTATTATTATTATTATTATTAGTATTTGGTTTTGGGCGAGTTTGGAGTCCTGGTATATTAAAAAATTTGAATCGTAGCTCTGCAATTGTTTCGAGTGTAAATGGGGTGGTTTGCAGTCCGTCCTTGTCGTGTGGATGGCGGAAGAGTGATGTCTTGAATATATATATATATATATATATATATATATATATTTGTAATTTGAATCTGACATAATCAAATTAGATAAATAGGATTTGTACCATTAGATTGTTTTCTTGGGGACGATGTCTCGATATATTCAAAATGTGTTGGGTACTCACTACCAGAAATGTTTTGGGTACCAATATTTCGTTGGTTTAGTAAGAAAGGTATTAGCACCCCACACGAAAAATCAGAGTTTGACTCTTGGTAGTGGTAAAAATGACGTTGGGAGATCTCTCTCTCAATTGGGACCTGACAATAGCTCTGTCAAGATTAGTCAGAGTAAAAATTCTGGATATTTGATGGTGAACCAAGTCCGGAGGACAAAAATATATATACATATATATATATATATATATATGTATATATATATATATATATATGTTAGGTACTCTACCATTTGCCTTTCTCCGCCCATGTAGTCCACCTGCCCAAAACTAGACTGAGAAAATCAATCAAATTAAGATGGCCAACGGAGCTAAGGTCCAAATATTTTGTTTTTTTTTTGGTGATAGGTCCAAATATTTTGTGTTTGTTTGCCCCGCCTTGGACCCAGCCTAAAGTTTTGCCTTCATCCAAAGTTGACCCGGAAATTTCATTCGAGTCGAAATCGTGTCCGAAATATGTCCAGATGTAAATTAACCCGTTTAAACAAAATAACAAATGTTTATGTTTGAAGTATTGGGATGATGTTTCGCTTTTATACACGAGATCTATCCGGGATTAGTTATATGGAGTTCCTTGCTTCACATTTTATGGGATTAAGTATCACATGATGTGTTACAATTCCATACGTTTATGTTTAATTTTAGAAGTTTTGTTAAAATAAAAGTTATGCAAAATACAGATAGGGTTATTAGGTTCTCTGAATTTTGTTGTTGCCATAAACTTTGTTTTGTTTTTTTTTTTTTAGTTTTCAAATCCGGTATCTGGATTTTATTCGATTAATCCGGTTTGAGTATTATAGTATCAATTTTAAGAGTTGGCTCTCACAAATCATTTTTCATCATTCCCATTGCTCAAACACGAGACTTCTGATTAAGAGATATAATATTCTTAACGACTCAATTTAAAGGAGTTTTGTGTTATCATAAACTTATGTTATATAAATTGTCTTAATACATTAAGGGTTTTCGAGTAAATGTACTAAGAAACTTGTTAAGAATGAAAAATAATTTATGTTTGCATCTCAATTAAATTCTTCCAATTTTTTTTTCTTTTTAAGAACAAATACCAAAACCTCAAGCTCAACAACTAGAACGTACGCATACGTTAATGGTTATAACTAATTTCTAGCATAATATAAAGAATTTAATAAAACTCAGTGAATGAGATATTTATTTATTTGGTATTGAGAAAATTGAAAATGTTAATTGTAAAAAGCAAAAATATAGAAAAATATGTCCTCTTGACAATTGCCTTTAGGCGGCGTCAACGAGTAGATATCGAACCTGACGAAAGCACTTACGCCACTGAAGAAAACCCTAGAGTGGGAGTAGGAATTTTATTTTGAAAAGACATGCCACAACAAGCGCGCGGATCTATAAATAAAATTAACCCCCCCACATTGAATACAAATCTCCTTAAGAGAGAGAGAGAGAGAGAGAGAGAGAGAGAGAGCAGAAAATGGCAGAGGAAGTAATACTATTGGATTTCTGGGCAAGCCCATTTGGGACGAGAGTGAGAATTGCACTTGCTGAGAAAGGAATCAAGTATGAGTACAGGGAAGAGGATTTGAAGAACAAGAGCGATCTGTTGCTGAAAATGAACCCGGTTCACAAGATGATCCCGGTTCTGATTCACAATAAAAAGCCGGTTTGCGAGTCACTTATAGCGGTTCAATATATCGATGAGGTTTGGAAAGAAAAGTGCCCTTTGTTGCCCTCTCATCCTTATGAGAGAGCCATTTCTAGGTTCTGGGCTGACTACATCGATAAGAAGGTACTTCTCCTTTTGCGTTATTCCTTTTTGATAAAAATATACCCTCCGAGAAAAAAAATATATCATTTGGAATTTGGTGATTCAGGCTCTCGTTTATTTATTTATTTTATATATCTCTTATTTATATGTTATATATACGTGAGGATGGTTGAATTCAATCCACTGCACTCAACCCCACGATATAATTTGGCCATCTAATCATCAACCATACATTAATTACAAATTATGAATTAAGAAATTGAGATTGATGCAAAGCAATAGCAATTCCCTGTCAACCTTCTTGATGTTGCCAGAGTGAATACGGGGGATGGTTCCCCTTTTAAAAGTAGATGCTTTTTGTACAAATTATTATTTGTACGTATAAAATATACTTTGTAGTGATTTATATTAGTTTAACATTTGTAGTGTTTTATTGGGTTGTTGTGTGGATGCAGTATTACATATTTGTATACGTATTGATTTTTTTCATAAATATGATTATTCATTAATAATAAAAAATTTTCTGAATTTGCATCGCAGGTATACCACACAGGGAGAAAAATGTGTACAACAAAAGGGGAGGAACACGAGGCAGCAAAGAAGGAATTCAAAGAGTGCCTGAAACTCCTAGAAACTCAGCTGGGTGACAAGCCTTATTTCGGCGATGACGCTTTCGGCTATGTGGACGTGGCTTTGGTGCCATTCTACTGCTATTTCGATGCATACGAGATCTATGGAAATTTCAGCATGGAATCTGAGTACCCTAAACTGGTGGCTTGGGCCAAAAGATGTGTGGAGAGAGAGAGTGTTTCCAAGTCTCTCCCCGACCAGAAAAGGCTCATGGAGAGGATCTCTCAGGCAAGGAAGCGTCTTGGGTTGGAATAGGTGACGGTCGGTGGTTGTCCTTGATGTTGTATTGACATTTTGATCTGTCAATGTTTGTGTGGTGATCGTGTGGTCAACAAGAAATAAAAGTACGGTGAAAGTTTGAAGTTTGTAGTTTCAATATTGAGAGGGTATTTGGTTCACGTTTACAAATTAAAATTAGAATCGAAATTAAATATTAAATATTTTGATATAAGTATTACAAAACCTATATTTTTCTTTAGATTTTACAATTTTTTATTTTGATGGTTTTATTTTTAAATATTTAATTTTATTTCATTAATTCAAACAATTTATATGAATTTAAATTCAACTCTTGATTTTTATTTCGTTAAAGTATCTCCTTGATGTATTGTACGGTGGAGGCCACAGCAGACTTTGCTCGATGATTTTTATTTTAGACAAGAAAGAAAATAATTGATGAACGATGTTTTTATTTCCTTTGGGTTATTTAAATAAATTCCCAAATTACAAATGGAAAAACAATACAAGTTATTAATTCTCTTCCTCATGTTCACTCTTTCTTCTTTACGGGAGTTTGAGTGGTAACTGGTTTCCTTCTTTTCAAATTCTAACAACGGTTATATTATTGAATCAAAAGCTAGAACTTGGGGATTGGGGTTGTGTTTAGAAATTAAATCAAAACCCACTCTTAACATAGGGTTCCGAGTAAAATTCAAATTTCAAAAATGATTAAAACTCCAAACCTAACTCTGAAAAAGCCTTTGAACACACTAAACATCGGAAAATTTTAAAATTTAGGATTTTCCTCAATTCCGGTCTGATATAGGGCTCGGGGGCTGCATATGTATCAGAAAGTCAGTATAAGTGTTTGGCAGACATTTAACGCCGTAGATTAAATAATATATCATATCATAAAGTTATGAAAATTAAAAAAGAAAATAAAAATTCTCGGTAGTAGATTTATTAACAAATTTATTGGGATTCTCCTCGTACGGTGGGAGCTTTTTTATTATTTACTTAGCAGCAAAAGAAGGGAAAAAAAATCACAGCGACTGTAGCGGAGTATGAATTTCAGACTATAAAGTTGATGTGTCGAAGTAACGTCGACACGAAGGACTAGACTGGAAACCGGGCCGGTTTGGGCCCGACAACCGGCCCGGCTGACCCGGGGCAAGCCCGAAACCGGAACCGGCCCAAGGCTACAGTAAACCGGCCCGGCCCGGAACCGTTTCCTGTAGCGGGTCGGGCCTGTTCAAATTTCCCCTTTTTTTTGAATTTTGAAATTTTTTTCCAATTTTACTCCTCCCAACAGCTATAAAACGACTACTTTTGAGATTATTTTGATCCATAGGGTCAAAAAATTTTCCTATAAATACCTTATACCCCATTTCCAAAATCTCCACAACAAAATCTCTCTTTCTCTCTCACATCTACATTCTCTCAATATTACTACATTCTCTTATTATTATTTCCTTTGTATTACCATTTTTTATATCATTTCCATCATTTTCTACACTATTATCTACACCATTTCCATCAATTTTTATACCATTTCATTACCTTATACACCATTTTCATTTTTCTCCATTATCTACATTTCCACAATTATTTACATTTCCACCAATTTTTACACCATTTCTATTCTCTTATACCACATTACCTACACCATTTTTTTTTACCATTTCCATTAAATTCTATACCATTTCCATCAAAATTTACACCATTTCATCACCTTATACACCATTTTCATTTTCTCTATTATTTACATTTCCACAATTATTTACATTTCCACCAATTTCTACACCATTTCTATTCTCTTATACCACATTACCTACACCATTTTTTTACCATTTCCATTAAATTCTACACCATTTCCATCAAAATTTATACCATTTCATCACCTTATACCCCATTATCTACATTAATCAAGATTTGAGAAGATTTCAAGGTTGGGAGCTCATTCAAGATTTTGCGAAAAACAACTGTGGTATTCGTCAAATCGGTATATTTAAATTTTTTGCATATTTATTTTTTTGCATTTGCATTACATTTGTATTATCTTTTTAAAAAATTTAATTTTAAATTTCCTTTAAAAAATTTTATCGTATATATTATTTTAAAAATTTTAATCTTAATTTTTTTTTAAAATGGCCGGAACACACTCTTCACAATCTTCTCAACAATCTCCTCTTCTTCCATTTTTTGAAATTCCCGATCATATAGATATTGAAACTTTTTTGGAAGAAACCGAATCTAATAACACTGAATCTAACACAACACAAACTAAAAAAAATGATTTTAATATATGGACATTTTTTGAAAGAAAAAATGATGAACAAAAAACAATTTGTAAAATTTGTCATCAAAAATATAAATTTTTAAAAGGTTGGGGGGTAGGCACACTTAAGAGACACTTAATTAATAATCATCCAGATAAATTACAACAAACAAAACAAACACAAATTTCTACGGGGGAGGTAATATAATTGGTATATTTAAATATAATTCGGATAAAGAAAAAATTGGACAAATAGAATGGCTAGCAAGAAAAGAATTATCACTTAGTATAGTTGCATGTCCTGTATTTGAAGAATATGTCCAAAAATATTTACAATCCGGTTATAAAAAAAGTAGTAAAAAATCCGGTAGGAGGAGATCATTAGATAGATATCAGGAATTAAAAAATGGTATACTTACAGAATTTATGACTAGTCAATGTAAATTTTCATTAACTTCGGATAGTTGGAAAAGTGAGCATAAAAAAGAATATTATATTGTAATAACATGTCATTGGATAAATAATTCACGGTCTTTACAAAAAAGAATTTTAGCTTTTCAACGTTGGGAATTTCCACATTCTGGTGCACATATAGTTAGAATAATTTCAAATGTTGTTTATGATTATGGAATAAGTGATAGAATTTTTTCTATTTCTTTTGATAATATTTCGACTAATACTACTGCGGTTAATAGTTTAAAAAATTCTTTAAAAACAATTTTAAATGGAGCTTTTTTTCATGTTAGATGTGCATGTCATATAATTAATTTATGTGTTAAGGATGATTTAGTTATGGGAGAACTATTTTTACAACCTATTCGCGATTTAATTCATCAAATAAGAAATTCTACTGTAAAAACTCAAGAAATGAGACAATTATATATTTTACATAACAAAAAATATAAAAAATTTAAAATGGAATGTGACACTAGGTGGAATTCAACATATGACATGTTACAAGGTGTTCTTCTTTTTCAAAATATTTTAATTGAATTTGCAAATTCAAATTACGAATATGGTTTTATTGATAATACCGCTTTTGAATTTGCGTCTACACTTACAAAATTATTGGAAATTTTTTATTTATGTACAAAATTATTTTCTGGATATTATTATCCAACTACTCATTTAATGCTACCAAATCTTTGTAAAATTATTTATGTATTTAATCAATTTGAAAATGAAGAAAGATTTGGTGAAATTGTTCTTTCAATGAAAACAAAATTTTTAAAATATTATGAAGAAATTCCAATTTTATATTTAGTTGCAAGTGCATTAGATCCACGTGTTAAGGTTGAAGGTGCTGAAATGTTAATAGATTGTTTTGCACAAGCTTTTCCATCTGAAATGTCTATTAACCCACATTTTTTAAAACAACAAACATCTCACTTTACAATCAATATTTGAATTATATGAAAAGGAAATTAATAATTTAAATACTAATAATATAGCTAGTAGTAGTAGTAATAGTATTCAATCATCTTCATTTTCATTTAATCCCTTACACATGTTAGGAAAAAAACAAAGAACTTCTTTATCATCATTTAATGAATTACTTTTATATAAACAAACACCTAGATTAGAAGGTTTTGATGATATAGATTTAAATGATATATTAGGTTGGTGGAAAAATAATGCATCATATTATCCAATTTTGGCCCAAGTGGCTAAAGATATACTAACCCCTCCGGTATCTACAGTACCATCCAAAAGTGCTTTTAGTGCAGGTGGTCGAGTGTTAACTGAAAAACGTACAAATTTAGTGGACGACACTTTAGAAGCTTTAATATGCATTAAAGATTGGAAGGATGCAGAAAAAAGAATGCAAGGAATTATCAAAGTCTCGGAAGATGATGAACAAGAAGTTGAAGAAGAATAATAATAATAATAATAATAATAATAATATTAATATTAATATTAATATTTTCATTTTGTTTACAAGTCATTTTAAATAGAAAAAAAATCAAAGTGATGTAATTATCAAAATAATGTAAAAAAAATAGTGGATTTAAAAATCCAAGTGATGAGCTTGGTAGTGGACGTACACCGAATTCGGTGGAACCACTCTAAAAATCTTGTGTCTCTAATTTTTAATTACAAGTGAATTATCAAAAGTTAATTAAAAAAAAACAAAGTTAAAAAAATTGGAGTTATAAAATTAAAATGAAATTAAAAAATATAGTTAGAAAAAAAATTTAGAAAAACGCAATAGAAAGAGAAAAAAAAAAAAAAAAAAAACTGAACCGGGCCCGGCCCTGAACCGGCCCGGCCAGGAACCGCCGGTTTCGGTTCAGCGGGCCGGGCCGGTTCCAGAAGGAAAAAATGGAAATCGGCCCGGCCCGGCCCGGTCTGGCCTAGGAACCGCTGCCGGCCCGGCCCGCGGTTCCTTGAACTGTCCTTGAACCGGCCCGGGCCCGACCCGGCCCGGTTACTTCACTGCGAAGGACCTACCCGAAACACGAGAGAAGAAGGAAGAAAAGGGAATGCCGACTAAGAGGATGGAACAGCGTACCTTAGCATGTGCCCATCAATTCCGAATTTCTAGGTTATTATTTGCCTTGGGTCTTGTGGCTTTATGGGTTCGGGGCCACACCGGTGGAAGGGAAGGGGAGGGGAGGGGTGTTGTAAAAGGGACTTCGATATTTTCAAATCGCATGTTAAAATTGTTGATCCCGATTAAATTATTTTTTAAATAAGATTTTAAATTTAAATTTTATATCTCATAAAAATAGATAGAGATTTTTATATCTTGAGAAACTAATTTAATTCGAATCGAATTTAATCAAATTTAACATAATTAGATAATTAAAAAAAATAAGATTCAAATTAACTTATATAGTAGTTATTAGGTATATATACAAGATATATTGGGAATCAATTTTACTTAAGAATAATAATTATACCCAAAAAGAAAATTATGGTACTGATTCTCGTTCACTCTTTTATTTCCAAGAAAAAGATAAATAAATTAAAAAAAAAACCCTCTAATGCTCTAATGTTGTAGACTATATATTATCAAACTACCATAATGATTTATGAAACTTGCTCGGTTTAATATCAGACATTTTCTATTTTCCGACGGGTTTGTTTATTATATTTCAAAAAAAAGAAAAATAATGTTGGAGGAATACCCAACAAATTGATGTTTCTAAGGCTAAGTTTGAAAAGCAAAAATTGAATGGGCCTACTTTTTAGCAAGTCTCTCAAGTCAAGAATTGAGCATGAGCCGGGCCTACTTATTTGCAAGCTATATATATATATATATATATATATATATTTATTGTAAAATTGAAATCAAATTTTTTAATATTAAATTTAAAATTAAAAATGATATTAATATTGTTATTTTTATTTGAATTATAGAAATGCTGAAATAGAAAACTCGATTTTTTAAAATTTGAGAAAATCGAATTCAAATCTAAAGTCAATTTCTCCTGGATTCGATATCCGTCCCCGCAAAAGGGAAAAAAGAAATAAAATTTGATATAGTCAAAAGGTGTCAGCTGAAATTTTGAAATTGGGACAGCGACAAAGCCGCTGGCAAGCTTTTCTTCCCGACAGGACTAAAGAGATGGAAATTTAAGATGACGATGATGGCGAAAGAAGTACAGTGAAGGATGAGAGAGAGTGTTCGGAGATGTGTCATTCGCATCGTCCCTTTACCCCCAAAAAATATTTATGTAAAAAATTGTATTCAAAATAAAATTGTTTTTTATTTTTAATTTTTTTTTAAAATATATTATTTTAAAATCAATTTTCAAAAAATCAACTTCAAATCTTTATTTCCTAAAATTTGATTTCAACATTTTTGTATCTCGGATATAAATAATAATATTAATATTGCTTTCAATTTTAAACTTAATATTAAATGAGACTCTACCGTTTCGATAACTTTTTTTGATCCGGTTATTAGCAATTGTGAGGATCTAAAATCTGATATTTGAAAATATAGTATTTAATTTTATAAAAATTTTATAAACAACATTGTAGAAAAAAATTTATATACATTTTAAGTTCTTATAAATCGAATTAAAATACTTGATTTTGGAAAATAAAAAAATTTATCTCTTTTATTAATTTTAATATAAAAATTTAATGGTTTTTGGTCTACACAATTTGAATATGTAATAAAACTATGAATATTGCACAAATAGTACGAAATAAATCATGTACTGAAATATTTAAGAAGTTTCTATAATTTCCTGACGAAAATTTTTAAATGATCCAATATTTGGTTAATTTTTTTAGAAAGTATTAAAATATTTCCTGCGGACATCGGGCTCTTTACGAACCGTTTTGCTTTTGCCTCTCTTTCGTTGTCAAGTTTCTGATCCCCAAAGCTTGGCTCGATCTAGACACAGAGAGAGAGAGAGAGGATGACGGATGAACCAAACTGCCAGAAGTATGGAGTCCCATTCTATGGAGCATCTTGGGTTCCACCATCTGTTCTTTCAAGATCTGATCTCACCAAATCCGATCGTGAAGAAAAACCTAATGAAGAAGAAGAAACCGATGATATCCCCAAAGGGAATTATTTAGTTTTCGCCGGCGGTGGTGGTGAAGGTCGCAGCGGAATTCCCAACGCCATCGTTGTTTCCGAGTTCGATTTTGCTTCCAATTCCCTCTCCGCTACTCCTGTACTCTCTCTCTCTCTCTCTCTCTCTCTCTCTCTCTCTCGGCCTTTTGTGTTGTTGCATATGAAATCTTTGATGTCCCTGATCGTTAATTTTGTCGTTGAATTCTCTCCTTCTGATTTGGGATTGATTCATATTAACTCTTTAGGGTTTAGCGTTTAAGGTGGTTATGGATTAAACAAAAGCCAACTTGGAGACAACATTGAATTGTTTGAGTATTGTTGTAACTTGGTTTATTCTCTTGATAACTCTCTCATCATTTTCGGATCTATCTTTAAATTTTTGAGATATTGGGCGAACAAACAAACCCTATGTTTTCAATTGGGGGATGGAATGCTAGTTGTTCGTGGCATTCCGGCTGGATTTCATATAGTCAATTTGTGCAGTTGGGACATGTCATTTAGGCCAGTTTGGTCGAGTTGAGCATACCGAACATTCTAACACCACAAGCATGACCTGTTCGTGGCATGACCTGCCACATTCTAGATTTCATATTGTGCAATGCTGCTGTCTTGAGTCTCATAAACCTGCTCGCCCTCATATAGTTGGAATTTAATCCTAAGTATCTGGTTTTGCAGTTAAAAAACTTCATTATTGAGAATAGTTCTTTTTCATTTTTTTGCACAGACATAACAAAAGCCCAACAAACAAGACTATAAAGACCCTGTAGCTTCCTTAGCTAACTCAAGAATTGAGTTGGAAAGGGAACACTAATATCAGTAAACACATTACATCGTTCCTTACCCGACACTGCCCATTGACAGATTTCATGAGCAAGCCTATTCAGTCTTCTCAGAACACAAACTTCTTTCCCATTTTCAATGGAATGTAATTTCCTTTTTCCAGCTAATACCAGCTTGAATATTTTGAACCATGTGTAGTAGAGTTCTTTGATAATTATACAGGGACTCATTGATCAAATTATTTATTTTACAATTGTTTTGAGTTCTTGATGTCAAAATGTCTGAGTTATCTACTTGGTAGCTTTTTGTCGATATGGTGCAATGTGTAGGACCATAATGGAGTTGAGCATAAATAAATTTTCTTTGTTATGCATCATGAAAGATTTTGAATTGTGGATTGCAGAAGTCAGAGTCAAATGCTAGCATTGCAGTGGAGCGAATTTAATTTACAGTTTGGGAGTGAAAAGGGGAAGATTTGATTTTAAAAAAATGGAAAAATTTTGTAAACTTCTTTATGCTTTTCCTTATGAGAGAAAAGAGAGTGAATATTGATGCATAAAGTTCTTTTGAGTGTTTTTTTTCCAAGAAAATAACACAGCAAGGCATCCTTTTAGGTGACCTGTTCTCTTTCAAATTAAAGTTGTCCTTTTGTTCTCCTATGGTGCATAAAACTTTCTACCTGTTTTCTTAACAAGAATTTCCCTTTTAGAAACAGAAGTTTTGTTAGAATCAATTTGGCTTTCTAAAAACGAAACAAAAGATAAACTAACTTGCACCATTCAAAAGGAAGTAAATAAAAGTTGGAGCACAAAAATTTAAATTGAGGTTCAGAAACAATATAGTTGCTTCTCAACCACAAAGTTGGATTCTTGTATTGTATAAGTATTTACTACTTCGATGGTTCCAATACTTCTATCACAAAATGACATGTTTACAATCCATTGTTTTAGGTTGCCAAGCTCGGAACTGGTGCTGATCTGCCATACAGAATGACTGTCCATCCTGGTGGAGAAGGTCTTATTTGTTCTCTGCCAAACAGTTGTAGGTATAATTGCTTCACCTCTTACTTTTGCCAAATTAAAAAGACCAGGACCAGACAATTGTTATTTCAAGTGCACTAAGGCAAATGTATTGCAATCTTCACTTGGCTTTACCATTATATTTTGGAGGAAATCTGGCAGTTAATGCCAGAATTTACAATACTATGCTTTTAGGTTTTCAATTTAAGCTTCTCTTCTCTTAATTCACTAATGTACTTTACTTTTAAGAATACCAATTCTATATCATCTTGTAAACGGCAACAGCTTGTTATCTTCTCAGGCGTTGATAATTAATTTTAGGTATTGCTTGTAGATGGTTTGAATGGGATGCTGCTGAGAGTTCTGAAGTCCAACAGGTGGGTGTGAAGGCGTCTGAAAAGGAGCTGCCACAGCTAGAGAATATCGGACAACAGTTGGCACTGTCATTTAGCAGTGATGGTTCCATGCTTGCACTTGGTGATGAGGTAGAGATCATTCATTTTTTTACCCTGCTATGAAATAATTTTCAATGACAGTGTTTAAGAGGTTAATAGAGTACAGATCTTACAACTTATTGAAAAGCATGTAACTGGTTCTGCATGACACAATCCATATAGTTGAGAATTTTTTCAGCAAGTGTTTGGACTACAGAATCCTTTCAGATACGCAGCATCATAGATATAACTGGTTATTAACTCAATTGATTCAGTAACTGAGCATATTGAAATCTCATAAATATTTTTGGTGATCAGATTCTAAATGCCAGATGCTAAAAAGCTTATGGATAAAGTTGATGAAATTGTATGCTGAATTTAACCAATCAATTTATCTATTTTCTGTGCAATTTTGATCTATATTTACTGTTTGAAAGCTGCAATGATGATATAAAATGATCTTGGCATGACTTATTATACTACATTATTCAGTTGAGGTAGACCAAGAACTTGTGCCTCATCAACGATTCTGCTTTAAGTCTTGATTCCTCGAATTATATTTTTTAGTCTATTTCATATTATTTATCAAAGAAGAAATGGTGATTTATATAGTGATAATGAATGGTAGAAGCAAGTTTAATTTATTATTAAACAATATATGTATCACAATTGTGCATTCCTCCAACTTTGGTGCAGTACAGAATGGCTATTTAAGGGTTTTCAAGTGGCCTAGCATGGACGTTATTATTGATGAGGAAAAAGCTCATTCATCTGTGAAGGATTTACATTTCAGGTTCATGTTTCGAGTTGTCTAAGAACAGTTTTGTGCAGAATTTTCTCCTACTTTGTGTGCCATGTATTGACATTGTCATATGTTTTGCAGCCCTGATGGGAGGTTTCTTGTCTCTATAGGGAGGGGCAATCCGTGTAGGATTTGGGATATGAAATCATCAACAGCCATAGCTTCTTTATCCAAGGAAAACGTAAGAAGTTTTAAAGTATTTACAGAAGCTAAATTTTATGCTTATTTATGTTTTTAAAAGCTAGATTCTACATTTTGTGTTCAATTTTTTTCCTTCTGAAGACTTGGTAGAGAGTATGGTGATTGGTGGTCTCACGGTGGTAATTTAGGTGACGTGTCATGGCATATGAAAAGCATTCCTTCAGCTGTAGAATTAATTTTTTGATTTAAAGATTTTTGAAAAGCACCAAAATTTTTCAACCATTTAAGGAGTCCATGGTCAACTAGTGCTATGCATCTATCATGGAATCTAATTTTGTTCTGTTTCCTCTCTCTCTCTCTCTCTCTCAATTGAAAACTAACATGAGCTGGTTGCTTATGGCACTTAACTTGGCTCACAACTTGCTCATGTAGCCCCCATTTTATTTTCATAGTTTTTATTCAAAAGGTGGCACATTAAAGTTTCTGTTACATTTTTCACTTCTTCATCTACAAAATTGACACATCCCTTTCAATTTTAATCCAGGATGAAGTGTTTGGGTTTGGCAGATTTTCTCAAACTAGTGATGGGAAGCAGGTCCTTTATATTGCTGCAATGAGAGGTGATTTGGCTGTTTTAGATGCCAATCTTCTCTTGGAGAAGGTGCTCTGTTTGCACTTCATTATTTCTAAGCCTTTCGAATAAAACACTGTTTCTGTAGGTCAAGGTGGATATATAGTGACGTGGAACACAGATTCATGGAAGAGAAGTGGATCAAAGCAAGTTGTTCGTGATCCAATATCTGCATTTGATGCGTCTGCTGATGGAAAGCTTCTTGCAATGTAATTTCTTGGGCTATAAGCTTTAAGATATATATAGATCTTAACCCTAATACTTGGTAGCCTTTTTACTGTGAAGCCTATTTTTCTCATTTTGTATGGTTGTCATTGTGAACTTGGACTGTTCTCTTCCTATGGCTATGGAGAATTTCATTTGAAAATTATTAACAAACTACAATGTTCCGTGAAGTTTTGATGGTGTCTGCCCTGATTTTCAGAAACGAGAATATAAGGTTTAATTCATAATTAGTTGTTCCGTCAACATGTTTCTCTTCTTATTGCTTGACATGCAGTGGGACAGTTCAAGGGGATGTTTATATCATAAATTCAGCCATGGCAGTTCAAATGATAGTTAAAAAGGCTCACCTTGGTCTTGTCACAGCATTGATGTTCTCCAATGACAGGAGGTTATATCCTAGTCAGCTACCAAATATCATACTCTACTTGTTTCTGTCTTCTTTTTTTCTAAGTAATTGCATTGAGGATTTTGCTTTTGAATTACAGGGCCCTGGTCTCTTCGTCTTTGGATTCCAGTGCAAGAGTGACCCTTGTGGTGGAAAAGCAGCAAAAAGGTATGCTCTTTGTGGTTCTCCGAGGTTCTGTTCTAGATCTAGAAATCTACCCCAACTTTGGAAACTCATCAGCCAGTCACTGTACTTCCTAGACAAGCATATTGGCCATTGGTTACCTATGCCTTGACTAGACCATTTATTGTTTATATCATCCATGGATCCCTTTTCCATTTCATTACCAAAAATTCAGACTTTTCTCCCTTAATCTCATGACCGTTTTCATGCAGTCATTTAATCAAGAAACTTTCATGTTTGAGTTTCCCGTTTTGTATCAAAATCATTCCCTAGAAAACCTCTTAGTTCTATTTGAGGAAACAGATAACTATATTATTCCATGTTGAAGTGGAATCCTGAGATTTGTTTTTATTTTGCATGTTAACCGACAAAGATTTACTACAGATAAAATCAACTTCAACATTGAGGTGCTAAATAATCGGGATCATTATTTCAGTGAAGCTATTATCTCTCAATACTCACTTCTACCTGGTTTGTTTTCTTCTCTCCTCTAGCAGGATTGAACTTGTGGGTTGTTCTGCTCTTTATTGTACTTGCAATTGCCGCATATTTCATACAGACAAAAGGATATCTTCCTTGAAGAATTGCTGCTTTCATTGCCTGCCATCAAAATTTGACAACACTCTTTTGAGTCTGGTGTGCCATGAAAGAACTGTAAGGCTTACAGAGTTTGCTTGCTACATCGTGAATTGTAAAAAACTCCCAAGAGATACAAGATTGGCATGTGTAGTTCCAAGTTTAAAGTGATTTGTTTGAAGTGGTAGGCCGAGACTTTTGTCCCAAGCTAACTCTACCATCCTATCATAATGCATCATGCCCACTGTCATGCCAATTTTTGACTTGCCCTGTTCTTATGATGCGTACGATGGTACAGAATTCTTGATCCAAGTTCTGTTGGAACTGTATTTTCTATTTCCTTACAAACAGGGCAGGGAGGAACTTGCAAAGTTGTAATATGTTCTAATTCAATTCAAGCTTGAGATTGAAATAATCGAAAGAAGAAACATAGCCAGGCAATTTCGCTGTAAATCAACAACTATGCCATTAGAGTTCATCATATTAATAAGAATTTCAAAATTAAAGTATCTCGTGAAATGAAAGGGTATTGATTCTGACAAATACGTCATGAGTTATCTGTCAGGTTTCTTAAGGAACAGGTTCTTTTTGCATTTATTTTTTTATATTTTAAAAAATTTGAATTTAAAAATTTGATCAATGACATTGATAACACTATTACATAAGGTAGGATGATACAAAACTTTAGATGGTGTTCGATTTTAAGTACAAAACAAAAGAGATAAGAAAGTAAAGATAAGATAAAACTTCCAAAAATGTATGAGATCAGAGTTTAAGAAGGTAAGATTTATATAATTTGAGTAAGGTTGTGTGGACAGAATTTATTGAATTAAAAAGAAAACTAGAAAATGCACCGAGATCAAATAATATATGAAAATCCCAGGACAATCCAATCCACTTGATGCACCTCGATAGATGACCGGTTGTTTTGGGAGCTTTTCACATGACCCAATTCGAAAATTTACATTCAACCTTGTATCTGTGCTAGGGTTGCTGCTGATCCAATGGTACAATATTAAAGTCATATCACTCATAACCATGAAAGTCTTCTACCCCCTCCCCTTCTCTCTCTCTCTCTCTCTCTCTCTCTCAAATCATGGTGGGAATTACTTTATTCTTGGTTGGATCATCTATCAAGGGCTTAATCCTCGGTATACCTTTATCTTATGCTACGAAAGAAAATTTGAAATTCGATTTTATGTGACTTTTAGTATGAGAAATTATTTTATTTTCATGTGAAAATTTAATTTTTACTCATAAAATTTTGTATTTTATTAAATTTTTCTTGGATGAAATTTCACTTTCAATTTTAAATGAAGTTTCACTTTGGTTAGTGATGGGAAAAAAAAAAAAAAAAGAATTCCTTGCAATTACTCATGCCTTACGAATTCACCATTTGGCTTTGAATTTTTTACTGAACAAATTATTTTATCACTTTCTCTCCTTTAATTGGACAAAAAATACCCCTCATTGTTCTCTCTCTTCACCCTTCTCTTGTCTCTCTTCCCCCTTCTCTGGATACCCTTCTTTTCTCTTATCCTTGATTTCTTCTGTCTTTTCATTACTTGATCCCTTCTGTACATTTGCCTTTTTTCTTTTTCTTTTTTATCTCTCTTTCTTCTATTTATTTTCTTTTTTCTCTCTCCTCTCTATCAATTCTCTCTCCCCTTCTCTCTCAATCTCTTATTTTCATTAGAGAGAGAAAACGAGAATGCCTAATTTCATTAAAGAAAAGCAACGGAAAAGGACCATAGCCTCCTCTCTCTCTCTCTCTCTCTCTCTCTCTCTCTCTCTCTCTCTCTCTCTCTCTCTCTCTCGCTCGCAGTCACACACAGACATGTATCCCCAGATATGTGCTAAATAATTAATAATATTGCGATGGCACCAAAAGATGCCTTTCTTCGGAAAGTCAACGTCCTTCTCTCTCCACTCCTACTTGTTTAATTTTGTTTTCTTCCTACTTGCTTTTGCCAGTGCTTTTCACCCCCTCGCGTGTTCTCTCCCATTGACCTCCAATCCCATCTCCCCAAATGCTGCACTGCGCCCAACACATCCCAATTTCCTTTATTACTCTTGGTAATATTATTACAGTACGGGTGTCCCCACGTTCTTACGGTGAACTCCTCTCTTTCTGTACGCAAATCATCCACTTGTTCAATGAGTCATCACCCCATTTCCACACAACATGAAATCTATGAGCTATCTTTACTTTTGTGCAATTTAGAATGTATTCGAAGACTTTCAAACATTAAAAGTGCACATAATTTTACAAAAAATTTATATATATATTGAAATTGTTTTAAAGATTTACAATGTATTTTTAGAAAAAAAAACATATATTATATAAATTAAACCCGTGTTACAAATCTTAGATTCAAAACGGATTTATCATAATATAATTCTGAATATTGATAAATTTATAAAAAAAATTATATAAATCGAACGGAATAGAGAATAAGTCAATATATGCTATTTTAATATTAATATATCCCCACTTGATTAAAATAAATCTAACTTTATTTAAAAACTCAATCAAGTTGCATGTGAATTAATCTTGCTACGTGTAGCTTCTTTTGACTAACTAAAATATTAGTTGCATTACTTAATTAAACCTAACTACGGGTTTAACGAAGATATTGACAAACAAAGACTGTGATTAAGGAGAAATTAGAAAACTAAATCCTTATTTGACTTTTTAAAAGAGAATCGAACACATAGTCAACTCAAAAAAATGATCCAATATAAAGTAAATACATGCATGACTTAGCATATGATCGCCTTGGTTTTTTTTCTTCCACATTAATAATTATTACAATCTCATTTTCCCCTTACAGAGACATTTTAATAGTAAAAGGCTATTATTCTAGTGTTTATTTTAAGATCCGGTGTTTGAATTTCTGTATGCATGTCTATATCCATAGCTATTATGTAAAAAAAAAATATTATATTTTAATTTTCTTAAATATTAATTAATCATGACATTAACATATGAAAGCTGTCAAGGGTCACTTTTCTTGCATTATATTTTTGTCCATCTAACAAATAAAACCGGACGAGTTCTCGCGTTGAGTATAAATCTATAACTCAGCTTAAATTCATATGACAACGGCTAGGTTTTGTGGGAGTGGCAAGTGAAGTCGCCCATGCATCTTGCGGGTTTTGACCCTCCACGTGGTGCAAAGTCAGGAGACCACCACAAAGCGAATGAGGAAGCGCCCACAGAATGGCAGTCTCCGGAGCTGCGATATTTGGCAAGATGGTTGGGGGCGGGGGGGGGGGGGATAATGCGCAGAACAAGTAAAGTCGCCCCCTGAGATACTGTCTTCAGAAAGAAAAAAAAAAAGAAAAGAAAAAAAAAAAAGAAAAAAGAAAGAAAGACAATGGAAGTGAGCACACACTGCGTCATCGTCTCTTCACCATCATTCCTTTTTTCATAAATACAACACTCTTGTGTGATTCTGATAGTGAGATTCCCCCCCTCTCTCTCTTCACTTTTTGTAGCTTTTGTGTTTGGTTGAAGCAAATCAATGGAGGATCTTCCCTCCGGTTATCGTCCAAACGTTGGAATTTGTCTCATTAACTCTGACGATCAGGTAAACCCCTCTCTCTTTCTCTCTGTTTGATTTGATCATGAAATTAAAAACATCTACAGTTAACGTTTTAATTTTCACATGCTGATGCTTGCCTTTCTTTGGTACTTGAATTTGTTTTTAATGAAATCACGAATTACAGGCAACTTTTGTTTTTCTTTAAATCTGAATGATTTAATTGAGGTAAATAAATACAAGTATTAGGTTTACTTGAATTTGTGTACCTGAATGCAGTTACCTTGTTTCTGGATTTTCATGAGTTTTGATCTCTCATTGCTATCTTATTTGGTTTCTTAATAGCAGTGACGAAGGTTCGCATAGAAAATAACATTGGACATCGAAGTTATAAAAATTGTTTAAATCTTGTTCGTCTCTCTAATATAGCTTTTGACACTCATAGGATTATGTACTTTGCAACTTTGATGCCAAAAAAAAAAAAATGATATAAGGTGAACATAATACTCTCATTAAATTCCCATGGAGCTTTTGGATGTTGGGGCAATTAACACCTGAAAGAGGATTACTGAGTGAGGATTCCGAATTCTAGTACCGGGAAATCTTCAGATTATTGTCTAAGCACTTTCTTTCTCTTTTGATAAACCATGCTCAATTTCTAGATTCCTTTGGTCATTACCATGTAGTTTAGGGAGCTAACCGATGAATGTTGATTTTTAAAATCTTTCTTTCAGTTCGCATGTGTTATTTTGCTTTCAGGTTTTTGTTGCTTCCAGATTGAATGTACCTGGAGCATGGCAAATGCCTCAGGTGAGTGAGTTATATTTCTTGAATTTCTACTTGCTAGAAAAGAGTTGCTTTGCTGCAAATGCAAATAACAGTATATAAGTTCATTTTTCTGCCTCTGGGGCCGTGACCAGTCCACAGAGACATTCTTCACATACACATGCATTGGTTTTGAAGAGTCATTCGATCAAGCTAGTCGCATTATCCAACACTAAGGATGTGTTTTACCAATAATCTTGTTGTTGAAATATTTGCTCTGGTGTCCCCAAGGGGACAGCTTGGTGGTACAAACCCCGTCCTCCAACCTGATGATTCTAGATTCAAATTCTCGTACAACAAAAAAAAAAAAAATTTGCTCCGGCAATAAACAACTGTTTAACCGTTAGTAATCTTAATGCTAATTAGGGGGGTATTGAAGATGGTGAAGACCCAAAAGAAGCAGCTGTCCGTGAATTACGGGAAGAAACTGGGATAGTGTCTGCCGAATTTATTGCTGAGGTTAGTTTAAATGCATTTGCAGAAATAGATTTGGAGTGTGTGACATAATCACTTTAGTCTAGTCCTGTTTCAACTATTTTTTGACATACTAACAATACCAACTACTGCCAAATTCCTAACATGGAGATTGTCCTATTTATGAACAAAGTTTTTTAGATGTTCTTGCGTGCTCTTCAGGTGGCTCCAAAAGAAAAAAGTGAGAGTAGGCAAGCACATTATGGTTTTGATAATGTTTCTTTGAGTATTCTCTCATCCTCTGCGCATTATACTTGCAATTATGCCTCAGAGTTCTCACATTTATAATGAAGTGTGAGGTGACTAAACCCAATTTTTGTGTGTAATGAGGATGTAGCTGTATTTGTAGAATCATTGCTTGCTAGTTAGGTTTAAGAAGTAAGCTTTGGTTTAAGGTTCAGGTTCTTTGATCAAAAACAAACTTCAATGTATTTCCATGTGACATCCTATTAGTGTCTCACATCTTCTATGTTACATAAGAAAACATAAATTTAAACTCTCAATGATGTTTGATTAGGTCATGATGGGTGTGTTGATTATATTAAACTTCACTGCATCATTAAGCATTCTACTTGATAGTTTCTTGCATTTTATGTTGGTCCTAAGTTCTGTTGGCTAGTTGAAATAGGGATCGTTTTCGTGTTTACCTTAAATGTCTGTATGAACAGGTGCCGAAATGGTTGTCCTATGACTTTCCTCCTGCTGTGAAAGCTAAAGTAAATCGCCTTTGGGGAGGTGACTGGCATGGACAAGCGCAAAAGTGGTGAGCATGGTGTTTTCTTTGATTTCTCGATAAATGAGTTTTTCCTTTTTAGTCCCCAATTTGGAGCACTTATTTTAAAATCATTTGTTGTTTATAAACATAATTTTTGGGATTCATTGGTATATTCTAATTGGTCAGTGAACATTTGAGTGGCAGTGGTCCCACTGTGACTTGGTATTGAGAGAGAGGGATGCCTTGGTCTCCCTCTCTGATTGAGGATTTTCTAATTGTCCATTTTTCTTCTTGTGTTGTAGGTTTCTAATGAGATTAACAAAGGATGAGGTCAATCTCGCAAGTGGCGAGGCAGAAAGAGAATTCGCAGAGTGGAAATGGGCAAGCCCTGAAGAAGTTATTGAGCAGGTAGGCCGAAGTTTTTCTCCCTCCAAAAAATCATCTTCTAAATGAGTGTGGTTCTATTAGGAAACTAATCAGATCCAACATTGTGACAGGCGGTGGACTATAAACGACCAACATATGAGGAAGTCATGAGAACTTTTAAGCCTTACTTCACTGGAAACGAAAGTTCTTCCAAATGTAGATCAGCAAAATGGTAAATATAGTGGACTTGCGGTTCCTATTAGTGGGATTGAGCAATAGGGTTTCTTTGTAAAATGCAATGTGTAAGTAAATCAGATTTGGATTGTTGCTTAGTTTGTATTGTAAATCACTTATATCATTATCTGGTTGTCTTCCTTTATCTTCCTCTGTTTCCCACATGTTTGAGACAAACCATGCAACTGACTTATTAGGTTAGTCCTAAATAAGTACTAATGACACCTGCCCTCGCAGCCTTGCTTGAGGGTAGCTTGGCACACATTGTCAGCTGCTTCTTTCTTCTATAATGCTCTCAAATTTTCTTACCCGCATCTACCTTAACTCTGTAGATGGGGTCATTGACAATCCTCTCAAGTTAGAGGGCATTGTCGAAGAATCCATATGGTAAGGTCCAGATCAATATTACTCCTTTGAATCCAACAAAATTCAACTCCTTAAGGTTACCATGAGTTGCATTACTTGTAGTTTCCTTTCTTGTAGAGAAAGTGTACTCAAATTTGTTTTTCACGTCCAGACATAACTCTTATTTATGCATTTCATATTTGCCTAGAATTGAACCCCCTCACATAGATGGTAGGAAAACTCGAGGGGATGATCAACATTAGATACCTTACCACAGAATTTTTAGGACAATTTCCAATGCAATGAAAAAGAAAACCAGATGTCAGGGTTGATATTGATAAGGAAATGGCATAGGTTACTGTGTTTTCTTATTAGGTTTTAAAGTTTCAAAATATATTGTGTTTCACTGCTATTTTAATTATATAAGTCCAGCTAACCAAAATCTATTAAGTTGTACATTGACCGCCAGAAATACGTGCAATTATCTCTCTCTCTCTCTCTCTCTCTCTCTCTCTCTCTCTCTCTCTCTCTCTAAATATCATCAATTTAATAATCATCATGTAATATAAAAATAGTAATATTAATAAAAAATACTTAAATTAAATTGCATGATTTATTATTATTTTTTACATTATATATTCAAATTTTGCGTATTCCTAATTTACTATGATAGTTTTGATTTATTTTTTTCTATTTAAGTTAGGATTCATTTTTAATTATAAGAAAATTAAGATTAAAGTTTAAGATCCAAGAGCTATGATATAAATAAAAGAGTATATGACATAAATTATATAACAAAGGAACAGATGGAAACAAAATGCAGAGATAGCTCATATTAGTGTTATGTCTTTTTCATTTTATTACGATATTAATCAAATTTCATTACACAAAATAAAAAATTTATCTTTTAAATATCGACTTGTTTTGAATCGAATTTAATTGGATCTAAAATAGTTATTGAATATCGAGTTTAAAAAAAAAAAGAGTTTTTATGTAAATTTTAATTTATTTTTTATTTTATTATGATAATTTAATTATTTTTTATTTAAATTGGGATTATTTTCAATTATAAAAAAATTAATACTAAAGATATGATATAAAGAGTAGAAGGGCATTAGAATCCGAATTACGACTCAACCGGCCAGCGTGTTTTCCGCCTGCTTCTTCCATTTCGCTTCAGAGAAACAACTTTCAATCGAAAAAATAAGAAATAAAATATTTTTCCTAATTTCTACTCTCCCGTATTCTCTATAATGGCAAACAAACGACGGCTGGAACCGTCGGAAAACCCTAAATATACGACCACCGTCGACGTCAATGCAGTAGCCCAGTTGAGGCATGTGCGAGTGTTAGAGAAGATTCGAGACGCTGTGATTAAGCTTGGATGCCCTAACCTCGAAAGGCCTCTTTCTGATGAGAAGATGAAGTTCATTGGAGAGCGCATTCGTCAAATCTATCCTGTACTTCAAACGCCTTCTCATCCTCCTTATACTGCGGTAATTCCACATTGCATTACGGTGTCTCTCCCTTTCTTTTCTTTGTATTGGAACTTCCCAATTCTTGAAATCTATCCTGTAGTTCAAACGCCTTCTCATCCTCCTTATACTGCGTAATTCGACATTGCATCACAGTGTCTCTCCCTTTCTTTTATTTGTATTGGAACTTCCCGATTCTTGTGTTTTCAAATTCTTATTTCTTGTATTTTTGATTGAAATCATTGTGATTGGTTGGAGTTGTTGTAATAGATTAAAGTAATGATCTTTATTTTGTTGATCAAACATTGATTCAGTGTATGATAGTGTCATACGAGTTGTCATTATAGACTAAAGTAATGACCTCTTGTTTTGTTGATATTTATAATGATGAATATGACAGTGTCATATTCCCCGGGTGGTTTAATCTTTAATCTGATCAAATGATTCGTAATTTGGTATATGGTATATGATAGAGATCCAGTGAATTGATCGGATAAGTGGAATTTGTTTTTTGTGATATGGGTTAAACTGATCAAATCATTATTCTTGATAGTTCTTGACCGTGCAACATTATATGGACAAAATAAGTCTGGTGATTGAATTGATGAAATTGGCGCAACCAATAACACCATTCTACTTTAAATTTTGTGAATTCGGTCAGTAATCTGATTCTTTTTGACCCTTTAAAGGTGCTCTAGATTAATGTTCAAGAGGGTTCATGTTTTGTTCTTCTTTATTTGGTATTGAATCATTATCTCTTCTTACATGAATGGTTTTTGTTTGTGTAGCTGATAGAGGAAGCAATAATGAAGTTGAATGATAATGGTGGGTCAAGTGAGGAGGCAATATCTGAATTTATAACATTAGAGTATGGGGATCGTTTGCCTTGGGCACATAAAAGGTATCTTAGTTATCATTTGGGAAAGCTTGTTGATGGTAAGGAGATTGTTATGAACATTGATGGGCACTATTCGATCCCGGTTGAGAATCTGGATTTCAAGTGTAATATTGATCTAGGGAAAGAGCTGCTTTTGCTGCCACAACCAAAGCGCCGTGGACAGAGATCAAAGAGACAAGCTAGGGGGTTCAAGCATAAGGAAATAAAAAAAAGAGGGGAAACTAATGAGAGAGAAGAAGTGAGTGGACTGTCTGTCAAGCAAAATCAAGCAGAAAAAGAAGTGATTGAAGAAGAAAATCAGTTACCAGCACAATCTGAAGATGGGGTAATCAAACTAAGAGGGGAAATTAATGATGAATTGAATGAAAAGGCGAGAATTAATGTGGAATTGAACAAAAAAGCAAGTGGATTGCACATTAAGGAGATTCCACTGAAAGTGACCTATGGCCGACGAAAGCAAAGTGGATTCCCTGCAACCTTGATGATTGCTTCTCCTGAGTTAAATCTCGGGAGCAGGAGCTTTTTGGAGCCAAAAGCTGATTTTGGGTATCATTGTTGTAGACTCACTAGATCCCAGAAGACGAAATTAATGGACTTAATAAAGCCTTCAGAGACTCAAGTTAAGAATGTGGAAGAATTACCCATTGAGGAGGAGCTGCTTCAGCAAGAACTACAGCATTGTCCCACACTAGCTAAACTGAACCAAGCTCTGGACAAAATAGCCAAATTGAAACAAGCCCTGGACAAAATCACGAGGGAGACTTTGCCTTCTGATAATCAAAGTGATCATGAACGGCCACAGTTGCAACCACAGCCTCAACACCCTGGGAGGACTTCGACATCCGAACAACTCAAGAATAGATATGAGAAGATGGTGGAAGTGCAGCAGAATTGCCATAGTAAGAGTCCCGAGGGAAAGTCAAGTGCACAAGATGAGCGGTTGCCATCTGAGCATAATAAGGAGCAGTTGCGGCAGCTACCTCGTCGAGGTCGTGGAAGGCCTCCGAAAAAGAAGTTGGTTATGGATTCGGAGAAACCGTTGCCTTTGGAATCTGACTTAAATGCAACAATCAAGATAACAACTGCACAGGAGGAGCATTTGTTATCAGAAAATGAGCAAAATGAGGAGCAGTTGAGCAGCCACCTCCTCGAGGCCATGGACAGCCTCCAAAGAAGTCAGTTATGAATTCAACTACAGAGAAACCTTTGCCTTTAAAACCTGACTTAGATGGAACAATCAAGATCTCGTTGCCTTCTGAATCTGATATAGATACAACCATGGAGTCACAGTTGTGTTCACCACATTTTCCTGGTATTCGACATCATCATAATCAGCAGCAACAGCCTCGACGCCGTGGGAGGCCTCCGAAAAAGGTAAAAACTGGGGCCAATGCTACCTTCTAACAGCTTTAACAACAGCAAGCTCTAGGCCAAGAGTGAATTTTTAATTTACTGAAATTAATTATCGAATTTATTGATGTTATTTATCAGCTCACATGAGTATTGGTAAAACTAGTAGATTAGCTTACCCCATTGCCTCTTTGGATACATCTTCCACCCAAGAACTGTGTCTAAAAATATTGAGGATGTATTTCGGAGTAAATAATCTTAAAGGATTTTGTTGATTATTCTTGTTGATTTCTTGATTGCTTGGACGCTGGACTGGTTGATTCATTACTAAACTTCGTTTTGTCTTTCATTGATCCTTTTCTCCAGGTAAAGCTAACAGTGGCCACGACTGTCAATCTGCATTTATTTTTGACATATTAGCATTTGTTTGGTATCAACTGTCAATTTTGATGTGCTCTGTAGTTGATGAAGTAATTGTCATGATGGATTGATATGGTGTAGGGGTGTTATGACACTCGAGTCAAGTCAAGCAGTATCAATACCCGAGCTCAGCTCAAGTGTTGGTTAGGTGAGCTTGAGCTCCGGCTCATCGAGCTTGCATTTCTTGAGCTTGAGCTCGAGCTCGGCTCGAAGTGTTATCGAGTAGCTCTAGTTTGAGTGTCGTTAGAGTGTCGAACAGAAGAAATGAAATTATAAGGTAAAATGATATTTTTTATTTTTAATTTTTAAAATTTAAGAATTATTATTTATAATATATTCAAAATAATATACCTATAAACGTAATTTTTAAAATATAATTATATCGGATAGCTTGATGAGTCTTTGAGCTCAACACAGTATGGGCTCAAGCTCGAGCTCGATACTGAGCTACCTGAGATCGAGCTCGACTTGAGCTCAGTTTGACAGAGCTCAAGTCAAGCTTTGACTGGGTAGTGTCACGGGTACCTATAACACTACCCAAGTCTCATAACAACCATAATTTGGTGTGGTTCATTGCTATATTCATTTTCTAATATTGATCACTTGCCTGACTGAAACGCATCCATGACCCAATTGCTGCGGAAAGGAAAGGTCACACCTTTTATATGATGATAAAGTCAGTTTATTATTTTATAGGTTTTTGCAAAAAGTCAAAGTTAAATTCTCCCTGAACATATTTCTAGTCTTTCCAACCACGAAAGAACTTGTTCTACATGATCATGGACTGAAAATCAAAAAATCTTCATAAACAATCTCTCTCAACATGATTTGGAGGTAACCAGACATTTGACTAAATTCATAGATCTCAAAAGTCTGACAAGAAGTTTCACCCAAAAAAAAAGTCTCACAAGAAGAAGACAAGATGATGAAGAAGAATGGTTCTGATTTGTGGTTTTGTGGGGGTGAGAGAGTGCAAAATGCCTGCTACTTTGGCAATTAGGTGGTCCATTGGCAATGGAGTTGTTTGAGGGCTTGAAAAAATAACTGGGTATCATCAGTGGCCCTCTCGACAGAGGGGAGGAAAAATTAACTGTCCAGGAATTTTTGTTGGCAGAAATTGGATTTTTGATGATTTGTCTTTTGATTTTCCTGGAAGGGTTGAAGGAGACCTTGATGGCCATTTTTGCTGATTCTAAAGCAGGGAGGCTAAACTCTTTTGATTTTGAGCGACCTGGGAGTCTGAGTCTTCCTCTGCTTAGGTTCTAGCTTTGGGTGTGAATGGAGATACGAGGAATAGACTTTGAACAGATACTTGGATCTGGATGTTTCTTGGCTTTCTGGGTAAGTAAACAAATAGATTTAGATGAAGAATTGTGTAGCCGGCCGAACGTAACTTGTGTCATTCATTTTGGTACTTTTAATGTGAAATGAATGACAAAAGAAAGGTCCTAAGATGCTAGCGATGCTTTGGCACTAGAAAAGCCCTTTTGGGATCAACTCCTTTTGGCTTCAAAAAGCTTGTGACTTTCACCAAAGGCGAGGGTGTGTGACCATCTCAAATGCAAGCTTTTAACAAAGGAAAAGGATACTTTCGCAACAAAAGATGCCCATGTCGGTCGCAGTGGAAGTTAAATAGTATTCTTTATCAGAGGTATTTGTTTTCACATTTACTTAATTGATGAAAGTTGTTAGCAACATAGGGAGGGCTTTACTCCAATCATGAACCCCTCGAGCTATCTCCGGTGACCTTTTATGATGACATGTTTGAGGTATCGTATCTGTGCTTTCAACAATGTTATCAATAAATGAGCTGGGGATTAAATAAATTAAAATTTTAACTAATAATTCATATTATGAAAAATTAATTTCTAACTTAACTAATTTTGAATTTATCAAAATATTTTTTAAAATTAATAAAAATTTTAAAATATATCGAGATGATTATTTTATGAAATTCATTTTACTTAAGTTTTTCAAATAATATGTCTTGCCTTTTGGTCATCTTAAAATTACTGGACATAATTTTGCATAATAGAAATTTACGAACAACATGTTTGTTGAAACGATAATTTTTCATATTTTTTCTTAAACCTATGCACTTAAATATATAAACTTCAGTAGAATTATTAATATCTTTTTTTCTTGCTTTTTTTAATAAATTTTCGATATTCGATAATCATATTAATTCTAAATTAAATTTAGTTCGAGTCAAATTAGACTTTTAAGAGAAAAAACTCTCATGATATTATTTTTGTCATACACAGGACTTAATTTATGATTTTATTTAAATAGTATCAATTTTTAATCACTAAATCAATTAGATATTATTCTCTCTTTCTACCGAGCCAGGAGAACTTTTTCATATCTAATATTGTAATGGTAGTGTTCTTTATATATATATATATATATATATATATATATATATTTAAAAACCTTAGCCAAGAAGAAAGGGACAATTCTCACCTATTTGATCATAAAAGATGAAAATTACATATCATAGAAACAAGAAAAAATTCTTGATCCTTTTTTTACTTTTATTAACATTATAAAGTGCGGCAATTACATTTTTGTGTGTGTACACTTTTTTGCGTGTATATAGTTCATAGATTTAATTATATTTCTTATTTATTATTGAATTGATATAACTAAAAATTTATTTATTTTTTAAACATACTTATTTATCATAAAATTAAGATTTTACCTTAAAGGATATTTATATTTGACAAAATTTATAAATTTTTGAAAACATCTTATCCAATATTTGAGATAAGTTTATGAAACTTATTTGGTAATTATTTTCTAAGACAGCTAATAAACTCTACAAGTCTATCCCCAATTTTTTTTTGTTGTTTTTATAAGTTATAAAGTATTTTGTTTTGAACTATAAACTAACTGAATTACTCTTATTATTTTATTATTTTTCCTTTACCATTTTTATACCGATAATAACTATTTATATAATATTAATGATACTATATGGTTTTTAATCATTTTAACACTAAAATGAATTTAAAATAATTAATTATAGTTTTCAATAGGACAGTCTAATAGTATAAATCTCATTTCTTAATATGATGATTTCATATTCAAATTCTTATAAAAAAAAAAACTCATTATACAAAATACTACAATTTACAAATTTACAAAAGATTTTATAAATTATTGAATTTTATTTCATCAAACACATAAATAACTTTAAAAATATCTTATAAACTTAAAAAAAATCAGAAATTATTTATTTAAAGAAAATTTAGCTAAAGCGGCTATTAAAGTGTTGCGATTGCAGTCATGCAGACCGTGACATGACACAACGTCGAGCACACAAACAAAAGCATGGGAAAGACGCATGGCAGCATTTTCCCCGAGTTCTCCAAAGACCTTTTGAAAGGCAGCTTTCCCATTTCCCATTTCCCATTTCCCGTTTTTATTTGATTTTTCAAAATTTTAATTATTTCCCATAAATGTGTGGTTATGCTTACATCCACATTTCCTTAGATTTTCAAAGTCAGAAATCAGTCGCTCTCTCCAACCCAAAAATGTCAACCTCTTTTAATACCAACTCCCAACCAATGGGGACTCGAGGGATACCCACATATCTTTAATGGACAATTCATGCACAATTCGTATAGAAATGAATAATATTATGGTCACAAAAAGAAAATATAAATATTATTGGATATATTAAATGAATTCTATATAACATTATATATCTTTACGTGTTTTAATCAATTCAAATAAAAAAAATTAATTCAAAATTGGTCTTAATTAATAAAAATATAGTGATATAAAATATTATACAAATTTTCATTATTCTAACATTGGTTTGAAAGTCAAAGAAAATTAAGAAAAGAGGTGATGACGTGGAAGGTCTCAATAAGAAACTATAACGTAGCATTTCACATGTTAAGGTTAAGGTTAGTATTTATTAAAACTCTGTATCGTGGTAGACGGGACAAGGTCTAAGATCATACCATCTGTCATCCAAATCTTGGAACTTGATGTTTGTGTTACAAAATTACAAAATCTTCACATTAAAACAAAAATGTCACGATCAAGACATTGCCAAATCATCCAAAATTCTCCGTGACCATCTTCAATATTAACTCACAATCACATATTTTGACGATAGAAATTTTATTTAATGGAACGAGATACTAAATAGAATTCCGTAAATACTTAAACATGAATCTATTACATGAGAATAGAGAAAGGTATCACTTGAATCAAAATTCATCGGTGTGTATGATTTTTATATACATATATTATTCTTTTGTTTAAGATTAATCGTTTAAGATGCTAATTGGATATTTTCTTTTGGATTTACATAATATGGGGTGGGTTTTGCAATTGCAATGCTATGGCATGACCAAGAGGTTAGATATATGATAATACTATTTTGATCCAACGGCTAAAATTTCACACATAAAAATCAATAACCTGATTATTAACGTGTCAAAATACTTACTAAAAAAATTTTCAAATTTTATTTAGTTTTAAGCATTAATAATTGAAACTCGTAAAATATTGAGAAATTTGTGACTTTTAATAATTTGTTAAGATATTATTTTATTAGTAAAAATAATTATAATTTAAATTAAATAATTTGTGATAATAATTATATTGTTTAGTTGATAATTAATTTCAAAATTTATTGGGTTTTAGTATAAGCAACCAATCGATGGATCTAAAATTTTAAATTTAAGTTTTAAAAATTTTAAAAAAATAAGTATCATTTAATTTCTAAATTAGATTCTGCTCTTTGAAGTTTTTGATACGTAAAGTAAAAAAAAAAGAAAAAACATATATATTAGCGGCTGTCACGGTGGAAAGGAAAGTTGTCAAACCACGTACTAAGATTCTGGGTCCTACGTATGGCCCCTGCAATACTCCTCTCTCCTTTTATCGCTCTGTTCAAATTCCACTCTCTCTCTCTCTCAAGAAAATAGAAAGAAACTGATTTCAAACGAGAGAGAGAGAGAGAGAGAGAGAGTTGAGAGGAAGATAAGAGAGACTAATCACATGGCCGGAGGAACATTCGTAGATGGCGTTCGACGCTGGTTTCACCGTCGCAATTCTTCCACTTCCCTAAATGACACTTCTTCCAGTAATGGATACGACGTCGTTCCATCGTCTACGAGATTTGGAGTCTCTCAGAATCCCCATAAAAACCAAAACCAACAAAAACAAGAAGACGATCTGAACATCACAGTAGACTTTGATCTCTCTGGTTTAAAGCTCATCAAAGTCCCCAAACGCATCACCTATAAACCTCCATCATCCGATTCTTCTGTAAAAGTAAATACTCTCTCTCTCTCTCTCTCTCTCTCGCTCTAGACTTTTATGGGTGGCGTAAGGCCCGCATTGTGAGATTGGTTGCATTAATTTCGACTGTCTGATTAGGTTTTGTACCATTCTCTTCTCTTTCTTTCTGGTTCCTTCTTTTTTTCCTTCATTTCATTGTCACTCCTTGATCAGAGTCGGGTTTACTGTTTTTTGAATTTTTCTCAAAAATTTACTTGTGGGCAAAATTGGATTTAATATATATATATATATATATATATATTTTGAACCGGGCTATTACTTCATGAATGATGACCTCTCAAGTGTTGACAAGTTCAGGTTTCCTTATTGAACCATAAATTCTTCCCACCTTGATCTGCAAATCCCCCCCTCTCTGTGTGGGAGGAAATTTTAGGTTTCCTTTTTTCTTGGTTGATTGATTTGAAGAGGAAACAATAAGGTTTCGATTTGATTCTTATATACTATTTTTATTCTTATCATTAAAGTCTTTTTATATGGTTCGGAATTCTGATATTAACATATTTAATCTTTTATTAGTTTATAATTTCAGCACGTAGTTGGGTCTTTTCAACTCCATATTAGGATTAAATCTCAGGTATATCTGGGAGTATGGCTTGGTTCATTCATAGAATTTAATTTTGAATAATTACTTGGGAGTCTGACAGTTTTGGATTTCATTTTCATGGGTATTTTTTTAATGGCTTGTTTGATTGTTTGAGATTCTAGGTGATAATTATGTTGTGGTAATTAAATTTTTTTCTAATTGCCCTTTCCTGTTTGTGACTTACTTTACATGTCATGTCAATGTTAGGCACTTTGAACCATCAATTAGGTTTCCTTTGTCTTTATGTTGTTGTGTTCAAAACATATCAAATGCACACGCCAATTAGTTTTAGTAGTACATGATGCACATGATTGTAATTTCCATCATATTTCATTTGTTCAATGAGAGAGCTGATATAGGATTGTTTCTTTATATCAAATTCAGTATTTCCTTCTTAGTTGAAAGTCATGTATTATCACATGTAATGTTTTTACATACTCCTTTTGGACTGTTTGCTGGTTCAGCCAACATGAAGGCCAAGGTGTTGTCCATCTTGACTGTGTGGCACTTCCTACTCCGTTTGCTCTATCATGTTAACTTGTGAAATTCAAGTTAAACATTTTAAACATTCTTGGTCATTCCATTAAATGAACTTGGGATTTATTCTATATCAATGAACTTGGGATTTGACAATGAGCTTAGTGGTTTGAAGAATTAGCTAGGATCCTCTCAGTCTTTAGGTGGACTAATTCTGGTCTGTCAATGTGAAAAATAGCACGAGGAGCATGAACTGAATAAGATTTAGCAAGCTTCTGTTGATTACGAAAGTTGAGACCTTGACCTGGCATCATCATATGAAACTGATTGTTAACATGATAATTTGAAGTCTGAAGAATCACTGCCTTTTTGGTTAACTTGATCTTTGTTAGACCCTAACAATCTAGTTTGAGGAGAAAAAGTGATATCCTAACATGTATGTATGTTGATTAGTTGATCCTGTTAACACTTGGGCCTTCTTTTGTCAAAAGAGTGGGAATCACTCATTGGGAAATTGTGCTTACTGATTTTATGAATATTGACTAAATGTGCATCTTACATGATTTTGTACTATTAAGATTGAAGGAAGGTTCCATTTTAAATGAAACTATAATACAGTAATATGGAAATGCATGTGTAGGCAAATTGGGGTTTTCTATTTTAAGTGTTTTTTTGATGAATTATTTTAAGTGTTGTGATTACACATCTAGCCACGAGGTAGACCAGCTGCCACTCTACATTATTTATGGTAGCTCTTGCAGTGCATACCCAAGAGGGGATATTTGCATGTCATCCAAAGAGCTAGTCCATCAAAAGCAGGTGACATCTCTTCAAAATTATCAGTTGCCTTTAGGAGATGCTCAAAGATGTTGCATTACATAGTGATATGTAATGGTCATGAACTGGTTGCCTAATTCATGGTATGTCTGTGTTATTCCTCGGAATTGTTCTAATGCAGGGCTGATAAAATTTGCAGTGTGAGGAATAGATGGTAAGCAGACTGTTAATGATATGAGCTTACAGCGTCATTGAAGAATATTATTAGGCTAATTTATTCAAATTTTAGGATGTGATGATCAAGTTTGTGTTATGGGATTAAATGTATGTGAGATCTTTGTCTCATTCCCTTTTGTTCAGCTGACGCTGGGGCATACAATCAACCTAGCCATTGACAAAGACTTGAAGTTTCAAAAGTACCTCTAGCTTTTATTTTGAATTAATTGAGAACAATGACATTCATTGCATCACAAGAGCTCTTCAGTGATTTTGTGCACATAATTCAAGTGAGCTGCCCTGTTATATCTTTTTAAAGCTTAATGATGTGACTTTTGTAGAGTCTGTTAGTCAACTCTTCAAAACATATTTGCAGATGTAAATTTAATTGCTTTAACGAGCGAAAGAAGCTATGCTCACCATCTTTTATTCTAGAAAGTGATACTCAGTTACCAAACCAATATTTTCAGTGTTTTTAGATGTTGAGTTTTCTGAGCTTCTCCCACTTATTTGGTCATGTGTGATCAATTGCCTTTGTAAGAATAATTTATATGTTCCCATATCCATGTAGCACCCAAAGGTCAATTTTTTCTTTGGCCCTTCTCTCTTTTCCTCGGCTTCTTTAAGTTGATCTTTTTATTTATGAAAACTAACTGATAACAGTTAATCTACTCAGAGCATGATTGACAAAGAATTCTTCACAGAATATGGTGAAGCAAGTCAATACCAAATTCAAGAGGTCATTGGCAAGGGAAGCTATGGAGTTGTTGCATCCGCAGTTGACGCCCACACTGGAGAAAGGGTAGCTATTAAAAAAATTAATGATGTTTTTGAGCATGTGTCTGATGCTACACGAATTCTGAGAGAAATTAAGCTTCTTCGACTTCTTAGACACCCAGATGTTGTGGAAATTAAGCATATAATGCTTCCTCCATCTCGAAGAGAATTCAAAGATATATATGTTGTTTTTGAGTTAATGGAGTCTGACCTTCATCAAGTAATGAAAGCAAATGATCACCTCAGTCCTGAACATCACCATTTCTTTTTATACCAGCTTCTTCGAGCTCTTAAATATATACACACAGGTATATGATTTCTCTTATCACTTCTGTGAGTCTATTTTCTGGTAGTTTGGTTTTAAACATGCTTTCTGATAGAATTGAATAGTCTTTCTATGCTAATTCCGTCTCATTGTTTATCTTTCTTTCAGCAAACGTATTCCACCGAGATTTAAAGCCAAAGAACATTCTTGCTAATGCGGACTGCAAGCTGAAGATTTGTGATTTTGGGCTTGCTCGTGTATCATTTAATGATGCCCCATCAGCCATTTTTTGGACTGTATGTGTCAACTCCATGCAAAAAAACTGTCACATCCTTAAGATATTCTTCTGAAAAGAAAAAAAAAAATCAGTTTACCTTGTGGCTTTTGCAGACATTAAAAATATTCATATTGTGGTTCTTTCCTTTTTCCTTTTTTTTTGGTTTAATTTTGAAGGACTACGTGGCAACCCGATGGTATCGTGCACCTGAACTCTGCGGTTCTTTTTTCTCAAAAGTAAGTGTGGTTACAATCCTTGTCTAGATACTTGCTTATTTATTTTTTGTTTTTTATGACATAATTTATCACATGGGCTTACATGTTTTATGGCATTATTTATCACATGAGCTTGGCAAACTAATGGGATCATGCTCTTCTTTTTAAAACGAATGTTCTCTCTTCTTACCTTTTCTTTCTCTCCCCCTGATACTATTGAATAGATGCAACTGCATCTTCTGTGTGTGTGGTTTGGTCTTTGGCAGTTATTCTGCTTCTGTCAGACATGCCTTTATAGAGTCATAGGAAAAATAGATTTAGATGGAATTTCAATACCATTATAATGAAGTTTATAGTGGTCTTTGGCAATTGCATCTGTCAGATATGCATCCCCTTTTATATAGAGTTGTACGATAAATAGATTATCATGATTCCTCCTTTTAATCTTATGCTAACCTGTACTTTGTCACCTTAAACTCCCTGGAGCACTTCATCAATTATCTGAAGGAGTTGATTATTTCTGCACATCAGTTGTACGAGAGTCCATAAAATTCTAAGCCAGAGATTTGTGGCATTTTGTGATCAAATTATTCTAAGTTGACTCTTGGTCTTGTAAGTAGCAGTTCCTGACCAAATGGGACTTGGGAAGGATCATTGATATGTTTGTTTGTCAAATGTTTAAAAAGAGCAGTGTCTTCAACTTCTGATCATTTATCCTCTTTAAAAGCTAAGGTTTTTTTTGCTAGTCATCTCCACAGAGCAACTGCCTTTTTATTTTTTGTTTTCTTTCATTATTTTACTCTCTGGCTCCAACCTATCTAGTATGATTGAGCTTCAGATTTTCTGGCGGCCTTCCTACTGTAGGTACACTAACTAACCTTTGACCAGTTATCACTGTGATTTGAAGTAAACAAATAGTTCTGACTGCTGTCACAAGCTCTTTGGATCTTATGTTTGTCAGAGAGAAAAGACAAAAAAATATTAATAATAAGAAAAAGTGGAAAAGGAGAAGAGAGTTTATGGCTTCTGCTGCTTGTGAATATTTTGATTTTCTGTTTGTGGAAGTATAGGTAGTCTCTATTTGATTCCAATGGCTTTATTCCTTTGTTTTGTATCTTTTGCAGTATACCCCTGCTGTTGACATTTGGAGCATAGGATGTATATTTGCTGAATTGCTTACTGGGAAACCATTGTTTCCTGGGAAGAATGTGGTGCATCAGTTGGATCTTATGACTGATTTGCTTGGGACACCTTCTTCTGAATCCATTGCTAGGGTTCTTTCTCTATCTCTTCTCAACAAGAAATTCCATTTTTGAGTTGCCCATGACAGCTTGAAAGATTAAGTTTGTTTCATTTTTCTGACATGTTCTAATTGCAGATTCGAAATGAAAAAGCTAAAAGATATTTAAGTAGCATGAGAAAGAAGCAGCCTGTTCCTTTTTCTCAAAAGTTCCCAAATGCAGATCCATTGGCTCTTCATTTACTTGAGCGGTTGCTTGCATTTGATCCTAAAGATCGGCCTACTGCTGAAGAGGTAAGCTTCAGCAAACAGATGGTTTGGCATTGCACTGCTGATTTCCACCATGTTATGTATTTGTTGTTCCTAATACTGTTAATTTGTTTAATTCATGAAGGCATTGGCTCATCCGTATTTCAGTGGTTTGGCTAGTGTGGAGCATGAACCATCCACGCAGCCCATTTCAAAGCTTGAGTTTGAGTTTGAGAGAAAAAAGTTGACAAAGGATGACGTAAGGGAACTAATTTATAGAGAGGTATATCCATTGTGCGCCATTTTTCTTTAGTTTGTAGTTAAACATATTCTTGTTGCCATGGACTAAAAGAATTTATTTTTGAAGTGAACAGATTTTGGAGTATCATCCGCAGATGCTTCAAGAGTACCTATGTGGTGCAGACCAGACTAGCTTCATGTATCCAAGGTGAACACCTCTTTGGTATTTATAGTGCATCTGTGCATTCATATTCATCATTTATGAAAAACTCAAATGGCAGAGTAGTGTCCACTTGCAATTTAAACCTCTTGATGTTTGGAATTACTAGCATCAGGAGAGAATGGCATCTGTCATATATTGATTTATATACCTGTGGTCATTTACACCAAATGCATATTCACAACGAATGTACATCTATACCTATTGGTACACATTTCTCATGTTGATGCTTTATAACTTGGGAGTCATTTGGTACTCAAGGTTGATAAGAATTTTCTTGCTGCTTATCATATTTTTGTCGGTTGCTAGATTTGTCAGCGTGTCTTCTTCTTCTTCTTGTTTTTTTTCCCCTAGTTGCAGTAACTTTCATGTATTCTAAATTCAATGAACTTTTATATCTAGTTGTATTGAAGAAAACGATTACTGAATTCTCCTTTTGCTTGATGTTTTTGTCTCAACACAGTGGAGTTGATAGATTCAAGCGACAATTTGCCCATCTTGAGGAGCATTTGGGTAAAGGTGAAAGAAGCAGTCTGCTCCAAAGGCAGCATGCCTCCTTACCCAGGTGAAATGTTAGCTATGAAGAAGATAACAATCCTTTAAGCAATCATATCATACTTACTTTTACTGATTCTTTCTGATAGAGAGCGTGTATGTGCCACACAAGACGGGGCCCCTGACCAAAATCAAGAATTTGAGAGGCGTACTGCAGCGTCTATCGCACGCACAACCCAGCAAAGTCCCCCAAGGATGCAGAGAGCTGGGGAATCAGAAATTTCTAAAGGGAACGTGGTAACTATGCAGAATGGCTATGGTCAACCAAATCAAAATGCCCGCTGTCTGACGAAGAGTGATAGCATTAGTGCCTCAAAATGTGTGGAAGTAAGAGGAAGAGATGTTGAGGCAAGTATTTTCTAATGCCATATTGAATGACTTTGTTATTTACCAGTTGGCATTTACCCTTGCTTTAGAACTTTCCTCCATGTAAGCATGAAGACAAGAGACAACTACAAATGACTTCATGTCACAATATTAGTCTAGATGGGCAATAGTGCGAAGTGCTACTTATGTGTTCCATTTGAATCGATCCTTTTGGGGGTCCTGAAATGGTAGGGATTGGTAAGGATTTTCAGTAGTGTTGGCTACCCAACTTTACCAAGGAGAAACCAGTCCATAAAAACGGGGAAGCTTGTTCTGTTAAATGTATCCTAATGAGATGGGTATTTTATGTCTTGCCTCAGGAAGAAGTGATTTCTGAGCAAAACAAAGCGGGGGGAGATGGCTTGTCACAGAAGGTTGAAGCCTTATATGCCTAAATAACTACATCTGGGGAATCCCGCCAAGTACGGTTGTTGTATGTACCTTAAAGCTTGCTACTTCCCTCGTTTTTAAACCTGGTTGCCAGCTTGGTCACTGAGTTTAACTATGCACACTGTAATTTTATTAGTCTCATTTTTATCATATTAGAATTGTTATAGGCATTTCATATTTCAATGGCCATTTGCAGAACTGTGACTGTTGATTAACCTCCATTTGGTCCTGATTTCTTGGACTTGTGCGATGTAACTCCATTAATCACAAGCTTAACCGAAAAGGTTGCCTACTGTCCCGGTGTCTTTTTTCTTGTTAATGATATGGAACTTGGAAGGTTACTTGATAAAAATTTACTTTTTCATTCACGGTCATCCTTATATTAATTTCTTGCTTCTGCATAGCTAGAGTTGGCTAATGTTCTTGGAGCGCAGTTTACTAGTGCAAGTGGCATGTATTTGGCTTGTCAAAAACTAGGCCCGAGACAAGCACTTAGCTAAGCGGGAGCTCGAAAGTTCGCACATCATAATTCTGTGAGCACCATGCAGGAATAAAATAGTAATGAATCAAGAAGACTCAACGTGGCATTTCAATTTCTAATTTGCAAGGACGGAGTCGAAGCAACCAAGATATAAAACATAAAATTTTATTCTTTTTCTTCCACTTGATCGATACAACCTATCAGGAAGCAGGAGCCTTGATCATTTTATCAAACATTTTAGTACAAAATGTCTAAATTCTTGAACTATAGCTATGCAATAATTAGGTCGAGTCCTGTCACAGGGCAGGCGAACGTGGGAACGATAAATCTTCTTCCTCCCTATTATTGCCAAAAGCTGCTCTCTCCAAAACCCAGTCTTCAATCATTACCTGAGAATTCACTGCCTGATCAGCAGGAACAAGATGTCCTGCACCTAAAACAACCACTTGACTCAAATTTCCAAATTTCTGCACATACCCGGCTAGCTCACCATTCACTCTCCAAACTTTTCTCTCAGCATTCATAAACTCCCCGAGCAAATCCCACTTCATGGTTTTCACCCAAGCCTCAACAGACACTACCCCGTCTCGTAAATCACACTGTCCTTGGTACAACAAGACTTTAGTCTTCTCCACCAACAACTCAACCATGTACTTCACACTCTTCACCACATCTTCATGCATTGCATCCCCAACCACGTCACTGCACTCCTCCCAAACTATTGATGTGTTCACTTTCAAAGCCTCTTTCACTTCCTTATTTTCCAAAAACTTTGTAACCAAATCAGTCTCATAGGGAATTTGCCTTCTATAATCATAAAGTGTGGCCAAACCAGTCATGTTCTGCAGCAGTGTCAAAGAGCTGCGTCTAGCATCTGTAGCTGCACTCCAACTAGCCTCTTTTATCAACCTAATTGTCTCCATTTGAGCTTTTTCCAACTGGGTTTTTTGCTTTTCATTGATCAAACCAGAAAAGTAAGCATTATCAGCATGAGTGCCCACTTGAACAATTGGGTCAGTCAAGCCATTACCTATAGCAACCCCAGCCAAATTCACCTTCTTTGCGGTGGCCACTCTAGCATTTTTCCTCAATATGTAATACCCAATTGCAGGAACATATTTTCCTGCATAACTCTCACCCGTAATATAAATTGGTCTAGACTTAAACAAAGGGTCTGATGCAACAAAATTTCTCAGTGCCCAAAAGAGGTGCTTTGCCACTAAAGACTGGTTTCTTGGAATTTCACTAGGACTTGAAGCAATACTAAAACCAACTCCAATTGGATTATCAAGGAAGAGAAGACCAAATATTCTATTCCAAGAACCTTTGTTGTATTTCAAAGACGGGTTTTGATTTTTGGTTGTGACAGAGACACGCCAAGGACCAAGCTCGTAGAAATTTCCAAGCAACGAAGAGCAACCAGGACCTCCCTGAAGCCAAACTACAAGTGGGGTTTGAGATAGAGGCAAGGTTGATTTTTGGGCTTCGTAGAAGGCATAGAACATGGCTGAGCCACCGCGCGCGGTGGCCGGAGACACGCGGAGGTAGCCGGACTTGGTGGGGTGGGCCTCACTGGGGAAGATTGAAGTGGGAGTGGATTGAATTGCAGAAGAGAAGTGAATGAAATTAGAGCTGAAGAAAATGAAGATGAAGAGGAAATTGTGGAAGGTTTTGGTTGCCGACTCCATTAATGCGATTGATTTGCGAGTAGAGAATAGGGAGCGAAGAGTCAAGAAAAGTGAAGTCTATGATTGGGTTTGGATCATCGTGAATCGTGTGGGTGGAATGTTGACCTTGTTGGCCCGAGGGCTTTCAACTTTTTAAGCATGAAATGCAAGTGGACAGGAACAGGTGTCTGTCTCATCGCCCAAGTAAACTTGTTCACGTTTTAGGCTAAGCAAAACCATGGGAGGAACCATACATAATAGGAGGTCGTCTAGGAAGTCTTAGGCCAAGTAGATTTTTTGTGCGCCTCTCTTTCTCTCTCTCTGTGGCCAGAAACGGGTCACGGCGTTAGGTAGGTGTTATCTTCTCGGAATGTTACCCTTACAGAATTATTAACTGGATTTATGACAAGTATTTAAGAATTATTGGTATAATATATTAAAATATTAATAGTTTAGAATTTAATGATCAAATATATGTTTTACTAATTATAAATAAATTACGAGCAATCATACTCATATTACCCTATTTGTTTCTTTTTATATTAGTCGTAAGTTTCTTGTGAGGCAGAAAAGCTGACGTTAAGAATGCTGTTTCTGAGAGAATAAGTGTTTTTGAATGGAGGTTTGATAAGGTTTGTGGATGGGATGGGATAGGATACGTAGGATTTGCACTTTTCTTGAAATTTACAAATTATAAGACTTGAAGCCCACAAATTATATCCAAAAAATTTAAGTTTATGAACATTTGTTAAGGTGAGTTCATACTCCAAACTTTTAAAAAAGATTTTAAATTAGCAAAATATATATCAAAAAAATTTTATTTTTTAAAAAATTTAATTCGACTCAAATCGTGTTTAATTAAATCTAAAATGATTATCATATATGTCTGATTTATCTCAAAAAATTCATTTTCCGTTACTGATGATATCATTATCGAAAACTTTAATCTTGTTATTTTTTTCTTCAAATTTTCATAATTCAGGGGTCATTACATCAATTTCAAAATAATGAAATTAATATCACAAATAAGATAAATTATATAACCTGAATATAAACATGGAGGAGAACATAAATCAAATACAATTTGGAACTCTAAAGAATTGAAAAAAAAATTACTTTATTACGTATCATAAATATAGATATGAAAGAGTATCTCGAATCAAATATATTTAAAACTTTTAATAAATAAATAAGATGACTCATGATATGGTATAGTTTGAAAATTTTAATGTTTGGAATTTTTTCATGTATATTTACTTTAGTTAAAAGTAAAAAATCCGAAAATTTTGTGCTTAAAGAAGCAAAAAATTTTGAGCTTTACTCGTTCGACTCTTCTTTTCTGATTCTTTATTTACTATTAAATATAAAATTTATGTTATTTGATAAATTATTTTATCTCAATGTCTTATGTTATTTATAATATTTATAGTTGAATAATAACATTTTTAATAACAAGTTGAATTAAAAAATATTCCTATTTAAATTTAATTGAGTCGAATCTCAATTTTACTGGTGCTCCTTTGGATTTTAATTTTGACACTAAAATTGAAAATAATCGAAATTAACTCTCATTTTATTTGAATTAGGAGAAAATTATTTTTTGTCTAAGAAGCGAAACCTCCTATATAATAACACACGATACACACACACACGCGCGCGTATATATATATTTTTATTTTTTATTAAACACTTTAAAACCATCCTATTACTATTTTTTAAGCAATATTAAGCATCCGATTTTTAAATGCTAAGGTTTTTTTTTTCTCATTTTAGGATATTGCTAACGTTGCCGATCTAATTTCTTTTTCCTAAAAATAGTTTTTCACTATTTTAATACTAAAATTTTTGAAAAATTATAAGATTAAGAAAGTATTTTAACTAATTGTTATTTAAATGTATTGATATATAAATATACATCAAGCAAACATTTATCTTTTTAAGGGAATAGTCTGGTAATTAAAAGCTCTTGTTATAATATTTTATTTGAGATCTTGTGTTTGAATTTAATTTTGCGTTTATCGTGGCCCTTATTAAAAAAAAGAAAAAAAAAAAAAACACTTCTCTAATTCTTTGCTCCGTTCCCCGTTCTCCCTCTCTCTCTCAAGAGTGCATGAGCGAGCAGGCGACCATTGGAGCAGGTTTGGAAGCTCATGTTTCTCTCTCGCTCTCTCTCTCTCTCTCTCTCTCTCTTACCTGTGATTTCTTTCATATCGATATGTGCAATTGCTGCTACCCTCTGCAACAACAGAATATTTATTTATTTTCTTTTGGCTACCATGGTTATTATTGCTACGTCTGTCTCAAGTTCTCTGCTTTTCTTCAAATTTTTGCCTTTGTTTTTGATGACCAGTAAGCAAATTCAAGTTGATAATAGAACTTATAAGACCCGAATCTAGAATGAGAACGTCAAGTTCTCTGTCTATATGTCGAAACCTAATGCTTTCACCTCAAATAATTCATCATTTCTTGATGCTAACCCGCTGCTCCGATGTTGTTTGATGAAATTCCTCAACCAAATCTCTCATCCCCAGCACACCCGTTTCTATTCCGCCGAAACAGTAATAGACCAAGTTCTGCTACCACTCTGAAATGCCTTTACTCAATCAAGCATCTCTATGGTTGAACTTTAATGGGTTCCCGAGGTTTTGTTTCTCATGGGCGTTAGTATCTCGAATTGATTGTCCTAATTCCAGTTCTAATTTTCTAGACATTATAGGGTTATTGAGGAATTGAGTTACATCGTTCATCTGGTGATGCCCATCGACCAGAAGGGCTGGTTGAGGATGTGAAATTAATAAAACCAGACAGTTGAGTTGCAAAAACTATCATATTAATGTGCTACGTTGTGAACATGGTAATTGTGAAAACCAAAGGTGTCAATGTTATACCAATTTGTAGGGTTGTGACTTGGTCGCCACGAACATAGTTCATTTTTGAGTCTTCTGTCATGTGATATCAATTAAGTACCATATTTTGAATTTTTGAGAAAATGAAGGAGAGGCAATGGTGTGGAAGATATCAAAAACAACTAACTTTGGAAAGAACCCTTGCGGCTAATGAATTTGAATTCTTGGGATGCAGGCAAACTGTATGCTCCAATTTATTAATGAAAACAATCCCTGTTAGCACTTTACCATTTGGAAAAAAAATTGTAATTGAAATTTGAAAATATAACAAGCCTTTAGCCACCTGAATATAGTTGCATCTCGCTTTCTCTCTCTCTCTCTTAATTTTAGTTTGGGATACATATAAGTGTTCGCCACCTGACTGTATTATACGGTTATATTTTCATTGCTGCTGTTCTACTGAATGCTTGTCAATTCTGGAGAGATTATTCCATAGACTTTTAACTTAGTCACGGCTTTCCTCAAGTGCCCAAAGATTCTTTTATCTCTTTCTCCAATGACAATCTTACTTATCATTTTATATAGTTTTGCCTTTAATACTTAGCTCTAGTGATTGTCTTATTATTTTAGCCTATTCTATAGCTGTATCTTTAGATAGTACCAGTTCCATTTCAATGTTTTAAATGCATGAAATGTTTGCTTCAATTTACAGGTGCTAATTATTTATTGATTGGGATGTCTAGGTGTAGGCTCATATAAATCATGAATCTTCTAGATACGTGGTATGAAATACTGAAGATTCAAAAGTTCAGGAGATTCGTGGGCTATACTGCTTTTTATTGCTTTACTTCTGTACTAATTTATGCATACACGAATAATACGTAAGTTCCCAAGCACTTCCTCTACACGCCAATGCATTATTGAGTTCATCACGATTTTTGATTCTTTGGTGGATTTCATTCTATACATCATGTCGGATAATGCAGGACAAGAGCTGGGATCTCAAGAGCTGATCAATTTTATGCAGCATACCCAGCTGGAACTGAACTACTGGTCGACACATCTAAGGTACATGGGATGGGATAAGTGCAAAGGTCTCCTAGTCTCTAATTTGATGGTCAAATATATGTCTGATTGATTTGTAGTCTGAATCGGTATTATGCTGAATATGCATTCCTGTTACAGTTGTATAAAGCAGCACTTGGCAACTGCTTCGAGGTAGAAGAGTGGGGGCCAATTGAATATTGCATCATGGCTAAGCACTTTGAGCGCCAAGGGAAGTCTCCATATGCATATCATGCTGTAAGTTTCTTTTTTTTTTTTATGTGTATTTTTGTAGTAAGATATTCTGCATGATACTCTCTCCTCTAATGTTACTATGACGTGATGCATAATTTGATTCAAAAGTAGCTGCTTTATGCAAATGTAGAACTCCATCACTGAACAGGGACCATGTTAGAGATTTGCATATTAAGAGTGGTCACTGCATGTCAAGCGTCAAAACTAGGAACATGGTATGTACTTTGTTATCTATAGAGTGGCAGAACAACAAACTCATAGGGTGTTCAAGGGCCACATCATTGAGTTCAATCTTCAGTCAGACATTGCAGAAAAATGCCAGAAAATAAGATGGCGATATAAGTATAAACTTTTGCACTGGACCTGCAACTGCAATAGAAGAAATACACTAAATTTGATATCTACTACTTTTAAGCTGATTTTGACATTTTTAGATGTAATTTTTTTTCTCCTAGATTTATTAGATTAAGGATTTTAATTAAGTCCTTCGTCTGGTTATTAAAATATTTTTGTTTATGTCAAATTAATTGTTGTGGTAGGATGCAATATAGGGCATGTTTGAAGGTTGTTTATGTGTTGTAATAGAAGGTTTTGCAAACCCTAATGTAGTCCAATTTAGAGATTTTGAAAAGAAAATGAAATTGCTTCTCCATGACGATTCTCTTCCCTCTCTTACAACTCCTCTCCTTTCCATCTCAATTCTCTCTGTCTCCACTGCTTCTCTTTGCCACTCTTCTTCCTTTGGTTCTTGTCTCTCTCTTCTCTTTCTTTCCCCCTCTCTGATTTTTCTTCCTCTTTGTTTTCTCTTCTTACTGGTTCCAGATCATACCTCTGCATCTCTTTTAACTTCTCTCTTTGGTTCTGCACCACCATAGTGGACAAGCCAATGTGGTGAAATTATAAAATATGAGACACGGGTTGGCATGACCATGTTTGTTAACAATGTATATGCGTCTATATTAATATTGAATAGTACTGTCACTGCGACGTTGTACAGCCAACTTGTGGCAGAAGGAACCAAAACTATGGTTTGCCCCTATTGATAGTTGGGTCCTCTGACCTCCGCAATGTTTTCCCATGCTTGCAGCAATACATGGCACACCTTCTTTCTTATGGGCAATTCGATGGAAGCGGCTAGAAGAACGAGACAGAATTCCCAGTGTTCGATTGTCTTATGACAGAACAGTTACCACATGCTTTATTTACTAGATAAATGTGAGGATTGGAAAACTCTTGTATGGTTCGTTTGAATTATCAGGCTGATTGTCATCGGGGTCCTGATTTTGGAAAGACATTGTGAATCAAGAACAAACTTTTTTGAAGGCACACCTTGTCCCGTGCGGTTTCAATACCTTTAGCACAAATCTTCATTTAATCTCTGCACTAAGGGACTCTGTTATGCTATTCATGTATCATTTTGAGATGAGGTGTGTTATTTCCAACGCTGTTGTCGTGTCCGAGTCGTGTTTTTAAAAAATTGGACCGGACTGGACTTGCTGGTTCGACTGGTTCAATAGGGAATCATTCTGTAATTTGATTTGATTTTGTCAGAAAAAATTGATGAAATCAAATTCGATTAAGATCGTTTAAAATCGGTCAAAATGATAAAATCAAGGAGTTATTTAAATTGGTTTAAAAAAAATTATGGATTTTATTTTATTTTAAAATATATAATATATAATATATATAAATTACATATAAATACGCTGATAATGTCATCCGATTTAAAAAAACAATTCGATTGGTCCGTTCAATGAATCATTGGGTTGGTCAAGTTGTTTATCAATTGGGTTTTAAAAACATTGGTCGCAGTAGATACTTTGGTCTCAAGCATAATTGACGGCTTCACGTGACCTCACTTTTTATTTTTCTTCACCCAACCCATATTATACAATAATTGCATAATCTCACTTCGCCAGAAATGCCACAAAATCAAGAGGAGACGCGTAACGTAATTGTTGCAAACACAAGAAAGTTCTGCCCACAAAAGATCTAATTTGCATAGGGAGCCACACGGGGCCTCGGGCTGGCTGGCCCCGGGTGAAGGGGATATTGGTATTTTGATTATGCACGATGGTAAATGAAAAATTAATTCAGTTTAATTAAAAATACAAATGCAAATGAACTCGTGTTTGAATCAAAAATTAAAATGTGAGATTTAATTGAATTTTTATGAGAATAATAAAAATAAAATGTGAAATTTATTTCTAAATGCCGTTATCTCTTTAAAATTTTAAAATTTTTTTTTTATTCAAGGTTAATTAGAATAAAATAGTAATTAAGAAATAAAGTTAGGTAAAATGTTTATGTCTTGTGGGTCCTCGTTTAGATAATAGCTTTATATAAAACCTTTTTTCATGGGAAGCTATTCAAGATAAAATGTTATTATTATATTTAATTTTAAAAACTTTAATTTTAAATATTATTTATTATACTAATATTTATATTATCGCTCTTTGAATTCATAACCCTAATAAAATATATGATTTATTCTAATATCAGTTCATGAAAGATTTGCTATCCTAAATTTATTTAAAAAATGCATTTACTACCGATATATTCATGAAAGTTTGGTACCAATATCCGATTTAAACATTTGGAACAAGTAGCACATTATTTTCTCAATTGATAAGAGGAGAGAGAGAGAGAGAGAGGGATGTGATGGCGTATGGAGGCGGGTTTGTGAGGAAGAGACTGGGGAAGATGGCAAGCGGTGATATTGAATCACAGTCTTAGATCATCAGCACCCCAAGAAAAGCACAAACCCGTACTATGAAGCCATCTTTGCTTGCTGTCTAGGGCTGCAGATCTGATGGGAGCCAATCTGCAGAGAACCTACAGATTATTAACAGAGCCATCAAAAAGACTCTCCCCCTTTTCGACATCCACAGCCCAACATATCACAACCTTTCGAAACCCCTATACCCCTAAAATTTTGCTATGCTACAGAAACCCTAGACTTCGAGAAGCTCAGCGGCGTCCTCCTCTGTGTGATCTCGTGATTGATGGCTCTCTCAGATTTATAAAGCAACCAAACCAAGCCATCGCTGAAGATCTCTGCGATGGGCTTGGTGTTGCGGTACCTTGGCGGCCCAGCCCATAGCGCATTTTCAAGAATGGTCCCAAAGAAAAGGTAATTGGCACAAAATCACCTATAATTTGGCCTATTTACTATTTTGCACATCGTTAACTATTTTAGTTCTGGTGGGGATATTTTGCTTGCGTGACGAGGACGAGGTATTTTCATTCTTCCCACTCCTCTGCTGGTCCAGGCTACGGGTATAACGTCGAGAGAGAGAGAGATTTTCTCTGTCTAACGTCATTATCTATGTGACCGACTTCAATTAGTTCTTCGAATCTTTCAGTAATATTTTTCTAGTTGATTCAGGTGATGATTCGTCAATCAATCTCTGCACTATGTTTGATTGTTTGAAGCTTGGAACAAGTGTTGGTTGATCAAATTCTAAATGAGGCCCGTGGACTGCAAGGTTTGATGTCATTTCTACTTCATTTCTTGATGAATTGAAGGAAACCCTAGTTTTGGAAGAATAGATTTTCATGCCTATTGACCTTAGAATTAAATGCAGTACTTCTGCCAATTGCATTCTCGTACTGATTGTTCAGTTTTAATCTATTCTTGATTCTGCATTTTTCTTGCCCAAGGCTCCAATTATCCACGCTCTTATGTCTCATTTATATGTGGGGGCTGGAGCCTGAGCATTGTGGGCAATGCTATTATGTCACATGTTGGAATTCAGGAATTTAAAAAATCTTTCTGTTGACAAAAATTAGGGAAAATATTTTTTCTAAGAATTGAAAAAAATCGAGGTATGGAAAATTCTGTTGGTAACCAAGAGCGTTGTTTGTTTGATTAAATGAGAATTAAAAGCAGCATTGATCAAGTGCTGAATTTTAAGCCTAAAATGTTGAATGCTAAAAGTGTAAATAAATGAAAATCACAAAAATGGGGGCTAGTTTCAGTTGTTGACCACTGACAATTGCAGTGACATGCATGAGGCATTTTTTAATTTAATTTAATTTAATTTTTTGGCATTAGGCAAATAGAGTATGATGGCGTGGAAGGATTGATATAGCCGACCCCACTTAGTGAGATAAAGTTGTTGTTGTTGTTGCATTAGGCAAATAAGCTAGTAATTCTGGGTTAATTTCATTCCCTTATTTTTTTATAAATGATGCCAAGTCAGTAGTGTTCACAGTATGTTATCAAATACACCTAATATAAAAAATTCAGCATGAAGCCTTTTTTTCCATTAAGCACACCTTAGTCTCCTAAATTGCTTTTGCTCAACTCTTCATCCTTCTGGATTAATTTCTTTCTCTTGGTTAATGTTGGTGTCATGCATGGATCTTGTGCTTCTTCTTCATTCCTTTGGTTGCAGTGTCCATGGTTATGGTTGCTGTTGATCATATTTGGGATTGGTGACACATTGTTATTCTGCTCAGTGTTTCAGTGAAAAATGCTCGAGAAATGTGATAACTTTTGAGGTGGGGAGATGCTATCAGAATGCTTTGGGTAGAAAAATGAGGTAACTTGCAGTAATTAATTATATTAATGAGCATGGCAATGTATGAAAACTTAGAATATAAATGTAGGACTTTTCTATGAGAATGATTAGATGCAGGGCCCGCAGTTTCCTTCTCACCAAGTTTTCAAAATCGTGTGGTTGGTCAAAGCACAAGTTTACAGGGAAGGCAGAGGTCCCTGATGAAGTAGATAGTCATGTCACAACAAGCATCTCGGCTCGATCAAAGTGGCTAAATGAGGTCAGTGCTTTTATGTGATGGATTCTATTGGTCTAATTTCATGCATTTGGGCCACAGTAATGTTAGAACTCATGCATATGGCTGCAATTCTGGTACTAGTGGAGATTGAAACTTTCTCAAATCCATTTTGCATGCCTTTTTAGTTTAGTGGTTGTTTGCTTGCCAAAGGAAAGTGATGAAAGTGATTTTTTTTTCCTTTGTTTTCACCCTTTTAAGTTAGACAATTGACAGTAAGTTGCCACTGTTATATTCATACCACCATATTGTTGCTGCTTGAGCTGTAAATCCATAGAAATTGCTCGAGCTGGGCTTGGACTTCAATCCACTTGTTCTTGGTTATAACAAAGTTAGTTTTTATTTGAATTAAATTTAGTTCTGTTTTGCTGTTGTGAATGGTAAGCAGTTACTTGGAATGTCAACTGCACAAGCTGGGGGACATAAAAATCAGGATACATATTGGAGAGTAGAGAATATGGCAGGGAAAATTGGGTTGTAGCAAAAAGAAAGGTGAAATTCCATTTTTTTTTTTGGAGGGGGTGGGGGGTGGACAGATGTTGGAAATAATGGTGCTTGTAGGACAGAATTCTAAGCAAATCTCACAACTGGCTGCGTTCTACTCATGGTTATTGTGACTGCTCTACCTCCCTCCTCCAACAATGTCCAATCTAAGGCGTGAAAATAAAGTCAAATTGCTAATAGACCTGAAGAAAGCATTAAAATACAAACCACATAAATAGAGTGTATATATATATTATAATATATCCAATGAACAATTATAATGTTAAATACTTATTTTTCTTATTTGTTTGAGTATTGGTTGATGTTATTTTACATGAACATATCACTCAAAACCCACACAAAACCATGTGTAGGAACTTGGATTAAAGCAAAGTATCAGTAAAAGTAGTAGTATACGCATCTAACAAAGCCTACCATCACATACTGCAATACCAAGATACCTTAACGCATACTACTTCATGTACTCCATTTCATAATGAACCATGATCTTGGTACCTTTGTTCTACTCTTCTTTGATCCTTGTTCTCATATTGTTATTCCAGGCGACATAAGAAACTCAGAGAGTTGAAGAAAGGTTTGTACATTTATGCTGTTTGAAAACAAACATAGAAAAGTAAGAGGTGAAGCAACTGGCAAGGATCATTTTCTACCTACGAACCCTTTGTCTTCGAATACCGAAAAATGTCACAGATGCCAAACAGTATGTTCCACACCTTCAATCTGTAGGATAAAAAGAAGTGATCTGTTGATTCATTAGTATTATGGATAATAATGTAAACATCGGAAAGAGTTTCAAAATATCTCGTCTACTACAACTGATCTGATGTACTAATCCTACTAAGAATTATGGGCCGGATGAACTAGAGGTCCTCAATTTTTTATGGAACCTTGGTTTTCCAAATGAAACTAGTTTATGGTTAAAAGGAAACTGTAGATTCATATCAATTAGAAGCTAAGGGTGAAGGTGCTTGTAGATCGATGGGGTAAAGAAGGTCGTACATAGAATTGAATAGAAATTAGAAGTGGGGTTGAAGGAGTATCTCCATGTGGTTCATAACTCATTTACTTTTGTAAAGTTGTAACTCGTCAGTGTTTGCACCCTACCCTGAGGGCGTCGCTGAAATTCCTGTCTTGCTATACTATGTTTGATGATAGTTCATGCCAATGCTATTGTTCTCAATGTAGTTGTATTGTGTCTCAGTATTTCACTGTTCCTTATATTTGCAATATATTGTTGAAGCTTGTCTTTAATCACCTTTGGATGCTATCTATTTTTTTTTGTGTAACATCTTGTGTTTCACAGCATCTTATCAACTTAATTAACTGCGTGCTCACTTAATTTACTGCAGGACAAAAAGTCTGCTGTAAGTTGAACAGTTTGTATCTAATTCATTTTTATCAATTTACGCAAGATTTTTCTATTAAAAGCATTTAAACTTTATATGATATAAATCTTCAATCGATTTTCAACCATCCAAAGTGTACATATTTACATTATCATTTTGCTGCTCTTCACAGGAATTTTACACGGGAATGCCACACGTTATGCATTCAAATGGATAAGGGTTCTGTGATTCAAATTTGCTTCTCACTAATTTCATTGTAATTTAATTATTTCTCGTAAGTGAAAATTATAAAATCATGCATAATTTTGCATTTGAAAAGTAGCACGGCTCTGCTGCATCTCTATAACAAATTTTTTGCTTAGTAGTTCTAAGTCAAGCAATCGGCCTCTCCTGTTTCATCTTTTGCAACATACTTTACTATGTTTCCTAAACGGCTTCACTTACATTAACCTTGTGATAAGGTTTTGCTCGGATATTGTGATAAAACATTGAAGCAGCTTCCTTAATTGTGGCACTCTACTGTCCGTTGGTTTTTCCCTGTTGGAACTGGGACTGGTAAAGAATTTTCATTTTATCAGTTTTACTTTATTCATCAGGAAAAGAGGTTGGCTTCTAACTTATGATTTTAGAGTGATCTACCGTCTACCAGCTTGATGTCCACAATGTCTTAGATTCATTTGGAGTTGATAAGAAGCACTTATCTGGCACACATTTCTCTTCTATGCATTCGTCCAAGTTTCCATGGCCATATTTTGCGTAATGTTTTATGATGATTAAGATTAATGCAACTGCATAAAGTTATTTCTAAGCTGTACACATACAACAACTTGTGGATGCGTGCAGGGAGCACGCATAAGGCCTATTGTTGGCCGATTATTGGTCTTAATTAGTAGAGGGTTGATTGCATTTAACATCTCCATCTTTGTGTTGCTGTTAGTTAATAGTATGGATTGTTTGAAGCGATCTTCACTTTTCTGAATGTTCGATTTTTTCCAATTAAGGGGAACTGTATTCCATTTTGATACCATTCTTGTAGCTTTAAACCTCTGCCTTCTTGACGTTTTACAATCATTCTTTCTCTTTTTTCTTTTTCTTGGGTAAAATAAAAAGGATGATTGTATAATATATCTTATGCACTTTTTACTTGTTTTAAATTAGTGGTTTAAATCATATTTGCTATTCCAAGACCATAATATCCATTGAAATGGCAAATGTTGACTATACATTTGCTTCCTTAATTAAGAGTCCACAGGTGGCGAGGCATTGAGGACTGCCCCCCCCCCTCCCCCAATTTTTTTTAATAAATTTAATGTTGTATACTTTTAAATATATTTTAATAAATAATGTTAAAAAGTTTTAGAGATCATGTAAAAGGGCGTAGCTTGACTACTTGAATTACTATCATGGTGTTAGCATGTTTGTCATGCTAGTTATCCCTCATTCAGATTGAGAGACATGGTATATTCTGGTTAGAAGATTAAACAATATATCTTTAAGAAGGAAGTCTTTTGCACAGTAAGTCTAATGTTGGCAGAAACAATATGTTGCAACCTCATTTCTAATTTATTCTGCAATTGATATTTGCATTGAAAATGAATTTAAAGTTTATTTTCTATTTATTTTCCTATTTAAGGACAAGATCAAAATTCTTGAATGACTTTGACAATAAACAAGGTATATATATATATATATATATATATATATATTCTTTTTAATTGATAACGCTAGATCAGGCAATATTATTAGAAAAAGACTGAAGCTTGGACTTGGTTTATCCGAATTCGAGGATAAATGATGGAATTCCAAGAGAACAATTGTGTACAGAAGACCTAAAAAGTCTAATGTGGCCCACATGTTCCTACTTGGATTTGAATGCTCCAAGATGGACTTCCATGTCAGAAAAACCACACTTGGGAGACCAACAGACCAAAGTGGGTCCCAATTGTCACCTGCCCAATCACCGATTCTAGGCCCCACAAATTCCCCATGTTCTAAGCCCTTGCGTCTGCCCCATAGCCAACCTCTCGCTCTCTCCTTTTCTCTCTCTCCCCCTCTTATCTTTTTTTCTTTTTCTTTTTTTTTTTCCTTATACAACAATCAGAAAAAAAAAATTTGTATCACTAGATTATCCCTTTAGAGACTTTCACCAAAGTGTTTGATGGGCACAACAAGTAAGATGAGCTGTAAACCTATCAAAATGCGTTGGTTACACGGATGTATCCCTCCCCATCGGTGTCCAACAATCAAATCTCACTCTGTAGCCAAATCCCCTGGATGTTCAATGTTGGTCAGGTTGGAATGATATTCTTTTTTGGTAAAACGCGAGAACAAAATCTTGAAATAAGGAAGGAAATTTTCAAATCCTTTTCAATAAGAAAAATAATCTCCTTGTGAGTTCAGATTATCCTCACTTGAGTCCATCGGACATAACACACCTGAAATGTGTTATCAATACGGGATTTAATTTTCAAACGGATAGACAAGACTCATTCTCTCGGTACACATTAACTGGCTTTTAAATCTGTTTGGTGCTCCACACTCGTTCAGTTAAGGACAATATTCGCCTTCCCTTGGAGTGTGAAGTTAACCTCGTTTACTTCGGTAATCTCTTGAGATCTAGACTTCCTCAAACGATAATATTTCAAAATTTTGCAAATCTTTTATTGTGATCTCGGTGATCTTGAGATATTTTTACAAAAAAAATAAAGTTTTAGCATCTCGAATGCAAACGAAACTCATGGGCGCAGACTATATATACATGGTAAAGCCAACCAGTTAGATAAGTCATGTGGATCCCAAAAACTTACAATAAGAATACAAAAATCTACGGGTTTTTCTTTTTATCCTTTGTCGAAAATCGTTTTCTGATTGAATGTCAGAATCTCGCCAATAAGAACACTTTCCGATGGTTTTTTACACGTCTCATCAATCAGGATCCCTAAGTGACCAATCATCCTGTTTGATTCAACAAAATCATCATTTGTGGAGTTTAGATCCATCTCTAATATTATTTGAAATTATATTTTAATTAATTCAATTCAAGTGTTTATAGAAATTTTATTTAGAGGATGATTTTTTTTTTAATTTTTAAATTTAAAATTTAATTAGATAATCAAACACTTCATTTTATTATGCTACTATGCGGGCTCGCTCTCTCGAACCTTTTTCATCCAATGAGGAGTGACGCTTAGGGCCCTCATAAACATAAACAAAAGCATAACGCTGAAAAGAAGGAAATCAATTGCGGCCTCAGCCTCAGTCGGTGTACACTTGTTCCAAAGCCCAAGGGCACATACATTCCACACAACACACTCAACACTCGACAAAAGTTTTCGTCCTTGGCTGCGCCTTGCGGGATATCATATACATCTTTTTCTAGAATTCTAGAATAAAATTTATTATATATCAAGATATTGCCGTGAACTTTATTTAGTGCATGATGATATCATTTGACGTCCGAAGACTTCTAAACCTTTATGGATACGGCATCGGGTATTCTTCTCTTTCTGTATATAATTGCATCATATGCAACCGATAGTGACTTTTTCCTAAAACCCTAAATTCGAATTCTTTTTTTTTTTTTTTGCCCTTAGACTTGATTCACCACACAGTATTCAAAATTTTGTCTTAACTAATTCGGGTCGACCCGATTGAGATCCCTTTTAGGGGTAGGGGTTTTCCAACATAGTCGACTCCATATCCAAATCATGAGTTGAACTCGTGAACGATCTACTTGTTACGCCAACTATCCGCTAAACCCTAAATTCGAATTCATTGTCAACACACATTTCATGCTTGCACATGATGAAATTGCATATAGAGAAGGAAATTGCTTATTTTTTTTTATTTGACGATCATTATATGAAAATTTGACTAAACTGATTTAAGTAATTGTAAAATCTAATTGAGGGACTAGTTATTTCAACGTCTACTTTTCTATTCTCAATACTTGAATACGAGATCTTGGTTAATGGTATTGCTTATTTTTTGTGAATATGGTAGCATAGTCCAAAGTTTCATTTGACAAGGCCAATTTGTTTATAACAAAATAAAGGAAAAATATTTTCTATACCCTCCACTAGATGACAAGGAAAATGTTATGTTTAAACTCAAAAACGAGCAACTTAATTATTCAAGCAATTATGGAAGCCAAGGTTGTTATATGAACGAGTCGAGCTCGAGCCACTTGGTCAACGGCTTGACTGGACTCGATTTTTACCGAGTTTGAGTCAAATTCGTTATATAATCGAGTCAAGTTCGAATAATAAAATTTTGAAATTGAAAACTCGTCAAGTAAATTGATAACATATATTAATATATATTTTATATCTTTATATATTATTATAATATAAAAAATTTAATTAAATAGAATATATATTATATATATAAATTATTCGTGGAGTTCGAGCTCGAGTTAAGGGATACTCAAGTTTGACTCGACTCGACTCGACTCGAATATACCCCTAATGGAAGCCACTAAGAGGGCCAAAAGAAAAAAAAAAGGATAGAAGATGATGCAATATGATCATATTAATTTTGGTGGAAACCACCAACTTTTGGATGGATATATTTTGACCCAGTTGCCTCCAACGAAAATATTTTGTCATGATCCAATCTGTTTTCTATTTATTATCTTTTTCTACTATAAAAGGAATGAGAATTAAGAAGAATGCAATGTAGTCGGTGTCAATCTTTTCTTTCTTTAGCCATTTATTCCCTTTCCTACCCCACACAAATTGTGAGGGAGATGACTTAAAATCACTTTAAAAAATGGTAAATTGGATTAGCACAGAATTTGGAAGATTAGATATCTTTTGGTGTACGCATCCCTCAAATTCCTATCATCAATTAGTAATTTGAAAACATTGACGTGAAGAAAGATCACCAACTATAGTGACAATATCATTAGTGTCTTGCAATTCCCGAGTTCAAATCCATTTGCTATAATAGTTCATAAATCAGATACTCAAATAAATATAGAATCCAACTTTTTTTTTTTTTGATATAAGGAGATTAAATCAAACGGGTCTGAATCGGAGAAGCGAGAATGGAAGGTCTACCACTTGAACTGTCCCTGAGAAGCTGAATCCAATATTTTGATAGACACTCAATAAGTCATAAGTATAGTTCAAACGATAATATTTAGTTGGAGTAGCTCTGCGGAATTCAAAAAAAAAAAAAAAAAAAATCATTTAGGGAGAATAGCATGTCGTACCCGTCAATAAGAAAAGGCATATGTTTACCTGGGGGAGAAAACGCATATGTTGTTATTCTGTTTGAAATAAACTTTTTTTTTTTTTTTATGCTCACTTAATAAATAGACGAAATCCTCCCACACTGCCAATAATAAAGATTAAACTTGAGAATCGAGTGACCATACTCTTAGTTATTATGAGTAGAGACCATGTTGATGGAGATGTCCGAAGTCGACCTTAATTAAATGGAATATTGAAATTAATTTTTTAGGAAAAATACGTGGATGGATTATTTTTGAAGAATTCAAGAGTTAAATGTTTTCAAATTTACTGCTTTAGGCTATTCTTATTGAATTTACATTCTCCTTTTATTCTTTAATGAATTGAAGTCAAGGTTGAGATAATCTTGAATTAGTTTACATTCATCTTGTAATTACTAGGAGGAAATGGTGACTTTTTTTTTTTTTTTGATTTGTAATAGGAATCAAAATTGGAAATTTAACGTTGTGAAGCAAAGAATTTGTAGACGAAAGAGGGGGGGGGGGGGAGGATAAGAGCAAATAAAAGTAAAAGAAGAGAGAAGATCAAAATCATGATGAAGAAGAAAGAAGAAAGAACATCTTTATTAGCTTAATCTTGTGAGGGCATGCATGAAAGAAACTTGATGACAAATAAGCATGAATATCATATTGTCCTCACTAAACTTTTACTGTTTTTGGTTATTCTTTTGCAATTCCCTCTTTTGCTTTCCCCTTTCCCTCATCATAAAGATTTTACTACATTATGAGGGGATTCCTTAAGTTTGTCTCTCTCATCTTTTCCCTTTAAATTCTCTTTGCCCACTAAAAGGTCTACCTCAAGATTTGAAATTGTATTTCACTAGATGTTCTAGAGCCGTACAGTACAACAAGTGCGAAGAAGTCGATTCTTAAATTGAATTCATAACTATTTGAATCGGATTAGTCAAATTTTTTGAAATAAAAAAAAAATGTTATAAAACAAATTGTTCATTTTTTAAATTGATATAAAATTTCATTTAAATGTGTATCATTTAGATAAATATATTCTCTTAAATGAATTTGATTTTATATTCGATTAATTTTAAAAAAAATTAAACCCAAAAAATTTCATGAACCACTTATTATTAAATTTTAGATAAACAAAAGATTTCTTCTTCATTTGTTGAATTTAGAGTTTTAAAATCCCCAAAAAGATCACATGTGATGCTTCTGCACAGCATCAACTCAAAGGCATGTTTGGATAGGGTTGTTGTAGTGTGTAGTCCTTTTCTTGGTAATTATTCTGAGAGCAAAAGGGAATGATAATAAAACATGCTGCTTTTGCATGCACAACTAGGGTTCAGAGGTATGCCTCCATCAATTATTAGGGTCCTTAGGAGCCTGAAGGGACCTTTGCCCAAAGTTGCATTACCATAACACACGATAATTATCTCTGTTCTACTAGGATTATTTTATGAGTAAAAGAATATACCTTTGGTGTTTAGAATTTTACTCATAAAAGGAAAATACAAAAAATAAATATATAAAAAATAAATAAAAAAATACGATCCAATTAATCCTACTCTCGAGAAAGTATATTCTTTTTTTTTTGTCCTTCATTTTGCAATGTAGGGTATGTAGCTTCACAAACTAGGCACACCAAAATAAAGGTATTTCACAATTCAAGGGCTCTGCTATGTTTTGTTTTATTCAAAAAGTTACAATATTTATTAACAACTAAACAAAAGGATTTTATATTTAAGAAAGAGTACTTATTCATCACAAATATTTTCCCATGAAATTTAGACTCCAAAATTTCACTCAAAATAAAAAATTATTAATTGAATTTACTAATTGCCCATTTATGACAAATAATAAAATTTGCATATATTAAACCTAGTTTTCGATCTTAAAAATTTTTATGTGAAATTAATATTGAGATTATTTTATATTTAAAAATCCTAATTTGACTAATGGGATAGACAGTCCATTCGGGACTTCGTGAGTTGATCTCTTCTCCTAATGAGATGTATCACTTTTTAAAGCGTGATATCTAAGGTATGACTTCTTTTCCCCCTTCCCATTGTATTAAAAAAAAAAAAAAATCTTAATTTGACTAAGATGTCAATTCTAGTCCTAGGTTTATTGCTATGAAAATATTCAAATCTTGAGTAAAAGTAAAACCTATAAAAGACAATTTTGATTGTATTGAATGCTCTTGACCTTCAATTACGACCAGGTTTTGTTGCATCTTCCTACGACTTCTAATACTATTTAATAGGACTACTGTTGTTGACTCTATCTAATTAATTATTTTACTAGTTCATTTTAGTAAAATATTAAATATTTCGGGTTCCCATTTAAAAATATAATTATCGAATGAATTAGTTAAGAAAGATTGTCTCCTTGTTATTTTTTTTGTTACACAAAAATTCAAACTCTGAATCATAAGTTTATTATCATTGTTATCATACATAAAACATATCATAAGAAATTGAAAAGACGAATTTATATGTTAATTAATGTATATATCTAACTATACGAGGAAATTTTAGTGTTAATTAGTATTAATAGTAAAATAAAATGATGGTTCTTAAAATTTGAATAACGTGCGTAAGCATAATGGTGGTTAAGGCACAAGATAGTCTCTTTACACAGAACAGGTTCAAATACTAATACTAATTTTGATTTATTTAATAATTATATGATAACATATCGATCTTATTATGTAATCGTAGGCACACATATCTCCAATTTAACCAAAAAAAAGAAAGATAAAGATAATAATGTTACGAGCCATATACAAAATGTTAGTTAGTGATTTTCTTTTTCATTTTTCATATAAATAAGATTACCTTTGGTAATTTTTCTACCAAGTTTTTCTATTTCTTTTCTTCAAGGATTAACCAATTGTATAATGTTAAACAGAGTAAGTAATGAAGTCTTTTTATGTATCATCAAAGAGTCTGAGAATTGATTTTCAGCCCATTTGCATTTGGGGTTATAAAGGTGAGAGGATGGTAGAGAAAAAAGTGATATAATTCACCAGAAAATTACATGCGCAAAATCATCTCAAAAGAACTAAAAAGACTGCATAACTACATCTTTTTCCCTTTTTCCAATATAATAAAGTGCTTGTTCTCTTTTAATCATGAGGTATCACTTTCCCTTATAATTATCGCTCGAGCTCTTTTTAAATCCTTCACTTTTTTTTTTCTTTTTAATCTCAACTTGTATTTAAATGGAGGGTCACTACCTTTTTTTAACTAAAATTTTAAGAAAAATCAATTTATTTTTTGTTGTTATATAAGAAGATATTATGAAATTGCAATCAAACAAATGAAGGGTCAAGATCAAAAGTATATTTAACGAAGTCCATCATGAGGAATATGCATGTCTCACAGCATATAAATAATAAATATATGTATAATTAGTAAATAATCTAAATACAAAAAAAAAAGAAAAGAAAAATAAAATAAAATAAGATGTTGGTAATGAAGTGAAGGGGGTTCCAATCATTTCATGAGCCGACCTTGGAACCGACAAACCCGACTTGAGCAGAAGACTTGCCGGTTATTTTTCATACACATCCTGGATTTTGATCATATGACAGGTGCCAAGCATCGGACGGATTGTGTGTTGGACGTGACGACCGTGGTCAAAAACCCTAGGCAACCCCAACCATTTTTATTTTTGTTTTTAATTCTTTCTTTTACTTATTTTGAATGGAACTGACCCTCTCTTTAACTAGTCTATTTATTTCATCTTTTCTCTCACTTCCAACTTTTCTCTTATATCTCCTCCTCCGTTTTTCTTGTCTGTGTTCTTCATTGCTACTCTCGCTCTCTCGTCTGCAACTATCATGGCGATCTCTCCTTCAAGCTCCACATGCTTGGAGTTGACCATTTCTATGCCTGGATTTGCTTCATCTTCTGCTTTACATTCGTCTGGTAAGAAGACATGATCATCACCTTTGTAATTTTCCTTTTCATCTCTCTCTCTCCCCTTAGCATGTAATTTTTGTAGCTTGTAAAGTTCCTAATCCTGTCCTCAAATAGCAAGCTTATGAGTTTTGCGAACTATTATTTAATTTACATGATAAGAAATTGCTAAAATAATCCATATATAATTTAATCGTGGGATCTCCGGATTTTCTGCATGGATGTCCATGTGGGTCTCTAATGTTGCAAGCTATTTGAATTTTGATACCTAATTCCAACAATACTCGGCCACACCCATAATAATTTTTCTTTTCCCCTCTCTCTCTCTCTCTCTCTCTCTCTCTCTCTCTCTCTATTCTAATATGATATATAATATGATTTTTAAAATATCCGGGTTTCTTGCAAGGAAGTTCTCCCTTTATCTTCCATTTCATCCGAATTTCAGAAAATTGTCCCGGCAAAGGTCTACACATATAGAGTATCTGTGATAAATTCTATTATTTCGTTTGGTACTGAGTATACGATATGATTAATTTGGTGAATAATAGGAGGAGAATGCGGGATGAGAAATTTTGACATAAATCAAGTGCCATGTGGGGGTGGAGAAGAAGAATGGAACACATCAGGATTGAGCATGGAAGACGAAGAAGAAATCAGTGGTAACAATAATAATAATGATGATGGAGTTGTTCCTCCTCGCAAGAAGCTTCGTCTCTCCAAAGAACAAACTCGTCTCCTTGAAGAAAGCTTCAGACAAAACCAAACCTTGAATCCCGTAAATTGAATTTTGCTTTGACATTTTTCATCTCTCTCTCTCTCTCTCTCTCTCTCTCTCTCATTCATTCATTCAATGCTGCAGAAACAAAAGGAGGCTTTGACTATGCAATTAAGGCTAAAACCACGGCAAGTTGAGGTGTGGTTTCAAAACCGTAGAGCAAGGTACCCGTACCCTTCTTAATTACTGAAAACGTACTTTCCAATGAAATTACCACTTGTTATTAAATTACTTACAAAGGAAAAAATAAATAACTAAATAAATAAACTAAAGTTTCGGAATATCACAACGTACATAATCTGAATGAGATTCTATTTATTTGTATGACATTTGACATGTGTTCTTAGAAACCCTACAAAGTTATATATACTTCATGTACTTTTTTAAGAAAACTGTAATTTAATTTAATTTTTGTATGCGTGTGCAATGGGTTTTTACAAGGCTAGAAGGGGTAAAGGTTTCTTTTTTTTTTTTGGATTGGTTTTATAGGGCACTTCTATTGGCATCGTATTTTGTTCATGATAATTGCTCACAATCACTTCACCGATTTGATTCAAGGTCTATCACTCTCGGAAGAAGTCTATGATTTCCTTCTTTAGTTTTTTTTTGGGTCCCCATGATTTCCTTCTTTATAATCTCTATATGTTTTCCTTTATTCTTGGAAGAAGTCTATGATTTTGATGTTTGGAGAGAAAAAAACAAAGCTATACGCGAAAGGGGGTTTTTGGGAAGCCTTCTTCCTTTTCATTTTCCTCTTCTTCTTCCTTGTCAACACAAATATGAAGTTTTCCTCTCATAATTTGAATTTTATTATTTCTCCAGAAATGCTACTTGTGATCATTCCACTGGTGTTAATGGACCCTTTTTCCGTAGGTCATTTTAACTTTTGAAAAAAAATCTTTTTTTTTTGGATAATATATAAGCCAATGAAAATTCTTTTCACAAAGAAAAAGATTTTTCTAATTATAATTTTTTCATTCATCAAACCCCGTAACAGATTGAGTTCTTTCACTTTCCAATTATAGTAATGGTGAAAGAAGATTCGGGTTGCTTAAGAAAAGACTAATCCCAGCTAGGCATCGTAAAACTAGAGGAGTATGTTATCAGTTGCCAAACAAAGACATGAAATAAAGCTAAGTGGATTGTTTTATTGACATCAATATGTGGCAAACTCGTGGGCCTTAATTCACCATATGACAAAAACCCTAACACAACTCTTTCTTTGTTTAACTCAGATTTTTTTTTTCCTTTTTTGGGTGATCTCAGTACTCATTGTCTTCTTTTTCTGTTTTTTGTTTTCTAGTCATTTTTGTAAAAAAATTCTAGCTTGCCCATTTCAAATGAAGAATGACATTCCTCCTTTTCCATATTTCTACAACTCCTAAAATTCATTAACAATATGTTTAATCCTGGTAACGATTTCTCGTTTACTAAGATCAGCCAAGTGTTTGTAAGTAGTTTAATGCATAAATGGCTCAAAAACATAACAAAAAAATAATGAGAATCCCAAGATATGGATATGCCAATACCTATGACATGAAGGCAAAGGCACAACGAGAATCTGCAGTTTCTTGGGAGATTATTGTAGTTATGATAAATTAGTTTAGTAATTATTATATGTTATGGCTTCAAAGCTTCTCCTAAATGTCCCTCTCAAGTGTTATTTGTTCTTAGTCCTGTTATGTTGGTATATCATCGAGTCGGATACATTCATATGTTCAACCACACAATAATATATTTTATAATTTTATAAGAAGACTCCTTATTGGTACGTTTTAAATACTCAGTAAGAGATTAAAATTCAATAACTTTTTTTTTTATATAAATTATTTAATTTTATAAGAATATGCTTTGCTTTACTATGAAACATGTTCACGTAATTTTTTTTTTTTAAAGAGTTGTTTATTTCATGTCTGTGACATAAATTATGAAACTTTTATCTGAATTCTGTGATTCATGAAAAATAATAGTGCTTAATTATTTATATAGATTTCCTGTATTCCCATATAAGGATCTTCGTAATCATTCGGATGTCATCAAATAGTTATATGTTATTCTACCATCTCATCTTACGAGTAATAGTATAGTTGTTGAATGACAATCGGACTGTTATAAAATAGTATTAGTATGCATAGAAATTGTTGAAAAATTCTTTATTCATAACTCTATTTTATTTTATAAAATTCCTAAAAATTCTCCTCGCTCAATAATCAAACAGGAGCAAGCTGAAGCAGACAGAGATGGAGTGCGAGTACTTGAAGAGATGGTTCGGATCACTCACAGAGCAAAACAGAAGACTCCAAAAGGAAGTAGAAGAGCTAAAAGCAATGAAAGTAGGCCCACCAACAGTCCTATCACCACTCACTTGTGAACCCCTTCCGGCATCCACACTTACAATGTGCCCTCGATGTGAGCGCATCACAAGCACCGCCGCAACAGCCACCATGAGCTCCACCACCGCTGCTGTAGACAAAGGTCCCACCACCACCTCCATTTTGTCTTCTAAAGTGGCCTCAATCTTCTCCCGACAAACTTCCGCGGCCTGCAAGTCATCTTCTAATGCTTAGTGTATGTGTAACAAAATTAACCAAAATAAAAGATATGGCAAAAAGAAAAACATTCGTGTAATTCACAGTCTTAGTAGTTCAAAAAGTATTTAACTATACAATGTACCAAGGATATGTGTCCTTGCATTATAGATATATTCCATTAGTTTACTTGGTGAGTTTCATGATTATGTTTTTTTTTTTTTTTTTTTTTTTTTTTTTTTTTATGGAAAACTAAAAATGCAAAAGCCCTAATCTAAATATAAACCATAATACAAGAATTAATTGTTCTGATTTTCAGCTTATTTATTTCAATATTTCGGAAACCATGTAGAGTTGGGATTATGTAAGTACATTAGTTTTGGATTTTTTTGGGACCAAGTAGAGTGTATTGAAGAAATGAAGGGACATACTATTGTATATGCATACTGTGCACAAATATATGAGTTTTAAGTGTAGAATATGTGTTTGGTCGACAAGACAAGGCAAATAATTCATGGATTGTGGGAGCAATAATGAAAAGCAATTTCATCAATCTATGCATCGCCTTCGAATTTGTAGTTGATGTTCTCTGTGCTCGTTCGACAAGGCATATAATTCTGGATAGATATTTGGGGCAATAATGGAAAGCAAGCTATGGCCCATACCACGGGAAATTATTATTGTTTTTCCTAGAAAATAGATAGTCTCTCGTTGTAGTAAGTCCATTAAGAGTGTATTACCCTAAAATTTTTTTACATTTTTTTTTTAAGATTCGATCATAGTAATTTTGTGCATAACTTGGCTTCTTGGTCAGCTTTAAAAGTTATTATTTTTTTGATTTAATTACAGTAATTCATGTTAGAATTTGATTGATCAATTGAAAATTGAAATACTTAAGGTTTTGAATTTATCCGGGCAATACTTTAGTGTATAAAAATTAGAGTAATGTTATATGGATAAAATGGTTTCTCGACTAAATAGACTAAATGCAGATGTGGTAGTTTATATCGGCAATTTTTTCACTTGTTCTTTAAATTAATAAAAAGAACAAATATATATATATATATATATATATATATATATATATATATTCTTTTTCCTATTTTTATCTTTAAACCTAAAATTTTTTTCTTCTTTGAATTTTTCTTTCATTTTTCCCCTAATTTCTTATCGTCATTTCTCCTCCCTGCGGAAGAAAGTTCTTTTTTTTTTTTTTTGGGTTTTGGATTCCACGTTTCTCTCTTTCTTTCTCACATCGCAGGAGAAGTATCTTTTATGATCTTGCTCTGCTTTCACCCAATTCTAGCTTAATTCTCATACTTGGATTGCTTCCTAACTCGAAGCCATTGAACTTCTCAACATGACTATATTCTATCCGTTAGTTTAGGAGTCATGGAGAAACCTTCAAATGTAAATTTATTGCAGGAGTAGTGAATCACCATAGCATGTAAAGAATGTAAGATTGAAGAGGCATATACTACGTCTGGTCCCTATACATTGTGACCTTCTTGAACTATTGAAAGTTTATCTTGCCCAGGCTAGTAATCCATTCTTACATTCTGGTGGAAGAACATTAGAATAAAAATGGATTAATTAAAATAAAGAAAGAGAAATATAACACAATTTAAAAAAATACTTCTTCGACAACAAGAGAAAGAAAGAACCATACAATCCCAAAAAAAAAAGTTCTTCGAATTAGAGATGAAAAAAAAAGGAAAGTGAATATAGAACAAGTGGAGAAAAAGAACAACAAAAAAATGGAAAAAATTTGGGGTTTAAAGATAAAAAATAGAAAAAAAGAAAATTTTCTTTGAATTAATTTAAAAATAAGTCAAAATTTTGCTGGGATCCTATTTTATTCATATTACATTACTCAATTCTGATATATTGATCTAAATGTTCTTTTGAGAAGCTCTCTCGGTAATTATGAGCTAATCTACATAACGCGAAACTTTTGCTTAGCATAATTATATTGTCTGTCAGGTTATGTTGTACTATAGTCCCAATCCCCACCCCTTAATCACCCAATATGCTAAACTTTAGGTTTGCAGAGCACGTAGAGTTGGACCCGTCATCACAAAATTTAACTGGATTCGATTGAGCGAGTCTAGTGATAGAACACTAAATTTTATTAACTTAAATTTTAAATTTGAATTTTAAAAATTAAAAAATAGATATTAAGAAAGTCGACTCTTAAATTGAGATATATAACTGTTCGCATCAAATTAGTCAAATTTTCATATATAAATAATCAAGTAAAATAATTAATAGGGTTCGGCCCAAAACATGCATCCCAAACAAGTTACTTGGGCTTAGACCGCTAGCGCTGTGATGGGCCGATATGATCCTCTTTCAATTACGCTTCGCCTTTTTTATTTTTTTCGGTGAATTTACGCCCCACTTAAATACACTATGAACAACCTGGTTTATGATGCACCGGTGAATATATCCACGTAGGAGTATTTTACCACAAAATAAATATTTAACTTTAAAATTTGAATCATCTGGGTGGTTACCCATTATCGTCATTATCCCCAATAGTCTCTTACCCCTTTATTCTTACATGAGGTGTGAGATTTAATTGTATAACTTAACACATTGAGAGGGAGAACATACATTATTGAGAGACATTCTCTAGAGTGAAGAAAAAATAGAAGGTTTTAAAAAATTTTAAATAGAAATTTTTTTAGTCACTTAAATTATCTGATTTAGAGTTATGGCGTTGTGATATTATGGTGGTAATTCGTTTGATGTGGTTATCATCTTGTCTTTGAAATCGTTGAGAAAGGCTCTATGGATCTCAAAATTTCTGTCCTTCTATTTTTCAAAAATAATTACCATGCTTTCACGGATAGTGTCAAGTAAATCTAACATGATGAGATGGTGAATCATGAGAAAACACAGTAGAGTCAAAAAAAAAAAAAAAATGGTGATATCAATCAGAATGGGCCCTTAATGGGTACGATGATTTAGGTTATGTGTCGTATTTTTTCTTCTATAATTAAAAATGTGTTTCATTTGACAAGAGACACTGCACCCGGCATATCCAGTTGTAGTTGTAGAAGAAGAGACCAACAAATGACAGATCTCTTGGGTATGGTCATTCAAGCATGCCTGATTTGGTCCTCCCACCTAATATTCACATGACCTGGATTCTTGATTCTCTTTCTTGGCATTTTTGTTTGTTCAAACTCTGATTGTTATTAATCATTGATTTGGTAGAAGCCCTTAAACATTTTCTGGTTTTAGCATCATGATTATCGATTAATTAATGTTATAGTAATCAGTTGGAGTTCATGTTTTAATCATTATCTTACCCTGCCAGGCTGCGAGTCTGAGATTTTTATTCCTCGACCAAGATTAGAGAGTTCACAAGAAGATTTCGTAGAATCACTTGTTTTACGGACGGATAATTGATTTAGTGAGATATAATACTAAATCTCTTAATCAAATTTTTGAGTTCGATTCGTGACTTGAATATGAAAAAAACTATATTAGGAGGGTAACCCCTTAAATGGACTACTATAAGTTTCGAATCAGATTAGTCCGGTATAGTACAAAAAAAAATCACTTGTTTTCGTCCTACATTTAATCTGCACTCGATTTGCAAAGTTCCGTTGTGTTGAATTAATCCCAATCGCTTGGATTATTTGGAAGCAAAGACACCCAAGACTCATTAAAAATTGAGTTAGTGCTAACTCAATAATCTACTCTCTCTCTCTCTCTCTCTCTCTCTCTCTCCCCCTCTGTATGTATGTGTGCGTGTGTTTGTTTTTTTTTTTTCCTTAATATATATAGGATTACAAAAATAATAAAAATATACGTATCTATAAAATCTTAAATACTCGATATTGAAAAAAACACATAAATAAGAATTTTTATCACTTAATTAGGTCTCTCTACAAGGGCTATGTGTGTTTTGTCTAAAAGAAACATTCATTAATTAAATAGAAACCTCTGCAATACCCTTCCTGTCGTTTTGATATAAATAAGCCACTCTTGGGGGAGGAATGAAAAAAAAATAATAATAATAAATAAATAAATGTTAAAAGAAAGACCCAATCTTCATTAAATATCAGCATATAGTTTGTCTCTTATTACATATATGTTACAACATATATTCATAGACGAAACATACATAGTACATAGAATTATGAAAACGAGTTGGGTAAATACCACAAAGGATTTACCTTACACTGTTTTAATAATAATAAACAAAATATAGTCATCGAATATATAAGTATAATATATACATTTTATTTTTATTTTTTAACGATTAATTTTGGATAATAATAGAAAACAAAATTTTATGAATAATAATAGATTTATTTATAATTGATTCTTAACATGTAAATTTTGGACATCACTGGGTCGAAACAAAATAGTGAAAGGTGCATGTGCAGGCGGCATCAACTAGGAATTGACACAGATATTTACTACAAAATTTCAGACATAAATTAGGCATGATTTCTATGGAATTTCCCATCATTCAATAATTCTTCCTAGTCAAAATGCATGGAGAGAAGATTGAATGGATACGAAATCGAAGCTCATGGAGAGAAACAAGTGGGAAAAAGGTGAAAGGGCGAGTTACAACTCAAAAGAATGGTCTTTTCCATTTGAGTATGGAGCTGGACTCTGGACTCTGGAGCCTGGGCCAAGCGTACTAAAGATGATAAAAACATCATAATCATGCATTCTTAGAACATCCCCCACGAGCACGAAACCTATTTTTAAATATTTGACAACGTAAAGGGCTATATGGATTTGATTATGAATTTTTATCAAAACCATGTAGTAATTTGCAGACACATAGTATTCATTATTTCATAAATTAAAGTTTATATTGCTTGTAGACCCTATCTATTATTTTTGTTATATAACATCAAAATAGTGAAAATAAAATTTAATGTAAATTATAATTTTTGTAGAAATTTCTTTAAATTAATTTTGACAAGAGAAAAGTGTTGATAAATTAGAGTTATTTCATTTACCTTAATATATATATATATATATGATAATTAAAAAATTATATGATAACATAATACACATAATGTTCAATTACTTTTGAAGTATTGTATCGTCATGTTGTGAATGAAATATTAATTATAATACTATTATGATTACATATTAATTATTTTAATAAAAATAACAGTACATAATTACACTCATCAATATATAATAATATCAAAAAAATATTTCATTTTGAAAAATCAATAAAATATGTAAATTTTTTGGTCACTCAAATTTAAGTCATTTTAGTTTTTTTTTTTATTATACAAGGATTCGAACTGTGAATCTCAGAGTTAGAGAAGAGAGATTGTGACTACTATGTCCCTTGAGACAAGTCATCAAAGTCCTAAAATGACCCTAAAAAGTCCGGGATGAGATTCGAGTTTGGGTCAAATATCAGGCCCTGTTAAAATGGGCTGGGCCTCTAAAAGGTTTTCAACTGTAGAAAGCCCAAACCACTGTTTTAAATTACCTCAGCCCATGCTAATATATATATATATATATATTTTATATTGGATCCAGGTTTTATCTTACTAATTTTGTCTGAGCACTGTGGGGTTCATTAAGAGGTTGGCTCTCCTAAATTTTTTTTCTCTATTTTCAAGACTTGAAATTGAGATCTCTAATTAAGGTGATAGAGTGTCTGATCACTTAATCCAAAAAAATTTAATGAGACTACTCTGATATTACTTTTGCTCTCTTTTCTTTTTCTCTTTTTCTTTTGGAAGCTTTTTTATTATTTTATTTCTAACTTCCCCTCAAGTTGTCTATACCAACTCATACCAAAAAACATAAATTTGTTAATAATTACTTTCTTAAAAATAAATTAATTGAATCAAAAGAAATGCCCTTTTTTGTAATTTTATTTTTAAATCAAATCCTATATAAGAATTGTTGAACTTAAAGATCTTTATATGAACATCTTATTGGTCCTGTGATATGAACTCAATGGTGACGCCAAAAAAAAAAAGATTTGAACTCAATGGGATAATTTAGTGGTCATAATTTTTTTCTCCCATCCTAAGATTTAGAGATCAAATCGTTGTGTAACAAAAAAAAAAGAATAGAAAAAATAGATGTTTGGAGAGCTGGCCCTTAGTAGGCCCCAATAGTTATCTCGAACTGTGGATTAGTCGAGACAATAAATTGGTTACTCAATATTGGTGAGTCAAACACAAAAAAAAAAATTAAATTAATGATCTTACTAAGATTTTTCATTCTAATTTTTTTCTTTTTATTTTTCAGAATACTTCTAACCTCCAAAGCCATGAGTTTGAACTTTAAGTATGTTTGGCCTAACTTTTTTTGTTTAATTAAAAATTTTTATTTTTTGCTTATAAGTTAGTATAAAAAATAAGAATTTGAAAATTTAAGTTGTAAACTAGTTAAAAATTTTATTTTAAAAATATTTTAAAAGTTGTAAAATTAATAAAATTACAATAAAAAGCAATCGAAAATAAAATTTCATAAATAATTTATAAAATAAATAGTTTCATAAATAATTCTAAAATATTTATAAATTAAATATAAATATTTTAAGTTCATAAATATTATAAATATTTAAAGTTCATACATTTTTTGAAAGATTTTATAAATTTATAAAAAAATAATAAATTAACAATTTATATTTTTCATCAAATAGTTAAGGTTTTTTAAAATTTATATATATAATAAAATTATAATTGTCGAAATAATTATGGGCACATTTTTATTAAAAAACAAAGGAAACTCCTTTTTTCCATTTTTTTCATTAAAAAAAGTTGACCCTTTTTAAACAACTTTTAAAAAATTTGTTTGTTTTTAACTTTTGACTTTAAACTTATTTTAAATTGGAAAAAAAAAAAAGTTCAAAGTTACACTTTGAATTAAAGTCAAAAGGCCTCTTCTCGTCCCATTATGAAAGAGAAAGATCAAGGAGGTAGAGGAGCCCTGTCAAGGCCCTGCTACCCGTGCACCTTTGGATGTTCTCTCATTGTAGAAGATCCTAAGCTTACTCAGGTGGAAACAGATCACTAGAATTGGAGAGGATAGAATTCTCTTAAATAGGTGAAAAATTAGTCTAATATGATTTAAACTCAAAATTTTCTATGTTAATATTATTTGAAGAGAATTATTATTAATTATTTTATATTATAACAAGTATTCCTTTTTTGTTATTAATTATTTGATATATCCTCCCAAGGAGCAATTTTTTTTTTTTTTTTTTGGGTTGTTTTTTCTCCTGTCTTTTAGGTAGGGTTTAGTATAAAAGACATAAGATAGTGAAGACAAAATAATGCAGAAAAAAGTAAAAACTTTGAAAATACAGGAGAGTAAAGTCAAGAAAAAAAATTATCAAATCGTGTGCGTACGTTTGGTCGAGTCATTTCAAACCCATACTGAGGAAAAGAAAAATGATGGGAATGATTTAAGAAGAGAAGAGGGCATCTTGGGTGGAGCCCGATAAGCCGACAAGGCGCACCACCTCTTTTGACTGACCGATCGCCACTCCAATTCTCAAACTTCTCCTCGCCTCGCCCGTGGATGGGGACTTTGAACAACCCAAACTAAACCAACCCTTTTGGACCATCTAAAAGTCTTATCCTTTTTTCTCCCTTTGTTTCCCTTTTTTTCGCTATTCATGTTCTTCTTACCTTTTCCATTTTTCTCTTTTGCCAGTTGCTCACGTTGCTGCTACTACTACTTAGACTAGAATGATATTTCTGTAATACTTTATGCAGATGGGAGAAACTACATGATTAAGCATCATAAAAAAATTTACTAAAGTTACTTTTTCTTGGAGAAAATTCGCTAAGGAGATTATTGAGCACTCTCAGTGTCGTCCCATTTTCAGGCTTCAGTGCCAAGTAAACAAGGTGTTGAGGATAAGCATCAGAGAGAGAGAGAGAGAGAGAGAGGAAGTGAGAGAAAATTTTGGTGCAGATGGTCAAAGATCCAAAGAAGGCACTGGTTCTGTAATAATTGAGGTGGACCTCAAAGTGTAAAAAGATGATAGTGAAGTCGCTTCGAAAAGAAACGAAGGGGGGGGGGGCTTGCATTGCATGAGCGAATCTCATTTCTTCAAAAGGATTCAAAAGTACCCAATCTCCACGTTCATGCATGTGTTTCATTTTTATTTCCATACTCCATCATCATTTAATTATTTAATTTAAATTACCTCATAGTCGAATTACTGTTTGGTTAGCAACTAAATATTTATTGATCAAAGAAAAAGATTTTTATAGAGATATTAGTTTTTAATACTAAATTAAAATTTAAAAATTCAAAAAAGGAAAAAAAATCGATGAGCACTTCAAGAGGAACAGGATAAGAAATATTGGTTGCGTATGAGAATATGAATCTTACCTCACTCAGCGCTATATGTCACACTGTGTATAATAATTCTAATCTTCCTTTTTCACTTTTTGACCTAATCCGTTGATGGGATCGCGAACAGATTCTTAATTATATATACTTTCTTTGCAGCGTTTAAGCTAAGCATGATTAGACATAATTCCATTTAACATATGCCGGCTCTCCTCCGTTAAAAAAATCTTTTGTATGATCAAAATTATAAAAATACATAAATTTATAAAAATTTAAATATTAGAATTTAAAAAAGATATTTGAATAAAATTTTTTTACTACACAAATGCCCCTACAAGAATCCTGTATTAAAAATTTACAAACCATTGGCAACCCTTTTGATTAGTATACGTTTTTTTTTTGTTTATCATTATATTTTTTTTAAAAATCTCAAATTTAAAGTTTTTTTATATTAAAAAAAAAAACACTTGTTTGTTTTACCCTTACAAATCATTACTATTTATGAATGATTTCGATTTTATACAGATTAAATAAATTAAATTTATTTAACTTAATTAAAATATATTAATAATTTAATTTAAAATTAATCAAAATTTTTTGATATGGACCCTTATTCAAAATTAAATAATATTAAAAACCCTAAAAAATTCTCCTAGTAATTGGCATTTTCCCATTCAAATGATAGGGACAAAAGTAAGCCTCTTTGGATCATGATTAAGATGGCACAACTTTCGTGCAATATAATCTATCAGTTTGCTTTTCATGTTCTTTTTATTTTTTTTTTTGAAGGTTTTTAATTGGGGATTGCACTTTAACATGGAAGCAGAGTTGGACCATGCGGTCTACCAGTAATCGGTCCAATCACGTTTAATCATAATTGATTTCAGAACAGATTATTCTTATAACTAACGTAGTTAATCATTGGATTATCCGATTCGAGGAAAATAATTTTTTTTTAAACATAAGGAGACTCTCGGGACCTTAACAACAACAAAATATAAAAAAAAAACCGTATCAATTAAATTATAATTTATTGATATCAAGTAAAATAATTAAAATAATAATTCAGTAAACTAAGTTTTTCTTATATAAAATCATGATCCAAATTTGACAAATCCTAATATAAATTGAAATAATAAATTTATATACACATGCATTTTTGAATCATATCAAACTAATTTACTATTACCCCAAACCACTAAAAAGTTGTTCATATTTATCCGACTTGGCCCAAGGGTAAAAAAATTAAAATTGGGTAGCATAAAATGGATTTCATTGCAATAAAATTCATTCTAGTTGAGTCAAAAAAAAAATTAACTTATCAATATTTGTAGGTTTAGTGATAAAATAATAAATTTTTTGGATTAAAATCTCAATTTCAAAACTTGAAAAAAAATAGATATCAAAGAGTTCGTTTCTAAATTGAATTCATAACATTCAAACTAAATTAGTTAACTAATTCAAATATCGATGATCAATTAAAAAAATATTTAAACTCATATATAGATGTTGCTTATTGTAATTGTTCAATGCAAACGATTTATGTGTTATTATATATATTTAATAAATTTATAATTTGTATTCGAAAATTTTCATTTTTATTGAAAAAGGGAAAAAATGTTAGAAAAACATATTGAATTATGGATGTCACGAACTCAAGTAATGAACTCAAATCTAATATAAGAATTCAATCTAAAAAATCGACTTATTGGATGAGAGATGCTATTAGATTTAAGTACTATTTTATGATTTCTTGAAAATCCGATATGGAATTCGTAACATTACTCTCATCTTGAGAAGCGGGTAGCCCTTTTTCTTTTTGGACGGATCACTCCGACACCAGATAATCTTTTTCCATTTTGAACGATTTCGTAACATTACTCTCCTCTTAAGAAGTGGGTAGCCCTTTTCTATTTTGAACGACTTTCATTCTGGCACCAATTAATCTTTTTTCGGGTAATTATTTTTCATGTTAGAGTGGAGACTCTGATATCAATTTGTTATGAATTCAAGTGATGAATTCAAATCAATAAGAAAACTTAATTTAAAAGATTAATTTATTGAGTGTGAGAATTTATTATATTTAAATTTTATTTTATGCTTTTTTAAAGAGGCGATATGGGATATGGGATATGGGATATGGGATTCGTAAGATCTTCCAAAGTTATCGACTCGTATTAATAAATTATTGAAGGTTTGAGACAGAGGCGAGTGCGATGCCTTTGTACCATCAAAAACTTCGCGTCACGGGAGAAAAGTAAATTTACGAAACAAAAAAAAAAAAAAGAAAAGAAAAGAAAAAACGATGTCTGTTGGTTCTCAGGTTAGTCAGTGTTATTACAGTTAAAAAATAAATAAATATTGAAAATACTGTTTACCAGTAAATTTAATGATAATAATTGTCAAATGACTACAAGCTAAATAAATATTATCAAAATTTTAAAACTTTTAATTATAAAAAAATAATTTTATCCATAAAATTTGTACACCGCTACTTTACATCCAACTCCAAACTGGTCCCCAAATCCAAGCCCATCTGCAGTCACTCGCCCTCTTTCCCAGCTCTCTCTCTCTCTCTCACTCTCTCTCACTCTGTATGCGTATATATGCACACTGCCCCAAAGTTACTACCACTTTGCTCTCTTTCTATGCTCTCTTTCTCTCTCTCTCTCGTGTGTTCAGTACGATTTCTCGTTACAGCAGAAATAGAATTTTGCAGCGGCTAGTAGCAGAGCAGCTGCAGAAGGCCTATATCCTCTCTCAGTTAGTTAGCAAACTATTTTCTTCCTTTCCAACTTTACCCTTTCTTCCTCTGTAATTCACTTTGGAATGCCATTCCGCCATTGAAACACAGAACTCAAAATCTTCAAAACTCCAACTCCAATTAATCAATTCACTCTCGTTCTCTTTGGAAAATGATCACATGGCACGATCTCTACACCGTTTTATCCGCGGTGGTACCGTTATACGTCGCTATGATCTTAGCCTATGGCTCAGTCCGCTGGTGGAAAATCTTTTCTCCAGATCAATGCTCTGGAATCAACCGTTTTGTGGCGATCTTCGCCGTTCCTCTCCTGTCCTTCCACTTTATCTCCCAAAACAATCCTTACGAGATGAACTTTCGATTCATCGCCGCAGATACTCTCCAAAAAGTCATCATGCTCTTCGTTCTCGCCATCTGGACTAACTTCACTAAAAACGGATCGCTCGAGTGGACGATCACGATCTTCTCTCTCTCCACTCTCCCGAACACTCTCGTCATGGGAATCCCTCTCCTCATCGCCATGTACGACAAGTACGCCGGTGATCTCATGATTCAGGTTGTTGTTCTTCAGTGCATTATCTGGTACACTCTTCTTCTGTTCCTCTTCGAATACAGAGGAGCGAAGATTCTAATCATGGAGCAGTTTCCGGAAACAGCTGCTTCTATAGTGTCGTTTAAAGTTGATTCTGATGTCGTTTCCCTCGACGGAAGAGACTTTCTCCAGACAGAAGCAGAGATCGGCAACGACGGAAAATTACACGTAACAGTCAGGAAATCAAACGCGTCGAGAAGGTCTTTAGGTCCAGGTTCAATATCAGCATTGACTCCACGGCCGTCGAATTTAACTGGAGCTGAGATTTACAGTCTCAGCTCTTCTCGAAATCCAACTCCGAGAGGTTCCAATTTCAACCACTCAGATTTCTATTCAATGATGGGCGGTTTCCCGTCTCGGCCGTCGAATTTCGGAACGGTCGATCTGTATTCGGTTCAGTCATCTCGTGGTCCGACTCCCAGACCATCTAACTTTGAGGAGAATTATGCACCATTGGCGCAGGCAGTGAGCTCGCCGCGCTTCGGATTCTATCCTGCGCCCAACCCTGAAATCTCTAACACCGTTCCCAAAACAGTAAAGAGCAGTGATAATACCAATAATAACAACACAAATCATAATAATCAGAATCAGTTGCAACAGCCGCAACAGTTGCAGCAACCGAATCAGTTGGGTAAAGCCGCTCATGAAGCGAAAGAGCTTCACATGTTTGTGTGGAGCTCCAGTGCGTCACCGGTTTCTGAACCTGGTGCATTGCATGTGTTTGGGGGCACAGATTTCGGTGCACCCGAGCAATCTGGACTGTCTGATCATGGTGCCAAGGAGATCAGGATGTTAGTTACTGATCACCCACCTCAAAATGGGGAAGCCAAAGGTAGAACCAACAGCAACAGCAATTTTTTTTCTTTCTTTCTTTAATTGTATTTGTTTTGTTTTATTGAGTTTCCCTGTTGCGAAATGATTGGTTATTTATTTGTTTTTGTCAAACAAAAAGCGATCCCGGAAAGGGGGAATTATGGTGGCGAGGATTTCAGCTTTGTGGGAAACAGAGGACTATCGAGAGATGCGGAGGAGGAGAGAGAAAAGGAAGGGCCCACTGGGTTTTCCAAGCTGGGGTCCAGTTCTACGGCCGAGCTACACACGGTGGCCGGAGCTGCCGAGTCTGGCAGCGGAAAGCAAATGCCTCCGGCCAGTGTTATGACCCGTTTGATCTTGATCATGGTTTGGAGGAAGCTTATCCGAAATCCCAACACTTACTCTAGTCTCTTTGGGGTTGTTTGGTCACTAATTGCCAATAGGTAAATACTCTCGACCCAATTTTATTAACTTCCTCTCTCAAGCTTTACCCACCACAGTGGAACAAATATTCAAATTTCAAATTGTAAAACATTATGTAACCAAGATGTCGTAATTAATAGAATTTTTTGAATACAATATTTGACTAAGTTTATATGTTTGTCATGATACATCTAATGATCGCTGCACACTTTAACTTCAGAAACTTTTTATGATTATTTTGACATAACAAATTGTATTTCCGCAATAGATTAGATGAGAGAATATGTTATGTTTTGTTATATGGTTTATAATTTTATTTATTTTTGTGAAGGTGGGATGTGCAGATGCCTAAAATAATAAAGGGGTCCATATCAATACTGTCCGATGCTGGGCTTGGTATGGCTATGTTCAGCCTGGGTGAGTGGTTTTTAACTCATTGGCTCTTAGCTAGCTTGATGCAATATGCTTTCCATTCTTCAATTCCTTCATGTGTTTCCATTAAATGTGGCAAATTCCCAACCACGTTCCGTTACTACCCCAAGTGTAGCACTATGTCCCATTCCCACCCTCCTGGTTGGTTCCATCGTCTCAAATTTACCCAGCCATGGACCATTCGCTCTGGTCACTTGCTCCATCTCATCTTCAAAATCTCCAAGTGCCACTGTCATCCAATTACATGAGGACCAACATGCAGTGATGTAATCAGCTGTTTCAGTGTACAAATTAAGATATCTACGGTTGTATACTAGATAAGTTATTTTGGTAAAATATATTATAATTTTAATAATTTTGATTTATTTAATGATGTATAAAAATAATTATTTTATTAGGTAGCTCCAAATAGACAACCCTTTAACAAAATATATATATATATATTTCTTCGGCTTTTACCGTGCGATATTCAATCAATCACACGGTTACATACTATAAACGGAAGATGAGAAATAGCACTAGGGGTTATAATTGTTTTGGGACCAATAAATGGGAACTTGTAACGACCCGACGTGTGGGTCCGGACTGCAATGTCGCGGTGTGGTCCGGACGGGTCGGTGGGCAAATGGGAAATTGGATTATTCCAGAGATGCTTCATATGGATCCATATTAGAAGAGTGGTTGAAATTTAATTTTCGCTTTCACTATATATTTTTTTTAATCCAATATGGACTGAACAATATGGGGTTGGTTTGTGAAAGGTCTGTTTATGGCTTTACAACCAAGGATAATTGCCTGTGGGAACACCGTGGCCGCATTCGCCATGGCTGTCCGATTCCTTACTGGCCCAGCAGTTATGGCTGCAGCTTCCATTGCTATCGGGCTTCGTGGCACCCTCCTCCACATCGCCATAGTGCAGGTAAGTCACTGGTCCTCGTAAACTTTTAAATAGAATTTTCTAATAAATGAATTCTTGTCTTCGGAGGTCTATAGGGTTCTTTTGCATGATATTTGGGGCTTAGCCACCTTTGGAGGTTAACTTCGCATCCTCTCCCATGTAAAAAAAAAAATAGTAAAATAATTATGATCTAATAATTGTTGGTTTCATTAATATTAATATTTGCAGAAACAATAGAAAACCCATTTTTATAATTGTGTAACGCATGCGTGCATGCAGCAAGTGACCCTACCTTTTCTCTATGTTGTTAGGCGGCACTACCCCAGGGTATTGTTCCATTTGTTTTTGCAAAGGAGTACAATGTCCATCCTGCGATCCTTAGCACAGCGTAAGTTTGATTAGTTAGTGCATTCCATTTTTTTTTTTTTTATGAAAAGTATGATTTTTTTTGTGCCACAAATAATGAAAAAAATATTATGTATAGTATATGAATAGAAAAATCACTAATTTTCAATCTCCAAGGGGGTCTAATTTTTTCGATTTTTGGATTTTCAGAGTCATATTCGGAATGTTGATCGCCTTACCTATTACCCTAGTCTACTACATTGTGCTGGGTTTATGATGTTTCCAAAGTACTAATTCAATGGATGCTACGAGGAAAGGGGTTTAAAAATTGGGTGTGTATACCATTGACATACAAGAGACTGTAGATGGCACCATCTGACAAGATTTATTAGCAAAGGGGTTTTCGATGACAAAGATAAGAGTGAAGGTCCTTGTATGAAGAATTTAAGAGGTTCCAAAACAGTTGTGGAGGCCAAAACTTTTGACATTAAGAAGCCCTTTTAGAAGCATCATGTTCTGTTCCCTCTCAAATAGCAAAGCCCTATTCCTAATTGTCCAAGGGTTGAAGAGAAGAGAAGACTCTGGAAACTCAATCACTACAGGGGCAGACAAAGAAGAGTGAAACGTGGGTGGGGAGGAAAATATAGTCAATAAATTCTATTCCTCCCAAGTCCTAATTTTGAAAAGGAAACATCTCCACGAATGAGAATCTTTGACTGTTGATTTGAAGAAAAAGAAGTATAGGAGTTGAATAGCTGATGATTTGGATTTCTGTCTCTCCTTTGTTTTTTTGTTTTGTTTTCTTTGGATCTTAATATTTTTGTTTGCCTTAGATTCTGGACTGAGTTGCGTTTATCATCTTCCCTTCATTTTTGTAACACGTCACGTTAATCATGCACTTTGTCAATAGAAAAGAAATGGTGGGTATCTCTTTCACCAAATCCCATATGACTAACACATATTCTCCATGATACCAATCCTTTGCTACATATCATACAAATATGACATCCTAATTTAACAAATAGGCCTAACAAGTACGGCAAGGCGACAATTCAGTGGTGCTATTATATACTTGTGCATACCAATTTTGAGCTCTATTGAACAATTGTGCTAGTAAGTTGTGAGAGTTCAAGTAGTGCAACTATACACTTTTCTAAAATTATACCAAGTTGCCATTGTTTAATGACTAGCACAGCAGTCAACCCCACTTAATTTTTAAAATTAAAATAAGTGAATATATATTTTAAATTATGATCCACCAACAATTTCTTTTACCCGCATTATATTGATCACAATATCAGAATATTAGATTAGTGATACCCAAAGGGCGAGGCACTCACCCCTTATGATCCAAATTTTCCTTGGGGGTCTACATGATTAGCATTTTCTCATACAGTAGTAATTCCATTAAGAATCACTAACACGCATGATCTCTTGAAAGCACCTTACCGTAGTTGGGGCATCTCCTCTGTTGCTCAAAAGCCCTGTATCTGCAGGTGCAAGTGCTTTCTTCAATAGGGATTTAAAAAAAAAAAAAAAGAGGAGCAAAGTTTGGCTGCCATACCCTACCAAAAGTGCTTCAACCTGACTAGTTACTGGAGTGGGGCGGGTTTAGTTCAAAGATCCTAAATCTATTTTCTAAAAGGTGGACAGACGCATGCACATGATCTGATTATCATTGTACTCGTCTCTTATTCGCCACCATTCATCATTCATTCATCACTTGATACAGCAACGAAAGTCAAGGAGGGAACCTGAGGGGGGCTGGCAGCGGCAAGGCCATGCCCCTCCCCCCGCCCCCCCGCCCCCAAAAAAAAAATCTAAATTTTTTTAGGGCAGGATTTGTGTTCATTTTCTTTTCTAAATTTGTAATGTTTGAAACGATAAACATTAATATTGGGATTAATAATTCTTTTTTAATGCTCTGATAGTATCTTAATTTTAATATATGGTTAATTTTTTCATTATAAATATATATTGTTTTGGGCCTCCAAAATAAAGGGTTGGCTCCGTCCGTGAGTCTAGCTAGAGCTTTCTTGATCACCTGAAATTTAAGTACCCACATCATTGTTACCTCAAAGCTGCGAAGACATGGTGGGGTTCATTCATTCTTGATCTTAAGTGCATCTTGGTCCAGCTTTGATTAAGTTGCTTTTTTCATCTTTTGTGGCAGATTAGAACTTTAAAACCAACATTTGGATATTTAATTGATCCAAACCATGACCAATTAGGCAAAAACTCAGCACCATTCATCTCTCCCTAGCCTTCTTTCTGCTTCAATTTTCTCAAAAATTTTCCTTGATTATTCAAATCTCTTATTTTCTGATTCATAAATAAGTTCGTATTTAAAAAGGGTGAATCATGTTGATTAGTTCACCCGTCCTAATTTGACTGAAAATGAATCTATATGGATCAGAGTCTTTAAGTAACAGAACAGGGACCCAGATATCCGATGCATGCGCAAACAACATAGCCTAAACAGGTGATATTTAAGGTTGTCGGCATCTAATCTTATCTTAATCTTATAATAAATAAATTCTGAGGAGCACACGTATGTATATCCTTTCTATAACATGCAAATATCTTGTAACTACCCCAACTCCAACACTTCATTCATTTTTATTAATACTAAATTAGTACATGCAATCATATAATATACATTACATTTTTAACCTTTTGCTGTGCTACGAAAAATGATGAGATTCGTGTCGATACACTCACCCACTCTTACCATGTCTTTCCTCTCTCTCTCTCTCTCTCTCTCTCTCTCTCTCTCTCTCTCTTCTTTAGAGTGACTAATCCGAGATAATAATAGAGTGGACCTTTGGTCCTATCCGAAGAAATTGTGGTTTGAGCTGGCCGAACAACAATGAATACATATTTATATTTATGTATTTTTCATGTCTTTATTTTCTGTATTTTTATTGAATATTTCTTTTTTTAATATCATTTCATTTCCGTTTTGATTTTCTTATTTTGATTTATATGGACCACAACAATTAATACATAGAATAAGTTGAAAAAGACATTCACTTCTTAAATTTCTGAAACTCAATTGTTTGGTTAAATTTAGGGATGATATCTTTATTAGGTCCTACCCCCCCCCCGCCTCTCTCTCTCTCTCTCTCTACATAATCAAGTACCGTCGTCGCTCCTTTTTATTTTTAATTTCTTATAGAAAACATGGATAAAGTTTATTCAAAAATGGTTTAAAAAAAAATTATATCGGATAGAGATCACTTGTATTCAACTTTATACTCTAAATTTGTGTATTGTTTGGATGAGAAATGGATTACATAATAATGAGATTATAAGTTCGGCTAAAAAAATAACCCATTTTTTTGTTAAAATTATAATTATCATATTATTTGAATAATGAATTATAATAATTGCAATTTTAGATATTTTGATAAAATTGTGATGTTTGACTCACTTTAAAAAGTAATAATTATATTTTAAATTAAATATTTCACAGTGCAAGGGACTATAATGTCAAGCTCAAGGAATGTAATGGCGTGAAGAATTCTCATCAAATTAATTATTAAATATTTTATGTCAACATAAGTCAAATAACGTGAAGAATCTAATCGGCTATCGAGGCAAGGCAAGCACAAAAGTCAAACCTTTTGACGAACCATTTGGGCAAACCAGAAGCGACCACGTGAGGCGAATTCTCATCAATCAATGGTCAAGATTACCAACCCCCTAGGGCGGTGATGTAGGATTAGCAGATAACATACGTCACGCAGATAATTTATACATGGGAAACCTTTGACATTTGAACCTACGCATCCAGTTACAAACCAACAACTCGGGTTGCCAAATCCAATCAACAGAGAAGTAATCCAGATTTAAGCCGACTTTTCTGACGATTTTGTCCAGATTTGTGGCCCTGAAGAAAACATAGTGGCGCAATAGAAAGGCCAGTTCGTCCTGAATGATTATGGGTAGTTTTGGGAATTTGAGGAAAAAGGAGCTCGAGAAACCAACAAACCCCAACGCAGCGTCAAAGACACCGGAGCGGAGTCGCCGCCCCGATAAGGTGTCACATTCCCTGTTTGCGCGGCCGCCGACACTGGGTCCTTGGAAAATGACATCCCCATGCCCCAGTTGGCGGTCAAGTTTATCTGCTTTCGATTCCACCGATAGGGCTCTGGACATCCAATCAAATTATAGGACCTCTCTCTCTCTCTCTCTCTTATTAGTCCCGTTGTTATGTAACGAAAACAAAAATTAAAAATAAAAACTTTAACGCAAAATTTTTATTTTGGGTGATTTGGGTTTCCAATAGAATATTATAAAAAGAGGAAGAAAGAAACAAATAAAATGAGCTAGGCTTTCACGCCTAATAGGGAGGCTGAGTCAAATAGGTTTACTTGTGCTATGACTATGGAGATTGTGATTTGTGATGCGAAAACCCCCCCAACAAAAGACGCTTAATTGCTTCTCATGCGCAATTAGGAACTTGATTCACCATGCATGGCCTAATGTCCTTAGGTTTAATTTTTTTATTATTAACAAATTTATATTTTGGATGTTATATTTATTTAAAACAGCCCTTGGCAGCATAAGTAGTCGTTCATAAAGTGTGCATGTTTCCTTACGAGACATCACAAAAAAAATAAATAAATATTAGCCAATGATACCAATTTCAAATATTTATATATAATGATTTATTTTTGTTTTTAATGATTTCTCTAAGAATCTGTGACAGATCCAAAGACCATATTTTTATTTCTTTTTTTTTTCTCTCCAACAAAAGAAAATTTTATCTTCGAGGTGGTAGGACAAAGTTTGTCTGTAATGATAAAAAGTACTTATGACCAAATGCATGATTAATGGAGAAAAATGTAACAATGGAGTTGGGATAGTATTAACAACCAAAAACCTGTCGAACCCTTTTGGGTTTCATGCCCCGCCCAAAATATTGACAGACTCATATAATCTATTAAAATAAAATAAACAATTTATAATATAGATAAAATTTCCTTTTTTAAAAAAAAAGATTATGTTACAATATAAATCTACCATATAATCTATTAAAATAAAATAAACAATTTATAAAAAAAAGATTATGCGTATCAGAATGGCGATTATCATTCAATTTGTATTTATTTGAATGTTTATTTTTATACGGTTTTTTTATGTAAAGAATTTCTCTCTTTGCTCATAATTTTTTTTTTTCAATTTATAGTTTTCTACATAAATTTGTATTTTTTTTTAATTGTTCTTTCTCCTTTTCTTGTTTATTTTCTAGCACCATAGCAAGGGGTTTTAGGAGTGCCTTCAAATATGGTGGAAATTGGAATTCTTTTTACCATTCTTGCATGCTTAAAATAGTTGATGATGATTTATAACCAATTGTATGTTTCTCATAAAGATCTTGATCTGGTAAAAGGGGAAAAAAGAAATAAGTGATAAACTTAGGATCCAAAAAAAATCACAAAAAACTTGTCCTTTCAAATTACTGTTCATTGCTAGGTAGGATTGCTATTAGAAACACAAGTATAATTATTATGTGAAATCTGGGCATTTTTGATAGTCCCATTGTAACACTCCATTCTTTCTTTGGTATTAATTATTTTATTACATCAACGCGCAATCAGACTAATAGATAAATATATTAAATTTTTTAATTAATTTTTTAATTTAAAATTTAAGAATAAAAAATATTAAAATTTTTTTTAATTTAATCTAATAATACTCGAATTGAATTAATCAAAATATGACATTAAACCTTTCAACACACAATAAAAAAAAAAATTTATTTCATTGCAAAATGGAGTTCTAATCCTATGTGACATGAAGATTGCTTTCCAGAAAGAGTTGTTCCCCGACATAGGATAGTACTATGGTGACTATCAGTTATAATGATCTTTTTTATTTTTTTTTCCCCTTTTCATTGGAAGGTCACTGTACTCCTGGGGAGGGGTAAGGGTTTCTTTTTTTTTTTTTTTTTTGGTAGAGTAAGGGTTTCTTACTCTCACCGTTGATAAGCCTTGAAATTGAAACCCTCAGATTGTAGGCCACATGAGATTGATATTGAATTAATTAGTTTATATATAATAAAATTCTCCATAAGCAACAAAAATGTGACGAAGATATTCACAAAGGCAAGATTTGGATTTAAATCTTTATTATTATTTGCATATCATATGTGCTATAATTGAAAATATTGTATTTCTTGTATACAAAAAATTTATATAGAATACATTAATGTCAACCCAAAAATTGTAACCCTCTTATTTCTCTTTCAAGTTGGGTCCCAATTTCCTCTCAATTTCTTCAATTTAATGACCCATGAAACCAAGTCGAACCATATAATATACATTATTCCTCTTTGGACTGGTTATGCTCGAGCTCGAGACATCATGGTCCCTCTCTCCCTGTCTCTCTAAAAGCATTATTTTCATACTTTTAGACTGCTTTACATCTTAAAGTGGTTCACTGCAAAACAAAAAAAAAAAAAAGAAGGAAAATTAATAAGGTAACCTATACAAGTTTTTATGGAAAAATAAGGTTTTTTTACTTCAAGTTCACATTTATAATAATTTTCCTAGTTTTAAATTTTATATGGGGAAAGAAAAAAAAAAAAAAAACAAAAATTGGTTCTAATAAAGGAAAACCCCTAGAACTTGAACGCCCTTCGCAGTCAATGAGCTTCTATCATCTATGGGCCAATCAAGAAGAATAGCGACATCACAACCGTTCGATAGAAATCGTGTGGACCACATGGTACATGGGCAATAAGTATAAGACGACAAGGGTACACACACGAGGACTTTGTCTTCCTTGGCGTTTAGCTGACGTAGACCGTGGAGTGTGGCCTTGAGAAAATTTTCAATATATTTTTTGCCATATGTATTTTTATGCAAAAAATCGTTTCGAATTTTTTGCAATATTTAACTTTAGATATTTTTTGCAAGACAAATCGGGGAGTTTTAAATTTTCCTAAATTTTTATTTTCTCTCATATAATAAAAAAAAGGTTGTATTTTTAGAAATAGAGATAAAAATCAGTCAAATTTAATTAAATAATAAAATATTAAAGTTAAATTCTATCCATTTAAAGAGATATTACTTGTGGGATTGAAGATGGAGAATGGCAAGTGTACATGCACAAGTGTCAACGTGTTTTTGGCGGGACCAAGCTCATGTGGAAGCCCATGCCATGGTCATGTGGGTGTCAGGGCAATGAAACAGTGATTGAAGCCAAACACACTGTGGTTGTGTGTATTATTTGCGCGGAGGGGTGAGGGGAGAAGAAAGGTTTGAGAGGATAGGGATCCAAGGAACGTTAGTGAGAGAATGAAATTGGGGAGAGAGAGAGAGATAGATAGGTAAGAGTGGAGTTTGTAGTAACCCAATTGGGACTTTTCTTTGAATCCGAAGAAAATGGACCCCAACTTGATAAGGTCCAACATTTATGTATTTAGTCTGCTTACATGTACCAACAAGGAAAGGTATATATGTGTGGATCAGAAACATTTGAAACCCGCAATACAGTCCCCACATTTGGTTGGATTGGAAGTTGAGAAACCATGAAAGTGAGAGCCAGAAAGCAGTCCAGGTTTTGCCTAAAAGGGGTGAAAACACATGTTTGTATAATTTGACTGGCTTTTAAGAGATAATACGTTGTACCATTTGGAGTGTTGCTTGTGCATTACGGGAGAGCGAAATCAAAATCTTGCATTCGACAGTGAAGTACGATATTAAAGATTGGAAGCAAAGAGAATAAAAGTTGTAGATATTAAGAAATAAATAATATTTGTAAAACATTTACAATAACTTCAAAGTTTTTAGCGATAACTATTTTTAGGCTAAAAGTAGTCTATATCTGATCTCGAAGAAGTGAAAACACATGTGCAATGATTAATAATGGATAATTGATATAGTAAGATAAGATATTAATTTTTTTAATTAAATATTAGGTTTAAAATTTGAAAATAAAAAAATTATACTAAGAGTAAAAGATTTTATAAATATTTAATTGAGATTAATTATATTATAGATTTTTAAGGATGATAGAAACTAAAAAGAAGTGAAAACACATTCTTATGTACGATGATTATAAAAGATATGGTACACGGTATGAGTTGGAGAGTACTACTTGTGCACCATAGTTGAGGTTGTACTCGCATGCCTTTTTGGCGTACTGGAGAAGGACGGTGCATTCACTAAGGCATTCATAGGTTCCATTATGATGCATTTTGTGCACCAATTCAGTAACTAGAATTTGTGGGAGATTTTTGGGATTTTACATTCTACATGTGTGATCACGAATTCTTTTGGACTCAATTATCGACTTAAGATTAACCTTTTTTCCTTTCTGGGTCCTTTACAAAAGAAGAAAGACTAGAATTTCCAGCCTTAGATAGAAGAAAACTAGTACTATGAGATTTTTAGAGGGTCACTAGTAGTGAATCTACCCCATGAGACTAGGGTTAATAATATGTAACAATCAAGTCCCCACTCACACCAACCAATTATTAAGCAAGGAAAAAAATTATGCAATCGAAGATCAATCTTATAAAGTTATCAAGATTTATAGGGTCACCCCTTTATTGGCACACAAAATATGGGCATCTGACATAAGAATAGACACAAAACACAAATTGGGGTATTTGATGGCTTAATTTGTCCAATTTTGGGATTTAGACCATGAATGAGCAACATAACAAAGACAAACACCAAAGGAAAAAGAATATATGCAGTGATGGAGGGTGCCCTCCTTGCTAGATAAAAGTCATCAATCAGTGGACTTTGATAAAAAAAATTAAAAAAAAAATGATAAGCCAGAGAAGGAAGAATATATTATCTTTGTGGTACCGTCCTCGTGTGCGTGGCCTCATTTTCTATCCCACATGGGCATCCATGCTTCTTATTTGAAATCAAACCACGTTAAAACAAGTAAGCACACTGAACAAAGAAAGGTTACTTGTGCGTTTCTTCTTCATATGAAAATTATTAAATGGAAAACTAAATTTTCTTGGGCAAGTGGTGATGGTCCAAGAAAATTCAAATCCGTGGTTCAGATGAAAATAAATACATGCAAACAAGAAGAAATCAATTGAGAGGGAGGTCATGGTCGATGTTGGATGAACCACGGACATGGGCCCTAGAAGAGGGGCCCAAGAGGAGTTGGGGGACCATTTCAGGACTTTGAGAGGGACACAGCCATTAGAAAGCTGCCTTTTACAAAGGTCCTTCTAATCTATGACAACACCACACGCATTTTTTTCCTTCTCATCAATGAGTTTGGGATACATCTTGTGGAAAGGCTCATTTTGGTCCCCACACACGTTGAACCCTTTTCTGTATCTTTCTTGCCATTCTATTATTCAAGCCCTTTTCGCAATATACCTTAATTTGCTAGGATGAAAGCATTAGTTTTCCCCTATTTCCCCTTTTTACGTCTCTCTCCTTTTTATTACATCATGATTTGAATCCGAAATCACCGGATTGGAGAAAGAGTTATAACTACTAGGTTGTCCCCTCCGGACTCTCTCTCTCTCTCTCTCTCTCTCTCTCTCTCTCTCTCTCTCTCTCTCTCTCTCTCTCTCTCTCTCAACAAGCAAAATTATCAAAAGTCAAGGATTCCTCTTGGGCCTCCTAATCATTTTGTCATGTCATTGTTCATCTTTGTTGGAGGCTCTTTCCATGGACCCGGCCAGAAAAGGCACCAGCTGGCCCAACATTTAACCCACAAAAGGAAGACCATATCTCACCAAAAGAAAAAAAAAAAAAAAAAGGAAGACCATATGCGATTCTCGCTCAGAAAGGAATCCTAGAAACTTTGTGCGTTTGGAGATGCAAAATAAGTACTAAAAGAATTGAATAAAATAATAGGAACTTTATAACTTTTATCTCATACCCAGCATGATTTATTTTATAAATTACACTAAAAAGTTTATGATGAGTAACTCTTATATTTTAAATAGAGATATTGAGTAGGTCCAACCTGCTTATAAAAGGTTAAGGAAACCAGCAATTGTAACCCAAAAAACAAAAAAAAAAAAAAAAAAAAAAAAAAAGCAACCAGGCCCATGAAATACACAGTAGGAAAGCCCAAACCACGAAAAAATTTGTCTTGGGCTACAGCAGCATCATTTCTGGGCTACTTGACTAGTCCGAAAGGCATTGGAGCTGCCGACTCTCAATAGCCCAATAGTCATAATCGTTCACAATACCCTTCTATATAACTCGATGATTTTAAATTCAAATTTTGATATAATAAAAAAAAAACAAATAAATTGACTAAGAGTCAACCTTATAAATAAACATATTAGATCTCTTAATCAAATTTCGGATTCAAAATTTGATAATGAAAAAGATTATATTGAGAGAGTTTCTTCCAAATTAGATCTCACAATATTCAAATCGAATTAGTCAAAATATGATTGTAGATATCTGTCGATTAAAAAAAGGGAGGACACAAATGAAAAAAAAATTATAAGAAATTATACCAAATCTTTTCAAACTTGGCCCTCCTTATGTGATTCAGGTAAAGTTGTTGGAGAATGCTAATCTCTCAGAAAATGACCCAAATTTACCACCCAAAAAAAAAAAAAAAGTGAAACCCTTTGCAGCATCATCCATCTTCAAACTATCCAAATCAGTGAGCAAGGAGAACCTTTCACTTTTCCAACAAACATTTTAAGTTTTACTCCATATTGCAAGAAACATTTATCCACAAAGCTTACTAAGTTCATATTTTGGATGTGATTTCAGATGATTGCAGACATAATCCAAACATGCTTTCTAATATATTTATGGGGTAGGAGTTCAGTAAAATTTCCAGGAATTTGTGTATCATGGGGTTTAATTGTTAGGGTTTACACTACAGTGTTGTTCATATTTCTGGTTCCCATTTTAACCCTGCCGTCATGTCACTATTTCCATGCTCCTTTTTCGTCGGTTTCCCCTAATTTTTATCTAATCTCTGGATTAAATATCGCATGAAATAATTATTCAAATTTTTTTATTTAATAATTTTGCTATTTATGATATTCCAACACAATTTTGTTAAAAACAATTCATGCGTGACTTTTTCTCTTGTAAATAATATTTCATAGAAACACAATGTGTACGTTCACCATCAACTGCTTGTTGCTTGTATCAAATTTTTTTGAATTGAGTAATCGAACACTCTATTTATTTAATCAGAAATCTTGAATTTGAATTCTAAAAATAAGAATTTAAAAAATTCAATCTCTAAAATTGATTTTACAATAATCGAATCGAATTAATCAGATAAAATTCAGATAACGATAATGAAAACCAAAACAACCGCATGCTGCTCGCTGCTTGGAATGAGCTGGAAGATTTTTTTTTTTGGGATACTCGAGTGTGACTTGGTGTTAAAAATAATAATAATAATAATAACAATAAAAGAAAACATATTCATAAAGTTATGAATTTTCACCCCGAATATTTGATTCATACACAGCAATCCTACAGTAACACTCTGCATTCAATAAAAACTTTTAAATACCCAATTGTCTAAAATTTTGCTTATGCCACGTCAATCACACGGGTCTCTTGTCCATTCTCATTCGATCACGGCATTCTTGTTGGTCATTGGGCTTGCAAGGGAGACACTACCTAAATTATGTAAGAATTCTTTTTTTGTTTATTTGCCATTGGGCTTTCAGTCCATACTTCTTTCTTTCTTTATTATTTGTTTATCTATTATTATTATTATTATTATTATTATTATTATTATTATTATTATTATTATTATGAGATCGTTGCATTTTAGGTATATTCAGGGTTTCATTTAATGGGTTCAACCAATGGAATCTGGGGCAATAAAATTAAAAAAAATATATTCTTTTTGGGTCTTTTTATCTAAGTTTTATAACTTGATCAATATTGTTATACTTTTTATTATAAATTTGAGTGATTTTCTATCTTTTTATATTAAATATCTTCAGACAAAGAGTTTTTAAAACGAAGATGGAAAAAAAAAATAATATTTGATAATGGAATGAATTTTATTTCTATGGACAATTGACAAAAAATTAGTAATTCAAAATACAAATAATGTGATATCTTTTTCTTTAAAGTAGTGTGATTCAAGAGATGCTTTTTTATCTGACATGACTGTGGATGCTAAAAATTTCAACCGTAGTGTAATTGGGGTTAAAAAAAAAAAAAAAAAAAATTATTGGATTGATTGATATGTTCGTTGTTTTGTATGGATAAATGGAAGAATAGATAATGGTAATATTAGTCGAATCAAAAGAATATTATGTGTTCTGATTAATTTATTTCTGCCACGCACCTCAAGGGCTCCTATGCAGCTTTCCTCTATGATATTCGAAAAATAGCATTTGCCTTCCCCCCCCCCCCCAACCCAGAATTCTTGCAAGTGGGACACAGAAGATTTTGTCTTTGGACTATGGTACTCTTGAGGGATCTATCTCACATGGGTGTAGGAGCTTTCATTTTGTTAACTCTTTTTGCGAAAAAAAAAAGGGGTTTTGTTGTTATTTATCAATTTCAAATCAAATCCCTGCCCTGCCCATACTTAGTTTTCTAACAAAATTTTTAAATAAATAAAGGAAGGAAAAAAAATGTTCTCTCTCATTTTTAAATAGAAAAATGGTATTCAATTATAGATAAGGTAGTACTCGGTATGCTTTGTTTTATTGATAGTCTTTATAATTATTTAATTTTGTGTGGTAATTATTGAATATCACAAAAAAATATTTTAGTCAAAATGCAAGATATGAAAAATATCAAATCTAATGACTTTATTTATTTCTTTATTTTTTGGTTACACATCAAATCTGATGACTTTATAATTGTATATTTATTTTTGCAATGGAAAATCATAATTTTTTTTTTTAATCAACAGACCAACAAAGACGGAATGTGTCATTCCCAAATAAACCAATTTTTTTGGAAATTCTTGATCTATAATATATGTGCTAAAATCATTTTGAAAATACACTTACACAAAATACTTATTCCCACTGAGGGCGACTACAAATGAATACACATGTATTCAAAAGAAATTAGAAAATTGCTTCCGCAACTCAAAATTAAGCCTACCCAAAGGAGAAATTCCGCATTATATTCAAACTATTATGATTAAGAAGTTCCTAATGAGACAATTTATTAATCATAATTTTTCTCCTTCAATTTTAAAATTTAAGATCCGAATTCTTGTGTAACAATAAAAAAGAAAACTATTATAATTAGGAACCCAATACCCCATTGCTTATTTTGGTACAAGATAGAGGGTAAAAGGGCAGCCAAGGGAACCCTCAAGCGAGGACTTTGTGAGAGTTCGTGATAGCCAACAGGAAAGAGAGCATAGGGAACTCTTCAAAGAGATTGAAAAGGGGATTTGTACCGTTATATTGTTTTCTTACAAATCTTTTCAAAGAATTTCAGTGAAACTTTCTTACAGTTATCAAATTACCTTGTACTCATACTTTATTGTAGTGGAATTTCTTTTTCAATAATCATGTTGAGCTAACTTAATATAATTATTGGATTTTTAAGAAATAAAACTTTTATGACATCTATTGAATATGAAATTTTGATTAAAAAGTAATAATATCCCATCATACGTTACTTATAATAAATCGTTTCGTCTTATTCTTTGATCCAATCCCAACACCCTTATAATTTATTATATCCTACAGCCTATGGATCGAAATATTTCCGACCATGGTCTTGATGAAATCAAAAATTTTTTCATGGCAGATGATCCCACCATTTTTTTTATGACAGATGATCCCACCAAAATCATTTGCTCTACAAGATCCATGATTCTGTAAACAATTATCGGTGGGTGTCAATTCAAGAAAGTAATAGCTAGATTGCCCCCACATAGGATTCAAATTATTATTTGAACCCATTATTGAAAAAAAAAAGAAAAAAAAAAAAAACCAACCAACCAAGACATTGTTGAACGATTTATGAGTTGCAAAACATCAACTTTAATTGGCGTACCTAAAATATTTCTATGTGTGAAAACCATTTAAAGTTGTATTGACATACGAATGTTGGTACGATAACTAATTTGGGTCCAAAAATTGTCGGTTTTGAAATTAAATTAAGCGGCAATCACCTCAACTACTACACACGTAAGCAAAGGACTTGCTAAATTTTACTCTACCAAACCTTCCCGCGGTTTCGTAGAATTCTTTGATCATTTTTTACGAATTTTTCTGTATCTAACATTTACGTCAAATTTATTTAAATTTAATTTTTTTCTTCATATACAATATTTGAACATAAAACTTTACTCAAAAGATATTAATATACAACTATTAAATTAATTAAACGTTGATATTAATCAATTAATCGTTGAATGATTTCATTAACTGATATATAATGGTTGTTCCTTTCTACGCATCTTGAATGATTCTCGAATAAGGTCTCCTTTGTTCATTTTCCGCCTGTTTATTAGTTACTAAAACAAATTTAAATTATATATCAGTTTGGAAATTTTATGCTATAAAGTTTCGTATTCAAAAACTTAGTAACTTAGTAAATTTTGATATGCTCAAAAGGCAAAAATACCATGAATAAAAGAATGTGTTGAATTGCAAAGAAAGACTATAAATAAAAAGTATTAATATTAATTTTTTAATTTTTATATTATTAATGAATTTATGTCACGTTTAATTAATTGAGATATTTTTAAAATATACTTGTTAAAAATATATGAAAAAAAAGGGAGAAAAAGAGGTTATTGCTAGACAAGCTACAAATGGTACAACCACCGTAAGTTTAGCAAAACTCTTGGTTGGCAATTGCAAAGCAGAGACAATATTGACGCACGCTTCACCAAAAAAATATATAAATATTTTTTGACGCACGTGCGCAGGTATTTTGTTATTTTTTTATTTTTCACTTGTCTCTAGTCTATAAACATACTTTTTCCCCCAGAGAATGATTGATCAATTCTTTTTGATCATCATCATCCAACGGTTGGTAATCATTTCAGGATCTTCGCACAAGTTTTCCGGTCCCATCGATGAAAAGACATATCTATGGTCAGGATTGTGCTCAACCATCCGGTTATTATTTGGTGGATCGTACCGCACGTGTCTCTCTAGACAACTTTAGAAAGTCAAGTGTCAAACAAGTGTCACGCGTGGAAGTCTGAAAATCCTACGGTTCGATTAAATCAAGTATTCCATTGTGAATCTTGGCCGTTGGAGTTGACGAACAGAAGCCGTAGGATGTAAGAGAAGGAGATGACCTGGCCGAGATGAAAACAAAAAGGAGGAACGGCCACATGGTCGTTGACGAACATTATAAGCATCTGATAAGAGAGAGAGAGAGAGAGAGAGAGAGGAGAGAGAATCGTCAAGTAGTCAACGCTTTACAGTCACCGAGAGTAGAGCAAGAGAAAGCGAAGAGAGAGAGAGAAAGAAATGTATGAGTGAGAGAGTCATTTGCAGAGATTGCTTCGATTCGTTAACTTGATTTTGGATCTTAACCTTCTTTTCCAAGTAACATTTACATCTCTATCTCTCTCTCTTATTTCCAGTGACCTGTGACTCACATTTGATACTTAAGGTATTCCTCTCTCTCTCACTCTTTCTCTCTCTCTGGATGTCTGATGGATTGTCTTTGTATTTTGCGGATTGATAAGCAATTTGATGATTAAATTGTGTAGTAATGATGGCTCGAGAAATTGAAGAACCGTTCAGTCTTAAGTTTCAGGTTTTTTCCCCTCTATTCTCTTAATTTTAATTTCATATTCGTGCGTATTGTTTGTGTCTTTACATTGCTATGAAATTTTTAAGAGATCAAACTTCATTTCTCAATTTCTCAGCTGAGTCCTTCCCACTCACATTTTTATTTTTCCACGTAATGCAAATTTATGATTCATTTTTTATTTGGCTGTAATTGCAATTTGCCAAATTCTACGTGGTACAAACACTTCTGGATTTGCAACTTTGGTCTTACCGATTGCATTTTTTTTTTTTTTTGGTTAAAGTTAATTTGTGCTCAACTTTGCATAGATTTCGAGAAGTAAATGAAATATTTCTGGATACATATTCTAGAAAGGGGATTAAAGAATCGACCTGTTGGTAGTTTCAGTAGCACGAAGCAAGGGGGCATTGAAAGAAAAATCATTAAATTGTATAATTTCAAAAATTATTATCTCAAATGTTCTTCGTCCCTAAAAATTATGAACCCTACCCTCTGCACATGTTGTATTTTGCCCTGTAATCTAAATTTCTAGCGTCACCACTAGGTTTTGTGTTTCATTCTACGTTTGCATTGCAGAATTCTTAGTAATAGTGGTTTTGCTAGTGTGCGGGACATGCAGTTACAGAAAATGCAACATTATAAGTGCCAGACTTGCATTTAGTTGATCCTATGAATTTGATTGGTTTTGGTATAGACACAGACATAAATAAAGAATATATTGGCATGATTATTTGACGAATTTTATTCCACAGCATGATAAATCATTTAACCAGAGCAAACAGGCAATTTTTTTTCCAAATTTTTATGTCCAAACTAGAAATTTAACTAAGATATCTCTGGGACTGGCATTGGAGAAAATCTTACGTCCATTGGAAGTTGATTTCTTGTCGTCTTAGTTTTTGGGAGTAATGGTGCTCAAGTAGCATTGATGTCCAACTGAATCCTCTAACAGTTCTTTTCTTTGGTAAATTGGCAGGCAAATTCTTTGCACTCTGGCTCTATATCATTTGGAAGATTTGAAGCTGAGCCTTTATTGTGGGAAAAGAGATCATCATTTGCAGACAATAGGTATCTTGAGGAGATAGAGAAATGCTCAAAACCAGGATCAGTTACAGAGAAGAAAGCCTACTTTGAAGCACATTTCAGGAAGAAAGGTTTTCCTCTCCAGATTTTAGCCGAGTCTAGCACGGGAACTATATTCCAAACTCATGGAAACATTGTCTTGGACAATCTTGATGACAGAGATGAATATGAGCATGTTGATGATAATAGTCAGCTAGCACATTTTGATGGAAGTCCTGATAGTTTGGACTACCAAGGAGAGTGTGAGTCTCAGATGGGAATTCCTCCTAACAGTGTTAAGCTTGCGACTGAAAGTTTTCGTCATGCCAAAGTTGAAGAAATACTGTTGGCCGAGAATGGACATGAGAAGCCAAATTTGGTCCATGAAGAAGCAGAGGTTCAGAATGAATCTATCTTGTGCAACAAAGGCATGAAAAATGAATCTTTGTCTATAGCTGTTAATGCCAACCTGGATGGTCAGACAGCGGAGAAAGAAGACGACATTAGTTCTGATTGCCAACCAAATAAGTCTCCTAAGGTGCAGCTTCTTATCGCTCATGTTAGCTTCTTGGTGAAATGGATCTTGGAAACCTAGACTCTTTTAAAAATGCTTTGCAATTGTTAGTCTGTAATGCACTGTCAACACCAGTGATACATGATAAAGATTTGTTTAACTCCGTTTTGCTAACAATATCTTTGCAATTTCTTATCTTCCAGAAGTTGAGTTCTGTAAATGAGACTAAAGGTACCAAGTCGAGGTAAAAATCTAAAGTTGGTGTCAGTCAAACTCCTAAACATATCATGGGTGATGCCATTAGGGGTTCTGCTAATAATGCAAGTCGAAAGGGAACAGAGAGAACAATAGTGAAAAAGGACAAACAGTCACTGCATCATCCTGCTTCAACTATTGTCACTGTGTCAATATCTACAAGATCAGAAGTAAGCCGATGTTTAAGAGAATAGAATTGACCTGATAGTATTACTCATCTCATGTTGTGTGTGTTTGCATAAATCCATGCTGAGATTTCCGAAGAATAACTTTAGTTCTTTCTGATTTTCTTATCCTTGCAGGAGTCTGTGACTTCAAGGGAAAAAGTCACCCATGATATTAAGAGGTACTCACTGCTATTCCTTTTCCCCTCATGGTATTTGTCATTTTTATCTTGCAGGATTTAAGATACTTCTTCTTTGTTTGATTTTAGCGGTGAGAAAGAATCGAAAGGAAAGAAAGTAGTTGCTCCTCTGCCTGAACTTGGACCACATCAAATTCTAAAGTCTCCAAACAGGTCTGGAAGAAATATAGGTGCAATGCTTCCAAGTATATAAGTAAATAGCATTTGGTTGACATTTTTTTTTTCTTTTGAAGGTCTAAGCGTTAAGGCTCAGGTTGTTGTTGTTGTTTTGAAGGTCTAAGCATGCTGTGAGTTCCCCCAAGCCTAGCCCAAAAACAAATGCCACAATCTTCAATTTCAGAAGTGAAGAACGTGCTGAGAAGAGGAAAGAGGCAAGGGCTCTTTTGGCCTAAGGATTTCCATCAAACCTAAATATCTTATCTTGGTGGCTAATATATCCTTGCTGCAATTTATCCAATTCAGTTCTATGTAAAGCTGGAAGAAAAAATGCACGTTCAGGAGGCTGAGCTAAATGAAATCCAAGCAAAAAAGCAGGTACAATTATTTTCATTTGGGAAGAAGGGGGTAATATTGGTCAAATTGGATTTGGTTTCATTTTACGCCTCTTCTCTCTGAATTTTTGTTTTTGTAGCTTATCATCTTTCATATACTGGAAAGAAAATTAATGGGACTTGTTTTATGGATTGCAGGAAAAGACTGAAGCTGAGATCAAGCAATTTAGAAGGAGTCTTAACTTTAAAGCAACTCCTATGCCTTCTTTCTATAATAAAGCTACACCACAAGACTCCAAAAAGAATAAGGTATATATTGTAGCCTCCAGATGCTTTTCTTCTGTCTCTTCTGGTAGATTATTATGTCTTAGGACATCCGGAGATATCTGATTTATGGTTCTTTCTATTACATTTACATCTCATAGAATTTTTCATTTTACGTTTTTGAGTGACAAATAGCTGGAGGGGGGGGGGGAAGGAGGGAATTGGCCTACATACTGGACACTTGCTGGTTGAATATATCATTTCTCTCCTGACTTTGATTACATCAACCATTTTCATGTGCCTCTCAAGATAGTTTGCCACTCTCTCAAGAAATTGTGATCGTCCATATTAAGCTTATCATTTTCATCTTAATCACGAGACTCTTCCCTGGTTCCTTTTTTTAGTAGTTTTCCTTCGTTTCTCACTTTGCCTCTACATTTTGAAGTATCACAAGATGGACTCAAGCCTTTGGACTGGTGGCTAAAGGGAAACAAAATTGAAACTTGACCTTGTTGGAGGTCAGGGATGATCAGCCAGTGCCCCTATATACACCCCCTTAAGAAATTAAAACTTCCCTATGACCTTTTTTTTAAAAGCAAAAAATCTGTACGATCAACTTCGGGCCCAAAACACCGAAAGATTTGTTGGCAGTGGCACCATCGTAGTTTTCCTTCTCATCCAATCGGTCTTTGGGATTTTTCAGCGAGAACTGGACTCTGCATTATTAGATTAGACATGATTGGTGAACTGCATCAAACATGTTTTGCCAGATTTAGAAAAAAGCTCGGTTATAGCATGATTGGTCCACCAATGGCGATGAGATACATGACCATCACATTTTATTAGGAACCCCCTTAACATGGACTTTTAAAATAAGTGCCAGTGGTCTGGTTAATTTTATACTTTTGAATGAATTATAAAAGAAAAACCTTGTTTGTCATCTTCATGAGCAAAGATATGCAAATAACCTATCACACATCAACTAAAGTGAATCCCTCTTGGAGCATTGACTTTGAAATAGGCCCCAATTCTCTTTCTTTCTCTTTCTCTCTGCCCATCTTTGGGTGTTTCATTGGTAAGTTAGTTCTTTTGCATGAACTTTTTCCTACTTAAACAAATTTTCAAATAGTGATTATTTAATCTGAATTTCACCTACCGATTCCAAACAGTGTCTTTCTAGCCCTTGTACTGATTTACTGGTTGAACCTTGCATAGGTTAGCCATGGGTAAATCTTGTTGAATGTATGGATGCATTATGAGTTTCTGTTGTATCTTATCTCTCCCCAAATTCGGCCTCACAATTTTTGTAATTGTAAGATAATTCATGCAGTTTCTCTTAGATATTCCCCTCCAAAATTGCTTTTCATGTAAATGCTGTGAATTCTGGAAAGAGAGAACTATCTTTGGGGCCATTTAGGCCTTTATTCTGTTCGTGGCCAAAATCACCGTGGCGAATAGCAGGGCCTTTTAGAAAAAGCAACCAGAAACATAAACATGTCTATACTTAGCATAAGGATTTTTCTTCTTCTGTTCTCTGTCAGGTTGAAACAGCGAATAACAGACCAAGTAGACCGAGGTCCAAATTGACAAGTCTTGGGAGTAGAGCTGCTGCTCAAACCCCGTTGAATTTGAGCGCAGACACTGACAACCAAGTCCCATCAGCAACTGGCATGGAAGTAACCGATCAAGCTGAAGCCAGAGAAGTAAGAAACCACACTCAGTGAAGCCACGTTATCTCCATCCGCCAAGACATTCAGTTGCTCACTGGCCGGAATAAAGATTGTTGTATCTAGGAGAAATGAGCAAAAGAAGGAGACAGAGAGCATCTTGCCGAAACCTCAAGTGTCGGATAGCAATAAGGCAAAGAAAGTCAAGAAAATCGATGGAAGGAGAAGTGGCACTGGAATGTTGAACAAGGGCATCAAGCGCATTGGCATTGCTGGAAGTTCAGATACAGGTCATCTCACAGTTGGAGTTGCTTCTTGACGGTTTCTACTGCCTGGACTAGAAGCATCATCACCCCTTTACAAGCTTATATATGTATGACCTGATCAGGGGCACGAGGTTAACGGTGTTGGCATAACATGGGACTTGTAGTTACTAGTTACAAAATTTACATGTAGTAAGTAATTTAATCTGTTAGGTTGAGTTGAGGACAAAACAGATGGGGTTCTTCTAGGGAAAGTTCTTGAAATTGCAAGAACCTCTTTAATCTAATTATGGACCCAGAAACTATTGAGACTCTAGTGGTTTATAAGAAACATACTTTTCAATCTTAGGATTAAAATAATAATAATAATAATAATAAAATAAAATAATCCTTATTTTGGGATTTTTCAAAAGTTTTTTCAATCTTAGGATGCGATGAATCGCATCAAAACCACCAGATGACCAAAAAAATGTCTATAAACCGTGCTGAGTCATACTCGAAAACCGGTATCCTTAATTTTCCTTCAAATTTCAAAATCAAATATTTTTGCAAAATAAAAAATATTTAAGCTCTATAATTAAGATTTTATTCAAATTTTATGTATGATCTCAAAATTTTCACAACATTATCATTAAATTGAACTGTCGACCGAGACCAAAGAGACTGCAGTTTTTTTGCGACCATTAGGGATATGAATGCCATAAAATGTTTCCCACTTATTACTCAAATAAATAAAAAACTATAGTCTCCCAAATATTCCTAAAAGTGCCCCGCTTTTTAAGGGTCAAAGGCTGCTTGCCCCTTGGCTTGGGGAACAATGCCCATTTTGATCCTACTGGCAACTTATTAAGAAACTTGGTGGGAGTAGATGGCATTTCCAATTGGTATATAAATAAGTAATTTATCAACCATAAAAATAATTAAAAATGTACTATGCAACCTCAGTGTGGGGAATTGTTTGTGCAAAAATGGTTGAATATTAGCAGGGTCATTGCAAATTAGGGGACATGCTTTTCTCAGAGTAGTTGAGTATTAGCAATTAATTAATAGCGGATTAGATCATTAACAAACACCAACGATGAGTTTATGAGAAAACAATTCTAATGATTAAGTGCTTGCGGGTATAGCTAATTAGGCAGTGGATTTGATGCTGCCATAGAAAATGTCACATTCTTGTTATACATCTGTGTCAAGGTTATTCCTTCTCTCAATTTCCAATCGTTTTGGCCAACTTCAACTCTATTTTCCGGTTTTCTTATTAGAGAGCTTTCCACTTCATAATTTTATAGGCATGCCCCGGCCCATGGACCATACAGATCCCCCGTGTTATATTTCAATTAATCTGATCAAAACATTATAAAGTTTAATTCAGAGAGCTGTCACATGCGATACTTTAATTAATCTGGCCAGAGTATTATCATGTCCAATTCAAAGAACAACTCTTTCAATATAATTTTTTTCATTCTCAACTTTCAAACTCAAAACTTTGTTAAACGACTTAACACCCTTATCCATTAGATATCCCTTGGAATGATATGGTTATGCCCTTTGGCACAATAGAATATTCCTTTCATAACTATATGACTGATCATGTCTTACTAAAAGGAATAAAAATAATTAATCCTATGATTAGATAATGTGGTAATGCTGCTTAGTGCTAAAATTTTGAATATCTCAAAATACAAAATGAGTCTCTCAAAATACAAATCCTATATGTTAAATTTCATGTAAATTAATTTAATGTTTTTACCATAGTATATATAAATATGATAACTCTTATTTTTTGTAATTAAACATTTAAGATAATAATCAATTTATTTCCTATCACTATATTTTATAGTGATTATTTAAATAAAAATCAATTATCATTTTCTGTATATTTGATGAGTATGTCAAAATAAGAACTATATGAAATAATGAAGGAAATTTTGGTTCAAAAATTTTCGGAGTAGAGATGAGGATGGCCTTCAATTATATAGCCAAGTTTTTGTGATAAACATCCGTAATTTCCTAATCTATGTACATAGTAATTGCACAAACACTAAGAATAACATAATCAATTCCTCGTATTGTAGTACTATCAATTCACAAACTATAGACTTGTGGTTCATCTTAATCTTAATCACTTTTTATTGGCTGTCGCACTTTCCATTAAACAATCGGAAAGCAGCCCGGTGCTAGAAAAAAAGATAGAGCATAAATTAGAATAAAAGAAGGAAAAGTCGATGACTATGGTGTAAAAATGATACTGGGTTCAAAACCAGGAAAATTGAAATTAGTAATCTAGGCTCACAGCTAATTCAATTTTTTTTTTTAAAAAAAAAAAATTAATTAATTAATTAATTAATTAAAACATTAACCCCTGTAGACATTGATTTCCAAGTGTGATCTAGGTGTCACGAGAAGGATGATCACCAATGGAACTTTGGACTCTTCCTATGAATCCAAACACGGTGATGCAATCAAGGGGTTGGAGAAAATTTTAAACCAGAAGCATTAAGACAAAGAAAATAGCCATCATCTTTAACACGATTTTCCTCATCCAAACACAAAGAAATGATTCCAAAAGGGTTCACGATCATCTACTAAAAACATTAACAAAATCCTATAAATATATATTTTTTTTTGCAGACACCAACTTACAGTAACATGAAAATAAAAATAAATACATGAAAAATAGTGACCGATGATTTCCGGTGATCGGACGACCCACTTGTAGTAGTACCATGAAGAGGGTGCCTATAGTAGAAAGGAAAATAAGGTAAGATGGGGTCAGGAGGAGGAGGTGCATATAAATTACCGTATGATGGCGGAGGGTAATATGGTAAATTCCCTGCCGGTGGAGAGTAATATGCGGGTGGCGGAGGTGGTGTTGCAACAGCTCCGGTACCCGTGGGGGGCGGGTAACAAGGGTACGGGCATCCGGCGTTGTCGGACGTCGTCGGCTCCGGAAAATCTAGGGCTATTGTGAGCAAGAAAATGAAGGTGATCAAATGGGTGAGTAGTTTAGCCATGGCGTCAGAAGACAGGTTTGAGAAGGGAAAGGGCAAAGGCAAAAGAAGAGGTTGAGTGAAAGGAGGAGAGGGGCAATATGAGGATTGAAGAGGGCGTTTGGGACTATGAGTTTTGAACCAAAATTATGCTTACGAAAAAGGCCAAAAGGCCCTCTTCTCTTTGGCGTCTTGTGTGATGATTTAGAGCTCCGCACTTGTTCCCCATGCATTGATGTCTCTTTTTGATCAATTTTTTAAGGTCATGGCCTTGACCCACTTGGAAAACATGTTTCTCTCTTATTGGACTTTTGCCATTCATCAATGGCAAGAAGTGTAAAAGAAATAATAATAATAATAATAATAAAGAAGTTTCAACTCTTAGAAAATGAAGAGTATTTTAATTAGAAGAATAATTTTTTTTATTCTATTTCTAGGTAGAGACGTAAATATTTAATGCTGACAAAATTTTAAAACCATTTAGGTGATATTTGAATTAAATATTATATACACAAATAAATTATAATTCAATTGTTATTATCTTCTTTTTTTTTTATATAAATTTTAAGTTCGAGTTTCTTAAAAAAATCCTAAACATTTTATGAAACGAGATCAATCCATATACCCAAAAAAGAATTGAGAAAATGAAAATAAAATCAACGGGTAATAAGTAGAATGAAGAAAACAAAATAAGAAATTTGTCAAGCATATATCTTAATTGAATTGGAATTGTTGGATATAGGAAAGAGCACAAGTGAATATGTTCCAAGAGAAATACTTATGGGAAAATTGGGTACATCAACACAAGTCCATCTTGGAAAATGGAGGACAACTTGGGGCAATCAATCAGAAAAGGAGTCCTATTTGAATAATACTGTCAAGATAGCTTTGTCCCCACAATCTCTAACACCCAGTTGAAAAATCACACTTGTTGTCTTGTCTTGGATCTACCGTATCCAAGACAATTACTAGAAAAAATAATAATAATAAATAAAAATCTATCTGTTTGCTGGAAATCATTTTGATCAACAAAAATATTTTCCGATTAATAAAAAAATAATATAAATTTCAAGAAAATTCTGTTATTTAAATATTGCCATATAATTCCAATCTGACAACCATTTCATAAAAGAACAAAAGGGTTTTTTTTACATAAAATTGCTCTTCAAAAAAGATTTTCCTTTGAAAGAAATTCAATTTTTTTCGAAATGTATATAATTCTTAAAAAAAAAGGAGAGATTGTACAAATAAAAAGAATTAAATTAAATTAAGTAGCATTAAGATTCTGCAGGCCTGAGGTCCCCAAATAGTAACTCATTAGAAAAGGACAGGTGGAAAGATTGCTGTTGAATTGTCCATTTTACTGACATTCTACGTCTCTCTCTCTCTCGCGTATGCCAAAGTGAAAATGAAGGCACAGCTGGAAACCAGGAGAAATAACCAGAGTCGCAATCAAGGGTCCCAAAAAATTCCAAAGTTTATCTAAATCAATTGATTAAGCTTATCATCTGAGATAAAGTACCAAAGCACAAATCTAAATTGGGAACACAAGAAAAAGTATGAGAAGAGATGACAAAACTTTATTTTCCTAAATTCCATGATGTGGATCATGAAAGTTTATTTCGTGATTCGTTTCACCATTTTTCTTCTTTTTTTTCACCTTAAGGCACCAACTTTCCAACAGGGTGGTTGGTTTGGTCTCATTATCAATTGTCATCATCCTTGAAAACCCTTTTCTTTTCTTCTTTTTGGATTCTTTTTATTTTCCCTCCTTTTACCCTTTTTTTGGGTTGGGGGTGGTTGGTTCAGTGTTGAGGTTCTATATATATATATATATATATATATATATATTTTATATATATATATAGTAAGACTCAAAATTCAATACCATTACAAGAGGGAGAAAAAATAATACCAATCGACTCAAAAAGTTCTATACAGTGAACGTAGTTGTATCATCACCTCATTTTTGGGGCGACAGAACCAACAGCTTCAAAGACTTTTATTGAACATGGGCCTTCTTTTCTATCTTTTTGGCCTTTTTTTTTGGGGGGGGGGGGTTTCCCGGAGGGTCTAAGCCAATGACTTCAAGTAATTGAAATTATTTGTGCTTAACTTTGTGACGAAACAATCATGGGAATCTTCCACCAAAAAAAAAAAAAAAAAAATCATGGGAATGAACTGGTTATGCTCTATTTAAGTGAAAAATGATGAGATGCTTTACAAATATTTGCGAAATTGCTGATTTTAAGGAATTACCTTAAAACAAATATTTGAAATTGTACAACTAGCCGACTTAGGAAATTGCTATGACTAAAAGGAGAATATCGACTTTTGGAAAGTTTCCTATTCCAATTATGATCCGTATTATGAGCCATACCCTTGCCGATGCATTATTCTGTTTTAATTTAGTGACTGAGACTCTATTTGGGTTTTAATTATTATTCTGTGAAAATAGTTATTTTCTATCGTGTAATCATAAATACACGTATTTTTTTTTCTGAGTCAAAAATAAAATCTATACAAGTAGAATATTTATTTGTAGAAATTGTATTATTTCTTTTTCAAAAGGATATTGCAGGTGATATGAAAAATTGATTTCATGATTTTCACAAAGATTAACGTTGCTAACTTTTTCCTCTACGTACCTTCCGGTGGTTGAAGTGGAGGTAATCTCCCTTCAAACTAATAATTTCATGAAAATTTTATATCCTACTAACCTAAAATCTTCTTCAGCTGAGTCAATTTAGCGGCGTTCCCCAATAAATGTTAGTTTCAGTGTATTTGGGGCTCACAATTCTAGAGGGCTTCCTCTAGAGGTCACAAACTTGGCTCGACTCAACAACGTTTCGTTGATCAGTGAGAATAATACTAACTTCGGACCAAGAATTACGATTTAAGTCTTAATAACGATAAAAATGATATTGAGAAAATCCCCCTGATTGAAACTCAATAACAGCTCGACTGAGATTAGTTAGAATAAAATTCTGGATACTTGACTAATCTCTAATGACTCAGTTAGTTCGGAAACTGATACCCCTTAACTATGGTCGGGAGTTTGATCCCCCATGGGAACAAAAAAATCAGCGCTGGGAGATCTGCCCCCTCAATTGGGCCCTGCAAGCGGTCGATTCAGATTAGTCGGGGCGAATCCCTAGATACTGGGTTGGTAATCTAACCATGATACAAAAAAAAAAAAAAAAAAAAAAACTTGGCTAGACTCTATTTAGGATAAGAGTTTAAATATTTTTATCAAAATTTTATTGAGCCAAAATTAACTAATGTCGGAAAAAGATAACAGTATACGAAATTTGAATTACTAAGACTTTACTGTTTTATGTCGTAAATCATAATAAACTTAAGATAATATTATTTAATATTATATAACAAAAACCATAGATAAGGCTTGGGAGTGATATAAAGTTTAATTCATGAAATAATAAATTATACAATGTTTGTAATGATAAAATTACTCCTATCATCGTTAATTACTTAAAAGTTATGTAGGCATTGTGATAAAACATAAATAGTCTCTGTCCCATTATTTTTCTTCTGAAATGTAAAATTAAACAATTTTCTTGTTTCCAAGAAAATATCGATCCTGTTTTCTAAAGTTACTTCATGAATATCAATCGGATTAATAAGATCTCGGTTCCAAGTATTATGTATAGTAAAAAAAAATGTAAGGAGAGTTTTATCTTTTAAGAAATCAATTCATTTCGGATCAAATTTAGTGGGTCCATTTGTCCAATTGTAGTCTAAATTTTTCCGAATTCAGAAGGTGTGGAACGGTACATTGTTTGAGTTCAATAGGCCCGTATCGAAGCCCATGTGTCAGTATTGTCAATTTGTGGGCTTTTGGCTCTCCATCTTGGGCCGGTTACGCAACGGAGCCCAAAAAAGTCTTGGCCTTCATCCGATTTTTTCTGTTCTTCCACCAAGAAATAGGGGAGCCACTGCTTTCCATAAACAAAGGGTTTAAACATTTTTTTTTTCCTCCCTTCCTTTTTTTTTTTTTTTTTTTTTGATTTGATGGGGTTAGCGGTCCTATGCATGGGGAGGAGGAAAATGGATAGTGAAATATTTTAACTTATTATAAGAGTATATAACATATTATAAGAGTATATAACTTATTATTGTAGGAGGGTAGTATAAGAGTATATAACATATTATATAAAATAATAAAAATAATAAAATATTATATAATAAATATATATAATATTTATATATTATATATATTATATTATATTATATATTTTATATATTTAAATTATATATTAAAATATTAATTAAAATATTAAATATTAATATTAAATATAAATATTATTAAAATTATAATATTTATAATAATAATAATAAAATATAAATATTATTTTAGTTTTATATTATTTTTTAATTTCCTTCTTTTTTATTTTTTCTTTTTCATACTCTATCTCCTCTCCTTTCAAAATAATGTTAATTTAAGGATGGGAATAGTCAAGATTCATCTCAGATTAGTTATTTTTTGTCATATTGCTTGCAAAAATAAAAAATTTATTTTCATAATAATTTCCTCTCTCTCCCTCTCTCTCTCTCTCTCTCTCTCTTTCTTTCATTGTTCAAAAACATAATAAAAATTCAATAAAAATTCCATTAGGGAGAAGAAAGAGAACATCAACCATCAAGTTGAGATTTTTTTTTTTAAAGGAAACATAAAATTGCCGTTAAGAAAAAGAAAATTTTGGAATACAAGTGTTGCAATGCAATCAATTTAAACAAAATTTCTTAATTATAAATTTTGAGTTCGAATTATAAAAATAGAAGAATAAGATTTGGGAGAGTTATTTTCATAAGATATAATCAATTTAAACCAAGTAACGAGACATTTTAGGGGATATATTTTCATGGGAAATGTCTAGTTCGACCTAAAATAGCTAAACCAATTTAAACCAAATAATAACTAGAAATCTTGAATAACGTTGGATAAAAAAAAAAACAAAAAACAAAAAACAAAAAACAAAAAGCAATCAATTTGAGGGGTTAATAGGAGATGTGTAGTTATTATTGTAAAGCGACCTAAAATGTGTATGTGTCCCCTCCCTTGGATTCGCACTGACGCAATTGATACGATTTGGTGGGCTGACAAAGAAATCCTAACAATCTTAAATCATTTTATTTTTATTTTTATTTTTATTTTTTACTCTATATAAATATAAATATAAATATTGTCAAATGAATCACATACACATAACATCAATCAATCTTAATCTGACAAGGCTTATGGCCCTTCAGCCTTCTGCCTCTTTTTCATTATCATTTTTTCTGTTGGGGCATCATGGGAAAATTCATTAATGTCTTGCTTTTTTTCATGTCTTCTTACTGATCTCTCTCTCTCTCTCTCTCTCTCTCTCTCTCTCTCTCTCTCTCTCTTTCTCTCTCTCTCACTTCATCCCCACGACAATTTCAAAAGCTTAAAGTTCCAATAACGTACCTAAATAATTTATCTTTTTAAAAATGATCATATTTATCTCTTTTAAAATTCATTCAAAATGTATTACGTAGTATTGCGTTTCAATACTATAAGGTTCTGACTTCACATGTACTCCTCTTAGTAGTAACTATATACATTAACTCCTCGTATAGAATTAATAATTTTTTTTTTTATAAATAATTGGTATTCGGTTATTATGTTATATTTGATTAAATTCTATTTGAATTAGATTATATTTTTAAAGAACAAAGCAAAATTTGATTTAAATTCAAAATTTTACTTAAAATAAACCTATTTGTTCGGTCATCTTAAACATCGATCAAATGGTCTTGAAGATAGTTTTAGCTTTGGACTACTTTTACAAATTATGATCTCTAGGGAAAGAAAAGAAAATAATATAAAAAAATTTACAAATATGATAATCACTTTATATTTATTCACGAAATTACTTTATGATTTTTTTTAAACTCCATATTTCTATATTAAAAATGTTTGTCCCATTCGAAAAGTACTATTGATAGAATAAAAAATATAAACATATTATATTTATAAAAGAGAGTAGAAGACAACCAAATGCCTCAAAGAAGGAACTCATAATCTATAACTTAATTAATTATGAAAATCATACAATATCCAAAAAAAAAAAAAAAAAAAACTTGTGTCTTAAAAGCAGTCTTTTATCCTACTCCTCTCTTGCCAATATTCAGGGCTATGAGCATAAAACCACCCCTAAATTGTGGACAACCCTCGGGATCCGTAGGTCCATTGCCCCTATGTAATATTAATTCAAAATTCACATCAATAATTTATTTATGTGTAGTTTGAAAAACTTAAAATTAAATTCAATTAAGATTAAATTAAGTTTTAATAAAAATAATTGATTTAATAATTAAATTTGATTTTTTCTTACAAAATTCTATATTTATATATATATATATATATATATATATATATATATAAAATCTTAAGGAACCCATAATATAAAAATTAAAAATATATTTGAACTTAGGGACAGAAATGGAGACAGAGAGGTAGCCTATTTGCAGAAGCAGGGGGCTGTTATTCAAAGCCTTAAACCTAGCTGGTGTCGATTATCTTTCATGGATGTTTGCTAAATTTTAGGGGTCCATAAACCATTGCTTGCGATTTAGGCTGAGTTTGAAAAATGAAAAACAACAATCAAGTCCTGAAATTTTTTTTGTCATGTTAGGGTGACTGCATGACAACTCGTGGGGCCTCAAACAAATCCGTGAATGCTAGAGAGAGAGAGAGAGAGAGAGAGAGAGAGAGAGAGAGAGAGAGAGAGCTTTCGCAGGCCACTAATTTGGCCCAACTCTCATGCAACAGATGCTTACAAGAAGACAGAGACAGAGCTGTTTCTTGTCCTTCTTTCACTTTAGGAATTGTTTAGATTTCGTGACCACATGAACATAATATTTAGAGTCCTGAAATAAATAATACATATTTATATATATTCTTATAGGTCCCTGAAAAGGTGTGTAGAGGTCAGGCCTCGTCCCAATTAAGGCAGACTCATTTTGCTCTTAAATTGGGAAAATCCCCACTTGAAAAAAAAATCGAAAATAACAATTTTTTTTGGGTGTGCTAAAGTCATTAACCAATAAATAATAGAATATAATAATACAAAATGATTCATATAGTCGATCCTTATTCAGTAGAATAAAAATTTGATTGTTATCGTTACTTTTTTTATTTTTTATAAAAGAAAAAGAGATAAACAAAATATTATATATTTGTTTTTTTTTTTTGGTTTAAATTTCCAACTAGAAATTCACGTGCCCGACAACAGTAACAAAAACATCAGTCGCAACGGGGAGAACAACGTTGAAAGTTTAAGATTCGAGGAGCTTTTTTCACACATTGCTTTTCGTAAATTTATTTATTATGAGTTGTTTTTTAGCTTCAAATTCTAGAATAATCCGTGACCACTCACAGATGTTAAAATTAATTGAGGTGAACTGTTTGATTCTTACACACATTTTGAGCTGTACCAGTCAGAGAATTAAGAATTTTTTTAATTACCATTTTGTGACTTTAGGGTTTGGAATTTTGTTGGCTGAACAGTTCATCGACAGTTGTCTTTATAATGTTTCTTGTGATTATTTATTGTTTATTAAAAAAATTAAAATCTCTAATCTGAATTAAGGATATCCCCACGAACGGGTTGTTTTTTTTTTTTTTTAATTATACGATATTTGGATTCTGAAATATAAGATTGAAAGAAAAAATTATGATCACTTATCTGTCCTTTTATGGATAGAAAGGGGTTGCTTTTATGTTTTCCCATCTTGTCCCTCTTTGTGTTGCAATTCATGATTTTAGGCCTCATTTTTGGGGTTTAACCCTTAAGAAAGATACCAAAAGAATGATTAGCAATTTGTTCTATACTTCTTTTCTTAATTTTTTTCCTTTTAATTTTTTTTTCCTTTAAGTTCGAAAGGCAACTAAAAGTTGGCACTCTCTTGTTAGTTCGAATACCTCCAATTTTTTTATTTTTGATAATACGATGATAACTATTTATTTAAGGGATCAAGTAGACATATTATCATATAGAAAACTCATAATAGAAGATAGAACCTCTTTTTCGGGAGTTACTCTAATTTGATGTCTAAACAAGGGTTGGTTAGAACATGAGCCATCATATTGCATGATCTTTTTTTTTTTAACTATTTTAAATTTAATTAAATTTGGTTCGATTCACATTAAAATTTTAAAGAGTAGATCTCTCTTAATATCTAGTTTTTGAATTTGAATTTGAAGTTTAATTTTGATATTAATATCTAATCATTGAACTAATTAGACACGTTTCGATGAATCTTAGAGTAAAAATTGTTGGCCTCTGCTTAAGTTGAGGACCCAACAAAATGCAATCATGAATTATCACACACTTAAACCATTTAAGTGCTGCTTCTCACCCAACGCCTTATCCATTACCCGTCTTATTTTGTAATAAAAAGAAAAAACCAAGTTATGAGGCTGAACGAAGGCTATGGGCTAAAGTCACTTCCTCTGAGAAAATAGATGAAAAAAGACCAGTAGTATATGAACATTATTGGTAACACCCCCATATTAAGTCACCAAACTATTAAATATATAATTTGAATCATAATTTGTTGGATTTAATCGCGCATGCGGAAGCGTGAATTAATTTTCGAAAAATAAAATAGATCGGATTTAGGGTATCTCAATTCGTAGAATCTTCAAACGACACTTTCCTTGATCCGATTTCGCGGTCGGGATGGTGATTACGAGGTTAGTCGAATCACCACCACAGTGTCACAACGCCGCAACCCTCTACATCCGGTGATTTGCTTGACGATGGAAGATTTTCCTACGCGAAAATCTCCATCCCTCTCTCTATTTTCTCTCTCTAGAGAAGTGCAATGAAACCCTAGTCATGGTTTCCTTCATTGTTCCCACTCACAGAAGGAAGATAAAACCAATTTCACTTAATTGGTGGGAGTTACCAAATAATATTGGTTAATGGTAATTAAGGATGGGAGTTACCCCATTCCTTAATTACCCAAATGCCCATAATGGGTATAAATAATCAACATCTCTCACTTGCACATAAGGGCATTTCACTTCCATCAATCACAATATTGCAACTCATGGAATCTATCGCATCACCCTACTGGACTTTCATACTGGATTGGGCGTCGTGCGACCGGCGAGTACATCTACAAGCAAAGACTTCTCGATACACCTGTTAGGATGATCAAGTAGTCACTGTTAGTATAAAAATAACTCGCTATACCCTAGACTCAATACATTTATATCCATCGAGCCACTTTCCTTATCGAAAGTAATCCCCAATCAATTTGCTCGATTATATATTCATTATTTTGTTTGAATCCCAACATGGATTAACACAATAGGTCGACCTATGAATACATGACAATGATGTAATGTCTATTGACCTTCCTTTTCCCAAACTCGAATCTATCGATCTCAATTCAGTTGCTTTCCTAGACCTACCCCTTAGACCTCAATTTATCTTTCGGGCCATAGGTAAACAGACTAAAGTAGCAATACTGAACCAAGACTTCTAGAGACAGCCGAAAGTAATAAGGGCATAAGAGATCTCACCCAATGGATCTCAGGTCTCACACAGTGGGAACGGGGATCAAGATCAAACTATCGTCTCAAATAATAGCTCCCACTGTCCCATGGTCGTCTCATCACACGTGCCACGAAACACGTGCCACAGTGTTAATCCCTCATTTTTCAAAGGGCATATGCCAGATTTCTCTAATACTGTACAGGTACGGGACTCAGTCTACACATAAGATTTTACCCAAAGATCTCAAAAAGAGCGTCTCAGAGACAATATCACAAATCGCAGGTGATATCTGAGATCTCAAACCTGGCTACTTACAGGCAACATGGATGTGGGTATTTTCATGTCGGTCATATCGCATATGACTTCATCCTCAACACATATCAGGGCGACTTATGTTCTAGTAGGGCTACTCTCAAAGCCTCTTACAACTAGAATCCGTCTCATCTCCGCTTACTCAGAGTCGGAGGTGGTCACTCGTGTGAAAGAGTCGACCACGCCTGCCTGACATATCTTTTATCACAAAATCACAATATATGACAACAAATAGTGTATGAATGAAATATGTGACCCAATAGTGCATGCGTGTCATATATTAAAATAAGCATCTAAAACAGTATATAAGAAGATTAAAGTACACTAAACCCAATGATTTCTTATCTCACAAAGGAATATCTCACAACGGGTTTTCTGAAGAGATCAGTTCTCATTCTGTACGTCAAGGTATACTTAGATGTCACAATACCCTTCTCGGTAATATCTCTCACAAAGTGGTATTCGGTATCAATGTGTTTGGCTTTACTATAATACTTAGGGTCTCATTTGTTGATAGTGTCGGTCTGATTATCACAATAATCATCACTGACCTCCCACTATCTGTCACAACCTCTAAGTCTTTCAGAAAATTTCTGAAGCCAACCATTCTCATGAACTGCAATTGAGCATACTACAATCTCAGTCTCTATCGTAAATAGAGATATACAGGTTCTCTTCTTACTGCTCTAAGAAGATTAAACTTTTTGCGTTTATTCAGATCACTACTCCCAGTCAGTATTTGAATCCCAACGAAAAATGCAAATCTCCTCATCCGTAACACATGGAGAGGTCCGCAGTTCAAATGAGATATTTCAGAATCTTTTTTTTTTCATTGCTCTACAGTGATCCCTTCTAGGATTCTATTAATACCTACTCACCAGATCGACTGCTAAATAAACGTCTGGTCGTGTATGCCTCATCGCATACATCAAACTGTATATCGCACGTGTATACTTCATCGCACACACTAGAAATTTATTTTGCACTGGAATAAGGGATTATGCTCATCTCCCTTATTTCTTTATAAATTCTAGGGTATGTGTCAAGATTCAGGTCTTTTTACCTTTAGCGATTAGAGTATATTTTAGGTTGTCATCGCTCTTCTCGAAATGCTTAAGAATCTACATGATGTAAAACTCTTATTAAAGAGTCAACACCATTCTCAAACGATCCCTATGGATCAAAAATCTGAGAATGAACTAAAACCTCATAACTACGTTACAATGGTCATTGGATACTCTCTGTTATTCCCGGGCAACAGAATGTCACCTACATATGAGAACATGATCATAAAGGAGTCATCGGGACGTATCAGATATATGCAACGATCCTACTCGATCATTACAAAACCATAAGATATCACATTTTCGTGACATCTCAAGCGCCGTTGTCTAGATGATGGCTTAAGGTCGTATTTTGATTTCTAAAATCAATAGACCTTATCCACCTGATCTACTAGAACGAACCCAGAGGGATGCTCCATGTAAATCGCCTCATCTAGACTTCCACTACGAAAGCGGTCTTTATGTCCTTGTGATGTGACTCTTGATCTATGTTTGTGATAGTCGTTAAAAGATAAGCGGATTGAGATAAATTGGATTATGACTCTTCGATAGTCCACCCCTCAGTCTAAGTATAACCCTTGGTTACTAGACGGGTTCTTTATCTCTTTATCAATCCGTTGACCTTTATCTTGACTTTGAGAACCTACTTGTTCCCAATAATCATTCCACCCTCAGGCTAATCAACTAGGTCCCAGACCCCGTTGATTCTCATCAACTTCTTCTCTTCATTTATGGCCTTCAATAAACAGTATTTTGTATCTTTTGCAAAACTCTCGAGAGCCTCTCGGACCATTTTAGATTTCTCATCATCCTCTAGAGTCGCAATGAGGGTCTCACCCTCAATCGAGAAACAACGTTTAAATACGCATTCTCGATACTCTTAGGAGGAGAGAAAAATCTTTACCTCTTGATGGATCGCTCCCACTGAGATCAAGATCTGTAGTGGATTCTTGTGTCCCGCCGCTGGGCTCCCCGAGCCACTAGGCTCATCCATCGCGACATGGTTTACGGATGAAACCTTAGTCATGGTTTCCTCCATTGTTCCCCCTCACAGAAGGAAGGTAAGACCAATTTCACTTAATTGGTGGGGGTTACCAAATAATATTGGTTAATGGTAATTAAGGATGGGAGTTACCCCATTCCTTAATTACCCAAATGCCCATAATGGGCATAAATAACCAACATAATTAATTGGTATTAGTGACATTAATTTATCACCTTCGGCAATTCTCCAATTTAATATTAGTTATCAACACCTAATTGGTTTGGTATCGGTATATTTAAATAAGATTTTGAGTTTAAATCTTATATATACATATAAAACAGACATAAGAAGAGTTTTTTTTTAAGAGTTTAATTCGACTTAAATTAAATTTAATAAGATTCAAAATAATTATTGAATATAGTATTTTATAAAAAAAAATAGTCACAAAATTATTAAATATATGTGACCCTAATATGTCTGTTGCTTGCAATTTCCTGTTGGAATTACTTAACCAAGCTGCAATTTTCTTAGATTATTATCTTTCTTTTTTCACCAACCACGAGCAATAACACGTGAAGATTAAAAGTAAAGAAAGAGAATCCGAAAGGACATGCTAACAGGGTCTGATTGCGACTACTCACTAAGGTGGATTTTCAACGGATTTAACTGTCCCTCCAGCCGAAAAAAAATTGCATGGCATGCTAACTGAAAGCCAAAAAAACAAAAGAAAAGAAAAAGAAAAATTACAGCAGTTAAACCGTGAACTTCTACCATCTTCTCTTTTGTTCTCAAGGAACGAAACAAACCAAAATTTATTAGTAGGGGTAATATTTTTTTCATTAAAAAGTGTCATATTTTTATAAAAAATATTTAATTTGATTTATAATAATTATTTTTAGAGTGAAATTATGATCACAATTACTTTAAATAATTAAAAATTAGATGTTTTTTTAAAACAATAGAAGATTCTAAATGCACTTGCACAAAACTTTGATATATTCGTCGCGCCCACTTAAATCTTTATTTCAATAGCGATATGGGTTATTAATCAGAGAAATGGAATTAAAAATTTACATTTTTGTTATATTCCAATATTCTTCAAAAAGAACAAGAAGGCCCAATTAATTAAAAAGTACAATTTGAATAATGAAGGACTGCACCAACATGACATTACGGGAGAGGACTTAAAAGTATGGTCCTTTCGATTTAACATGTGATTCTACAATGAGAAAATGTGTGCCATTCGGAGCAACAGCGGCCAAATCGAAAAACCCCTGTTGCTAATAGTAAGTATTTTTATAAGCGGTTGAATTATTAGAATATAATATTAAATTTTTTAATTAATTTAAGATTTTAAAATTTGAGAATAAGAAAAAAAAATAATGAGTATTTCGGCACTATTTGCTTCGAGTAGGTAGGGATTCGACACAAGGACATCCCTTTACTTTTTCCCAGCCTGCCAAGTGGGAGACCTTTGGGAATGTGCGGAGCACACTGGATATCAATATCCATGTCGTCGGTTTTTTTCATATTTCATATATATATATATTTAAATATTTTTCATTGGAGGACATATCTATAGATTTTGATTTTGATGTTTTTTTTTTTTGAAAATTTTTGGTTGTCGATGATGAGAACAACTTCTTGTCATTTAAAAGCAACACGGAAATCAAATTCAAAATGGGTTTATGAATTTCAAATTTAAATAAATATATGTATTCTTGAAATTGATTATTTATTATTTTAAAACCTCACAAAGTTTTCATTTAAACGCTCTAATTCTTTAGAAATCATGGTTAATGGTCCTTGGTTCTATTTAACCATATATCACAAACTTCGTAAAAAACTTGCAAATTACAGTTTACTGCCTAGATATGCAGCATAATGACCTTTCTCAAATTTAATTTAGAGAGAGAGAGAGAGAGAGAGAATTTCCCTATTTGAATGAAGACCAATCATGTAGGAGTGCATGGAGGATGCGTTCACGAGAGGGGAAAGAAAAATAATGGTGGTTCACGAGAGCCAGACACAGAGAGAGCGAGAGAGAGAGAGAGAGAGCACAAAAAGACGGCTTAGAATGTCGTAGTCACCATAGACATTTCGCAATTTCTCTCTCTGTAGTCCATTTCGCAATTTATTTTATGATATTATATATAAAAATTAATTCAATTATTGAAAAAGTAAAAAATAAAAATAAAAAAAAAAATTGTGGCGTTCATGTCCTCAGGTATAGGAGATAATTGATTTTTTTTCCCCTTTCATGTGGTTCTCACCGTACAACCTGGGTTTACCATACAATATATAGATAACCATAAGGTTGGCATTTATTGTTACATGTGCATCCAAACACATTGACCATCAATAATGTTTGCCTTTCACCAAAGGAACTATATCACATCTATTCGCATCTTGGATGCTTTCTAAGATTATATATATCTCACAAAATTTGGAGCCACACTATTATATATATATAAATTGCAATGTTGTCCTGGCCGAAAACAATGGCATGTTGTCCGGGATTGATCGATCATATCGGTTTCTACGGCCGATCTCCTTGCTTGCTTGAGGAAAAATTAAAATTCTTGGGCTTGCATGCATTTCGCATTTTTCTTTCTTGATGCCCTTGTTTTTTCAATTTCTTTTATTCTTGAGTTTCACCCATACTGAAATAAACTACGAATTTGAATTGATTTAGTTGATAAAAATATTTTGAAATAGTATTAAGGATTTTGTGAAGAAGTGAGAGGGTTTATGGGTAGAAAAGGAGTTTTTTTGTTATGACATTTAATTACTTTTGAAATAGAAAATGATTAAAAAAGAAAAAAGAAAAGAAAAGGTAGAAAGGGGTTTTAGATTCTTAATTAAGATACTCTTCCAAATAATTCAAATGATAAATGGCCCCACTATATTCCCCTTCTCCTCTTTTTGTATTGATGATACGGTGAGATGCTGCCACTGCCATCTTAGGCAGGACAAACGTTTTATTTTTATTTATTTATTTATTTTATTTGGGGGAGTGTATTATTAAGTTGGTGTTACTTAAATTTGATAGGTTTGTTGCATAAGAAACAAAAGAGAAGGGGTTTGTTTTGTTTGAGAAACACTTGTCATTGATGAGTTTGGTGCTTGACCTCTAGTGACGGGGCCGTGGGGGTATTTCTGGTTTTACAGATTTCTCAAGAGCCTGTTTGTTCCGGTTTTTATTTTGAGAATGAACAAACACCCTTTTATTTTGGGTTGAGGTATTGGAACAAGTGATCTATGGAAATAAAACGTCTGGATAATTTGTGTTGTATTATATTATATTACATATACCCTCACATAGAAATATATATATACACATACACATAGATAGATACAAGACATTTTTAGCAAGGAAACAGAGTGCAGAAGCCCTTCCCTGCAGACTAAAGTGGACAGAATTAGGCTACACTTGTACATGGGAGAGTTTTTAAGAGGAGAGAGAGAGAGAGAGAGAGAGAGAACAGTAAACCCAACCATAACAATTCCAACCAAACAAGCCCCAAGTCTTAAAAGGAAAAATGAAAAATTTGATAGGCTAGGAATACACATGCGCGCGCGCGCGCGCACACACACACAGATAGATACATATGACATTTTTAGCAAGGAAACAGAGTGCAGAAGCCCTTCCCTGCAGAGACTAAAGTGGACAGAATCAGGCTACACTTGTATAGGGGAGAGTTTTTGAGAGAGAGAGAGAGAGAGAGAGAGAGAGAGAGAGAGAGAGAGAGAGAGAGAGAGAACAGTAAACCCAACCATAACAATTCCAACCAAACAAGCCCCAAGTCTTAAGGGAAAAAAAGAAGAGAAAAAAAAAAGAAGGAAAAAAATGGGAAAGATGTTCAAATGTTTTAGACCCTGATTTGCCGTAGAGGTGAAAGCCACATTAATGATTGCTTAAAGAAATATGGAATACATAATTTACCAATCATGTAAGGCCATATGTGGCTCTAAAACAAAATTAGGACCATCCAACCCTGATTTAATTTCAACTTATTTAAACCAACTCAATGTAATTTGACCTACAATTACCCAAAATTAATTACTTCGTGTCATGTTGTGAGGTTTGAAACCCATTTTTCAAACCCTATTAGTCATAAATTCTATTGTCTCCTCGGTCCAATAAATTAGCCATCCCAGCCACTCGCTGCTTACAAATTAAATTACTATTTAAGAACATTCTTCCCAGTTCAATCACATTGCGCAGGTGCTAAAAAAGAAGGCATGGCTCCTACCTAGAAGAGTGATAAAAGACATCCTGGAGGCCGCAAATGAAGAGGCACAATCAAAATGGTTGTGTTTCTTATACGGGGAGGAATTCTAATGGCTAGCTGTACAAATATGGCGGCCACAATCCTGTATTATTCACACCCATAGCAAGCATAAGAAGGTAGGGGCTAGATGCACCAAAACTATTTAACAGTGAAGTTTTCTCATTTTCGAAATGTTTCAATGTTAAATTAATTAATATTTATATAAAAATTTTAAATTTTTTACATTTTTAAACTTTTCCATATTTAATAAATTATTTTTTATTTAATTATAATTATAATTTTTATATTATTTGTCTTGTAATTAATAATTATATATTTGATCATTTTAGATTTTTATTATAAATTATGTCTATGCTATTATTTTCATAAAATAATTAATATTTACATAACAATCCTAAAATTTTTATATTCACACGTTTGTCCACATTTATATTTTCTGTATTCTTATAAATTGTTATTTTTCATATCATTTTGTATTCGTTTTCATTCCATGCAACCTAGGGAGCTATATCATCAAGAATTAATCAGAACTACTAAATTTACTACATACGTCATTTGGCTATGATACAAAAATAAATATTAATCACTTACTAAATAGTGAGATATACAAGTGTGTTAAAACATTATTTAACTGTTTAGCTATCATAACTGTATTAAACATGACAAGTTATATGTCAAAATCATTAGAGAGATAATCATTGTCCAAAAGAATTCAAAATATGGTGCTAATATGTCATGAGTGACTTGCAAAGGTAGGGGTTGAGCACGAGCAAACACCAGGGGGGGGGAGAGTCAAAAAGGCCACAGAAGTAACGAATGTTTTGTGCCTAGGTGATGAAAATGAGGTTGTGGTTTCCAAAGAAAATTTTGCTCGACATATAGAGCATACCAAAGAGCCAACACCGACATGCTGTGCATATATTCTCAAATACCCATTTTTCAGAAAATGTAAAACAAAGAGAAACTGCAACACATCATGACTTCAAAATTGAGGAAGTATATTTAGTAAATAATTCCCCATGATTTCTTTCTCTGTCACATGAGCTCTTCTAATTGATTAATTCTAAATTTAACGAATTTATAAACATTCCTTCATAATCGATTAATAAAGGCGAATTGATATTTATTCATATACTCATTTATTCCTCTAGGACCATCTACGGACTACAATGCCAAAAAAATTCTGCAGTTCTCTTGAGGATTTGCTTTTCAAGAAAGCAATAAAGAAGAGTTGGGCAATTATGATGATTTGATTTTTTTAGATCCCAATAGCATACATTCAATCAGCTAAAGAATAATAAAGTTCACATGACTCAGAAAACTTCCCCCACCTTTTCTAGTGATTGTTTCTTGATGGGTACATACATGTCCTGATGAGAGGCGCAAATTGCTCTCTCACATTCTTCTAGGATGTACCTTGTGTCCTCTCTCTCTCTCTCTCTCTCTCTCTCTCTCTCTCTCTCTCTCTCTCTCTCTCTTCTGTTGAAGCTATCAGAGGCCTCAAACATGTGACCTTATAATAAGTGATTTTGCTGTCTTATGACTTGCATTATTTGCAAGTATAGTTGTACACTATGACAAATATATTGTTTATGTATTCTCTCCAAGATCATCTCCATCTTTCTATATCTTTCTCTCTCCAATGTCATCTTCTCTCTCCATCTCTCTCTCACACAGACACGGGTGATAAAGAAAAAATGCTAGTAAATTGCTAAAAGGAAAAATGAAAACAAAAGGCGCAAGGAAAAGCAAAGGTGTAACAACCCCCGACTTGAGTAGGGGTTCTGGGCAGTGTTGCTGGTTGAGAAGACAAAGTACAAAAACTCTTAAGCCCGTGAACGATGCATGTGACCCATAAAACAGCAGTTATAATCAGTGCCCCTTCTACGACAACTTATAGACCCACTCACGTGTCTCTCTTTGGCCCCTTTTACCACCATTTCTTAAAATAATCAAAAAGTTGTACTCCTACTCCTATCCTAATTATACACCACATTTTAAAATCCTATGGAAACCCTCTACCCTACTAGTGAGATAGCAAAGCAGGAACCTAAAAGAAGAAATGAATGCTAAAGAAATCACTTTTTTAATTTTTGGGTATGACATTTTGAGCATCATTATCAGAATTTCATTTGTCATAAATTATTTAATTTATATCATAACTACTACTTTTAGAAGCATTAACTTCGTAACAGTCAAAAATTATAAAAATTTATAGACATCATGACAATTAAACTTGGAGCATAAGCTACCACCTCCGTTAGTGGCCTAGTAGTAAAGAGGTTCCCTGGTGTCTTAAATTTTGTGCATGGTCTACCACAATAGTGGATTTTGATGATGATCGCTAGTGATAATTGGATGACAAGTGAGGGTTGTTGATGTTTAGTTTAGTTTTGATATTTTATCATGATAAACCATGGAATATATTTTAGAATGGAAGCAATTCTTATGTGATATGGCAGCTTGGAGCTCAATCCATCCGATTGTTTGCCCGTGCAAATTGGATGAGTCTTGCATAACAAAAAATTGCCACGTGGAGAAAATGGGCCCAATTGATGATTGAAATAAACTCCCAACCAATTTTCATAAAAAAAGAACAGAAAACATTTTTAAAGGAACAGAGAAAGGAAGAATGAAACAACACATGAGTGCTTAGCATTATTATGAAAAACTATTTTTGCTTATGTCTGCATGGTCTAAAGAGCTTTTGGAGTGATCTTCTTGTTTGAGCCCTTTCTCCTTATTTAAACCAAAAACCATCTTTTAGCCCCATAAACAAGTTCTCTCACTTTCCTCCTTCCTACCCTTCCTCTCTCTCCCCACAGTCCCCCCCTTTCCTCTCTCTCACCTCCATATAAACCCACGTTCACTCATTCGTCAATAAAGAAAAAAAAAATGAGGGAATTTGGTTTTAGAAGGGTAGCATTAATGCTTTTTATTGCATTGCTATTTTGGTCCTCAAGTTTTGAAACTTGCAATGCAAGAAGAACAGGCAAGCATTGGAGGCACAGAGGCGTATCAACATCTTTGTCAAAGAAGAAATGGAAGAGTCATGGAAATAGTCACCACCATCAAGGAGGTGGTGGGTCAAAATCGAAAAAACCATCTCCAAAAGCTCCACCACCTCTCTCCAAATCCCCCCCTGCAAAAGCTCCACCTTCTTTAAGTCCCACACCAGACCCCGATTATCCATCACCACCTCAGAAAGCTTCTTCCACCTTCTTTAATGTCTTAGATTTTGGTGCTAAGGGTGATGGAGACACTGATGATACAAAGGTGACTCTCTAGTGCTTCTCTGTTTGTGCTTAACTAAGCATTTAAAATAAGAAATTCCATATTTTCTTAACTAAGCATTTAAATTTAAATTAAGAATTGCTAATGCCTTTGACAGTTTACCACTATAGCATGATTATCTTAAATTGTGCCTAAAGAATTTCTAAGGTTATTCTACTAAATCTAAGCACTAGGAAGAAGCTATGTTGATCCCTCATGTATGAGTAAGATTACTTGTACTGAAAAAGTTAAACATCAACAACATTAAAACTAGGGTAACATGATTTTACTAGTCATAAAATGTATCATGTACCGCTAAAGTCATAGCATGTTAATTTGGTATTTTTAGTTTGAATTTTTTGGAACATATAATATAATTTTGATATATTTGAGGACCAAAGGAGCAACATATTTATCACCCTTGAGTAATGACCATCACTACCCCCAAATTGTGCACATAAAGAAATCAGGCTCTAGTCCTTGTTGAAACTTGAAGCTATTGCAGTACTTGAAGGCTAATCTGGTCATTTTGGTCATTCAAGGTTCTAGTTAAGAATAACTTTGTTCAGCAAAATGACATATATGCTAGCTCTTCACGATGCCGAGCAGAGGGACAAAGCCATTCTAGCTAAGCGATAGACCTAAAGAATTGCTTTTTGTATTATTCAAAAAACTTTATGGTGTATCTTTGCGATAATATAAGGTGTATAAAATATGAATCATGTTCTGCTGTGTGAGCGTGTGTATGTGAGTGGGAAGAGAGAGAGAGAGAGAGAGAGAGAGAACAGAAACCTCTCAAGTACAGGACAACTTTAAATTAGGTGGGGACAGCTCATAAAATATTGATTCCTAATATGGCAGTTGGTCAAGATTCCAACAATTATTGATGTTCTAAACAAACGAATACCAACTATATGGTTACGAGTTCAGCAATTAATAGTACTGGAAATTTACATCGTTACCATGTTTCGCAGGCATTCCAAGCTGCGTGGGCCTCTGCTTGTAAAGTTGAGGGATCAACTATCATCATTCCATCTGAATATGAATTCCTTGTTGGACCCATCTCGTTCTCTGGTCCCTACTGTGAAGCAAACATTGTATTTCAGGTAAGTTTGAACAAAAATGTCACAAGAAAGTGCATTAATTGCGGTAACTAATCAGTAATCCATCCTCGGATCGAGTGAAGTCTGTATAATGTGATTCAATGTAAAGTGCATAAGCTAAACCATAATCACAACCACAACCAAATCATGCATATAATACTGAGCAATTATTAGACAGGGTTGTAGAAAGGATACTTGGCCTGGGTAAAGTAATGGTTATAAAACTAACTGGGGAAACAATTTGCAGCTTGAAGGAACAATTATCGCTCCCACAAATGCTAAAGCCTGGGGTTCAGGTCTGTTGCAGTGGCTTGAATTTACAAAACTGATAGGAATTACAGTTCAAGGGAAAGGTACCATTGATGGAAGAGGCTCCGTCTGGTGGCAGGACTCCCCATTTGATGATCCTGTAGACGACGAAACAGAACTAGTTATTCCCCTGAATAGCACTACTTATGAAAATCCTCCAATTGCAGTAAGTGTTGTTTCCGTAAACAAATTTTTGGCAATAAATTCCTCGATTACCTGAGACTAATTGTGCATTTCTGTGGGTCAATCATGTGGCAGGTAAAAAATGAGCTCGTTGGGAAAATGCCAAGCATCAAGCCAACTGTAAGGACCACTGGACCACATACAAACTTTCTGTAACTCATGATGACCACTGAATTCACTAACATGATTATTCCTTTTTTTTTCTTTTCTGAGTAGGCACTGAGGTTCTATGGGAGTTCCAATGTGACAGTCACGGGAATAACAATTCAAAACAGTCCACAGTGCCACCTCAAGTTTGACAATTGTGTGAAAGTCTTGGTATATCAAATGAATGTGTCATCCCCTGGCGACAGTCTCAACACAGATGGAATTCACCTCCAGAACTCCAAAGACGTGCTTATTCATAGCACCGATCTTGCTTGTGGTATGGACAGTACTTACAATTTGGTATTTTCTTTTCCATGTTTACTTCAGCAGTGCTGGGCCACAGCTCCGATGGCTCAGCCAAACATCACATAGCCATCTTGCAGACTGCATTATTCTGGTCACAGCTTGACAAGTACACAAGTAGTAAAATTTGTTAACCAAATAGTAATCATGGATCAATAATTCTGTAAGATTCACAACACACCCGTTTTAAATTCTTGGAACAGCCTGGCTAAAGTTTTATCCTTCTCATACCGTTTATCAATCTCATCACCAGAATTGGACCACCTCTCCTTCGACATGTGGCAACCGGTTGTCTATGGTGTAGACCTTGTGAGATTTGAGCCTCACAACGACTGACAAATTGAGATGTGTAATATCATTAATTACCAAGCATTATCCATTTTAGACTCAATTTTCAATGTGGCAAACAGGGATTACATTCTTGTTTTGTTGCATCCCTTGAATTGTCCTCTTTGGAGACAATTGGATGGAGCTTCCCTTTCAATATCCACTTCACATCGCACAGGACAACTCTGCACAGGACAGATAATCTAAAATTATATTCCTTCTAGTAAAACAAATAGAATGGCATATTTTGGCCTCTATGTTGTGTCTCTGCTAAATAACCTCTCAATTATCAAATATTTGTGCAGGAGATGATTGTGTTTCTATTCAAACTGGCTGCTCAAATGTATACATTCACAACGTGAACTGTGGGCCTGGACACGGAATCAGCATAGGAGGCCTCGGAAGGGATAATACCAAGGCCTGTGTCTCAAACATCACTGTCCGGGACATCAACATGCACAACACAATGACTGGTGTTAGAATTAAGACATGGCAGGTACAAATTAAAAGAAATTAAATATGACTGAGAGGTGGCTAAGAGAAAACATTGTAGTGAAAGTACCTTATAAAGAACAAGCAAGAAAATTCTTGAAAGTATCAAGACTCGGTTCTACGTTGACACAGAGTTTACAGATCATGAAGATCAGGATCACATCTTTTAATTCCCAGCGAATCAATTTCAGTAAATACGGCCTGGTTCTTTCAAGGAACATTTTGGTAAACCTATGGAAAATACATCTTAAATTTAACCACATTGTCAACGTGAAACTGGGTAATTTTACACTTCTCATTTGGGAATATAAAAAAAAGAAACTCAAATTCGGTTGCTAGACATGTATATTTTAAATGCTAGAGTAAAGATGATTCTAACATAGCTCCAAATGCGTTTGCAGGGGGGTTCAGGGTCTGTGCAAGGAGTACTCTTCTCAAACATTCAAGTGTCTGAAGTTGAATTTCCAATTATCATCGACCAATTCTATTGTGACAGAACCAAATGCAAGAACCAAACATCAGCAGTAGCTCTATCAGGAATCAATTATGAGAAAATTAGGGGGACATACACAGTAAGACCGGTACATTTTGCATGCAGTGACAGCTTACCTTGTGTGGATGTAAAATTAACCGCCATAGAGCTAAAACCACTGCAAGAGCGCAATCGTCTATATGATCCCTTTTGCTGGCAAACATATGGAGAATTGAGCACCCCTACCGTTCCTCCAGTTGACTGCTTACAGATTGGTAAGCCATCAAGCAACCGGATTCAGTCAGATTATGATTCATGCTGAACTTAGCCCAGTTATTGCATGGTGTCCTCAATTTGTGTGGTCGGTATGGTTTTCCGGCCCCTTTTGCACCATCAGCTAGTAGGTACGAGTACATAAATCTGTGGAATTAGATATAGAAATTCTTACTAGGGTTGCCTTGGTTCCCATCGTGAAATATATACAAGCACTGTTATTAGCAAGCGTCTATAGCAGAGTATAAGGCAATCCTATTTGTTATGGTGGATTGCCCATTGTCAGAGAGGTTGAAAGAGTTTGATTTATGTGCAATAAATAAGTATTTTTTTTCTCCTTTTGTCACAATCCCTATCATATCATAAAGCTCATCAGAATCAGCTGAAACAGCAAATTTGCTGATTATTTGCAACGTATTTGTTACCGGTATGGCTATCGGCTGAATAAGTGGCGATTGGACCAAATGGTTATAATGTGAAAATGAAAATTTTCAGGAAACATGTCATGCCAGTAATGTGTGCAACATACATAGAAAACATGTAACCAAAACAAAAGGAAATTCACGTGGCATCAGATAAGTTCTTGAAGAAAAGTACCTCATGAAATAAAACGGAATCAGAAGCTTGGAAGTATACCAGCAATGTTCCATATGAAAACAGTTGCAGTATCACAGCCGTGAAGCAGGGTAACGATTAAATCATCAAACAACAACTAGTCCAAAAGCTAGTAAGGAATTTATCCATCTGAAAGAATATGTAAGGCTATCGCCTTTTCCTAAAACCTTTCTGAAGTAACTGCTGAAGCAGCCATAACAACAGAATTTGCAAATGCAGTTTTGCCAATGTGAATAATCTGATCAGCAGAGACTGCAAAAATGGTAAAGACAAGGATTAGCAATCAGGGTTTGTTTCCGTTCATCACAGAGAGAGGATCAGGCAACGTGTGTTGAACCATCAATAAGAGATGTCTATAATCAGAATAATCTAGCTTTTGTCATCTTAAATCACAAGGTCCAAGAGAAATCAATGCATTCTATATACTCAAAATGCAGTGAAGGCTGAAACACCAAAAAAATAACAGAAACAAATGAGTAGCTTATTTTGCTCCCATTACAGTTAAGAAAGTTCTAGTAGTATCTGCAGCATTAAATAAGACCTTCAATATGAACCAGCAGAGAAGAAAGAGAATTAATCTTATCCTTGAGAGCAGGAGATGTGAAGGAGCTCTTCCTCTTGTTCTACACCTTTATCTTTCCTTCCCTTTTCTCTTGGCCCAAAGGGGCTAGCAGGTTGAAGCACCAAAAATTGTTGAATGATCTATTGCCATGATAAAACAGAGAGAAAAGCAATAGCATAGTTCTTATGTCAAGAAAATTCCCCTCGTTCTTACAGCAGTTTGAGCACCCTTTCATAGCCACCATAAGAGATTCCTATTAATTTACAATATAGTTCATCATCTCTAAGGGCATAGACCTCTTAGGGATGCAGACGGGTACATCAATTTTTGCCAAATCCTGTACCTAGCTACTCAAAAACATGAACAGCAAAATATACTTCTATTAAAGAATAATATTGAGGGAAACAAGGTTCAAGACCAGTGTCTATCAGCAGCTTCTATAGTTTCCACACCAACTGTGCACTAGAACCTAAAGTTTTCATCGATGCAATGTTGTACCTCCATTCTAGATCAAACACCAGTTCCATTGTTTTTATGGCCTTACTCTCTTCTGCAAACAATGAAAAGCACTTCATGATCTTTAAGTCCAAAACAAGATAGGCAGCTGGCAATGACACATTTCTCATTAAGACACCTCCCTTAAGTTTTAGTCAACAACAACAACAACAGCAACAGCAACCAATCATTTATCCCACTAAGTGAGATCCGCTACATGGAGCCTTCCACACCATTATACTCTATTTCATATCGCTCCTTACGTCTTAGTCAATCACATGAATTTTGCATGACAAATATATTACTTTCTATACAACTACAAATTGGAAAAGAGGCCGAAACAACTTTAAGGTAAACGTTTTACATTTTGCTCAAAATTTCTCACCATTTATGACAAATAAACCACAACTACCCTATAAAATTAGAAACTTAAAAAGGAAAAAAAAAACCATTTTAATTTTATATTTTTCTTCTGGGTTAACAAGTAATTATAATGTTCCCATTCAACAATGAACCTGCAAATGAATCGTGAAGAAGGAAAGGCATCTGTGTGCACATGTGCACGGGCACTGCATATCAAGTGCAAGATTAAGCTTTTGAAACTGGTGGAGGAAGACAACATAAACAAGCACTTTGAAAAGAGTGGGAGAAGAAGAGTTTTCATCTGGCAGCTGCTTTTTGAATTTTTTTGGTGCAGCCCAAATTTTCGGCAGTGTGTTCAGCAGAAAGGAAGGATAGTTGTTGGGAGAAACATGATCGAGTACGTGCAAATGCAAAGCAAAGAAAAAAAGGACTTACATTTTCAAACAGATGTAGCTTTTTAGCTTTTCCAATACCACCAATATTTTAGCAATGTCTTCAGCAGAAACAATTGTGAAGCGGGTTAACCATTTTCTTGTGAGCTAGGCTTTTGTATTTCCAACAAATACTGGAAAATCATTCCTAATTTCAAGTTAAACTATTACATAGTATTCCGCGTACATAAACCAATAGCAGCCAACCAGGTGTAAAGAATATTTAAGAAATATTTTTACCAAGAGTTCCATTATAACATCTCAAATCATTAGCAGGTACTTCATGATTAAGCTCAATATATATCATGGACGAAAGAACATTTATTATGGGCACTGACATGAGAAAAAACACTTTTAAGAGGTATCATGGATTCTAAAGATATTCCTTTACATTACAACTCTGTGGCAAAATTCCCTCCCATGCTTGGCATCTCCCAATCTGATGATGCCCGTCAAACCCAGCATCTGTCAGAAATAGAAAGCCAAGTTACATCTCAAGCCATTAAAGGAGACTAAGAGGCTTAAACCCTGCATGCCCTTCTTTTTATTGGCCACTAATGAATTCGCGGCCAAGGTTTGTAGGGCTGTCTCCAAGTGCCTCAAATGTTCCTTCCAAGTGTGGCTATAGACAAGAATATCATCGAAGAAGACCAAAATAAACTTCCAAAAATAAGGTCGAAACACATCGTTCATTGTTGCTTGAAAGGTGGCGGGAGCATTCAAAGTCCAAATGGCATTACAATGAACTCATAATGGCCCGAATGAGTTCGAAAAGCTGTCTTAGGAATGTCGGACTCCATGACTCAGATTTGGTGATAACCGGATCGCAAGTCCAATTTGGAGAAGTAATGGGCGCCATGTAACTCATCAAGTAGCGCATAAACCACCGGAATTGGATATTTATCCGAAATGCTAGCCTTGTTCAGCTCTCAATAATCGACACAAAAGCGCCAACTTCCATCCTTTTTGCGGACAAGAAGCACGGGGCTAGAGAAGGGGCTGGAGCTTGGTCAAATGATGCCTGTAGTCAGCATGTCTGCCACCAATTTCTCAATCTTGTTTTTTTGCTCATAACCATAACGATAGGGTCTGCAGATCTGCTTGCTGGTCACAGGGCAGTCTGCGCATTGCTTTCTACGTTAGCCTCCCACAGCCAGACACCAAATTCTACTGCAGTAAGCTTTTTTAATGCAGCCAAGGAAGAGGAGGTTCAAATCAATGCAGGGTCTCCAACCAAGCACACGTTCTGACTTTGCTACTGGAACTTCATGGACATTATCTGCCAGTTCACTCTCACTTTGCCTAATGTTTCCAACCAAGAACTCCTAGAATGACATCAACTCCTCCCAGTGGAAATAAGAAACAATCAACTGTAACGGTAATACTCTCCAATTTTATCTGGACAGCAAGGCATATACTTGAGGAAACTACCCTACAGCCATCACCTAGTCGTACCCTGCACTACTAATCCTATCCGTTTGGCAGTGGTATCAGCTATAAAGTTATGACTAGCACCACTATCTACCATGATTAGCAATTTTTTCTCCCCAAAAGATCTCATAAACTTCATGGTCTTAGGGTGAGAAATACCTCCTACGGAGAACATTGGGAGCTCCAATGTGGCAAGAGAAACGTCCGGTTGATGGCCCCAGATCCTCTGCAGTAGTGTCTTCGCTCGCAGCTTCATCGTGCGATGGAACTTCATCCCCACCCAAAATGATCGCACGCAAGATCTTGTTGGGATAGTTGTGAAGAGGATGGTAAGGTTGTTTGCATTTGAAACACAGCCCTTTGGCACGTAAGTCCGTGATCTCATGGTGGGATAATTGGCGCAAGTTGCGGTTGGGGAATGAAGAGGTTTGCAGAGGAGGGAGGGAAGAAGATGGTCGTTGCTGGTGAAGGTTGTTGGGGAGGGAAGAAGATGGGTTAAAAGAGATATGATTTCGGGTCATGGGTTTCAGGTGAGAATAAGTGTCGAATTGGGTTGGACCCGCCCCATTTCCGTAACCTGATAGGGAAGTGGGCCCATCATCTTTACTCGGTAGTACGCCTGTTATAAAGAAGCCGTTTTCTTGCTCCACCTCCTGAACTAACTTCATTGTCTGAAAGAGCGAGAGAGCTTTGTGCGATAGTATCTGCACGCGAATCTCGTACTTTAGGCCGTTTAGGAAGAGCTCTAGATGAATTGACGGATTTAAGCCTTTAATGAGTGCTGCACAAGCGACGAACTCATCAATATAGGCATCGACGGACCCTGACTGCTACGTGGATGCTAGGGCTTCAAAAGGATCTGCTGGTAATCCTCCCCCGGAGATCGAAAAGTTCAGAAGTGAGTTCAGACCAAGAAATCGAAGGGTTTTGAGCAAAAAGCCATTGAACCCATTGGAGTGCTGGGCAATCCATGGAGATTATAGCCATCACAACTTTTGATTCGTCAGGGATATGATTAATGGTGAAGAACTGCTCTGCTCGTGCGACCCAAGCCGCGGGATCGTGACTATCGAAACAAGGTAGATCAATTTGTCGCAGAGCAAAAGGTAAGTCTTCTTGAGATAAAATTTTTGGTTGTGGGTGCTGTTGCTGATGGGTTCCCCAGATGGGGATGGACCCTATTTTGAGCGAAGGGCCTCCCGGAACACCATGTATGGCGGAGGCAGAGGAACCCGCTTCCTCACGGCCTTCCTCCAGGAACACCATGGCGGAGCAGTGCTGTCACCAAGTCCTCCAAGGAGTCGAGTTTGTCCATCCCGGTGCGATGGATATTCATTTCCTCGACTAATATCGAGACATTCTTTCCCAATTTGGCAATGCTTTTCTCGATGGATTCTAGTTTTGCATCCATTTGGATGTGAGTCATGAAGTAATGGAGGGATTTTTGAGTGAAAAAGTCGACTGAAGAGGGAGAGAAAAAAAGAAAGAACAGAGAGGAAATGGTGGGGAAGAAAGCGGCAGGTCGGACCAAATTGTTAGAGGTAGGAGAAGGAGAGGGAGAACTAGAAAGCTTGGAAGATAGTAACTTCCTTCTTTAATGGCTCAAAAGGAGCATTACAGCAGTAGAAAAGAAGAAAACTCAGTCTCTCTCTCTAAGAGCAGACTGTCCACACTCACAGAGCCTAATTAACTTTTTCCATACCTTTCCCGGCTTCCCTTCATATCCTATTTATAGCCTTAGTTCCCTTCTAACCACCCAATATTCCCTCAACAGCAGATTGTTACACTTTTAATATCCTCTAACAGTTTTTATGCCTTTGCCTTCTGCGTTGATAGACTATCAACCCACTTGGGTTGGCTATCTGTCTTGCTGCAGCCAATTCATCATCCATCTGGACTGAAGATGCCACATCTTCGTCCAGCTGGCCTCCTGCATTTGCTTCTCTAACATATTCATAACTAGAACGGAAACTTTGTTACTTCTCAGCATCCCAGCTTTACCTTTTAAAATTCCTACGGGAAATAAAACTACAGAGGAAAACACATCCTGAAATTAAATTCCATTGGGCAAAATACCACTACCAGATTCTTTCTTCACATTTTGGCTATTTAAGTTGTAAACCAATCTGTTCAGAAAGGAGCATTGGCTTAGTGATGAATGCAAAGTTCTCAAAATTAGAGAATTTGTGACAACAAAACTAACTCCACACTAGAAAACACAACAAATGCCCCAGACCCAAATGTAGCACCACACGTACCCACAAGGCCACCACACAATGATACAGATGAATAAACTCATTCTAAGAGAACACTGACCTTGCTAATAAAGTCTCTTGGACTGGCATCAAAGAGAGTGTGTTCATCTTGCTTTGAGCATGGGTTGGTAAGGGTTTACTAGAAATGGGAGGGCATCCCCAATGGCTCAAACACCTGTGGACCAGACAAAGAAAGAAAAGAAAAACCTACACTTTGGCTCTTACCAAACTGTTGGACAAAAGGAAACAATACACCTTGGCTCAAACTCGTGTCTTAGGTTCATTTTAGCCCTCTACCTTACTGATGGTGGGACGGAAATGCACTATATCCAAACCATATACAATCATTACATCAGCATAAGGGGATAAAATGAACCTAAACTAAGAGTTTTGGGTGGCCAAACATCCCACTTGTAGGTGTGAAGGGAGAGAGGAGTGGCATATGCACCCTGGGATTTTTTTTTTAAAGAAAATTAATATATGTATAATTTCAAAAATTATAACCCTAAATGTTGTTTGTCCCCTAAAGTAATTTATGATTTTGCCCTTCCCCTCCCAAAAACAAAAGGGAAAAAGGGATCAATAACTCATTAAAAGAGAACACAGAAAAATGACATCGGTGTCAAGCTGTTAACAACCGAACAAGCAAAGGGCTGTTAGAACCCAATGTCAAATTCAAAAATCATCTTCTGAGCATCATGCTTCGCAACCACTTCATTTTTTTTTCCCAAAACCTCCATTTTCTACAAACCCATTTTCTCATTAAATTTTATTCTTCCACTTGAAAGATCAAACCCCTGGGGAACTAATGAGCCCATGAATCAAGATCCATATTATTTGACTCTACCATCTCCAACCATAATGATTCATACACATACAGATTTCCATGGCGCATACTCAACGCAAACACTTAACATGAGGAAAACCTAATTCCATTCATCGACCAAAGTAAGAAAGTAATGGTTTAATTCAAACCCTCCAAGGAGTAAGGTCCCCAGATATCTGAACAAGAAATCTAATCAAGAAAGAAAGAAAGATTAGGGGGAAAAAAAAAGAAAAAAGAAAAAAGAAACTTAACTGATTTGGAATCCAACGTAAAAATCCGGACGAGGAAAATTAGTAACTTTGAACTTAACAGCTTACAATCTGAGCAAATAAGCTGTCAATCGACCAAAAACTAACAAGGAGAAACCCTAATTTCTGATAACATCAACTACGAAATCAGAAAATTAGGGAATGAGATAACCAAGAAATCACAAGAAAACAATCAAAAACTTGATCATAATTTTGTGGCTTGATCGTGCTGACTCTGATGAGATGAAAAAGAGGAGAGAATTGGGGAAAATAATTCAAGAACTAAGAAAAATCTTCATTACTTCTCCGAAATTACAAGTCTACTTATACATAAAAAAAGCTAAGTAACCATCATTAATTAACTGAAGCTAATTAGTTCTTTACATCAATCAATCCTATCCTTAAATTACATTTTAATCCCCGTACAAATACTTAAATTCTCAGCAATGAGAAAGGGCCAAATCTTCATCGACGGCTAATTATGGTTATAATAACGGAAAGAATTCATGATACTGAAAGTTGAGTTGAAATTTTAGATAGATAGATAGAGAGAGAGAGAGAGAGAGAGAGAGAGAGAGAGAGAGAGAGAGAGAGAGAGAGAGAGAGAGAGAGAGAGAGAGAGAGAGAGAGAGAGAGAGAGGGAGGGAGCATTTGAAAATGCGCCGTTGTTGGCTGACGCAGAGAGAGGCTACTTTGATAACCGGCTTTTTGGAACGTCCAAAGCAGTTGGGGGGTCAGTCGAAAATTTTGCAAAACCGTTGGATGGATTTAAAATTTATAGCTTGGAGGAGAAATTTTTGGAGAAACTTTTGAAATAAATGCTTAATTGATGTGACAGTAAAATTTTATATAGTTAATTTAAATGAATTAATATTTATTTTATTATTTTATTTTCATATATATAAATAGTTTCTTTCTTTATATTATACATTTATAATTTAATAAAACAATTAAGTATAATATATGATTTTTATCTCATGTATAAATTATGATTAATAAATAAATTTATTTTATTATAACCGATAAAATAAGTTTGTATTATACTTTTTTATGTAAAATATAATGATATCTGGTATAACCTATATACAAATTTTGATTAATTAAATAATTTTATTTTTATTAAAGCAAATTTTAGATTGTATTTTTTTTATATTTCTATATGATGAAATTGCATTAAAATTTATTGATTCTTTAATTATAATTATACTGTAATGATATATTGATATTTTAAAGAATTTTTATTAATTTTATTTTCTATATTTAGCATCGAATTTATTCTTACGATGGAATAAATTTCACTATCATATTATATTAAATTGTTAGCTTTGTCACTAAATACTTTTAATTAGTAAAAAAATTGTTAAAAGGTTACGAAAATTATTTTTTAATGTATGTATATTAGGATTAATGTGATAAAAAAGAATATTATAAAAAAAAATGGTGAACGGTGGTCGCAAGCCCACGCTCTCCCCCGACATTACTGATCGGTGACAACTAGTTGCCCAATTTAATAATTTTGGGTTCCACGTGGCTAATCCGAGTTAAATTGGTCTATGTATGACTGGAGAGACTGTTTAAATCTAAGTCTGACCTAATTAACCTCTCGCTCTCTCTTCAGCAAGCATTTCAGACGAAGATATGGAGACGGTGAGAAGAAGAGTGGCGTGTGTAACCAACCATCTCAATCCTCTCCCTCTCCCTACCACTCCAGCTTCAAGTACAAATACAATCGATCTATGCAACGCCTCGAATTCTATGGACAGCAAATACTACCGGATTCACGGCCAAGTTTCGACCGACGACGCCGTTTGGAGACCGGCGACTGATAAGTCCAGCAAGGATTTCACTGACATCATCTACGAGAAAACTGTCGGTGAAGGTATTGCCAAGGTCAGCTTGTACCCATGAATTAATTCGATTTTTACTACGTTGGATATGTGCGTGTATAATGAGAGTTGGTAACATGTCTAGCACAGGATTAAGAGAATATTGGGGTTGACGTTGTAACCTGATCAATTTCAAGTATCAAAACTGTAGGATCAGGTTAAGAAGCGAATTCTAGTGCATATGAAATCCTAAGATCACGTAAGTGTTGGGGTTTTCTACAATTATTGGAATAAGAATGATCAGGTAAGGGTTGGGAATGATTTTAGGTTTATTTTTTCAAAAAAAAAAAAAAGGGAAAAGGTTTTTTTTTTGGGGGGGGTTGATGAATGCCCAAATGCAGAAAGATGGTATTGGGGTTGACGTTGTATCCTGATCAATTGCAAGCATCAAAACTGTAGGATCAGATTAAGAAGCGAATCCTAGTGCATATGAAATCCTAAGATCATGGAAGTGTTGGGGTTTTCAACAATTATTGGAATAAGAATGATCAAGTAAGGGTTGGGAATGATTTTTAGCTTTTTTTTTTAAACTTATTTTGGGGGTTGCTGAATGCCCAAATGCAGAAAGATAGTATTGCGGTTGACGTTGTGTCCTGATCAATTTCAAGTATCAAAACTGTAGGATCAGGTTATGAAGCGAATCCTAGTGCATATGAAATCCTAAGATCATGTAAGTGTTCGGGTTTTCAACAATTATTGGAATAAGAATGATCAAGTAAGGATTGGGAATGATTTTTAGTTTTTTTTTCTTAAAAAAAAAAAACTTATCTTGGGAAAAGGGTTTTTTTTTTGGGGGGGGGATTTGGTGAATGCCCAAATGCAATAAGTTGTGTGATTGAATTTACGATCAGAAAGCAGACTTCTCGGAGGACACGTGTGAAACCACCCAAGTACTGGATAGTGGACATACGATTCCACTACCATAGTATGGGAATACATCAGTTATTTTCTGATTCAAATGTTCCTCTACTTGTTGCTTTCTTGTGTAGATTACGATAAACAGACCAGAGAAAAGGAATGCTTTTCGCCCTCGCACAGTCAGTGAACTCATGCATGCGCTCAATGATGCTAGAGATGATGGTTCAGTGGGAGTGATCATTCTCACTGGGAAGGTAATCTGCATTTGCATCTTTCTTTTTTTACTTAATCAGAGCATGCTTTATTTTCTTTTTAAAATCATGGTTTATTTAGCTGCAGTTGAAGTTCAGTGGGCATATAAAATCACTGCTGAGTACTTGATCATTCCTTGTGAATGGAGCGAGCTACTTAGGCATTATATGGCATTCACACTCATCGCCTTCTGCTTTTCCTCTGTTTCATGTGTAAAGTAACATTATAATAAAATTACCAAAAAACCTGAAGGCCAATAATCTTTCTTGAAATGGATTTGCCTGAGAGCCGTGATTTGTAAGCAGTTTGTCTTTGCAAAATTGGTTTTGAGAGAATTGAGTACATTTCTTGCTTAATATTTTGTTGAAACTTTTTGGTGTTTGTGATTAGCCAATGGAATTCGCCCGTTTTACAATGACAAAACTTTCAGTACTGCAAACATCACCCTTTGGTATTTATAGGATTTGTTGTGCCATTTCTCTTCACATGAACCATATTATGAACTTGATGCTTCAGGGAAGCAAGGCATTTTGCAGTGGTGGTGATCAAACAGTAAGAAGCACAGATGGTTATGCTGATCCTGGAGATGATGGACCCCTCCATCTTTTGGATTTACAGGTGCCGAATGCTTCGTAATGAAGTTGACAAAACTAAACTATTATGTAGTTATTACTTGTAAATCAGAAGCATCTTTTCAGTAACATACTGTTGTCTTTGTTTAATATTGTACAGTTACAAATAAGACGTCTTCCTAAGCCAGTTATTGCAATGGTAAACCTTTCTAATCTCATTCAGTAGCAACAAGAGTGTTTCATTTCTCATATGTTTTGCACTTTGACAGAACCTGTTCATCTTGATTCAGGTTGCTGGCTATGCTGTTGGTGGAGGTAATGTGTTGCAAATGGTTTGTGATTTAACCATTGCAGCTGACAATGCTGTTTTTGGTCAAACAGGTCCCAAGGTGCTTTTCTTGTATATTGTGATCGTTTCACTTCATTTCGTACTTTCAAGAGTTGGACTCAATTGATCAGGGTGAAGTAGTTGCAAAGGTTTTAGTAGTTGTTCTTATGCCAATAATAGTTACAACCGGCATTCGGTCAAGTCCTGTATGATTCACCTGGTTTTGAAATTCACTGAATGCTAGTTTTTCCACCTCTAATCTGTATAAGCGTGATATTCATTTTTCGATGGTGGTTGCCCTTCAGTAGTATATTAATGTGCCTTTCTCTCATCCCTTGTCCCTCGCAATATTGTCTATCAGTTGGCTGATATCTATCATGGCCATTAATGTTCTTAGAAAATGAACAAACAAGAAAAAATAATCATTCTTTTCCATGAGACTGCTCTAATACTGACATGTATATGATTTCATTGATAAATGTTGCAGGTTGGAAGCTTTGATGCTGGTTATGGGTGTTCTATCATGTCACGTTTGGTAAGCAAAAAGTTTAAGGTCCTTCCTCTGAGATTATACTGTGCCATTGCCGTGTTAATAGCTAATGTTATCATTGAAGACTTTTGAAAGTCATTCACGAAAGAACGATAAGAATCTTTGAAGAACCATCCAAGACGGATGAATAAATAGGTACTTACACCCCATATGATGCAAGGAATGTGCCTTTGCCAGGCTCAGTGTGTCACACCATATGATCCTCATTTTTATATATACTCTCATATTACTAATATTTATGTCTCCGCAATGGCTTCTTCTTTGTCGGACACATTTTGACCATTTGGAATTCAAATTCAATTATACAGATAGGGCCTAAGAAGGCACGAGAAATGTGGTTTCTCACAAGATTCTATTCTGCTTCTGAAGCGGAAAAAATGGGATTGATCAATGCTGTTGTTCCGGTAAGTTAAGTTTTAGTCAGAGGGGGTTAAACTGTTTCTGAGGTTTCAAGATTAATCTTCTTTGGATCTTTGATGGTAATATTAGCTGTATGTTTCCATTTTGTATAGCTTGAAAATTTAGAGAGAGAAACGGTCAAATGGTGTCGGGAAATCCTGAGAAACAGCCCGACTGCAATTCAAGTGCTCAAGTCAGCCATTAATGCAGTTGACGATGGCCATGCAGGAATGCAGGTAGTCCTTATTTTCAGCTCTCTGACAACACAATGATATCACTTCCCTTTATTTTCTTTCTTCTTTCAGCTCCATTGTACTGCAACTGCTCTACTGGTTGCAATTTTCCCTTTCTTTTTTCCTTTATTTTCAAATTGGGCTTCTTACTCTTTACTTTCCCTCCTAAACTTTTCAACTTTTTTGATTAGGAACTAAGTGGGAATGCTGCTCTCATGTTTTATGCCACTGAAGAAGGTAATGAAGGGAAGAGAGCATACATGGAGCGCAGGCGCCCTGATTTTTCCAAATTCCGTAAATAACCGTTGATCGAATAATCTGGGTTTCTGTAAGTTAGCTTTGTGTTTAGACTCGAATCTTTTATGTCTTATGCAATGCAAGGAGCAGAAAAAATTCTACTGTAACTATGTTACTTAAGGATGGTAGCATCGGTGCAGGTAGCAAGAGTTTGTAACTTAGCAGCTCGAGGACCATTTTAATTTGAGTATATTTATACAATCTTACCACTTGACTCAAAAGAAATGGGAGTCAAAAAATCATACAGTGTTTTTCGGTTATTGATAATTATATTATAAAATGTTATATAAATAAATATTTAATAAAATAGTAATATAATTTTTAAATAGTATTTCGACTAAAAATTATATAATAGATTATAATATGAATACAGGGGTTTTCACTTTTTTCTATGGTTCCATTCTCTCTCTTTATGTAAGGGAAAAATGAAGAACAAAAAATAAACAAAATTCAAATGGGAAAACGTTTCCACGAACTTGAAAGGATGTGAGCGATTGAAGGATTAAATTTCAAAGTACTTGCTTTTTACTGATTTTCTAATTTTATAAATTCTCATTTTTTATATAACAAAAATTGAACTTGATAATTTTTTGGTATATTTAAATAATAAAAATTTGTTTAATTTTGTAAGAAATTGACAAAAACTATGGGAACTTTTAGATTGGTCATGGGGGAAATGCTCTTCTCTCTCTCTCTCTCTCTCTCTCTCTCTCTCTCTCTTATTTATTTATTTAATATTTATTTTTTGTTTTTACAATAATGATATTTTAAAGATATTTAAATGAAAGACAAAAACGTAGCGTTTGAACATATTCTGACGCCACGTTTTACGGGCCCTAATCCTTCTGGGAAAATATTTTGGACTTCAGGACAGTCCATCCAGAAAACAAGATTTCTGATTCCTCCACCTCAGTCCCTAACATTTGTCGAGTTGATGAACAGGTTACCCTAATTTTATGACGATCACAATTAGTTCCTGAATCTGAAAACCCTAGACAGACGGAAAACCGAGGGATGAGCGGGAACGAATTCCGTTTCTTCTTGTCCTGCGACATCAATCGTCCGGTCACCTTCAAAATCGAGAGGTTGGAAGGCAATTTGCCCTCTCCCAATTCTTCCCTCTCAGGTTTTCTTTCTTTTCTCTTTCGTAATTTTCAATTTAGGTTTTTGATTTTGTAATCGGTTTCAATTATATTATCTCTCTATCTAAATCAATCTGTTTGATTATTGTCGTTTGTCCAGTAATCTAAGTTGAACTTGAACTCAATCATGCGTGGATTGTGGTTTGATTAGATTGATGTATTCTTATGCGAGCAATTAATAAATGTAAAACTAGTTGTACCTTCTTGTTTGAATTCTCTGCAATTCTATTTGTTATTCTTGTTGCAGAGTTTGATTCTAATGCGAAGGAGAGAAGACCGGAGCTCTATGTTGAGTATGCATTGTATATTGATTGTGCTCCTTTCGGACTTTCCACGAGAACAAGGTGAGCTTCTGGTTGTTTCATTTCTCACTTATTCAGATATCTGTTTCTTAATGTGTGGGTGTAATTGAGTTTTTCAAAGACTGGGTTACGTTGGTATTGCCATGTGCTTGCACTTTTGTGTGCATGACTGCCCGTATCTCGTGATCTTCAATTTCAAGTGAAATTCATGGATGAATCCCTCATGCCCTAGCTTCATGTAAGTGCTGGTGTAAAATATTGGCAATTTGTTGTGGTATTTGATTTTAAGTGAAATTTTTATCCTATCCAACTAATATTCTAGGACTCAGTAGAAGTGGAAGTACTTAAAATGTTTATGCACTTTATTCTAAATTAAGATGATATTGTGGTCTATTGAATATGTGTTGCAAAATGCTATCCCAGGTTAGAATCTTCTGGCCAGCCTTATTGCTGGAATGAGCTTATTACACTCAGCACAAAATATCGGGATTTAGCAGCTCACTCTCAACTGGCATTCACAGTAAGTAACTTTCACTCTAGAAGCAACCTGTTTTGCTTTCTCGTTCCCTACTGTCAATTCAGTCTCATGTTTTATGGGTATCTGTATGAAATCTCTTTCGCTTCTAAATTTATGGAACAAAAAAAGCTTCTCTTTGTTCTTTGTTGCTGCATAGCTTTGTCTTGGCAAAAATGCATATGAATGGTGTTTTACAGAAGAATCTAACACTTTTTTTTGGAGTGGAGATGACACAAACTTCTCTTGCTTCATAAATTAGCTTGTTAGATAAATTGACCACAAATTTCAATTCTGAGTTTCCGCTGAGTCCAGTATCTTGATACATGAAACAGGATAGTTCACGCTTGACCTTCTGAAAATTTTTTGATTTCATCTTCCCGTTTACTGATTCTCATTATTCATGTTGATGCACAATCCCTGATGCGATCTTTCGTATGATTAGTAACCCTTTGAGGAGTCATAAGAAGCTATGGAACGCCTCAAATTTTTGTTTCCAATTCATCATTTGGATATATTTGTCTTTTTGGAGCTTGAGGTTCCATTAGGAAAATAGTTGGCTGTCTGTAAGCTGCCTATGATCATGATCATTGAATTGGCAGCTTTCCATTTTTTGCAGTAAAACAAGTGATTAAACAGCATCAAGAATGCAACCTAATGCTGGAAACAGCATTACCAAATAGTAAACAATGAGCTCATTCATTAAGAAGTAAGAAGAAATTCAAGAATTAACAGTCCCAAGCTAAACATCAACTTAAAGAGACCTTTTTATTTTTCCATTTTAGACACCTTCCTTTTCTCTTTGCCCATGTCACCCAAAACTTCTTTTCAAATTAAATCTCGAGGTCTCACAAATTGGCGGAGATGAGCATTATTAAGAGCCTGATTATTACTCTAGATCTTTCTGTTGGTTTTCTTGTTCTTTTGAGTTGCCTGTTCGGACTCTTGCTTTTTGGGGACAGGGATCTCTAGCAATTAATACCACTGTTCTCTAGAAGTTCTTTATGCTATTTTATCCAGATAAGTTTTTCCAACTTTGACTTGTCAAACATATTAGGGCGTTTGTTGCCACTCTTTTCAAACCCGTGCGGTAATGCTTTAGAATTCTGTAAAACATATATCTATCATTCATGAAGAGATACATGTAGAAGGATAGGAGGGTTTTAAATTCTTGAGTTGTATTTAAAACTTTGGAAAAAAGAAACTTAAGATGTTGCTAGAATGAAAAGAATGCCGGTTTAGGAGCTTGATACGTTAGATAAGCTCGATGATAGGAGGGTTGTTTCTTAGGATCTCATAAGTTGGAAAGATAACCTTAGGAATGATGTTAAGGAAAGCCTTATGAATGAGGAAATCTATTGGCAACAAAAGACACAATTAAAAGAGGATTGTCTCTTATGCTCGTCTTTGGACTCATGCATTAAGAGTTTGTAGATACTATAGTTTTAAGAATTTGAAGCGGGACTAAAAAGCAATCTTCCATCCATATTCTTCCTTTTTGTGCTTTTTATAGCTTTTGAGAATTTCTTATCCTCTAAGCTTATGCACATTTCTTCTCGCATTTACAAAATTCTTTCTCTATTAAAAAAAAAAAAAGAAAAAGTTAACTCTCAAGCTTTCATCTTTTTAAGATTGTTGAGAAATCCCAAAGATCTGATGTTTGAGCCTATGAAACAAGGGTGATCTTCATATTTTGTTTGTGCCTCCAAAACTGTGATTTTACATATTTTTAACAGGAGTCTTGTGCATTTTACAATCATGGAAATCCAATACTGATCTTCATTTATTATTATTACTTTTCTTTGTGGGTGGGGGAGAGGCGGACATTTGCTCGCTTCTGGATGCCTTTGTAGTTTACATGAGAAAGTAGTTCACATATCCCTGCATGGGCAAACCTGCATGGTTTGACTATTTTTCTCATCTCATCTACTGGTTGATATATATATTTCTGCCTTATTCTTATAAATATCAGAAATTTGAGTTTTAAATGATTTTGACAATGCTGGTCGCTTAGGTTTGGGATGTTTCATGTGGGAAAGACAGCGGATTGATTGGTGGGGCTACCATTCTTCTCTTTAATAGCAAAAAGCAACTTAAAACAGGAAAGCAAAAGCTTCGACTCTGGCCAGGAAAACAAGCAGATGGATCATTTCCAACTACAACACCTGGAAAGGTTTGTGCCTGTTATTTTATTCCTTATTGTCAATTATGGTATTTATTTGCAGATTTTCAATCTTGTTACTGTCTTTGTCCATATAAATAGCCGCTGACCTCTGGACCACCAATATCTATTCCCTTAGGTACCTAGAAATGAGCGTGGGGAGTTGGAACGTTTGGAAGAGCTTGTTAATAAGTATGAAAGGGGTCAGATTCAACGGGTTGATTGGTTAGACCGCCTTACATTTAAGGCTATGGATAAAAACAAGGAACGTGAAAGCTTAAAAAATGGCAGTTCTCAGCTGTATCTTGTGGTTGATTTGATCAGTTTGGAACATCAGGTTGTTTATCGGGTAAAATTGTGCTTCCTCATTCAAAAAAATTGGATACATATATTATCTTTCCTGTGAAGCTGCTGGTATTTCTTTGAAAACATTTTCCTCGTACTTTGGTTAGAAGTAAGAGGATAGTTGACTCTCTTTGATTGTTTATGCAGGAGAATGTTTGTTGCTTCAAACAATTGCAGTTGCTATGTTTTACATGAAAAAATTTGCATGTTGAGACTAAATAAAAGTGATCAGGTTTTCTGTTCTATCCAACATGTCAAAATTATTCTTACAACAGTATCAAAAGTCTGTTTTTATACTGCATCAGATATAACTACTAGAATTGGAAGAATCCTGTATATGATTGTACCTGTTTTTTTTTGAAGAAAGAAAAAAATGTAACAAACACATAGTTTTCAATTGATCTCATTGTCTATGAAATTTATTGCTCTGGCCAAGGCATTGACGTCATTTTCCCTTGCTATCTAGTCTATGAGCCTGGACTAAATAAACCTAGTTGTTATAATAATTAGCATTAGCCAACTCATGGCTCATAGCAACTCAAGTGTTCCTGAACTCATTAACCAATTTTTGCTGAATGGTGTATGATTAAGTCTTTGAGGCAACGTTTGGCTATTCTATGCACTTTGTGTCATCCTCCTTTTATCCTATTATTATTGTTTTTTGCGAAAAGGTTGTACGAAAACTTAGATCTCCCAAGACGTCTATTGGACAAGGGGTGAAGGTCTTTTTTCTTCTATGCTAAAATTTTGTTCCTTTTGATAGGCCTAGGAGAAACATAGCATAAACTTATTGTTACACTTTCTTGACTCTGTGTAGTTTTCACCTTTTTTTTTGGGTACCATCCTTTTGGTTCTTTCCAATGAATCTCCTAACTTATAAAGAAAGGAATATAAAAATCATCAACAATCAATTTTTCCAACACCCAAATGTGGCCTGTATGTAATGGAATAGACAATGTACTATGAACAGACCTCTGAAACAAGAAAAGACAACTTTCATCTCTCAAGAAGGGTGTCTTTTTCCTCTTTCTATACTTCCTTTCTTCCTCAGCATTTTGTTTTTCAATTTACTACAAAGAAAAAGAGATCAACCTCATGGAGATTTAATCTTCCTATTCACCAGCATCATTTTCCTGTTGCATTAGGTCATGCAGTTATCCTTTCACATAAATGATGAGGCAAGGATACAACGACCATTTTATTTCCTTAACTTTGTGTACCCACCCTTTGTTTTCATTGAGCTAGAGCTACCAGTAATCTGTGGCATCAATTTTCCATCTATATTGTTCTCCTTTTGCTATTTGTTTTCGTTGTACCTGAATCTGTTGCTTCCAGATTGGTTATATCAAGGATTTTGCATCTCTGTATGCTTGTAACAGATCTTCATTTTGGGAAATGATACCACTTTTCATTATGCTTGTTACTTTTATAAGGTCAATACAAAGAATATTAAAATATCCTCCAACACGGACTCTGAGTGGAGATGAGAGACAGCTATTATGGAAATTCCGATTCTCATTGATGTCTGAGAAGAGGGCTCTCACCAAGTTTCTCAGATGTGTTGAATGGAGTGACCTTCAGGTAATGACCTTCAAGTCTCCTCTCCCTCTTTCCCATTAAAAAGAATATATCTATCAAATAAATTATTAGTAGATACCAGTGTGACCTTTTTTTTATCACAATTTCTATTTATGGTTAATTGGAAAAAATGGAAGCTTTGATGTCGATATGCTGATACCTTTACAGGAAGCAAAGCAAGCATTAGATCTGATGGGGAAGTGGGAAATGATTGATGTCTGTGATGCATTGGAACTTCTTTCCCCTGTTTTTGAAAGTGAAGAGGTGGGTTTCTTCTTCTTCTATTCGGTTTTTTTTTTTCATGAACATATCTGGTCTATGTGTGTTTGAAGGAGAGCTACTTTGCATCTCGCATGCAAATTATATGTTTGCAATATGATTCGAAGTACAAAATACCTATCTAACTGGGAAATGTAGTTATAGAAAATGTAGTTGAGAATGGTTAGCTGATTTAGTAGTACAAGATGGCCAATTGATTTAGATCTTTGAAGATTTCAACAAGGATGTGTCTACCTGCATTCTTTTTTTTTTCCCTCTATCAAAGTATCTGTCTTTCTTGTGTACTTTATTGAGGAAGTAACTCTTGATTAAAGATAGTGATTCTCAGCTGTACTCATATTAAGTGCGGGTATCAGATGAATCCTTAAATTGTACAAGATGCCTGACTTGCCAAAGGTCAAAAAGTAGTTCCCTGGGCTTTCTATGTGGAGTTCAGAACTGAAATGTCTTGTATTTTTTTTTCAATGCTTGGTGATAATGGTGAGAATTCCTTTCTACCTAGCATTTGGAAAAGAGAATTTGTATATTAGGGTCAGTGGGCCACAAACTTTTTACACCTTATATTATTTGGCTTTTGCTGCAAATGTTTGCAACATGGTTGCTACTGGCATTTGATTGGATTGGATTGAGCCACTATCCTGACAAGGGTTTGCATGTTTCTAGCTAACATAAAACTGGAATAAATTAAGAATAACTTTTCCCTAGTATAAATAATATATCTTTCTTCTGAGAGATTTATTGAGGTGACTTAAACATTGTTAATGGCCTTCTATGTTGCATTAGACAATCTGCTGTTTACAGAACCCACTTAATTATTTTACTTTTATGGCTAAAGTGTCTTATTTTAATATTGTTTTCACAAGTCCTGAAATATGTGCCCATGATTTGTTGAATTCCATAAAATTTTGCAGAATAGTAAAGAGTAATCACTAGCCAGCTCTGTCCTCCTACTCTTAGTTCGAATTTGATTTAGTCATAGAGTTTTAAATTATCATTTGCAATTTCCGTTAGTGGATATGAATTAAGTAACATGATTGAAGTTATCAGGAATCGTTTATAAATATCAGGAAGAACGGAACACTATTCAGAATGTGCCCATTAGTTCTGAGCTCTTGCTGTTGTTATCATATTTCTAGAGTTTGTGCCAGATTGGATGGTGGTCATTGCATTTCCCTTGTATATACATCAATATACCACAGTTATCTTAACGCATGTGATCACCCATGTCAGGTTCGTGCATATGCCGTTAGTGTTCTTGAAAGAGCTGATGATGAGGAGCTCCAGTGTTATTTACTTCAACTTGTACAAGCCCTTCGTTTTGAGCAGTCTAACAAGTCACGCCTTTCTCACTTCCTTGTACAACGATGTATGCCTCATAGCTACGCGAACTTTTTCCTCTTTATGGTATGCAGAACTTCAATGCATATTGCATCTGAATTGGTGGTTTTATCTGAAATTCCTGTTAGCATTGCGCAATATTGAGTTGGCTAGCTTCCTCCGTTGGTATGTGGTCGTGGAGCTTCATGATCCTGCATATGCAAAACGTTTTTACAGCACTTATGAGATCTTGGAAGAGAGTATGATGAAGGTAGGAATTCTCATTTCTGGCTTTTTTCTATCCATGAGAAGCATGGATTTACCTGTAAATTCTTGAAGTCTGTGATTTGAGAAAGATTATCATTTGTGGCAGAACTACCATTTCATAATTGCTATCCTTCTATTTTTAAGAATAGATTCCTCTTCTTTCTTTGTCAATTGGTGAAGTCACATTGGATATGTCCAGTCTGATTTCTACTTATAATTTTATTTATGAATCCTTTCTCTGGTCCTCTAACCACGTGATGCTAGTATTGTGGACTTACATCTATTAAATATTACCATACAGTATTTGGATCTTCCCTTGCTTCAGAGTTGTAAGATCTAAGGTTTCATTGACATGGTTTATGGTCAGCAATAATGCTTCTATTTTGTTTTTCTGCATTTTCCCTGAAACATAAAGACAATGAGATCACTATGTCTTTATTGTGGAACATGCATGTCAATGTTTTGGTCCGACCCCTTTGAGTTGCACATCATCCTATTCTGCCAGCCTTGAGTTGTATGGTAGCTTTATATTCATTCAGTTACTATAGAGGAGCATACTGCACATATTTTGTCATTGAGGATTTTGGGGATGATCAATTTTTGTGGCAGAGAGGTTGTTTCTGTGGTTTGAAGCCATGGACTCCTAGTCAGAATGGAACAAACTTACTGTCATACAATAATTTGCAACAGTTCTCTAAATGTAGGAAGCATTTTCTCTTTTGCATATCTAGGGGTAAATATTAGAAAGTTGGTCGCGGACAGCCTGATAAAAGTGTTATTATATTGGGGAATACAACCAACTTACATTCATGTTTCAAACTAGTCCAGTCTGCTTACTTCTTATACAAAGTAGATGAAAGTAAAAAATAAATTATTCTTTTTGTAGATAGAAGTAATGAAGTGGTTTCTCTGCAATGTTAGGTGAACTTTAGAAGGATGACTAAACATATGTTCTGAACTCATGGAATTTATTTGATCAAATTATTTCTCCATTAGTATTTGTTTCTTGTTGCTTGCAGTTGGCAGATTGTCCCAATGGGGATGGAGATGGATTCAAAATGTGGCAAAGTTTGGTGCATCAAACAGAGTTGACTGCTCAGTTATGCTCTATAATGAGAGATGTGAGAAATGTTCGTGGAGGGACACAGAAGAAAATTGAAAAGCTTAGACAGCTTCTTTCTGGCCTTCTTAGTGAGCTTACTTATTTTGAACAGGTAGATATCTTGGATATGAAGTTATTACTGATGCTTGTATTTGTAACTTCTAAGAGTTCCATCTATTTATTGTCTATTACTAACAAGACAATGTAGCTGCTCCAAGTCCACCGTGGACTGCTTATCAGACTTTTGGTTGTTTTTCTCTCTTCTAAATATGCTTTTCTACAATGCTTTCAGCCAATACGGTCACCTCTGGCACCTGGGGTCCTCATCACTGGGATTGTGCCATCAGAATCATCAATTTTTAAGAGTGCACTACATCCTTTGCGCCTCACATTTCGAACTGCTAGCGGTGGCAGTTGCAAGATTATTTTTAAGAAGGGAGATGACCTCAGGCAAGATCAATTGGTATACAGAAAAATCTTTTCCTTTCTTGTCACCTTATTAATTTTCTAGAGAAAGAGATGACAATGTTGAGGGGACTGAATCTTGTTCTGGAATTGTGAAACCGAATGCAACATAACAAGGATGACACAAAGGGGTCAGGGAGTTTAACTATGTCTTTATAAGGGAAACGATTCTGACTTCTGGTATTTGTATTAATTTGTTCTTGTAGGTTATTCAAATGGTATCTCTCATGGATCGATTGCTTAAGCTGGAGAATCTTGACCTCCACCTTACTCCATATAGAGTACTAGCAACAGGCCAAGATGAAGGAATGCTAGAATTCATTCCATCTAGTTCTTTAGCACAGGTTTGATAAGTATGAACTGAAAACAACCTCTATCTCTGTCATCGTCCTGTTCCATATTGAGGGCCAAACAGAATTTATGTTCTCTCATCTGATTGTGAACAAAAAGTGGCCATTAACATGTGTACGACCTTCCAAGTTTCATACTATCTATCCAACCCATAGTAACATTGTATTTTCTACTACCATTATCAGATCATGCTTTTTCCTTCACAGGCTATCTCACCAATTTGAGTCAATCTTGATAATGTTATCATATTTTAAATAAATATAGAAAAAATCTATTTAATATTAGTTGTTGCAAATTATTGGGCGAGTTTCAAAGCTCACCTTTTACAATTGTCAAAATCATCCAAAGATCCATATGTTCAATACTCTTAGAAGCATAATTTCACACCAAGCATTAGTTCATTATTATTTTTTTTTGGGGGGGGGGTAGGATTTGGTAGTGGGGAAGACTCGAATCCAGTTTGTGTTCAGGGGAAGGAGGGGCGGTACTATCAGGCTAATAGGCCTTTGGTCCTTTTAAGATATCTTTAGATTCACATCAGACGAGTGTCTTCAGGGTTCTTTCTGATGTTTAGTCATTTGATTTTTGGTCACTTGCTCAGGCTTTGATAAGTTGTTTGTTTTTCACGTTTTGTGGCACGTAACTATAAAGTGATTCTTATTGATGTCCAGATTCTGTCAGAGCATCGGAGCATAATAAGCTATCTGCAGAAGTTTCATCCTGACGAATATGGGCCATTTGGAATTACAGCTTCCTGCCTAGAAACATTTATGAAAAGCTGTGCTGGGTACTCTGTGATTACATACATACTGGGTATTGGAGACAGGTGATTATTGTAGATTATCGTACATCAGAGCTATTTAATTAGGCCCTGGCTGCTGAGTTCCCAAACCAAGGGGTGGCGATGGTGTCATTTCCATCCAAACTCCTAGTACACATTTTGAACTGCACTGCATGAATGAAATGTTAATTTCACCCTTTTACTGTTTTACCAGCCTAATAGCTTATAAATATATCTAACTCAAGTATCTGAACTATGCATAAAGTTAGTCAGATTTTAGCCTACAAGATCAATGATATCTTCCTCTTTAGTACCAGAATTGATGTACTTAGAATTTGGTGACTCTAATTGTTGAAGTTGACAATGATTGACAGTTGCCCCAACCTATAGTGGATTTGGAGTGTGTGCCTTGTGAATTATAAGGCACATGACTGTTGCTTCTGGATATTTCAATGCCTATTCTTGTAGATTTCAATAGGCTGTTGCTTCTGGAGATTTGGGGCTCCCTCTTGCAGCAAATTGACAACTGTCCTGTCATGACCCCCCCAAAATAAGGCAATGAAAAAAAAAGGTGGAACTATCATTTTGGCATGCGCTCCGTAAAGCTGCTGGCCTTAGAAGTTAGCATTCCAGATTCATCATGTTTTATGTACCAATGCTTCTCTTTTGCAGGCACTTAGACAACCTTCTTCTTAGGGACGATGGGTGCCTTTTCCATGTTGACTTTTGTTTTATCCTAGGCAGAGATCCTAAGCCATTTCCACCTCCTATGAAGCTTTGCAAGGAAATGGTTGAGGCTATGGGTGGAGCCGAAAAGTACTGAGTTTTAAGTATTTAGTGCTTAATGTGGTGGCATAGAAGTTAGTTGTAGATTGTTGAACAACTTTAAATTATTTATTTGTGTAGTTTGCATCTTTGCTAGAATCTCTATATTGTGTATGCAAGTTTGTGAACCATATGGCTAGTAATCGACCTTCTCTTGTTTCCTGTTCTGCAGCCAATACTACACTAGGTTCAAATCCTACTGTTGTGAAGCATACAACATACTCCGAAAATCTAGTAATCTAATTTTGAATTTGTTTCATCTGATGGTGGGTTCCAATATACCTGACATTGCTTGTTCTGATCCTGAAAAAGGCATTCTTAAGGTGCTTTATTTACTCTTATTTTTATTATTTTTAAAATTTTCAGTAAAATAGTTGCTATTTTCTTTGGATAGATTTGTAGGAATCTACAGTTCATTTCTGTTAGTAATTTTTCTTTTTTAATTATCTTCAAATCTGATCTGGATTGTTTTACCATTTCCAATTGATTATAGCTCCAAGAGAAGTTCCGCTTGGACCTAGATGATGAGGAATGCATACATTTCTTCCAGGATCTTATAAATGAAAGTGTTAGTGCATTGTTCCCCCAAATGGTTGAAACCATTCACAGATGGGCCCAATACTGGCGGTGATGTAGAAAAGAATTGAAATTTCCACTCCTTGTAAATAGCAGGTAATCTCTTTGTTTCTGTTTGTTGCGTGACATTCTTGCCATGGTTATGCATCCTCTTGTGGTTCAGCTCCATCTATAAACTTGCTACTTTTAAATATTCTGTCGAGAATATGCTTTAGAGAGATTTTTTTTTCTTCTGCCTTTCACATGTTTCCAATTGATATCCATAACCCACCCAATTCATGGGGTCCCAAAAGCATCTGATTGCTAGTAGATGAATGATAAAGAGAGAGCATTTTGGAATATGGCATTTATCTTTTCTGTAAGGTGGGGGAGCATGATACATACCGAATGTCTGGCCTAATGGTCTTGTCTAGGGAATACACATATATTATACTTAATCTTCTTTGGTGATCCTTATTTATTTATCCTACTGTTCCAGTGGCCCTTTTTGATGTTACTGCCATCTTACATACCCATGACTATAACTGATCCTTCATTGGTTACAGACATTGTGGCTTGGACAAATACTTGAATTTAGATATGGCTGTGGTCTTGCTATGTCTTCAGGGACTTTCTTTCCTTGTGCATTCTTGGCAATGACCTGAGTGGAGAAACTAAATGATGCTAATTAATCAATCATTTTCATTCGAAGTTGGATGAACAGGGTCCACAATGAACTGCTAAGCTAAACTTTGGCTCGGTCTCTCTCTCTCTCTCTCACAACCAAAGCTGCAGGTTTTATGTTTCCAACAACTGTAAATACCGGTATATTATACTTTTATTTCTCTCAAAGTGTAGTAGAACGAAAACATTGTATTTGATTAATTTATTAATATTAAGAAAAAAAATTCTTGTTTCATACTTCGGCCATAATAGCATACTGCATTTCCCTTTGCCACTGTGTTCTTGCTAACAGCATTTCTTTGAATGAAGAGATTTGGGGAAAACACTGGTTTAAAGCAAGAAATTAGATTTTCTTTTTTCTTTAATTTGGACAAAACATTCATGGTTCAGGATTGGGAGCATTTGATAACAAAAAGTGAAAAGGCCAAAAGCTAGATGTAAGCTTTTTAAGAGCATTTCTATCTCAATTCTTATTTTGTATTATTTGATATGTAACACTTCTAATTAAAGTGATTTTTTTTTGTCAAAAATATAAAATTTTACAAATAAAATTTATTTTCTTTTTTCCAAATAGAATTAAATTTACCAACTCGTCAATGATTTGTTCTACTGAAAATCTATTTAAGCTTAACTGAGTTTAATCTCATTTTTCCTTTTTCAAAAGTGCCCTACCAGAGCCCATAACAAATGATGAAAGTGGTCACAACTTTAACCCTCGTGAGAACATCATCCAACAATATAGCCGAAACTGTTGTTGGTTGTTTCTGAAACGTTAGAGACAAGGCATGTATGGGTTTTGGTGGTAGACATAGTCTCATGATTGATGAATAGATTTGAAATGTATGTTTATTTGTTCTGCTGCTCGGCAAGTGGTTGAGAAGGGTCTGGAGAAGGGAAAGGTAGCCATCCCTATTCATGTCAGTGTCACGGTACTTCCTTCTTCCCCCTTACAAATATAAAAGATTATACTTAAAAGACTTACTTTTAAACAAAACTCTACGCATATTCAAATTAAGATTAATCGAACATAACAAGAGGTTAAAAATACACACACACACACACACACACACACACACACACACAATACTTTCCTACTGACCTAAGCACCACCGCATTTAAAGCAAATATCTTTTAGTTATTAAGGTAATAATTAAAATGATTAAAATAAAAGAGGAAAATTGTGTAAAAAAGTCAAGGACGAAAGACAAATAAGAAGGCGTGTGACTTAAATTCTGACCTGTGGACGATCCTCACCTCATTCTCTCTCTCTCTCTCTCTCTCTCTCTCCAGTCCAGATCCTTCTTCATCGAATACCTCTTTTCAAGGTTAGAGGTTCTCTTGGCTCCTTCTTCAATTCCTGAATTTCAATTCTGTAATTATAGAATTTGGGTTTAACCTGGACTTATCATACATGAGCTTGTTGGGGTCGCTTTAGGGTTCGCTTTTTGCTTTCGGGGAAGGGGTTTTAACGCTTTGATATTGATATCATCATACGAAAATTGTCCGATCTGTTTGATCTCACTTATTGCTTGCTGGAGCTTCTGATTGTCTATGGATTTTTGTTATTCATGGTTCGATTTGATTTGGATCTGTTTCCTTACGATATTGTAAGGATGGTCTTCTATTCCTTTCGAGTTCTAATCGTGTAGCTTCAATCAGGGTCTGTTTGTAACTTCTTTGAAATGATTTGTACGAAACTTTTATTACGTTTTTGACAATGATTGAGAGTTGGAATTTTCGATTAGTTGTTGAATCATGACTGGGTTGTCTGATTTTTCATGGGGTGTTTGGAAATTTGCTTCCAAAACTGTATTGCGATTTGCAAATGTAGTATATCATCATTTCTTGTGCCAATTCAGGCATTACAGGGGTAATTTTTGTTGATTTCTTGTTTGGGTTATGTCTTTTTTGCTGAATTTGAGGCGGGGTTTGTCAATTGTAGGGATCTATAACCAGAAGCAGATATGGGTTTGTCATTTGCAAAACTTTTCAGCCGGCTTTTTGCCAAGAGAGAGATGCGTATTTTGATGGTTGGTCTTGATGCTGCTGGTAAGACCACTATTTTGTACAAGCTGAAGCTTGGAGAGATTGTGACAACGATCCCTACAATTGGTGAGCCTTGTGATCTCAAATCTGTAAATTTTAGTTGTTTAATTTTCATGATTTTGCCATAGCAAATTATATGTCGATTTTCTTTTCTAAGGTGGGAAACCCTTTACAATCTTTGATGTGTGATTTGAATTGTTTTTGTGCTGATTCTCATATCTCATGATCTGTAACCATTTTAAACAGTTTGGTTATTTCATGGATAAGAGTATTGCTTTTGAACGAATTGAAAGTTACTAAAAGAGTTACCTGCCATGGATGAATGATTGCTTTAGATATAATGGATGTGCTTGCTTTCTCGAGGGTTGGGTGGGAAAGAGAAAGGTCGTATTTCAATCTTGTTTTAGAATTCAAAGCGGAAAGGATTGAAGTTCCTAAATAAAGTAGTCTTTATTGCAAGGTTTCCATCTGTTGGTGCACTGTGAAGATTTGATGGTGATCATTCATGATTTTAGTGACTTGCAAGGAAAACAACATGAACTTGGGAAAGGAACGAATTGAGGATTCATCCACTACCATCAGACTAGGATGTTTTTCATTTATCTTTTAGCAATTATATTCCTTCATCAATGGAGAAGCATCCACTACTGGAAAGTCATCTTCTAATGTAAAATGAGGATAAATTTTTGGCTGTAAAGTGCGTAGCTGTGGGCATTTAGCAGGTTAACAGCTCATGGATTTTTTGTTGATAGGAGCTTTTCTTGAAGTGCCTGTATTTGGTCCTTGGTTGAAAGTGATTATGATAAGCGTATTTCAAATTATGGATCGTTCTGGAAAAGATCATTTTGGGAATATTAGGAACCTGAAACCTTATGTGAACTATTACAAGATAGTATAACAAGTGCTAAATTCTGCTTTATTTTATTGTGTGTCCAGACACTATCTTGTTACTTGGTTGTTGGATTTTCTTTCATCCTGCCTGATGAATAAACATTTTTTTTTATGCTAGCACAATTATACCATCATATCTGAACAAATGGCCATCATATGCAGGATTTAATGTGGAGACCGTGGAATACAAAAATATTAGTTTCACTGTGTGGGATGTTGGTGGCCAGGATAAGGTAGGTCTTTTCATTTTTCTCTCTAATTTCATATAAGAAATAAAGGCGTGTGTGGAATTTCTTTTTCTTTGTTCTTTTTTCTCTCTTTTGGCCATTGTTTCGTTATGTTTGACCACTTAAATATCTGTGAGGGTTTCTATGTCTAGCAAAGACTATGACACATGGTTATGGTGTGAGTTTAGAGCCGATCGATTTTTTAATTTTGGCTTACTTGTGCTGCTTTCCCCCACCCCCAGATTCGTCCCTTGTGGAGGCATTATTTTCAAAATACCCAGGGTCTTATATTTGTGGTGGATAGCAACGATAGGGACCGTATTGTTGAGGCAAGGGATGAGCTGCATAGGATGTTGAATGAGGTAAGTTATTTTCTTCAATCCCCCTGGGGTTCTGGCCCTTGTGGATCACCTTATTATCTTCTGAATTTTCAAGCTGTCTGTGTTGTAATATCTCTTGCTAGATATACTCAAGCAGCAATGTTTTGAGCTTTCAATTATTTTAAGTTTCCCATTTCTTGAAATATTGTCTCATAACCTACCCAACGTGTTCATGTGGTCATTGTATTAAGAAAGTTATAGTTGCAGTTGCAACTCCAGAGGGTGGGCAACTATGGACCCCTAATCAACATATCCATACTGGCTTCCATTTGGAGCACCCTGCATTAAGCCCTTCTGGTTGCTTTTGTAGTTCCAACTGGTTATCTGTCAGTGTCATTATTAGAATTGCTTCCCCCCCTTGTGGAGAGTGAGGGTGGGGACAGCCATAAGCATGGAGCGTATGGAATTGTGCGTATGTTCTAGTCTCTGAGTTGGATTCTTGATCTTCCTCATCAGACTTTTATGCCCAAGATTATTTTAGGGAAAGATATGATGGATCTTTGGAGTTTTAGTAATAATTCTATACTTTGTGTTGTGTGTTTCTATGAAGCTGTTGAGATTATTTTGTGTGGCATTACCTGGAATTGCTTATGGCTATCCCAGCCTACCACCAAAAAAAAAAAGAAAAAATCCTTTTATTTTTATTCCCTTTTTGAGGGGACGGGTAACCCTTCGGCTAAATTTCTGAATTAGCTTTATTAAGAATTTTCACTTGTTGAGGTTCATTATGATTTGGAGAGCATCTCATAGTTGTCACCATTTTTGAAACCTAAGAAAAGTAAATGAAAGGTTATGGAGACCAATGTATTTATGCAACCATAATGTTGTATTCTTCAAAACTTGTGCAATGTTTTAGATTGGTCTAGATATCATCAACGCAGTGCACAGACGATGGTACTCGGTATGATTTGCCCATTGGTCTCTTGATTGAAAATCAAATTTAAACCTCTACACTGATGACCAAGTTTCTTTCAACTGCTTCATTAGCTTTTTGTCCAAGACTGCTATGTGAGATACCTAGCTAGAAAACCACTATCAATTCTGTTCATGGAAATAAGAAGATCCTTTGCCTTTAAAGAATGACTATTGATGCATGAGTTTTAGTTAGATATTTTATGTTTCAAGTAGTTTTGTTTCCATTGCTTAGAGTTTGGAACTAAATAAGACTGAAGTTCATTTCGTTTTAAGTGAATTCTATGATTTAGTTCATTCACCAAATAACTTTGTTGTTTGGACTACATCATTAAGACAGTAGTATTCATCGAATTTCTTTTAATAAGAACAGAAAATTTATTCACAATCAGTCACCAATGAAGTTCTTTAGCAAAAATAACAAAAGATATTGGAAGAGGAAGGGCAGTTAGTAAACTTAAAAGATTCATCTTTTAGTCAATTAATAAATAAAGAGTGCGTCTTACTAATTCTAATATGGTTCATTTGTATATCATCTTAAAAATGAGACGATTTTAATTGTTCATTTTTTTGGAAGAGTCAGAGTTGCTCTCTACAATTTTCTTAAACTTCCAAATGTTAAAAGTATAGAATTGAATTGATTTCTCGAGCAAATGTGGAATTCATTTGGTCCCGGATACAACAGTGTAGTAATCGGTCAGATGTGTTGAGACCAAGTTTTTTTATATCTGGATCTAGGATGAGCTTCGTGATGCAGTGTTGCTAGTATTTGCCAACAAACAAGATCTTCCCAATGCAATGAATGCTGCTGAGATAACCGATAAGCTTGGCCTTCACTCTCTGAGGCAGCGTCACTGGTAAATTTTCTCCTTGCCTACATTTATGGTCAAATTATTGTATGTTTTTATGGTCCTATTATTAGGTCTATGTAATATGTTGTTCTGCTGATTTCCAGGTACATCCAGAGCACTTGCGCAACCTCTGGGGAGGGGCTTTATGAAGGGTTGGATTGGCTTTCCAACAATATTGCCACCAAGGCAAGCACTTCAATGCCTCATCTTTCTAAATTTTATTCAGTGCATATATCCTAGTCCAAGACAAGATTAGCAGCACCCATTGTGGCTTAGATTTCAGTGACAGAAGCGTGCACCATCAAATAAAATATGGTTTTGAATAGAAGCATGGAGGCTTCTTATTTTGCCATGACGCATACCTATTGTTGAATATTTTGCTTTTGGATGAAGTTGTTTATTTTGTCAGCTCTAAAAGGCCATATTTCTGCCCTCAGCTCCTCTGCAGCTCTCCCCATTACCCTTCCTGCTCCAGCAATAAATAAATAAACTAGGATCAAATGCCATTTGTAAAGAATAAAGAATGCTAAAGAAAAGACACACTGGTTTTGTTAGTCACTATGGTGTAGAGAAGGCTAGATCTTTAAATGTTTTCCCATCTTAGTCTCTATTTTCTTCCTGTTTTATTTGTTTATCTGATTTCAGATTCCCGATATTTTTTCATGCTTGCAGGCATGAATCCATTGAAAACTAGTTCTCATGGATGGTGGCAATCCTGGATGCAGGGGTGAATATTATCTAGTCCTTTTTTGTTTTCATGCTTTTGACATATTGGCTTGTGACTGAAATTTTCACGATAAGTAATTAGCAGATAATTTTGGGCTATTTGTTTATGGCCATATTGGAATAGAAGACTGGTTATTTGGTAATGTAAATTTTTTTTTCTTTTTTTTTTTTGAAAAAAGAAATCCTTTTCTCAAGGGTCTTGCTTTCCAACTTCTAGCCCTAATCGAGACCAATTTGGTTTATCCATCTCTCTTTCCTTTTTTTTCTCTGTCTGTGGGTATATATTTTTCTCATGATTCCTGTGCCCGGCATTGTTATCTCTTTTAGGTATTTACCATAAGGGCTTCCATTAACTTCAAAAATTTTCTGCTCGACTGATTGCTTTTTACTTTTGGTTGTACAAGGATTTGATCTTAGGATCATCAGGTTGAGATGGGGTTTGTACCATTAGGTTGTATCTTTGGGACTGCTTGACTTATTGCTATTGTGTGTATGGGGAAGTCTGTGATAAATGGCAGCTTCTCGAAGTACTTGTGGTTTTACATTTGCTCACCGTTTGGGCTGGATGAGCTGCCTTAATATGATCATGCCTCCGATATGAGTAACTTTTTCAACTACAGGCGGAGAAAGTAAAATATTAGTCAATTTCCAGTTTCATCAATGAATCAAAAGGGTTTACTGAATAAATGTTGAAATTTAAGTTCACTTTGAAAAAGAATTTATTGGAAGTCGAACTATATACGAAGAAAATTAAAAATAATTAGAATTCTTACTGCGCAAATACCTAGAATAGACTAGACGTGCCTCGTAAATTGTTTCAAATTGTTGATTAAAAAGAAAAAACCAACAAGGTCTGTCCTAATTTTTTTCACTTTTTTTTTCTTTTTTCTATGAAAATTTGAAATGGTTTTGCAAACTAAAATTCTATAGTTTTTTGTTTGGTATGAACCGAATAGGGTTACAAGTATATCCCAAATTCATAGCTTACAGTTATTAAATATTTAAAATTTAATCTTTCTACTTCTTAACATCTTAATTGGAATTTGTCTAATACCCTTTAAATGAATCACAATAATCCATCATCTTTAATTTTTTATTTTTAAATTAGTTTGAATAATATGTCCGACCCAGTGAAGTAACCGGGTCGGGCCGGTAGCGGTTTCTAGGCCAGACCGGGCCGGTTCCCATTTTTTTCCTTGTGGAACCGGCCCGGCCCGCTGAACCGGAACCGGCGGTTCCTGGCCGGGCCGGTTCAGGGCCGGGCCCGGTTCGTTTTTTTTTTTTTTTTTTTCTTTCTATTGCGTTTTTCTAAATTTTTTTTTCTAACTATATTGTTTAATTCCATTTTAATTTTATAACTCCATTTTTTTTAACTTTGTTTTTTTTTTAATTAACTTTTGATAATTCACTTGTAATTAAAAATTAGAGACACAAGATTTTTAGAGTGATTCCACCGAATTCGGTATACGTTCACTACCAAGTTCATCACTTGGATTTTTAAATCCACTATTTTTTTTACATTATTTTGATAATTACATCACTTTGATTTTTTTTTCTATTTAAAATGACTTGTAAACAAAAGGAAAATATTAATATTATTATTATTATTATTATTCTTCTTCTTCTTCAACTTCTTGTTCATCATTTTCCGAGACTTTGATAATTTCTTGCATTCTTTTTTTTGCATCCTTCCAATCTTTAATGCATATTAAAGTTTCTAAAGTGTCGTCCGCTAAATTTGTACGTTTTTCGGTTAACACTCGACCACCTGCACTAAAAGCACTTTCGGATGGTACTGTGGATACCGGAGGGGTTAGTACATCTTTAGCCACTTGGGCCAAAATTGGATAATATGATGCATTATTTTTCCACCAACCTAATATATCATATAAATCTATATCATCAAAACCTTCTAATTTAGGTGTTTGTTTATATAAAAGTAATTCATTAAATGATGATGAAGAAATTCTTTGTTTTTTTCCTAACATGTGTAAGGGATTAAATGAAAATGAAGATGATTGAATACTATTACTACTACTACTAGCTATATGATCGGGAATTTCAAAAAATGGAGGAAGATGAAATTGTTGAGAAGATTGTGAAGAGTGTGTTCCGGCCATTTTATAAAAAAATTAAGATTAAAATTTTTAAAATAATATATACGATAAAATTTTTTAAAGAAAATTTAAAATTAAATTTTTTAAAAAAATAATACAAATGTAATGCAAATGCAAAAAAATAAATATGCAAAAAATTTAAATATACCGATTTGACGAATACCGCAGTTGTTTTTCACAAAATCTTGAATGAACTCCCAACCTTGAAATCTTCTCAAATCTTGATTAATGTAGATAATGGGGTATAAGGTGATGAAATAGTGTAAATTTTGATGGAAATGGTGTAAAATTTAATGGAAATGGTAAAAAAAATGGTGTAGGTAATGTGGTATAAGAGAATAGAAATTGTGTAAAAATTGGTGGAAATGTAAATAATGGAGAAAATGAAAATGCTGTATAAGGTGATGAAATGGTGTAAATTTTGATGGAAATGGTGTAAAATTTAATGGAAATGTAAATAATTGTGGAAATGTAGATAATGGAAAAAAATGAAAATGGTGTATAAGGTGATGAAATGGTGTAAAAATTGATGGAAATGGTGTAAATAATAGTGTAGAAAATGATGGAAATGATATAAAAAATGGTAATACAAAGGAAATAATAATGAGAGAATGTAGTAATATTGAGAGAATGTAGATGTGAGAGAGAAAAAGAGATTTTGTTGTGGAGATTTTGGAAATGGGGTATAAGGTATTTATAGGAAAATTTTTTGACCCTATGGACCAAAATAACCTCAAAAGTAGCCGTTTTATAGCTGTTGGGAGGGGTAAAATTGGAAAAAAAATTTCAAAATTAAAAAAAAAGGGAGAAATTTGAACCGGAACTGGCCGGGCCTGTTCCGTGCCCGAACCGGCGGTTCCAGCCGGTTCAGGTCCGGTTCCGTGCCGGTTCCGGGCCTGGGCCCGGGCCGGTTCCATGCCGGTTCCGGGCCGGTTCCCGGTTCAATTTTTTTGAACCGGCCCGGCCCGCTACAGGAAACAGTTCCGGGCCGGGCCGGTTTACTGTAGCCTTGGGTCGGTTCCGGTTTCGGGCTTGACCCGGGCCAGTTGGGCCGGTTTTCGGGCCCAAACCGGCCCGGTTCCAGTCTAGTCCCACCCATGAGAGAAATCCTAAAAAAAAAAAAAAAATCCTTCAAAACGGATCCTCCAATTCTTTCAGTTATTATTATTTATTTTTGGGGATAAGTTTATAAATTTTTTTATTTGTATGATGTTTTGTACACCGTCATGAGGTTTTATCCTGATTAATCTAGATTGATTACAGTGACTCCTTTAGAAAGATAAATTTTTTAATGAGAAATGTTATATATATATATATATATATACACACGAGGGTCTGATACTTCCGTAAGAATCGAACCTCGGATGAAAATGGAGCACTTGTGCGGCATTTAGAGATGAGTCAAGCCGGCACTTGTGCGGCATTTAGAGATGAGTCAAACCGACTCTCCCCTTTAAGTTTCTAATTTTTGAGCTCCAATGAAAATGGAGCACGTGTGAAGCATTTGGAGAAGAGTCAAACCGACTCTCCCCTGAGCCAAACCGACTCTTCCCACCCTTACTTATAAATACTAAAACCGAACTCCTAATTCAGTTCAACTGCTCCATTTGTTGAGTGAATCTAAAAATGCTTCGACAAAGTGCTGGAAAAATTGTAGGGTTAGGGTTTGTTCAAGAAAGAGCGACCCTATCATCTTCGTCTTCAAAATCCCCGCTGCTTCCTCTTCAGCGTCTCTACCACGAGCGCGTCGTCAATCTCTACAACCACCCTCGCAATGTCGGCTCCTTCGGGAAGGATGATCCCTCCGTCGGCACTGGTCTCGTCGGAGCTCCTGCTTGCGGCGATGTCATGAATTCAGGTTAAGTTCGATGAGCAATCTGGGAAGATCGTCGATGCTCGTTTCAAGACCTTTGGTTGTGGATCCGCCATTGCCTCTTCTTCTCTCGGTTTGCCTCTTTCATTTCACTGATTAATTTCTGTAATTTGTAGATTTGTAAAGTTTTGTGAATTAGGGTTTTGTTTGTGTTGTTTATTTTTTGCAGCTACTGAATGGGTGAAGGGAAAGGGAATGGAGGAGGCTCCATCCATTAAGAATTCGTGAGCCCTCTTTGATTTACTTTGCGCATATGTGATCTGAATGAGTCTTAATGTGGTTTGAATGGGACAAAAAAGTTATTCAAGATTACTTGTACTTAGTTATTCCATGGAGATCTTCTTTATGATGCATGCGCATGATGTTTGTGATACTTTGTTATGGACATTAGACATACCTGTGTTGTACGAACATATTCTTCTGTAGTTGCAACAAGTAATATAACTATGTGAATGACACATGTTGAACATTTACAGAGAAGCAAGATATACGGAGGTATACCATGCTTTCAATTATAATTGTTTTCAAGCATATATTGTTGATTATGAGTTCTTGTATTTGGGAATTTGTTTTGTCCTTATTCATGAGATCCTAAACAAGAAGTCTGTCAATATCTTCAACGTTTACATTTAGGGAAATTCGTTGTGTATGTGTGTGCTTGTTATTGACTTGCTCCAATACAAGGATGCCCTTAGATAGCTTGTCCGGTGTCAGTGATATTTATTACTCTACACTCACCGGTCTTTATCTATCTGCAAGTGGGCATGTGCGAAGTTCCCTCATTTGTTTTTCTGTTTGCCTACAATACCAATTTTTGTAGTGTTACCATTTCTTAGTTGAGATTCCTAGATCAAGAAGTGTGTGGGAAATCATGATTGTTAGTTGGACTAGGCTTTTGATGATATATTAATTATATTGTTTGTAAGAAGTTAGATTTTCACCAAAATTGCATGCCCAATGCCTTAAAACTCATAATTTAAGAATTCAGAACACATGCCAAAGAGTCCCAAAGAAGCATCTCTTGTATGTCCATGTCTTCCTGTGCTAATGAAGCATTGGACATGTTCTTGCTGTTTTTCAGTATGGGTTTGTTACCTTTTTCTCCCCTGTTTGTTGTCTGGTGCTTCATGTCTCAGTTTCCAAGAGAGAAACTAAGCAGATCTTCCTATTGTTAAGCAGGAATCTGCTTACAGGTTGCTTTAATTTCATGTTAATTTTTTACTTATTAAAGTTCCAACTTTTTTTGAGTATGAAGGTCCTCTCTTTTCCACCATGGAGATGCTTTGGAGCATGATAAGTAATTTAAATTGCAAGGCAAACTTCGAGAGCGGAGGGAGAAGGAGGGAGTTCTTATGAAGTTTGATTCTTTTCATGTAATTTGGAATCCGAGCAAATTGTTCAAATTCCTCATGTAATAAAGTTGATTACACTATTGAGTATCATTATGGTCTGGATGTTTGACGTTAGACTGGCTCTAATATCTAGAACCCAATATTTTAGTAATCTATACCTGGACATTTTTGCTTTGAGAAATCGTCCAATTATGAAGTGAAATCCATCTTATTGTTCTTACCCAGAAAAATGAGATTTCATGTTATTGTTTGAACACATTTGTTTGATCCCTAGTCTTCGATCTCTATTCAATTTTTGTCAATACTTTCTTGTAAATTTTTTTTATGCTGCTTGTTTTTCATTTTTTTTTTTTGACACATCAATTTTATGAAATGAAGGGAAATTGCCAAGCATCTCTCTCTTCCACCTGTGAAGCTGCATTGCAGCATGCTGGCAGAGGATGCCATTAAAGCAGCAGTGAAGGATTATGAGTCTAAGCAAGCAAAACAAGGCACAAGTGCTTGAAATATAGATGTCGAGAAGGCTGCTGATGCTTAGAAGTCCTTGTGTTTGTAATGAAGGCTACAGTTGATCTGCAAGGGATGACTCAGAGTATTGTAAGAGCTAAAACCACAGTTCTCCGCCTGTATATTTGTTGCATCTGTAAAGTATGTGACAACGGCGGCCCCTGCAATGACATATAGCAGTCTCAAAGCAACTGCTTGCAAGTTATAAAAATCCATGAATCCAATAAATAGCAGTTACAAGTTTCTGGTCTGGTTTTCAATGTGTTGATGGACCTGCTTGTATTGTATATGTGTGAGTTACTTGAATCCGAATAACACCATTTTCCCTATAAGTTGATTCTTCTTGTTAATTGATGAATTCTAACAGTTGCGTGAAGTGGTGGTGTCTATAATATTGATTCAAAGGTGAATTACATTGGCTGCTTTCACCCCCCCCCCCCAAAACCAAAAAAAAAAGAAAAAATCTATGGAAAGGGTTTCAGTTCTGTTCAAGGGACTTTTATACGGAGTAAATAAAACTGAATGGGAACTTTCGGGGATTCTGGAGGAGAGTCTATCTTTACAGGGAAAGATTCAGAAATGGAAAGGGTTCTATTTGCTGGCGTCTTCAAAACGTGCATAATTGGAGATTTAAGCATTGTCTTGGGCTATAATTTTTGTGATGGATCAGGATTTACATTTGAACCAGAGAGAGAGAGAGAGAGAGAGAGAGCAGATGGCCATTTTACCTCTGCCATAGACTAGGAGTGGAGGTTCAAAATGACCTCACCTGAGTCACCTTTTTTTTTTTTGGGACAAGCGAAAAAAAAAAAAGAAAAAACCATGAAAGGAATTTGGCGGTTGATGAGTAAAATGCGGGGCTTTGTTATTCAGTAACGTATTTCTTGAGGGAATTCAACAGGGGTTTTCAATTTTCATAAAAAAAATGTTCTTGAAATGATTTTTCAATTTAATTTTAAATTCAATCTTTTCGGAATTAAAAAAAAAAAATCTTTGTATCCTATTCCCTCGATAAATTAACTTCTTAATCTATGTATCTCTTCATTTTTCCTTCTTAACTTTCTATTTTCTTAATATTTCCATTTCTTTATAATTTAATTTTTTATTATTTTCTTTTTATCTTAAATATTTGATTACTTTGTTTTATATAAAAGATCTGAAATCGAGATTTCAAAAAAAAAAATTGATATAAATTGATTTATAACCTGTTGATCAGATATTTCGACTATTATCCATCTTTCCCTGTACATCAGAGAATATCAAATTGGTTTTATCAACGTAACCAAATAGCAACGGGAATAAATTCTCAAGTTGATACAGTGAGTTCGTTGAGGGATGGGGAGACATTTGGGACTTTTCCTCGTTTCTTTGGAATGAGAAAACCAATCCTACGGCTGTAAATGTCCGACCGTTACTTCTCCATTTCATTTTTGACTTTCTATTTCTTTGTGAAATTCATTAGAGACTTTCTATTTCTTCCCCCCCCCCCCTCCAGTTTTTTCTTATAAAGATGCGATTGGATTTAAATTTTTCCTTTGATTCAGAATCAGAGAGAGAGAGACTGAGAAGTCTCTTCAAGGGCGTCAATCTTTCAACAAGAACGGGGACAAGGTCTAGTCCTCTTCTTTCTTGGCCCTAGTTGTCAACGACTAACTTTTTGTTCAACGATTCACATGTTCAACGTTTCAAAATTTCCCAGATACGCAAACTGATGGTTAGGATTTTTGTGAATTAGGTTTTCTCTCCACCTTGGTTTGCCTATTAGGGTTTTCGCCTCCTTGATTAAATTTTCACAGTATCTGACTATGTGACATTAAGTATATATTGTCTTTTAATTTGGTATTTTTCTAGATCATTAATTGGTTTCAGAAGTTTGGAGATTGAGTGTTTTTTCTGCTTGAATGGTTTGCGGTTTGATGTTCGTTCCTTGAATCAATACTTTTTTTAAAAGGTTTTTTTAGCTATTTATTGGTTCCTTAAACTAGGTCGTATTGTTTAATATGCGAGGCTTTGGAATTCCTGCATTATACTAATGATTGCCATTTTCCCCATACATGATTCAGTTTGTATTATTCTTGCTTTAATTGTTATGGATTTCTCGAATTATAAGTTTTCATTTGGCAAATCCTCAGTACATTCAAATTTTCATGCTGTTGATCAACCCCATTAGCATAAAGAATCTGGGATGTTCAGCTTCTCATCTCAATAGGTCAGATCACTGATCAACTCACCCCTGCACCAGGTAAAAAATTTCTGTATCTGCTCCCCCCCGCCCAAATTATTGTCTATGTGAAATGCGGATGACAGTATGGAATGCAGGGATTTTTATTTACCATTTTTCATGGTTGTGTTGGATATATTGTCCAGCATCCAGCGGGGTGGCCCAAACTGATTCTTTCTGTAATGATCGTGAGATGTAAGGAGGGAAAAATAGAAGGATATTGTAAGGAAAGTTGTTATAGAATTAGTTAGGAGCAGTTGGGGTTTCTAACTGAATTATTAATCTACGGCTGGGCAGTTAGAATAAGGAGTGAGGTATAAATGTAATAGCATGTACCTGTTGCAGAACAAGAATCTGATAGTTTCAGTTTTTCCCTTCTTCCTCTGCTTCTTCTTCTCATTCTCTTCTCTGTCTCTCTCTTCCCTCCCTAACTCTGCTCTCTTACTCTTCTGTTCCTCTCCCTCAGTCTTCATCACTCCCTGCATATCGACTCCACAGCCTGCAGTTTGGCACCAGAAGAAGTCACATTCATAACAAGTGGTATCAGAGCAGTAGATTCTCGGCAACAAAGCATTCAATGGCAGATAGTACTCGATACAAAACTATGGAAGATCAGATCAGGAAGCAAGAACAGAAGATGCAAGAGCTGTCGAATGGAATGCAAGAACATAAGCTGTAGTCTGACAAGAAGCTTGACAATATTGAAAGAAAAATAGAAGGTATGTATCAAAGATTGGATGAGCAAAATCAAAGGATAGAGGCCTTTATGACTAGTATAGAAGTTAAATTTGGTTCAAATTACCAAAGATGGAATCAAGATAAAATGGAAGAAACAGAAGTTGATCGAAATTCTAAGACTCCTATACTACCTACACCAACTGAAGGTAGGATCAGAGTAGAATCTGTTTCTCAGGCAACCAGAAAAGAACCAGTGAACAAAGTATATTGTGCTAATCCACCAAAGCTTGAACTTCCTATATTTGTAGGAGAGAATCCTAGGGTATGGTTGAGGAAATGTCAGAAATTTTTCAATGTCTATCAAATTCCTGCACAGGCATGGATTGATACTATAGAAATGTACCTTGAAGGAAAAGCTGAGATTTGGTTTCAAGGTCTTAAGCTAGTCAGACAGGACATTAGTTGGACAGACTTTTCTACACAACTTTCCTTACAATATCCTTCTATTTTTCCCTCCTTACATCTCACGATCATTACACTTTCATGGTCGAATGCTTTGTTATTATCATGAATTGTATTCATCCCTCTTATTTGGGATGTCCATAGTCGATGTTCTGGCCTTCTGTTGAGGATTGCTAAATGTTTTGCTTTTCAACCATGCAACCTATTTGAAACCCTTGAGGGAACTGATATGTGAGCAGTGAAGAAGAAGCACTTAAGTGGCCCTATTTTCATTGTGTGGAAGCTGGCTGGCATAGATTGCTATTTTCTTTGTCTTGTGTGTTTTTGTTTCTGTTTTTTGTTTTTTAAAGTCAATTTTTGCAATTTATAATGTGTGTCATATGGTGTTTACTGTCTTTAGGATCATGATTATGCCTTCCCTGATAATTAATGAAAGACAATGTAAAAATCTGGGTAACTGGTTAGGGCAAATTAGGGAAACTAAAATATGGATGAAGTATGGATTTACCAATCAGTTAACTTGGACCACTGATGCAAACCTGAGCCAATTAAGCAATAGCCTCTTATTAGTGAGTTGTCCAATTGTTTTTGATCGAAAGACTAAGCATGGCAATAAATCACTTTGCAAGGAAAATTATGAGAATTTACTCATACCAACGGTGGTCATATACGTTTCCTTTATGACGGAACTACTTCATTGGACTAGTTTTGGAATATGATGTTCTTTTATTAGCTTAAATCTAATAGGAAACACTAAAATATGAACCAAGTTTAAGTTTGAAATCATTGTAGTCTCTAAAATTTTAGCTTGGTGGCCAACGTGATGCCATTTGTGTAAATCTTAGCTTGCCAACTTGACAATAATATATAGGAGTATCATGAGAACTTGTTGGAGCATGCACAAACACATAAGCTACATTTATGGTGACAAGACAAGATCCAACTTTGCAAGGACAATTTGAACTTCCTTGGCAACACTAGAACACGAATATATCTTTAGATCATTGCCCTCCTAATATTTGCTTAGTTCCCAATCTATTTGATGTTCTTTTATGTAAGCGTAAGTTTGTCAAATGAATAATATTCTGTAAAAAGATATTAAAATTTGCTTGGTGTATGTAGGTAAGTGGACTTATTTTTGTGTGACTGAATTTGAATTTATTTTGATTTTAAGTAGTTTAAAATTGTTTAACTTTATATGATTTAAGGTTCTATGGCTATTCCTCGTCTATATGGGCAATATTTTCATTTGTTTCTCTTGTTGATTTGTAAGGATCAAAATTTATATTTAGTATTCGACTTGACTTTGAAATATTTATTTATAAACAAGTAAAGCACATTGTAAAGCATGAAAAAACAAATTGTTTCTTTTCATTTTACTTTTTGTGGTGTTGGGAGTTGAGGCAGAAGCTAGTTTGGTAAGTATGCCAAGGAAAGAGAAGTAGATTTATTTGGATCTCAAGCATGATTAAGAAATAAGCCCCTCCCAGAGATGGTAAAAATATGTGAACCTCATGTTGAAAATACACATGTATGCCGGGCCATGTCTTTATGTAGCTTGGTGCATAGCAATTTTGAACTATCCTGTGGAACTTTGAGCTTTAGGACTTCATATTTGATGCGCTGATTTGAGTTAGAGGTATAATTTGAGAGAGAGAGAGAGAGAGAGAGAGAGAGAGAGAGAGAGAGAGAGAGAGAGAGGAGCTTTATGCAAGTTGCAGTAGTCATAGGATGTGAGGCTGAGCATGGCCTGTTGGTTTTGTACACAAACTCTACTCTGTGTTGTCTTTGTTTTTATTGGGCATTATATGCTAAAGCAAATGAGACTTCACACTGCATTACAAGTATGAGGTGTGGGTTCAATTTGAGTGGGCAGTCTCCAACAGGCAATTGGCGAAGGTCTTTACTGGAATTCCCCCTTGGGTCTCTTCTAGTCCCCAAAGAGTTTCAGGGCCCTCGATTTTAAGAAACAGCGTGTGGTCTACTTGGAACAAACATCTCCCCCTCTCTCTCTCTAGCCCTCCCTCCCCCCTCCCTCCCTGCCCCCCCCCCCACAGAATTCAATGTGGATTTCCTTTTTTCGGTTTCATATAATTGCTTGGTCTTTGGTATTTTGTATTCCTACTAATTAAAAGTTGTGGGCACTGGACACACAAAAATTAGAAATGATGTATCAGTGTTAGGGGTTGGGGTATGCGCGATATGTACAAGGATGCTGCTTGGTACATAATTCTCTATGATAGATTTGACAGAAGAGCTTATGATAGCTTTTTGATGAAAAATAATTTTATATAAAAAATTTACCCTCATTGTTACTTGAAAAAAAATATCAAATAAAACTTTTCATCGATACGAATTCTTACAATAATCTTAAATTATATTTATATGGATTTGTCACTAATTCTAGACTAACTATAGCAAAAGGATTTACAATCTCGTGGGAATAAACCAAGTTTTTGATCATGAGTGGGAAGATCAATCACTTCGTGGTTTTATTGGCTTGTGTAACGTGGGCTTTAGTTGAGCTAAAGTACCTTTGCATGCCCCTCTTGGGTGGTGCATGTGAATAACTCTTGCCTCATCCTGATTTAGTTGGTTTGCATGTAATCAAAACTTATCCAATCTAATTCATGCACATACGCATACACATCTTGTGATGAGTTCTTGATTCCCTGCGTTCTCTCTTTTGCTTGTCAAAAGTACTCCACACCTTTCAAATTGGAAGGGGAGCTTTATAATATGTCTGTCATGAAAAAATGAGGTTGGGATGGTATCTATAACCTCCATCAATCAACCCCATCTATTTCTTTAAAGGAAGGCCGTTGCCGTGATCATCAACCTCACGGCGGAATCTCGTTATCTTCTTTGTCATCACTACAATAATTCAGAAGGATCCAAAGCAAAAGGCATTTGGTATCACCACCTCTCTCGTTTTTCCTATGTGTGGTTTCCCATCTATTTCATGTCCATTTTTCCACTCTAGAATTGGGTGGTGAAGGAATGTTCCATGGTCAATGTCACGAATTCGATCAAGAATACCAAAGTCAGACTACTACTATTACTGAGAGAGGGGAAAATGACCATGACACCCGGAATTTGGCTTGCATTTCAATTTCATTTCTCATGCATTTAAGGTGTATTTAAGGAGATCAAGAATACAAAGACACACCCAGGAACCAAAGGCAAAGTAGGGTGGCATTTGCTAGTTTACTTTTCCCAAACTCCTCACACCAATTCCACTGAGCCCTCTCTAGTACAAGTTTTTCCGGCACAAATCCTAAAGCAATCTCTAATTATAATTTTCTAACCAGCACCATGGCCCCAGAAGTGCCGGTAAATGTGTTTTCTAGCTCTAAAGTATCAAATAATATAGGGTACTCCAAAAGGGCATATGTGACTTTTTTGGCCGGTAATGGGGATTATGTTAAGGGTGTGGTCGGATTGGCTAAGGGGTTGCGGAAGGTGAATAGCTCATATCCCCTGGTGGTTGCGATGTTGCCTGATGTACCTGAGGAACACCGCGAAATCTTAAGGTCTCAGGGTTGTATTGTTCGGGAGATTGAGCCTATTTACCCTCCAGAGAACCAAATTCAATTTGCTATGGCTTATTATGTCATTAACTACTCCAAGCTGCGCATATGGAATGTGAGTATATCCTTAAAGACTTTATATATATATATAACCGATCGTTATTCAAAATTATGTTCCGACTAACCCGTTTCGAGTATTGTCGGATTTAATTTTAAAAAAATTCTCCTAACGTAATTTTTTTCATTTTTAAGTTTCAAATCCGTTAAGAGATCTAGAACCCTTGCCCACTGTCTCAACCATCCCTTGGTATACCCTTTAAGACACTATAAACACACACACTTAGGTAAAATTAATACTACATTTAAGACCATTACTTTGAATATCCATGACCATTACTTGTCTTTTGGAATTCAGTTTTAATTAGTCCACCTTACATTCATGTAGCTGATTAGAAAACCACCGTATTTCCAAAGAGAACCTGTCATTTTCATTTTCACTTATTGTCTTTTAAGGACTTTTAGGAGCTGTATATTTAGAGAGATCATTTTTTGTTTATCCAAAATAAATTATTGTAGTGCAAAAAATTTAAAACGGTGCTTCGACTAAAGAACTGAACCATATTTTATACTAAAATAATATGTAAAATGGTTTTAAATTATTTTTGACAATATAGAGTTGCAAAATAGGAAATTAAAAAACTCACCCTTTATTTTCGGAAAAAGAAACACTGTATTTGATCACAATTTTCGGGTTTTCTAAAATTTTTAAATACAAGCATAGAAAATAAGATTATTTTCTGTAACTAAACTGTCTGTTATCATTTTTACATCAAAAAGAAATTATCAAAAAACTTGTGCAAAACTATATAATTGCAATGTAAAATCAAAAATTTATGTTAGGGGGTGTGATAAAGATTATAATTTTTAGATAAATAGTAGTTTTAAAAGATTTCTTCATCTTTATAAGGTTTTAGTGATTTTTGAGATTTTTACCGAATAACAAAAGTATATATATTATTATTTTTTTAAATCCCTGCATTAGTCAACTAACTATGAGAATTCAAACATGAGAAATTGGTAATCAAATTAGTTTGTTCATAACTTGAACATTAGAGTTTTTTTCTTTTTTGGTGCGTTGGACTTGGTCCACCGCAATTAGGGGGAATTCATGGTAATGTAGTTTTCTTTATTCTCAAGTCTTAAACCCAAGTTATTATTTAAGGGATCTAACGTTCTTCCCGCTAGACGACGATAACTTGCATAGTTTCCTAAATGTTTGAAATTGTGTTTGCAGTTTGAGGAATACAGCAAGATGATCTATTTGGATGCTGATATTCAAGTGTATGACAATATTGATCATCTCTTTGACACACCGGACGGCTACTTCTATGCCGTGATGGACTGCTTTTGTGAGAAGACATGGAGTCACTCTCCTCAATACTCAATAGGGTATTGCCAGCAATGCCCTGATAAGGTCAAATGGCCTGTGGAGATGGGGTCTCCTCCTCCCTTGTACTTCAATGCTGGCATGTTTGTGTTTGAGCCTAGCCGTTTAACCTATGAAAACCTTCTACACACTCTTCAGATCACTCCTCCAACACCCTTTTCTGAGCAAGTAAGCTTAAACGCCCTTATGCATCCATAATTTTTTTCTGCCTTTATATCTTTTAAATTGGGGAGGAATTTCACCTATACATATACTGACGAATATATATTTATACATTATATAAAGTAATTGTTGAGTTAGATATTTCAATGTTCCATGCATTGAATACAAAATGTGAAATCTATATTAAGGATGATATTGATGGGGGTGAAAGTGAAGCTAGTGATGCATATAAAATCATGAAAAATAATATAATATACAACTTATTGTTGAATATTCTTGGTATATACATATATGGTTGTATAATATTCATCAGCAATAACAATCACTCTAGAAGAAAATTCTTCAAAGATAACATCAAGTTGTATAAAGTAATTGTCGAGTTACATATTTCAATTTTCCATGCAAGGAATACAAAATGTGGAATCTCCATCAAGGATGATAATGATGGGGTGAAAGTGAAGCTAGTGATGCATATAATATGCAACTTGTGGTTTTTGAATATTCTTTGTATATATGTATGGTTGTATATCAATGGTCAATTGGTCTAAATTTTATAACTAAGGTAACGAATTCGACTTACGATTTGAGTATGAAATAAACTATATTGGGAGGGTAATCCCTTAAATAGGTCACTGTAAGTCCCGAACCGAATTAATTAGAATATGACTCCGTATACCAGCTGGTATATTACAAAAAAAATATATGGTTGTATGATATTCATTAGCGATCACAATCATACTAGAAGAAAATTGAAAAGCGAACATCAATTTGTATTTTCTTACTAAATATAAACCAATAATGTTTTATCTATGACAGGATTTCTTGAACATGTTTTTCCAACAAACATACAAGCCTATTCCTCTGGTATACAACTTGGTTCTAGCAATGTTATGGCGACACCCCGAGAACGTTGAGCTTGAAAAAGTTAAGGTTGTTCACTATTGTGCAGCGGTAAGTACTAAACTTATATGTGACATAAATTAATTACCCTTGAAAATATATTAAAAATGTTATATGGGAATTTTCTCCGATCTAATGGGTATTGATATGGGCGAGGATGACGATCATTGGATCGCCATTTAATTTTTCCATTTTATGATAGGTGGTAATTTTTGAAAAACGATACAACCGTCACGAACTCCATGAGCATAAGCACTCGTGGGATTATAGAAAATTCCTGTCATATGTTGTTTGTGTCACAAACTTATTTTTGTAAGATTTTTTGTTTTTGGCTCAAAAAATAGGGATCAAAGCCGTGGAGGTATACGGGCAAAGAAGCAAATATGTACAGAGAAGATATTAAGATGTTGGTGAAGAAATGGTGGGAAGTTTATGAGGATGAATCTTTGGATTTCAAGGCTGAAGAAGGGGTGCCTCCTGAGAGGTCATCAATCCTGGCTTCAATGCCCGACCCTCCAATTTCCTATATCCCTGCACCCTCTGCTGCTTAAGGAACAAAAATTTTCTAGAGAGGGTTTGAAGTTTGGTGAATTCTAATATTACTATCCTTTTTTTTTTTTTTTGTTTCATGCTGCTTTACGCTTTTCATAAGTGTGAAAATTCACCAAAATACGTATATAGAACTTGTATTTGATATACTACACAAATGTTTTCTACGGCTGGAGAACCGTTGGGTATGTGTCTTGTCTTGTTAAGAAAGCATTATAAAAAAAGCTTTTAGTGAGTGTTGCTCTATCTGTTATCCCTTTGCCTGTCATCCAGCCAGACAAGAAGAAACTAGAGTTAGCAATAAGTAGACCAGATAGCTTTGGTCGACCATCACATAGCAGAGGGATGCACTTGGGCTCCCCCTAAAAAAAGGAGCCATAATTAGCTTTTAAGGAAAATTTTTGGGCAAGTTACAAATTGCTATTTACATTTTACATGCCATTTTTAAAATCTAACACTTAATTTCAATAAATACATCTCAAAAGTATTAAATTTAAATATAGGCCTAACTAATCAAGTCTCCAAGGAGACAGTCTAGTAGTCACATCCCTCCGACCCAATCCAGTATCAAAGACTAGATTTATCTGAAGATAATGGCTCAAAACTAAGAGCATGTTTGATCTACTTTTTTTTTAAAATATATATTAAAGGTTCTTATTTTTGACTTATAAATTAAAAGTGAAAAATAAAAATTTTAAAATTTAAGTGAGAAGCTATCTATCAAGTTTATTCAAAAAAAAAAATCTTTTCTTAAATAGATTGTGTGGAAAAATAATTAATATAAATTTTAATATTTAATAAAACTACAATAAAGGAAAATGGATATTAAAGTTTCATAAATAATGTATAAATAAATAATTTTTTAAATAATTCTAAAATATTCATAAATAGTTAAAGCTCATATATATGATAAAATATTTTTTGGTTTTATTTAAATATTCTTAAATATTTAAATACTTTTACTTAATATATATGATAAAATAATAATATTTGATATAATTAGTAGTAATGTTTAAATGTTTATTGAGATGACACAAAAGAAAAGAATTTTATTAAAATAAAAAATAAAGAACCATTATTATTATCAAAGTTGGACACGTAGGCCAATGAGCTATAACTTAACCGGTATCATTTTTCTCCTCTTTATAAAAATCTCGAGTTTAAACCTTCCTATATATAAAAAAAAAAAAATAGAAAAAGTTTGACACGTAGCAGTGGACGGACTCTTCATGGGCATTCCAAATATAGGTACTCCGGTGGTCCAATCACAATTTTCTCAAAGGAAGCAAAACTTGGAGAGTTACCCAAATGCCTTTTGCTGCACTTGGAATATACCAGACCACTATCTCATGAAAAAGGGCCACCATTTTGAATTTTCAAAGGCTGTGGAAAGAGAATATTTTGGACCAGAATGATCTAATCTTTATGACGTAAATGACAGGAGAGGCACAAAATAATTGAAAAGCATCAGAAACCATCAAACCCCCCCCCCCAAAAAAAAAACACCCCCAAACATATTTTGACAAGGTGAAAATGAAGCCAGAGTTTTGTGGTTGAAAACTATTGGGTTAATACAATTGACATAGAAGGTAGAGCATTCATGCTCTAGGGAAGCAACTGAAAACGCCTGTTAAAGATCCACGTAACTAAAGTTCATCTCACCTTCACAATCCTGATCCTGGAAGTCTGGTTCTTCAAAGGGTTCATCAAAAAGAGGTGCAGCCTCTCTGCTTCTACCAGGTTTCCTGTCAGTCATCTCAATAACTGAAACAATCTTTTCCTTGCCGCATTCTTTGATAGTTTGCTCTCCAATTTCTTGTGGCTGCAACACAAGAAGTGAAATGCATTGTCTCAGGAAATCTCCATTATTGGATGCCATGATTAGGCCGCATATGGCTTTAGCCAGATCAGGGGCATAACTGCATATCTGAATCACAAGACAAGCAATTTTAATGTAGTAGTCATCCGCATCTAATACACATAATAAAATCTGCTGTAAGCCCACAAATATGATGAGCATCTGCTCTTGAACCAGTAATAACCATTTTGAGAATCATTGCGTCCTATATATCAAATTTTTACCAATTCACTCCATATTTCTTCAATGCTTATTAGTAGTTTGTATATAACAGTCTTTGATGCTATTTTTCTTGTTGAAGCCATTCCTGGTCAATAATGGGCTTGGTGTTGGGTTAACAGCACTTATGATGTTCTATATGGTATAATAATAATTTGGGAGCACTTGTGTGAGAGAGAGAAAGGGAGATACCTTTTGGGCACGTGAGCTAGTAACTACTCCCGTATGAGTCTTCTTTAAATCAACCAATGCAAGTTTAACTGCTCTTTTTGTCAGCTTTCTCAAGTTGATTTGTTTTCCTTGCAAGTGGTATCTTTCCTCCAGGATCGAGTTAGGGACTTACAAATGGAACCAAAATAAAGAGCCATGACACAGGTCATGATCAGAAACTCAGAAAAATAATATCATGAAAAGGATTCTTTAAGCAAAATAAAGATACTGATGACTGTGAAGGACGATGTCAATACGGGTGCCTGATGGCAAGTTCTCCCACTCTAATACCACATGGCCATCTTGATCTGCAACACTCTTCAAAGTCAACCCGTATGTATTCCAGTCAATGCTAGACAATGCATTTACAGTTGACTGGGAGACTGGTTGAGGTGACAAGTCTCTGAAATATAAAACCTAAGAACTCATATTGTCAGAATATGGTTAAACATTTTCTGCAGGGTTAGATAGATGAACAACAGTAGTATCAATCTGTGATCATCATACATGAAAAACATTTCTCTTTACATGGCTAACATACTCCACTTTAAGTCATTCAAATTCCACCATCAAACTAGACCTCCTACATGTGATGGACTAGTATTGAGTAGCAGGTCCAGTTTACCTGGTCACCATTGATTCCAATCTAACCCCGATTTATATTTCATTATCAAGGTTCCTATAAATGTAAATCAACTGCAGGCCATTACAACATTAGAAAACCTCAACTTTGAAAGGGTATCTATGATGTGGCAACCAAGAATATCCCATTTGGTATCAGAATAATTTGTAGTAAATGAAATGCAACAAGAAGGTGCATAGATTCCACAGCCATGCAAGAAAAGCAAGTTAGCTCCAGAACTCACCATGCTTAATCAGCACAGTGTCAACAGGGAAGGGGGCTAACCAGAAAAAGTGTGCAGCATTATATCATAGCACCTATGTCCTCTGAAAGTGTGTGTCTTTTCCACCAGAAACAAACATCTGAAACCCTTGTCATACATGGTCACCGTGAAGATTGAAAATACCCTCACCAAAATAACATTTCGAGCTTAATTCAAGTTTGACTCATGCCTAAGAAGAGTTGCAGACACTTTGACTAGACTCTCTCTTATCCAACATTAAGCCCTGGCCCTACAGTAAAATGGTTATATTTGGTGAACTGAGACAGGTATATCCTAATGGCTAAAATGGCCATCATCATCATTATTTTTTTGAATGAAGATTACTAATTTCTACCATCTTTGGAGGATACATCGATGAAAGATGCTAACCTCTGTTTGTTTGTCAGATGACCTGGAGGAACAAGGATTGGACATCTCTGATATTTCAGTTACTGCAATTGCAGCTTCCACCACCTTCCCAAGATTACTACAACCCTCATTACATGCTACTGCACTTCCAACCTTCATATGCGCCCTATCAAGACACACGATTGAGGATAAAACTTGTCAGTAACAGTCATGAAAAATTTTTCTCATGTGAAAGCCATCTAATAATTCTCCCAACAGCAATAAGGTCATCCTAAAGTAAAATTACCAAAGGACCAAGTGTACCCATTATTAGTCTCTTATGCACAAAGTTTATATTAATTCACAACGGCCAAATACAGTCACAGAAAATAGTCGGAGGTTAAAATATGGAAAAACCTATATGCTTCGGAGTAACAGAACAAAGGTATGTGAGAATATAAATACAACAAAATATTGATTTGCTCTCCAATAAGCACTTTAATGTTGAATGGTACTCCAGTGCGAGGGTAAATCTACAGCCTTTAGTTAACCATAATCTCAAATGATATACATAAGAATATGGCCATGAAAATGAATTTAGTGGGTGAAGAATGATGAAAAAAGTGAGGCTGTGATTCATGGTTCGGGCAGAGGAAGACAGCAAGAAACACTAAATCATTAGTGTGACCTTATAGTTAAATTCCGGTTGAACCTTAGTCTTGTTCTAGTTAAATAAAGGATATACATAAAAATTTAAGACAAAGGCCAGGGAACATATTTTAAATAAAATGGTGGCAAGTGGTTTGCCGATAAAAAGTGGGAGGAAAAAAAAAACGTTAAATTTAAGTATTGGCCTTAAGCTGTTAAGAGTGCATTTCCAAATTATGAAATCAGGATCAATGTGCTGCACAAGTCAGATGCTTGTAAAATCAGTGGCCAAAAATTAAGAAAAAGTAATGAGATCTAGAATCAAACCCATAGATTTTTTTTTTCCTTTTTTGCTTGACAAACGGGAAGCCATGAACTTTATCATAGCAAGACAGCTCCCGCTGAGTAGTCATACCCTAAAACTGCGACAAACCTAATAAGATGAAAAAACTGACCACAAATTTTCTGAGAACTTGGTCATCGGTAAAAGAGAGACACCTTGTGTTTAATCTATTTCCATGCTTCAAAACACACTCTTCAAGCCCCAACTTCAGAAGTTCAATAGTTGATGGAGGAAAGGAAGAAGTAATGCTTTCATTTGCCAGAGCGGAATTCTCCACTTGTGATCCAAGGCATTCTTCACCTTCAACAACCATTTCAACTACAATATCCTGGCTCACGGCAAAGGTTGAATAAATTCTTAGAGCAACTGCTCATCAGCAAAGCAAGAGGACACATCACTGCCACAAGCAAAACTCCGCTAAGCAGGACATTCATTGACAAATAATTTGAGCATCATGGTCATAGCAAATAACAAAAAAATTAACAAATAAGAGACAAAATAAATAAATAAATAAATAATATGCAAACTCAGAATCTGAAATAACAACTACAAGGATCATCTCAAAGGTACTTAAAAATTTACAGGAATCTTCAGTATAAGCATCTGCCCAAAAAGGGGGGGGGGGAACGCAAAAGCAAAAGCAAAAGTGAAATTAAGGATTTGAAATGGTTAAGGACAAAGAAAACAAATGGGGTGACAAAGCAAATCAGAAAGCAGATGAACTTTCAGAGAATTTTACAGTGACACCAGATCTGATCAATATGTAATTTGTACATGAAAAAAAAAAACCAAACATCCTGCACTGTAAGTTGTAAAGAAACATAGAAATGCACACAAGGATAGATGCCACTAATAGCTAGAGGAAAGTTCAATTTTAAGTGTTTGAACAGCACTTTCAACAGCAGGCCATCTAGAGCACTCTCCTAACTAGACTGGTTCTTCAAAGCCTGTGAAACAATTTCATCACAGCCCTATTTCTGGTACATATATAGAACTGCCCACACATCGAATCATTTTTCTCCTTATTCGTAAGCATATCTGCAGTCATGGACATCCTCACAAAGCCTCAACTAGAGGAAAATATTAGAAAAAGGTCTATGGCACATGGATGACTTGCACCAAAATGAAAGATATTTTTCTTAGAATTATACACCAAACTTCTAGCCTAATTCAACAAATATGCCTCTAGAATTACAATTCTCCAATTATGATGTTTCTCCTCCAGGAATCTCTGCATTATTTTGTAACCAACAATGATCACCAATTAAGCCTTTTGTACAGAACTTCCAGTGGAATGGCATTGAATTCCACCCGTTACAACCCACAAACAGACCTTTCTAGATCTCCTTCCATTTTTGGCCTCCAGCTACCAAGTAAATATAATCATTAATGGCATTATAATTGAAAATAGGACAATATGCTCTTACTGAGGGACAACTCTCCCTCACTTAGATGGGAATTAACTTCAAACTTCTAAACTTGCATTCTAGCATCTCAACAGTAGGATCCCAAGCCCTCTCATCTTAGAATATTACCCACCCAACAGATAACCAAAGAAAATTTTATTAGCTGATAACAGCAGCAGCTTGCAGTCTGCTCGTATGACGTAGACACTTGGCTCTTGTCCTCGAACAAACAATATTTACCAACCATGAGAAGGTCCACATACTTTGAGAACTGATCTTTGAGATCTTAGTTTCTTTCCCAAATCCGCACCTTTTTATTTTCTTAAAATCCCTTTTTATATTTCCGATTTTAAAATGACAATTTCTTGAAAAAAAAAATCTTGACATCCCACATGCATATAAAAGATTGACAATCACCAACCAAAGTTAAAAAAAAAAAAGGAAACGATTGACAATCAAAAGTAGGCAGAAGCATCAACTATTTGGCGCAGAAAAGAAGGAAACTGATAAAAGCAATCTACAACAAACAAACCTTCTGGAAGAAGTGCTTGACCTCTGCTGTTAAGTCGTCAATGCTCACAGAAGTGGTCATAGATACCTCCGTGCCACTAGAAATACAAAAAAGTTGAGAGGATGTTCAAAGGATCAAAAGTTAGCCGGTGCTTAGTCTCATGCATGGCTGAATTTCGCTCCATTCTTAGAGCTTGAAGGTAGCCTTGTCAACCTTCTGGCTAACTCAATTTCTTTTAAATTTAAGTGATAATGGGATATTTCATTGTTAGAGATTCCTGCAATAACATAGGAAGGCTCAAAATGTAAAGATTAATAATAATAATAATAATTAAAAAGAAAGAATTGAGAAAGGACTCACATGTACCATCTTTAAATACAATTTGCAGAAACAGAAAGGACACAGTTTAACACAAATAAAAATTCACATTTACTTAATTCCATTAGTAAAGAATATCATAGCTATGTTAATCACAATTAACTAGGATTGAATTCTAACCGTATGTGACAGGACTTCATAAAACCGATTACACATCAATATGAAAAACACAAATCTTCAATAACACCACTTTGAATATAACAAAAAATAAGTACTTCTTGGGAAGTGAGACCACGTGATGTGAACACCAGGAAGGCGACTTCAGTTCCTTTACCAAGGAACAAAATAAAACCACAACCTTTCAAGTATCCCAACTGCAGAGTAAGACTTACCAGTAGTTGTGACTGAAAGTACTCCATCTGCGTCAAAATACTCAACGTCAAACAACCAAAATAACAATGCTGTGTATACAGTAATAAACTACATTAGCTTGGCATCTGGAATATATGATTTCTAATGTTTAATGTGAGAACAGTGAGGTTAGATAATTCTGATTTAGATTAATAAGCATGATTACTAATACAGAATATGATATACTAATAATTGGAAAACTAACACAAACCTATCACCAATCACTTAGGGAAATATATATATTGTTCATGAGAAATGAATAAAATATAAAAGAATTTGTACCAAATTGTGCAAGATCTGCCCTTTACAAAAGCAGCTCATTCTGCATGAAATTAAGGCTGATTACAAGCATCTCGTATGCATGGTACAAAGAACAATGGTAAGTTCCACCATCACTCACTTACCCCAGTTTCTATTGGAAATACTTGTGTATATCAACTGCTGAAATTCCTCCAACTGGCTTCGAACACCCGTGTCTGATACTGACCATGGTCAAAACAACAAATTACAACTGAAATTAATTTAACACAAGAATCCTACAAGCAACTAGATACAATGTAAAACAGAAGTAACAAACGTCACAATGATGAATCTCACAAAACTGTAGAAAAACATAAATTTATTGCAAACCAATTTTAAGTTTGGGTGTCCAATGTAATTGAATTTCTATGCATGCAGCCATAAGTACCAAGGCTCGAAATGATATAACCCTATGCAGCATAAATGTATGCTGATAGCATTGAACTTGCAGGTATGGAGTTTAACATTCTCTTTCAGGAATCTGCATTTCCACTCTAATGCTATTCTAATTTATACAGTCCAGCATGATAGAGTTTCTCCATGCATTGTGACATGTTCTTGACAAAGAGTGTAAAAAGGTCTTGGCTCAAATCTATCCCACAAGTGCCAACCTTAATGTTTATAGAATAAAAGAAACTTATTTCTACAAAAGCTCTTTCACTCCTAGAAAAGACACATTCTGAAAACCTAACTGCAAAAAAAAACGTTTTGGTAGCAAAACCATAGGCCAACCCAAGCATACAAGTAATGGGTGATAAGTAGTCATGTATTGTCAATGCCGACATCTAACACGGCCTTCCGCGTACTCCCAGTTTGCAAAATCAAGCAAGACTACTATGTAATTAACAATGAAAACATGGGATGGTAATGTGCCACCGAGCAATGCAATTATGGACAGGAAGGAGACCATCCAATAAATGCATATCAAAGTGTGGACTATAACGTATACATCTTTTTTCCAGAGTAATGGGTGACTATTAACACATATAAATTGCCAAACTAAACCCTAATCAGTTGCTTTTGGTGATTGACAATTATGAATAAATCGTTGCAAAATTGAGCCCTAAACCTAATATTTTGATTTCTCCATACTTGTACATAATTAGCCATACAGAAAATTGCCAGAAATTGCAGAGAGAGAGAGAGAGAGAGAGAGAGGGAGAGAGAGACCTTGCTTGAAATGCGGAGGAGGGGAGGAGAAGAATGGGAAGAGGGAGAGGGTTTGAGTACGAGTGAAAGCTTGCAGAGTAGTCCGGACAAACGGCATCGTTGAATTGCCAAAGCAATCAACTGCAGCAATTCAAAACGGAGGGATAGGGTTAGAGAAGGAGATTGTGCAACAAAATATTGAAGAACAAAGATGAAGGAACTAACTGACATGACAACACAGCTTCTGAACTGAAGAAACCTCCTGCATCAAATTGACTCGATCTCCCGATCACCAGAAATTTGGATTTGCTGAAGACGAAGACCGCCAAATGGAACTCCAATTTTCCATAGTTCTTAAATGGTTCTTGAATTGAAAGTCACAACGCACCACACACTAAACTTAAAATTGAGAAATTTGCTATAAGATAAATTGAATAAATAGATAATTGACAAAATTTTGAATAAATAATAAATAAAATTTTTAAAAACCTTTATTAATTAATCTCAAACATCTGCCCTTCAAACCACCCTACGGATCACGTGATCACCCCTTCGAAATCGGAATGGATTTAAAAATTCAACAAAATATAATATAAATTTAAGATTATAATTTTAAAAGAGTATAGTTAATTTTTTAAAAATTTTTATTTTTTCTGAAAAATTAATATAATTTTTTATACTATTGTGGTTTAATTTAATTTTATGCTGCTTGAGAATTTTAAATAACTTACAATTAAATGTTTTTCAAATAAAAAGAAAATGCCTTGAGGCTGAGGGAGTGGAGAGGGCAATTAAACTCAAACGACCATTAAAAAATTAAAAAAAAAAACCCTATAAAAGAAGGGTTAAAGTTAGGGGGGAGTTAGAAAACGCTGTTTGGTTTTAATTCTCTACCCAAAAGAAATAGAAGTGACCGTTAGACTGAATCAGAAGTAGAGAGAGAGAGAGAGAGAGATTTGGGTTTCTTGAAGAATAGGTAATCGGGGAATTCCGGCGGAGACTATCTGGAGATTTCCGAGGAAAGATTAAGTAAGGCAGAAACGGAGAAAGTTAATTTCTTGATTGACCATTGGTTACAACAAAAAGAGAAATATTCAACTTTAGTTTTACTATGCATCCTTTGGTTTCTTCAAAGGATGATCCCAAGGTTTTTCCATCAGATTATTTAACTGATGCAGAGCACAACCTCTGGTTTCTGTTATAGAACTTGAGCTGGTCTTACAAGAAGTATAGATATATATTTCCTTATTTTTAATAATGGGAAGCATTTAAGTTCTATGGTGTTTGAGGCCGGTGTTCATTGTCCTTTTAGAATTCAGTTTTTAGTAAAAACTTGCCAAATGAGCTTTGCTTATAGTGATCAGTTTGGATTGACTACTGGTAGAGTTCTCTGCTTTTATTGCTAATTTAAATTTAATAGGAAACGTTTGCAGTCAGAAATTGGAAAACTACCGAAAATGTTGGCAGTCATTTGCTTCTATCGTAGTGACAAAACAAAATGTGAATTGGCTTTGCTTATGATATTTTTCTTTCCTCGCTAATATAAACATAAGAGAAGCATAAGAACGTGGATATGAGATTTGCTAGCTTATTGACCTAAATATACACTTAACCAGCTAGCTTATGAATCCCAACACTTGAAGTAGTATTGTGGATATGAGATTTGCTAGAATGACAAAACATGAAAAGTGAATTTACTAGGACATATATGTTTTCTTGAGAAACAATAGGCTAACGGGAAGCACTTGAACATTGATAAATCATAGGGTTAAGCTAATCATCTTCTTAGTATTTAGTTTATAATGAGTGAGTTGTCCAATATCATGGATGCAGGTCTAAGCATGGTATCAAAGTTGGTTTGTGAGAAAAAATTATCAGTTTTTCTTATAGTATTTGCATTCACATGGGTTACATTTACAATGGAATTATTTTGACGGGCTTTGTTGGAAATAATATATTTTCCTGATAGGATACTAACGATAATAAGTTGAAATTTAATTTCAAATGTTAAGATTGATCATGTGAGATTAATATATGAGAGAGGAAAAAAAAAGTAAAAATAAACTTTCCTATAGGAGAATATAGATAAATTTTAGTATTGAGATTATTATCTTATACATGTTTAGCTTAGTAGCGGATCATATGGTATTCATCTATGTCTAAACTTGTTAATTGAGTAATTCTATGAGAAAATCCTGAGAACTTGTTCGGAATATGTACATCCATGTGGGCACCGTCTGTAATGAGGCTTTGCTAGAAATATTTAGGCCTTCTTGGTACCAAAATCGTGGACAAATTTAGGATTGATATCATTGTTTTCTTAGTATTTACTTGATGAGCAACTTTTTTAAGGCCTTTATCCAAATGTAAGCTTGTTAATCAAAGAACTTATCTGGGAAAGAGTCTTTTGAAGCTTGCGGAAGGTTTGGTTAAGAGTGGCCAAAACCAGAACGAAATTGTGGTTGAATGCAATTTAGAATTGTTTGATTTTCAGGAGTTTAGTGTTTGGTGGTATTACTTTGATGGTGCAAACAAGTAGTTTTCATTTGCTTCTCGTATCAATTTGTGAGGATTGAAAATTCATGTCTAATATTATACTTGATTTTAATGTTCATCACAAAAGAAGAAAAATAATTTAATGTGCAAGGGGGAACCTTTTTTTTTTGTTATACAAAAATTTGAATTTGGGATAATCAGGTTGGGAGAAAAGAGTTTATACCACTAGACTGTCCACTTGAGGATGAGAGAACTTTTTTTGTGGAGGAAGCTAGTTGATAAAGTTAGTGAATTGTAAGTTCTTTTATGCTAAAATTTTTTTCACTTACACATATCAATATACATATGTATGTTTTATTTTCAAGAGTTGAGGCTCTTCCCAGGACAAAACATGTTATACGTCTAGGCTCTTTAGTGCCTAGATGTAACTCCCCAAGATGATGCTTTAAGATGCATTGGCGTCATTGTGCTTTCAAAAATCCACGAGAGACCGACCAGAAATGTATTCTGTCCTAACGATGGTGTCAAATGATTCCGTGACAATAGCAATAGCTACAGCAGGAAGGCCTGGAAACCAAGGTCATCCCGAAGATACAGCTGCACCACATCCAACGGGCAGCAACGTTGACAATCCCCCGAACCACTGCATTTTTCATGTTCATTCCACATCCAGCCAATCAAATATAAAGGGCTAGTGTGGATTTATAAGAAAAATATATTAGAAAATATGATTGTGCATAGAGAATAACAATTAACCTCAAACTACTTAAGATTAATAATATAAATTCTGTCGGCATGGGATGGAACAAACTGCATTCTAACTGGTTTAGATCTTCTCTAATGAATTGATTGTTCGACATAAGCAAGGGGAAAAAAAAAAAAATCAAATCTTTCACAAAAGGCTCGATTCCAATTAGAATTGTTAAAATCAACTTTTCAGACAATTAAGTTGGTGTTAGGTGAAGTCGATAGTACGATTGAAAGTGATATATATTTAATTAGAATTGCTAAAATAAAGTCAATAAGATGTGTCGAGACAAATTTCTTTACCAACTCCCACTCCATAGACAAATATTTAAGACATGCAAAGTTAAAAAATCACATTCATCAAAAAAGAATATTAACGGTGCTCCAAGAGAGTTCTGTTAAATATGTTTTAATATTGATTTTTTTTTTTAGTTTTCACCGTTAGTATACGGGGTTTTATTAATTCGGTTTAAACATTGTGGAGTCTATTTTTAGATTTGATTTTCTTAAATCATTTTTATCATTTTCAATGCTCAAACTTGAGACTCTGGTTAAGGAGTAGAGCGTCCGATCACTTAACCTAAAAGAATTTGATATGTTTCAATATTAATTTCTTATTTTTTATGTATCTCATTGATATTTTACGATTTTTTTTTTTGGTAGAGATGAAATCAAATAAAATTGAATCAAAAAATAAATAATAGAAGTGGAGAAATTCTACTGCTTAAACTATTACGAGGGGAAGGAGGACGTTCTATCTTATCAAAAGTACTTATTTGAAATCATTCAACAATTCCCGTATTATTATACTTTTTATTTCATATGTTTAATAATTTTCACATTATTGCATATTTTAAGTAAACTAACTTTCCATTTTAATTAACCATTTTGGTCAAAGTAAGGCTAACAATTTTTTTTTAATAATTTGTCCGATCACGGGAAAGGGAATTTGAGGATTCATTATTTGTGTTCAAGCAATTACGAAAGGCCTAGTTACATGTAATCATTTTAACTATCACTATTATTTTTTTTAAAAATTACTTTTAACAAATTAAAGTTGAAGTAAAATATAAAATATTATCAAAATTTGCTATTTCAGTATCAAATTAAAATTTGGAATCTTTCGTCTTTCTTTATTATTTTTTCTTTTTCATATATAGGAAAAACTATAATTAGTATTATGCAAATTAATAATAATGAATAAATTTTATTGTAGTTCAATAAATAAAAACTTATTTTTGTATTATTATGTATATTAATAAAGCATTTGTTTATTATTAATTATTTTATCACACTAAAATTTAATAAAATTAAGGAAAAGCTTTTCTCTTTTTCTTTCAAATTTACGTTTTTCAAGAGGGAAAAAAATGATTTTAAGAAAATAATATGTATAATAATAATTTTTTATTAATATATTATTTTCGATCTTAGTACTTTTTCAATGGTACGAGATTTCTGCGGTGAAGCCAGGGTGACGTTAAGACATTGTAAAAAGAAGAAAATTAGAAACCCGGGGGGCCACGCGTGGAGCACGTGTAGATTGGACGAGTGAGGAAAAAAGGGCTTCCAACGATCAGCATCTGCCTACAGCCTCCATCAACGAAGGGAAAATGGAAAAAAGGGAACAGGAAAGGCAAAAATGTTTTTTTTCGAAGAAGATTAGATACGCAATTCTTTGTCACGCGATTCGGTATTTAATAAAAGAATGATAGGTATAGAGAGAGAGAGAGAGAGAGTTGCGAGGAGTTCGGTGGAAGATAATCAGCTGATTGCTGTTTTTATTTTCGAGAGAGAGAGAGAGAGAGAGAGAGAGAGAGAGAGAGAGAGAGAGAGAGATGGAGACCTGCAGGTTTGGCGATGAAATTGAAGAGAGAGAATCGAAGATTTCGCATTTGGCGATCGACATTGGGGGTAATTAATCCCCTTTTCTTTCTTAGCTTTGGTATTATTCGGATTTGAAGCTTAATGCTATCTTCTGATGTTGGGGTTTTTTTTTTTTTTGATTATTTGAAATTCTTTTGGAAGCGTTTATGTTCTTGATTCCACCAAACTCAGAATGATTGGGGGTTTCCATGTTAAGAGGGAGAATAAAATATTTACTTAATTGTTCTGAAGATGGAGAATTTCGTGAATCTTCTGACTTAATTTTGTTCTCCTTTGTCCTTAATCAATGCTTTTCCTATAAGGGTGTATTTCTTTTCTAACTCCTGTTAACTATGTTTCAAGTTTTGTTATAGTTGCTGTTGTTATGATTTAGGTTGTTAGTTAATTGCACATGTTTTGATAGCCAATTAATGCAAAGATGTTATGCTGATGGAAAATGGTATATTTAAATAATTCATATATTTTACACTCTCCCAAGTTTTTGGACCCGTGATTTATAAAAACAAGCCTACATGCGGAATAATAAATGAGGATTAAGGAGCATGGTGAGTTTTAAACCCGGATCTCTCACCATGTTGGCTACCATGTCAAACAGCCAAGGAAAATGGGTATATCTGTACATTGATATTTTTACATTCCATTGCTTGTGGTGCTCTAATGGTTTATAAGAAGGTGCCAATGATAAATGGGGTTTTTGAAAGAGTATGATGAGTTTTAAACCTAAGATCTCTCCCCATGATTGATATACTATGTGCAACAACCGGACTATACTCCAGGGGAGGTATGGAATAGATAACAAAGGTGAAGTGTTAAAGTTTGTGTTCTCCTTCAATTGCGGGCCTATAATGGTTTATAAGAACAAATGGGGGTTATCGGAGCGTGGTGATGCCCCGGATCTCTCCCTTTGTTTGATACCATATCAAATAACCAATTGTTTTATAAGCGTTAAGTAGATGGAGAACATGTACCATCATACACTTATAAGAGGGTCCCAAACACCTTAAATTATCAGAAGAGGATAAAGGAGTTTGGCAAGTTTTAAACTTGGATTGTCTTTCTGTTCTCTACTGTGTCAAACAACCAATAGTTCCAAAAACTTTAAGTTGATGGAGAATTGTATTTTATTTATAGATATTCTAACCATATGTATTGGTAATTATGAAAACATGCTTGATTCAAATATCTTCTGATCTGTGTCTATTTGCAGGTTCTCTTATCAAGTTGGTATATTTCTCAAGGGACGACAAATACTCTACTGATGATCAATGGATTAATTCGTCGAATGAGGGTGGGGATGTCTCTAGTTCTGAAAGTACATGTCCTATTCTTGAAGGGAAGCTCCATTTTGCCAAATTTGAGACAAGCAAAATAAATGATTGTGTAGAATTCATCCGTTCTAAAAAGCTACACCATAGTGGTATGTCTCTCCCCCTTATCATGCTATGTATTAAAATGTTTCTAGATGGCTTTGAGATGTAACTTAAATGATGATTTATATTGTTCAATAGAGATTTTGAATATTATAGAACCTACACCGAGATAGTCTAACCTGAGGGAGTGAAAGAGGTCAACGAACTTTATTTGTGTAGGTATTCATTTGTTGTGTGTATATATGAGATATGTGTAGTTCTCCATTGGTGAGGACAATGTAGCAGAACTTGAGTTCTGGGCAATTTCAAGGTTGGATATGAATCAAGAAGCATGTTAGTTTGTTGATCACATAAATGTCAATAAAGAACCAGATGTTCTGTTTCCCAAATGAGTCTTAGAAGACTATCAGCCTCTAGAGTTTATTTGAGTGGCCTCCAGAGTTTCCCGTCTTTTATTTGTTTACTTCATCTCTGGTTATATTCTGATTGGGGGGGTTTATCTAGGTTGTTTACAATACAAAGCTTCTAATGGCGGCAGCATAACTATCAAGGTACATATTATTGCCATTAATATGCTAGTTACTTTACAAATTCTATTCCTTTTAGTTGTGTTGGTTTACAGTACCGAGTAGTGGTTTTGTGGAGTACAAAGGACATTCTGTACTGTTGTCCTGTATTTTTCCAATATATATATATATATATATATATATATATATATATATATATTTTTTTTTTTTTTCTTTCAGTTATGCATTTTTTATGCTAAAATCTTGCATATCAATTAAAATTTGCAATTGGTGAGAAGGCTACAGGTGGTGGGGCATACAAGTATACGGATCTCTTTAAAGAAGAACTTGGGGTTGCTCTTGACAAGGAAGATGAAATGAATTGTCTTGTAGCTGGAGCAAACTTTTTGCTTAAGGTTTGGTCCTTACCATCTTTGCTTTGTAAAATATAATTTATTTTATTTTCTTCTATTAATCTAATTTTGTGAGGTTCCTTTGATGACTCATATCATGATAAATCTTACCTTTGAATTTAGTTTCCAGCAGTAACTCCTTTTATTTTCTTTCCATATATATATATTTTGTATGAAATAGTTGTTAATTGAGGGTGAATCTATGTTTTTCTTTTCTTCTTTACAAGAAAATTTTTCCTGGAATCTCCATCAACTTAATGTGTATTATTAATTCAGAAAAAGTTGGTATGAGGGATCAAGTTGTAAAGGAAGGAACCAGTAAAATATAATCAGCCCCCAGCTTTAACTGATATAGAATAACTCTCGGAGGGTGTTTGGTGCAAAAAGAAGGAGGTTTTATGGAAAAATTTTTTATGTTTAACCGGAACTGTAGCAGTGTTGGAGTCCTGTAGCAGCACATAAACAACAACATGAGATGCTTTGATCAAATTAGTCATGTATTCTGTCTTGTTCCTTGAATGGGCAATACCAGATCTTAGCAAGCCTCTCATGATGCAATAAGACAACTTGTTATTATTTAACAAAATGAATTCTGCTGGTATGCTATTATTCTATGGGTCAGAGTTACTATGTTTTGTTTAATTCCTCCCACCTCATCCGTAATAATCTCTGCTGGCATTACATCTGTCCTTTGTGTAGACTGTTCGTCATGAGGCTTTTACATACTTGGATAACAAGAAGGAGTTTGAGCCAATTGACCAGAATGACTTATACCCCTATCTTCTGGTTAATATTGGGTCTGGTGTAAGCATGATCAAGGTGATTTTAGTTGTGTTGATTTGTAGTCAGGAATAGAGTTCTTCCATAATCTTTTTTTTTTTTTGGTATTGATTTTCCAGTTTTCTGCCCAAACAGGTGGATGGAGATGGGAAGTTTGAGAGAGTTAGTGGGACAAATGTTGGTGGTGGTACTTATTGGGGTTTGGGAAAGCTCTTAACCAAGTGCAAGAGGTTTATTTTTGTTTTTTTAATTTTTTGAATTATTATTCGCTAAAGTCATGAATTTCCTTATCTTTTTGGACCTAAATCTTATTAATTTTAATTCATTTTTTTATTTATTAATTTCTTTTACTTAGTTTTGATGAATTGCTCGAGTTAAGTCATCGCGGAAACAATAGAGTCATAGATATGCTTGTTGGCGACATATACGGTGGGCTGGATTACACAAGGGTTAGGTCCATTCTTCTTGTTATTCTTTCTTCCATTCACCATATAAGTTTTCACACCTATCTTGCCAGGAGTCTGTGCTGATTTGCTTTGTTAACTATGATGCGAACGGTTCTTTATTTTGTTTAACATACTTGGTTCCAATTAGATTTTTTAACATACTTGGTTCCAATTGTTATTAGAATTTTTGATGGGCACAACAATTGAGGGTCTGGTAAAATTCTATTGATGCATGGTATCTCATTTTGTAAGCCCTGTCCCTAGCAGTTTTTCATAGATTCTGATTTATATGATCCTCATGGTTTGTCCTTTTCTATATTAGCTTGTGTCATGCCAAGTATAGATGAGGTACTTATTGGTTGTTCTGAAGAATTAGAGTTTGTGGAAAATGGGATGAGATGCTGAAAGCAATTATCACATACAACACATAAAATACCACAAAATAAAGGTGTTGTTCTTCAGGTAATCTTAATTAGAGAACTGCTTTTTAATGATTACCTTCAACAAAAGGTTGCGGCGAAAATACTTTTTTTGTTCGTCTTATTCTAACTACCAGTTACTAGACTATTTTGGTCAAGATCACAGTATGAAAAATAAAAAATGAAATTCAATATTGTAAAATATGAAATTGTTAAAGAGTTCAAATTCAAAAAGAAACTAATTTCAAGGTTGTTTGAAAACAGTTCTCCTTATAGCCCATAATTAATTTTCTTTGTATAAATCTTAACTTTTTGACTGAAATGATTTTGGAGTTTGGACTAATGACAATTTTCGTCTAATTGATGTGAAAATTCATACTTTTCGGTTTAAAATGCTTAGCTATAGACTAGAACTGCTATTTGTTTGAATAACATGATATTACAAAGAAATGCCTCTGTAAGTGCTTCTAGATGCATCCAAGCATCCCTTTGTTTGGTTTTTCACCAGCAAGCTGCTCAGATGCATCTGGCAGCTGGCAATGGATGAAAAGTCTAAGGACAATTTTGGAATTCAAAATTGGAAGATTTCTCCTCCACTTTCCTTTTTATATTTGTTATTGATGGTTGCTATCATAAGCTTCTTATAAAATGAAATCCTCCACGTCTCTACCATTCATGCTTTTATGTATAAGATAGATTAGATATGGCTTTCTCAATTGACTTGGTTTCAGTAAATTCTTTGATTGCTCTTGTTTTATCTGTTCTTTTTTTTTTCCTCATGGAAACTGATTAATATTTCTGAGATTTATGTCTACATTTTTAATTTGTGGATGTATCTTGCCTTATTTAATAATCAATATTGCATTTTTTACTTTGAGAAAAGTTTCCAACCTTAATTCTCAACTCAAATCAACAAAGCCTCATGTGCCAAACGAGTTGGGCAGCTATGTAAATCTACTTTTTAATTTGTCTACTATGTAAATATAGATTGTTTGTCATTCACTCTCAATTTTATTTTATTTTATTTTTGCTAAACAAACCTAACTCTAGCTATTGGCGTGCCTACAATATGCGCTCTTACTTTTTTCTATAAGAGCATTATGAGGACTTCATTGTATGTGTGGACACCATTTTAATTTATCATCTTTTGTTTTACCTATTAATAGCTTCTCCTAAATTTACTATGATGAGCAGTCTGCCACACTAACCTTTTCATCAATCATTTCTTGCAAAAGATATTTCCTGATTGACCACCACTTATTTAGTTGGGTTGAGGGGTAAGTAAAATTCAGAATGCCTTTAGGAGAATATGCTGGTTCTGTGTCGTGAAAATTTGCATGTAGTTCAGACATATTGAAGCACCCACCTGATTTAATAGCTGCATCTATATTCCGTAGAATGCATAGTGCTGAAAATTTCCTCTGTTTTTCCCCCTCTTTTGTGATGATTACACATGGCTGATTATTTGAACCATGACAGATTGGTCTTTCAGCCACAGCCATTGCTTCTAGTTTCGGGAAAGCAATTAATAAAGACCTTGAAGAATACAGACCTGAAGATATCTCCAGGTCACTGTTACGATTAATTTCGAACAATATTGGCCAGGTAATGGCAGTTGGTGTGATTGCTTGCACACACAAACTCTCCTGTTTTTTCTTTTTCTTTTTTACTTCTTTGATTCAAAAGCATCTACATTGGATCAAGTATGAACTGAAATAAAGAAAGCAAAGCTCTTGACGGATGACTTCGGATAACTATATAATTTGCTTTTAAGATATTAAGATGAGTTATGAATTATGGGAAACTCTTGGGCTATTGTAGACAATGGAGCTTTGTCCAATATTCTCATCTTTGCCACCATACCGGGGATTTCATTTTTGCACGTTCAGTTTCGCATTTCAATTATCTTTAGTTAGATTTTACTTGAACCAGTTGAGGTCCTTTACCCATTGCATACTGATAGAGAACTCCTTGCACTTAATATGCTTGGATGATGGAAAGTGATATGCATGCAATTGTGATTATGATGATCATTTGGCATTGTCTTATAATTGAGTCCTTTTGATTGGATGATAATAAATGCTGGGATGCTCATAGATTATTATTTGTTACTTTGAGGCTGTGTACTTGTGAGCCTCTGTTCGAATGGGCATCTCATTTTGTCATAGTTTTGTGGTCTTACACACTTCTAGATTATCAAAACCATTATTTTACTTCTATTTGAATGCCGTTGGAGATAATTGTTGTATTTTGATTCTAGGATGAACTATCCTCCTGATCAACTCTCTTTGGGAATGCAGGATAACTAAATTTTACTCCCTATGCTCCATTTCAAGTTTCACTTTACTTTTTTTTTTGTTCTGCTTTAAGTGTCATGTTAGAAAAGCATGTAGAATTAATTATTTTTCCAACTTTACTGTTGTCTCTAGTTATCTCCACAAAATACTTTATTATTGTAATTGGCCTTTCTATTGCCTTTTTTTTTTGGTAGCCTCTCACATTTCTCACTTATTCTAGCCTCTTCACATTTCCCATTGCATTAAAAGGGTAATTTAGCCAAATAATTCTCTCTCTCTCTCTCTCTCTCTCTCTCAAAAAATTGTGGTTGTTCAGTAATCTCCTTAATCCTTGTGCAAATACCTCAGAAATCACTTAAATTGGAACAAAAGGTATTATTTATTCTTGAACCACAGATACAATGACATCTGGCAGTGATTTTGAATTTATGGACTGCCTAACCCCTGAGTGAGGCATTTTGATTATTCCAGAGCCGGAATAAGTGAGTTGTCTGTGTCCAGGGAAGGAACCACACATTGCTAAAATCTTGTAGTTTTACTCCTCGTTAACTTATTGTCCGTGCACCTTGTTCTACAGGAAGTGCTGGCAATGTTAGAGCAAGTTTTTGCTCGTTCAGTAATACATGGGTCTGGAACTTGCAATCTCCACAAACTGCATTAAACACTAGTTCTCATTTTTTTTTTTTTTTGATTTTCATCTTTATATTTAGCATTCTAACTAACAACTCATACTGTGCGTGTAATGCACAGGTCATTAGAGATCTTCATTTGTAATTAGTATTTTTTGTTTTCTGAGTGCCTCTCCTGTTGCATTCGGTAAATGTTTTAAGAATTCTGTCTCACCTTCCTGGTATACTAATTCTTTTTTAACTGTGTTAAACCAACTTACCCAAAAGTTTAAGCTAACGAAGAAACCTTTTTTAATAATAATGTATTCTTAAAAATTGTGAATTTTTTCCGCTTATCTGAGAGATAAAGTTGATGACTGTTGCTAGGCCTGTGGACTGTGCATGTTGTAATGTTATCACCTTTTCCATTGTTAATTCCCCCTTTTTTGTTTCAGATCTCTTTTCTGAATGCACTTAGATATGGAATCAAACGCATATTCTTTGGAGGATTTTTTATTCGTGGCCACCCATATACAATGGACACGATTGCAGTGGGAGTTCATTTCTGGTAATATTAGAGATCTATGTTGATATCATATCTTATCTCATATAATTTTTGTGTTGAAAAGGACAAGATGTTTTCCTTGTTTGTATGATCTTTTCTAGTAGTGAAATTCAACACGGCATTCTGTCTTTGTTGTCTATTCTTGCATATTTCTTAGCTTGAAAGCTGCAATTTCATTTATAATCTTGAAGAAAATCTTCAGACACTACCAATTGGGAAACCTCAACTTGGCTCGACTTGTCAATATTTTTATTCTTTTGCTTCTAATATTTTTCAACAAAAATGATTTTTTTTTTTTTTTGTTTAAAGAAAACAACTAGAAGCCAAATTTCATAAGAGGGACCGATATAATTATGATATCAATTATATTTTGCATCGAAAAGCTTCCAAGACAATCATGTATAACCTCAACTTTGCCTAATGGCCCTAAAGAATATACTTGTCATTTAGTCTACAACAATGTAGTAGATGGTGATCACAATCGGATGTCAGTTTTTTGTTCAGCAACGATATTCTTTTTTTTGCTTCGTATGCATCCACTTTTCGTCCTTACACCACATAGTAATGCTAATTTTACCACAGGTCAAAAGGTGAGGCAAAAGCAATGTTTTTGCGGCATGAAGGGTTTCTGGGAGCCTTGGGTGCATTCGTGAGCTACAGAAAGTCTAGGTCTGATGACATAATAGTCCACCATTTAGTAGAACGATCAACTGTTTGTACCTCTTGTGGAGGAGATGCAGTGGATACGGTAGATGGTGATATGGATGAAAGTGAAACCATAGAATGCTGTGTCTATGCAAGCTAGCAACTGTAGCAGATTCTTCTCCAACTTGGTTTGAGGCATTGGACATGAATCTCTTACTGTCCCAGCAGAAGTTCCAAACACTGAGAACCTGTAACATATTCAGAATACCACCGTGATAAAAATCATAGTTAACATTGTAGTGGCAAAAAATTGCCACAACCATCATCAAAATAAAGAGAGAGAGATCGGAAAATCACGATATCCGTGATATAACCCTGATAGTTGCTGTAGCATCACTTTCTGATTTGTATTCATATATGGCTACTAGTGCTTCAAGAATACTTGATTAAATTCTTATCAAATTACTTTACTTTTTTCTTGTAATTCTCTCGGCCTAGGGCAAAGGCCAGAAACTGGAAACCTCTGTTTATACCATGCCCATTTGTCAGTCTAGACAAGTGTTAGAATATGGTGACTCAATCACGCAACGGAAGTAATAATTAACATTTTTCAGAATCATAAAAGATCAAGTTTACGGTGTACCTTAATCGGTGATTCGAATAATTTCGGAAACCGCAAATTTGGAACTGCAACAACTCGCAGTCGGGATGATAGTTACGTAAGACGAACTATTAACACAATACCACGACGTTCCAACCCTTAACCCGGTGATTCGTGCGTTGATCGGAATCAATCCCTCTTGATCATCATCTCTCTTGATTAATTATTTCTCTTGTCCTTTTTTTTTTTTCTTTTTTTTCTTTTTGTCTGTAAATCATAACTCCCGTAGGAGTTATTTGGAGAGTGAAAATAGGGGAGAGTGGGGTAATGGGTAACTGCCCATTACCCCCAACCTGCTCCACGTGGGCATCAATTAACATCTCCCACTTGCACACGAGGGCATTTTATTTCCGTCATAAGATCACAACTCATGCGATCCACCATCTCACCCTACAGGGTTTTCATACAGGGTTGGACGTCGTGCGACTAGCGAGTACACCTGCAAACAAAAACTGCTCGACACACCTGTTAGGATGATCGAGTAGTCACCGTTAATATCATAAGAAAGCTCGCTGTACCCCAGATCCAAGACTAATTACATTCATCGAGCTACTTTCCTCACCGAAAGTAATCCCCAGATATTACTCGACTATGTATTCACTATCATGTTCAAATCCCTACATGGATGAACATAAAAGACCGGTCGGTGAATACAACATAACAATGCAATGTCAATTGGTCTTCCTTTTCCCAAACTCGAATCTATCGATCTCAATTCGGCTGCTTTCCTAGACCTGTCCCTCAGATCTCAATTTATCTTCCGAGCCATTGGTAAACAGACTAAAGTAGCAAACACTGAATCATGATCTCAAGAGACAGCCGAAAGTAATAAGGGCACAAGAGATCCCGCCCAATGGATCTCGAATCTCACACAGTGGGGCTTGGGGATAAGTTTTAAATTATTGTCTCAAGTAATATAGCTCCCACTATCCCAAGTCGTCTTTTCACACATGGTATGAAACACGTGCCACAGTGTTACTCCCCCATCTCTCAGAAGGGCATATGTCAGATTTCTCCAACACTGTGCAGGTATGGGGCCACAGTCTACACATAAGACTTTACCTAGAGATCTCAGAAAGAGTACCTATGAGACAATATCACAAATTACAGGTGATATCCGAGATCTCAAACCTGGCTTCTCACAGGCAACATGGATGTGGGTACTTCCATGTCGGTCATATCACATATGACCTCATCCTGAACACGTATCAGGGCGACTTATGTTCTAGCAGGGCCACTCTCAAAACCTCTTACAACTAGAAACCGTCTCATCCCCGCTCACTCAGAGCCGGAGGTGGTCACTCGTGTGAGAGAGTCGACCTCGCCTGCCTGACATATCTATTACATATATATGATAATTAAAAGTAAGTGCATTAAATGAAAAATATAATGCAAAAGTGACTGAATAATGCACTATAATCATATATATATAAAATCAATAAGCATCAACGTCATCATTAAGTACAAACTGAGAAATGTCAGTAGATATTCAAACCCAATGACTCTCTATGCCCTAAAAAAGAGTCTCTAGTGATGGGTTTGGTGAAGGGGTCAGCCACCATGCTGTGTGTCGAAATGTACTTGACGGTCACTTCACCCTTCTCGATGATGTCTCTAACATAATGGTATCTGGTGTCGATGTGTTTAGTTCTACTATGAAACTTAGGGTCTCGAGTGTAAGCGATAGCGGCCTGATTATCACAATAAATCATTACAGGTCTCCCACTATCCGCTACAATCCCTAAGTCATTCAGTAGTCTCCGGAGCCAAACACTCTCCTGAACTGCAACTGAGCACGCCACGAACTCAGCCTCCATCGTAGATAGAGCAACACAGGTTTGCTTCTTACTGCTCCAAGAGATAGCTCCGCCATTGAGTAAGAAAGCAAAACCTGATGTCGATTTGCGTTTATCCAAATCGCCTCCCCAGTCGGCGTCCGAATAGCCCACAAGGCGCAAATCGCCTCCTCCGTAACTCAAGGAGAAGTTTGCAGTTCCTTTTAAATATCGGAAAATCCTTTTCACTGCTCTCCAGTGACCCCTTCCAGGATTTGCCTGATATCTGCTCACCAGACCAACTGCATAACAAATGTCCGGTCTAGTACACAACATTGCGTACATCAAACTTCCCACTGCACTGGAATAAGGTACTTTACTCATTTCCCTTACTTCTTCCTGAGTTTTCGGACACATGTCCAGGCTCAGGCCTTCACCTTTGGCGATCGGAGTATCTATGGGATTACAATCATTCATCCCAAAACGCTCGAGAATTTTCTTAATGTAGGTCTCTTGTGAAAGAGCCAATATCTTTCTCGAGCGATCCCTCTGGATCTTAACTCCGAGGATGAATTCAGCTTCACCCATGTCTTTCATGTCGAAACTGGATGACAACCATGCTTTGATGGTCTTTAAATACTTAATCTTGTTCCCAGCTAACATTATGTCATCCACATACAACGACAGGATCACAAAAGAGTTATCGGACCGTATCAGATAGACACAATGATCCTCCTCCACCATCGTAAAACCGTAAGATATCACCTCCTCGTGAAATCTTAGGTACCACCGCCTGGATGATTGCTTTAGACCGTATATCGACTTCCGAAGTCGACAGACCTTGTCTTCTTGACCTACCAGAACAAAACCAGGGGGCTGTTCCATGTAGATCTCCTCATCCAGGCTCCCGTTAAGAAAAGCGGTCTTAACGTCCATCTGGTGTAACTCAAGATCCATACTAGCGACAATCGCCAAAAGTAAACGGATCGAAGTAAATTTGACTACCGGAGAGAAAGTCTCCTCGTAGTCAATGCCCTTGGTCTGCGTGTAACCCTTGGCTACTAGACGGGCCTTGTACCTCTCGATCGATCCGTCGGCCATTTTTTTAATTTTGAAAACCCACTTGTTTCCAATAGCCTTTCTTTCCTCAGGTAAGTCAACTAGCTCCCAGACTTCGTTGACTCTCATTGATTCCAATTCCTCGTGCATGGCCTGTAACCATTGGTCCTTTGCTGAACCCTCAAGAGCCTCCTGTACAGTCCTCGGCTCTTCATCGTCCTCAGGAGTCACAATGAGGATCTCATCCTCAATCGGGAAACGGCGACGTGGCACTTGTCCCCGATTACTCCTTCGAGGAGAGAGAGGTCCCACACCTTAAAATGGATTGCTCCCACTAAGATCAAGATCCATAATCGGCTCTTGAATCTCGTCACTGGGTTCGGCTAAGCCACTAGGCTTATCCATCTCGTAAAAGGTGAGATCTCGATCGATTTCTCCTCTTTTAGGGAAATCACTTTCGAGAAATGTGATATCACGAGACTCTATCTCGGTGACAGTACCGTCCGTATGTTCTCCTAGGAACACATATCCTTTGGATTGTTCAGAGTATCTAACAAAGATACACTTCTTTCCTCGCGGTCCTAACTTGCCGTACTGATGCGAGGAATCACGAACATACGCAGCGCAACCCCATGGCCTCAAGTGGCTAAGGTCAGGCTGTCTCCCTGTCCAAAGCTCGTATGGGGTGCTTACTACAGACTTTGTCGGAACACGGTTAAGGACGTAAGCCGCAGTCAACAACGCATCCCCCCAATGGGAGATAGGTAGGTTGGCTTGTGCCATCATCGACCTCACCATCTCGAACAGAGTCCTATTCCTTCTCTCGGCTACTCCGTTCTGTTGAGGAGTAGCAGGAATAGTTAACTGTCTCGTAATACCTCTATCGGAACAAAGCTCTTTAAATTGCTCAGACAGATACTCGCGCCCCCGATCGGTTCTGAGAGTTTTCACCCTCAAGTCTAGTTGATTTTCAACCTCACTGATAAACCTCCTGAAACATTCTAGTGCCTCAGACTTGTGTGAGATCAGGTAGACGTAACCGAAACGCGTGTAATCGTCTATAAATGTAATAAAATACGTGGCTCCGTTTCGGGCTCTCACATTCATGGGTCCGCAAATGTCGGAATGGACCAATTGCAATGGAGTCCCAGCTCTCATTGCTTTCCCAAATGGTTTTCTAGTGGCTTTGCCCGCAAGGCAAAACTCACATACGGGCAACTGAACCTTGGTTAGCGGGCCCAGCAGGCCATTCGTAGCTAACCGGGTCATCCTCTCTTGCTCTATGTGGCCAAGTCTACTATGCCATACATTCACATCATCCACTACACTATCAGATGCAAAAGCAATAGTAGAAGAAGAATAAGTCTCATAACATGAAATCATATCCAGTACATAAAGTCCCTCATGGACCAAACCGGAACAAATTAAAGAACTGTCATAAGTAATGGAAACTCTAGAGTTTCCCAACAACACTGAATATCCCAACAAATCTAAACATCGGACAGATACTAGATTCCGCCTAATCTCAGGAGCATACAAAACATCATGAAGATATAAGACTTGGTCACTTCGTAGCAATAGCTTGCAAGTGCCAATCCCTTTTACTTCCACGAATGCTCCATTCCCCACGTACAGCCTCCTCGCCTGGGGACTTAAACGGCGGAACTCCACGTATGCGCTCCTGTCCCGAGCTACATGGTCCGTGACTCCTGAGTCTACAATCCACAAAGGAGAAGAGTTAATGAGCATCACACTAGATGACACGTAACTCAAACCATGTAAAGAAGAAGGACATACCTTTCGCTCGCCACACTCGCGTGCGAAATGCCCAAGCTTGCCACAAACATAGCATTGGACTTTGCTCTTATCGAGCTCCTTCTTCTTGCGCTTTTGTCCTTTGTCGTCGGTCTTGGCAGGTTGCTTCTTCTTGCCTTCGCCCTTGGTCTTCTTCTCATGCTTGCGCCACTTGCGCTTTAAACCCCGGGAGCCCTTACTCGACTCCGCAAAATTAGCATGAGCAGAAGAAGACCTAGCCACCTCCTGACGCTCCTCCTCGAGCTCACAGTGCCTACTCACGTCCATGAAAGTATGAATACTTTCAGTGTGCGTGAGATAGGTCTTAACCACATCCCAGGAGTCAGGCAAGGACTGGATCACACCCAGTACCTGAAGCTCATTAGACATCGGCTCCCCCATATTCTTCAGAGAGGCGATTATACTCGACATGTGCATTAAATGCTGTTTCATTGTATGATCGTGCCTCTTCTTATAAGTGATGAACTTATAAGTCAGCATCCTCACCTTAGGAGCTGACGGGGCGCCATATTGCTCCCTTAGAGCATGCCAGATCGACTGTGCAGTAGGATACTGCTCGTAAATCGGAATCAGTTCATCGTGCATGCAGCTAAGAAGGATTACCCTCGCTTGGCTATCCTTCTTTTTCCAAGCACGAAATACCTCCTGATCCCGTCGTGCTTGTGCAGTGGTACCCTCCCCAGGATCCACCATCTCGTTCTTAAGAACTTCCCCGAGTTCTTGTTCCTCGAAGACAAACTGAACCTTTCGGTGCCAAATATCATAATTGTCACCGTTCAGTTTATCTCCCTTAACGAGATCTAGAACGACAGTCTTCGTAGCAGCCATGTCTCTGTTACACAGAAAAAGAGACGTTAGTGACTAATAACGCTTATTTTCACAATTTCGTACACCCTACGAATTAATAATCCAAAATGAATCAAGTATTGATCCCAAAGTGAGCATATGAGTCAACGGACACTATACACCACAACCCGGGATCTCATCTCTTTATCTGGACTTTAATTCGGTGTACAAAATCTCACAAATAGTCACAATTTACCTCGTAGGACCCCAAAAGAAAATTGAAAAAATCAATTTTGGGCGACCTGACGCGCCGCCGGGGTCCCCACGCGCCGCCGCGCACCGGCGGCGCGTCTGCAGGCCTTGCCACGCGCCTCCACGCGCCGGCAGGAGCCTGGATCACGCGCCAGACGCGCGGTAAGTTCTTCACGCGCCACCACACGCCTTCGTGGCTCGGCTCACGCGGCGCGCGTGGCTCACGCGCTGCCACGCGCCTGAGCCGGCTCGGCTCACGCGCGCCCAGTCGCGGCTCGTACTCACGCGCCCCCACGCGCGGAGCCGAGTCAGCGGGTCGGTCAAACGGGTCAGGTGACCCGACTGCGGTTAACGGGTCGGGTTTACCCGACACGTGTCGGGTCGTGGGTCGTCTCTTGACCCGCCCCGACCCGTGCCATTCTGGACCGCTCACGCGCCTTACGCGCGCGTGAGGTACACGCGCCAGCTGGACGCGCTCATGGGCGCGTGTTGTGCACGCGCCCGCGGGTCTGGAACTCATCTTCCTTGCCCGACGGGTCTGTAACTGGGTTTTTCGACCCGGTTCTCCGAAAACCCAATTTCCAGTATAAACATGCAATATATATGTCAAAATGTAGATCTAGCAGAGACAATCTTAGATCTACCATTTTCATACTCTGATTTGACCTAAAACTCGCCAAATCTGGGGTTGAATTGTTCGGTCACTATTCACGGCCGAATGCTTCAACCGGAATTTTCTTAACCCTATCGTGCTCAGAAAATTACGAAAAAATTATTTTCGTGTTCTACGTGAGTTGGGTAACACAGTGGTATAATCGGATTCACGAAATTCATTCGTGATCCGAACCTCAAATTTTATACCCTATATTTTATACCCAAATTAAATTCCGAAAAAATTATTTAAAAAATATATCTAACAGGCTCTGATACCAATGTTAGAATATGGTGACTCAATCACGCAACGGAAGCAATAATTAACATTTTTCAGAATCATAAAAGATCAAGTTTACGGTGTACCTTAATCGGTGATTCGAATAATTTCGGAAACCGCAAACTTGGAACTGCAACAACTCGCAGTCGGGATGATAGTTACGTAAGACGAACTATTAACACAATACCACGACGTTCCAACCCTTAACCCGGTGATTCGTGCGTTGATCGGAATCAATCCCTCTTGATCATCATCTCTCTTGATTAATTATTTCTCTTGTCCTTTTTTTTTTTTCTTTTTTTTCTTTTTGTCTGTAAATCATAACTCCCGTAGGAGTTATTTGGAGAGTGAAAATAGGAGAGAGTGGGGTAATGGGTAACTGCCCATTACCCCCAACCTGCTCCACGTGGGCATCAATTAACAACAAGAAATGCAGTAAATTGATAAGATCGTGCTTCATTGGACAGCGTGGTTTACGTAAAGGCATACCTTTCTCGGTCTTTGTGGTTTACCTAAAGGCAAATCACGGTATCCTGAAAATCTGAGGGTACAGGGTCCTTTTGATTGCCATCTTTTTTTTTGGAGTACGATTGGAGGAACGGTCTTAGGCCTATGTCCGAATAGTGAAGTAATAGTAATACAACGCAAAATGTACAATGAAAACTAGAGGAAATTACGGCCAATATGATTTTCAATAATTTAACATATTGTTCATCACGATGCAATATAGTACCGAGTGAAGCCGGAGGCAACACACTACGTGTTAAGTATCTGATTTCAAAGCTAAAGGCAACCTTTTCCGACATTGTCTTGCATTTCTCCGACGCATGGCCCATCTTTCTTTGATGTCAGATATTTCATCTATTTGGCATTCAACTAATGCACCCTGAGATGTTTCACAATCCCTATTAGACATATGGGTGCTAGTGTCTCCTCTAACTCTTGTTGTCTCAGCAAGTAGGTCATTTATAAGCATTTCTGTTGTCCTCGAGGTAATTCCCCTCAAATACCAAGAAATGGGTGGTGGAGGAACAATTGCCGGCTGGATGAGTTGCTCCAAAGTCACCCGAGATCCAATTCTTCCTTTACCTCCTGTACATGAGCAGTAATCCTCCCATGTTTTGGGTTTGAACGGAAAACAATATTGTTCATCCACAAAAATCGGTTCAACTCTCCAGCAGCCTTCGAATCTTTTCATAAATCCCGTTTTTAGTTGCTTGAATTTCATCTGCCAGACCAGTGAATCAGAAACATTAACATAGTGTCAAAGAAATGCAATTTTCAACGGCAGTTATTGTATGCAAGCATAGGGACGTGTGCCATACCATATACATGTGAAACTGTTGATACAGTATGAAAGTTGCTAAGATTATGAAAGGAGGGAACCAAAAAACAAGAAAAGAATAAGAGAGAGTTGTTTATCCCTACTGTGTGATCTTCTCGATTCTGATCTACCAATACATGAACCGAGATAGTCCCAGACCACCATAGAAACCGCCACCAGGCTGCTTGCTCCAGTTCTACTATTTGCCTTGAGCCTTCATCAACCAAAACTTTTCTGGATACAACTTCCTGAAGCAAAATAAGAAAAATCAGATGCATATAACCCCAATGCTGGTTATAGAATTGCACCCGTAAATGCAAGAATAGCGACTATAAAATCTATATCTATACACGGAGAATGCAATCCAGAAGCTACTACTCTAGCCTGAAATGCAAGGCAAGGATATATCTAAGAGTCAAAACAACCCCATGTAGTTTCTAAAAGATGGAGCGGTATGCATATATCTGGAAGACAGAATAGATATAATGCTTACCTTTATGTTTTTGAAGACCCTTTTATTATCAGGATCAGTGACAATATTATACACCGCATCTGGGGGCAAACCAACCTGGACATCAACACTAAGGTTGCAAAGAGAGCCCTTTGGAACGCTAACCTGCCATAAATATCAGGAAAAATCGGCCTAATGTTTATTTACGTACAAAGAAACCAGCAGAATACAAAAAGTATAAGTATCTTAAATAAAGTAGCTCACCTTTATTTCTGGGGTTTGATTAGTCCAAACAGGATTTTCCCTCCACAGCTCTAGTTGCTTCTCTAGATTGGTTTCCAAGGAAACTGGCAATGTTTTCTCCTTTTTCAAGCTGATGTTCACCTGGCTTATTTCCTTGTCGCATTCTCCTAATCTCTTGATGTGCGACTGGATAAAAAGCAAGTCATTAATACATTGAACAAAAGCAGGAACCAACAATTTGTATGTATTTGAAATAACTCTGTAACCTTTAGGAAATCTTGGACTTTATGTGGGACTTGCACAAACATTGTAGGAAATGACAGCCCAAATGTGTTACTACATCTGTTGTTTGTATTCTTAGATGCATCCATACTTGCATTGTTCACCTTGATCTCACCCATAATTGCCTTTAACAAATGGAAGCAAATACCGTATGAGGTCAGAAAAACATCTAGATAGAAAGTTACAGTTGATTTCATTTTCCTAAATAAGGTATTCTTGTCAATACTCCCATGAAGTGAAATTCTGTCTTTATGATACTTCATTATCGATAAATGAGTTGTTCTAGAGACCTTGAATGATCCCTAAAATATTCAGATATAAGTATGTACGAGAACCCATTTGTATACACCTCTGGATACATACAAGAAAAGCAAATAGCGAAAGCAGTAGATGGCAAGCACTCAAGTAGACAAAATCCTTCTAGTGTATAAAAGACAACATTAAGACCTTAAATTAATTTTAATACTTAGAAGGTATATGTAAACAAACATCCAATAAACTAACAGTCTTCTTACTCATGAACAAACATCTAAGAAGGGAAGTCTCTTCTACACATATGTGTGAAGTTTTTTAAATGGATGAGAATGCAGAGGAACCTTCGAGCTGAATCATCCCCTAGTTCACAGAATTGAGATCGTATTCAAATATGCTGAGTTGATATTCCCATCTTACACACTACGAGCATCGAAAGTAGGGCGTTTTGCTAGAACTATCCTCACTTTGTGTAGCCATGAATCCTATTGTATTATTTTTTTCTTCTTCTTCTTCTTCTTCTTCTTCTTCTTCTTCCTCTTCTTTTTTTTCATCAGAGGACATCGCCTTTGGGAGAGCATGTTGCCATAAATTTGGGGAGAGGGTGGGGCTCGAACTCAATTCAAAAAAGGGACCTTTAATATCATTCGACCCAAGGGCCCTTGCTCACGCTTTGTCTTCTTAGAAGTCTATTTTAAGTTCTCCCCTTTTTTGTGAAGCTCTGGGCGTTCCTTACAAATTTAAACTTAAACCCAATTCTACTAACTCAGATCACTAAAACCCTATTCATACCAAATTAGCTTGTTCACTAGCATCAGCATCACATAAAGAACAATATGCAAAATCACTCAGCCTCTTACTATCTCATCAAAACCTAAAATACACACTTATAGACAGATTTGAAGCCTAATAATTGAAAAACAACTTACGCATCAGAATCTGCGGATACAAAATCCACAATTGCCTTTAAAAGAGGACAAAACCCAGCAACAAGCATTAACATCAGAAACAAATACACAAGAAATGAAACCAGAACTACAGAGATAGAGAACAGATAGGTACAACCTCAAGCATTCTATGAACAAAACTGAAATGACCCAGAAGAGAAAAACAGATCTACAAGATTCCCTAGTCATAACTCAAGAGAACTATAGACATTTTAGGCAGAAAAATCAAAGAAATAACTATAGTCATAACTTACGAAATTGGGATCTGGATTTTGGAATATTCATTCCAAATTGTAGATTCTGATGCCACCTTTTCCTTGTGATTGACTTAAAAAGCTCTTCTTTTACAGAGTTTAATCGGATTGAGCAACTCTCTCACGTGATGCACATGACAATAGATGTGCTTATAGTAGTGCTTATAATATTTGGGTTTCCGTTTCCGTTCTTCTCATCTCTACTGAGGCAGAGACGTGCAGAAGCATATGCCACCAAACTTCCCGCTGTTCCTTCTTTCCACTTTTGTGGGCTACTGACTAGGACAAACAAGATTTGTCAAATTGGTCAAGTTTGTCGGAGAAAACTTGTGGCTGGATTTTGATAACGTTTCTTGCATTTAACGTTACTTTTTATTTCTTATTTTTTCTAACGTTGGTTAAAACGAAAAAAAGGAAAAAGCCCCAACTTTAATTTAGTGATTTTTAAATTAAAAAGTTACCCTTTTATTTAAAACCATGAATTTAAAATATTCTTCCTAAGAATGTGTTTTTTTTTTTTTTTTTTTTTTTTTTTTTTGTTACCAGTGAAAAAAGGTGGAGATGAGTTGCCGGAATTTGTTATAAGGATTATTATTTTGTATGTCATACAAATCATCAACCTTTAATAAAAAATCTCAATTAAGGTTTCATATTGTAAAACCGTAATAAATTTTTTAAATTGTTACCATAATGAGAAGGTTGGGATAGGGCATCCCATCTGTGAACATAACGTATTTAGAGACATATTCATCATATTTACGTGATTGGAACACTATTCTATTCAAAAATGATTATTTATGAATATATAAATCTATTATTAATCTTAAACTATAGGATTTAATAATAGAAAAGTATAATCAAAAGTGTCTCAAAAACTCTAGACGCAAACACAATATTTACAAACCATTTGACCAGCTTATACTAATTCAAAAATAATAAATAAATAAAAAATGCTGCTTCATATTAGGAGTACCACAAATGATTCAAAAACTTGGGAACAAATGCGGACTTGGAAAGTTCTGTGACACAATCCCATAAGTTCTCAGTTCTTCCCTGCAATTTCCTCGTAAGTGACTCCAATTCTTGCTTGTTAAATGCAGGCTTAGACACTCGTGTCCACTTCATTAGAGTTCACAACATAATAGGCGGCCATTGTAGCAGGGGGGGGATGATAGAATTAATGGAATTGCTAACTCTTTAAGGGCGAACGAACCCAAGAAGCTCAAGGCCATTTTGGCATGAACAATCTGCAGTTTCCCCCAAATAATTTACAAAACCATTAATGCTCTTATCCTACTCATCTAAAGCTGAGATTTAGGTAGGGATACCTCACTTGCATGTTCAAAATCTCAGATTTTATCTATAGGATTATTCACTTAACATCATCATTCTACACCTCTCCTCTTTATTCGCATCTTACACATGCCTAGCATACTGGCTTGCAACTTCCAAACAGTAGGCAAAGTCAGACTGGATCCGGAAAGTTCTGTAACTATGCAAGAAAGGAGAGTATTACGTAGCTGCTCTATGGATGCTTTCTCAAGTTTTACAGCACACATCTCCGTCGCAAGTCCAACTATCCTTTGCCTTCCCTAGTTCATCTTCATCTTTCTCTGGAGCACATTTCGGGTGGAGATCAAAACCACGAGATTTACAGTTATAGGACCATAGATCTCCATGCCCCATCTCGTTACATCCATCACAAATGTATGCAATTTGACGAATAAGTAGGAGCTCATGGTTATTTGCTAACCAGTTTCTCAGGTCAACACTTTGCCATTTCCTCATTTTTCTCTTCAAGTTGTTTCAGATGCTCTTCAGTGAATGGGTAAGCATCCGAACCATGAGCTGCTAAGGGTATTTTAGCTTCCATGGTTATAGTCCTTCCATTTGGTCCAATAGCTATGGCAGTAGGAATGCCTTTGGCTTTGAATCTCCACTGGAGGAGTGGCTTTCTGTCATCACCAAATGGCAGAGCTAACCAGGGCATGCTCAAGAGATGATTGTCCAAGGAAGACCGATCACGGTCACTTGGTATGCTTTTCACAGCGCCTGTCACTAGGGGACAGCTAACCATGACATAAACCCTTGTTTGAAGTCTTTTCTTCTTGGTCTAGAGATATCATAATGATCTCAAAATTCTCCCCTTTTTCTTTGAGCTTCTTATACATTTCCAAAAGTTTTTAGGTATATTCATCGAATAGCTCGTGAGAATGCATTGAGAAGTACAGGCCAACCATCTTCCCTTCGAGTTCAGCCACAGGAACCTGAGATAGGTAAGTGAAAAAAGCATTGGTTTTTGCCATATCCTAAACGGCACGTCTAGGGCAAGAAGATGTTTAAATTCTAGAATCCTTTTTTTCACCTGTCATTTGATGGTAAACTTATTTCCATCATTTGAGATTAAGAAGTCACGAGTGCCAGAAACCAGGACAGATCTCAAAGTCTGATTCATTTTTGCTGCTGCTTCTTCCTCTTTCAAGAGATTAATTCTTCCTCGTGTAGATGGATATGACTCAGCACCAAATTCTTTGATAAGTCTGACAACTTGATCAGTCAAAACCTTCCCCGCTCCATCAAGCAAGACAAGACAAGGGATGCTTTTCACCTTGAACAATTCCTAAAGGTGCTTATGGGGTCCAAAATCCAAAAAAGGGATGGCAAGCCATGACATTTTGGAAAAGTAACCGTCGTAGGATTCTTCATTTCTATCGGATGAAACGAGGTGACTTCAAAGTCACCTTTAGAAATAAGTTCTTCATAAACTTGCACCAAATTAGGAGTGAAATGGCAACATGGAGCACACCATGAACCAGAGAAATACAAACCAATAGTCTTTCCAGATAAATCACTGACCCTAACCTGTCAAAATATAAATTCAACGAGTTTCAATCAGATTTGCGTGTGCAAGGGGGTGTGTGGGAGTGGGGAGAGAGAGAGAGAGAGAGAGAGAGATGCTGACCGTTGCTGCAGATTAGAAAATTTCTGTCTCCTGAAGAGAGAAGATATGGCAAATCATGAGACTTCTACCCGGGAACTCCTGTTGTGGATCAATAATTAACACAGTTGATGCCTTGTGAAATGCTGGAATATATAGTCGACCGAAAATGTGTTTCCTTGGGTTCTCCGTCAGTTTATTTCTATGCTGATCAAATTCACTAGATTAATAGGCTTACCAACCAAGAAATGTGAATCAGCCAATTGGCTTCCAAGTCTTGGCACAACCTGCCAAAACCACTGGACTATCAAAGAATAAATTTGTTCACACCACCTAGGTGAGGCTGCCAGACTGATACTGTTGACAATGACAAAGCCAGCATATAAACTTCCAAAGGGGTTGGTGAATTAGTCCTGCAGTCATCTAAAAGATCCATGGATGCCAAGTTAATAACAAAAATTTTTCAGTAGAAGACCAATAGCTTTGTGCAATTTCTATATAAATTTCTTAATCCAATACATGCAAGTAGATGTCTGCATTAATGCATTTGAATATGACATTATGCGTCATATGCAGCATATGCTTTCTAAGATCAGCTCGATGTAGGTATACCAGAAGGTATCAATTCAGCAGGGAAAAAGAAGGGGAAAACAACTCTAATGAATATCATTATTTTGAACCAACAAAGACTAGTTGTGATAGGGCTGCTTTTTTTGTTTGTGCAAGGATGTGTGACACTCGAATTCTTTGTCGAAGCTTGTCAGATCGCAGAAACAAGAAAAATTCACAAGATTTTCTTGTCTCAGTAAATTTGTAATTGCTCCAATGTGCCAAGAGAAGAAATTATTTACTAAGCTTGTCCTCACATCACTGATAGACATCGCTGCAAAAGAACAACTATGAAGGCCAGTAAATCCAGATACTTGATTTATTTCGTCGAATAAAATATATAACACAATCGTTTTTATGTTCTTGTCAGCCTTGGAGCACCCATACTCTCCCTCTTCTCTCACTCCCCCCCCCCCCAACAATACAAGCACACACTCCGGAGCAGCTAAAACTAGATACTCTTTCATATTATAGGAAAATAATCAAGATGTAGCCAGCAAAATACATATATGCTTCCAACAAAGTGTTTCAAAGCTCAGACGAGTACATTGGTAACTAGTAATTTAAAACCATAACAGAGAAGCAAGTTTTAGACCAAAACACCTTAAGCTTGAACATCTCAAACTCTGTGACAGACTTCATCGTCACGGATGCATCCTTCTTGTGGAGCTTGATCCTCTTTAGAATCATCCTTTTTCCCTTTGCCTTCTTCCATGGCACACATTGGATGAAGATCAAAGTCACAATCCTCACAATTATAAGACCATACATGTCCCTCCTCTTCGCAACCATCACAAACGAAGTCCCTACGCTGAGTGAGAATAAGGTCATGCTGCTCATGAAGGTTATGCTTCAGCTTTTCAGGCCATCCCTTTGCCATCTCCTTATATTGTTCCTCAATCTCCTTCAAACGATCCTCTGTGAAGGGATAAGCATTGGCACCATGAAGCACTACAAGATCCCTGGCCTCTGTTGTAATGGTCTTGCCAGTTGGTCCAATAGCAATTAGTATTGGGATGCCACGGACCTTAAAATAACGACTCAAGGATGCCTTCCTCTCATCACCAAAGGGAAGGGAAAGCCAGGGCATTCCTGAAAAGAACTCATCAAAGGAAGGCTGGTCACTGTCGCTAGAAATAAAAATAACCTCAAATGCACTATCGACTTCCTTTATCTTGTGGTATGCCTCAATGAGTTTTGGAAGAAAAGCACAGCATGGAGGGCACCAATGAGCTGAGAAATACAGGAGAATGGTCTTTCCAACAAGATCAGACGCTGGAACCTAAAATACCAACATCAGAATATAACAATTTCACTTTTTTTTCCAACAGAAAGAGAAAAGAAGAACCTTTCTCTCATCAATCAAATTCAAAAGACAATGATATATCTTATGTTATAGAGAGTCCCAGTCATTTTAAATCTCATATTGGGTATATTGTGTGCATGTGTGCATGTTTTGAATTTAAAGCCAGAAGTAATTAGTTCAGGATGACAGCTGCATTAGATTGCTCCCAGGAAACATACCTTTGCCCCATCTTTCCCGATAACGAAATTTAGATCGCCTGAGACTAAAATTGACTCCAGTGTTTGTGCCTCCCTCTTAGCCTTCTCTATTTCTTCAAGCTCTGCAAAGTTTTCTGCTGTGAAAGGGTATGCCAGTATCCCATGCTCCACAATGGCTTCAGCGGCATTTGGCTGAAGTGTTTTCCCATCTGGCCCAATAACTACCAAGGCAGGTAGGGTTGAGAGCTCAAAATACCTAGCAAGTTTCTCACAGCTCTTGTCTTTGAAGGGCAATGAAAACCAGGGCATGCTTTCAAGTCCTTGCCTATATGAGTCTTCTTCATCATCAAGAGGTATCATTACTATTTCAAGCTATCCCCTCTTGCCTTTAGTTGCTCATATATTTGTACAAGTTTTGGAGTAAAAACAGCACATAATTTGTATGACGACAATGAGAAGTACAATCCAACAGTTTTCCCTTCAATTTCAGCAACAGATACCTATCGTGACCGTTGAGAAAATTTTCAGATTGTAGACCAATCATTATACAGCAAACAGTAATGCAAAGGACACTGCGCCAGCTTAATTTAATCAGAATCATAAAGCTGAAAATTCACCTTCTTTCCATCATTTGAGACTAGGTAATCACGTGAGCTGGAGACCAATATAGATCTCAAGGACTGATTCTTCCTGGCTGCTTCTTCATGTTCTTTTAACTCTTCAATCCTCTTCTGAGTAAAAGGATACCCTTCCAGTCCATATTCACGAACAATTTCAACTCCATCATCACTCACTACCTTCCCATCTTCATCAATGATAACAAGGAATGGTATTTCCATCACTTTGAACAATCCATCCAAGCGATCATGGGTCTCCGAATCAGAAAATGGGATTGCAAGCCATGGCATCTTGGAGAAATACCCCTTGAATGACTCATCATCTTCATCAGCTGATACAAACACAACTTCAAAATCGCCTTTTTCTGAGAGTTCATTGTACAGTTCTACTAAATTAGGAGTAAATCATTGACAGGGGCTGCACCATGATGCGGAAAAATACAATCCAATCTTCTTTCCCTTCGAACTTTGAATTTTAACCTATAGGGATTTTAAATTATACAAAGGGTTGCTCAAACTTATTATGTAGGAAGTTGGAACAAAAACAGTTTCAGCAATCCAAAATATACAAGTTCATATCCAACCAAAACAAAACAGTATTCATTTATTCCCTTTAATGTTTGAACCATCAAAATTGGAAAAGGGTGAACTCAACCTCAACTCAACTCAACTCAACTCAACTAGGCCCAGTTAGGGTCGGTGACATGAATAGCCATATTAAAAACCATGTGAGGGGTTAAATTAAAAGTTATCATATGATGTTTTTATACTTCTCCAAGAGTTTAATTCATGTTTGGCAAAGATTTATGCTAACTGCCAATGTAAAGCAACCGTCCTGGCAAACCCCGTTTGGGACTAGCAGCAGTACTAGGTACAATGCAGCGGAATTAGGGTGAACTCAACCATATTATGCAAAAAGTAAAAAAAGAATAGCTTCAAAATCCAGATATGAGGTTCACAGTCAGCCAAAGTGCAACTGAAAATACTCCCAAATGGATTATCCAAATTCGAGACAAATAAAGTTGTACAAAGAAAAGCTGCCAGGGGTTAACACTCCTATCCCTAGACAATAAGGGGTTTTGATACTTCAACCAGTTCACACGGACACACAAACTACACATATTTTGAACGCAAACCCATTGGACAATACCGCCATTAACCATGACCCAACAAAAATCTCACCACTTCAGATCATTTTCCCATTCAGTCCCACTCTCTATATACAAATTCCTTACTGGGATGGAAGGGCACACGAATATAGTCAGCCGAAACTCTAAAATCAGACAAATAAGAGCTAAACTAATCATGGGATTTTCATTGAAACGTACTCCATAGGTATTCAAAAAGAAGAAAGGAAAAAAACAGAGAGAGAGAGAGAGAGAGACCTCATCACCGTTGTTGCGAATAAGAAAGTCCCTCTGTGAAGAGGAAAGAAGAGAACCCAAATCATGAGTCTGAGCGTTGGTGACCTCTGTAGCCTCAACTTGTTGATCATCTGCCATTTCTAGAGGTTTTGTGTGAATACGGATGCGTCTATAATCAGAGACAACACAGCAAAATAATCAACTCCAGACAAAAAAGTAGGAATGTAGGAGACTCGCAAGAAGTTCCAAGTAATATTTATAGAGGGTCTTGCAGGTTATCATAGACCTGCGTACGCCCTATGATCCCTTTTTTCAATTGAGGAGAGAAAGAAGAAGATTATCATTAATCCCAAGACCTAACACCGCCCTCATTCATTGTACAAGTTTAACATATTATTGTATCTTTGGTGAGTTTCTTCCCAACTTGGGGACAAGAAAAATAAATAGAGAGAGAGAGAGAGAGAGTAAAAAAGTTTGTGAGTTAGTTTAGTGAATAAAGACAATTGAAATACTCGGCCAAAAGTAGCCCTCGCATACCGTGATTGATCGCTGTTTAATTAAAGGCAGATGGCATAAAAATTTAGTACAAGTAGAACTTTTTCTAGAAAATTCAAGTGTCATGGCAAGATTCAAGCTCCTTCACGCTTTCTTCTTAAGCTACCGAATTGACTAGAAAAGGTTGAAAGAGACCAAAGAAGCCAACGATGATTCGAGATTTACTTAGTTGAAACTGAGGTCAATGATGCCATGAAGCCCAAGAATTCCAAAAATGCTTCTCAAACTCCAGCCATCTTTTTTTTTCTCATCAGACAGATCAATTCCAGGCCTTTTTGGGCTACCTACATTGTTTTTTTTTGTGTTTTTAACAACATTGCTATTGTAAAACAAGGCATTGTCAACACTCGCACCTATACCACCAGGAGTAGGCCAGCCTGTCTCCATGACCACAACCTCAATTCCTCCAAACCCTTCTTTTTCCATAGCGGAAACAATGGCATCTATAGTTGCATCAAAAAGACTTGTATAGGGTAATCCACAATCATAAGTAAGGCATAGTCTAGAGAGACGTTCCGGGGTCTTTGGTGTAGCTAAAGAGCGGATACGCATTCACCATGAGAGGAGAGTTGGTGTAATGCAAAAATTGTAAAAGAGGAACCATAGCGAATCGAAGATTTGATAGTGAGAGATGGAGGGTATGAATCGGAGACTACAATGGCTGCACAAGGTGATGAAAGCTTGGCCTTCTCTCTGCAAAGAGCTTGGTAAAGTTTGTAACCAAAAAAAAAAAAAAGAGCTCGGCAAAGATTTGTGGATCACAGGTAGTACATGCGGAGTATAAAACTTTTCCTTGAGAAAAAATCTCATTGGCTACTCCAATATATCGAATTTGATTAGCTTGGATTTGATCAATAATGTTATTTTGAAGCCATTGGAGGGACGAATCTATAGTGCCATTAGCAAGTAATGGGAGAATTTCATTAGGAACTCCAACCATGAGCTCAATATTTGTGTCTGAAAAGGCTTGAAGGACATCCAGATTCACATCAAAGATCCTGAAATGCTGTTTGATTTGATGAGGTTTGTGGCATAGTCCATAGTGGGGAGACCATTTCCAACCTGGCCGTAGCAAATTCCAATGGGGGCAGCATCTGCAAGAGATTACAAGAGGATGAGAGCTTGGAACACTGACACAGAGTTGGTAGTATTCCATTAATTTCATTGCGGCTTTTTTGTTTTGACGTCAACAAAGAACTCTGGGGTGGGTGGGTGTTGTGGGGGAGGGGGGGGGGGGTGGTTGATGGATGGTGAAGGCAGCAATGTCGGTGGGAATAGCTATGTTTGGTCCGGTGCTTTTTTTGGTATTAGGTTCTTTGTGCGTGCTTCACTTGAAATTTGATCGGTAGGGAGGGTTGTTGTTGGGAATCGGGAAGCGATGATTAATTAATCTAATTTCCTTAGCTAAAAAAATAACCTAATGAAACATAAAGAGAAACTACAATTATACAAATAAAAGACAAGATTTTTGCAATCAAATAAGAGAAAAATTTACTATAAATCTGATATACATAAAAAAGAAAATTTCCCGAATTTAACGATAATATCATCTCAAAATCTTAAAAATCTACATCAGCTTGACTCAATCATAATATTATTTTTTTAATTAAAAATTCACGGATTAAAGAGATGAGTTAATTGTTAAGATACAATTAGTTTAAAATTTTGAAAATAATTGTAATTTCACAAAATAAAAAATGGGTATCCTTTTCTTCGATCTTGCCTGACATTGAGAGTGAGAAGCGTTCTCAAGAAAACATGGTAGTTACAATCTCTCTTCCCCAATCTTAAAATTTATATTCAAATTCTTATGTAAAAAAAAAAAAAAAAAAATGAGAAGCTTTCCTCACCTCTTACATGATTCACGTTTCCCCCTCTCGCATTCACAAGCGTTTTCTTGATCAAAGATTTTCACTTCTCCCTACAAATAATTCAAAAATATTCTCGTGACTTGAGGTCAACTTTGCTCCGGGCCCTGATTGGGCTTGTTCGGTTGGTAGCTTTTTTAGGCTTATTAGGCCAGGGCAGGTCCAGTTAGCCAGGCCTATGGAGGTCGAGACATTCGGTGTCAGCCTAATTCAGTCTTGGGCTGGGCAACGGCTGTACTTTTTGGGCCCGGATTAGTGTGACTTTTTTTTTTTGGTACATGCTACTTTTTTTTAACAGTAACAAGGGATTACCGGTTGGAAAAGGGAAATTGAGACCCCCGGCTACTCCTTTGGAGACAACGTGACTATTTTTTTTATATAACCAAGCAACATTCGGAGTCATACTCTGAGTTTGAATATTATTGAACTCAATGTAAGAGAGCTCCTCAATTTAATATTTTTTATTTTTAAATTTCGAACTCAATATTTAATTAAAAAATTTTAATATTTTTATTTATTAAACCAACTATTCATTAGTTTAGTGTGAATTGTAAAACTACTCAAACCTAATCATATAAGGGAACAATGATTAGTCCAATTAGAACTCTTTGGGCCTTTTGGCTAAGATCAAGTGATTGGTCCAATTTTCTTATTTTTTTTTATCATGATTTCATCATCATCCGGTATCTAAAATTTTGTTCTGATTAATCTAAATCGATTGCTGTAGAACCTATTTTATAGGAGCAGGTCTCTCAATATTATTTTTTTCGTACTCATAGAAAATTAAACTCCAGATCTGATTAAGAGACGAAAGTATATATTCTACCTATGTCAACAAATATTACTGTCTAATTTTATTTGAATAAGAAAGGAATAAAGTGTAAATGCATCGTTCTCCCCAGCATCCCCACTAATCTCATTACTCCTTTCTTACTTTAAAAAAATAATTTAAAATAATACTTTTATTTTTTTATTCTTTTTCTCATTTAAAAAGAGCGAAATAGATACAAAACTGTCACAGTAGCCCTACTTAAATGTTAATATTTCATTACTTATGTGTAATCCTTAATTCACAAATTAATATTGAAAAAAAATTCAAATACTAAATTCTGATCACGTGATACAAACTCCAATAAAAAGCAGGACATTATCATTCAAAGATTGCTGCAACTCCCTGAAGCCACAAAGGAAAATGGTACAACGATCACTTAAAGTGATAGAAGACTTTTATTCCGCAACCAAATGCCTAGATCTTGTATAGAACATAAACACCAGTTCAATGAAAGAAGCAGTAAAGATTCTGAATCCTAGATGAACAGTGGAGAAACATACCAGACGCAGCTAAATTAATATATAACAAGATGCTTTTTGTGTGCTTTGCTTTACAATAAAGTTACATTTCGATCAAGAATTGCACAAAATAAGATGGATTGAGGGTCCAAAGGTGCCAAAATCTCACTTTCCCTTCTAACAAAGCAACTGCGTTATCTTTCTCCCTACCCCAGTAGGACACAGAATATCTTTAATTGTCCTCTTTATCAAAAGAAAACATTAAACACCCTTCACTTTTTTGAATTCAAATTCTTCAACTCACAAATCCCATTTTGCATTAATCTTTTCTCTGCCTTTGTTTGCACTCAAAGAACAGAACCCCGAAAAATCTCTTACTAAACCCAGAACCCCACATCTTCTTTCTCCTCCTAATCCAAGTTTCAAAACTCGAAAAACATGTCTCAAGCACAGCCTGTTTTGGTGTACCCAAATACAGTCACAAAACAGCCTTCAAATCACTCAAATGGATCCTTTGAGATAGTCTTTATAGTCTTGGCTGTGATAGTTGTGATTTCAGGCATTGCTTGTTGTCTTGGAAGGTTATGTAACCGGCGATATCACCACCAAAAGCCTAAACCTAGCCAATATAGCCATGCTGCTCGTCCTAGAGAAGGCGATATAGAGTTTGGTTTTGACAAGGGAATTCCTACTGCTAGACCTCCTCGCAATGGAGAGATGAATGGATTCAAACCAAGGCAGGCGGAAAATGGTGAAAACAAAGGAGAGGTGAAACCTGCTGATCATGAAGGACACTTCGGGCCAAGTGAATGATTTTCTATGTGCGGTTTTTCTATCAAAACCCATTATGATCTCTCTCTCTTTCTCTCATATTCTACTGCTCCTATTTTGTCTTTCTTTATGTTTTCCTGTTTTTTTCTGGTCTTCACAACTCTTATGTAACCGTTAGTAGAATTTTACATCTTGTTTGGAACATATAGCTTCCAAGCCCCAAAAACAGGACAAGAAAATCGGATATTAGTACTTCAAGATGCTATTCCGAAATCCTTATTGGACTAACAGTTTGTGGATCGTCACGTCTTTGATTTAAGCGGTTCTTTTTCTCATGTGGGTATAGTGTTGATTACCCTAAAATTTAAGAACAGATTGTACATGCCATTTATTAGCCTAACCCCTTCCCCCCATCAATGTTCTCTCATCAAAATTTCCACAGACGAGTCACAATTCACTAGTATAGGATTGCAGACATATTTCAGTCTTGATATTAGAACTCTGGTAAAATTTGGCTTCCCGTAGTTTGTAAATTGTTGGGGTCAAGATTTGAATTTCGTTTAAAAGTCCAACCAAGTCACACTATTTAAGCATATTTCCTAAACTTAGGGGTGGTCTTTTGTTTATTATTACTTTGCATAAGCCCTAATTGCCTAACCATACTCAAATCTAATCATCCGTATCCTGAACCTGCCTACAGTGAAAGGGTCAGGATTTTGGTCATCCCTATGCCCAAGAAAAAGAAAGAACTTATTAATTCTTTAGAGCAAATAGGAATTAACAAAGATGTTCTAGTCTCAAACATATTGCTTGGAAAAGATGTACGATCCTTGATATTAGAGAGAGAGAGAGAGAGAGAGGAAAATCTCGTTTGTGTTTGAGAAAGGTGTGAGATGAAAAATTGGGCAACAAAAGATGATATTTTGGGAAAAAAAGGGAGTGAATTGCAGCAAGTGCTTGCTTCCGAGTGCAATCCAATCAAGCATGGATCATACTAAGAAGCTAAGTTTCACTACTTGTTAAATCCTGCATTGTTCCTAATTACAAATCCTATTTTTCTATTTATAAATATGTGTTTTTCCTGTTAATATGACATGTTTTATAAGTGACACAAAGTGTGTTCCTTAACTGAACTTGCAGAGTAAGCATTTAAACACTAACAGAAACGAGAATGATGTAGGGGACTTGATGCCTTGAACACCAAGCTAATACTTTCTTATTTCCATATATCCTCACAATTTTTGTCTAATTTAAATACCCTAAAATAACCAGAATTATATAATTGTCTTATATAAGTACATACCCTACCCAGGGGTAAGTTGATCTAGTAGACAGATATTTCGGTCTCTTAATCAAGGTCATGAGTAACTTGTGACTTTGGAAATAGAGCAACTACGTTGAAGAGAGTCCTATCCTCCAAAAAGAGATCTCAGATGAATCAGTTCAGATTAATCAGGGTGACGATGAGTCGGGTTGAATTAATTAGGGTGAAATCTCGAACACGGTGTCCATTGACCCAAAAAAAAGAGTATATACCCTCTTCGGATCAAGTTAGACATGAACATGGGTCAAGAAACCCACCAAGCTTGACAGAGATGGCCCACCCAATTCGGCCTATTTAGATATTTTAAATCCCAATTCTTCTTTTTTAAAAGCCTACTGTTCAGCTCGGCCCAACTTATAAAGGATCAGGTTTAGAATTTGTTCTTCCCTTCAAAGTTCTGATGCAGCCCAACTTGATTATCGTTCACATAAAGCCTTAGCTCGACGCTAATGTTCTACGGATTTAACCAAAAAATATTAAATTTTTTTTAATAAAAAATTTTAAAAATAAAAATAGATATTAAAAGAATTATCTTCTAAATTAAATTTTATAGTATTGAAATCAAATTAATCAGATAATTCGACTACCAATAGATAAAGTAAAGGGAAAAAAAAAGCCTTGGCCTGGCATGGCGCAATATGTGGACCAAGTATATTTAGCCTATAGACTATAATTTAATCAAATCAATTTTAAATAAAAAATAAGAAATAAAGAAGTATTTGAGTTGGTTTATAAATAAATAAACCTATTTAAAATAATTCAGAAGTTAAAAGTTAGATCTCCCCATTATTAACTTTATCACTTTAGTTACAAATAACTGTAATATTTCTAATTATTCTTAAATTACAAAAATTACCCTTATTCCAATTTATATCAATTAAACCCTAACAAAAATATTTTTGATAAGTAAATTACCTTTTGTCGTTGCTTTTTGTACATATTTTTTTTATTTATTTTCACACACTTTTAAAAATAAATAGTCAAATCAAACATTTAAATTTCCAAATTAACACAATTGTTAAGTTAATTGATGCTGCAGATAAAGCCAAGAAGCCCAAAATTGATGTCTCTGTGTTAAAAAGCAATTCATGCATCCATCGTATCCGTACAAAATGTCGTACGGACATATCATTAATATTCAGCATATATATATATATATTTTTTTAAAATATATAATTTATAATATTTTTTTTTTATATGTTTTTTGTGTTTATGTATCCGAATCTTGATGATGGTCTGCAGTTACCTGTAGCTTTCAGGGTAGCTTTTTGAACAATTCTTCATGCTGGTCTGGTCGTTTTAACTCCTTCCATTAGTCGGTCAAAACTGCACCTTCTGAAAACAACCCAGAGAGAGAGAGAGAATCAGATTCCTCTGACAGGGATTTGCTTCCCAGTGGGGAGGATATTTGTTAAAGAAATTCTATTAATAGACAGAATAAGAACAAGGGACTGTGAGAGAGAGAGAGAGAGAGAGAGAGAGATGAGAGTTTTGGAAAGAGGAGTGGAGTGGTTAAGACCACTAGTTGAGACTCAGAATTGGGACTATTGTGTTGTTTGGAAATTGGGAGATGACCCAATGAGGTATACATCTTTTTTTTTTTTTTGACATTTTGCAAAATATATAATTAAGTTTAATGAAGGCCCATTTGCTAGGTCTGATATTGTTTGTTGAATTTACGCAATGAAGGTTTGTTGAATGGGTGGGTTGCTGTTGTATTGGAAGTAGACATTTACATGTCAAAGAAGAAAAAGAAGAAGAAGAAAATGCAGGGGACGAAAGTTTGCATTTGGTTCCACTGTGTAAAGATAAGCACTTTGAGCATCCTATAAGGACCAAGGCTTGTAAGGCTCTAGCCAATTTTCCTTCTTCCATGTCCTTGTATACTGGGTATGGTGCTCTCCCTCCCTCCCTCCCTCTCTCTGTCCCTCTCTCTCTCACACACACATCTGCCAACAATGCGCCACAACATTTGAATTTTAAACAGGATCCATGGAGACGTTGCAAGTTCATCTCAACCCAGTTGGCTTAGCCATGCCATCACCTCAGATTCAGACCCTTCAATTGTGACTCTCTCTCTCTCTCTCTCTCTCTCTCTCTCTGTAAACAGTTTAACTTTGAAAGTCAATAAACTTCAATTAATAAGATTTTGGAAATGCCTAAGATGTTATTTTCTATTGACACTTCATCTGTAGTAACCTGCTCAAAAAAGTTTCCACTGCAAAAATAAATATATTTCTGAAATGAAAAGAACTTTTTATTTGACCAGAAATCATTTGAGACACGAGCTTTGATTCCAGTCAACAGTGGTCTTATAGAGCTTTTTGCTGCAAAGCATGTAAGTCTCCATTTCTCGTCTTCTTGATTAGGAAGAATTTTCTCTTAAGCTACTCCTTTCTAATTCCTTTTTTGGGACTTTTTCCAGATACCCAGAAATCAAAAAATGATAGACTTCATCACAGCTCAGTTTGATGCCAATTTAGAACAAGAGGCAATGATAGTAAAGACTTGCACCAGTTTGAGCCTCAAACAATACCCACTTGACCAATTGTTCCCATTCCACATTTTCACATCTCAGTTACAGATTCTTCCCCAAGCATCACAGCCTAGCAGCCATCTTAGCTTTGAAGGATCGTCCACCAGTTCCAATCCCTCCAACGAATATCACCCCATAGATTCAGGCTCCCCTCATGTCTCTCAAGATGTTCCTTTGTCCTGCGCAGAGGGGAAAACTACTGTCACCAAAAGTTCTAAGCATTTGAACATGTCAAAACAACAAGCAAGCTTGGCTGCGGACTGTGGATATGTTTATGAGCTTGAGAGAGGTAACACGAAGAATACACAGACTACTAAAGAGTGTTATAGATCGAAGAATCTTCTCACAGAGAGGAAACGCAGGTGCAAGATCAAAGATGGGCTTTTTGCCCTTCGCGCTTTAGTACCCAACATTACTAAGGCATGACAATCAAATGTTTCAAATGCTAAAATCACCTGTTTCCATCTTACTAATTGGGTTTTTGTTTGATCGCTAGATGGATAGAGCTGCGATTCTTGGAGATGCAGTTGACTATATTAAGGAGCTACAGAGCAAGATCAAGGAACTCCACAGTGAGCTCGAAGACATGGATGAAGAAAACAACAACTATGATAACGAAAAGATGTTGCGAGGGAATGCCAAAGAAAGTGAAGTTCTGCATGTTCGGGAGTGCAAGGATTGGTCTACTAGCATTCACAATGAGACCGAGGTTTTGAAGGGCAAAGCCAAATTTACAAGAAAAAATGAATATGAGATTTATTAACAATTACTTTTGTTGATTCAGGTGACGGCTTTTTCCAGGCCAGTGGAAGTAGAAGTATACCAGACTGGAACAAGGGACTTCTTGATGAAGCTCCTTTGTGAGAAGAGGAAAGGTGGGTTTGTGAGGGTGATGGAGGCTCTGAGTTCTCTTGATCTGCAAGTTATCAATGCCAATGTTACCACAAGTAATGACATGGTTTTGAACATTTTCACAGTTGAGGTATGAATGATTGTTCAAAGAGTTCAAGGTGCTCTTGAGTGCAAGTTATTGTAGAATTTGATGGTTGAACTTTATTTAGTAGTGTTTTTCAAAATTATTCCTCAGACTGAAAATTTAATCAACAGATTTTACAAATTTTAATTCTGTGATCGACTTTCCTAACAAATTTGCTGCTTTGCAGAATCAGGGAAAGGGCATCCAAGCTAAGAAACTTAGGGACAGTTTGATCAAAATGACAGTATAAAGACCACAACGAGAGACAGCTGAGAAGGACTTGATTCCAGAAGATGAAAATTTTTAGCAGGGGTCTCTGAAGTCTCGTGTTAATGTTTTATCATTTCATGAAAGTTTGTGAGATTTATAAAAATTTGCTTTCTCAACAATCTGAATTCATGAATTGGTCTTAATTCACAAAAGCCAACAACTATCCATTCCCCACACAGAAAAAAAATGCAGAAACTTCGCCTTTTGTCTTCTCAATTTGAAAAATGGAATTAAAGACTAGTAAAATTAGAAACCTGTCGCATTGTTGTTTCTTGTGGCAAGTGGAAGTGGGATTCAGAGAACTGGAATGGGATTTAATTTCTTTTCCATTTCAAACTGTTGGAAATGTTAAAATTAAACCTAGGTATTTACCAATAAATTCAAGGAGAGGAGGGATTTGAGATTCTGCTTTAATACTATACTAAGGAATATGATTTCTACCTCCTAAACTAATTACTACGATTAATAAAAAAACATAAAAATCTCAAATAGACCTTGCATGAAGGTGAATAGACTCGAGATACAATATTTTGAAATTTGAGAATGTAATACAGACGTCTATAGTCGAATCAATTCAGCACCAGAGTTACTATATAAGTTGTGTCATTAGTCATTCATTCATCAAAATTCTATTTACATCAAACTACTCGATTTCTGAGCATGACAAAGGCGATCACCAGTGATTCAAAGAAACACAAGCAACGTACAATGGTGGTCTCCAACTTCAAATACTCCAAAACCATCCTTTGGGCCATAACCATGATCGCCCACTTGACGGTATAGCTCATAAATAAATGAGATCAGAAGAGAGGAAGAGGAAGGCAGAGTGATGTGAACCCGTTGGGTATAAAAACCCTAGAACCCACGAATAAGTTAATTTAGTCCAAAAATCATCTTAACGAATTATTTGAACCGGTGGAATTAAAAACCTCACCCCTTACCCTAAAGGAGGAAGAACATAAGGTATATGACCTTAAACCCGTTTCTCACTAGATCAAGAACCTTGGTATAAAGATGGAATGAATGACACCACAATCTAGATGGTTCGATACCTAGATTGATAAGTCAAAGAACTAAACAAGACTCATATCTTGAATAAGTTCAAAGTTCTCAAAAGAACAAGATCTGTGTGAAGAATCCTCACAATTTTATTAATTCTCTCCAAAGTGTTATTTTTTACACAATGTATAATAACCTATTTATAACTAAAGGTAAAAATATAATTGACAACTAAAAATTTAGTAACTCTCTAAACAATAAAGAATTAAGAAACTAAACATAAGTTACAAAAAATAAAAATTAGGAAACTATCAAACTATTTTGATCAAGTCTTGCTACTATTTTTCTTTATTTTCGTCCTCCCTTGGTTTTGGATAGTTTTGGGCCTTTTATTCTTCCAACTGGGCTTGCATGAACATAAGTGAGACCCCTTTTTGTTTTTCATTCATTTGAGTTCCGATTTCTTATTGTAAAACCCTCTGAATTAAGTTATTCAATATTTTTTTGAACCTTTTAACTCGAACTTTTGTTACTGACCAAACTGAAACTTGAGTTGAATCTTGTAAATCTCTTGCAGTCTTGATGATCACATCACAGAGTGTCGGATTCCTCAAAGTCCCAAGGGAAGCCATCTTTGGGATGAGAGATACCGATCACCCACTTGATGATGTAGCTCATAAATGAATGAGATCAGAAGAGAGGAAGACGAAGGCAGCGTGCCGGATTCCTCAATGTTCTAAGGGAAGTCATCTTGGGGGTGAGAGATACCATGCCCAATAAAAGAAGAGCTTGGCTTCTGTCGGAGCTTCTATCCGATGTGAGCCACATGCTTTTCGGGGAAATTCAGATTTGGCCGGCAGTCCTTCAAGCAGCTCAGAATTTAATCTTCTGAGTTTGGCTGGGGGAATGGTTGTCGAGCCCTTTCGCAAGTGAAGGTATGGGGAGCTTGGAGGATGAATCTTCAGATTCATCCTAGAGTGGGTCCGGCTTGTTTTGCGTGAGGTTAGGGGCGCCGACTCAAGGTTCTCGTGAGTCGCTTCTGTTGGCTGCCAATGTTGTCATTGTCTAGAGCTGTGGCTCCTTTTTCTCCTCTTGTCTTCAGCCAGTTTTCTCTCCGTTTTAGGCTTCCCCCCATCTGGAAAGAAAATAATAGAAAAGCGTTAATAAGGTGAACTAGATTACAAACTTTCCCTCTTAATTTTTCCCTTACCGAGGAAGACTTGGCATTTCAAATGATAATAATATTAACATTAGCCGGTGGAAATGAAGAGGAGACCACAAAATTAATTTCCTTGAACAGCTTTCAACAAGTTTGTTGCTTTCAATCCACTCTTCGAAGTGCGAAGAACGCCAGGATTCTTGCAATAGACCTGAGGGAATGCACATTCACATCAATTTAAATTCATACAACTAAAAAATCACATGCAACAAAATTGTCATATGTAAAAATTTGTATGAATTGATTTTGACCCAAAATGATTTTGCCAAGTCATTATTATATTTTGAATAATTACCATTTGTTAGAAAAGTTTAAACTATAAGGGAAAGGTATTTTTAATCTTTATATCTTGAAGCTCCTCCTCACTTGTACCATTAGAACTCAGAATCTCTCGTCCTGCTATCATTTATATTTTGTATACTATTATCTTATAATTTTATTCAATAAACTAATCAATTTGTGGTCTTATTATTTCTTTAATATCTTAATAGTCATATATTATTGAAGTAATTAAAAATGTCAATAATTACCTACCTGGGTCTCATTAGATTTTCGCTCTCCACTGTTTTCCATTCATTGAGCTGATCTCAACGGTTGCCATTCACTTGTTGAAGCATCTTGAAGTCTCGGGGTTGTTTCTCCAACCTCTTTTTTTCCCACTGATCGGTTCATATTCTGATGATTCAGATTCATTTCGGAATGCCATTCTTCTAAAACTTTCCAGTTCGCACGTGTCGTACCACTGGGAATCAAATGTTGTGCTATCACCAACTGGTACTCCATTGCTAAGATCTAATACTTCAATGTGCGAGTCCAACACTCTTGCCACCTACAAAACAGGAAAATTTCCTATCTTAAAGACCGAGGGATCCAAGTTCCTTGTGCTCTAGAACTCTGAAGGTGAGAACATACTGGAGAACATTTCTCACCTGCACCATTCGTGGCCTCTTAAGAGCACTATGACGAATAGATGCAGAAGCAACCTCAATCATTCTAACCATTTCTCTCCGATCATAATTGTTTCCTAGCCTTGGATCAACTAGTTCTCTGATGTCACCGGTTTTAAGAGCCTCAATCATGAGTGGACGAGCCTGCCAAGTCAAGCACTTGATTGTGGTCAAGTATACACATGCATTGACAGTAGCACAAGGAGATAGAATAGAAAATAAATGAATAATTTGGATTATTCTCGTTACCCAGTCAGCCAAAGACTCATATTCACTTATAACAGCTTTTCGTCCGGTTATTAGCTCTAGAAGCACTACACCAAAAGAGAATACGTCAGATTTGTCTGTCAACTGACCAGTCTTTACATACTCTGGGGCCATATACCTGCAACGAAAGCTTGGGGTTAACTCATGTAGGAGTGATTTGAAATGGGATGACAGAATTGAAGAGCAGGCATACAAATAGCACTTCTCCAAATAAAGATTTAGGACAGTCTTCGAAAAGGAGGGGATAAGTCCACTTTATTCCTGATAAAGATTTCTGGCAAGAAGGCAAGTGCACATACTGGAAATATGATGTTTATATCTAGATTTCTAGACCTCAGAGAGCTTGTGAGTTTCTTTGACCGATAACTGAGGGCACAGAATACAGTTGATAGTGTCTTGCTGTTTCTTAGCTGCTCTCAGATCCCAATCGGGAGGGAGCTCTCCTAACGTCGTTTTTGCCACTACCAAGACTCGAACTCTAGTTCTTGGTGTGGGGTGCCGGTGCCTCTCTCTCTCTCTCTCTCTCTCTCTCTCTCTCTCACACACACACACACACACACACACACACACAGATTGAAAGAGTGAAGGAGACACCAGAATAGAGATTGAAAGAGTGAAGGAGACGCCAGAATAGCCGTAGCTGTTACCTGTTTGGCAAGCCTGAACCATTATTGTAAGTAGAATTGAACCTGTTAACTTATGAATGCAAGGGAGATCAATGCCCTCGCTACAAGGTTACCATCCTTGTGTTTGCTGCTTTTTCTCCTTAAGACAACATATGATGGCGTAGTATGCTTCTTATCAAAGAGTAGAAACTCGCTAATAAAAACTACAATGCCTGTTGCAAATTTTTCATATGACTTACCCAAATGTCCCCATGACTCTCGTTGACACATGGGACTTGGTAGTATCTGATGATTTTGCCAATCCGAAGTCCGCAACCTGAATAAGCAGAAGCACATCCAATTTAAGGTTATAACATTGAATGCAGGTGCAGGGCATGGATGGTAGTTCTCCGCCAAGGCCGGAGACTATTCAATGAGAAAGTGCATACCTTGGGTTCGTAAGCATCATCCAATAGGATGTTATCGGCCTTTATGTCCCGGTGAATTATTCTTGGATGGCCTTAAAAAAAAAAAAGAGGGTCATAAAAGAAAATCAGTAAATGTGAGGGAGCTTTGCTCAATGTGGCCGCCGCTTTGGTTGGTCCAGACTCTTCCTATCCGGCGGCCCAACAATTAGCGCCTCGTGGGTTCCACCCACATGCCACCCTGATTTGGTTGTGAAAATTGAAATGACCGGACAAAAGTGCAATTTGAAAAAAAAAAATTGAATCAGCTAATATGATAATATTACAAAAATTGGGTGCTTTAATAATAACAAATCTCATATCCTCTAAGATGTGTCAACTTACAATCTTCATGTAGATAGGCTAGGCCATGAGCAGCTCCAACTGCAATCCTGTATCTTTTATCCCAATCCAGAACAGGCAGTCCTTTCCCTGAAAGCGCCAAAGAGTGCCAATGCAAGCCAAATGATTTCTGTCCTTTCTCTGAGCAACAATAAGAGATGGAGGCAAACAAAAAGCTCACCGTGCAAATGGTAAGAAAGAGTTTTATTGGAAACAAATTCATATACAAGTATACGATGTTCTTCAATTGCACAATGACCTACTAAAGACACCAAATGCCGATGGTGGACGCGATTGATAACCTCCACTTCAGCCCAGAATCCTCGTTCCCCTTGGGCACTGAGTTTTATGAGTTGTTTGACTGCCACAGATCTTCCATTCGGAAGCCTTCCCTTGTAGACGCATCCAAATCCTCCTTTCCCCACTATATTTTCTGGAGCAAATCCTTGGGTCATTCTTTCCACCTCTTCATATGTGAAGAGAGATATGGAGGGCACTATGTTAGCACGAGGAGTAAGTTCTTGCTTCCTTGTGGTATACTCAATATGGTTCACGGTTATACCTGGGGGAGCACTAATGTGGATCAGAAGCACTACAAGAAAACAGGAGATTTGTGATAGATTTATGACTGAAAATTGATAAAATTTTTTTGATTAATTTGGAACAGGTTGTGACAGAAAATTCCCTCACAATGCTTGGGTGACAAATCCGGATCAGAAGGGCCATATAGCTAGAGAACAAAAACCAAAGCGTCCAAACCATACCTAACTCCCCAGTTGAACTAGTTGGAGGTGTGTTGGTTGCAGCAAAGAGTTGGCTCATTCTCTTCTTCCGTATATGAAAAATGGAAAAGAAGAAGATTGTCGAAGCAATTATTCCCACGGCCACTGCTATAACAAGGTGGGTAAACACCAAACCTCCAGAATCTGAATGGCCTGATGTTGAGGGCGGAGAAGAGAAATTGGGAATTGCAGGACTTATATAAGACGAATTGGGAGGAGGAACTGACCACGTTGGTGAAACTGGTGTAACTTCAGTGGGTGGGGTAGGTTGAGCTCCCAAGCTTGGGGGTGGTGGTTGTGATGGTGATGGTGATGGTGATGGTGATGGTGATGGTGGACGTGCAGAACCCTCGGTCAGTGTTAGAGTCAAAATTCCAGATTGTGGTGGAGGGGATGAGGGGGATACAGGCGGAGGCGGTGAGAATCCACTGGGAGGCTGAGAAGGTAGAGGGTTGACAATGGGTGGAGGAGGGGAATTTTGTGATGGAGGAGGTGGAGAAGCCGACCAAGGCGGTGTCAAAGAAAGAGAATTACTTTTGAAGCGTGATGGTGATGGAGGGCTTGACAGCGGTTGTTGTGGGGGCGGTGGTGGTGGTGGTGAAAATAATAATGGAGGAGGAGGAGGAGGAGGAGGAGGAGGAGGCGGAGGAGGAGGTGATTTATCGGTTGGCGGTGCTGGTGGCGGGGATGTTGAAGATGTTGCTGGGGGCGGCGGTTCTTCTGAACTAGGCGTCGGGGGCGATGATTTTTTGTCCGGTGGAGGTTGCACCTCCGAGGGTGAATCTGGTTCAGGCGGACTATCTCCGTCCAGAGATGAATTTACATATAAAGTTCCTGCGGATAGCGCCAAATCCATCTTTCTTTGCCTCTACTAATTTGATCACCGCCTTAAGACAATTACAACAACAAACGGATAAATGCTTTACGAATCAGGATTTATGTGTTTAAATCCTGAAACGAAAATCAACTATTTGAAATAACTCAACAATCAATTGGGCGTGGAGGGCGGGGGGGTCTAAACTTCTAAATGAATCCAAACCCAAGAACACTAATGCAAATTTGGATAAGAAAACGGGCAATTGATCCGGGTTGAGTCGCTATTTCACCTACATTTGATGAGTTCAGAGAAATTGTTGTTATTGTTTATCTTCCAACATAAGCATAACAAACCCCTTTCTCCCCCTCTCTCCCTGTTCTGAGTTTTTATTCTTTTTGTTGGGTTTTGGTTATTCCTGTTTGTAATAAAAACAAAAAGACTATTATTGTCAATTTGTTTTCCTATATATTATTATTATTAATTATTATTCATTATTGAGATTTTACTAAATATTGCAATAATTCTGTTTTTAACGATTGTCCATCGTCTTTGGTTTTAAAATGTTTCCTCCTTTAATCTCGGCTTGCCGCGTAAACTATTACCACGTGAAATCCTAGGCTATACCGACAGCCATGAACATCATCCCACGAGATAACAATTATTTAGATCATATTTGTTTAGCCCAAAAAATTCCTAAAGTAGAAATAAATTTGAAATTATTTCTAAATATGTACCTTATGGTTACGTCATTGTATTTAAATTTATCTTTCAACAAAAATCATCCTCGCATCATTTATTTTTTTTATTATACAAATCGATATCTAAAATTATATTTCGATTAATCTGATACGAAACTTATAATAACTTATTTAAAAAAGCTATCCCCTAATATAGTTTATTTTATACCCAATTTACGAGTCAAAATCAAGATTTTAATTAAGACAGATGTTTTTTTTGTCGCGGCAATTTGCTTTAGCAATTTATTACAATCGGGAGATGTGAAAAGGCATGATTAATTAAGCATTTTCATATATTTCTTTATCTCAGAGAGAGAGAGAGAGAGAGAGAGAGAGAGAACTATTACAAAGACAAATCATGTTTAATGAGTAACCTTGAATAGGGCAAAATACAGATAAAATTGAATAACATCTTAAAATTTGGGGTGTAGCCAATAAAACACACACACACCCACCTAATTATCAATTGCAAGCATAATGATGTACAAAGATAGTCAACAAGGGCAAGAGTATTGCATATGGAACCCCACCCCATCAACTCTATTTCTTGTTCACCAAAGCTTTTAGTTGCCTTTCCATCTGCAGAGTAAAAGAAACCATGATTACTCCCCATGCCTTGTACATATATAGCATTCAATTCTTTTGATCTGATAAAGGAATGCCTTAAAAACAATTTGAGAAAATCTTTGGGGTAAAAATCAAAGAATAGTTTTTCCCCCCACAAAAAGTGAGTTCTTGGATAATATGTAGTTTTATCCTAAAACGGTGCCAACTTGAAAGTAACAAAAACAACCCCAAATAACAAAGAATAGGGGGAAAAAAAAAAGCCTCACATCAACTTGTTTAGCCAAATTAATAACATGAATTTTCTAGGAATTTTGGACTTTTGCACAATATACCATAATTGCAGAATACGTACCAGAGCATTTTGCAACTTTATCCTCTGCAGTTCTTCAACGAATCTCCCAACACTGTGAAAATAAGAAAAATCAAAAACCTCCAAAAAGAAAAGAAGAATAGAATCAGGTAAGCAACAAAAGGATATACCTTTGTTGTGTCTGGATCTTCTGAGACTGCAGGTTTTTCTCACCCTGAAAGACCGGAGCAACCTGCACATTTTCAGCAGTTTTACCATTACATTAATTGGTCATAAAATCAATTGCATCTCCCATTTCCATCCAGTTGATGTTACGAAATTCCTATGAGATGAATTTTCTAATGTTATGTTTCCCTTTTGTTTCTGTTACCCTCTTCACCTATAACTTTATTTTGGCACGACAGTATTACATACTTCCTGTCTCTCATTAGTGCCCGCCACCCTGGTGCTCGCTGCCTCTGTGGACTCTGATTGATGACCTTTGGTCAGTATACACTATGAATATGTGATGTCTCAAAAAATTATTAAGGGCAGTGATGAAGATTACCAGTATATGGATGGACATATCTAATCAACCGCTTAATTTCTTCCTGTAAGCATTACAAACAATGATGAGCAAGGAAAACATTAGTAAGATTAATTAGGGAAAAAAAAGGAACTTTGATTGCAGAGGAAACTTATTTGATGTGAACCCTTTGCACAATATTCTGCTGCAAAATACATCTTAATGTTGAAAGAACTGATGCACTGTTGACTGTTGGTGTTGACGACCCTCCAAAATGAGTATTGACTAAGCCATTTGAAGATCGCTGAAAGAAACAGAACTCAAAGTAGTTAGCATTTATACAAAGATGATACAAACACTCTTGTCGAAATTGGGAACATGAAGGCATGCTGACTCAATTATCCAAACTCATGAAAGGACAAAATCAAATCAAATTGAAATTACAGTGGACCACAAACAACTGGACCAAACACTATCCGGGGCACAAGCAGGCAAGGATACGGAGAAGGATAAAATGAAATCAGTATTGTTCCATCTCTTAGAAGCCTTCCGGAACAGTACTATCAGATTGAACCCATGAAAGGTCAAGTTCCAAAAAGATAGTCCAGCAGTCAGTATTGTAGAACCAGACTATATTCATGTGCCTCGTGAAAAGTTTTGATTTAGATGTGAAGTGGGCATATTTTCCTTCATTTATGATTGTTAACGTGAATACTTTAAAGTAAATGTAAAACGACACCTACACAGCTACGCAGCTTCTATGTTGTTGCAATCAATGCAGTCTCATCTAATATAACTACTTATTTGGACCAAGATACTACAAACTGTACATCAGATGACTAATGCCTCGAAGTTTTGCGACTTTAATGTTAGGCACTCTTCCTCCATCTTGAAGAAATACCTGTACTCAAAAAGTTTTAAAAAATGGACATGGCATGTGGAATAGCTGACTACTATTGATCCAACAACGACACGAGGTTCATTATGAAGTATCTGTGCTCCAAGTCACTGAATGATGCACCATACACATTCTCCATGGCTTCCAATTAAATATAATAATGATCAACCATTGACGTGCCACAGTGCCAATAAATTAAGGATGCTTTCAAGCAAGCAAAACCATAACTTTGAAGGATGCAATCACATTGGGAGGAAATGGTAAAATAAATAAATACATAAATAAAACCTAGGAGAAGTCTTAAGCAGAATTAGTAATGCAGGCAATCTGCAAGACACGTGAATGAGTGAAGTGTTTGGTTTTGAACTCCAGATACGGAATAAAATTTAGTTTGTTTCATACATCAATTATGATTATACACTTCAAAGTGTTTGAGCAAAACCTTGTCTAAAGTTTTGGTCTTTCACAAGAGAGTACAAACATGGATCTAGAGAAAGGTTTAAACGTATGCATTTGTTCAGTCCAAATATAAAAAACATCCTATTCTAAACTGCCACACATGTTAGAAAATGAAAATCTACAGCATACCTTAGGGATACCAGGCATTATAGCACTGAGGCACCCTTTTTGAGGTAGACTTTCTCCTTGTTCATCCTCCGCTATGGAAATAAAACCATCAATTTGTACATTTTAATTTGATGATTGATCTGCTGGTCAAAAGAATTCGCCTCAAGCAAAATTAAAGTACAAAAACCAAAAGGGCATACCAAGTTGAAGCTTATCAGCGTCTCCCTGTGGATCCTTGAACAATTGATTACTGCAGTCACAGACAAATAACTTCAGATATTTCTGACATTCATCAGATTTTGTAACCATCACAATAGTTGAGAAGTAGTAGAATCAGGTAAGTTAAGGATCGTTTGGAACAAACAACAGAATTTGAGAATATGGGACTATTAGACATACATGGGTCCCTGATCATCATGAATAGGGAGTGAAGCAGGTGAACTCTCAACATGAGGACCATCCACCCAATCCTGAAAAAGTGAAACATAGACAAAATGTAGAATGAAAGGGGGGAACTGCAGAGGATAACACAAATTCCTAGAAGTTCATGAGCACCAACTCCATATCCTGAAATGTACAATAAGTAATGCCAAATAATATACCTCTTGAAATGGTGCAGAATTCAAGTTGCATATCCTCTGATCTGACAGCATGTCTGCCACCCAAGCTTTATTATCATATTTCTCATTCTTGAAGCTTAATTTTTGCTCTCCATTCTCTGAGACGTCATTTTCTTGAATCTGCCATAAATTTTCAATAAGTAACCTCATCAATATAATTAAAAAACGCAGTAGTTAATTAACCTACTTACCAGATCAGCTTGTCTTTTCAGATCCTCAAGATCAAAATTCCATGCACTTATTCCCCGCATATACATTTGCTGCAAGTTCACAGTTCCATATCTAATGAAAATCAAAGTATTTATTTGGGTTCCAATAAGCCAACAATTGACCGATCAATAATTAACAAGCCTTTGTGTTACTGTACATAAGGTGGAGAGTATTTTAGTTTCCTTGCCCAGCAGAATGAAGTAGCACAACTCTATGGTGAATTGTCACTTTATTCATATTCTATGCAACAGCTGTCTGCTTGATAGATTAGTTTTAGTGCACTGTAATACAGCATGCTGTACATGAAAGGCTGGAAACATTCTTGGCACTGATTGCCTGACGTTTAAGCTGTCTGAGTACAAAATAAATGTCCACTACTCTCAGAGATTCTACTATGCCTGTTGCAGTAAGGGGGCCCCAATAGCACCTTGCATCAGTAACACGTCCAATGAATCTACACAAAACAGGGGCTGTAATTTTTTTCTTAATTTTTTTTTTCAATTGTGATGATGAAAGGTTAGCACATCCTCATCTGCCCCTTTGACATCCTTAGCAGACCTAATCAATAGATATAATGGAGATAGATATGTAGATTACCTGAGATAATTTTTCATCCTCGCAAATTGCTTTATAGAGTACAAAAAGCGCAGCCTCATTTTCCTGCAAAGAGAAAGCAATGTAATAGTAAACCAAGTGAAAGACAATTAGCTATACACCATTTTAGAGTTGCAAGAAAACCAAGATACTGGAAAAATAAAATAAAATAACCTTCAGTGACCTGTGCAGAGGAAGGCCCTTAAGTATAGATCTTGCCAAAAAGTCATTTGATTGTGCATGCTTAAAGAAATGGTGCTTCAGAAGTTTCTCTGAGGTGGGGCGCTTCTTTGGATTTTTCACCAAGCAAGCAGCCACTAGCTCCTTAAATGACTACAAAAGAATACCACTTTTAGCACACAATACAAAAGTTGTAACCTCTAAAATATTCAAATTGGGAGGGCAAACCTTTGAAAATTTCTTGTCCCTTTCATAGTCAAGACCAGGTGGTGCATTTTGTAGTGTCATCAGTAACACCTGAGATAAGCAAGAAATACCGGTGTTAATCTTTGTAGCTGATACTACTAATATACTGAAGGCAGTACCAGAAAGCACAATCATATAATCAACAAAACCACAAAGTGGAATCATTGATATTAATCGTATCTGTCACTTTAAGAAAAGTCAATCTGAAACTTTACCTTTTTTATGGAAAAAAAAATTACCATTGAGATCAATTAAAGGAAGAAAATGTTCAAAGACAAGATAGCCTCAAAAAGATTCCCGAGAGAGAGAGAGTGTGTAAAAAAAAGTAAATTAGAAACAAAGATATTGAATCCCTTTCAATATCCTCAAGACCTGCATTGTTGAAGCTTTAGCTGCTGAGCACCACAAAAGTAAGAAAAGCAATCATATTAAAAAATTGATACGTATATTTTCTTTTCAAACATAAAAAAGAAAAAATTTTTGAATAGAAAAAAAAGATAATTTCACTAAGAGGATGAGGCATCCCAAAGCAAGCCCTTTAAATGCCCTTGAATCCAGTGATAAGATGATTATGATGGGGAAAGGGAAGATACTGATGAGCCTATGCCAAATGATCCAAGAAACACGGCAATAGAAGAATAAATGAACTATATGGATTCAATACCACATGATTACATGTTCACCACAGCAAGGCCCTAGATCCCTCCTAAGGAAGGGGAAGGCTGAGAATCCAAGCAAACAAAGTAGGCTCATTTTTAACTAAAAATTTCCTGAAACAGCTCTGACTGATGCAGCTTAGTAAACAGAGGAAAGAAAAGATATAAAAAAATGATGGAGAAAGTGCTACCATCTCACAAAACATATATTCAGAGTCAACTGTGAGATCCACAACCACTTGAAGTTTGATCAACAAGTTAAGAAGCACGTCTTTTTTTTTTCCCCTATAGGACGAAAGTTAAGAAATACACCTTCATAGGTGGATACTTAGAAAAGGGGGCATGACCACGAGCAAGTTCCAGGGCTGTTATTCCAAATGACCAAATATCTGCCCTGCTTACATAGAGGTAGTGTAAACAAGAGCGTAGTGCAAACTGAAAGCTCACCCAGATAAATGCTTTCATGGACACGCATGCTGCAACTGTCTGTGTGTGCACGTGACTAGGTGTATCTCAGAGAGAGACAGAGCACTCACTTGAAGTTATACCCATGCAATTGCCGCATAACTTCAGGAGCCATCCTGTGCGAGGAAACAGAATGGACAAAGTTAAAACAAACCAACAGTTTTAGAATAGCAGGAAACACAATCAGGAATTTCAAGGAAATAAACCAAAAACAGATGGTAGAGGGGCAGTGTGTCCATCAAATACCAGCATGGAGTTCCGACAAATGTGTTTCTAGAACGTTGCCTATCGCCAGTATCGAACATGCATGCTGAAACTCCAAAATCCGCTAACTTGACTGCACCATTAGAATCAACTAAGATGTTCCCAGCCTGCATAAGGAATACAGAGATCAAGCAGTATGGCTCACTCCCAGGATTGGAGGGGGCAAGAAAACAATTACATCAAGAGTAAACCATAATATCCTCAACTAGAAAGAAAGTATTTGCCCAGACACATGCAGGTTGATATATGCAGCACCAATAATTGGATTCTGAGCTAACCACAGGAAATGACAAAAAGATATCACAGAAATGTGGAAAGCTTCTCTCTCTCTCTCTCTCTCTCTCTCTCTCTCTCACACAAAAAAAAAGGAATTTTATTGGTACTTTCTGATGGAGAATGAATTACAAAGGAATCACTGGCATATTCAAAAGAGAAAGTAGCATCGGCTACCAATAAGGAAGATGAAACATGAAAATGACTCATAATACGGATACGGTCATGAGATACCACACAACACAACACAGACTTGTTTGCTAAAATAGATAGGAAGAAATCAATATCAACATCTACAAGTATAAAATCAAAATGAATTTGTAAAAATGTGCTAAAATTGTAATGAGGAACCTGAAACTACACATTAAAATCAGTAGTTAATTATATAATCGGGTCTATAAAATAGAGTTAGAACATATTTCCTATATTTATCTACTTTTTAACTTTTAGAAAATAACCTTTTATGAAAAAAATACAAAAAAAAAGAATGGCCCCTCACCATTATGTTACCTAGACGTTTCACTTTGCTTGGCCACGCCAGTGTTAAACAGACATACAACATGGGTATGACTATCGGAGTCAAACACTTTGAGTCTTCATCCAAATAAAGCATGTATCCTTGGCGGGCACATAACCCTACCTGGCTCTTTTCCCCTAGCCCATGTTTCATAGAGTGGCCATGTCCAACATGCCTCAGCAGCAAATACAAGCTGCGCTTTGGATGTGTCCAATATTAAAGTAAACTACAGAGGCGTGTCTAACATGTGCCAGGGCAGTGTTAGACATGCCAATACAACAATCAAATGACATATTGATGCCCATAGATGCAAAATAAGTAGGATTTTGCCTTACTAATCAAGGTCATAAACCAGTAAGTAATGTTTAATATAGAGGTCAGAAATTAAATGTTGGGGACCATATTGTACTTCACATTCATCTTCATCACTATCCAAAGTAAGAAGTTGCATGCTTGAGCCATGAGCCCTTCTTCTGTTGCTCAACATCATGGACTTAACGCCTGACAGCATAACTTGCAAACCAATATGGCCAATTCAAGCTTCCAGATGATTCCCTTGATTCCTCTGTGGGTTTTATGACCCTTTAGCTTCCAACTATACAAGCTTCCTGCTCTAGCTTCAGCAATGCAATCATATAATCTATATTCTTGAAGATTATATTTATTGCATCTCCATGAAAATCCATTCCTACTGTCCAGTTTAAAAAGAGGTAATCTAGCATTTGACAATAGATCACCAAGGAGTTCCGATGGCTCAAGTCTAACCTCTCTGAGTACTATCATAGTTGTCACTCTAAAGATAATCCCCGCCAAAAAGAATTGATTGGGAATCAGTTACAAATGAACTATGGACAAACCCCAGGCACAAATGGAGAAAGTGACATCTTTGGGTAGAACCTTTGATTGGCACTTGCTACAATCTGTTATGGTAGTTTACGATGGATTTGATCGGGATTCTGATAGTTGTGATCAGGAGATTGATCGATTAAAGTAACTAATTTATTGAGATTTTTATGATTCCATCTAGCTGATTAATTTCATTACAGTGGTCCATATTGAACTACTTATCAATTGAGCTGTTGAATTTCCCTCCCCTAGGTGTTCATAACCTGCATTTTCCCCCCCTACTTCTCAACCCCACTAGTGCTACAATGTTAGGAAATATGGTTAAGAAATAGTTTCTAGACCACAAAGAATGAGATTTGAGACCAAAAATGGCAATGAAAGTAAGAAAAAAGTGATATTTCAAATAATAAATAACTGGATATCATGTAGATAGGAAAGCAAAATAAATAATCTCAAGCACAACTACTCACTAGATTTCACGCGGCAAACACTGCATTTGGATCAAGTTCCTACATATAGAAGACTATTTTGGACAACTTCACAAGAAAACAATAAAGCCCATGTTAACTGGTAGAAGAATATAAATAAAAACGATGAAGGCAACAAGAAATATATTCGAACTCTGCTTTGTTTCCTTTTTTCTGTTTACATAAATTTCTAATGACATACAAATTATTGGTTTACATTATTATCTGGTTAAAAAATCGCATCTGCCAAGTGCCAAAAAGGTGCATAATAGCTTCAAAGATTACAACAACAATAAACTAAGCTTTAATCTCAATACTTTGAGATCGGCCATTTGAGAGAAAAATATGAAAATAATCAAAATAAATAAATAAGTACAAAGATAAATGAGTAAATAAATACATAAATAAATAAAAATAAAAATAAAAATAAAAAAGTAAAAATAAAAATGAATAAATATATAGATATATAGATTTAAAATATAATAGTTTGTATTTTAGGAAATCACATTTGACGGTTAATCAGGTACTGTTTGTATTTTGTATGTTTTTTGGTGTGTCAAGCAACTCATGAGACAATCGAAGACTGGTACTGGACACTATAACGTATGTTTGTATATAATGTCTGAACCATTCCCGCTAAATTTAGAGATTCAGACATTAATCAAACTTTCTCAAATAAATTCACATTAAGAAAGTTCAAAGCTAATTATAAGCTAGCATGGTTCTTAGAAGCAAGCCATTTGGTATTTAGAATGAAATGAATATATAAATAAGATTTTAAATGAGAATAGGTGGCTAATATAGGGAACAGTATTCAATTTAAGATTTTTCACTTGATAGTTGATGTTAAATACATGCACAAGTCCATAGTTATGGATTTACAAATGGTATAATGTTAAATTACAATTCAGCATGATGTCTTTTGTCCCAACTCCAATGTCCCTGCTCAATGTGCTAGCATTAATCTAAAGGAACTCACACAATGAAACAGCAGTGGAAATTAGCAAAACAAAAATTAGAAAGCCAGTACCTTCACATCTCTATGAATGTGACCCTGGGAATGAAGATACACGAGAGCTTTAAGAACTTCCCGTAATAATGTTGCAATAACAGGCTGTTCAAAACCCTCTGGCTGAGTAGATTTCATTATGTGAAGACAAGATCCACCAGCCATATAAGGCATCACTACCCAAAGGTCACTGCCAGCTGTGAAAGAGCAATGTGCCCTTAGCACATTTGGATGATCAATCAAGGTCATAGTTCGCACTTCCCCGCGGATTCCATCCTGCACAGCCATACCATCCCACGAAAGAATCAGTTAACAACTATATAACAACTGTGATTCAAATTGTAAATAGAGAACTTTTCAATAATGAATCTACAATCAGATGATAATAACTATGTCATGTACAATTCACTTTTCCTGCAGCAATGTGCATTATAATTCCTTTTTCCTTTTCTCATTTTTTGATTGAAAATGTCTGCTATAGTTCTTGCCTAGATAATGACCACAATGGTTGCCCAAATGATCAATTTACCATCACAAAATGTGATGAAATACCCAACATGATGTTCAAAATAACCAGCACATATATGTGCATGTGTGACCAAAAAAAAACATTTGGGTTGATAAAAAGAGAAAACTATAAAAGAAACTCGGACACCTTTAATTGCAAAATAAAAGGTGAAAAAGATTCCACAAAATGTTGGAAAAAGATGCAATCATCACTGAGCACACAGTTAAACTGGCAATAAAATATCACATCTGCTTTTCAAATTTGGGCCTCAAACCTATGAGACTTTATTTTCCAGAGAAATTTAAGGGGGCAGGGAGCCAAAACAAACACATTAAATGTGCAAGGAACAAATCTATATAGCATGAGCTGCAAAAGATGGAGCTCACGTACCAGATCATTGTTGCACCTCTCCAAATCCAGAACCTTGATGGCAACAATCTCATTGAAGGGGACACAGACAGCTCTGTAGACAGTGGCACTGACACCATTGCCAACTTCCTCATATAATTTGTAGTCTTTCGAATCACACGGATATTTCTTTGTTGACAAAGGTGGCATCATTTCGCACTAGTGCATTAACCAGGGAACCTGTCTCTCCCACGGTAATTAAGAACAAATAAGATGTAGGATTCAGAAGCCAGAAGATAAGAACCAATCGTGGTATTCTTCAACACCAGTGGCATGTGCCTTTTTCTAAAAGGGAAAGGAAAAATTTTAAGGGGGCATACATCCACTTACCTGTTTTCAACAGAGACAGCACAAAATGAATTAAAGACAAACAAAAGAAAATGGAGAATATTGTCAAATAATTAACTCTAGAGGAGTCCTTTCTTTTGTCTGACTTCGAACCCAGAACCTCGGGGCTATGAATGTGCGCCGCATCCACAAAAAAACCACGTAGGTGGTGTTCTTTGTTTTAATCATGGAATCTATAGAGTAAATGGTTTAGGAGAAAGTAAAGTCCATCATCAACTCAGTAATGAAGAAGTCCTTATTTGGCAATACCACTGTTAATACTTAATTCTATAACTACAAACCTGAAATCTCCGAATTGAGAAATTAAAATCCTACGACCAAACCTAACACAAACACGTACATAAATATATATATATATATATATATATATATCATTAGAGGCCATTTGATCTAAACATCACAGATCAAAGCATATAAAGAATCAACTCGATCATCCAAACATAGTCTCTAAGATCAAAAATCAACAGAATTTCATTTTAATCAATCCAAAAGAAAGGAAAGATCAAAACTTACGAACCTTAGAGTCTGACGACGAGCCCACCTCGTACAATGTTTTGTTTGAGAGAGAGAGAGAGGGATGTGATTAGTTGGAATCCTTCGACGGCTCCGCCATAGATGAAATTGAGAAACTTGCGAGCTCTGGTGCTGGTCCGTCTTGGTCTGGTGTTGTAAGTCCTTCCTTCGACCCAAATTCCTTAAAGAACTGATTTGGACTCTCAAAAAAATAAAAAATAAATAGCATAATGATTAGAGAATTGTCCTTTCGTCAGGCGCTGCGATAAGACATTTCTGTTTACGGCCGTGTCTCGTGTCCCCCGGTCCAAAGCTTACGCTGACGCACCTTTTTTCAAATTGCCTTCTCACGAAAAAGGTGGACTAGGAAAGGTCTCGCGTATCTCACTCTTACCTTAAAATACCCAACTTTATTTATAATTATCATTTATCAAATAATAAAGATTTTTCGTTCATAAATTATAATAATGTAACTACATTTGGATCCTCGGGTTTTGAAAAATTCGGATAATATTTCATTATTGTATTAAAAATTATAGAGTAAAATAACTTAAATTTATTGACTTTAATTAATTAGTATTTTATTAAATTTTGACGAAAATAAATGTTAGAGAATTTTATCTGTTAAAAAAATAATTTCATTCGATTAGTTATATGATAGTTTATAAAAAAAAAATTAATTTTAAATATTTAAAAAATTTGAGTCAAAAGTCGGTCAAATCAGAAGTTTATGTTTAAAGTTTGGTTTAAGGATAACGTTGGATGAAAGTCAAACATGAGCAGCTCGGCCTTTTTTTTTTTTCCTTGAAAAATATTAGGTTGACTGAATCACTGATTAGATAAATAAAATCTTAAATAATAATTTATATTTGTAAAAGTGTAGAATATTTTAAAATTTATAATTTTAAATTGCTTAATGTATCTTTCAAATCAAGAAAAAAATTTAAAATATAATAAAATGAATTGCTATATAGAATATATAGAATTTAGTTGTTTGATTTTTTATTCATTTGATGTGTCACGTTATTTTTTTATTTCTATTTTTTTTATATATTAAAACTCGAATCCAAACTTATTATATAAGAAGGAAGAGTGACATTTGAGTCAAATCTCATTAACTTATTTTCCTATTTCTAATGGATACATGCATATTCTCTTACTATCCATATTATGTGGTTAGGGTTTTCGGATTTTGTTTCAATAATTCTCTTTGAAAGTAGATCCGATCGAACAAATGAAAGTGAGATATTATTATGAAGAAGAATCCAATGATCTTGACCACATCTGAAATGTCTCCAAGAGGCAAATGGGTTCCTTATGGACTGTTCACTCACCAGAGGTGGTGGGGACAAATGGGGCAATGTCGCAACAAACAATTTTGTGGTATTTTTTTGGTATTTTTTTAAGTGATTTTTTTTTACCATTAGCTGATATTCAGATTTCATTCGATTACTTTGATCCGAACATTATAGGGTTCATTAAGAGTTGATTTTTTTAAATCTCATTTCTTCATTTTTATGAATGAAATCTAAGACCTATTATTAAGAAAGTATATCATTCAATCACTACATCCAAGAAAGTTATGTGTTTTTTCTATCTTTCAAACTTATTATTCCTTTTAATTTTAATAGGTCGACAAATTTTCACTTTTCACTTGTAAATTTTGTTATATAATTTTTTAAGAGATTTTGAAATTATTTATTTTTTAATATAAATTACTATATCCGATAATCACGTTGATCCATCTAAATTCGATTCCAATCGTATTAAACCGTTAAAAGATAAAACTCTTCAAACATTTATTTTCGTCATATATAAAATTTGAATTCAAAATTTTATTTAAAAAATATTGATATCCAGCCACTGAATCAAATAAGTATACGTTGAATTTATAGAATTATAAGCATATACATCATCAACATCGGAGATTATGGTAATCATGTATAGATATCCAAATGTAACTTAAATTGCATATTCTGAAAAAGCAAGAATAATAATTGTGATCAAATATATAACACGCCTCACACTCGGTACATGTTAGTGCATGTTTACTAACATGTACCGAGAGAAAATCTTTCCCTAGGAGGGTCCCATACCGTTCTTCTTCTATTATCCATTTTGTGGAGATGAAGAAGGGTTGGAGGAGTTTTTGAGACTCGGGTCTCGATCGGTGGCATCCAAAGTCCTCTAGATATTGTCCTAACGGTTGGCATTTCATGGCGAGGTGAAGCTGAAGAGATTCGGGATTATAAAAAAAAAAAAAAAAAAAAAAAAAAAAGAAGAGATTCGGGATTGGCGCTGGTGGGCATCTACCAACAAGCGTTTCAGGAAAGGGGCTTCGGTTGGTAACGGGGCGAGTTGTTGGGTGATTGTTCATTAGTCTTCGTCATTCATCCTGAAAATTTCAGCTGCCTTCTTCGTTTTGGTTTTGAGTTTCAGGGTGGATTATTTTTTAGATAATTTTGAAGTTTTAGTCCCTCGATTTGTTGGGTTGATTGTACCCTTTTAGGCCTTGATTCTTTTTTGCCGGGCCTTTCTATAAAAAAATAAATAAATAAATAAACTGTGAACAAGTATTGCCTGATGCCAAGTTGCCAATCACTTTCAGTTCCAAAAGGTTAAGACCAACTAATGGACAAGGACAATTTGTGCAAATTAGAGTTCAACCACATGTCATAACTCCCCGTCTCTTCTATAAATGGTAAGACAAAGCTGTAGGTCCCGCTGATTTCTCGTGTCTATATTAAGTCAAATCCAAATATAAAAGAAGGGATATAGCTCTTTGATCAACTACGTCAATAAATATCGATACAAAACTCTCATTAACGTGGGTTTGTCCCAAATTAATCAAATTACAATAGATAAGAGTGCCCATTTGCCGCTCATTGATCCCACTGCCAATTAAATAAATAAAATATAGAACAATAACAATCATGTAAAGTTTAAATTATTTCTCAAATTAAAATTATAATTCCAAGAAATTTTTATAACTTTTTCCTTTATTTTATTTGTCAAGAAATGATCACAAAAAGGACAAAATTGATTACGATTTTACTATCAACTTATCCCATTCTTGCATTTTAGGGATGATAATGCCACAAAAACAAATATAATGACTAAAAAAATAAAACAAATAATTGAAAATGGAAAACAGTAATGGATGCCCCCAGACATTGGTAAAGAAATTTATTAGAATTGATTTGATTTGAAAAATTTTCCTTTACTTATTTAAGGAATGTCAGGAAACACCAGTAGAAATGTTTGATTATTATCACGGAGAAGTCCAAGATAAGAAGTAATCCATTGGGCTTTCTTATTATGAAATTAAGATGAGCGCAGAAAAAGTTTAGTATAAGTATGGAATTTAAGGTTTAATCCAAATGTTGTTGCAATATAATCAAAGATATTTTGGAGATCTCTATTTATTTGGGTTTTGCTTGGCATGAAAGGAAGATTTTTTTTTTCCGATACTAAATATTTCGATTAAGCTGTTGTCGAACCCTTTTAAGAGAGAGAGAGAGATGAAAATCGTCGTGGGATTGAGGTAAAGAACCTTGAGAATCTGTAAGGGAAAGAGCTCCATATGGCACCACAAGAATATATTAACAAATGAAATGTCAAAAAGACAATATCGAAATAGGAGAGGAATCATCTTCTTTTAGCATATCATTCCTCATAATCAAAATTCCACTTTATGTCATTTTCTTCCTTTGAAGTTTACATCCAATGTAACAGAACTATGATTGTTGCCTTGCCCTTGATCAATGATGTTGAGCCCACATTGCCTGCCTATATCTATCAGGTTAGACTGATCACATAAACCTAAAATCTTCAGTTTGATAGTTAATTTGTAAAATTGAAACCTCCCTAATCCTCACAACATTTTACACATGCACTTGGCAATGGTAAGGATTGATACATCATATATTACAGACGACATGAAAATACCATGAATGCCCTTCCATCTAGGGGCGAAAGCTAGAATTCATATTAAGATGATGAAATACAATATATATCGGGCAAATGGGGCCAATGTTGTAATTTTCAAAAAACAAAGAATATTTTATAAAAAATTGCATTTTTAAAAAAATTTTGAGAGGCACCACCTCCAATCGCCCATGCTTGCATCCCAAACTCGGTGTCTAACACCAAAGCAAATCCTTTTAAACTAAGAACAGATGTGCATAGATTGTTGAAAGAAATAAAGAAGTCATCCATTGAGAAACAAATTTTGCACCATAGAGAATCTTAGGGCACAGGGCAATTTTATTAAGAGCACAGGAGAAAATATGCCTGTTAGCTTTAGTGTGTACAAATCCCTTCATCTGAACGTGCAACTATTGATTCAGCGTAAATCAAAGATTTCAAATCTAAGATTTGGATTTATGTATACATTAAAGCAGTTTTCATATATGGGACTTCCATCGGCAGGTTCTGTATGAGGATGAAATCCTGTCTCTTGGCACTCTCTCAGAATGCCCATCCCATGTTCAGATAGCCTGAATATCCCGCAGCTCCTAAAATGTATTTAGAATCAAGGCTATATTAGAGACAGTATAGACCATGTTACACGCACTGTATACTATAGTCCATAACAGCTACATGGAGACACTGCTGCGAAAGAGATTTATGAGTCATCTACCCTTTCATAAACTTATAAACCAAGAAGTTTAGCCATCAACTACAACTAATTTCAAACATGGGGTGCAAGATAAGTGGTAAAAGTATTTTAGTGGATTAAGAGACATTGCTATAACATCATTGAGTTTGTCCCTAGCAAGATCAATAATGACCAAGTCAATAATACCACAAACAAAATCTTGCGGTTTAGCCATCAACTACAGCTAAAGCTTTTCTAACTTGGCTGCAAGATAAATTGTTGGATTAAAAGACAATGATATAACATCATGAGTTTGTCTCCTGCAAGATCGATAATGACAAAGAGACTGGAGTTTGCATCATTGATGAACACGCAATGCTTAATGAAAGACTTCATTTTGTGGGACAAATAATGGTACCGAAGAAAGATCTCAGATTGAATGTGGGAGGACAAATTTTGCTTGTTTCCTACATTTGTAAGATGCGGTTGACCTCAAGACAATCTTTTTTTTTGTTTTTTTTTTGCAATACTAGATATTTGGTCCAGTGTGCAAAAGATTATGTAAAATTATTTTTTTAGACAAATGAAGTAAAGACTGGTTTGATATAAGAAATATGAGGAATACCATATGCTGGTAATCAACTTGGGCACAACAAGAGTGGTCATGAGTACTGTACCTTGTGGTATCAGTTGGAGCCATGACAATTGCAATAGCCTCGGGAACCATCACCTTGATAAAAGAAAATTGAGATCACTGTAAGCATATTAACATTCAATGTTGCTTGAAAATTTTAAGAAGATATGTTCTGCTTTAAGATAATTAAGAAATTTTACCTGGTATGGATATTGAGTATGCAAATCTACCGATGACAAAAAACAAGTCTGAGATGGATGTGTCTGAAAGGCAAATAACAACAATGTCACAATATAGAGGGCCTTTATGAGATCCAGCAAATTTTCAGAGACTATATTTTGTAATGTTTGATGTAAGCAAAATAAATAAATGAAAACAGAAACAGAAACCTTTAGTCAGTAATCCAAAATTTCAGAATTTCATACTTCTCATAAGCAACTTCCAGAGGTAGTTGCCCTTGTACCCTTCTGATGATATATGGATGTATGATACATCCCACATTGGTCTAGTTATTAAAGCCAGTTTGTAGATCAATGCACAAAAAAAAAAAAAAGGATGAGAAGCTTGATGCTCACATGAATCCAGCCCACAGGGACAAGGGAATGTTCACTCTCAATGCCAAATATTTCCTCCTCATTTAGAGCTTGGCACTGTCACACATTATGTAATCAAAAAGTCACTAAAATGCTTGACAATCTATAGACCGGAAGCAAAAATCTACCATCAAAATGAAGACAAGTAAGCAAATACCAAAGCTTACAGAATTGCAATTTGATTCCTGTTTGGGTACTATCAAAGTGGTCACATGGAGAACTCCATTTTTCTGGATTAAAACAGATAAATATTAGCCATTCTTATAGAATAATTATTCAGATTCTAAAACTATTACATATGTGATTCCAGAGTAAATAGTGGATAGTGGATTTAAATGTATCACTCTTTATAAGCCCACATTGCAATTAGAAATGATTCATCATTGCACAGCATGCACATTGATCTGTTTCTCTGTGGTCAACAGTCATGACTAGTGAAACAAGCTACCGACCTCAGCATTTAATGCATGCAAGAGGCAGTGTAATCAAAGCCATCACCTTTGTATGCCAAAGGCTGTATTTGATTATAACAAATTCCAACGATTGCAACAATTTTATCAATCTAGAGAAAGGATACCAGGTTGCAAAGTGACTGATGAAAAGAGTAATTCTCACCAAGAAAGCACCAAGAACACCACAAGTCTCTAAATCCTTCTCTGTGTTGTGCCTGGCAAGTTCAAGGAAATCCTCCATCAACCTCACAGGCTGCAAACATTACTTCAGGTATTAGCAAACTTCACTATAAGGCGAAAATCGATAAAATAGCATTATCTGGTATTTCCATTGTTGTGAATGAATTTTATTTAAAAGATAATTATATTCTCGAAGGACATGAATTATACATAGAAACTAATAAGCATAGCATCAAATTGGAGCAAGAACCGATTATTCAATATTCAGTTCTTACAATGTGTACATCTCGAAGAAACTTGGAATTTCCTGATCCACTGGATGAATCAGCAACAGCAAATGGTGATATATCTGAATCATACGGCATCTTCTGGGTGCAAGACAGCACAGCAGAAGGAGAAAACCGTGTCACAGTATGGACATGGACGCGTGAACCATCAGTGGGAGTTGAGGAGGTTGGGCCACAGGCTTTGTGACCGGGGCAACTGTTGGAAAAATCCCATTTTAATTGTTCTTTCTGCTCATTGATTTTGCTGGAGTCATTATACACAAAGTTACAGTATGAAGTATAAATAGCGACTGAAAAAGAATCTACAAAGATCAGAGAACTGTTTCTCATTGATCTTGCATAGGCCATATTTGGCAATAACTTACTTTAGATAGTGCATATCTGACTGAGCAGGCAATAAGTGAACAAGAAAAAGGAAAGAAAGAAAGAAAAAAGTGCTTAAATTCTTGCAAACACTAACATGAAAAAGACAAATCTTAAAATTAACTTTAAGAAGCACCTATATGAATTTGTTCAATAATGAGAGTATTATCAGCGAGGCAGGCTTTCTTTAATCCTTATAATGAGTGCTCATGAAATTAATCAATGGGAATCACATACTTTGAATTAGATCTGCCATGCTGCAATATCTGACCTACAGAATTAGAAGAAACAAAATGTAAGTGCAGGGAACTTCTATATCACATTTCTTTTACTACAAAACAGTACCCAAGTAGTAGTTTCCATGCATTAGAAATCATAATCTAATCCCAACTATTGATTTGATCAGATGGGTAGCTGTATAACCTATTGGAAAAATGGCAAATGATGATGAGGATTTGATGATACAAATGATTATTCGAATTCATGTCGATGGTCGACTGGAAAAACATGTTAAATGAGATATAACATGAAACTGAATGTGGAAACTCTGTCACACTAGAGCATTGTTATTACGTGAGAGAAAGAAAAAGATTTTCATTATGCTTAGATGACCAGTAAGGATCTAGCCCACTCCTTTTGAAGAAATGCTATATGCTTGATAATTGAGGGTTTTTAGCAAAGGTCCACACAGCCCCATGAAAAATGTTTCTTAAGAAGCTGAAATCCACATGTTTTACATTGGTCTCAGCAACCACAGGAATCAAAGTCGCAAAAAGAAACTACCTATTTCAGCAGATGCATGACTGCATAATAGCTTCCAGATATATGCTGTAATTTGAGAATAAGACATTATCACCTTGCTCTTTCTTTGGTTCAACCAGGCTTGACCATTTTGTACGTTGTGAGTCACAGGCAATCATCTAGGTTTAAATTTCTTTGTTCTTTGGCAAAGTCCAAGTATATCTGCAAGAATATTAGCATGGAAACTATCTCACTTTTCATCCATCTCAATCCTTCCATGCATGAAAAGAGCTGATCACATTTATAGGATGACTTTGATGTAAAACTAGTTAGAAGTTCTACATAAGATTCCATTAAGATTGAAATGTCGTAGAAGAAGTTCTATTTTCTATTAAGACAGGAAATTCCATTTCAGTGCCATATAATAAAGACACCTGCATCAATACAATAGTTTCAAACTTTTCCATCTTCAGGTCAATATTTTATTGAGATCAACTTTCTTGTTTTCATTCAGGTCATTATATATATATATAATTTTATGAGATAAAATAGGATTTTATGACTTGAGATAAGACAGAGACTTCATGATTGCATAATTTAAGCAATTTAAATCTGAAGCTATGATCTTAGAATGTATAACAGTCAATTACCAAAGGGAGCATGCAATTTGCAGAAAAAAGATTAAGGAGTTAAGGCAGTGGCCCCAAATAACTATATCAAGCCAAGCCAAAAATGGTAGGCCATCACAGTTTTTCTCATTCCAAACCAAGAAAAAGAGGGTGATTGGATATAAAAAACATGCAAGAGCCATGTATAGATGACTGCATACCAATTAACTCCTAAATTTCATAACAAAGATCTTCTCATAAAACGAATGTTGCATCTTGATGCACATGATCAAAGTGGAAGCAAAGCTAATATAGCAATACTGAGAAATTCAAACAAAAGCCTCATCCAAGGGAGAAGAAACGAAAGGAAGAACCTTTGCAGTTTTCAACATTGCCATGTACTTCAATCCAAAAGGCTGTCTCCTTACATTGATAAAATAGAAAAACACAAAGTGGCCAAGTATGCAACCTTCATCAATAATAAAAATCCTTGAACCAACATCTTACTCAATCTAATGCATTTATGAATATGAGGAAGACAGATAGATTGCCAAAATTGGACCACAAAGGCAACAAAAAAGCAAGGCTCTTCGTATTGGCAATTCAAAGAGCACTACTAGCGCACCAATCTCCCCTCTTCCTTTACTTAAATGAGTTGCAACATTTAAATTCAACTAGAACTAAGACCCACCAGAGGTAACAAACCAACTATTCCATCGCAAGGAAGTTAAAGGTCTCTTGGTGCAACTCCACTAAGCACAACCATTTTCTCACAAAAGAAACAATTTTACTCATTTTCTCAAGTCCTTGGCGTACACTTGGTAGCTAAACTGCAGGAGCCATCTAAATTAGGAAACCATGTTATATATATAACTTGAATCCTACATACAATGGGTAGGCGACAAACAACCACAGAAGACCATTTCTTCTGAAGAGCAAGTTACATAGACATTATGCATCTTTCTGGAGTTGAGACATCCCATAAGTAAATCCGCTTCTAGAAATTTAGCAAATCCTAATGCCTGACATGAATCCTAGCTAACGAAATAATACTAAGCCCAAGATTCTAGTTTAGCATTATGAACTATACCGCACCAACACTTATAAAAATGGCCATTTCTTGGAAACAGGATTTTACGGGTTGCTTATTTACATAATTTAAGGTAGAGAAGAGATCTCCAATCACTTGAATCTAATCAAAACTAGCTCATAATCTTGAGAGTAATTCAATTTACCAGAGAAAACCACATGAGAAAAGCTCAAGTGTTGTTTTGATTGTCAAGTAAAGTTCAAGTCGATGATCGTCCATGAACAAAAAAAAAAAACAGAGAGAGAGAGAGAGAGAGAGAGAGTCTTCGAGCAGAATCCCCTTACCTGCAAACTTGCTGAGGTTTATTCCGGCTCGATGGAAAATTAATTTTCTTGGCTGAAATCACACGAAAAAGGAGAAAAAATAATTAATATCCAAACATTAGAGAGACGGGATAAGTATCAAGCGGGGTTTGAATAAAAAAGGAAGAAAAGAAAACATTGAACCTGGTTTTTGGTTATGCTGAGAAAGTGGGCATGAGGAATGAGCCTGATTTTCAAGATGTATGATGTCAAAGACCAATTCATGTTGGTTTGGGTTGGGACCCATCAAACCCTAATCCAATTGTCGTCAGATTGAAAAGCCCTAATTTCATACCGTCGACTTAATCAGATAATTAAAATTATAATGACTCGTGCACGGAAATGATATTAAATTAAAAATCTAACGGTTTGGGTAGTTTTTTAATCGTAGTTTTCATCGAATCCACATAAAGTTTAAGGTTCGAAGAGGGACCTACAGGGTACACTGAACCTATTCGCAACGTTGAAGAGTACCGCAACGTATGAACTCTGAATTGATGACCGATCAAGTAATCATGTGAACACTCGAATTTCCGGACCCAAAACTAAAATCCAATTCCCATTTTATCATGTAAAAAACCAAGAATCTTCTTCTCCCATGTATTTGACTGTTGGAGAAAAAAAAAAGGAAAATTGAGTCTTTTTCTCGTTCTATATCTAGAATCATAATTTGTTTAATACGGATTGAGTTATATCAGATGTTTTATATAAAAAAAATCTCTCTTAACATAATCCTTTTTAATTTCAAAATTCAAATCTAAATCATAATTAAAAAATTTAATATTTTTCTCACTGTATTAATTATCTATCGATGAAATAGGATCTCTCTTCAATATTAAACATAGCCAAGTTCCAGGTGGTTGCCAATCTTTCCTTCTTTCTACTTTTCTTCGAGCAGAGTCTATTATATCAATATCATCTCACAATATAGGTTGAGATGTATTTTTTATTTTGGTACTATATCGATCGGTATTTAAAATTATATTCTGATTAATTTGATTTGAGACTTGTATTGATTCATTTAAGGGGTTATTCTCTTAATATAGTTTTTTTTTATACCAAAACCGTGAATCAAATTTGAAAACTTGATTAAACAATTTAATACATCTTATTAGATTAATTATCCTTCGATTAGTTGAGATGCTTTACAACACGGGTTTTTATGGTAATAGTCAGAGAGTTGTTAATTATTTTTATTTACTCTTTTATTTAATAAAGAATTTAGAAATATAAATTGTTTATATTTTACCCATAGTGCAGAGTGGCCAAGCTTGCACCAAAAGAATGCGAAATAAAAAGGAGGTTAGTGGTGAGCAATGAATTGAAAGAGGAGAAAAATGAGTGTTGGTAGAGGACACTGAAGAGATGTGTTGTGGGCTGGAAAGATAGGAGCTACTTGGTGGCTCACTTATCGCTTTCTTTATCCACCAGAGGAGAGAAGAGGAGCTCACATTGTGGATCAGTCCCTCCTTACATATTCTATCATTTTGTCTCTGTCACGTGATGTCTAAGGTCGAACACTAGAATTTTGCTACCCCTAATCTCCTTTACGTATTGCGCTATTGGTCCCATTCCCAAAACTTTGCACTTCCTCAATTCCTCTGCTTCTTCTCTCCCATACCACCCTGCTGATGATTCTGTGGAATTTGCTCTAAAGCTTATGCTTTTCCTCTGGTGATTAAACTAATCTCTCTCTCTACATTGTAAAAGCTTTTTTTTCTTTTGAAATGGGCAAGAGGTTCATTGCAACTGTTCTTCATGCAAATCATATTGATTGATGTTTGAATTTCGATTTTTTCTTTTTTACTACTCTTTTCTCTCAGTTTTGTGCTGGTCACCATTTTTATTTCTGTCACTGCCACTCATTTTATGCTTAAAAATAAAATTAAAAAGGGTCCATCTGTTGACCTTTTTTCTTATTCATTTTTATTTCCTCTCTTTTTTTTTTTTTTTTAATTTTGTTTTGTCCCATGCAGCATACCAACTGTGGGAGATTAATCTTCAATTATGGTCGGAAAATTCAAAAACTGTATGATGCTATGTTGCACGAGGAAACTCTTGGTAAGAACTTATTCCTATTGACCCAATATAGATTTCAATTTTCATTTTATGATAAGGTTTTTTCAACCTCAAGTGTTACCCAAATTAATATTTTTAATTAGACTTAAGTATAACCAGATTGAGTAAGATCAGGTCTAGAGAGCTATTTTGAGGAATGAATTATCGTAATGAGAAATACTTTTTGAAAATATTGTTTATTTTAAAATTCAAAAAAAAAAAAAAAAATAATTGGTGTAAGTAATACATTATAAAGGCAAAATACATAAAAATATTTTTCCCTAAATTTGGCAAAACAAAGACATTTGAACTTGGCCCCCCTACAAATGTGATTAGGTTCACATAAGGCCTTAACAATTTATCCAAAATTTCTCTTTATTGATTTAATTAATTTATAATTATTGAAAATTTCAATTAACTTATAATTATATGCTTAAAATTATTGGTAAATTACATCCAACCTACGTTCAACTCAAGTCTTTGTAAGCCAAAGCCCTGTCACAAAATTCCATTTCCTACGCATTGTCAAAGTGAATTTACCAAATTGCAGCCTAATTGTTCAACATAATTGTGGCAAAGGATGAAAGGATTGGAAGAGCAGGCCGACCATCCTACGTTGCCTGTGATTTGACTTTGACTCTTGTGCCCCCCTCCCCCAACTTTGTCTTCTCCCATGACCTGCCCTCTTTTTTTTTTTTTTTTTTTAACTTATTCAATTAATTTAATTCAAATATTATAAAATTCATTTTAAAAATTAAATTTCTTAAATAATTTTTTATTTTTAAAATTTAAATTTAAAATTTTTAATTAAAAAAATAAAATACCTAATCACTCAATATAAAAAATTTGATAATCTACCCTCTTTGAAATACTTTGAAATTGTCTACGTTTGCATTGCATTGGGTCAAGTAAAAACACCTCCACTGCTCATGCTTCCACCAGGACCAGGTCGAACTCACTTTTAAGGGGTCTTGAAATTTTGGGTTATACGATCGATACCCCGGAGACTTAGACCCGGGTAGATGCATTGGGTCAATCAAAAATAATTGCCCATTTAATTCACTAAAAGATTGTCTAGATATAATTATCTAACTCCCTGGATTCATGCCCTTCTTTTTAAGTTGAAAATTTTTATTATCAACCGATGTTCGAGATTCGAATAATTTAATTTGAGTATTTTAAAATTTATTAAAAAATTGATTTTCTTAAATCTTATTTTTTTATTTTTATAATTTAAATCCAAAATATATGATAAAAAAATAGAAGAACGTACCATTACATTTATTGAAGTTTAATTAGAATTTTGTCTCTTTAAAATTATTAAGAGAGGTCTTCCATTTATTTCTACCCTTGTCTCAACCTTTGTTAAGTTACAAAATAAAAGGCTAGCCCCCTCTCCCCCCGCCCCCCCCCCAAAACACTGAGTGGGGAGGGAGATGAGCATCGGTATATTAGGAATGATAAAACTGAGATAAGATGGGAATATGTTTTTCTTTGGTTTAATAGATTACGAAGGTTTAAAATAAATTAATAAATAATTTTTTATATATAATGATCAATATTTTGCAACATCCTCTCTTACTTGGCATATAAGAAAAAATTTTTCTTCTCTCTCTTTCTCTCAAAATGGGTTCACACTCGTTGAGTACACACTCTTCCCTTGTTTTTATTACTTGTTCACGTCATTTCATTCATAAAAAGGGAAGAAACGTCTCCTTTTTTCTTTTTTCTTTTTACTTTTTTTTAGAAAAAAACATTAGAGAGAAGAGGGAATTGAGGAGATGATTATTACAAATAACCACTCACTGTTTCATTTTAAATTTAAACTAATTGGAATTTCACAAGCAATTGTATTCTCATTAAATCGGGTGTGCCACATTATGATTTCACTCCATTCGCAATAACATGAAAAAAAAAAAGACCCAAAAAAAAAAAAAAATCAGTGAATTCCCTCAAAAGCTATGTTCTTTCACAACATTTAATTTAAAGTTTGAACTAAAATTCAAATATTCATATATTGAAAATTTTTGAGTCTTTGCTTTTTTTTTTTTTTTTTTTTTTGAAATCATACAAGTAAATTAGTGGTATGAGTGCGGCCTCGTATATTACCATAATTTTAAAAATTACATGAATTACTATAATCTATTAGCTCCTTTTTCTTTATTTTAACAAATGGCTAGGATTTCCTCTACTTATCATCTTCTAGGCTGATACAGAAAAATTACGCCTTTCTATTTTTTAATTATATATTATTTTTAATAATAGACCCATCGAGTTCCTTTTTTTTAAAAAATAAAATAAAATCATGCAATAAATACCTGAAAATCCTCCAAATCAAAAAGCAAAGTATGTAACTTAAGAAAATACCATCGAATTATCCAAAATTTTGTTTGAAATTCCTTTTTCTTGTATTTCCTTGTCTTTTGAGGTAATTCTTTGTTACCATGAATACAAAATAATCAGCATTTAACTTATACCAAATTATTCTTACGTCAATATAAGTAATTATAATTAAAAATTAAGTTTGATACATTACTGCATTTATATCATGTTTGTATTTTGTTACCATATATGGAATATAATATCAAATTTGCACAAATGTCAGACCTTTGTTATGGGGTGCCCATGATTTGCGGGTCTGACCAGGATAGGTAAGAAACATGGGAGCTAACCAACCATTGTCAAACTTCTCTATAAGAACCCAACGACTCTTTGCACTCCGTGCAAAAAAGTAAGAGAAAGGGAGAGAGAGAGAGAGAGAGAGAGAGAGAGAGAGAGAAGAGGATCTCTCTTGATTGATTCACTCAAACACCCAGTACACAGAAAAGGTTTGTACATGCGGACTGTCGGAAAAACAAAAGGCTGGTTTTCAGACACAACAATCTCCCTTGATCGTTCCTCCCTTTTTCCCTCATACTCTGATTTTGTCTCTTTTTAAGTTTCCACTCTCAATTTGAGAGATTTTATTTAATTTTTCTTCTTTTTTGGGCATTTTTATATTAATGTCTGTCTGGGTTTGAGTTTCAATTCATTTCGATCATCATCGACTCTTTGATTTGTAATGATAAACTGATCTTTAATTTGCCCTTTTGCTTTCTCGTCTGCCTGTGAAGAATGCCTGGATTCAATTGAAAGGTTGATCCAAATTCGACTTTTCCTATCATGGGTTATAGATGTCGGATCATATTATTTTTGGAAAATTTATCGATTTCTGGTCAATTCCATCGATGACAAAATTCTGGAGAAGTTCTGATTTCTTATCATATTAAAATATTATCTTTTGATGCTCTGATTTTAATTGCAATCAGTCAACATTCACTCACTCACTCTCTCTCTCTCTCTTTCTCTCTCTCCCCTTCTCTCTCTAAATTTGTCTGTGGAACAATATGCAGAAGGAAGAAATGGAGAAGAATTCATATGAAGAAGCCATTACAGGTCTCAAGAAACTCCTTAGGTACATCACTTTCTATCCATTTGATCATTCTTCAAACTTTATCCTCTTTTGTCATTTCACACTCCTCAGCAACCCACAACCCATCACCGCCAGATGAAAATACTAATCGCAATAAATCGACCTGCGTCATCTCGTGATTAAAAATCCAACGGTGTTGATTTAGTGGGGTCAGTCACCGAAAACACCCGTAACGTATTTGACTGAAGCCGTCCGTCATTTGTGGATCCCATGTAAGACTGCAGCAATATGTTAATGAAAAGTTCGTGCGTTTTGCTTGATTGCAGTGAGAAGAGCGACCTCGAAGGCGTCGCCGCCGCGAAAATCAAGCAGATAACGGCCGAGTTGGAAACCGCCACTGTTAATGGCCCCGCCAAGCCTGCTGATCCGGTTCAGCGTCTCAAAACAGGCTTCGATTTCTTCAAGAAAGAGAAATATGAGTGAGTACTTCTAACTGTGTCTATAAGATTAAAGATTGCGGGTTGGTTCACTTTTTAACTGACACCATTTTTAGAGAATGAGATTATAAAAAATGTATGTAATTAACTTTAGCCACATTACTTGCTTTTCATGCTTATGTTTCAAATTTGTAACTAAACTCCTCGTTAATCTCGAATTCGTTCCTTAAAAATTAAAAATAGACGCCAAAAGAATCAATATTAAATTGAGATCAGGGTATTCAAATCAAAGTAATCAATAAACCAAATATTAAAAATTGAAAACAAACGCTAAAAGAACCAATATTAAATTGATATCACGGTATTCAAATTGAACTAATCGAAAAATTCAAATACCGATTAGTAAAAAAAAATTATGTTTAAAATTTGTGCCCTAGCATCTTACTATTACCATTTATTGCCAAACAGAAAAAGACACCAAAGGGAGATTAATTGCCCACTTTAGTATGTTTTTAACAGATTTGTTTAATTGGGTGATGGTCATGTCTTTTTGTGCAGAAAAAATCCAGCTCAATATGGGGAACTTGCCAAAGGTCAGAGCCCCAAGGTGAGGAAATCTAGCGCCTTTGAATTGAATGCCTCCCGAGGCCAAGAGCATTTATGGCGGTTCTAGTACTATAAATGCATGATCCCTTTCTTTATATCGGGGCCTCCCTTGAGTAAACCATTGTGGGGGTCAGGAACCCAGCAAAAAAAATTGGGAGGCCTCAATTTTATACGGGAATTAGTCAACTTTCATGAGTCTTTGCTTGCAAAACAGACCCATCAAGGGAGAAAAACTAGGCAAAGGGGTGGAGGAGAGTGGCCTCCTAGAGATGGGAATAGTGGGATTTGTGACTTGTGGACCCTAATCACATTAGGAATACAAAATAAGGACATTTGTTAAAAATTAATTTATCTATAGTATCAAATCATAAGTCAATCTTATAATGTACAAATATTAATCAATTATTACTTAAACAACGTTATATTTTGACTAATTCATCAAACAAATATTTAATTAAAATTTAATCAAAATATATTAATAATAAATTACCCACATAAAGTTTGGTGTGTTTGACCTATAATTCAATCAGGCTAGTATTACTCTGTCTATTATTTATTTAAATTAATCAAGAAAGCAAAATCATGCTTTATTGTGACATAATTTTGACTTAAAATAGATAGAGACACCTTTAAGGGCTTCGACCCCTTTGAGTGGTAGAAATTAAAGCTCCTAAACAATTTCAAAAATCAATTATCATAAATTACAGATTTATCCAATAATGTTTGATTCATATTCGTAATATCTAGTTATTAAACATATTTGATTTATTTAATTAATTTTTCCTATCATCAAAAAACTGGGATGATTCGGCTCAGCTTGGGAATTTTCCAAACAATTGCCATCCTTTTTCCAAACCCCCCCCCAAAAAAATGTTTACATTCCCGTTTTTTCGTGCGCAGTTCATGGTATTTGCATGCTCAGATTCCCGAGTTTGCCCCTCCCACATATTGGACTTTCAGCCAGGAGAGGCATTTGTGGTCAGAAATATTGCAAACATGGTCCCGCCATATAACCAGGTTCTTCTTCAATATACCTTTTAGTAGTGTCACCTTGTATTCCATTCTTGTACTTGGTGCCATAAATCCAACGAAATTCATAGACATATATGTTTTTCAGTTCACATTTCCTCTTTCAGAAGCATTTGAAAACATATTTGTATGATCAACAAGATTTTTTGGCACTAATTTTTGTTTTTGTAATTTTCCAGGTTATTAATATTCACAAAACTATTAATAATTTGAACCCATAAAATATTTTATGCGAATTTTTCAATTTACTATTATTATTATTTTAAGTTCCTCCCAAGAACTTTCCCATCTGGTACACATGAAAACAAAATGGCTGACTAAAGGCTTTCTTTGTTGTGATTGAGTGGTTCAGACAAAGTACGCCGGAGTGGGGGCGGCCATTGAATATGCAGTATTGCATCTCAAGGTGAATATTTTATTTATTATACGTATATTTAATTTTTTTTCAAGCTCCAACTTTATATGGCATGCATAATATTCTGCTTTAATAATGGACGGACAGCCAAAGACATGTTTCAATCACTGGACCTGACCCCACCAAACTTATCTGCTCTTCCATGGTTGGTTTGTCCAAACCAGACTCTGGCATATGCCAAACAGGCCACAAGAAGATGCTCTCGTTAATTCCCCCATATAATTATGTGCTGCGTCGACCTGATTGATTCTAAGTCTCATGAGTTTGAGGTTGTCCTCTGTTGTGCCATAAAGCAATGGGCCTCTCCTATTGCAAGTATAGGATTCTCTGTGATTCTTATCGTTATTAATGCTCCATTGATCAATAATTGTCGATGATTTTATTATTTTATTTATAAAAATGATGATTTATAAATTTTATAAGATATAAAAAATTCTTAAAAGTTTGAGACATATAACTAGGAGTGAAGGAAAATGCATTAAAAAGAGAAACTGAAACATGAATAGTGAAACGGGTTTAGGTAGAAATTTTTGTTCTTACGGAGAAAAATGATTCTTCCTTAAAAAAAAAAAAAGGACCTGAGAAGGTATGAATCTCGTTCTACACAAAAAGCATTTATTTATTAATTATAATAGCAAATTTAAGGTCCCCTCTCTCTCTCTCTCTCTCTCTCTCTCTCTCTGTTTAGGAGCTTGAACTAATTAAAAGAAATATGCAATAGGTTGAGAATATTGTAGTCATTGGACATAGCTGTTGCGGTGGGATAAAGGGGCTCATGTCTATCCCGGATGATGGGACCACCTCGAGGTGAGGCTTTATTATGCTAATGCCATGTTCGGTATGTGTTTCTATCTTATTAGGAAACTATGATGATCTCTTTTGAATTTTCTACTTTGGCTTTTCAAATCCCTTAAAGGTGATTCTATCCATGTCTCTCTTCTCCCTATCGTTCTTTTTTCCCCTTTGCACCTTTTCCTTTTGGGGTCTTCTTTTGGGAATAAGGGCGGATTCATTTTATATTAGCTTTGAAGGATTTTCTGAGAAATAATTGAACTTGAAATGGGTTGGCTGGCCTCATACGACAATTAACGTTACTCTTAGAAAACATGAAAAAAAATAATTTACAGTTTAATACAAAAACCTACATCTGATTTGTGTAATTCTGGATTGGTTTTTCTGGGGATAACCTCTTTTGCTTCCAATTTATTTACTGGGCGGTTAAAATCATATCCAGTCAACAGTTATGCAAGAAGACAGAAGATACATCTTCATTGCTTTCAATTATAATCCAATCATTGCCCTTCTCATATATAGGATTGAAGAAGTCAGGAATCAATTTTCTAAAGGAGAGATGAAAAAAAAAATGAAAATGAACTTTCTAACAAGTGACGCTGATCATGCCTACCAAATTCTGCAGTGATTTCATAGAAGATTGGGTCAAAATCTGTATGCCTGCCAAAACCAAAGTGAAGGCAGATTGTGGCCAATTAGCCTTCGAGGAGCAGTGCACCAACTGTGAGAAGGTATGTTCTTAGTTGACACTACATCACTGACCTAGATCAAATCTAAACAGCGCACTGTGTTTAGAGGTCCTAGATTAAACTATAAGCACATCTCATGGACTTATTTGGTTGCTCTTCATTATTTATTTCCCACAAACATTGGCTTTGGCTCTTAATTTTGAAACCCTTTGTTCCTTGAGCTAACATGCAACATATATTAATGTAGGCCAAGTGACATGCAGCAAAAGTTTGGTCCATTTATATTTGAAGCCTGTCCGGATAACATGAATAATGACCTGCCAATATCAGTTTGACAGGCAACAGTTTACCATGTTAACCTTCCTAGGATATATTATCAGGCCAATTGTGCCTAGGTCTTTGAAATGGACTTCACATCATTACTGTGATACTCCATTTGGAGGTAGCTCAATTTTGGCTGACCATGTCAGTGACCTTGAAAAATTGTTGCCGTGGTCCCTGCATGATTTACAAGGAGCACACTTCTGGATCACAATCATTCATCCATAACAGCATATAAGCCTTCAATGCCGCTAATGATGAAAAATAGAGTTCACGAGGCCCAAAATATTTGATCCAGAAACTCAAATTTAAAATGGATCTTGTTAATATTAGATACTAGGTGAGGCATCTAATCAGTCCGGAGATAAATGCTGTGACTCCAGTGTCTATAGTCTTGCTGGTCCTGCTTGAAAAGATTAAAATTTTTCAACCAAGTGGATTCAACTAAATTTCGAAAATTGTACTGTCTCACCCTTACATTCTCACATAATCATATGCAGCAGGGGAGATGATCGGCTGCAGGAGTCTTGCATATCTTGCATCAGTTCCTAAGATTGAATCGGAAAAATGAGGACCTAACCATACAACTGACAGTTCATCTTTTTCAAGAATTTGTAAATAGCATATGAAATTGCCACAAACAAAAAGTGGACAACTTTCTTTTAAAGCTACCAATCATAGTAGTGATCATACGATTCATTATTTTCCTTTTTTATCTCAACTTGTTATGCTAAAGAGCTTTTGTTTTTGTTTTTGTTGTTACCTTAAGAAGTGTGTTCATTGATATATCAGAACATAGTACACACATTAAACATATTATTGTAAATCAAACTGGTCATTTCTGCAACATGCTCATTCTCTTCCAACAGCACATTTTCAATATTGGCTATTTGTTCTCTACAAATTACAATATATTACTGGTTCCTATGATGAGTATTATGCAGATTGCAATACTCACTGTCACAGATTGTCAATTTGAGAAGTGTTCCTGTTTTTAGAATTTAACTTGTTCCTTTGTCTCTCTTAAAATTGCAGGAGGCTGTAAATGTATCTCTGACGAATCTACTGACATACCCATTTGTGAAAGCTGCAGTTGCAAAGAAGACACTAGCTTTGCTCGGATCGCATTACGATTTTGTTAAGGGTACTTTTGATATCTGGAATCTCGATTATGACCTTTCATCTTCTGCAACCCTTTGAAGATTTTACCTACATTTTAGTGAAGATTTTACCTACATTTTAGTGCTTCTCTTACAAATGCATGCTGTTTACATCCCCAGAAAAACTCTGGCTTTCTGTATTTTCTCCTAATAATGGGCAGTTGTTTTCACTTTTCACCTCTCTTTTCAATTTCCCTTTTATTTAAATTTATTGTTGTCGCAGCACCATGCAGTGCAACATGGCCCAAGGGCAACAAATTTTTGATACCACTTCCATCTGGTGCACCAAAATAGCACATAGTATTAGTTTGTGAATTTTGAAAGGCCTTTGATCGAAAAGATGTATACATATATTGGGCCGATGTTGGAGTACTAGCACTTTGGGACTGTCGTGATAGGTTTGCCTAAAAGAGTATCCATGTTGTTTTCACCTTAGTGAGCAGTAGAAGAAAAGGAAAAAAAAAAATGCAAATGAAAACACCATTGTTGAAAATAACATTAATCATCTTAAGCAACTTAAATTCAATGCCATGTCTGACAGATAACAAGGAAAAGAAGAAAGGGAACTGAACAAAGAAAGAGGAAAAAAAAAAAATCGATGATCTATAACTCTTGCCAAATTAGATCAAGAGAATATCCTTCTTGAAATCCCATTATCCCCACTAGATTATCAAGCTCCGTTTTGCCATTGTTGAGCCAACTTGATTGAAAACAATGCTCGTTTATTGGTTGTGCACGCTCCGAGAATGCTACTATGGCATTCTGATGCTCTTCATTCATCTCAATATCCTGTCCTCGGATTTGGCTTCCTAAATAAAACTGAGAATTGGTTTCTGTCTCATATCTATCAGAGTTCTTGCTCTTTGTTGATTGTGCTTTGGAGGTGTTTTCTTTCTTGAAGATGCCAACCTTCTTACGCAAATGAGAGTTCCAGTGGTTCTTCACTTGGTTATCGGTTCTTCCCGGAACTCGCCCCGCAATTAGAGACCACCTATATGGAAGATCAAAATCCAACCTAACTTCCTACAAAATTCATGTTTGAAAAACCAAATATAGATTCTAAATCTCCAATATAGGCAACAAGCAAACAAAAAAAAATAAATAAATAAAAAATAAAGAGATACTATTTGTCACGAGACTTTGAACGTGACACAAATCTGTAATTTAATTGTTATCTAGATTGAATAGATTCTTTGAGTACCATTTTTCTTAATATCTTCAAAAAGGGTGAATGATTGCCCAACACTTTTAACTATGAATTTTTTTCGTATTGTTTTGCTTTACACGTCAACAAAAATGGGGAAGTTCAAGACTAGGAGAAGAGAAGCTGATGAAGTAAATTGTGAACCTGTTGCCAAGAAGATTATGGAGTCTAATGATAAGGTCCTCTTCTTCTAGTGAAAAATCACCATGTTTGACATTAGGAGACAAATAGTTCATCCACCTAGATCTACAACTCTTCCCACACCTCTTCAAACCTGTTTTACAGATCAAGTGAGAAATCACCATTTTTGCAGTTGTTCTGCGCATCCAAGTGAGCAAAAGAAGAAGCTCATTCTAACCTGTTACTTTAGGAATGCGATTCCATTTCCCTCTTCCATGCACCCTTATGTACTCCACCAGAATTCTGTCCTCCTCCTCTGTCCACAACCCTTTCTTGTACTGATTTTCCTCTTCCATCAGAGAGAGATTTGAGAGATGGGTGTGATGTGTTTTTCCCTAGTAATAGGTGTGTATAAACTGAGAGGTGCAGCTGTAAGTGCCTGTGAAACGTGAGTTGTTGGCAGACATATAGGAACAATATTTCTACCTTTTTCCAGTTAAGATTCTGAGGCAGTACATGAATTTTGACACAAGTGGTGGTCTTTTTAGCCAGGATCCCCCACCCCCAACTTTTCTTTCTGACTCTTATTATGGTGACAATATTAATAGTACTCCTTTAATGTCTCACTGTTGAACTTTTAGTCATGTACCACTTGCCCATAAACATCAGACTGCCCATTCTTGGTCTGGTTTTACTCTTTAACTTGTTAGCACTAACCCCAAAAAATTACCCTAATCAAATTTAAATGGTGCAACTAAGTTGACAGTTCGATTCACCCACCAAGAAAAAAAAGTTAATTTTTAATATACTCTTGTGATCTAATTCTGCTCTGCAGAAAGTGAGTTGGTAAACCAAATTAACTAGGGGAGCTTCCAGGTTCTCAATTTGTTTATTGTGGTTCACCGATTTTTCAAAGGTTTTCAAAGGGATACAATTACTTCAACCCTTTGTTACATTTGGGAAGAATTTGTACGAGTCAGAAGAAAAAATCCCTCTCTAACACCACACGATTTCGTGATAAAAGGATCTAATATTCCGAAATTCTCCTTAAGCTTAGAGACCTATAAACCATACTTATCATGAAGAAGGCTCCTGGCATGGCCAAACGAGAATTAGGATTTGAGAAATCATCAGTATTCAGTTGGTAAAAACTCGAAAGAGGGGAAATCCATCTTATCCAGTAGGCCAAGCAAGGAGGGGGTTGAGACCCACCAGCATTAGTGAACCCATCTCGAAAATAACTGGAAGTAACGCTAGCAATGTCCGAGGCAAATCTAACAATATTACTTCTTGAACATTCTCTCATCTTTACACACTACTTAACAATTATATACTAAAATTAATTACGGATAATTTGAAAAAAAAAAAAAAACCTTTCCATATATCTTTCCGTTTATCAATCGATTAGATTATTTACTTTTAAATTGATTTAAAATTATAAATTATTTATAAATTAAAATTAAAAATAAGTAATCAATCCAAAGATACTCAAAGATAAGTGACAGAGATCACCGACAGCTCAATAGAAGTACGTCTTTTGTCATTTACTCGTTTTTCTTTGCCATGGTAAAGGAACGCCTTTACTTCCCGTTGAAGGGGGCAGTGATTCTCTGCGTTGCTATCATTTTCTTAATTTTAATACTAGTTTTATTTAAAATTTTGATTATTTAATAATTTCATTATATTTATAAAATAAAAATATATAATATATATCATATTTAAAATATATTATATGGAATTAATTATACGCGAATCAATTCAAATAAAAATAAGTCAAAATTTTTAATTAAATAAATATATATTTTTTTAACTTAAATTTGACTTATCATTTCCAGGCTTGGCAGGAAACAAACACTTAATTTTCCTCGGGTGTTGGTTGACCCAAAAACAATTTTTTGCATTTATTTGTGGTCATGACTCCATGCTATATAGTTTATAGCTTCATCCCGAGAGGACCACATGAGGAAGGGCTGGTCCACTCAAAACAGTAATGCGTAGAAGTTCATAAAAACTCAAGAAACCATACGGAGTTTTTGGCATTATTGGAGTGATGATCGTTTGGTCTGTTATGAATGGGAAGGTTGAGAAGATGGTGGTTGGTGGAGTTATATTTTTAGCTAAGAGGGGTTGATGGAGAGCTTTTGTAGTGAGAGAGATGATAGGTTCTAGTATAGAATGAGGCGATTGGATCAAGAACCGAATTTGTTCTTGTCATCATTCTCCTACCTATTGGCAATTTATTGCAGAATTTCATGCACCCACAAAAAAAAAAAAAAGAAATTGAAATTATTCTGATCATCATTATCCAGTAGCTTTGATGCAAAATTAGGGTCACACTACAATGATAAAATGTATTTCCCTTTAAATTATTAAAGAAGTTTTCTTTATCGACATCTAATAAAAAAAACGTTATATCTCTTAATTAAAACTCAAATGCGGATTTTAGGAATGGAAAGAACTACTATGGTAGAACTCCTTCTAAAAAAGAATCTGATTATAACTCGAAATAAATTAATCAGAGTATAATTCTGGATATCAGTTTATAGAAAAGTGTTCTATGAAAAAAAAAAAAAAAGGCTTTCTTTGTCCCGAATAAAAACTATTTTTCTAAAAAAAGAAAATCACAATACAAACTCTAATTTTCTATTCCGGAGCTTCAATTATTTTTTTTTTTTCCTTTTCTTCTTTTTTCTCTGGGGGGTCGGGGGTTTCAAGGTAAAAGGTAATTTTCGTGCACCCTTGACTAATTGTTACACACACACAACAAATGCTACAATCAATCAGACCCCTTGTGTACTTCCCATTCTATGCGTCCTGTTCATGGCTCTTCTCCTTAGTTCGATACATGCTCTGGGAATTTCTACTGATTTCAGCAAGATAATTATGATACCATAATAAAAGGACAAGGAGGATATTCCATAGAAAGCGTACAGTCTCATCGAAAAGTTTAACATCTGCAAATGCAGAAAAATGAAGGCGTATTATTAACTGCTTTAATGGAAAGCATGCCACTTTTGGAGGGGGCCTATGGCCACTTGCAACTTGCTTTCTATTGAAAAGAAGCAGAGGCTTTATATGATCAGTTCACTTCAGGTCAGTTTCTCAGCTTAAATAGAAAGACAAGTTAGAGGAGTAATCTAGGAACAAAAAATCTAATCCCTACATGCCATTACTCATTAGAGTTGAGAGAGTAACTGTGTGACCTTAAAAATCTAATCCCTACATCCAGGACTCGTTAGAGTTGAGAGAATAACTGTGTGACCTGAAAAATGAAGCAGCAAACCAATTATAAATCGGGGTATCCCATATCTTTGGAGGCCACAAGACTAGTCCTAAAATAAAAGGGACAGAAAAGCACAACTGTTTGTTTCTTTAGTACTACGAAAAACCTTTATGCAAACAGAAGTGACCCATGATACCCAAAGTCAAGAGGTATGTTTTTCAGTTTTTCTTTTTTGCTCGTTTGACAGCTTCAATCCATCAAAAAGTTGACTCCTGTACAAATTCTTTACCTTGAGACAAAAAGATCCCATATACAGATCAAATGCATGATTGCATTCTTTGGTTCCATGTTAATCTAACCTAACAAAACTCTGCACTTCTCAAGTTTGCTGACTGTCTATGACAGTGCAGACGTCTGTTTGGTGGAGATATCTAAAGAATCAGCACATGACGTACCTGAATTACTAAGCTTCCAACTCCACCAGCACCAGCCAGAACAAGGATAGATTTACCTGCCGAGAAACCTAACCTCTCAAGACCTTCATGAGCAGTTCGATTGCCAGAGGAAGCCCCGAAGCTTGAGCAAAGTCCAGGTTCTTTGGTTGGAGTGCCAACAGTTTCTCATCAACAGTAGTGTACTCGGCTAAGGAGCCAAATTGCTTGGGATGCTCCAATGCTTTCTCATTGATATCACCGTAGACTTCATTGCCAACCTTTAGTTCCTTGACCTGGCTGCCCACCTTTACTGGCACACCAGCAACATCATTGCCTGGAACAGTCTATAGCACAACAAGAGTCATTAAATTCTTGAAATTGGCAACTACTCAAGATTTGGTATAAAGAAAAGTGCATAAACAGTTATATTGCGATACTTCTCATGTTAAATGAAACGTCTTTCTATAATTCCTCCACAAATTGCACCAAACAAAATAATAAAAAATAAAAACATATATTGTACCGACTTTTCTAAAATAACCGAGTTTGTATTGGACAAGATTTTTAAACACAACAGAAAGATAGCATTTTATACTTTTCTGTGTGACAGTGTTCCTATCATCCTGCATCTCAATTCTCAGGCCCAGTGTCAGCCCCCTTACTTCATAGACAAAAACCATACAATGTTATTGTTGGTTGTAAACTGATTTTATAAGATATATTGTTTACGCCACAATCTTTCTCCTCGTTATTCAGCAGTTGCTTGTTCTGAATTGGGAGCTAATTATGCGATTGACTTCTTCCTGTTTGACAATTTGCCTATAAGATTGGAGTTGCTGAGTTATAGTTCTTCCATAGTTCTGCTTTCTATTCAAAGTAGTTATAGTCACATGGTTCTTAATTCAGTCAGAGATTTCAGATGGTCCATAAATATACTGTAAATTTCTCCTTTTAGTTTCACATACCTGTACATAAGACCAAGGAAGTGTTTGATAAATACCAAGAAGAATTGGGCATATACCCACGAATGCATTAACTCTGAATGAAACAAATATTAATCTATTGGAATCGCTCCCAAACACAACATGAAAGGAAAAAATGCATATACCCATTGGGCGAAAACCACCCAAATAACATTTATCAAAATCTAAAATCAAGATTTCATGAGATACTCCCAACTACTTTATATTTCTAAGAACCCTATTTTTTTATGCAGTCGTAAGGGTAAATTTGTAACGCTGAGAATTTTTCTGGGCTGGGCCAGCTTCTGAGTGTATAACATGTTTTCGATTTTGGGTCCGCTGATTGAGCTTAGTGAAAGAACAATTGATGTCAGCGTGGCCCAGATCGGCCCAAACTTCAGAACAATTAATGGGTATCACCTTGGATCCTTTGATCGGATCAAGTTAAAGAGAATAAGAATTCGTAACTTGAATGTTTATATTTCAAAAAATAGACTTAAAAAATTACAAAAGGGCCACATTTTCGAATTTCCATCATTTATCAAATTTTATAAGTTCAAGTGTGCCTTATTATCTAATCATTCAAAAAATGGAATAGAATTCAATCGGAAAAAAATGGTGGACTAGATTGACTGTGGGCTTCAAGGGTCCTAGGGGCCAAATCAGAACCATCAAGCCCACAGATCTCTTGCGGCTCTCCCTTTTTAGTTACACGGAGATTTAAACTGCGGATTATCGGGGAAGAGAGTTGTACCCTTGGGGACCCTTCTCGCGGCCCCAAAAGACCAAATTCCCACGAACTTGAGTAAATATCCTAATTTATATATTAATTAATTTGATTCGAGTATTTACAGAATTCTATTTAAAAATCGCTTTAGTAATTCATTTTGTGACATTTAACCGGACATTGGATGGAGCCATGAATGGGACCAAAGTGATAAAAGTGTAAATCTAGGGGCCCTTTGACAAAGTTTGAAATAAAAAGGCGTAAAATGTTTTTACAACAAACTAGGTAGAATAATTTTCCTATTTATAATTTTATTATGTATATGAAAAATTAATAATTTTGCATTATTATAACAAGTAACACGTGCTTTGTTCAGGTGATGATTTCTCGTTATATAGGAGGCTTCAACCTTAAGATACTCGAAAATAAAGTATTTAGCACGAGGAAACCTTCTAAATTAATTATTTGATGATCTGATCTCTCCTTCATTCTTAAAATCTCCGCAAGTTGGCCTTTCTTGCTAACTTGTTGCCGGGATCTAAAAAGGTCATGAGTTGGAGTAAGAATAAATTTTCAATTAAATAAAAAAATACCTAACATTAATCCATGTATACATATTTTTCCTGATTTATCAATTTAATTAATTTAATTTTGATTAAAATATTGTTATATAAACTACCATGTAAGAGTTTTGTTTATTTAGTTATAAAAATTATTTAATTCATTTAACTTTGCATTATTAACAATGAAAATAAATTAATTATTTGATCATTTCTCTCCTACGATGGATAAAACTTTTCAACTCTAATGTTTTTCATTTTTTAAATATTTATGAAATGTATCAATACACTAAATCAATTAATATTTATATATATTTTCATATTTAATGAATTATTTATTTATTTAATTATAATTTTAAAATTTTATATTATTTATCTTATAATTAATAATTATATATTTTGATTAAAACAAAATGAGAGACAATATAGAAATCCTGTCTACTATATTTGTTTCTTAAATGACAGAACTTAAAATTAGAGATTAATGTTCACTTTGTTGTTATATATATTCGATAATTTTAGATTTTAATTATAAAATATGATTATTTTATTATTTTTATAAAAATTTTTATAATTTTTATATTTACTTATTTTTTATATTTTAAAAAAATTATTTTTCATATAATTTCCAGCTCCGTCCCCTCTCTACAGGTCAAAATCTCGAAAAGTTGTAAGATTTCGCGTAAAAATGAGGAGCGCCGGAATTTAAAATACGAGGATGTCCCTTGGACATGGAGGGCAAACCAATTGCAACGCGGAAGATTTCGCACGTGCAGATGGAGTCGGATTTTCGCAAATATTCTTGACAATTGCGCCGCTAAAAGCCACGTGGCCCATTCGATTCTATTAAGATTATATTAAATTTATTAATACGAAATTATTTTAATTCATTTTTCAAGAAAAATGAATTTTGTGAGATTTTATACTCTTTCCCTTTGCATGCAAAAATGTATAAATATAAAAATATAAAATTTTTTATATAAATATTAATTAATCTAATATATTAAAATATTAGTATTTAAAAGCTACACTACTTGATAACATACAATTTTAGAATTAAAAGTAGAATTACTGGAATCTAAACCTATTTTTTAAAAACAAAGTAATTAAATATATCACCGTCAAACTATGTATATTTATGTATTAATTATTTATTAATTATCATTTATTTATTAACTTATTTTTGTCATTTATTATCTCTACTAAATACTTTATTATTTATTGTATATATTAATTTTTTTCCTATTATCTTTTTTGTAGCCTATTGCATTTATCATACTTTGTAATCTCTTCACTAATTGAAAAAAAAGATAATAGGAGTAATCTATTAGCCTATCACATGCTCTCTCTTCATTTTTCCATGTGTAGTCTCTTAACACAAGACACTACTTGAAGGAATAATCTATTATAGGGGTAATGTGGTTAATTCATGCATACATACATGCATATATATATTTTTGATACAATAAGATGCAATGAAACTGAATCGAATTAGAAAAAGGAGAAGGAAGTGGAAAGATTCTACCGTTTGAATTATCCCTAAGAGACATACATGCATATATATATATATATATATATATATATAAATGTATATACGCATTCAACGATTTCCTCAATTTTGTAAAATTACCATAATAGATATTTTAAATAAAACTAAACAGAGTATTTTCTACTAAAATAGCTTATTTTATTTAAATATATTATAAGTAAAATAGAATTAAAAAAAAAAAGTTAAATAGAGTCGAAACAAGTTGAGGTATAAGTTGAATCACTTTTATAGTTCCTTTTCCTTTCTTAGACTTATCTTGCTACTTAAATTTTCAAAATGTTTGAGATTTTCTTTTAAAAAAATGTAATGCTATGCATTTGTTCAATAATGAAGACAGAGATGAAAAAAAAAAATCAAATTTGGGAAAAAATATTTGATATTAAGAAGTAAAATTATAATGTGTCAATTTGCATTAATATATATTAACTAATTTTTAATGAAATTATTAATATAATTTTTAATCAATATAAAAGCTAATATTTAATTAAAAATTATTTAATGCATGCACATGCAACCTGCCTTTAGTCTCATGATATCCTCTCAGACGTTTCCAATAACATCTAGTAATCAGTCTATAAATAGAGAGCCCTCACCTGGACAACTCTCCAGTAAAAGTAGTAGAGTGATATATTAAGAAAGGAAGATGGTGTGTGTGAAGAGTAGTTCATCGGCAAAAATGGTGACACTAACCCTCTTACTATTTTATTGTGTTATGGGCGGTGCCACTGCTAAAAACCAGTATAAGATTATCATTGTTGGAGCTGGCATGTCCGGTGAGCATACAAGCTCATCTTTCTCATTCATTTTCATTTTCATTTTCATTTGCCTTGTTTATTCTTTCTTTGTTAATTTCATTTTCTATTTATTTACTAATTATACTATTTCTTTTACTAGCATTAACTTGCTTCGCAGCTCACTTTTGCTTGCATAGTTCGTTGAAAATGAAGTGTAGCTGCTGAGAAATAGTGAAATCTTGTTTATTATGCACCTATGTTGAACCACAGAAAGAGAGAGAGAGAGAGAGAGAGAGAATACATAAATACTTGTTTTATTTTCGGTGGACGTAGTTTTGGAAGTGATAGTGGAGGAAGATGGACACGTGGCTCTAAGGAAGAAAAAGTGTTCTAGGATCTTGGGGGTTATTTGATCAAAGAGTATGGAAATCAAGAATAAGAACGGTATCCATATTAGTTGTTTGGATCAATGAAATGGAAATAAAGGTTTAGGAATGGAATCTTTAAGGTACGAATTTCATGAAACTTAAATAAAGTTTGGATGAAAACCCATGTGTGAAACCAATTTCCAAATCCTCTCCCTCTCTCTCACTAAAACCCCCCACACCACCACCAACACCATCTCCGGCGGTGGCGGCTCCCATCCTAATCGGCAATGGTGAATCCGTCACCGAAGCTTATGTCTGCCGGAGAACGGTAGCGGAGACACCGGAGAAGCCTCCTGCTGTTGAGCATGAGGGGAGAAAGTGGGTTTTGTGGATTTTATGCCAATTTTTGGCCCAAGGAAAACAAAATTAGGGTTGAGAAAAAGATCTGTGTTGCTGGTGATGATCCTAAACTTGTTGAATCTCCAACTGAACCTAAATGGTCTCCTGATGGTAGTCTCTAAATGATCTTCAACTTTTCTGTGTTGTGATTTCAGCATCTTGCTGATTCTGAATTTGCCTCCTGCATCTTATTGCTGTTCACCAAACATGTGTTGCTATCATTTTAAAATAATTTCATACATCTTGGTGTTAGGTTTTCTATTTTTTTAAGGTAATTTTTTTTTAAGCGGAGACACAGAACATTTTTTTCAAGGCTTCTACCGTTTGGCAAGGTTTTTATTTTATTTTATTTTTATTTTTATTTTTTTTTTTGCTTCTCTTCTCCTATGAGGAAAAGCCTTACCAAACAGTATTATTTAGAACCTCTTAAAAAATTAATTTTTTTTTTATGAAGAAAAATTTTGAAAATAACTTTTAAGAAAACACTAGCCAATGAGATTTAACTCAAGTGATTCAAATCTCATTCTCTTGTAAAAAAACTCAGATTCGAGTCTTATTATAAACAAAAAATAAAAAAGAAAAAGCTCATGGGATGAGTTTTTTCTTCTCTTTTTTTTTAATGCTCCAGCTTTTTCAGAAATATAAGCTTTTTTATTTCATTTATACCCTTACATAATTATTTTTATTCTATTAATATTCTCATTTAAATAATGTAAAATTTCAAATATGTCAATTAATTTTTAAATTTTAACTTTATTTCAAAAGTAAAAAAATAAAAATGGAATTAATTTTTAATTTTTAATTTTATTTCAAAAATAAATAATTTTTAACTGTTTTTTAAAGGAATTAATTTATACTTCTCTTTAAAAAGAGAAGATAAGTTGAAAAAAAATCCCACCGGACGGGCATCTCTTTTCGAAAGTGGGTTTTGTGGATTTTATGCCAATTTTTGGTCGAAGGAAAACAAAATTAGGGTTCCTGGGCCCGGCCGGTGAATCAACCAAGGCCCTGACAGGAAAATTGGACCTCAAGCCGGCCCAACTTTTCCCAATCCTGACCGGATCGGAAACGCAAAGGAGCAGTTCTGGTCCTGTTTCACGAGTTTTTGAACGACCCATGAACCGATTACCAAGTGGACCGGGATCCTTGCTGGCTAACCGGTAAATAAAAAACGGGGACTAAGGTTAGCCGCATTTTCAAATATAACATTTTTTTTTTTAATCTTATTTACTCTCTTCTGGGCCAATTCCCACTAAATGTGCCCCAAACAAAAGGACTGCTAAGATCATACGAGCATTTTGTAACACACTTCTCCTTTCTCCTGCAAAAAATTTTGATTTATCATAGGTACAGTAACATTTTTATACCTAAGCACTGGAAGCTAACAAGGCAAACCCCGCATTCTCTCTCTCTCTCTCGATACAGATTGTAAATTAATGTTGATGTGCAGGAATGTCGGCTGGGAAAACACTATCAGATGCAGGAATAGAGAACATGCTGATACTAGAAGCAACCAACAGGATTGGAGGAAGGGTCAACAAGACAACCTTTGCAAAGCTGTCAGTGGAGCTTGGAGCCAACTGGGTTGAAGGTGTTGGAGGCAAAGAGACCAACCCCATTTGGACTATGGTCCATGAAAAGCTCAAACTCAAAACCTATCTTTCCAATTTTCATAATCTCACTTCTAATACTTACAAACAAGAGTAAGTCTCCGCACTTCAAACATACTTTACTTTGATGACAGCATAATCCGATGTATGCAAGAAAGTTACATGGCAGAGCTAAACTATATTACCCGCTGCAACTATAACTATTTGCATAGAATTATTTCATTTTGGTAAAATAGAAATTCTCCTGAATAATTGTTTCCTTTTTGTTTCAGTTTTTTTAATCTGGGTATTTGGGTGGTGTTACAATTATATATATAAATAATATTTTTGCAGAGGGGGACGTTATGAGAAATCGGATGCAGAAAAAATATATGACGAGGTGCATAAAGTGTACGCGTTTTCTAAAGAGCTTTCGAAAAAATTGACTAAAGAAAATCTGGAAGATATCTCGGTCTTGACTGCTCAGCGCCTTTCTCAACAGTTAGGCACTTTTTTATTTTCCTTAATTTAATTTTCTTAATAGCACGCTATACTATATTTCTGTTTTTTCTTTTTGTGTTTTTAGTTTTGAAGAAAAGCTGGCTTATCTTATTCATGCTCATCATCATCATCATCATCTATGTTAGAGAATGGAGTAAAGCATAATTATGCCTATAGTAACCCTAATAAGCATAATTATACCTTGTAATAAGTAGGTTATTATATTAAAGCTTATTGTGGCTTCTTCTTTGGCAAATTATGTGCGACAGTTTTCCACTCGAAAAATATTTGAAAAAACAATTCATTTTTTCGATTAAAACTTGTTTATTAGGTACTAATCTTTTTATTTGAATTGTTACGGGCAGTGTTCCGACAACCCCACTTGAGATGGCATTTGATTACTTCCATAATGACTATGAATTTGCGGAGCCGCCCAGAGTGACGAGTCTGAAAAACACACAGCCATTGCCTACTTTTGAGAACTTTGGTTATGAGAACTACTTTGTTGCGGATTCCAGAGGATTTGAAAGTGTTGTGCATCTTGTGGCCAAACAGTACCTTCACACCAACGACTCTGGTGATATCTCTGATAAAAGGCTATTGCTAAACAAGGTATATATTCCAACTTTTTTAACTAAAGTAAAATCCAGAATTTTATAAAAAAAAAAATAACGAACAAAGAGATGCACATATATGACCGTTAAAATGCAGAACAATTGCACAAGTAAATACAGTCCAGAGGTTAGTAACTATATAGCTAGAGGTGTTAATATGTGACTTCTATCTGAAATCTTTGTAAACTAGACCTCTGAAAGGATAGGATGAACTGAACCGATCCTTATTTTAAAGTGGCCATCAAATTTCGAGCCTGTTCCGGTTCTATAAGGGTCAAAGGATAGAATGGAACCGCTCGTTCCTTTATAGTCCATTTGGATAGAAGGTTTTGGTGGGAAAGGGAAGGAAAGGAAGGGTTTTTAAAAAATCTATCCACATTTGACAAAGTAATTGATTAGAGGAAAAGGTTTTAGAGGGTTTTATTAAATCGGGAGGTTTTGGAGGGGAAGGGTTTCCTTTTAAAGTTATAAATACTAAATTTACTTTTATATTTTCTATTTTAAAATTTTAATAAAAAACAAAAATGATAAAATAGTAAATTTATGCAAAATTTATACATTTTTTTAATTATATTCTCTCTATTTTTCTTGTCTAATCAAACGTGATTTTTTTATTTTACTTTCTTTTTTCATTACAAATTTTATTGTCAAATATGATTTTAAATTTTACCTCCATTTCCTTTCCTTTCCCATGCTTTCCCTTCCTTTCTTACCTTCGTTTCTGATGAGTTTGCCAAACACATTATTAGTAAAAAAACAATAATAATAACAATAAGTAATAAAAAGTTATGTAAAGGTTTAAGTCAATAAATAGATAACATATGAAAAAATATTATTTTGTGATGAATTCATCAATGCATAGAAAAACATATATAAATATTAGACTGCAAAAGTGGTTTCGACATTCTCATAATGAACATCTTGTATTTGTTTGTCGGATCATCATGAAACAGACACCGATTGCATTTTGTATTTTGAGTTTGGTGTTATGTTACTTGGGTGCAGCCTGTGATTAAAATTCAATACAACAACAGTGGTGTTACTGTCGAGACAGAACATAACAGGTACACTACTGACTATGTAATGGTCTCTGCTAGCATTGGTGTTCTCCAGACCAATCTCATCAAATTTGAGCCTGATTTGCCTGTATGTGACGCCCTTCGACTACAACATTTCTGCCTTACCTAAAGTTGATGAAATTTATCTTATATTTTTTTCATATGAAATATCCTTGTATGATGTGTGTACCAGGAATGGAAGCTCCTTGCAATGGACAAATTTGACATGGCTGTCTACACCAAAATTTTCCTCAAGTTCCCTTTCAAGTTCTGGCCTGACGGAAGTGGTACAGAGTTCTTCGTCTATGCTCACGAGAAGCGCGGTTACTACACTATTTGGCAGGTGCATTTATATATAATATGAAAAATAAAATTACTCTGAAAAGTTTAAAAATGATGGAGAATGATATATTTACATCTATTTTGTGGAGCTAATATTGTAGCATTTGGAGAGAATATATCCCAATTCATCTGTGCTTCTAGTCACGGTAACTGATGATGAATCAAGGAGGATAGAGCAACAGTCCGATTCTGAAACCAAGGAGGAGATTATGGCTGTTTTGCGCAACATGTTTGAGAATGAAATTCCAAATGCCACAGACATATACATCCCTAGATGGTGGTCTAATAAGTTCTATAAGGGCAGTTTCTCTAACTGGCCTATTGGTGTCAGCAAACATGAGTTTGATCAAATCAGGGTATATGCTTGAATTTAAATTCCCATCATGCACATGCTGAATTTAGCACATTTTTCTCATCTGTGTATGGATGTTTGTTTTATTCCTTAGGCACCTGTTGAAAGGGTTTATTTCACGGGGGAGCACACTAGTGAACACTACAATGGTTATCTCCATGGTGCATATCTTGCAGGTTTGTATACCTTTGCCACACACAGTCCTTTTACCAGTTTAAAAAAAGAAATATAGAGCAAATCTCACGCCCACTTTGAGGTTGGACTTGTGACTTAGAATTGAATCCGACTTAATCTGGCCCTTAAAACAATTAATATCGAACCAAACAAAACTTAGAAAGTAACAAATGGACGTGAGTAACACTATTGTTGTTTTTGCAGGAAATGAATCGGCACATATGTTACTTGACTGCATTCATAGGAAAAAGTGCACATACCATCATGTTAGTCCCAAAGGGACTAGAGCATAATCTTAGGATCACTTAACCCTTCAAGGAGCCATTCATTTCGTGGTAATATCTCAAGAGATTGCTCTGTTGAAGGAAAACTGGAACACGTAAATAATGGAGTCCCAAGTTATCTGAATGCAACTGGAAGGCGCTGCTGGGTTTGTTGTTGTTACTTTAGTTTCTTTTGGTTATTTTCTATTTTAGCTTACTGTGTTGAGGAACAAGCAAGGCCTCTTGTAATTTGACTGGAGTGAGGGAGAGTGGGGTCTTAGTCTTCCAACCATGTGGATTTTGGTAGGGACTGACAGAGCTCTCCTTCACCAAGAATGTGCCATTTGGTGCTCTTCTCAGTCATGCTTTAGGCCGTTTGTTTCTTTTGTGGGTTGTCTTGTGTTTTCCTCTTGGGCTTCGGGCCCTTCTTCGACAAATAAATAAATAAAAAGGGACTTTCCATTGTAATTAAACGTTTTAAAAAAAATAATAATAATCAGGAATTCTTTTGCCTGCTAAATCATTTAATAAATTATTTTTGTGCATGACTTTATACTTAAGGGTGGGGCTGCTGCATATCTCAATAAACAATAGCCCGCTGAGACACGTTGTCAGAATAATTTTTTTAAAAAAAATTAATAGAAGTTAGATATCATTAAATCTCAAGCCCATTAATTCAAAAGTTTCGGCGTGACCGGTTTTGTGATGATTGCGGTTGTTGTTAATATGATTTCATTCAAAAATCTAATTAAAATAATATAAAAAATTATTTTTTAATAAATCACTGTTAAATCTAATTTTGAATCAAATCAGAACAGATAAATCATAACTCTTTCTGATTTAATTAAATTTAATTCAAATCAGATTAGATTCGTAAAGATATAAAACAAAACTATTTTATGTATATTTTTATTATAGATATATAATTTAAATTCGAGAAGATGTTTAAAGAATTAGTAATGACACAAATGGTTGACAATTTTTTAATATAAAATCATATTATAATATCAAACCCATTTATTTTTGATTTTTTTCTCATTTTTCTCACCTCTGCGATAAAAGAATTTGATGCAACAGAAAGAGCGAAGTGTCGGTTGAGTCATATAAGAGTCGGTATTAAAGATCGTCACGGACGTTGATAACAAGAGACATCTTCACCATTGCACTCGTTGAACGTGTTTCCGGGTTCAAGAAACACGTGTTCCCTTTAATTCGTTATTAAAAACTTAATTTAAATTATAAATATTATTATTTTTTTCATGAAACAGATGAATTAAACTCAGAATACATCGACCGACATCTAATAAAAAGATTCATGGTAACACGAGTTCCTAATCAATAGATTTATTTCTTTTATTTTATTTTTTCAAGTAACATGAGATGTGGGAAGCCCCTCTGCCTCGGAAACCAAACAAATCCGACAACCAGCGAAGTGTCGGTTAGTTTTTTTTTTATTCTAATTAATACGATTTAAATAGATATTATTTAAATAAAAACTTTTACATTTTAAATTTAATTAAAAAAATTAACATCTGATCACGTTAAACTGACCGTTCATTCTTTGCCCACTTTATATCTCTCTCTACGTCCCTTCCCCCCCCCCCCGGGTCTCTCTCTCCCTCCTGCTGCACTGCCACACCTCTCCGTTCCGTTCATCCCAAAAATGAAGCGAAAGAAAAATAATATAAAAATCGACAAGCGGTCACGGATATCCAGACGTGGAGAGACGGAAAATATAAAGGGGGCCGAATTACTCTCTCTCTCTCTCTCTCTCTCTCTCTCTCTCTCTCTGTATCAGGAAAAAAAAAATGAAAAAAGGAAAATAATTAAAGTGGTTGTGATTGCTCGTCGAGAAAAAAATATCTGTGGAAATGCTGTATTACACAATTTGTAATAATAATATTATTAACAATAATATCAATAAATTATATTTTAACTAATATCCATCTCTCTACTTTATAAAAATCTCATATTCAAAATTTTCTATTTACTAAAATAATAATAATAGTTCCATTTTTTTAGAACCCTGTTATTTTTTTTATTCAAATTCTTACATTTTTTTTACTTGGTTTCGCTTTTTGTCATTTGGATCATTCGTCTTTTGGGGACTCGTTATATTCTTTTCATTCAGGATCCCATTATTTTTCCGTGTTGATTTTTTTTTATTCAAATTCTTATGCCTTTTTTGCTCGGTTTCATTTTTTTTTTTTACTTAAATCCTTTGTTTTTTGAGGATTCCGGTGTATATTTTTTTTATTTAGGACTCACTATTTTTTTCATTCAAGTCTTTTCATTTTTTTTTTTGCCTGGTTTTTTTTGTTTGAATCTTTCGCTCTTGGGAGATCCCACTTATATATATATATATATATATATATATATATATATATATATATATATATATATTTCATTCGGTTCTTAGCAATTTTTTTGACTTATTTTTTTTTCTTTTTTTCTCTTAGGTTGTTCGTGTGTTTTTGGACTATATTTTTTTATTTTTTTCTGTTTACACTTTTTTATCCTTTTTTCGCTTAGATACTTCATTTTTTTTTAACAACGCTTGATTTTTTTTCTTGTTCAGGTCTTTCAATTTTTCTTTTAATTTTTTTTTTTACTTAGGTGCTTTGTCTTTTTAAAATATATGTTTTTTTCCTTTTATTTTATCTCCATAGATAGTCATTTTTTTTTAATCGTAACTTTTTATTTTTTTCCCATTCAGATCTTTACTTTTTTTTAACCTAACTTTTTTTTCTTCTTAAATCCTTCGCCTTTTCAAAATAGGTTTTTTCCCTTTTGATTTTTTAGATTTTACGGATGGTCACCCTTTTATTTTTAAACCACAACATTTTTTTTCATTCAAATTTTAATCTTTTTATTTTTTTACTCTATTTTTTTCCTTAAATTGTTCGTCTTTTTTAAATATAAGGTTTTTCCTTTTTGGATCCCACTTGTTCATTGAGGTTCTTGATATTTTTTATCCATTTTTTAAACTTCAGTTTTTTTGACTCTTTTGAGTATAGGTTTTTTCCCCTTTGTTTTCTTTGATTACACATATAATCATCCCTTTATTTTTTAATCACGAATTTTTTTTTCATTCAAATCTTCTTTTTTTTAAATTTTCAATTTTTTTTTCTCTTTTAAGTTCTTCATTTTTTTTAAACATAGGTTTTTCTATTTTTAATTTTTTTAGAACTCACATATGTTCATCTTTTTTATTTTTTTTATTTTTTTACCTTTTTACTCCACGTGTTACCCCTTTTTTATCTCATTTTTTGGTATTTTTAAAGTTGCGGTGGTTAAATTCTTTTTTTTTTTGTTGATACGTGTCATATTTTTCATTAATTTGAACAATAAAGTTTAAATATTAAATTAATTATAAATATAATAAATATTTATATAATTAAGAAATATAATCTACTGAGCATTCCAAGTATTAGCTCGGGCCGATAACTAGTCTCTCTATAAGGCCTCTGTGGCCCCAGAATTTTAGACCGTCACTACAATGTGATATGTCCACCTGACTACGTATGTTGCACCATCATCATCACAAATCCTGTTCACGATTATTGATCTTTCGCATATTCTTCATATGCCCTTTTGGTAGTATTATTATTATTATTATTTTCCCTAATCTATTCTATATCCTTACAACTATCTGTCTTTGGTTTTGTCTTCGCATTTACTTTGTATTTTGTATGTACTTATCGAAAATAGCGAGATGATTAGCTGAGGCAAGGAAGGGATGATGTAAGAGTATAAGACAGAAGAGGCAACCCAGAAGGAACACGTGCTGCTGAGTCATGTTGGGGGCTGAAAGTGTAAGTTCGTGGTTCCAAAAGTTGGCAAAAAGTTTGAAATCCTCATGAGCATGTTCTTATTATTATTAAATATTAATTTCATAGATTCTATTCAAAATTTCTCTGGTTTAGCCCAACAGTCACTTGGTCTACCATTATCACTTTCCCCTTTTCCCTTGAGTTGTTGTGGCCGAGATTTTTAGGGCCGCGCAAGCACATGTAGTGTTCCAAAAACGTAAAATTATTATGTAGTCTTCGAAGTTTTACTAAATAAAAACTCATCAAAGGAGACGGAACAAAACATAAAAGGATTAAAAATAACAAAAACCCAAATAACCAACAAATCAATCTTCGGTCAGTCGTCGATCGAATGAATAAGATGACTTGACCCCTTCTTCAAAGTCTTTAATTCAAAAATTAAAAATAAAGCAAACTATGTCAGGAGTTCTTCATCCTTCGAAGGAAGACCTTCAAATGGGTCGGACTAAATTAATCAAGACGAAACTCAAAATATCAATCGATTGAAAAAGTGCTCCGTGTAGACCAACAAAAAAAAAATCTTTGGTTTCATGTTTATATTGAATTAAATTAATTAAGGTGAGGAGGTTTTAATTAATTTTTCATGTTTATATTGAATTGGTTTCTTTATAAAATAGAGCTTAAAATAATCCCCTTATGTTAATAGTTTTTAATTTTAAATTTAATTTATGTTTTCAACAGAAAAGGCACATTGCTTTACTCTGTTTCAATTTTAACTTTGAATAACTATATTTCAATTTTAGTTTGAAAAATCATAATTTCTATCAACTTGGCCTAATTTATATCTATTTTTATTTTTTTCTTGATTGTTCTTATAATATTTTCTCATTAAAAAACTGATAAAAATATAAAACTTTGAATTAAAGAATTTTAAATGATCATTTGATCAATAACTTTTTTTTTTTTTTTATTAAAAGGCCAACATAATCTTAATTGAGAATAATTTCAATTTTTTAATTTAAAGATTTAGGTATAACTTCAATCCCTTGGATATTTTTCAACCAACAGAAAAATTATTCAAAACACACGTATTGGATATTTGTCTTCTCTCTCTCTGTCTCCAAGAAAACTAAAACAATTAGGTTTGCTTTTCTTTATAAAGCAAACAACGTTTTCTTGGTGAAACTTTGAAAAAGCAGTTTTGTTTTTCTAATAATCCAAAGACACATGATGCTCCTTTGAAAAATACATGTTTACGATTACATTATTATATCTTTCACTTTCCATTTTTCTTTTAATGGCAATTAATTAGTCCAACTTGATGATCAAATGCATAGTACGACTTCCACATGATTCGATATCACATGCACGTTAAAAATAAACATATATTACAAGATGTGAACTGTATAGCATAGTCATAAAAATAATAATTTTAAATGTCCGAAATGAATCATGGATTATATATAAAAAAATATATATATGTGTCGATCTGCATTGACACGTATTAACTAATTTTTAATAAGAAGGTTTGCTTCGGTGACTAAACTTTGATACACATACGTTCTCGAGACTTATGGATAAAGGGTTCATCCCACGGTGATCACGGTGATTTATCTCACAAAAAATATTTAATTAAAAATTATTTAAAGTACGCACATTCCACGAGTCGTTTGTTTAATCTATTATTACTCTCATGATATCCTCGCACATGTTTCCCATAACATCTAGTAATGAGTCTATATATAGAGAGCACTCACCGGGACAACTCTCCGGTAGTAGTATAGTGATTAAGAAAGGAAGATGGTGGGTGTGAAGAGGAGTTCATCGGCAAATATGGTGGTATTAATCCTCTTACTATTATGTTGTGGTATGGGCGGTGTCGTTACCGCTGCTAAAAACCCAAAGGTTATCATAGTTGGAGCTGGAATGTCCGGTGAGCACACACAACCTCATCTTCCCTGTTCATTTTCATTTGCTTTGGTTTGTTCTTTCTTTGGTTTTTTTAATTTTACTAATTATACTATTTCTTTACTAGCACTAACTCGCTTTGCAGCTCAGTTTTGTATGAGGTTGTAGCTGCTGAGAAAGAGTAAAATATTTTTTAAAATGCGTAATGTTGAGAGAGAGATAGAGAGAGAGAGAGTACGTAATCACTTATTCAATCTTCGGGGGACTAAATTTTGGAGGTGATTATGGAGGAAGATGGCAATGTCGCACTGAAGAAAATGTTGCAGGATCTCACAACGCAAAAACAGAAAGAGATAGAGAGAGAGAGAGAGAGAGAGAGGCTTCAGATGTTTCATGGAACACATTTTTACCTCAAGCTGAGTGTCTCTTGGTAGATGGTTTTGGTTTAGCTGTTTTGACTTTTTTCCTTGCCCAAAAAATGTTACTTGAATCGACAAGAAAAGGTTTAATTATTAAAAGGATAAAATCGAATATAATATAATTTCTTGACTGTCATAAATTTAAAACTCGTTCTTTGTTTAAAAGACCAAAGATATGAGTTGGACGCAGTTATTTGGGTCATTGAATTTTTTAAGTGACAGTATTACTCTTTTTTTTAGCCAATTGCCATTATTTGTGACCCTCACGATGCCTTATTGAAAGGGCCAGTCTAGAATAAGAGAATAAATGCCACCATTCTCTCTCTCTCTCTGATTGTAACTTAATGTTAATGTGCAGGAATATCGGCAGGGAAAACCCTGTCAGATGCCGGAATAAAGGACATACTAATACTAGAAGCAACCAATAGGATTGGAGGAAGGATCCACAAGACAACCTTTGCAGGGCTGTCTGTGGAGCTTGGAGCCAACTGGGTTGAAGGCGTTGGTGGCAAAGAGACCAACCCCATTTGGACTATGGCCAATAAACTCAAACTCAAAACCTATCGTTCTGATTATGATAATCTCACCTCTAATACTTACAAACAAGTGTGGGTCTCCATACTCCAAATCTAATATTTACAAACAATTTTCTTAATTTTTTATTTTTATCTTTTTTTTCAGTATTTGTTAGTTTTACATTTTTTTTTAATTTTTTTTTTCAGAGGGGGTCTTTTTGAGCAATCGGTTGCAGAAACTACATATGATCTGCTGGAGGAAGTGTATGCATTTTCTGAAAATGTTTCAAATGTTTTGACTGCTCAAAAACATGATGATATCTCTGTCTTGACTGCTCAACGCCTTACTAACCAGTTAAGTACCTTTTTTTCTTTCTTTCTTTACGTTTACGTTACTTTTTTTTTTTTTGCATGATTTCAAAAATAAATATGGGCAGGTGATAGTGGATGATGGTGTTGAAAATTTTTTATCTTTTGTTCATAAGTTAATGTAAAAGTAAAAGTTTAAAATTTAATGGAGAAGAAGCTATTTGTTAATTTTATTTAAAAGAAATTTTTTTCTTAAATACATTGTAATTTATATAAATATTAATATTTAATGAAATTATAATAAAGGAAATTGGTATTAAAGTTTCATAAATAATACATAAAATAAATAGTGTTATAAATAATTATAAAATATTTGTAAATTAAAAATAGATATTTTATGTCCATAAATATTTTGAAATATTTATAAATATTTATAACTCATACATTTTTTAAGAAACAATTTCATAAATATATAAATTAAATGTACATACCTAATAAAATATTTTGAATTTATTTAAACATTTTTTAAGTATTCATAGATATTTAAATATGTTTAGATTTTATATATGACAAATTTTTTTAAGGTTTATTTAAATTATTTTTAAATATTATCAGATTTTTTGGGTGTGTTTGAAGTAGGGGCAATTTTATCATCTCACATTTGTATTACAAAAAAAAAAAAAAAAAAAAAAAAAGGATAGGTAAAAGCCACTTTCACAGTTTTTCGCCTTTTGTTTTTTTCCCTCCTTTCTTTGTTAAAAGGAACATGGATTTTCTTAATTGGTTTTTAAAAAAATGTTTGCCCTAACTTTTAGTTGTCTAAATAGACCCATAGGAACACCGATAATAATTATTCTTTTGGTGTTCCCAATCCATTCTTTTACCCGGAAAAAAATTAAAACAAAAAAAACCCCATAATTATTTATCACTGATCAAAATGGTAATTGACTATTTAGGTTTTATCCTAGTCTTTCGTCGGACAAATTTTAAGCCCTGAAGTTATTTATACCTTGTAAAAAGTGTGTTTGGGCGTATTAATGTTTCAAAATGCAACCCTTTATTGAGATTAGAACTTGTTCGTTACATACTAATTTGTTTATTTGAATTGTGTTATGGGCAGTGTTCCAGCAACCCCACTTGAGATGGCATTTGACTACTACAACAACGACTATGAATTCGCAGAGCCACCAAGAGTGACAAGTCTGCAAAACACACAGCCATTGCCTACATTTGAGAACTTTGGTGAGGATGTCTACTTTGTTGCTGATTCTAGAGGTTATGAAACTGTTGTGCATTATGTGGCCGAGCAGTACCTTACTACCGACAAAGCTGGTAAAATCACTGATCCAAGGCTCTTGCTCAGCAAGGTACATTCTCCAACCTTGTGTCTGGGACATAAATTTTGTGCCTACCCATCATAAGACAGACCCCTAATTACTTGTATTTTGAGTTTAATGTTGTGAAATTTTGGGTGCAGCCTGTGGTTGAAATTCGTTACTCTCCAAGTGGTGTCATTGTCAAGACAGAAGATGGATCCGTGTACAGAGCTGACTATGTAATTGTCTCTGCTAGCATTGGTGTTCTCCAGACCAATCTCATCAGATTTAAGCCTGATTTGCCTGTAAGTGACACCATCAACCACGCCATCAACCACAAACGTTTTTGATCCCTAGTACTTGAAATGATGAAATTTACCCCATACATTTTTCTTTCGTATGTACTTTTCTTGCGTGATGTGTGTACCAGAAATGGAAGATCCTTGCAATGTACCAATTCGACATGGCTGTCTATACCAAAATTTTCCTCAAGTTCCCTTCCAAGTTCTGGCCTTCCGGAAATGGTACAGAGTTCTTCATCTATGTTCACGAGAACCGCGGTTACTACACTATTTGGCAGGTGAATTTTTGTAAACATGAAATAATTACTTAATTATTCGAAAACTGATGGAGAATGATAGATTTACATCATTTTGCAGCAATTGGAGAGGGAATACCCCGGTTCAAATGTGCTTCTAGTCACGGTGACTGATGATGAATCAAGGAGGATAGAGCAGCAGCCGGATTCTGATACCAAGGCCGAAGTTATGGCTGTTTTGCGCGACATGTTTGGGAAGAACATTCCAGAAGCCACAGACATCTTGGTTCCCAGATGGTGGTCTGACAGGTTCTATAAGGGCACTTTCTCAAACTGGCCTATTGGTGTCAGCAGATACGAGTTTGATCAGATCAGGGTATATGCTTGAATTTAAAGTTCAATCATGAACATTCTGAATTTAGTACATTTTCCTCATATGTATGGATGTTGGTTTCTATTTCCTTAGGCACCCGTTGGAAGGGTTTATTTCACAGGAGAGCACACCAGTGAACACTATAACGGTTATGTCCACGGTGCATACCTTGCAGGTTTGTTTTCCTGCGCCACATTCCTATGACTAATTATATACCTTAACGTTGGGTAACAAATTTACATTGTTGTTCTTTTTTCAGGTATTGACTCCGCAAATATGTTACTTGACTGCATTCAGAAGCAAAAGTGCACATACCACCACACCAGTCCCAAAGGGAGGGGGAACTAAAGCATGATCTTAGGGTAACATAACCCTTCAAGGAGTCATTCATTTCTTGAGAATATCCCAAAGATTGCTCTGAATGTGTGTGCTTGGTAATTGGAAGATGCTGTTGAATTTGTTGTCTGTCTTAGTTTTGCAAGGTTTGTTGATGAACATCCCTGGCCCTCTGTAATTTGGAGAAAGCTTTGTTTGCTTCTGTTTTTAATAATGGGATCAATTTTCCTTTTTGTTTTTTCCTTGGTTGGTGTCCCTTTGCAATATTTCTGTTGTGGCATAGTAATTTTGGATTGATGCCATCCAAGTGGGAATCCAAAGCAAGTGCAATGGTGGAATAGCAGACCTTAAGCATTCTAGATTTTCTTTCGGGCTAAAAATCGCAATGGCGACGTACCCAATTAATCCCCACTTTTTTTATCATTGTTTTCCCACAGAAGGAAGAAAAGGAAAGTACATTTATTTTATGTTGAATGGGAGATTGGTGTTATCTTTTAGCTAACAATAAGAAATATTAATATAAAAAGCTAAGTGAGGACGATGACATGGGCGACTCTCCTGACGGTGTGGTACGGCGGTGGAGAATCGAAAAGGCTGAAAGGTCGAAATTGACGGCGACTGGATGGAGAAGAAATTCAAGGCAACTGAAAATTGATGGACAAGCCAAAGAGCTTCGAGGCTGAAAGGTCGAAATTGACGGCGACTGGATGGAGAAGAGACAAGCCAAAGAGCTTCGACTAAGGTGTACAAAAAAAAATTGATGGACAAACAAAACCCTAAAAATCGAACAAACAAAAGACAAAGTGCAGAAAATTTTAAAATTTTTCTCTCTGCCCAATTTCTCTCTCTTACATGTCTTTCCTATTGGTTTCCAGCTCTTCGAATTCTTCTCTACATCTTTCCTTTCTGAATCCATTCCAAGATTTTGTTGCTAGTTCCTTATATTAGAGCTCAGTTCTTGTCTTCCACTTGCTCTTCGTTGGATTTCAGAGAGAGTGGGTTTCTTCTGTTCTTGAGGTTGAATCCATCATGGGCTCTCCAGGATCTTGGTTTTCGGCTTTCAGATTGGCTTTCCTTCAATTACCCTTCGACTTTGGACTTGGCCTTGGTTCGATTGTGCTATGATTAACAAGTCCTAGAATTTGGGCCCAAAATGTATACATAAATACTTGATCTTAGCCAAGGGGCCGAGAAAGGAATGTAAATATAAAAACCACTTATCAGTGGCATAGTATTAGGAAATTAAAAACCAAAATTATAAAAAAAGAAAAAAGAAAAAAGAAAGGGCAGCATATGTGGGTTTGTACATTGCTTGTTTTGGGCTTTGAACAAACACCTCAAATTTAATGACCCCCAAAAAAAAAAAAAACACCTCAAATTTGTGAAAAAAAAAGGCTACATTATCCATAAATAGGGAAAAAAGCAGTATAGGTCCATATCAAACATTAATGACTCTAGTTTACTAAGTATGTATCATGCTCTTATTTTTGGTGGTAAATTAATGCAATGTAGCATAGTTGGGAGCTGATACCTTTGTTCCTTAGGCCTTTTAACAAAACAAGGAAATCATTCATTGTACTTTGGAACATATGACAAAAGCGAATTCTAGGTTACTAAAATACCTGGATGCAATCAAAGGCCAGTCAATATAATGAGAAGGGTTTTATATTTCTTAACTAAGTGTTTGGATTCGAATCTCTTTGAAAATAGAAAAAACTATTTTGGGAGATTTCCTCCTTTATAGAAAATCTGATAGTCAAATCGATCTAAATTAATTAGAATGAAATTTTGGAAATCAGGGATAAGGGACAAAAAAAAAAATACCTAGATGCAATGGTTAGTCACATGGATAACTCCATCATTTATCGCACTTTGGTTAATCTTGTTTCACCCACATTGTTATTGCTTAATATGATAAACCAAGCTTTATTTGTACTAATCATGGATAACTCTATCTCCTAGGCTATCTGGCCCCATTTTTGTTCCCTTGCATTCCTCCTTTTTTGTGCATTGACCGGAATGTACTTCACTTTTTTTCGGTTGAAACATTAATGGCCGCGAAGAAATATGAAATTTATGAAATATAGTTAAATCGGTGAGAAAGAAATTAGATTTTTCAGTTAAAAATTTATTTAAAATTTAAAATTAAAGAAAATTATGTTAAAAAAATCTTTTCTAAAAAGAGATCAGTTAATAGTTTAAATTAAATTAATTAAAAAATAATTTTAAATATATAATTCTCATGAAGAAAAAAGGAAATGTGAAATTCAATTTAGTTCGTCCCCAACCCCACCTCAATGGTAATGACAAAATGTGAATATATATATATATATATTTTTGGGGGGGGGGGGTGGAATTTCCTCCAAAAACTGGTGATACTAAGAGAGCTAGCTTTGTGGGGCACATAAGTTGTGCTTTTGGGATCCTCCGGGCAAGATTTTTGTTTTTGTTTTTGTTTTTATTTTAATTTTTGTTTTGGTTTTATTATTATTTTTTCCCACTCTCAAGGCGAGATGAGACTACTTGTTCTTGTGCAAAGACAGACAGTGCCCCCAAAAAAGCTAGTGATTATCCAGTTTTTCAAGTCCAAACAAAACTTTCCTGACCCATTTTTCTACGACCTACCTAATCCAGTTGCATTTTTCTACGACCTCCCTAATTTCATCTTTTACAACCCTTTTGTTGTTGGGCCAATTTAATTCCTTCCACCATTACTCTTGTCCTCAATTCCCATCTCCTCTCCTGCATTGCCTAATATCATCAGGTAGGAATTGGGTCCTCCGTATAAAAACCCTTAGCGATCTCTTCAATTTCTTCACCTTACCTAAGATATGGGTCTTCAAGTGAAGGCCATACCTTTTCACTAGACACATTATGGTGCCTAGTAATTTCGAATGTTTTTTCCATGATTTTCAGCTGCACTTCTCTTTAATTAATTTGTATGTTTTTTTACAAAAGATAAAGGTTTTCATACTCGTGTCGTAGAACGTTATCAATGATTTCATTATGAAAGAAAAACAACTAATACTTTATATTATAAAATATTAATAAATTATAACTTAACTAATACTAATTTTTCTTTTCTCATAAAGATTTTGAATTTATTTTTGTCGATCAATGAAAGAAGTTTAGAAAAAAAATAATAAAGAGAAAAAAATTCTAGGAGAGTTAGAAAGGGACTGGGAGCATAATACAAAAGAAAAAGAAAATGAAAAAAGGCATCGATGAAGAGCAAAACCAGTAGAGGGTTCAAATGTTTTCTAAAAGAAAGAATACATGATGGTTTGAGTTGGCTAATATTTCTGAAAATGTGGTTTACTCTCTCACATCACATTAAAATCAATTGGCTGTTGAGGAAAAAGCGATTTCATATATGGCTCGGGAAAAAAAAAAAAAAAAAAAGATGAAGAGACTAAATGATGATGTCATAAAAGTAGGTATTTTATCAAAAGTTAAGCGTCTTATCCTCGAGCCTCTCCTTAAAAAGGCGTAGAATGATACTGTCAGAAGTTTTGAACTTGCAGAGGACAAGATAGTGCAAGTAAACGACAATTACGATGTCGGCTTACAATTTCCAATATTTATAAATAAGAAGCATACTGTCATTACTCTCTCGAGTCTCTCCCCGTAACCCCTCTTAATTAGCCATTTCCCACCGCCCAAACCTCTCCGTCTCTCTCTCTCTCTAAATAATAAAAATTCTGGCAGTAACTTGTACAAACCAACAAACCCACCAACATTCTCGACCCCCCCCCCTCTCTCTCTCTCTCTCTAGGTGAGTGGTAGATGCAGAAATCAATCAACCTATGTAAACAGTAATTCACAACAACTCACCCAAATCCCAATTCATTCTCTCCGGGGCCTCACCACTGACCGCCCAAGATTCGGCCAATTTCAACAAACTAGCGCAGCAGAACGCTCTATCCTCACACCTCGACTCCTTTTGTTCTTTAGCCCACCACTTTTGCTTCCTGGATTTATCCCCCAGCTTAGAAAAGCACGACGAAGATGCCAATTTTGCCAACTATAACAACCAAAATTCACCAACTACGGCGGTGATAAACCCGGAGACGTCGACTCCTTCAAGGGCTACTCTCTAGATGAAAACGGCGATGAGTATTCTCCCAGGGGTGAATTTGCCTGGCTAATCCAACTATTTACCTTTTCGCCTCGGGTCGCCATTTTTAACACAGAGGAACTCGAGCTTGTATTCTCCTTCAAGTGCTACTCTCACATTCACCGAGTACGAGAATACAATCTCGAGTTCATGTGACAACAACAATGGCGACGAGTGGCAAAAGACAAATAGATGGGATTGAACCAGGCAAATTCTTTAGGGAAAAGATGTTGAAGAAGGGGACAGCAATGCCCATGCCTGACATCAAGGATAACATGCCAAACGGGTAATTTTTTCCCCGCGCTATTTTGTCAAAATCACCTTTTTCAACATCCAAGATTGAAGAGCTCAAGTCTATGTTTCATGCCAGTGAAAATTGCAGTATGGAGAGCATTATCTCAGCGGGTTTAGCCCAGGGTGAGCGAGCGCCATTCCAAGGTGAGACCAAAAGTTTTTAAACATGATTTGGTCAAATATGAAAAGAAAGAGCATGAAATATTTCCTATTTATTGTTTGTACTTTTGTTATTCATATGAGTTTTGGGATTAAAAAAAAAAACGAAGAATGGCATGAGCAACAAGGGCAAGAACTAGTGATATTCATATTTGCATCATCCAAATTATTACAACAAAAGTCCATTATGTTTTATATGAAATAAACTAGCGATATTGGTCATGTTTTTGAATTATTACATATGCATCTACAAAATTTACATATTTCAATTTAATACACAAGGGTAAAATCTAAATATGTGTATATATATTTATTTATTTGTAGTAAAATCATTTGAAATTATTTATTTGTAAAAAAAAATATTTATGTAACAATATATTTCATAATAATTTTGTTAAATTTCGTTATTTATATGTAAAGATTTTTTTTTTAAGCTTGAGTTATCACAAAATACGAAATGAAAATTGAGTTTACATATATTTTTTTAAGAATACGATACCAATTGAATTATAATTCATTAATATTAAGTCTACATATTCAACTCTTTTTAAAAAAAATGAGTTCCCATCATTTAGGAGTAAAAAAGTTCATTTGTCCATCTTTTCAATAAGAAGACCTTATTGGGAAATTAAATCGATGTAATAGTAAATGAGTAGTGCAATTATTCTTACCTATTATTGTGACACTAAGGATTAGTCCAACATTAAAAATTTAATTTTTTTTTTTATTTAATGATGTAACCTGTAGCTTTGATGCATGATTATGGTCACACAAACTCTGCAATTATACAAATGTATTTCCCTTTAAAGAAGATAATGTAATTAAAGAGGCTTTTTTTGACCTGAATAAAAAACATTTTTCTAAAATAGGAAACTCACAAACCCTAATTTTCTATTCCGGAGCTTCAATTTTTTTTCCCCTGGGTAAAAGGTAATTTTTGTGCACCCTTAACATCTGCAAATGCAGATTGTGCTTGAATCCATCATGGGCTGTCCTGGATCTTGGTTTTGGGCTTTAAGATTGGACTGTCCTGGATCTGGGACTTGGTTCAATTGGGCTATGAATTTACAAGTCCTGAAATTTGGGCTTAGAATGTATATATAAAAGAATGTATACATAAAAACCACTTATCAGTGGCATAGTATTAGGAAATCAAGATTTATTGACGGTCAGTTGGCCTATTAGGATATGGCGCTAGATCTCTTAACCAAAATCTCAAATGTGACTTGCGATTTGAGCATAGAGCAGACTACGTTAGAAGAGTAGCCCTCTTAAATGGGCCACTATAAGTCCCGAACCGAATTAGTCAAAGCATGACTTCCGATACCGATTGGTATAGTAAAAAAAAAAATCAAGATTTAAGAACACGAGAGAAAAACAAAATGAAAAAAATGAAAAAAGAAAGGGCAGCATACGTGATATTTTGAATTGCTTGTTTTGGGTTGCCTTTGTGATGGGAGCCCAACTAGTCTCCCCTTTTTTGGGCCGTGATTGTTAAAAAAACTTGTTTGAGCCTTTTGTTCTTTTTGGGCTAAGTTAGGCCCGTTAAAGTCTTTTTTTGCATGGTATTTCTTTTATGAACGCTGTTCTTACCATTTGAGGCAAACTGGGCCCAACAGCTGGGCCCTTGCCGCCGAGAGCTAGTGAGAAGAAATTGATAAAATAAAATAATACAACATAATGCTTAATGCGTGGCAGCTTCTCTATTATTAAAAATCGAATCTTGATTTAATCAGGGATTATTATTATTAATATAGCCTGACACGATTTAAATAAACCTTTAATTAATCACTCATTGGGAGTGAATAGTGGGTAAGACATCTAATTATCCATAAAATTTACCTTAAATTTAGTGTACCATTTAGTACCATTATTTTTTGTGCTACTACATTGTGTCAGTGATGCCCCCATGGCAGCACAAAAGAATTCGGTAGTTCACATGTCAAGAGTTTCATCATAATGCTACAGTCGGGAAACTTCGGATTATAAAAAAGCATTGTACATGTACAAATACATATGACTAGAGAGAGAAAGGGGGAGAGAGAGAGATTAAGATTATGAAAAAGAATAGCATGGGACATGCATCTAGAAGTAGATGAAACGCACAATAAGCCTATCATTAGCTTAAGTTTTTGTCTCGTCTCTTGTTACACCTAGATTTTTATATCTCATCTTTCATTAGTTCATTAATTATAGGTTGACCCCCTTTAAAGTTCTCCATACAACGAAGCACAAAAGCAAAGACCTACACAGAGGAAGCCACCACTCAGTCTTCTAGCTTCTTCATTCTTTTTGAATTGGTGGTTTAGTTGAAACAAAACTGAGACCAAAAAGCCAATATCTTGCCCTACAAAGTTGTACCGTCACAATCAGTATCATCATCTTATCAACCAAAAAAAAACAATCAGTATCATCTCGGCGTGCAATGGATGGCTCCACCCTCATCATCTTCGGCTCACACACCCATTTCAAAGCCCGTTCATATTTGACCCACTATCGAAAAACATGTATAAAGCAAAAGAACACAAACAACTAGGATCAATCATTATCGTACATAAAAAATATGTGAAAAACATTGGCCAGAAAAGGCAAAACTTGTGACAACATAAAAACAATGGAGGCGGACCCTTTTATAATTGAGGCTCAAGGTGTTTGTGCTGATGATATCGAGCATTTGGCCAACAAAGTCCTTGCTTGTGGCCTTTTCAATTTAGACCCCACGTTTTGTGAAAATTTTATTTGTAATTTGTATAATTCTTTTATTTATTTATATAATATGTGTAATAACATTTTTCCCTAAGCACGACGTTCAAATTTTTTTTTCCCCTTATAAAGGCCTGTGTTTTTCAAAAGATCAACATAATGTCTCAACACTAAATAGACTCACTGTATTAGTAATTGAAAAATGTTAGAAACATTGATAATAAAAATTTATTTTGCATCTCAGAAAACTAGAAAAATAAATTTTAATTAACAGTATATTAATTCTTTCAAAAAAAAATAATTAAATATCTCATATTAAAATTTGGATTAAGCCACCAGGTTTGTTGATCTGTCTTGTTGTAGGGAACCTGTTTCCCAATTCTTGTCCTTCCATGTTACTTTGCACCATAAAGTTTCAAAGTTCTCCCTTTTCATCCATTGCATTTCCCCCACACATGCATGCCGGCGAGAGAACTCATTAGTACGCATCAAATATGTACAACGAGAGCATGCGCAATGGAAATATAGATGAATATTGAACTATTTCATAAAATAAATGTACTCTTTATCGATAAGCTATTTAAGTTTTTGAAGCAATTAATCGTTTCACGCACTATTAAAATGATCGATCCGAATCTAAAACCTTTTAAAACCCTTTCACCCCATTATTTTTATTTTTATTTTTTTTGTAACATGGTTTGGTCATTAACCCAATATCCAGAGTTTCGTCCCGACTAATTTGGGTCAACCACTTGTAAGGCCCACTTTTGGGGGATAGATCTCCCGACGCTAATTTTTTCATTCTTATGGGGATCGAAACTCCTACCATAATTAAGAGGCGTCAGTTCCCGAACCAATTGAGTCATCTTACGTTGGTCCCCGTTAAATATTTTCAATGTATGACATGCATTCGTTAAAAATAACGGAGAGGAAATGATACAATTTGAAGTAGATTTTACTTGCATTCTGCTATTAAAAATCCATATTTGAAGTGTTGTGTCAAGATATAGAAACAATGAGTCTTCTTTCCATAGTTTTGGGAATTGTTGCACTTGTTCCACCTTTCATTCTAAAGCTTTGTTCGGTTAAAACATGAGCCACGATTGTAAGGAAAGACTCTGCTGATGCTCATGGAAACTTCCTTGTGTGTTTGCGTGTGCCTATGCACATGTTTTTTGTTAGTGTTACTGACATTCAAATCATGCCATTGCCATATAGTGGGGCTCTTGGAGCATCATTGGATTCCTATCATACTGTTATATCACATGTTAATGTCACAACAATATTGCTGCTAAAAGTGGCCAAAAATCCTTAATAAGTCTTAATATATATATATATATATATATATATATATATATATTTCTGAAAAGATTTCAAAATGCTCGAAGTTGGTCTTAGTGGCAGCAATAATGAGGAAAAAAAGGTTCATGCTTGCTTGGAGAGCAATATGAATGGGCTTCACTCAACTTATTATTAAGGCAATGGGTGATGATTGATGACTTTGCATTGGTCCATAGCCTTTTATAAAGGAATCCCATGTGGTATCTCTGCCCACAAGAATCATTTCTTTGTGGCAACACTGCACAAGAAGAGGTTGTTTTGGTATCACATCTTGTTCTGTTTCACCCATATTGAAATTTGATCTTGAGATATTGGATAATCAACAAGACACTTTGTGTCAAGTACACTCTCAAGTGCTTATTTTGAATGGTTGGAATTTCCCTTTAGTTTCTTCATTTTGGCAAAAAAAAAAAATACAACTTCCCATGTGCATTCGCTTGCTCCATATTGTATCAAATTATATAAAAATAGACTACCTTTGAGGATTTCATATCAAATTGAAAGCAGGGGAGATTGATATTCTAATAATTCCTATGATACCAATGCTTCGTTGGTCTAGTAGGAAGGATATTACTATTCCACACTAAAAATCGGGGTTCGAGTTTTAATAGTAATAAAAACGATATTGAGAGAACTCCCTCTCGATTGGGACCCGATATCAGCACAGTCGAGATTAGTCGAAACAAAGTTTCAAATATTCAATGGTGGACCAAGTACAGGATCCAAAAAAAAATAATTCCTATGATTTTGTCTTTTGTTATGCCCTGAGGAATTTGCGGCACAACTGGGATTTGCAGATTGTACCTGACTACTTAGGATATTTCCTAAATTACAAACTGTGAGAACTGAGATCTACAACCAAAAATGCATAGCCCCCATAAATAATTGCAATTGACAACCTTAAACAACTAATCAAATCAATTAGTACATAATTTCATGAGTTTAAGCATCAAACCATCATCTAATGATCGACAAGCTTATGAGAATTTCACGAGGAGTTCTTCCTGATGAAAGTTTTATTTTTGTGAATAAGACTTGAAATGAGGCGATGGGAGAGCTCTACATTATGAACTGAATTTGGTCGGACCCTATTTTTATGTGAATTGTATTAATTATAGAGCAACAGTCGGCTTGAATTCTGCATCATGAAACTGAATATGATCAGACTTTGGTTCTTTGTCTTTATTATTCTCAGAATTAGAGACAAGTGTCAGTTGATGATGACCCTCCTTCTTTTGGTAATAATTGTGCATTAGAGACAAACCTGATCAAATATACTATTGTCCCATGTGCTTCAAATTATGTAAGTGATAATTACTAAATGCAAACATATGTTGCTTGTTTATAAACGACCCCTTTTCTAGTATTGCAGACCTTTAAAACTCAGGTAATATTTGATTAAAAGGAATGAGACTCAAGATTAGGAATGAATCCCTCGAGAGTTTGTGAAAGCCAAGTTAAAACGTGAATTTTGTGAAATCTGTATCAAGATTTTTTATTGTGATTTTCTGACAAAGGCTAGTAGACTTCAGCGTTTTTCTGAAGTTCTCTAGGTCGCGCTGGTACTAACAGTGCCAATGCAAGAAGCAAGATTCAAGATTTTTTTGGATCTTCTATTCTCTTTCAAGTTTCTATACGCGCTTTCTTGGAGAAAGAGATTCAAAGACATCAAAGTTATTACCAACATGCAGAAATCTTGTGCTATTAGCAGATTTTCGCAAACACAAACACCTAAAAGGGGCATAAAATACTTTTTGGAAAATTAATGGATGGAGAGAGAGAGAGAGAGAGAGAGAGAGAGAGAGAGAGAGAGAGAGAGAGAGAGAGAGAGAGGGGAGATGGATTCTTTTCGCTATGAAATTATACAAATAACCTAATTTTCACGGCAATTTAATGATTTTTTTTTGTATTTTGAATTTTTTTTCTTTTCCTCTGCAACTTATTAATGATAATTAAATGGCCTATGTACCATATTGTACATTAACATTAATACTCGCGAGACATGGGATCAGCCCACATTAAATGATAGTCTATCACGTACCCAAAATTTTCGGTCTGAGACGGCCAAAGAGTAAAAGAAAATGGGGCATTAATGAAGTTGCAGAGAGATAAAATGTTGGTTGGGAGGGTACAAGAATCCTCAAAATGCCCCGCACCGATCCGGGTATCTGTTCATAACCTCGGGGCAGTTGAAATTTATGGCCATACATAGTAGGTTAATTAGGGTTTCACCATTCTTTTTTTCTCATAAGATATGAATTGATTGAAGGGTATGGTACTCGCGAATGTTACATTCACTTAATTATATATATCGAGTTCGAACCATAAAAATAAAAAAATAAAATTTGAAATAGTCAAGCTCTTAAAAAAACTCATAGTATTCGAATCGAATTATTTAAATAAAACTCGAATACCAATTAGTAAAATAAAAAAAAGATCTCTTACGAGGTTATAGACCAACAGGATTAACATAATTAAATTATTGTTCTTGTCTAATAATTTTGATTATATATCTGGAATTTGATTATTAGCACTAATTGTAATTACAACCCACATATTTTTTTTTGTTTATTCTTTTTTATTATTATTTAAGTTACTCATAAGGACAACTCTCATTTATCATTAGACCCACACCGTCGATCTTGATAATAACAAAATCTAAATTCAAAGATTTTTCCTATTTATTAAATTTTTATTGAAATAATTGATATTTATATTCAAAAGTTAACATTAACCCAGATGATACATAATCTTTGTCGCTAATTATTGCTTAATATAATAAACAAAGCTTTATTTGTACTAATTATGGATAACTCTATCTCCCAAGGTACCTGGCCCCATTTTTGCTCCCTTTCATTCCTCCTTTTAGTGCAACGACATCTCTCTATCCTACTAGAATCTACTCATCAAATCAATATAATAAAATTTGGATATTCACGCCTATGTGATGTTGGTTTATGTTGGATCTTGAATTAGAAATTTTCATTTGACAATTTTTTTTTTTTTGTGATCCACATGAGACATTTCCCCAATCGCAAGGTCTCTAAGGGATCGACCCTTCTAAGATCTTTATATTTCATATTTAAGTAATAATTTAAATTTGTAATTTTGATTAAAAGATTGAATAATCTATTTACTCAGACCAACCGATAGTGGGATTTTCATTCGACTCATTTGACAAATGATGGTAATGAAAAGATCTGAAATTCAATTTTGTTTGTCCCCACCCCCCTCATTGGCAATAACAAACCTGAACGTCAATTTTTTTGGCCGCCGCGGGGGGGGGGGGAGAGATTTCCTCTAAAAACTAGCGATATTGAGAGAGCTAGTTTTGTGGGGGCTGATAAGTTGTGCTTTCGGGTACTCTCAAGGCAAGATGAGACTAATTGTTTTGCGCAAAAACAGAGGACAGTGCCCCAAAAAATGCTAGTGATTATTCAGTTTTCAAGTCCAACCAAAACGATCCTATCCCATTCTTCTACAACCTACCTAATTTCATCTTCTACAACCCTTTTGTTGTCGGGCCAATTTAATTCCTTCCACCGTTACTCGTCCCCAACTCCCAATTCCTCTCCTGCATTGCCTAATATATTTGATCGGAATTGGGCCCTCTTTATGAGAACCCTAAAGTCACATCTCCTCTGCTCATTATTGGTATTAGGGTACAAAATGAATGAAATAAATGAGTATCAAATTGATAAATTGTAATACGTAGATTTTTTTTTTCTTTTTCATTTAAGCTTTTAGCTAAAATGTTAAATGTTAAATTATTTTTTTTTGTCAATTAATATCTAGATTTTATCCGATTAATTCAGTTCGAATATTATAGAACCCATTAAAATGTTAACTCTCTCGAATCTCATTTTTTTATTCCCATTACTCGAACATGCGATCCATGATTAAAGAAATACAATGTTCTAACACTAAATCTATAAGAATTTGATTAAATGTCAAATTCTAATTAAGTGAAGTTGAACTTTTTTTCAAAAAAAATAAATTATCAGCATTTAATAATCACGTGAGATCTGATTAATTTATTTGAGGTGTGTTGGTCCAATAAAAGATAAAACTTTTTCTGACACGTGTTTTTACCGTTCACAAGACTCAAAAATGACACTTTGTTTAAGAAGTGTGAATGCAACCACCCTTCAAGTTGAACTTTTTTGTTAAAGAGTAAAAATGTATTGGAACATTTAAATGAAAAGGTTAGTAGAAATGTAGGAGAAAAATAGGTTATAAAATTTTTTAATATTCAAATTTTCAACCATGTTTTAAACATTTAAAAATATATATATTAAGAAGTATGAATTATTCAAACATGTTTTATTGACAATTAACAAAAGGTTAATAGTTCAAAAATAATACGTTAAAAATATTGAAAAATTCTTATTAGAGCATATATTCATTGACAATTAATTCAATAATTTAAGATACAAATAATATAATATAATAAAAATATTAAGATATTCTCCCAAATTGGCTGTCCTAAGCTAAAGATTTGTTAAACATTTTCTCAAAAATTGGGTCCCGTTGATGGGGATAGCTTGGCATGATTTTCATGGGAAAAAGTTTGAAATTAAACTTTATAATTGAAGAGTCCAGCGAATCTGAAATCCCATAAAGTCAACTTGGAAGATATTAAAAAAAATCACTAATTAGTAAGTAAATGACAATTGCGGTGTCGTCCTACAATTCCCAATATTTTTAAGAAGCAGAGTCGTCACTCTCGCTGGTCTCACGCTGTAACCCCACTTAATTAGCCATTCCCCGCCTTACAAACTTCTCTCTCTCTCTCTCTCTCTACAAATTATATAAATTCTGACTGTAGCTTGTCTCACGCAACAAACTCACCAACACTCTCGACCCTCTTTCTCTCTCTGGGAGAGCAAAAAATGCAGAAACCCATCAACCTCTTCGGTCTTCTCCTCCTCCTGTACTTTCTCTGTTCACCCAGTGTAAGTAGTAATTCAAAATTTTCTTAGCATAATACCATGCAATCATGTTGGGAGTTGTAGCTAACCCGTTTCTGCATTTTTTGATCAATGCAGGTAGTAAATGGGGTCTCCAAGAAACAAGAAGATTCGCAAGAAAACCCATTCACGCCGAAGGCATTCTTAATTCGATACTGGAGCAAACAGATCACCCACAACTTATCCAAATCCCAATTCATTCTCTCTAAGGCCTCCCCACTGACTGCCCAAGATTCGGCCATTTTCAACAAACTAGCCCAGCAGAACTCTCTACCCTCACACCTCGACTCCTTTTGTTCTTTAGCCCATCTCTTCTGCTTCCCGGATTTGTCCCCCAGCTTGGAAAAGCACGACGAAGATGCCAATTTTGCCAACTATAACAACCGAAATTTCACCAACTATGGCGGCGATAAACCCGGAGGCGTCGACTCCTTCAAGGGCTACTCTCTAGATGAAAATGTATCACAGGACACGTTCCGAAGATACAGCAGTGACTCGACCGGCCATAAGGAAATATTCTCCGCCTATGGCTCCAACGGCAATGTTCCCGATCAGACTTTCAACACCTACGGCAATGAAGCGACCGGTGGCGGCGGAGAGTTCACTACCTACCACGACCAAGTCAATGGTCCAAACCTCCGGTTCACCTCCTACAGCGCAGAAGGTAATGGCCATAAGCAGACTTTCACGTCCTACACCGACTCAGCAAACGCCGGGGACGAATCTTTCACTAGCTACGGCAAAAATGGGAATGGGATTCCCTCTGTTTTCACCAGTTATGGCCGTGACACGAATGTAATCGGCTCGGGTTTTTCTGGGTATGGAGAAGGTGCAAATGGGGCTAATGATAGTTTCACTTCCTACGGGTTCGAATCCAACAATGGGCAGAACAACTTCAGAAGCTATGGCGACGGAGGAAATGGCGGTGGGGATACTTTCTCTAGTTACAGAGATCAGGCAAATGTGGGTGGTGATTCTTTCCAATCTTATGGTAAGAATTCGAATTCTGCCAAAGTTAATTTCATCAATTATGGGAAATCATTCAACGAAGGTACTTCTAAATTTACTGGGTATGGGAAGGGGTCAATTGGTCAATCTGTTGGGTTCAAGACCTATGGACCCAACGACAACACCACTTTTAAGGATTATGCTCAAAAGGGTATTACATTTTCCCAATACGAGAATACAAGCTCGAGTTCCTCTGTGTCAACAATGCCGATGAATGGCAAAAAGATAAATAGATGGGTTGAGCCAGGCAAATTCTTTAGGGAGAAGATGTTGAAGAAGGAGACAGTAATGCCGATGCCTGACATCAAGGATAAAATGCCTAAAAGGTCATTTTTGCCCCGCAGTATTTTGTCAAAATTGCCTTTTTCAACGTCCAAGATTGAAGAGCTCAAGTCTGCGTTTCACGCCGGGGAAAATTCCAAAATGGAGAGCATTATCTCGGCAGCTTTAGCCGAGTGTGAGCGCGCCCCAAGCCAAGGTGAGACCAAAAGATGTGTTGGCTCGGCGGAGGACATGATTGACTTTGCCACTTCTGTCTTGGGTCGGAATGTTGCTGTTCGGACCACGGAATCCACAAACGGGTCAAAACAGGATATCATGATCGGGTCGATAAAAGGAATCAACGGTGGAAAAGCGACGAAGTCGGTCTCATGCCATCAAAGTCTCTTCCCTTACCTACTCTATTATTGCCACTCAGTTCCCCAAGTCCGGGTCTACGAAGCCGATCTACTTGACCCGAAAACAAAGGCCAAGATAAACCACGGAGTTGCTATCTGTCATTTGGACACATCAGCATGGAGTCCGACCCACGGGGCTTTCTTGGCTCTAGGTTCAGGTCCGGGTAAGATTGAGGTTTGCCATTGGATTTTCGAGAATGACGTGACATGGACAATTGCTGATTGATTGGGTTTAGTATAAGGCAAGTAAGGTTCAAACCATATGGCTCAACACATTGAACCAAGACCTATCATTTTCAAAAATCCAACGGCAGAACTCAATCTCACCCGGACCCAAACCCAGAGCCAAGAAAGCCCTGTGTCCAAATGACAGATGACAACTCTCTGGCTTATTTATTATGTTTTTTGTTTAGAATATGTTATGAATATGATAAATATAAGATTGAGGCTATCGATTCTATTCCAATGTTTTCTAATTTATGGGTATTGGAGATGGGAAGAGTATGAGTGTAATATCATGTTAAACATAGAGAACAATCTGTCTCAATTAAATTATTACAATAAGTTTTTATATAAAAAAATCTATTAATACAAATATAAAAATATAATATTATAAATACATAAGTATAAAAATAAAAAAAATTAAATATTTTTAAAATTAAATCTATAATTAATTTGATTTTAATATAATATATTTTAACAATCGGTTATAAATATAGAAATATGAAAATATATATATATTTAGTTGTAATTTTTTTAATTAAATAAAATTTAAAATTGGTTAGATTAGATGAAGATTTATTAACCTGGGGAACATGCACAACCTAGATTTGTTTCATTGACTTAACACTATTGGCCTACAAATCAAACAATGATCACACACAGCGCGAATGATCTTTTCTCCCTCTTTTTTTTTTTATTTATTTTTTATTTTTTTATTTTTTTTGGGTACGATGGTTTCGGTACCAATCTAGTATCCGGGGTTTCATCCTGACTAATCTGGGTCGACCACTTGCAGGATCCAATTGAGGGGGCAGATCTCCCAACGCTGATTTTTCCGTTCTCATGAAGATCGAACTCTCAACCATGATTAAAGGATATCAATTTCTGAATCAATTGAGCCATCAAACGTCGATCTTTTCTCCCTTTCTTTATCTCACTAACACACAACCAATTAAGTTAAAAACCTCATAAATTTTTATCAAAAAAAAAAAGAAAACCCCACTGATACCATATAAAATGGCGATAAATCCTAAAAGAAATAAAAAAACAAAAGGTTGGAACTTGGCCAAGTGGTATTATCGGTATTGTAACTTATTGTAAAATATAAAATTATAATTATAATTACTGTTTAAAAATGAATTGATGGGTATAAATCAACTGAACTGAATTACTAAATAGAAAAGATACAAATATAATTATCTTTTTAGACCGTTTGGGCACGTTTTATAATTTTGTAGAATGTTCATGAAAACCTACTTACAATTACATGAAAAATTATTCTCCCAACGAAAAAGGCAAGGAAGAATGGAAGATTGAAAGGCAGAGAGAATGGAAGTGTAGGGCGACAACCGGGGTGATATGTCTTGTGGTGCAAGACCTCATTCGGCATGCCCAAATAAAGAGAAAAGAAGGGGAAAAAAGAAAAAGAAAAAGAAAAGAAAAGAAAACCATTATTAAGAGCATCCAAAGCCAAAACTTTGTAATTGCCCAAGAAAAAGAGAAATGGAGAAAAAAAAAAAAAAAAAGAATGAAGAATGCTGATTCTGGAGCCTCTGGAGGCCACTTTGGATATTGAGTGATGGTGGGATACCATATGCTTATAATGATTCTAATATTAAGATGATAATAAGCTTTTGACTTTTAGCTGCAGAGGAAACAATTTTGATAATTTATGGGTCTTGAACCCGTCTTTGAACTCGAACCGGTGTAAAACTTTTTCTTTCCATTAAAAGTCTCATCAAATTTAAAAATATAATCAAAAAGTTCAACCCAATCTTAATTTTTATATGTTAATTTTGTTTTTTTTAGTATAAATCACTAGTATTTGATAATTATTCAAAATATAAATCTAATTCGAGTCAAATTAAATCCTTACGAACCAAAACTCTCTGATAGCTATTTTTTTTTATATAAAATTAGTATTCAAAATTTTATTTAAAAGATATCAATATTTAACTATTGCTGTTTCTTTGCCCGAATCAATTTTATATATTTTTTTAAAATTTTGTTTACTTTGGTTTATTAAAAAATTCTTGATGTAGGTTGCATTGCAAATGTTTTCTATTTCTTTCCTTTTATATTATTAATGAACTGGTTCACGTTAGCTTTAAAGAATTCTTGTATATTATTTATGGTTGCTTTTTTTCTTCTCTTTTTTTCCCCCCAAAATAATCAAGATAACTATTTTTTTATTAATGAATTTTTTTGTATTTTGATCATTTATAAAAAGTACTAAGATTAAATTCAGAAATTAATAATCCTGTTATACATAAAACAGTTACTATCATACCCCCTTTTCCAAATCATACGATCCTACCATTTTATCAGATAATAGGATTATAAAATGAATTATAATTAAAATTAAAATAATTAAAAAATAGATCGTAAGTTGATATATTTTTTAAAGTTGAAAATGTCATAAATAATTTTCAAAAGAAAAATGAAAGATGCCAATTGCCGCTGCTCCGACCCGAATCGGGATGCCGTAGCACTGCTTCCCTTCCAACCAAAGTCAGTTTAAAATATGTCTACTTTCAATACATAAAAATCATAAAAATATATATATTTATAAAATTTTAAATATAAAATCTTAAAAAAATATTTAAATAAGAGTTATTTATTACTCGAATGTCTCTACATAAACATTATTTAAACCAATTTATTACCACGAATTATGATATTTAAATATTTCTCAATACTAGTGTTTTTCCGTTTCGAAAACGTTTTTCATTTCCAAAATATTTCTTCATGCTAAATTAATTTATATTTATATAAAAATTTTTATATTTTTTATAATTACACATTTTTTTATATTAGTTATTTTATAATTAATAATTACATATTTAATTATTTTATATTTTTGTTATAAAATATGACTATTCTATTATTTTTAAAATATAATTAATATTTATATAAAGATTTTTACATTTTTTATATTTATATATTTATTCATATTTTTATTTCTTATATTTTTATAAAATACTATTTTATTATATCATTTCATTCTCGGTTTCCGTTTCATATAACATAGACCACCAACTCACCAAAACAGGGATAAGTATGATAGCAGAGAATTCATTTAATGAAGTAACGTTAGTACTTGGGTGGATAAGCTGCACCAATTAAAAGCTGGACTTGTTTGGTTCGATAGCTGAATCGCATGACTACTACCATAACTATTTTCAACCCTAAACTTTTATAGAATTAATTTACAAAATGACAAAACAAAGGAAGCCTGTTACTAAGTTTAGAAGTCTAGTGACATACTTCACAACAGCTTGCATAATTTCTATTTTTATTCTTTTATTAACAAAAAAAATGTGAAAAATAAACTATCAATATTATTATTTTTTAATGTTATTGTTAAGACAAATTTTGATTTTTATCTTAAAAACCAGCACATAAAAATTTTTCAAATTTATATAATATGGATAAAAGATTGTGTTTATCTCCCTCCATTACGTTTAATTCATACAAAAGTATATGTTAATTTTTTTTTTTTAATAAATTATCGGTATCTGATAATCATATTAAATTTAAGTAAATTTAGATCGAATCGGATTAGATTTTAAGAAATAAAATTCTCTCGATATGACACTTTCTTTAAAGTAAATTCATTGTTGCAAAAGACTTCGACTTTTGAGGTTAGGGTAATTTTTTATTTTTTATTATTATTAATTTTTTTGAAACATGACAAAAGGGTAAATTAATTGGCTATTTATGCTTTTTTTTTTTTTTTGCTTTCATAAAAAATGAATTCTTTGAAAATATTTCCATCGTTTCTCAATATTTTTGGTGAAAGATATTCTGGTAAACATAATCCATTTTATCTGAATAGAAAAATAAAATCGGAGAATGACTTCTAGCAAACTCGACCAACTTTTAAGAGTCCTGAATTTAATTAAAGATAATGTGTTTTAAGAAAATATTTTATCACTGATTTTCGGTGAACGAAAGAGGAGCTTAATACCATATTTCATGGAAGAATGCTATGACAACGGAGGACTCTCCCCGCAGCATCCCCAATGCCCAATCAAGTTAACTAATGGATTAATAGCATATCTCCTAAGCACAACAAAATTTTAATTATTAGATTAAAAATATAATTAACATTTTTTGTAGATTATCTTTAATTATTTTTTTATTAAAAGTGCCTTATAAGACATGTTGACGTCTTAAGAACGTTCTCGCTGGTCAACAACTTACGTACTGCCAGCACCAAAAAAAAAAAAAAAAAACAACTTACGTACTAAAAATACTTTGAAATGGTACCGACTTGAATTAAGTTATTCTTTTAATGCATTTAGCCCTCTAGAATTAAGATTTTGCAGGTCTAACAGCCCAAGTTCATGGCCACTTTCTCTCCAAAGCTGGCCCAGGCATTTATAGCATGTCCAAACTTGAGGTACGATATTGGTGTCACAATTTGGGTCCTTTTCTCTCTCACACATACATGCACATACCCATCAACACCAAGTGAACGGCTGACATGCTAACAAGCAAGATAGACTAGTCCATACTGTAACTCTGCGCAGTAGATAAAAGGCTCAATAAAGAGGCCCCTCGTCTTCATGTACCAAATGAAGCAGACGTTGAATAAATTTTCATACAGGCTGGTACGATATTTTGTTTTGAATTGGACCAACCCTCCCTGCCACTCTTGTCTGATCATATGAAGTGAAGATGTTGTGCACATAAAGTTGGTGGCCATGGTTACTTGGAAAATCAAGGTGGGGGCTCATTTGATGGTAACTTTGTCTCATCTTTGATGTTGATTGCAATTGCAATTTCAATTTCAATTTCCCCCAACGGCCCTCATAAATGGATTTTATAACGTGTTCTGCAACCTGCAAATAGGGCCCCCCGGGGGGTGGGGGGAAGAATTTGAAGTTCCACGAAGATGTAGGGCTTTTCTTGGGCTTTGGGTGATTTTCGTGCTTCTGCTACAAAGGAAAATTTTCTCTCGTGGCTCCAAATTCATCTGAATGTGGAGAAACAAAAGAGAGAAATTTGAAATTTCAAAAATAGGAACATTATAATAACTTGATTAAGATAGTATGAAAGTTTTAGATGTTAAGAAAATTTGACTATAACAACTTGATTATAATAACTGCAAATGACGCCCCTTTCCTTCTCTAGGCTTTCCACATCACTATTCACAAAGTTTGAATTCCTATCATGAGCTTTTGTATAATTAATTAGTACCATGTGCAAGTCATTTTCTTCCTAATTTTTTCTTCCATGTGAGCAACTCCATAGAAGCTTGTGGTTGACATAATGTAAACAGAACCAGTGAATAAATTTCCACACCTTGAAAACAACGAAAATTTTTGGAATAACCACAAAAAATGAACAATTCAAAACTAAAAAATATATATATTGGACAGCCACGTACAAGAAAAAGAAACAAGGCATCGAAGTGCGTGAGACACTTGTCATTGCATGATCCACAAAGGTCCAAATGTACGCAACTGTATCCCCACAAACAATGGATGTAATTTTCATGATTTGAACTCATAAGCCGCGACCCCTAGATCAATTGAAGCAATATTCATGTCTGGCTGCCAAGACTCGACAAAATTGACCAAGGTTCCTAGCCCAGTTGGCAATTAAAAGAGCTGCAGAACCTCTGATTGGCGGAACTGGATGGTCAAACAGCTGGCAAAACAAAGGGTTCAACTAAAATTTACCAACAAGCGCCTTATCAACAGCTTCGTTGTACTATTAATCAAGTTCTTTCGATTAAAGTTGAAGGAAGGACACCACAAACAAGGAATTGGTACATAAAGCAAAGTTATCTCTTAGTTATCTCTTGTCTGACGCTCAACACAAAACAAAATTCAGATCGATCGATGGAATCATATGTTTTTCTAATTAATGTGAAATCATAAAATAAAAATCACACATAATCCACAATATAAGTTTTTGGATGATTTCCATCCAAAGAGCATTCTAAGATGAACACGGAGATTGTTCTCTATTTTTGAAAACAGTGACATGCAAGCTATGTTTCAAGTTCAAAATGCACTCTCTTTTTCCTATGTTTCTGTCTCAATTGTGTCTAGCCTCCTGTTTAGCAGTGCACACAAAAAGTATGTATTTGAGATTTTCTTTGAAAGTTTCTTTCCGGGACAGCGGAAAGGAAGCGTGTCGGATCAACCTATCATGGCGCCCACTAACATTGACCCCAACATCGTAGGCTTCCAACAAAAGTATCTCTCAATTTCTACAATATCAAATTTTTTTTTTTTTGTATTTCTACTTCTACTTTCGTCAATAAAGTGAAGATCCTCGGAAAACGACATTCGTTGGGAAACTTTCGCTCCTAGATGCACCTTTCTAAGTTCACCCCATCACTGATACAAACAAATATAGTCTTTACGCAAATCCATGGGTAACACCTCTTGCATATGAAACTTCATTGTCCAACCTTTTCCTATTCTAATGCCGGTCAATGTTTCACCATCGCATTGTCTGAATTAGGTTGGCCCAGCTTAAAAACAACTTTTCCTCAATGACTTCACACCATGTCGCTGGAATTCCATTTTACACAATATTAAAAATTTTGAATACATATGTAGGCCATTTTCCTATTTTTTGCTCCCCAACATGGTACAGGAGAAAATCACAGCATAATACCACGTGTAAGAACTTTTGAATACCATGTAATCAAGAAAGGGCCACATCGCAGCAACTACAAGGGGTATTATGATATATTTTAAATCACAGGGATAATCAATCGCTTTCAAGTAGAAGAACCCACGATTCATTGATCTAATAAAAATGATATTAACACATCATATCTAAAATCAGAATTCAAATCTTGATAGTAATAAAAACGAAATTGAGAGAGCTCCCTTCTTATTGAAACTCAATAACAATTTGACCGAAATTAATTAAAGTAAAATTTTAAATACTCAACGATAGACCAAATTTAAGAAGAAAAAAAATAGCACATCACAAACGTGAGGCTTTGACTCCAACAATTTTATCCAAATTACCCTTAAACTATTGACAAGGTCCCTGTATTTTGTTGTAGAAAATCAAGCATGATTCCCATTTTGATAAAAATTCACCAGAGTGGGACCAACGCTTCATTAGTTTAGTAAAAAAGGTACTAATATTTCATATCAAGAATCGAAATTTGAATTTTCATCGTTGCAAAAACGACGTTGGGAGAGGTTTCTCCCGATTAAGACCCGATAGTAGATCAGTAGAGATTAGTCAGAATAAATTTTTGGATACTCGACGGTATATCAAGTATAAGGGAACAAAAGAAAAATAAAATAATAAATTCACCAAGTTGGTTCTTTAGCTGATTTTCATAATTTGTTCACAGGAGAGAATTATGAGAAGGGTCAATTCATAATCTTAAATATAAGATGAAGATGACTCCATGAATTATCTCTATCGCTAATGATTAAAAAAGGGCCTTGGGTCCAATGTGGCCACTAAAATCTACCAAGTGTGGGTACATGTTTGTACAATAATTTTTTTTATTTAGGGATTGTTCGAAAATTCGGATCAAGACAAAAGTTCATACTACTCAATTAAAGTAATCTATAATTATTAATCATATGGTTTTAGTCGCTAGACGCCAGACTTAATGACTATAGGATGACTATTATAATAACTAAAAATTATATTTTGATTTTATACGACACATCACTAATATATACAGATTGAGAAGATGATGAATCCTGTGGATCGACTTACATAGGGTACCAAATGGTCGGCAGATTGCTGACGTGGCATGAATTCCAGTCAAATTTTTCTTAACCCAAATTATATCCGTCATGGGCACCATTTGGAAAATATCAGTTTAATCTATTTTTATTTTACATTATTTTTTCTATAAAATAATATTTAATAAAATATAAGATTTTATAATATTATTATTAATAATTTTGTATTAAAAAATTTTACCTAAATATTGTCTCGACTTTTCCAAAAAGGCCTGCGCAGGGCCGCGGACAAAGTTCGTGGTTTCGGATCCGGCCCATTTTAAGTGTGCCAAACCCCAAAACCTCTCCAATCGCAGAAAAGAAGAAACAAACATTTCGAGCAGAGTCGGAAGCAGCGAAAAATGGCGGCTCATACCGCAAAATCTGTGGCTAAAATTTTAAGGGGCTGTATCAAATCATCTTCACCTTCACTATCCTTTTCGCCTTCATCTACTCCATCATCTTTTTCCAAATTTAGAGGTTTTTCCTCTGTTAAACCCTCCCCTGCTACTTCTCGGATTCTTTCAAAATCCAGGTCAGTTTTCTTTTTCTTTTTTATTTTTTTTCCCCTGTATGTTCTTCACATTTAGGGCAAACCCATTTTTCAAAACCTTATTTTGTGAATATCCATTTAAGGTTTCTCGTTGAAATTGAGATTTAGGTTTCCTTTGGAGTTGGGTGCTGTTCAGTCTATGATGCCGTTGCACAGTGTTACTGCTTCTGCCCTCTTCACTTCACTTCTGTCCTTGAAGGATCAAAGTTGGGGTTATCTTGCTGAAGGTGTTCCTCTTTTTTCTTTTTCTCCACTTGCTTCTTCTTGGTTTTTTAATACAAATTGCTGTGTTTGATGCTCCTTAGCTCTGCATTGAAGTTGGATCCTTTGTTTGAAGAGAGCAAGTGTTTGAAGAAATGTTTGTCATAGTGTTTTAGCTTGTTGAAATGCATAAAAATGGTTGAAAATAAGAAGGGTATTGATAGATAAAGGGTTTATTATTACTGGGGCTTATTCTACGCTTGTCCTTTTTGTGTGTGTATGTTGACACCCAATGCAATTTTTTTTTTCTTTAATTTTAATCAGTGGACCTTTAAAGATCCTCCAGACAAGCTTGGCTATTATTCCAGTAATCAAATAGTGAACGCCACTTGCTCCCTTGTTATCATGCCAACTTGAGTGGAAAGATAGTGAGTTTGAATCTTTAAGTGGGTAATGATGGAAATTATTTACTTCATTCGTTGCTTGATAGAAAACATGAAGGAAAATGGCCTACACCTGGTAATTTTTAATATCGTGTAAAATGGAATTCCAGCGAAATGGTGTGAAGTCATTGAGGAAAAGGTTTTTTTAAGCTGGGCCAACCTAATTCAGACAATGCGATGGTGAAACATTGACCAGCATTAGAATAGGAAAAGATTGGACAAGAAAGTTTCATATGCAAGAGGTGTTACCCATGGATTTGCGTAAAGACTATATTTGTTTGTGTTAGTGATGGGATGAACTTATAAGAACGGTGTATCTAGGAGCAAAATTTTCCCAATGAATGTCGTTTTCCAAGGATCTTCACTTTATTGATGAAAGTAGAAATACGGAAAATTTGATATTATAGAAATTGAGAAATACTTAAAATGAAAGAGCTTGATTAATAGCATATGGAAGCTGTTGATAAGGTGCTTGATGGCAAATTTCAGTTGAACCCTTTGTTTTGCTAGCTGTGAATGAGGGATAGGGTTTGAATCTTTGACCTTCCAGTTCCACCAATCAGAGGTTCTAAACCCCTTTTAATTGCCAATTGGGCTAGGAACCTTGGTCAATTTAGTCAAGCCTTAGCAGCCAAACAATATTGTTCCATTTGATCTAGAGGTCGCAGCTCATGAATTCAAATCATGAAAATTGCATCCATTGTTTGTGGGAACATAGTTGTGTACATTTGGACCTCTGTAGATCATGCAATGACAAGTGTCTCACACACTTCGATGCCTTGTTTCTTTTTCTTGTGCGTGGCTGTTCACTTTTTGGGGTTCTTCCAAAAATTTTCGTTGTTGTTTTCAAGTTGTGGAAATTTATTCATTGGTTCCATTTATATTATGTCAACTGCAAGCTACTATGTAGTTGCACACATGGAAGAAAAAATTAGGAAGAAAATGACCTGCACATGTTACTAATTAATATACAAAAGCTCATGATAGGAATTCAGTTTTTGTGAATAGTGATGTGGAAAGCCTAGAGAAGGAAAAGGGTATTCTTTAGCTGTTGTAATGTCATTGAATATGTTTAATAGAGCTTTGGTTGGCAGTGAGGGTCTTTTTTTACAGCAGGATAGTACTCCGAAGGGGCTGAATCAAATTTCCTCTCACAGTAGAATTGGTCCTTATCCACCCATCTTCTTTGAAGTATATTTGATTGTAATAAAATCTCCTGGACACCAATTAAGATGACACAAACGTACACCAAATAGAGCTCCTTGCATATGGTTTAGGTTGATCAGCTTCACAATTAATGTTCATTTCATAGAAGTATTGAAACGTCTTATGCTTTCTTGACATATACTGAGTGCTGCTAACTGAGATGGCGGAGGGTGCCAGGAGGAAAAAAGGACAAAAGTTGTCCTTAGATTTCAAAGTGCTTATGATCAGGTTGGTGTAAATTTCTCGACATGGAACATGAAAGGCTTTGGAGAAAATGGTTGGCCATAGATAATAGGCTGTTTGTCTACTGTTGCGTTCTTACTTATTGTCAATTGGAAACCAAAATCTTGGTGTAAATTGTATGAAGGGCTAGGCAAAATGATCCTTTCTCCCTTTTATGGTTAATGTTTTGGTTAGGATGTTGGATTGGGGAGCTGTGCAAGTTTAGTGACAGTTTAAGGTTCGTTTTGGTCTCATTTGTAGTTTCCGCAATTGCACCATCCTGTTCATGTCAAAAGATAGAGGTGGTTTAAACAGTGTTCTTTTTAATGCTTGGAGTGTTTAAGTAGTTTTTGGTCTTAGGGCTGATGTAGACTAATATTTGTGCTACAGCTATCCAGGGTGACGTCTTAGGTGATTTAGCCTTAAAGCCCTGTTTTGGCAAGATAGATTTGCCTATGCAATATTTAGTTGCTGCTTTGGGAGGTTATCATAGGTTATATGCTATTTAGGATTTAGTAATAGATAAGATTTCTAGGCGGCTTTTTTATTGAAAATGTACTGTCTTTACTTAGGAGGTCATGCAATTGTTTTCTAGTCCTACTTGCATGGTATTATTATACATCAAATGTCTCAGTTTAACATTCATTCCAGGATTTTGAAGCGAATTGAATGTTTGACAAGGACTTCTTGCAGTGTGGTTCTTTCTTTGAGAGCAAAGATCACTGGCAAACCTAAATGTAAGGGACTGCCAATTACTGGTATTGTGGTGTCCAAAAGCATTTCTCTTGTGGAAAAATGTTTGTGGATCTTTTAGTTAAGATTTGGATTTTTGTGGTGCAAGGTAATGACTAGCTATATGGACATAAAAGAGATAGGTTAGGATGCCATGATCGATAACTCACTTTAGTCCTTTAAGTTCACGTAGTAACTTATATCTTCCATCCCTTTACTATCTATTGATTGGGAAAATGGGATTGGGGTGCACTTTTGGGAGGAATTGTGAATTCTAAGTATTCCCTCTTTCTCAATTTTTTTTCATCAATTTTTCAAAAAAAAAAATTTATAGTTCAACCGTTCATTTTACAGAAAATAATTTTTTTGTTATTTTTATTTATTTATTTTTTCTTATGAGTAATTGACAGACTCTTTAGTTGGCTTATTTGATTAATTTGCTCCTTTCATTTCACTTTTAATGAATCCTGATAAGTGAGTTCACAATCTTGATGTTCTAATATTGTCTTCGTTCATTTTTTCGTTTGCCATGCCGATGATCTTAGTAACCCTTCTTTTTTAGTTTGCCAAATTTGACCTTGAACGGCAAGTTTCTTTCAAAATTATAAACCCTTCACTTGACACTTGTTCCTGTTAGGATTAAGACCTATAATTTTGCAAGTACTGAATCTGCATAAGGTTTTATTTCCAGTATTTGTCTTATCATTCAACTGGTAAACATTGGAATCATTCATTCCATCATTGCTGAGTTTTATGAACCCTTTGGTGTAGAATGTGTGATACATTTAGGATAGACTACTGTGTGAACTTCCATAAATTAGTGCTATTGATGAATTAGATCCCAGATGGAGTAACTTTATGGTTGAATTTATAAAGATTAGGATGTATTCTGGTGGTTGAAAGTGAGGAGTTATTTGTTAAATATTCTAACAAATTATGGTGGTCAAAGTTGAGGAGCTATTTGTGTCCTAGAGGCAGTTTCTGGTGGGATGGAAGAACTTTTATATTGTTCTGTATGCTTTTGTTCCCAACTTGGTTATATTTTCAGAGAACAAGAAAGTATGGGGGTAAGAATGGTGTCATTTTATTTGCAAGGAAATATAAGTTTAAGCTTTGAATTTGAGCAAGACTAAAATGACATTTGAACACACATTTAATTTTTGAGTGTGAGGACACAAAGCCAGTCTCACAATCATTGGGTGATGTTTTATCAATGTTGATCAGTAACAAACAAAGTTTTAGGGCACATGTGATCTCTGAGGTGGCTTGTTGCTTGATCGAGGTCTAAAGAAGTGCTCATTGACATTAATATCCTCTCCATATATCAGAGAAGACAAAGGGAAGTATAAGAAGACCTTTTTTAAAAAATATATATATATATATATATTTTTTGTAAAGTTAAATAACAATAACTCTGGTCAATGGTCTTTTCTTGGTGTTTTGGACCATTTCAACAATTGGGCCCTGACAAAAAAGAACCAAGGGCTTCAAAAATTGCAAGCGAAGTAATAATCAGCCCCCAAAAAGAGCCCAATAGTCGAACCTAGATCCTGTCATAATTCAAGTGCAGTTTAGCCAGGGGGACCTAGAACTATAGAACTATCAAAGCTTCATCATTCAGCATTCAACCAAAAAGAATCCAATGGTTCTGGTTAAAGTTATGGAATTTCCACAATTGAACATCTCTGTTGATGAGCAAGCTATCCTTATTGACTTATAAATGCCAGCACTACCAGAACCGTCCTGATTCAGAAAAAATTTCCACAACTGAACATATCTAGTGATGTGGTGACCTGTCCTGATTACTTGAATAAATGTTACCACCATCATGGTGGTTCTTCTTTCAAGTGGCTATTTTGGAGGGCTATTACTTTGTGGAACACTGGATGGGGCTGATAGGGTTGCAATTGGTAAGTCTTTCTATGTGATATTCACGTCTGGTTTTGCCTGCCTAGAAAATTTGGAGATTGACTTTTCATGTGGTCAATTTTGTTCACTTTTACTTAGAAGAATTTGTTTTCCTATGTCTTGGTGGAGATTTTGTATGTACCCACTTTTTTGAAATTGGAGTGAAGAAACAGGCCCCTTTTCTGGGTCGTTTAATTCAAATAACACTAACCTCCCTTCCACTCTAACCCGCCCCAAAATATTTATATTAATCATCCAAACAAGGGGAGGATATCACCCTTTCATTGCCTCCCCTTCCCTCCTGTTATCCAAATGGAGCCTAAAGGTTTTGATTTTGGGAATGACACTGAGAATATCTTTTGTCGTGCTAAAATGATAGTCTTCTAATGCATTTGGAGGAAGAGGAGTTCAAGTACATTCCTTAATCAATTTTTCTCTGGCAATTTTAATTTGATAAATTTGTTTTCTTCACATTTTTTGTTGTCTCAGCTAGCAGTTCTCTCATGACTATTTCTCTTCAAGACATATGAAGTGATTTGATGGCTTTAAATTTGCCTGTCCATATTTTTCTTTTTCCTTTTATTTTGTTCATGGTCAAGGATGCTTTATTCTCTATGATTGTTTTCCTATTTCCTCTAATTTAACACTTCGGATGCACGTGTGTGTGTGTGTGTGATGTTTCTCCATGCCTCACACAAATGAACAAAAAGATGCTTAGTATACATCTCTTTCATTTGCACCAAAGAACATGAAAATGCAATTGTTGTATGTTGTACTTTGAGGAGCCACCAGTACCGTTGTATGATTCCTATAATTTGACAACGTTGCATATGTTACTCACATGTCTCTTAGGCTCTCAGTCTTGGCACATGAATTTCAAAGGCCTAAACCTGTAGCCTTGGAAATCGATAGTCCTTCAGCTTGCTCTGGATGACACTGTCTTTAAGATGGCCCTTAGGTGGTTACTACTCATGTATTTCTTCGTGTTTATGTTTTCATTGGAGGCCCTCTTCTATTCAAATGCATTCAATGTTGTATTAGGTCAATGCCTTAAAGAAGTCCTGCTGCCAAAATTTTGAATTATTCAGGATTTATTTATTTTGCAAAAGTGATGCTCCAGTGCATATCCGTTTTTTTTCTAGAGGGTCTGTCATTTTGATACACACCATTTCTATGCACCTCCATGATCTCACCTTGTGAAGTACAGACTGTTCAAAGGAAATGCTTATGGTGAAACCCAAGGGATTCCCACTGATGTGTTGCCTACATGCATTCTTGTCCTAGAGTTTAAAGTACTATTTGCACATTTGTGTATCTGCCAAAAAGAACAGCCCTCTTCAAGATAATGCAAATTATTATGAGGAAGATTTTCAATGTTGTTTTTTCCTCAATCACTGTGGACCTAATATGAAAGGATCAAATTGACTTAAGCTTTTGCTTTGCTGTTAACAGGTCTGGCTTCAACTCTATAGCATGAAAGACAACCTCCTTGCTCAAGCAGCAGCGTGGATTTTGTAATTTTTCTTTCCCTACCTTCTGCATTTTATTGTTGCAGACTTCAACCAACTTCTGTATTCAAAATTTTGTTTTTGATGAGTGCCATGGAGCACCTTATGTTGTCTGGATATCTCATTTGGTTGAGAATTCAAAGGATTAGCCAAGACAAGAAATGATCCAAATATAGGATGTCTGTTTTCCTTTTTATATACCAATTCTAATAGAATCAAATGTTCTTGTTTAGATTTTAGGGTTTCCTCGAGCTATACAATGCTAGCCAGGAGCCAGCACCATTGTTCCCAGGAGTGATGACACCGTCTGGCGCTGTTCCAGTGTGCCTGAGGTGTACATCTGAGAAAGTGAATCAGAATAGCAAATGAGAAAGACCATTCATGACGAGAAAATTTTTAAAAATAAAACCAAATGAATCTAGTTAATTAGTAAGTTCTAGTCTATGAGGGTTTTTTTTTTTTTAATTCACTTGTGTTATAGTTGATAAACTTTAAAATAAATGTAATTAATTTTATTATATATAGATACACACACAGACATATATATCGGTATATATCAAATTAGTTTATGAATCAAATGTGTCGAACATTCTCTAATTTAGGGTAGACCCATATTTTTTGAGATAACAGATTTGGCTTACAAATTATTTATTTGGTTTATAAGTTTGATTTATTGAATCGTTGAATCAAGTTATTTGTGAGTTGGTTTAACTTATCTCTACCCTGCTTGGCAAAAGTTGAGGTTAAGACTTGAGGGGATTACTCATCGTACTTTGACAAATGTACACTTTTCGTGCATTTTTTACTTTCTTGCTTTGCATGACTTTCCAAGCTTGTGCATCTGTGGACGATAGAGAAGGTTTCTCATGGTTATTTGTGTACTTTAAGAATTGTTTTTGGCGAATGAGATCATAATAAATAATGTTTTTCTCTTTTATATTAGCTATGAGAGAGAGAGAGAGGTGGGGGGGTTGTTCTTTTAAACGCTTGGTCTGATAGACATTAGGGGTTAGGGGTGAACACTTACGAGTTTAGACAGGTTCATTGAATAATAATAATAATAATAATAATTTGATTTGATTTAAGTGGATTGCTAAATTATTAAGCTATACGTATCATTTTATCGTATCAAATTTTATCGTCAAAATTAGTTAGGTGTGATTAGATTCACAAATTGATCATTAAGTTATAATTATTATAAATATTCATTGATAAAAATTTCATTAATGATTAATTTGATAAAAAATTATTACTGAAATATTATATTATAAAAATAAAAAGAAAATAATAAAATTATGAAATTTGAAATCAAGTCCATTGAAGAGATCTTAATCTCAAATTGTAACAAAAATTTATAGGTATTAATTTAAAATTATATCGAAGAAAAAGACAATAATTATAAAATCAGAAATTTATAATAAAATAGATAATATATACACATATAATTATATATAGTTACAATTACAAAAATTATAATAAAAGTTGCCTTTGACAAAATGATTTTCCTCAATTAAAATCACAAGCAAAGCAAAGGCAAGAAAAAGTGAAGAAGGGGAGGCTTAATTTTAATTAAATTCAATTACTTTCATTCCCGTTTGGTTAATTTATTTCAAAAACCCATCATTGCCACATCACAACAACAAGAAATATGACCGTTGGTACAACGTTGCTATTTTATTAAACTTTGAAATCTCCGCTCCTATTCCTCTATCTCTAACGTTCACTTCGCCGCCTCTTTCTCTCTCTCTGAGACGAGAAATAGTAACAATCTAGAACCCAAGATTTTAGGAAAAATCGTCTTCTAGTGAATTCAATCTCCATGATCTGTACTCCCTCTCTCTTTCTCTCTCAATCGCTCAAATCAAGAACCCTGGAAAGAAAGTTGGGAAAATATTAACCGTCTTGTGAATTTCATTGACTAGTTCTTGATTGATCTTCACAATTGGGCGCGTTAGTCTTCAGATCTTCAAAATATGGCGACATTGGCACCTGGAGTTTTAGTTAAGCTTTTAGAGGGGATGAATACAGGGACAAAACCAACAAGCGAACACAGAAGCTCCCTTTTACAAGTCACAGACATCGTCCCTGCAGATCTAGATGAGAAAGATCTCTGGCCTAAACATGGGTTTTACATCAAAGTCTCAGATTCTTCCCATTCAATCTATGTAAGTCTTCCTTTTGAGCAAGATGATCTTGTGTTAAGCAACAAAATGCAGCTCGGTCAGTTCATATATGTGGACAGGCTCGAGCCAGGGTCCCCAGTTCCGGTCATCAAAGGCGCAAAGCCACTTCCCGGCCGTCACCCACTTGTGGGAACTCCGGAACCCATTATTGGTCTGAGGCAAAAGGGTGAGAGAAGCGATCAAAAGAGTAATACTAATCCAAAATTCTCTTCAGTTCACATAAGGGGCTCTTCGGATATTGAAAGAATAGGTTCTGATACTGTTGATTCACCTCTGGGATCAATCAAGCCTCTTCCCATCAATTTTGATCAGTGCACGCCTATAAGGGAAAGACGGGTTTGTCCAATGAGTCCAGTGATTAGGGGAAGGAAGGAAGAATGTCAGAACGCGGTTTTTAGGTCTACGGTTGGAGGGCTGGTGTCGAAAATTGGGGAAAGTCCTGCTTTGTTGAGGAAAAGCTGTGTTACTCCGCAGATGGTGAAGTTTCCTAGGAGCAAAAGCGCGTGTGACAGCGGGCCGAGGATTCCTAGAAGTCCCTTCAACTCATCTGTAGGTACATTTTCCTCTCAGAGTTTAAATTGTTCAATAAAATTTGCAATTTTCTGTCCCGTTTTCTACTAAGAAAAATTTGGAGTAGCTTAGGAACCTAAATTTCTTAATCTTGTCTCCAAGATAAAGGAAAAGAATCTAGATAGAAGAAAACCAAAAAGCCCTTATGAGAATTGATTGATCAAATTTGTTATACCTTTGTATAGGAAACGAAGAGTACAACTCCTCCTCCAAGTCTGAGGAATGCAAGAGTGACTCCTTCCCCTACGAAGCCTGCAGATGCATTGAATATTTCCACTTCCAGTGCCAAAGTTACTTCAGAAACAAAGTGTCTGTCTGATGATTCTGCCTCAAATCAGTATATCAGTCTCCCGGGATTATTGCCAGGCAAGCTTAGCTTACTGGGCAAGGTACACTCCTGTTGTACAAGCGGTTTTTGTTTGTCCGTTTTAAAGAATGATAGAAATTGATTGCTTAATGCATTTGCAGGAAGCTATTCAGCAACGAGAAACAGCTCAGAAAGTTGCCCTTCAAGCACTTAGAGATGCTTCCGCTACTGAAACTCTTGTTCGCTTTCTCAAGTACTAAACTTCAATCTGTGACTTGTCCAATATTTTTCTACTTCAGTTCTATTTTTCAGACAAAGTAATCCTTTGTTCCTTCTCTTCTTGACTTAAGGATGTTTGCCAATTTGAGCAAATCAGCGAAAGCAGATGCACCAGCAGCTTGCTTTGATCGGTTTCTAGAATTTCATGACCAAATTGTGCAAGCAATGACCGAAATGCAGCCTATCCAAGCAGCTACTTCTGCTGCTGAAACTGGGAAAACACCGAATGCCAAGCTGAGAGCAACAACGGGAAAGCAAACTAAAGATGAATCCCCAATTCTACATGAATTATTAGCACACAACTTGATGGATCAGTTGGACTCGTATCCATGGAAACGAAGAAATGCATTGTACAAATCTATTACAGCCATTCCTGAAAGAAGTGAGCAGAAGATAAATGTTGTGAAGAAATTGAAACTGAACACTATATCCTCAGAAAGGAGAGGATCAACCCCACTTGGAAAATTGCCCGTAGAAACTACTATTGAGAATGATGAGAACAAAAGGCCAGCAGGTTCTTGCAGCCTGAGCAACACAATCAAATTAGGCAAGCAGATTGAAAGTGAAGCTAGGAATTGGTTCATGGACTTCTTGGAGAAAGCTCTGGAGACGGGGTTGAAGAAATCGAAAGGAGCAACTGATGGTGATGCTCGGAAAGTTTCTCAGTCCCTCATAATCAAGGTCATCAATTGGGTGGAAGTGGAACAATTTGACACTAACAAGTGGTCACTGCATCCTAAAGCTGCACAAATAGCTAGGAAGTTAAGGATCAAGATGAAGAACCCGTGATGCGGACAGCAACTATCTGAGAAGGATTTGGTTGGATGTGAAATTAATCATGGTGTTGGATTTGCTTTTTCACTGTGTGGATTGCTCAGAGTCTTCATCACTTATTTTTTTTATGATATAGATAACCAAAAGCATGTCATATCATTTATGTGGAAACATATATTAACTAGACTCTTTTTTATCAGTTGCTCTTTGATCCTTTGTTAAACTACTGGGTTTTCCCTTTTTTTTTTGGGTAAGTGGAAGATCTTTAGTGGAGGGAAATCTTCGGTGGACATATCTTCAGAATGAAGTAAATTTGCTTAGCTGCTGTGAATGGACATATCTTCAGTGGAGGGAAGGAAAGAAGGTTTTCAGCAGCGCTAATTTAAGGTTCTCTACACTTTCCGGAAGATGAGAAACATCATAAGTAGTATTTCAAATACTCTGTTACTTTGATTAGAAGAGAGAGTATTTCTTTCAATGATCAGATGTTGACGGTGGGGGTGGGGGTGGTGGTGATGGTGGTGGTGGTGGTGATGGTGGTGGTGGTGGTGGTGGTGGTGGTGGTGGTGGTGATGGTGATGGTGATGGTGAAGGTGATGGTGATGGTGATGAAGAGAGGGTCGTTACAAGGTAAAGAATGATTAGAACAGGCCGGTTGGAGGGAACTGAGAACTAATTTAATCTTAGGTGTCTGGCCACCATTAAACTAATTAAACTAGAAAAACTGAGAGGGAGGGAATAAAGCACTTACAACAATGAAGTGCCTCCTAGTTGGCAGACAATTTCAGGTCTCCTGCACTCAACAACCGGTATCAAACTCTGCTGCTATGATGAATTTAGTCTTCTCTGAAGATAAGGTTGTATTCTTCGTGAAATGAAACTGCTAAGCTATATGTTTAGGCAGATCTGATTAATATGCTTCAATAATGGTGGTGCAGACAGTGGCATTGATTCCAGGAAAGGCTGCTAATGAAAATTCCAGGAAAGGCTCCTAATGAATATGCTTCAATTATAGCTGAACGTGAGATATGACCTACCAAAGAGCCAATGTGTCGGTGCTCCTCGAGTTGCTGTTCATCAACTACTCCGAAGAATCAAAAGCATGCTGCATAAAATCCATATGAATCAGGGATATGTTCTGTGGTTTACAACTTCCGATTGACTTTTAAACATGTTATATGGAACTCAAATATGTTTTACAGACGAATTATTTACATTCAAAACAAGTAATGTTAATTTTCGTTTCTTTTCACTTTGATAGAGGGCATCACAAACATTTTGAAAGCATTATGTTTTAGGGGTGACTGAGAATGAAAAGTCTGCCAATGGTGTCCGGCTTCAAATGAGAATGTGACACTGATCCAGTAAGTTAGAGGATGCTAATAATTCAGAAAATTTCCACTTCCGGTGCAAAAGTTACTTGAGAAACAAATTATGTGAAAAAAGACGTGGAAAGAAATTGTGGTAAAAAAAGGCTTAAAACAAGAATTTCCGTTGCCGGGAATCGAACCCGGGTCTTTCGGGTGAGAGCCGAATATCCTAACCAACTAGACTACAACGGATTTGTGATTATTTCGAAGCCATGATTAGCCACATAGAGGGGAAGTTTCTGGAAAAATTGAAGGCTTTTAGATGTTGCACTTGAAAAAGGAAAACACCACAAATGATCTTATGGTTCTTAGCCGACATTTCCCATCGGTTCTACCGAACTGATGGGCCTGATTAGATCCATAGGCTTAAAAAAAAAGGCCAAGACGACCCATCGAAACAGCAACCTGGGCCTACCCAGTAAGGATCTGGGTGCAAGAAATTTGTGTATTTCAAAATCCATCTGGTCAGTTGAGTACCCAATTATTATTTCAAAATTTTCTTTCGCAAAATCGAATTCACGTTCTCTCTGCTCTAGGTCATGGATCAAGGAGATTGATATTTGCATGGAATTAACTTTTTTTTTTTTAAAAAAAAAATTTTAATAACATAGATGATAAAAGAATTCAAAAACTGATGCATATGTCGAGTTTTCATAACTTGATATATTTTAAAAAACTAATAAATAGTACATGTCGAGTTTTCAAAACTCAACATGTTCGTTTTCTTCAAAACTCATCTACTTACCCTTTCTTCTTTCTCTTCTCTCCTCACACGCGATGGAACCCTAACCACCTTAAGTCTCTACTAGTGTAATCCAGCATTTGCGCATTCCGGCCAATGCTGCAACCTCTTATGACTTAGTTGTGCACCTTGCAGTAACATCAAGAAAGTTCTGAAAGTATATTGGTCTCATTGTTTCTCTTTGGTTCTTAAAAATTGAAATGCTTAATTTGAAGATAAATAATATTTGTTGGGTGATATATGTTATGTTCATTGAAATAGATTTGTTAAGAAGGTTAATAACCAAATTTAGAATTTAGAGTTTATTGAATATTTAGTATAAATTTAGAATTTAGGGTATTTTAACCAATTTATTAATTTGTAATTTTTTTTGAATTTTTAATTAATATAAATTTAGTACTTTTGTTAAATATTTGTTAAATTGTAATAATTATAAATTTAGAATTTAGAATTTAGGACATGATTTTAAATTTATATTTAGGATTCATATCGCAAAAGTTGGTTTATTTGAATAACTCTGTGACAATTTTGATTATATGTTAATAAGTTGATTTTTAATATTTAGAAGAAATAACGGATATGATGTAATTGTTATATTATAGTGATAGTGAAATTATCACGAGTGAGGATAGAGTTGATTATGACCGTGAATTTTCGAAATTGATTAGGGTGAGCAAAAATGTATGTTTTAATAAATTTATGTCTGTGATATATAAAAGTTTTTGGATAAATTCTATAAGACAACATGTGAAGATTTTTCATTATTGCCCCATCTCATACATGCAATGTGGGAATGTACGATATGAATTGATGCCAATCGACGATGATAACAACATTTTTAACTGAATAGTCTACATAAAATCGTACAATGGTGTGATATCCTCGCAACAAGATTGTGTTTGATTGTATTTGTATTTTAAATATAATTCTTATATTTCTTAGTATACTGGATATCATGTATTTGTGAAATATTTAATATACTTAGTGTCCGTTTGACAGAAATTTTTTTTTTAGTTTATCTTCTCCTTTTAAAAGAAATAAAAATTAATTTCTTTTTAAAAAAATTAAAATTTGTTTAGGTTTTTTACTTTTGAAATAAAATTAAAAATTAAAAGTTAATTTTATTTTTACTTTGTTACTTTTGAAATAAATTTAAAAGTTAAAAGTTAATAGTTATATTTAAAATTTTGTTTCATTTATATGAGAATATTAATGGAATAAAAGCAATTATATGAGAATATAAATAGACTAAAAAAATATAAATTTTCAGAAAAACTGGAGTACTAAAAAAGGGAGTAGAAGTTTTTTCTTAAAATCTACTTTTTAAATTTTTCTTCATGAAAAAACGGTCATTTTTTTAAAAAACTTCTAAAAAATGTTGTTTGATAGGATTTTTTCTTATAAAAAGAAGAGAAACAAAAAAAATGCTGCTAAACGGGCACTTAACATACATTCAATGTACTAAGTATTGATATATTTCTTAATATATTTGACATACATTCAATTTATTAAGTGTTAATATATTTCTTAGTACATATTAACTGTTATCATATTTTAATGATGCACATAAACTATTATTTCTTAATGTACTTGGCATATATCGTTTTGTCTCTGCACTAACTGTTATTATACTATGATATTAATGTTTTTTTTTTTATTTTGTCGTAGATAGATTCTGAACCTAGTGATCAAAGCGTTCTACACTTGCAACTTGATCACTGTTCTTCGAGAGTTTCGAATGGAGAGAAGACTACATGGCTCACTTGCCGTCTACGTGAAATAGTTCAACGGCTATAGGAGCACGATTATATCGACGAGTGAATGCTTCATCCCCTAGAGCAGTCAACATTTTTGGATGTAACTTGACTGTGATTTATTCAATTAGATTGGCATCTGATTACAACTCTAGTAAAGAAATAGAGGTAGGAGACGCATACATTTCATATGGCTCACGGTGAATTTATTATCACACTATAAGATGTAAATGTACTTTTAGGTTTACCTGTAGATGGAATTCCCACAGAAGCAAAACGATGGGTATCCCATGGGATGATGTGTATGAAAGGTTGTTAGGTGTTTGTCCTTCACATTATGCGTTTAGAGGGGTTACATTTTGAGTATGCCGTTATTATATGAGTTTTTTGTTGATTTGTTTGATGGTGTAAATAACATACATATTATACGGTGGATACAGGCGTATATTTTATTATTAATAGGGATATATTGTTTTGTAATATGATAGTACACTTTGTATACTTACAGTATTTGTTACTATTAAAGGATTTAGATCTTTTAGTAGTCGTAGATGTGATTCTGCGTGATTAGTATACTTATACAAACAGTTTACGTACATAAATTCACATGAAATTAGTTGGACACTTGTTCTTGTACATTTTGGGCGTGGAAGATTCTCTTACATAACTCTCATTAGGCGATCACTGCATGTAGAAGAGGATGGTTCATTGGCCTTATGGTGGAAGACAGAGTTTGATGTTCTACCCGCCTTACACACGTGGTGTCAATGTATAGGTAAGCGTTTAATAGGCAAACGATGGATCATGTCGTGTAAATACCATACACTGAGAACGTATTATTTTCCTTCCTCAATTACAATCACAAGAGGAGGTATACTTGGCATACGTGCATACCACTTATCTGTTTTAGTATAATAGAGTAACACTTTCCTAATAAATGATTCGTCAGTATAGAGGATTCCAATATATTCCAATTCATTGTGATAATGAGAATTGACTCCACGATACTAGTAGATAGGAGATTGATTGGTCAGTAAAGTATGCACGGTATGTAGACTTTTGGACTTAGTGATATGACCATCTAGATCCACTTAACACGTTGTATGAACCCGTTATCGATTCTGTCTATATCGCTTGGTATTGCACCATCTCCTGTCAATTCATTAGTTATCGACGAGTTTATTTGGCTTACATGGTAAGGGTATAACTTCTTATTTTTCATTTATATCAATAATTTAGATTTATTAGTTTAACTAACATATATATACTTTTTTGTAATGGGATACCTTATATCAGATTCAAGACACTGAAGGTGTCGATGTGCATGAGCTGATGGATTCAACCATTTTAGTCTTGGCAGATGATATAACATATCTCTTGAGATCTAGACCGACTAGAGGTTGTGACGAGAGAGGTGATGAAAACCAAGCACATGGACGACGATGAGAGAGAGCACGTCCTAAGAGACTACCCGTCGTCACACATGTATCACCGCCACCATTTCAGTATCCACATGACGTCGCAAGACTTTCGAGTAGATATATTAAGTTTTCATCTTTTTACATACTAGTATTTGATAATTTTTCTCAAATTTTTATTTCGGGGGATCCACGGAGGGGAAGTCATCCCAATATCTATACGAATAAGAGATTGACATAGATTGATAGAAATGATGTATCACAAGTATATCATGTGTTTCTTCCAATTTTTTTTTAGCCCCACCACGATGTAGGATTCTCCCAAATCACACAGATAGGTTATTTGAGTTTAGTGTCTTGTGATGATGGTGTAGATACTAAAAATGATTTCGGTGTTAAACAGTATTCCAAAAAAAGAAAACAATGTTAAAACTTATGTGTTATGTATTTTATATATTTTGTTATATTAATGAAATTTATATTTTATTATATGTTAATTTTGTTATCTAAATCTTGTTATATTTAGTTTGGTTTATTCGTTCAATTTGTTGTATTGATGAAAAATTAGATATTATGTATTGTTGAGAAATTTGAGTGTAAGAATTGATATAATTTGAGGAATAGATATGAGAATTTTTTTTTTTTTGGGTAATGTATAGATATGAAAATAGATATAAGAATTGCAAATTGAAAATTGTAAAAGTATTCAATGGATATTGATATATCGAGTTTTAAAAACTCGAAATATATAATTTATCGATTTTTAAAAATATATTTTTAAAACCCGACATATATATATATATATATATATATATATATTGATTTTATAATTCTTTCGTTGTATTAATTTTTTTTTTAAATATTAATTTCATGCAAAACTCCAAGGAGTTTGCCCCTCTTAAGGCCCAAATCCATGGATTTAGAAACCCACTGGCGTCACGTTGGCTCTCACCAATGGGCTTCCATTATTTATCTTAAAATCTCCTTCCAGAAATCCAGTTCGCGTCCATACCCTCAGCATCTAAAACCTCCCTCCCTCACTCCCTCTCTCTCTCTCTCTCTCTCTCAAATTCCATATTTTTCGTCAGATTTTCCGGCGAAAGAATTCCTGGGTTTCTCGAATTTTCTGAAATTCTTCGCCATGGACTTGATTCAGAGCTACGCAAACGAAAGCGACGAAGACGAACAACAGCAAGAAAAGCAAGAACAAAAAGAAGAAGAACAAGGACAAAACCCTAATTACCAATCCTCATCACCAGACTCATCACCACCGCGATTACTCCCTTCCAAGTCCTCGGCACCGAAAGTCGACGACACAATGCTCGCAATCACAGTCGCCAACACAAATCTAATCCTAAACAAGCCCATCGATCCGGTGCAGCACTTGGTCAGCTTCAACCCTACCTATGATCAGCTATGGGCGCCGATGTACGGTCCCGCGCATCCTTACGCGAAAGACGGAATTGCTCAAGGTATGCGAAATCATAAATTAGGGTTTGTAGAGGACGCTTCAATTGAGCCTTTTATTTTTGATGAACAGTATAATACTTTTCATAAATATGGTTATGCTGCTGACCCTTCTGGGTCGTCTGGGAATAATTATGTTGGTGATTTAGATACATTGCAAAAGAATGATGGGATGTCTGTGTATAATATTCCTCAGCATGAGCAAAAGAAGAGGAAAATTGAGAAGAAGATGGAGAATAAGGAAAATGATGGCGATGGGGAAGATGTCGATATGACTGAGGTTGAGAATCCGGCCACGGATACATGGTTGATGAAGAATAGGAAGAGCCCGTGGGCTGGAAAGAAGGAGGGGTTGCAAACTGAGTTGACAGAGGAGCAGAAAAAGTATGCAGAGGAGTATGCGAAGAAGAAGGGTGAGGAGAGAGCTGGGGGTGGAGATAAGGGTGAGTTTGTTGCAGATAAGAGTACTTTTCATGGGAAGGAAGAGAGGGATTATCAGGGTCGGTCGTGGATTGCACCTCCAAAGGATGCTAAGGCCACGAATGACCATTGCTATATACCGAAGAGATTGGTGCATACTTGGAGTGGGCATACAAAGGGTGTTTCTGCAATTAGGTTTTTCCCTAAGTACGGGCATTTGATTCTTTCAGCAGGGATGGACACAAAGGTGAAGATTTGGGATGTTTTTAACTCTGGAAAGTGCATGAGGACTTATATGGGGCATTCAAAGGCTGTTCGAGATATTTCATTTTGTAATGATGGGACTAAGTTTTTGACTGCTGGATATGATAAGAATATCAAGTATTGGGACACGGAAACTGGGAAGGTAATATCAACTTTCTCTACTGGGAAGATCCCGTACGTGGTTAAGCTTAATCCGGATGATGATAAGCAGAATATTCTTTTGGCTGGGATGAGTGACAAGAAGATTGTTCAGTGGGATATGAACACTGGACAAATAACACAAGAGTATGATCAGCATTTAGGGGCTGTGAATACCATCACATTTGTAGATAACAACAGAAGATTTGTCACTTCAAGTGATGATAAATCCCTTCGTGTCTGGGAGTTTGGTATCCCTGTGGTTATAAAGTACATAAGCGAACCACACATGCACTCTATGCCATCGATTTCTGTTCACCCAAATACAAACTGGCTTGCAGCACAGAGTTTGGATAATCAAATTCTTATCTACAGCACTAGGGAGAGATTCCAGCTTAACAAGAAGAAGAGATTTGCAGGGCATATAGTGGCTGGTTATGCTTGCCAAGTTAATTTCTCGCCGGATGGTCGGTTTGTCATGTCAGGGGATGGTGAAGGTAAATGCTGGTTTTGGGATTGGAAGAGTTGCAAAGTCTTCAGGACTCTTAAGTGTCATGAGGGAGTATGCATTGGGTGTGAGTGGCATCCATTGGAACAAAGTAAAGTGGCAACGTGTGGCTGGGATGGCTTGATCAAGTATTGGTATATTTTCTGTCCTTCACCTAACATGCTTCATTCTTGCAGAAAATATATTACGTTTCAATATATCAGTTGGTAGCTTGCATCTATGTTTATTTCTTAACCTTTGCATCAAATGTAACAATTTATTCTGCAGTATTTGCCTACTGACATGTATAAAACATCTTAACTGTCTTCTGGATTCTTATTGATCCCATGCAGATTGATGTCATTACTTTTGTTGGCTATTTATTATTATGCATCTAGAATCCTTGGAAAATTAGGATAATAAATGTAGGTTGAGAACTTGTGATTTTATATTCTCTAGTTCTGTGTTATTGATAGTAATTTTGAATCTTGTGCTTTGTCAGGATGGCCGTTATTTACATATCAGTGAAATAACTTTCTCATATTTCTTTGGACTTGTGTAATCTATAATGTCCATTTTTACCGTGCAGGTCTCATTTTTTGCTCCAAGTGTATGGAGCTTTCCTAATATTATAGTTCACTTTTACGTTTTAGATCTGTAGTTTATATTAGATCATACAGGGAGTCCTTTTCTCTAGTGCATTTGTTGCCATTTTGTGGTTGGCTTGGTTTGAAAAATTTCAAGCAAGTCCAAGCACTGTCAGGAAAGAAAATTCTGGGCTTTATTGCTGGGCACTAAGAAGAGACATTTAGAACCTTTAGCTTACTTAAAATTTATAGTTATAACAACAGATGGTCCATTTATTCAGACTGTATATTTGAGTATTTAAAAATGGACTCAGATTCTGGTTCTTCCTTATGGCTTCTAAAATAAATTAGGGTTCTGGATTGGAGAGCTGCTTTCAGACCTCAAAACCAGATATTTGAAGTAACATTTACAATGGCATAACTTATGAGCATTCTCTCATTCGATGTATCTTCTTTCCTCCTTTCTCCTTCAAGAAACTTGAGGAATGAGGAGCTCAGAGTTTCTTGCTTTGGTTCCATTGGTTTGTTTTCCCCTCAAATTGTCTTTAGGATTTGGTGAAGAAGTATAGCTAGCATTTGTTCAATTCTTGCTGCATGGTTTGAATCTTTCTTGGATGTGCTAAAGTGTCTTGATCAAACTAGAGTGATGATTCACTGCAGTTCTTCAACCCGGGGAGAATTAATGTAGCTCAAGAATAGCGAGAATATGAATTTATTTTATTACTATTTAGAAAGTTTTTCAGAATATTCATTTTTCTATTATCATTTGATTTTTTATAGTAGTTATATAATTCTATTCTGGTTAGGGTTTTGTGACCTATAACTATGGGCCATACTTCTATGTAATGGCCAGACTTTGGAATATGAATGATTATTGAATTGCTTCTCTCTCTAGGTTCTGTCTTCTTCCTCACGTCTGTTTCTCTTCTATGCCATCTCTTCTGGTTTCTTTCTCTCTCTTCTTCCCCATCCTCGATTTCAGTTCTCCGATCCTATTCCATTCTACATCACACTGAAGGCCATGGTAGCACACTGTTCATCATTCCAAAAAGAAAGTTTTGCTCCATTCCCCACTGAAATACACCTCTCTGGCCTACATTGACATTCTGTTGCATTGCCACACCAAGGTGGCTTAAACGCTTATTAGCTATGCACCTACATATTCTTCTCCATGCCATATTTCTATCACTTCTGTTCCCTCAAAAGAAGACCCTTCTCCCTCTAATAAACGTCCTCAACCACTTAACAAGATTTTATTACCATGATCTCCCTCTAAAAAACTCCATGACCTCCCTGTCAAACAGCCTTCTTTTCTAACCTTCTCCCAGCTCATAAATCTGAGCTTTGCTTGCCCACCTCCATTCCACCCCACAATTTTTTTTTTTTTTTTTTTCATATTCCCAATCCCTGTAGCCATTGAGATATACTAGTGTACATGCATTACATATGAAGATTAGATAGGATACTGTTAATAAGAGTCTCTCTGCTTTGCTAAATTACTCTTCCATCCTCCCAGCATTTCTTGCTTCACCGCGACACCATTCATCTTTCACCTTTTTGCCAGTTTTTTAATATTGAGGCAATTAGGAGAGGGAGAAAGGAAAGTGGGTGGTTGAGTTGTGCGAGGGATTCTGTTAATAATTTACTCTTTGCTTGGAAGCAAGGAGTAAATTATTGAATTCAATTAGATTTCACTGATTGAAATTTGAACATTTAAGTTTTAAGTTTGATTCTAAAATTGCCATTCAATAGCATTTATGAAGTCAAATGGAACATGGAAGTGCTTTTACTGGTAAAAAATAGCATTTATGAAGTAATTATGTGGGACTTCTATGGTCATGTGAAGTTTATTTTAAAATTCTTTGTGTTTTTGTTGATTTACAAATTCACTTTTTCTATTGAGCTAAAGAAAATTCCACTCTTTTTTTATTGGTTCCAAGCAATGAAAACGGACCAAGAGTTGAAGTCCAAAATTTTTGTGTTATTAATTTGGATCCAAGCAGAAGGTTAATGAGCTTGCTGATTCCTAATCTTGCAAGATAATCTTTAGGCTTTCTGCTCGGATAGGGTACCTTGGTTTCCTTCTGTATGTTTTTTTAAAGGAGAAAGATGCTCTTATAATTCGTTAAAAGGTAAATTAGTTTTAAATTTATGGCTCATTTAGACTGTCTCATTGCAAGTTCCATCACTATCTCTGTTTTACTCTAATTTTAAAAGGTAAATTAGTTTGAAATTTATGATCTTCCTCATTTGCATACATTGTGGCTATTACTTTGTTTCCTCATGAAATATAGAATACTACCCTGAAAAGCTGCAGCACTGTAGGCTGATCTTTGTTTGCTGTGACTTACAGGGATTGAACTCTTAAAGCAGTCACACTGAAGTGTGTGACTTATCAATTGGCCTCATCTCAGGAACACTTGGCTGGATGCAAGAAAGAGAGCGCACATTGTGTACTTAAGATGAGGATTCACGAAGAGAGATCCGAGTGTAGTTGCATGAACATGGCCAAATCTACTAAAGCTGGATAAAGCGATTCTACTTTGTGAGTTGTATCATTGTTGGGACACGTTGCTAATTTTCAGTTGCTTAAAGGAACTTTCTGCATAATCGACTGGAGCCCCCTACAGAGTGGGAATCGAGGCCAACTAAATGAATGCTTGAATCTGACCAGCTGTATGCTTGTTGCACTGTATTATTCCGCTTCAATATTGAGTTAATTTTTCTCTGATTGTAGCTTCTATTTCTAGTTACAAGAAATTTTCTTTAGCGCAGAGGTTGACGAAGTTTGTATCACTGTAGTTAGGTGTATTTTTTAACCTTGTGAGTCTTGATAAAAACTATGTAGTTAGGCTTCATGTCTTTACATGCATCCCAAATAGAAGAGGCTTTTATGTATTGCTGGTTAGGCATTTGAGTTGGACCAGGTAAAGGTCTGAGCTTATATTCTGTACAGGTTGTATCACCAAGTGGGCATTGGCCCTTGTGGATTTCCCGAATCAATTTCATGTCGTTGTCTCCATTTGCCATCCATCCACTCTTTTTCTGGATGGAAATATCATAATTCCTTTCTTTCCTCTCCACTCCCTCTTTCTCCTCGCCCTCCTCCCCGTTTTCCCTTCCTTCTACCAAATGAGCCTTGGGGAGTGGCATTTGAACCCTTGCTTGCGGGAGGCCCGTCTACTACTTAAATCAACCAAATTTAAACATATATGCAACTTCAAATATGTTAAAAATTACAGGCCATGGTTAATGTTAATCTTTGAGTTTGAATTGATTTAATACTATGGAAATAATTGAAATTTAATAACAACAATCTATCAACGTCTGATAGTTCAGTTGGTTCGGGGACTGACGTTCATTAATCATGGTCGGGAGTTCGATCCCTCATGGGAACGGAAAAATCAGTGCCGGGAGACCTTTCCCTTCAATTAGGCCCTGTAAACGGTAGATCTAGATTAGTCGAGACGAAACCATACTGGGTTGGTGGTCTAGTCATGGTACCAAAAAAAATAAAAATAACAACAATCTGAATTGTAATTCTAAATTTTGAAATCAGTCATTTAAGAGACAAATATAGGAAAGATGAAAATATACAAAGAGAATTAAGACTTTAAAAAAAGATGGAGAAAATAATACTTAAAAAAAACAACTTAAAAAGACGAGCGGTGATTTAATTTGTTCAAATTTTTTACACAATTTATTCTTATCTAAAATTTTTTTCTCAATTAAATCTTTAATTATTATGTTTTCACGGATAATTTGTATCCAAATTTTTAACGGCATATTCTTACGTTTTATTGAATCTCCTATATTTAAATTCTCGATTTTCTTAACTGATGCGATTTTAGGTTTTCGTTACATATATCCTAACTATCTCAGAAAATACTCTCGCATTTTATTCACAATTAAACTAAGTTCTAACTTATTACATATATTTTCATTTCTAATCATATTCTTTCTAATTTTACCACACATCTATTTAAATATTTTTATTTCAACTATCGTTATTTTATATTCTTATTGTTATTTAATAATCCAACACTCAAGTCATACAATAATACAAATGTTACTGTGATTATATAAAACTTTCTCTTCAAATGCATTGATATCATGCGATCGGTCCCCAAGAGAACAGTCTAGTGATATAAACTCCGATCTCCCAATCTGGTGATTCTAGATTCAAATTTTTGTACAACCAAAAAATATATATATCATGCAATCGTAAAAAACTAAATATATTTTTCTCTATTTCATCTAATCTGTTCGAATCATATGATTCACATCTTCATTTATATTATCGTCTTTTTAAATAATGAAACCAAAATATTTAAAACGTTTACTTTTTGGGATATCATTTCCTTATAACCTAATTATTTTTTTTATCATTATGATAATTGTTACTAAATTTATATATTATATACTCAGTTCTTAACCGGTTCAATTTAAATTTTTTGGATTCTAGTATAACCATCTATACCTTTAATTTAATACTAATATCCTCTCTAATTTTATTGACAAATACTATATTATCTGTAAAAAGTATACACCATCATATTTCATTTTGAATATTTTTTATAATTTTATTTATCATTATTACAAAAAGAATGAATTTTAATGTCGAGTATTGATGAAGTACAATGCTAATATAGAAGTTATTGCTTAGATAATCATAAGTTCTTACATTGATTACAATTTTTTCGTACATATCTCTAATAAAATTAACGTATCTCAAATATACCCCTTTTTTCATCAACGTCCATCACAATATGTCTTTAGAAAGTCTATCATATATGTTTTCTAGATTAATGAATATCATATGTAAATCTCTCTTCTGTTTTCTAAATATTTCTATTAAATGTTTTAACAAGTGAATTGATTCAGTGATGAATCATACTGACAGAAATCCAAATTGATTATGAGACATTTATTTTCAATTTCAATATATACTCTATCATTTTCCCTCATAATTTCATAATATGACTTACAAGTTTAATTGTTTTGTAATTGAAATAATTTTGTATATTTCATTTATTCTTATATAATAGTATAAATATCATCTCCCTCTATATTTGAAATATTTTATTGATTTGTCAAATTTTGTTAAAAAAGTCCATTAGTATTACTATACCAAATTCATTCAAATATTTCTACACCTAAATAGAAATACCATCAGATCATATAATTTTATTATTTTTTATTCTCTTTAAGGTCTCCTTTACTTCATGTTGATGAATGTTATGTTTAAAATTTATATTGATCTCTTCTATAAATATCGTGATATTTTCGATATTTTTTATACTCTTAATATTAAAGAGATTATTAAAATAATTTTTCCAACACTTTCTTTTATGCTCATTTCTTATAAATATATTATTAGTTTAACTCTTAATACATCTAATATCATTTAAATCTTTTTCCTCCTCTTCATTAATTTGACAATTCTGTAAATTTCACTTTTTTAATCTTTTGTTTCTAGTCTCTTGTATAATTCGTTATTTATCTTTCTTTTTTATTCATGAATAATTTTTTTAATCTCTTTTTTTTAATATAATTTTATATTTTTCATATGTATCGCTAGTTCTATTACTTTTAAAATTTCTATAACATTCTTATTTGATTCGGATAACAGTTTATATTTACTCATTTCACCACCACGGGACCTTAACTATCGAAAGTAACCCAAGTTTAATAGTAGACCTAAATTATATTCGAGTACTATAGGGTGGCTCTCAATCGAGTCGGATCACTATCCACAGGATAGGTTTAAGTCCCTTTTTAATCAGGTTTACCTTTTTAATAATCGATAACTTTAATATATTATCGTATTATATTTTTTTAAAAAATTAAGTTTATAATATTTATTTTTTTACACTAATTTCTTTGTAATATTAATAAATGAATGAATGAAATAAGCCTAAGTTTAAAAACATAAGTTGTCTTTAATCTTTACAATATTAATTGAAGGACTTAGACATCTGGTTTTTAAAAAAAAAACGACATCGTTTTTAGATTACGAAAACCCTAAATACAGAAGCGGAACGGACAAGAGAGAAGTGACCGCGAGGGTAACAATGGAGGCACTGATGAGCGGTGGAATTTGGATAAGGCGAGTTAGCCACCGAACGGGAACTCAGTCTCTGCTTGCAATTACTCCTTCAATGCCCTCACCTACAACCCCACCCAATTCCCTCAAGATCCTTCTTTTCTCACGTCGTCGGTGTCTTTCTTCAGTCTCCTCCTCCTCCTCTTCTTCGTCGATTCCTTTTGTTTCAGTCGAGGACGATAATGGCCTTAATTTCCGTAAGCTTTCCTCTTTCCTTTATCTCAAACGTTATGCAGAATTATCGGGTATGATGAAATTGGAAACCTGGTGCTGAATTCTTGTGGTTTAGGTGGTGGTGAAACCCATAATAATTTGAAGTTGAAGGGCTTAAACGAAGTACTCCTCAAGGGAATGAGATATCCTGAACTTCAAGTATGTTTCATTTTCTCTCTCTCTCACTCTCTCTCTCTCTCTCTCTCTCTCTCTCTCTCTCTCTTTCTCTTCCCAATTTCTGACATTAATTATTTTTTTTTTGGGATTTAAACATATATACAAACATACATACATTTATATAAATGTGTATTTCAAGAAGTTCATAACCTTAGATGAAGGCCAACTGCCATGCACTCAATGCATAGAGTAACACCTTGAGGGAATTTTTGGATATCATTGAGGCAATAAAATAACACTACCCAGCTTTCTAAAATCACAGTTATGGTAAAATAGTATCATGGTTTATTAAATTTTCAGGACCCGACACGCCAATGTATTCTCTGTAAATTGATGGTTGAAGGCTTGTTATCCAACCGAGTAGTATAACAGTGGATTATATGCTTGTGCCAACCAATATCACCATCCATGGATGTACTTATTAGCTGTTTAGATTCATCATCATTTGCTAATGAATGGGAGTGTCTCAGGAATCTAGTATTCAAATAGAATATGGATTTGTGCCATGGGCTTGAACCCAGAACCACATGACCAGAACTAGTTGTGTAAAGTATGACTGCTGTGCCATTCTGTGATTTCTTTAGCATATGTGAGAAGTTTTGGAGCAAGTTTGCATGCTCCTTTAAGATTGAATTTAGCCTTTGCTTGGTGCTGATAATGTCTTTAGCCTGTCTTATTTTCTTTTGCATTGTGGATATTCTAATCTACTTATTATGAGGTAATTGGAAGCTTTAGTCCTAATCTGAATTCCTTCTACAGAATTGGGTTCAGTCACATGGTTATAGGCCCGGGCAGGCTTTGATGCTGTGGAAGCGCCTTTATGGAGACAAGATTTGGGCACATTCTTCTGATGAATTAGAAGGTCATTTTCCTCTTCATGTTAAATCAACCCCCCCCCCCCCCAAAAAAAAAAGTTTAGAGAACCAAACATGCACATGCAAATCCCAAGCCAGAGATGGAGAGGGGGAAAATTTTGCATCTCCTTGGACATCCTCATTTAGTATCGCTTCAATTATTTTCTCCATGATGGTTGCTTGCTAAGGCTAAAATTAAGATATTGCTGTTCTGGGTTCTTTCTTCTACCTTCACTATTTTTCATTATAAACAATGGAATAGGGATATTTTGACCTAAAATTTCTTTTGATACTATGATCTTATGTTGGTGATATTTTATTTATTTGTTTGGAGTACTTGGAAATTACAATTTAGGGTACCTTTTAAGATTCAACCACCTGAAGGGGTTCTATCTCTGTTATAGGCATAAACAAAGATTTCAAGAATATGTTAGGTAAGCGTGCAAAATTTAAGGCATTATCAGTGAAGGATATTCTAACAGCATCAGACGGAACTAGAAAGGTAAATATGTTCTTTCCTAATTGTGTCAATTTTGTAGCCCATGGGGCATGCTTGTTCCTTAATTCAATTCTGGAGGAACTTGCAAAGTATGAGTTCTTGCATCTATGTCACTTGAATTTTCTTAATAATCTTGATAGTCACAGGAGCTTGCAGATTTTGTTCAAGTTGGAGGATGGACTAGTTGTAGAAACTGTTATCATTCCAAGTGACGGAGGGAGGAATACTGTTTGTGTTTCAAGTCAAGTGGGCTGTGCCATGAATTGTCAGTTCTGCTACACTGGGAGGCAAGTTGTTTTCCCTCTCAGTTGTGGCTTGCACTTGTATGCATTTGAATCATCAGTAACTCAGAGAACTTCAATTTCCATGATGTGTACTCTTATGTTGCAGGATGGGTTTAAGCAGACATCTAACTGCAGCAGAGATTGTAGAGCAGGCTGTTTTTGCACGGCGTCTTCTCACGAGTGAAGTTGGCTTTATCACGAATGTTGTGTTCATGGTACAGCTCCAAACATTTCTAACTGTTACTATTTATTATGCATGCTACGTGGAGCTTGATACAGGTGCTGGGCGTGAAGTGTGAGCCTTGTGTCTTGTCATGTTAACATGAGCACAGCTAGGTTACAGCAATGAACCTTGCCATGTAATTTTTTGCAAATGTGGAAACCCTATATGAGCTCTGCTGCATATGGGGATCTGCCTGGTAGTCACCTTTAGTTCACACAGGTAAACAACCATGTGCATGTGGTATCCTGAGTTGACACCAAAGGGGAATTCCTTGATTGGGCTATCCCTATCAAATCTACTTAGGATCCTTCTTCTTATTTTGCTTAATTATTGACATCTTTTAACATTAACTTTCTACCCTATTGGTGCCCAGTCATTTCTTCTCTGGAACTATCAGACTCTTAATTTGTTTCCTTATTTCTTGCTTTCCTGGGTTAAAAAAAAAGATTGATATTCAATATCTCTGTGCTTTACATTTCTAATTTGTGTTTGGTGACTTTATAGGGGATGGGAGAGCCACTTCACAACATTGAAAATGTACTAAGAGCTTCCGATATTATGGTGCATGAGCAAGGCCTTCATTTTAGTCCTCGCAAGGTTACTATTTCAACCAGTGGACTAGTTCCACAGCTGAAACGTTTCCTCCAGGCATCTAGTTGTGCATTGGCAATCAGTTTAAATGCAACAACTGATGAGGTATTGAAATCATAACCTTGTGTATTGCTGTTAATATCTTGTATTTATATAGATATACGCAAGCTCACATTCTGGACCCTGGCGGTGTCATCATCAGTGGACCAAGCATGTGGAGGAGAGGGATTAACTCAATTTTGTATATCTTGGCAGGTCAGGAATTGGATCATGCCAATCAATCGAAAATACAACTTGAGTATGCTTCTTGGCACTCTCCGGGAAGAACTTTGCTTTAGGAAAAATTACAAAGTTTTGTTTGAATATGTAATGCTTGCAGGAGTTAATGACAGGTAACTTCATTTCTTTTTTTTTTTTTTTTTCCCTTCCTGCTATTAACATTCAGCATAGATACTTGAATTGCTAATGCACTGCTCAACCATTTCCTCAATCAATATATATTTCTTTTGGATCCATAGGATCCGTTCCACCTTTTAAGTCCAAGGAAACTTATTGTGACTGCATCTATTTCTGCAGCTTTGAGGATGCAAGGAGACTCATTGATCTAGTGCAGGACATTCCTTGCAAGATCAATCTTATCTCATTCAATCCCCATCCTGGGTCCTACTTTAGGCCCACCCAAGAAGACAGGATTATCGAGTTTCGGAATATTTTGGCCCAAGCTGGTTGTGTTGTGTTTTTGCGGCCAAGTAGAGGTGATGACCAGATGGCTGCCTGTGGTCAACTTGGCAAGCCTGGTGAAATTCAGGCCCCTATGCTTCGAGTTCCTGCCCAATACCAGAGTGCTGTGAGAGAAACAGCATGAATTATTCTTCGTGACTATAGGAGCAAAGGGTGAATGCATGACAGATCAGTGGTCGCTTTGGATCTATAAGCATAAGAATTGTTCCTGTATTGAGGTGCATTTGGGGTTATTGCTTGTGCTTTTGAGTGAGATTTCTCGTGGTCTTCCCTCCTGTCTTGGAGAATCACTGTTGTGCTGATTCTAGTAAACCTGCTTTCTGCTAGTTGATTTACCAACCATTTAGTGGGACATGAGTGATTTGTGCCAGAAATTAAGTCACGCAATCAATGTTGATTGTATTTCCCAATTCATTATTGTTCTCTTTGGGTTGAGTGTGTTTTGTAATATTAAAGTTTGTACAAAATGTCAATTTGAATTATGAATTTGATCTTAGTAATAAAATTATCCAGCCTAAAATGGTTGGGGCACAGAGAGACAATCACACCATCTTCACTGCCTCCTAGACTCCTTTTTGGTGCATAGGATCCTCAAGAGAGGCAAGTGCAAAGAAAGAAGGAAAATACTACACATTTCTATAAACTGAAATTTATCTCCAAGTGAGTGTTAAAAAACATGCTATTTACCTTCAGATAGGCCTATGGGGCCAACTTTCACTCCCGAGACCAACACACACTTTTACTCGAACAGCAAGAGTGAAAGAAGACGTAAAAAGAATAGCTCCCATGTCAAACCATGTGCTGCGAAGGAAAAAACCACTGGGATCCGGTCTAGCCAAATATACATCGAAGTAAATTTCTAAATCTATGGTATAAACATGACTGCAACGAGCTGTTTATGAAGAAAAAACATCCACGAGGCCTGCAAGTTGGGGTCTTTCCTTTACCCTCTGCGGCGTCCAGTCCTTTTAAGATGGACACAACCTCTTCCATCGCTGGCCTCATCTTCGGATCGGCATCCCAGCATCTATTTATGAGCTTAACCAGAGAGGTTGGGCAACGTTGTGGTATCTTTGGCCTCAAGTCCTGTGGTTCCAAAAGTTTCAGATTGTTATTACTTGGCTGTTGCATTATTGAAATTAAAGCATAGAAATCACCATAAGTGGAAGCACCTTATAGACAACCCCTGAAGTCATTTCTTCAATGGTGAGACCTGGGTATGGCCTGTCACAGCAATATATCTCCCACAGGCATATTCCAAAACTGTAGACATCACATTTCCGATCATAAGGCTTGCTATCAATGACCTGTAATCAGGGATGAAAGGGGTAAGTTATGGCGTGGGCGGTGGATAAGAAGATGGGCTGCTCAAGAGTAGCATGAAAATATAGAAAGCCTCAAGGCCGGCGAATTAAAATATAGAAAACGAATAAAATATAATGTGTAGGAATACCTCAGGAGCCATGTAAGGTGTGCCAGTCTCGCCAGTCATGTCCTGAGCATTCAAAGCCTCAAGACGGGAGAATCCAAAATCTGCAATCTTCAATGTCCCATCTCCATCCAGAAGTAAGTTATCCGGTTTCACATCTCTATGAACAATCTTTTTTGAATGAAGATAACTCAACCTGCACTAATACCCAAGAAAGGAAAAAATGAAGAAAGAAACAAAAATTCTTTAAAGGTGAAGTAAACTCAAAGATTACCCCAAAATTTTGGTACAGAAAATGGGAAATACCCTGTTGCAAGATCTAGTGTGAGTTTGAGGACAACATTGAAAGGCAATTTAGATTTGCGGTTCTTCTTGAGGTAAGACTTTAAGGTACCCCCACTAAGATATTCAAGAACTACGCACCCTGTTCTTGAATCTCCTGATTTTGATGCACATGTTGTAGCTCCAATAAACTATATATTAAAAAAAATTAAATAAATAAAAGAAAGAATCAAATTTTACATTGATTAAAAAAATGATCTATGATAATAAAGAGAAAAGCCATTGATTAAGATACCTTGGTGATGTTTGGATGGTCAAGCATATGGCACATGGTTATTTCTTGAATGAAATACTCCTCAAGCCTTTCAATCTCAAGTTTGGTCATTTCCCCTCTTCCCAATTCCAGCAATTTCACTGAAATTTTCATTCAAGAAACCCAAGAATTAATAGGAATTTTTTTTTTTTTTAAGTTCTAGGGTTATAGGTCAACTACAACATCATCAATGAGAGAATAAGAATTTGTTGGAGTATTGATAGTTTCCCAAAAGAAGGAAAAAAATTTCTAGTTTGCATTAAATACGATTTATCTTAATTGATTAATTCTATTTACCAAGAGGGCTTCAAAGTTGTCAAATGTATTTTTGAAAAATATATATTTATATATATATAAATATATATATTTTGATAATACAATACCAAATTTATTTGGATTAAGTGATTGGTTACTGTATTTTCTTAATCAGAGATCTCAATCTCTAAAATGAATTCTATAATATTTAAACAAGATTAATCAAGTAAAATCCCAGAAAAAAATTGATACAATTCAATACAAAACAAGAGTCAATTTCATTAAAAATATATCCTAACGTGCTTCCGGTGACTTCGCATTATTAAAGAAAAAAGAATACTTGTCAGATTCTAATTATTAATTTTCACAGTACATATTCTATTACCCTAAGGTGACCTTGACGTTCGAAAACTCAAAAAAGTATCCTTTTTTAGTTTAAAAAAATTATATATTTATCTTTTCTAAACTAGTCAATGATAAATCTCCTAAAATCACTTTTTCTAATTACAAAATTTTTTAATCAATGTTAAAAATGAAAAATAATATAATAATATAAAACCGTAAATTTTAAACTCTAAACACTAAACCCTAATGATCCATTAATTTAATAAGATATTAAAATAATATAAGTATATATAAAATCTATAGAAAAAAATCAAATATTTTCAAAATTAAATTTATTATTGATTTCTTCTAATATACAATATTTTTTTATAATTAATTTGATTTTAATAAATAATATTTTCTAAGAAGATTAATCCAAATTTCTACTTCTTGTCACCCATACATGTTTTAAACAAAAAAAAAAAAAAGGAATCAATTGGATCATCAAACCCTAATTAAGAATTTTTTATGAGAAGAATTAAGAAAGGAATGTTAGAAATTTACCAGCAACATCTTGGCCATCAAAGACCCCACGATGAACAGAACCAAAAGAACCTTCGCCAATTTGAGATTTAACATTAATCTTTGCAAAATCTATTTCCCAATCCTTTTTAATAACTTTGGTTATGTTTTTCACGAATTTTTCTTCCTTATTAGTATTGAATTTGTGAGTGTCACAAAAGAAAGATTTGTTAGAAGCAATGTAATTTATAGGGAAATCAATTGGACTCTAATATATTAAATTCTCATCTAATAAAATTCGGAAAACACATTAGGGATTATGGTAGGGTTCATATTTATTTATTTATTTTCGGATACAATGTAAAAATATGTTTTCCATATCCAAATAAAGTTTTTTTTTGGGGGGGGGTGTTAAAGGTAAAGTTACCCAAAAATAATTAATGGCACCAAATCCGAGGTAATACATTTTTAATTAGTGATTGGGCGTTCCCAGTTGGTAGATAACATAATTTTAAGGGCACTTCTAATGTAAGTAGATATCTCTCTTAAAATTGGAATATAATTTTGAAGTAATGTTGTAAAGTTGTTAGGGTTTCAAGCCAACCATAATTATTTTAATAAAATACCAAAACCTAATTCAAAATGCAAAGACCCAATTGGATGAAAATTTGTGTTAAAAACCTATGCTCTAAACCGATTCATCCGAATCAAAATTGATCCCAGACAGATTCTTGCAACATGGGAAGAGATTTCAAGTACATCTCAAACAATGGATGGAAACCTAGTGGCAATGCCCTCAGCAACCCTTCTCTGTCAGCATCAACAACAAAATAAGAAAAACATATACAAAAACTCATCAGAATAAATGAGAGAACAAAGTATTAAAAATAAAAATTCACCAGAATATATGAGAGTATAAGGAATGCCTTCTCTCGAAGTGCACCAGAACGGATGAAAATGCCCTTCCTCTTTTTACGCCAGAAATTTCATTTACAGTTTACCAAAATTATGGATGAGAAGGCAGTTTGACTAAAAATATATATCTATAATGGCAGAGTCGTCCTTGAAACCCACCACAGCCTGTAACTGCATTCACTGTTTAATTTTCCCTCTTCATTTTCGACATTGCAGATGGTCTCAAAACTCATCAGAGATTATCATTCTTGTCCTGGAACTAATTGGATCCTCTACACTTGTTTCCACTTCGATTTTCATTAGCAACTGTCTCTAGGTCATATCTCAGGATGGAGTTGCAAACCTAACTCAAATTCTTCGAAAGCTGATTCACCATTGTTGTCGTCAATGGATCATGATCATGAGCCGACTAATTTACAGCATCCCTATGAGCTATACATGGTCTGTACAACCACTGCAATAAAGACGGTTAAGAATCTTCCCAAATATCAACGGTTTCAACTGGAGATGCTTTAGAAGACATAAGTGTAGGCTCCAACATGAAGTCATTGCCACTTCCACGCCTAAATTCTTGTTCCAGCAAGTCACGAATTTTTCCCCTCAAACTAGAGGGCTCCTCGGGTTTAAACCAGCTCTTGCCAAACTGAAAAATAAATACATAAATAAATCGATAAAAAATAACAACACGTGAAATAATAAATCACAGCCGCTAAACAATTTAGAAAAAATAATAGGTGAGTACCGTCATGATAAGTAGTAACAAAAGGGAGAAAAATCAATACCATTGCTAGATCCTTTTTCTTTAGCCTTTCAGGTGCCTCCTCAAGGAAGCGTTCCATGAAGTAAAGTACAAAAAGACCACAATCAGAATCATTGTTCTGTTGGGGAACCTGAGAGAAGGTGGAAAATAAATTTTAAATACATCAATGCATAAATATTGGTGTGATACAATCAGCTAAAGCAAAGATGGAAAACTCCCATTAAATTTTGAAGTTTTCAACTGCATTGCAGCTGATTGAAATAACTCAAGACATGCGATCAAAGGTCAGCCAATCCGATCATATCTGCCAATATAAAATAGTATCAGCAGGTGCACCGGCTAATATGGGTCAATATAGTTGGCCAGCAGTTGTTTTCAACCACAAAAGAGCATGGCAGCCAACACTTTCAATATGCCAACGTAGAGTTGTAAAATCAGCTATTCGATGAATATTTTTTTGCCACACAAGTAGGACAATATAGCGATCACTTTCCAATGCAATTATGTGTATGTACGCATCAATGGGTAGAAAATATCAACACCTCTCCAAGCAATAATCTGAAATTACTTTCAATTCTTTGAAGGGGAGAATAAAATCCTCCACTGATTTTTGAACAAACGATACACCTCTGGTCAAAATAAAATACATCTGGTTGCATGATTAAACCAGATAAGAAAAGAATATTATAAGATTGAATGTGATGAGGAACAATAGCTCATTCCTTCCTAAGGGCAATAGCAAGATAGGACCAATTATAGTTGTTTCTTTTACATGATAAGAGCTAGTTCATATCAGTCAATGAACTTCATTAAGAAGAGTCTTACTGGAACTTTTTCCTCATCTATTCTGCGAGGAAGATTCTTCCATATTCTTTCTGCAATTGGTAGATCTGATGGGCCTTCTTGATTTAGACAATACCACTCTTCTCGCAAGAAGCTGCATTTACATGAGTGGACATCAAAATTATGTCAGGTAAATACAAATGCAAGAGCATGTCTGTTAATATGGCCATTGCAGGAGACTTGTGCGCTGCAAGAGGTCTAGAGAGTTAGATGTATGCAGTCTTGCCCTAAAAGTACAAACCTATTACTATATTTTAAACTCAAACCCTCAAGGTCTGAATAAAGGAACCATAATGTTATCAAAAGACAAGGCTCATGTCTCCTGATAGCCATAACACAATGAAAAATGTACAGGCAACTGCTTGTTTTGTAGCAGAGCAGTATAAATTATATAATGAAGCAACTCCAACAAAATGGTCAACCACAATTTAGAATTACAAAATGAAGCAATGTGATAAGTTATTGTGCACCAACCAGAAGATTTTACTCCCAACTTTTTTCATAATGAGATGACAATCTAGAAATGAAGGATGAAACTAAGGACTGCGTGCCTTCCTTTCCCAATATCAAGTTCATGGAACACTTTAGCCCAAAAAGGGCATGCCAACCACCTTATTTTAGCATGAAGACAATTGCTGAAGCAATTCAGGTAGTAGTGAGCTCCAAAAATGGGGGTGCGGACACCAAGCAGATTTCAGTAAATTCCCATTGTCAAGTGCTTATGATGTTTGTTCTCACAAACTTGTAGTAGCACTTTATCTCCAAGACACACAAATGCAACACCACATCCTACTGTTGTAGTCTAATAAGGTTAGCTGGGCCCCCACTCTTTTTTGGCATGAAAATATGTGGCTTTCACATCATTTCTTTTGAACTCAGGAACTCATGGCCAAGACCGGAAAGACAATACGGTTGATAGGCAGGAAGTTTTATATGTTGAGGAGACTGAAACCATTGAAGCAGAAGATAAAGGCTTGGAACAGGAGATGTTTGGAGATCTCAGAAAGGAGAATAAAGTTTCAACAAAGAAGAAATCTGGATACTAAAAGATCAAAATTGAATTTTAGTTTTCTAGAAAGCTCAAAATAGAAAATGAGGAAAAAATTGAAAAAATAAACAAATATAAACAATAGAAACAAATAGTTTTTAAGAGGGAAGAGAATGTTTATATATATACATACCTTTTGATATTATCAAAAACCAATCTGCTATCATGGAGACCCAGGGAATCCAAATGAAGTATTCTTGGACCTGATTCATCTTCCTTGTCTGGAATACATATAATTGCAAGGCTCCAGTGAATACTGCAAGCATCAAAGAAAATTAGTCAGAGAATCTAAAAATAAAGCCAAATCAGGAGGGACTGAGAGAGGAGGAAAATGAAACCAGATGAAGAAGAGACCCAAATGTAACGCCTCTATTTGTTCCAAGGACAGTAACATCCTAAAAAATATTTTAATTGCTTTACAGCAAAGCCATTATTAGGAAAGATGAACTTTTGGAAACCTTGGGCAAGCCAAGGCCTCCCTCTAAATCCATCCCTGCACAAACCCTTATTAATTGGATCTTCACTACTCAGTTAAAACATCAAAAATTTCTCACAAGCCCCTTGTACTTCACCACAAGGTCCTCAAAAGTTATCCTCCATCAGTTAGTCCAAAGACCCCACCCTTTCACATTTCTACAGGACTTAATGGCAATGACAATTGTACCAGTCTAAAAGTTCTGATTTTATAACTTGTACATCTACATGATTAATGTACAATTTGTAGAACAAACATCAATACACGAAGGAAAATTTTCATCCACTATCCAGGAGCAAATATTAGCAGAAAGCATATTTAACTTCATCCCAAATTTAATTCAATTTATGTAAAATGCTAATCTTAACAATTCCAGCCAAAGATTCATCAGTCAAATTAACAAACCACAATGGATCAAGCAAACATAATTTATGTTCATTTTCCCATACGTATTTACAGCTTATATTATTCTTTTACAAGTTTGAAGGCTCCTTATGATGCAATGTTATTGATCAAAATATAAAATTGATACAAAAGAAATATTGTTAAAAAGCATTGACCGAAATATACTAATGCATGACCCAAGACAACAGGCAAACAAAGCCAAATTCCTAAATCATTTAATTATTGTACTATGTTAGCAAGTCGTTTGATGTACTTAAATATCAGCAAACAAGCAAATACTTACCTTTCATGTATAGGAAGAAGTATGTACGCCTTTTTGAAAATATTAACACCTTTCCACCACCTTCGGAGCTTGGAGAAAAAGGCTCTTTTGTCACCCTACACAGTATCAAAAGGCAAGTCATCCGGAGTATTTGGTCACCAGTAAAAGGAATGGAGGTGCAACATTGCAAGAATTTTAAACTATTGATGGGCTCTTCTTTGTTAAATCCTAATCTGTCTTCTTCGTTCTTTTTTTGGCCTTTTTCATTTTGCTTTTCTTTTCTGCCAAGGAGATTTTATCCGCTCTGTCTATATTCTCTGCTTTCAAATCTAATGAATTCCTTTTTCATTACCCTCCCCCCAGAAAGGAGCAATTGGCTACAGAAATAAAAATGGATTATCAAATCAACAAGTTATATTTGACGGCTGAACTTTGTTTCAAAACCACAGAAAGAACCATGCCACATATCATATAATTTAAATGCAGTATCATTCTACACAGCTTGAGAAGGAATAATCTGGTTGCTTTGGTGATGCCACCAATGAGATGCTATGGAGAACAAAAAACAAAGAATAACCATGTCACAAACCAAGTAACACTTGGTTAGAGGTGAGCATGGGGTGTGGAAGGACTGAGTTTGGACTAAACCACAGCATAGGATTAACAATCCTGGGCCCAGCACAGCCCAGCCCAACTCAGATGATTGTGCCATATTCTTTTCCCAAGCCTGCCTATGAAAGGTAGAAAATTTGATAATTTAAACCAAGTAGATCAAAACAAAATTACGAAACAAGATTTCTCTAAAATCAATAAGCTTTTGCTATTTAATCCTTTAGGCAAGTTCCAGGATTTGAGAGAGAGAGAGATGCAGATTTTTTTTATTTTATTCTTTTTTTTGTGTGTGTCTAGTCAAGTTGCCGAAGTGATAATTGCAGGTTTGAATCCTACTACAGTTTCAAGAAAACATGTAAAGGATGACAAAAAGGAATGTTGTTACCTTGTGTGAAACAGCATCTGTGAGCTTCCTATAGAAATATGTGTTAAAAAAATGGTAATTGCATCTCGCTCTTTCTCTTGGAGATCTTGGTTGTTGCAGGTATCTAGCAGCAAGCAACAAGAAGTTTTCAATAATGTAAACACCAATAATATATCAAGGTATAATGTTAGCAAGATAAGGAAAAGAGGTTCTCCTGGCCAGAATATCAAGATAACAATGAGGAATGTACAGATTACCAGGACATTTTCTCCATGTTACCTGCCTAGAACCACAAGTACTACATGTATGACCACTTAAGTTACTTCAATGCTCTGTGTGGCTCCAGTCCTTTAAAAGGTTGCTTCTGTGATATGTTCAGATTGGCCATGGATAAAGGTGCTTGTTTAGTGCACATCTCCTTGAGGGCGTGGCTCTATCACTGAGATGCGTACTTTATTAGAAAAGCAAATGAATGAAAAGTGGAGAGTTTCTTTAATTTCTTTGAGCTTTTGAACCCAAATGAGGAAGACTCAGTTGCTTGGGAGGAATCAGGGTTCTTTTGATGGTAGGAGCTTTTGATAGAGACTCAGGTCAGACACTAAGCTCAGGGGAGGATTTCTTATCCATGGAAGGCCAACCCCCAAGGATCATTTTCCTTGAGTGGGAGGCTTCACTGGGGAGAATTTAGCCCAAGAAAACCTCCAAAGGAGGGGCTTTGTTTTGATAAACAGGGGTGGTTTGTGCAAGACAGATATCGAGAGCACCGTCCACTGGTTGCTTCATTGTTTATGGACCCATTTTATATGGGAAAAGGTCTACAAGCACATTTCTATGTGATTTTCAGTACACGGTGAGTTATTGGTTTGGAGCGGAGTAAGAGTTTGTACAGCAAGGAATATAAAGAACATTTCCTCTAGCCTTGTTTTGAGTGGTCTGGAGGGAACAAAATAAGAGGATTTTTGAAGGAGTGGAAACACCTCCGTTTTGTGGACAATTTCATTATAAGCTTGTATTTTGGTCTTTCTCATAACCTTTGAGTCATTTGCAGGGTTTGCCGATTTTTCAGATTCCTTGATGCTGTAATCCCCTAGGACAAAACGAAGGTCACTAATATTACTTTATTATTATAGATATATATTATTTATTTATTTATTATTATTATTTAATTTTTTTCCCTTGATTCGTTTTATATATCATTATTTAAAGAATTCCGTCACGGCCGGACCTAAACCCAGGTAAAAGATTAGGGTTGCGGTAGATTGATAGCCAGTATAAAATCTTTTGTCAAATGAAAAAATAAGAGACAAACATATAAAAACTTCTGAGACATTTCCCCCCAGCAACGCGTTACTCGAATCTCGGATGTAGTAGCAAGTTAACATGGAACTCCAAGGTGCGGATAAATAATAAATAGACGAAAAATTCATATCATGTGTCTTCAAGAAACTAAGTGGTTCAAAGAGAAGGCTAGAGTAGTAGAGTCTTATGGTCATAAGTTTTGGTACACTGGTTGAGATAGAATTAAGAATAGGGTAGGAATAATTGTACATAAAGATTTATTAGATGATGTAATAGAGATAAGAAGGAAAGATGATAGAATTATACTTGTTAATATACTAGATCGAGAAAACGTAATTAACAGTCAGTATTTATGCACCCCAAATAGATATAGATGCAAATAGTAAAAAACAATTTTGAGAGAACTTAGATGAATTTATACAAGTCATGCCTCGTAGAGAGAAGTTATTTATTGGAGGAGACTTAAATGAACATGTAGGAAAGAGGAATAAAGGATTCGAACTCGTATATGGAAAATTTAGTTTTGATAGTAGGAATGACATAGGAGATATTGTTTTATAGTTTGTCACAACATTTGATCTGGTAGTTGTAAACACCATTTTTAAGAAAAAAGAAACGCACATAGTTACATATATAAATGGATCTAATGTTAGTCAAATAGATTTCTCTCTCACGAGGAGAGATGATAGAATGACCTGTAAGAATTGCAAAGTTATACCAGGAGAGAGTGTGACAACTCAGCATAGACACCTAGTTTTAAATATGTGTCTAAAAGACAAAAGAAGTATCGCCATTTGTGGAGCCATGAAAGAAGAAAAGGTAACGACATTTAGAGATAAATTAATACAATTAGCAAATTGGTCCTTTAATGATAATTCAAAAATAATGTGGGAAGATATGTCTATTAATATTAAGAGTATAGATAGGGAGGTTCTTGGTGTATCTATGGGTCAGACCCCAATAGGCAAGGAATCATAGTGGTGGAATGAAGAAATACAAACTGCTATCCGGACCAAACGAGAATGCTTTAGGAACCTTAAAGATAATAGTAGTAGCGATACATATGAAAAAATACAAAAATATAAAAAAAGAGGTGAAAAAGATTATCCAAAAATCAAAGAATAAGGTGTATAATGAACTATACAAGAGCTTGGAGCCTAAAAACGGAAAAAGAGAGATCTACAGAATTGTCAAACTAAGGGAAAAAAATGAAAAAGATCTAAATGGTATTAGATGTATTAAGAATGGAATCAATAATATACTTGTAAAGAATGAGCATATAAAAAAACATCAGAAAGATTATTTTGATAATCTCTTTAGTGTTAAAAGTATAACAAATATAGGAAATATCGAGATACATGTAAAAGAGATTAATAAAAATTTTAAACGTAAAATTCACCCTATGAAGTGAATGAGGCTTTAAAGAGAATGAAGAATAATAAAACTATAGAACCTGATGGCATTCCCATAGAAGTGTGGAAATGTTAGATGAATTTAGTATAATAATATTAATGGATATTTTCAACAAAATTTGACAAACCAACAAAATGTTCCAAATATGGAGGAAGAATATAATTGTACTATTATATAAAAGTAAAAGAGACATATAAGATTGCTCAAACTGAGAAATTAAACTGATGAGCCATAACATGAAACTATGGGAAAGAGTGGTAGAACATAGATTGAGATTGAAAATAAATGTATCTCAAAATCAATTTAGATTTATGACAGGAAGATCTATCACAAATGCAATCCACTTGTTAAGACATTTGATGGAGACATATAGAATACATAAGAGAGACCTACATATGGTATTTACTGACCTAGAAAAAGCATATGATAGGGTTCCTAAAGGCATTGTGGTGGGCGTCGATGAGAAAAGTACATTAATCTCATTAGAGATATGTATGAGGGAGCTGTAACCAATCTAAAAACTTACGAAAGTTTGAGTGATAGCTTTCCCATTAATATTCGACTCCACCAAGATTCAACATTAAGTCTCATTTTCTTGGCAATAGTGATAGACGAAATCACAAAAACCATCCAAGGTGAAAGATCATGGTGTATGCTTTTTGCAGATGATATAATTCTAATTAATGAAATTAGGGAGGGTATTAGTGTTAAATTAGAGTTATGGAGAGTCACACCGGATTTAGAGAGTTCAAATTAAGTAGATCGAAAACTGAGTATATAAGATGTAGATTTAGTAACAGTCATCAGAATGATGAAGAAACGATTAGGTTAGATAAGTAAGATGCATCCAAAAGTGAACGATTTAGATATTTAACTTCCATCATTCAAAACGATGACAATATACATAAGGATGTGAACCATAAGATTCAAGCAGATCGGATGAAATGGAGAAAGGCATTCTGAATTCTTTTCGATCGCACGATACCAATGCATTTGAAGGAAATGTTCTATAAAACCAAGATTAGACCTACACTATTATATGGTACTAAGTATTGGACTATTAAACAACAAAAACAAAAACAAAAAATAACTGCAGCAAAAATGAAGATATTTAAATGAATGTGTGACAAAACTAAAAAAAATAGAATTAGAAATGAAAAGATTTGTAATAAATTGGGAATTATTTCAATTGTGGATAAGATGCGAGAATATCATCTGAGATAGTTTGGACATGTACAAAGAAGACTCAAAGACGCACTGGTTAGGAGAATCGAAAACTTAAATATAGGAGATCTAATAAAATGTAGAAGTCGACCGCTAAAAATTTGGATACAAATTATCCGTAAAAACATGATAGTTAAGAGTTTATACGAGAAAATGATCTTGGATAGGAATGAGTGGTGTATAAGAATCCGCATAAATTAAACCAATATAATCTTCGTTAGCCTACGGGGTTGTTTTCCTATTTGATGGAATAAAATCAAAGATGGGGATTTATTCCCACTCTTTCAAGAGCATACCCATGGGAGGTTGGTTAGCACAAAAAGCTAGAATTAAGTAAATCTCTTAAAGAAAAAAAGGGGGTGGGGGGGACTGCAACACCAAGTGATTGGATACGAAGGCTAAAATTAAATGGGTCAAAACAGGAGAAAACACTAACTTCTTTCATACAGTTGCTTCTCATAAGACAAGAAAGAGCTTTTATCAAAGAAATTGATCACCTAGGGACAGGAAATCAGATGAAAGCCTTAAAAAAATTTCTCACATACATTTAGAGAGAGCTTTAATCATGAAAGTGAACTTTTTTTCTTAGGATAAAAACTAGGAAGAAGTAAGGGACTATGAGCCAATTGATGTGGTGAGTGGGTTATAAATTAAGGATAATAGCCAGAAAAAGCATTCTTAATATCAAGGACTAACAATGTTGTTACAAATGAACAACTTAGTAGTTACTATTCTCAAGCCAGAAAAGGACAGGATAAGAATTTAAAATCTAGCTCTATTATGAATCCATCAAAATAATTATCTTAATGTGTTTACCTGATGTAGAAGTTCATTATAGGTGACGTCAAATAGGCATCAGGAGCAAGGCATTCCATATCTGAGTAACAGATTTCAACGAATTCTGGATCATCTCTGTCTCCAGATGCAGACAAAAAGAGCTGAATGAGCAAACTATATTTCCAAGAATTGTTGTAAGCATATATTTAGAATGAATTTTCAAAAAAATTATGGTATACCTGGATGGATAGTAGATCTTTTCCCCTTTCAAACTGAAAAAGTGTCACATGAATCAGATTATTGCTGAATGCAACCAAATATTTAAAATTTGAGATATGAAACAACAATAAAAAAGATCAAATCAAAACATATATTACATATTCTCACCATTCATCTAGTTTGCGCATTTTCGGCTGTCTCTCTACAAGCTGGGATTCCTCCTCATCCAATAGAACAACAGTCTGTCCCTGTTAGCCAAGATCAACATTGAATTCATCAGTTATATAACAAGATTATCCCCATGAAGTTACAGAGCATAAAAAGGTTTAGAATACAGAATCTCTGTAACATCATCATTCAAATGAAACCGCCTTTTAATGAAAGAATAAAATCAAACATTCAGCTCAATTTAATCGACTAAGCCTCCAATCAAACTTTTTTTTTTTTTTTTTTTGAGGGGGGAGGGGGAACGTTTCAATGTCTACCCTGCTGAACATTCTTGGGCCTCTTCAAGATGGTTATTCAGCAAACTCTGGGCATTAAGGAGTATAAGTGGCTTTATAAATTTCTAGAAAAGAAAGGACTATATTTTTAATCTCCCAGGTTGATTTCTGATCGACTAGGAGGGATGGATAAAGGAAGAGGGTCTTTGAGCGAGAGAAGCCCTCTCTCCAATTGTTTCAACACCTGTGGTATTCTGTTCACATTTTTGTTAATGCCTTGACATTGCCAGCTTTGTACATTCTCTGTTGTTATTTTGAGAAAGATTGACTGGCACCACACTGGTGATTTTGCTCTAATGCTTTTTATTTCTTTTATAAACTAGACACTGTCTTAGCTAGGAGCACATGCACCTATTGTTGTGCCATATCACTTCTGGAAAAGGGCTTTGCTTATGAAAAATGTTCAAGATCAACCAGATTTAAATAGGAGATAAATGTACAAACTACATTAGCCTCCGCTAAGAATCATTCAATTAGCACTCCACATACCTTGGTTCTTCCAATGCCACAACAATTTCTTAAACACACAATCCTGATATTCAGGGAGTATGCTTCATAAAGGCTATGGCATGAAAAGGTCACATTCAGGGACCTCATTTAAAGACAATAAAGCACTAAAAAATGCATTACCAAACTTTATGACTGTGTCACTTTATCTAGTTTACAGGTGCTGGTGCACCACTTCTCACAATCTAGGAAGCACGGATACTTTGAGATGGAAGCCAGTTCCAGTCTACCAAATGGACAGGAATTCAGTTTTAAGAACTCAGACCTTGCCCATAACAAGAATAGACAAGAGTATTTCCCCTAGTTCTTGGGCCCAATATAATTATGGAAGATCTTACAAACATCCAAAGTGGAAGAAAAACTCTCCAAATACAGACTTGGAAATTCAAGATCAAACCCATGAGGGCCAGCATTCAAGTGATCCTGTAATATGGGTCCATTCAGATGATAGAACATAGTAAGTTAGACAAAAGGGCCAACCGGGAAGTTTAATAGTAAGTTAAACAAGCAGATATACTCAAAACATAGGTATTTGACACAGTGAGAATTGTTTCATCACTCAAAACAGTACTTTGAAGCCCATTATGGCACCCAGAACCCCTGTACTAAGGACACTAGTACTTCGTTCAAGGTATTAAAAATGGAAGTCCACCGCACCACAAACTATTAATCAACATTCAACATCATAGAACATTATTGTTAAGCACATGCCATGAAAAAATATCAGCTCAACAAGTCTCGGTGCTCCAAATATCAAGACTAAATTCCCCCTTTCCTATCCCTTTGATTTTTTGGAAAAGATGGTTGCACAGGTATTTAAAGGACAAATGAGTACTAAATCTGCAACCATGGCATACAAAAGAGATAAGAAACAACAGAAAATAAGTAAAATGCAAAAAATCAAGTACCTTCCTCAGTCTCAGGTTAGTTAAAGGCACAACTTCAGAAGCATCCATCCTGAGAAAAAGGAAAAGCAAATCAGGAGTTAAAACAGTGTCCATTGCTTCATATGTAGTTTTCTAGAGCATAAATCCAAATTCAATCCTAGCCAAAAAGATTAAAAAAAGAAACAAGGAAGATACAAGTGACATTCTGGGAAGATTCGTGGATCGGGGATTCGCCCTAATCCAGCTCCTTCTCTCGCCTTTATAGGTTATCTATTCATCTTGCTTCTGTTAAATATTTATATATTGGGGAGGGTCCTTCACCTTCTTGGAATTTTGATTCCTTAAGGAATCTTAATGATAGAAAAGTCATTGAGTTTTCATATTGATTTCTCTCATTTAATGTACGAAACTTCTCCTCATGCTTCTAACTCTAAGGTTTGGAGTCTTGATTTTTTGGGGGGTTTTTATTTGTAAATCTCTTCATCATCATCTAATTAGTTTACCCCAAAATCCTTGTTTTCAACCGAATAATTTTATTTGAAAGGCAAAGGTTTCTACTAAAGGCTTTTATTTGGTCCATGGTAATTAATAAAATTAATACCAATGATATTCTTCAGAAGAAGGGATCTTATAAAGCTTTCTCCATGATATTTGTGTCACGTGGCATACTAATTCTAAATCTAGAGTCGACTTATTTTTAAATTGCTCTATTGCAAGAGTAATGTGGAACTGCATTTTTTGTTGTATGTGACAATGTTTGGATGTGCCTTGGAAAATTTTATTATTTGTTCATTACAAAATTTAGAGGTCTTGGAGGGAAGAAAATTACTGAGGAAACACGTGTTTTTGGCCATCCCATAGTGTATTTGGAGAGAGAGCGAAACACCAGAATTTTTTGCGATCAATCCATTGGCCTTCTCTTTTGTAGGACAAAATTGTTTTTTATATACTTCTTTATGGACTTATGCCTCAGGGATTTATAAAGATTATAGTGTAAGACGGATTGGAAAACAATTGTGTAATAAGCTTTTTTGTTCTGCTTTGCTTTATTACTTTTGAGGTTTTATATCCTTAGGAATGTTGTATATTCTTTCATGCATCTAATATACTCTTATTTTGTATTAAAAAAATGCGTTATTCTTGTTTACATGAAAGGACTTCTAAAATTTAGAAACATATGCTAGAAATTGCAAAAAAGATACCACAGTATTGAGACACTAAGAATAATAAAAGCCCCACTTATAACCCTATCATCAAGATTAACAGGACTATGATATATATCCTAGATGGGAATGAGCTTCCTGGAACTGTTCAGAGGCACTCCTGGCGCTCAAGGCACTATCCCAATGCCTCAAGGGACCTCAGGCAAGGTGCCATTGGAAAGGTGCTCACATTTTGCACCTAGGCACTAAGGCGCTAAGAAAGTTCCTTGATGAAATGTATTGTTTTCACGCTTTCTTATTTCCTCCCCTTTCTCAGCCTTATTGTTCTTACTCACTTACTACCTTGGGTCTAAGCATGCCACGCTTTCATCCTTTTATTTTTTATTTTTTATTTTTTATTTTTTATTTTTTCCGTTTTCTTTTTCTTTTGATCTTTCACTCGCATTCATTGGTTCATGTTTCTCAACTTTCCTCCACTTTGCCAAGAAAATTACATGTTAAAATCTACGCAGTCAAAAATCCAAAATAAAGTCTTAAACTTCACTTTGTAACTAGATTGAAATATATAATGTGTATTTTTTTTTTCCAAATGGCACTTTGTTAATGTTTGGGAGGGAACTCAATTTGTGTGAATGGTAACACTTACAAAGAATTGAGACATGTTGTAAAAGGTTTTGCTAATAGTAATGGTATATAACTTAATATTTTGAAGTTATAGTGGACACCTTTTTATGTGAGTTAGTTAAGCCTTTCCTACATTTCTTTTTGCAAACTAAATACTTTCTAAAATAAGCGCTTGATGTGCAAACTAAATACTTCCTAAAATAAGCGCTTGATGTCAGGCAAGTGCCTGTCATGGCACCTAGCGGCTCAGGTGGCATTAAGGGCACCTATCAACTTTAACAACACTGCTTCCAAGCCACATTACCAAAGTGCCCTTCCAGTCACTTGATCCCAAGAAGTGACTTTATCAAGAGAAAGAAGATTTAGATAACAAAGTTGTGATAATCGTATTTAAAATCTACACAAAGGATAGCCAGAAAGAGATAATTGTATGAAAGGAAGCCCATTATTTGCAGAAACTTATAAGCATGGAAGGATAAAAAATCTTATGATTCTTCAAATATAATTTTAATGAAATAAAAAGTAGAAGAGCACATACTTCCTTGAAAAAGCAGTGCGCAAATTCTCCTCCAAGTGCTTAACAGAGCAGAAGGAACTTTTTCCCTTGTGATGACCGTTTGCGACAATACGTCTTCTTTCGTTAGTAGAAATGTCATTAGGCCGTTTAGAAGGCAATTGCCCAGGCTTTTCCATTCCAGTCTCGGAAGTCTGCCCTTTCTGTCTAGTGTTACCGTGGTCACAACGGCCCAAATGCGATAGTTCCTTACTGAATGCACCAATTATCCTACTACCAGTCTGCAGATTATGACATGATAATGATCAATAAGATACATGTACTCACTCAAAAAGCTCTCACAAAGATCATGCAAACAACATACGTCTTCCAATTTTTCACGAAAACGTGAGGCAAATGAAGGCTTTGGATGGTTTTGACCTGAGAGAGCTTGTTGCTTGTGGCCATCAGAAATGCCTGCATAAGAGAAATTGTGCCATGGGTTGTTTTCTCAGCACAACAGGACAGAGAATTATATAATCCATTATCAATACTCCAGGATTATAATGATCATCTACACAAAGACAATGAGGCAACATAATGTATTCGATGCTAGTCCACTTCAATTTGTCCTTAATGTTTCATTATTTAAGTAAAAATACTCTTAGTTGAAAAATAAATAAATAAATAAATCACAACAAAGTAAGTTACGAGAACATTCACACTAATGCCAATTGAAAAGAAGATGCATAAGAGATTTTAGTTTTGAAGTTCAAAATCTTCATTGGCAGAAGAAATGAAGACCTCAAAGCCATTCAATACCAAGTTGGGAGGAGCTTAGTCCTTTTCTTTACCAAATTTTCATGAGGGCCCTCTACTACAATGAATTCTTCTTTCAAGGGTCTTTCTGTTTTCGGTTATACTAGGTAGTTAGCATCAGTCGAATTGTTAGGCTATAGTGAATGACCAATATAAACTGAATCATTCATCAACATGGTATTACCCTGGCTTTTTCATTTAAAAAGAGATTAATCTACAGGATTTAAAACCTTCGGGTCATACAGGATTTTATTATGCAGTCCTGGAAATTAATCTCTTCATACAATGTTTAGACATTCTATTTTCAAGAATATTCTTCACTTTGATCACATTCTTGTTGCTGATGCATCGCCCATCAACAATAATCACAAATTTTGCACCTTTATATTCCTGTCAATCTTTGTCCTTTTTATGTAAGCATAACACCAATGATACTAAATGCAGCAGCTACATTAATAATTTCATTCAACAAACCCACTAAAATTCAACTAACTCCTACATTCTCCATATAAAATGGGTCTTTCTGCTATCATTTCCTATACAATATCTGCATTCATCAAGCAATCTGTTTCTATACAGTGTGCATCACGGCTTTTGATGTAAAAGAAATTATATTAGAATAAGAATATATAAAAGCACCAAGGAGAAATCATCAGGAAAAAAAAAATCAAAACAAGAACAGAAAGGAGAACTATTCTCCAAACCCCCCTCAACACAGGGCCCTCTACTATAGACCCAAAAAAAAAACCCCCAAAAACACAACAACAACACCACCACCACCACCACAATTTAAACCCAAAAAAGATAAGATCAAAAAATCATAGGACATTTAGCATCCCACTTTTTTCCAAAACTCCATGTCTGCTCATCTCCAATTAAAGCCCTGCAATCTGCCTGAGCTACCTCATAACAAAGCTCTGAAATGACCTCACCTTCCTTCAGCTTTTTTTTTTTTCCTGTTCTTCTGGTTACACAAACTAGAGGATCGGGTTGACTTCTAATGGAGCAACGCTAAGTTCAAACAATCTCAAGTCCAATTTACTAAAAAGAGTCTATTCCCGACTTTCCTTGCTTGTTATTCTCTCAAGCAACACCTATGCATGGTTTCCCTAAAATTGAATCATTCTGAGCATCATTCCAAAACTTCTGACCCAAAAAAGAGTCAGCTAACTAGATCTCATCAATCGAACCCTTGACATCTGAGTCACTTGGAGTATCATCATGAAGCTCCTCATTTTCCTCCAAATACATTTCATTCTCAGGCCGCATAAAACTCTGTAATTCATCCTCTGAATCACTAACCAAACCAGCATTTGGAACCCTCACAAACTCAGGCTCAGACACATTATGCGGACTGAACAATGCATTTCTCTGATTCAACTGTCAGTTATGCAGAGGGTATTGCTCTACCCTTACCAACAAACTCGATTGGTTCTCAACTCCCTTCTGGGACCCACTCTGCACAAACCCTCTTATGTTCTAACATTTGAAGCAGAGATAATTTTTTTCCTTCTCCATGAAGACTGAACTGGATGAACAATAGAGGTGTAGGTCAGCTTTTTCTCCTTGAATGAATTCACAGTATCTTGTTGAACCCTTCTAGAACTATCACCCCCACATGCAGCATCAACATTCTGAAATTTCTGACCTAAAATTGATTCATTCAATTGAATTTTTCTCAGTCAAATCCTCATCATCTATCTCCTTTGGAAATTCATCCCCCAACTCTCTCATTTCCTCCAAAGGCAAGCCATCATCATCCCTGATCTTCTCAGCACCATGAACTCCCTCAATTTCAAGCTCAGAATCTGCAGTGAAACCCAGCATCAAAAGGTCCAACAGCATCTTTCAACTTGCCATCTGAACTGCAGCTTTATCTGAAATTTTAGATGACTATTTTGACACAAATTCCTTGATTGCATCACCTGTAGGAGATGAACCATAAGCTTCAGCTGTTGGTGCTGGTGGAAATATACATCCTTGACTGAAGATCAAGTTTTATCAAAGAAGCTTCTTTTGGGCTCAATTAAGGTATGGTAAGCTGAACCAACACTTTCTTCGCATTAAGAATGCTTGATGAAGCTATTCTACAAGCTTTGATGGTCGGTGGTGGCAGATTCCAAACAATCACAGATGAAGGCCCCTTGTTCAACCTATCGGGAATATTTGCATACCCATTGAATCTTATTTCACCCGTTGGGCCATGACCCAAACGGGTTTCATTAACCACAATGAACCAGGACAGAACCATATTCCTCTTTCAACCACAAATCCCATATTCCTCTTCAAGCCTATAATGCCAATTTCACAACCATCACCCTCCTTGTGTCCATAATCTCCTTTTGAACAAGTGACTCTCATAAGTACCTAAAAGCAAGGACAGATCCAAGTTCTGTGTGTGTGGTTTTCTTTTTTTTTTTTGGGGGGGGGGGGGGAAGGGAGGAGGGAGGGAGGGAGAGAGAGAGAGACTCCCGAATATATGTGAACCTGCTTGTAGAGATGATAACCATATAAGCCTCATTTGGATTGCACATTCCAGAACCAAGGGATGGGAAATGAAAACCAATTGATTCCATTTCCCATGTTTGCAGATGTCACAAAACTTTTGGGGGTGAAAATGGTAAGGAATTGTTTAGACCACAGCACATTTTACAAGAACTACCAAACTAGATGAGAATCAGGCGGAGTGAGCTTTAGGAATAAAAATGATAACAAAAAGGAACACAAAAAGAAACACACTACAAAGCCTATCACCTCTCTCTTTTTCCACTTATTGGTCTGCTAAGCTCTTCTCCCCTCCCAGTGAATAACAGGGCAAAACTTTGATTCTCCAACAATTTAAGAACTCCGCTCTCTCTCAACTCCACAAAGATAGAGACTGACATTAATGTAAGATTGTTTGGTCTAACTAAGGTGGCAAGAACTATGGATATGCTGTTATCACTTGCTTCTTCAATTTACAAGTTCATCATCTCACTTACTGTTTATAGGGCTATAAAACTTGTTAATAGAACTGAATCTGATAATGTTGAACTCATAAAATACTTCTGGAAGAATCTTATTAACATTAACTACAATTCTAATAAGGACTTTCAGAAAAAATCTTACAGTTACTGCATTAGAACTGCCAATTTTGTAAATCAACAGTAATAATAAAAGATTCTTACCAGAAGAGCTTGAGTTCTTGGATTGCCTGGGTTTTTTGTCTCCATTGTTCTCCTGCTAGATGCATAGCATTAAGCAAGAAGAACAAGATCAGAATTTATTAAGGAAAGCAGCAAACAATAGTCAATCATAGATTTAATTTTTTTGGTAAGAGAGGAAGATATCATTAACTGCAAAAAACAAAATGAGCACCAACAAGGGGCAAAACCTTTAAAAGGATCAAAAAGATCTACAAATTAGCTACCGTGCCCAAAGAGGCGAAAATTTTAATAAAACCAAGAGCAAAGGGATTAAGAAAGCTATCATCGAAGCTGCACAAGGATCTCTCAATCTCATCAAAAAATTCATGGATTCTGCTCCTACCAGATGAACCAAATAGCTCTGGGAGCACCCTATTATCCCTCCTTGCTGCACAAATCCTCAAGCCGCTTCCAGCCCAAATCTCAATTTGCACCATCTTTTAAGTGGCCAATGGATTTGCAGCATAGAGAACACCTTTTCCCACACTAACAGATACAAGTGCAGTGAAGAATTGAGTGATAAATGGACTCGTGCTCTCTCTTACACATTGCGCACCTATTAGCCACACAAAAGCCCCAGGCTTGTGTTAAAATCCTTCCCCATAAGTTTATTATTATATACTGAACCAATAGATAAAACCCTTACTCAAGCCTCCTGTAAGTTCACTACAGTTCTTGCACACACACCATGCTCACTGATGTGCATTGTCCATTCTCAAGCATGAGCACCTACACAAGAAGCATTTTCGGGATCCCGATGTGATACAGATTTTATTTCTTTTCCACACTTTGCCCACATCCTTTTTTAAGTGGATCAGACTGGTGTAATGTCTTAATTGATTAACGATAATAGTGAAAGAACTTGAAGGATTTGATAACATGGAAGCATAAACTTCTTAAGTTCAATGTCCAAAAATGCAGAAAAGCACTTCTATGAGAAGTGGACAAGAAGAAATGAAAAACCCAACAAATGCAAAGTTAACTTGAGAAAGGTTTTCCAATCTTCCCATAGGTCCTCTACAACACTTGGCAATATTCCTAGATGGAACACCATATATAAGCAGTCAAGACTTTTCCATTGAATGAGAAACAATAACTCATAGAAAATTGTATTCACTTTATCAAATCATGAACAAAATACAATAAACATGGCTGCACAACTCCATTAGAAACATTGTCTTCATTAATACCAAAATGTCTATATTTAGAATTTCTACTGAATTTTTGGCAAAACAAAAGGTCTTCATTCAAGTTGAAAAAATATTTCTAGAGGTTCCACAAGAAATCCAAAGCAAAGTACATCATAGAGCAAGAAACAGCAGAGAAGTAAACCTTACTGATACTTTTAGTCTGTTCGGTTAAAACTCCTCTAAAATCCATACCACTAAGCATGGGTTGGCTCTAATGTTCATTAAAGATGACAAAATGTCTACTTCAAAGTACCCAAGAAACAAGTGAATTTGAAAACATATGGTTCCAAGATACACTACAGCCATACGGAAAAAATAAATGAATAAAAAAAATACATGAGAAGAAAATAACAAAACAAAACATAAAAAAAAATTAAATAATCAATATTAGTTCAGTTAAGATTTGGACTTATTCCATAAATATTATAAAACAAAAGATACCATCACGATAAGGAAAAGCACAGAAGAAAAACCGATTCCATAAATATTCCAGAAATGAGGAATAGTGTCATTCCTAAATAATCAATATCAGTCAATGTAAGAAAACTGTGATATTCCTATTTAGGAATTAAACCTCCACATATAATTTTGTGAAACAATACTTTCCTGTTATCATTGCACATTTTCCTAGTCTACAATATTTCATTACCAATCCCATTGCCAAGTTTGTAGACAAAGCGGACTCGGAATTGTCTTTCCTTCCATAGAAATCATGAGCTTTAGATATCCCAATTTGTCCAAATTCCCAACAATTTTCAATCTCGAAAGAGATAAAATAATATCAAATATCAAATATCAAATACTTTGCATCCAACTCGTAGCTTTCTCTTTCTTTGCAAGTGATTTATACTTTCAGATTTTCTGAATTCTCAAATATTTTCCAGTTCTGCAAGATGTCCTTGCTCTAACTGTAACATTACCTTTCCACAAAAAAATAAAAATAAAAAATAAAAAGTAAATTCCTCAGCCCCTTTTTTCTTGGTCAGAGAGGGTGCTGGGAAGTTCTTGACAAACTCTTCTCCGTGATCTTTTTATCACCGTCCATGTAATTAACTTCTACATCCATGTGATGACTCCTTTGAAAGTTCATTCCTTGAATAACATCAGATTCTAAATTTAGATCCCAGTTAAATGACATATTGACTTTCATCAAATAACATGTAAAACACGGGGTGTCGGTGCCCTTATACTCACACACAAATTTGCAATTTCCTAGAACACAAAATTATAACCAGATTTCCCATATCGCATTTCTGGACTTCCAACAGAAAGAAAACACAGAAAAAATTTATCTGGTACTTGGCAAGGATAGCTAAAAACCATGGCATCAACTTCTTAACACTCACAGTCAACTCCATGGCATGTGAAAAGAAATGCATTATTGAATATCAAAGTTCAACACTCATTATGCAAGCCAAAAACGTAGAATATGACATCTAAAATAGATCTCGACCATATTACCAATCCAATATAGAACATCATATTTTATTATAATTTTCAGTACATAGTAGGAGCTCCACATCACCAGCCAAATTCAGGTGAGATTGACAAGGATGGTAATTTTAGCATGCAATCCCATTTCAAATGTTAATTAATTCATTAACTGAATAATTTCAATGTAATGTTTCTGGGTCCATCAAAAGTTACATTATTCGGCAGAATCTAACCAATAGATTCTTTCTTATGAGGAATATCTTGTAACAAGGGATGTGATGATTATCAAAAACTTTTCTTTACCTAAAACATTGGCTAAATTATTCATTTTCCAGTGGCATAAGATGAACTATATCAATTCAAACATTAATTTTATAACAAGTATAATGTTACTCTTTCTAAGCAGAAAGAGACTGAGAAATAAAGTTTTATGTTTGTTAAATAACTGTCATTCCAGTTACTTTATATCTTGACTCTCCCCCTCACGTCTAGGCCCGTGACGACCAATAAGTGGCTTTCAAGCACTTGATAGTAATTGTGCTCAAAGAGGCCTGACAAATTTTGGTCCTATGTTTCACAATGATCACGTGTTTTCCTAATTTCGCAGATTAGAATAATCATTCCATGATTCTCAAACTGAGGTAACATTCAAAACCCTAATTCAATTAAGAAACAAAACCCTAAAACATCAAATGCACATTAACCCTAAAGTCAGTGCCACTCATTAATTCTCAAGCAATCAAACAATATGGAGAAAAAATTGAAAATAATAATAAAAAAATGGATACATTACCATTCTAACAAGCTTTCGGCGTTCGTGTTCGCTTTCGTATAAATCGATCTGGGCCTTGAGTTTAGCACCCTTATCGGGCAATTTAGAAGCGAGCCTCTCAAGGATCGACTTGTTCCTGGAAATCCTCTGGTTAAGTTCATGGTCTGACAATCGGTCGATCATCTCTCGCTGCTCGTCGTCCATTTCAGACTTTTGACCTTGCTTGGGGCTTTCTTCGCGGTGATGATTGGTGGGCACGACGACAAGCTCAGGCACAGGATCCGCTTCATCGTCACTGGCAAAAAGCTTTTCCAAGTCCAGCTTTGTTGGCCGTTTCTTCACTTCTTCCACTTCCATGGACTTCCCTCAACAAATGCGCCGATCAACTGCGAACCAGACTTCTTGATCACTCTCTCTCCCCCCCCCCCCTCTCTTCTCCACTGAGATTTGGGGGCTTCTTCTGAAAAGAGAAAATGATGACACTGTTGATGTCGCTGTAAATGAATAAATGAATAAATATGTAATAAGATAACCGGGATTTCCTTTTTTTAATTATATTTGTGGTCCCGCACCTTTTATCTATTTTCGTTTCTAATTTTTTTTTAAATTTATTTATTAATTCTTAATGATATAAATTTTATTTTAATTTAAATTTTATAACAAAATTACTAATAAATTATATGCTTTATTTTTAAATAAGCCATGCTATCTAATAAATTAAATTATTAAAATTTTATATTAATTTATCTTTGAATTAAAAAAATTATTTTGGTTATTTTGATTATTTTGATCTTAAATGTTATGTCATGCTTAAATTTAAATTTAGTAATCGAAGTAAATTCATCTGTCCTTCTGTCCTTCTGTCCTTCTCTACCAAATGCATCAAAAGTCTGAGGTATGATGGCTTTAAAATTTTGGGACAAGGTATGTGACCCCTTTTCATTTCGAAAATATAAGAGAGTATCGAATTTTTGTTTAATATTTTTTGTATATATTAGTTTATAAAAGATAAATTATAATAAAATTAACGAGTTTGGAGATTTTAAGAAAAAAATGATATCAATTGAATTATAATTTATCGATTTGTTAATCTCTTAACTAATTGATTTTTAATTAATCATCAAAATGCTAAAATGGGTCATTATAATAAAACTCTTTTACGTTGAATAATCGAGTACTCTATCTCGAGATCTCGAGTTCAAGCTTTCTATCCCGAAATCTCGAGTTCAAACTCTTGGAATAACAAAAAATGATTTGAAAGAGTCAACCCATAAAATGAACTCTACAATACTCGAACTGAATTAATCAGATAAAACTCAAATACCGATAAAACAAAAAAATGATGGATCATTATATGTCATTAATAATAATTGTTACATGTGCAAATTTTTGCTTATTTTTACAATTTTATGGTATTCTATTATACAATATTTTTAGTAGTTCCAAAGATAAATACATTAAATACAAAAAAAAAAAACAGATTTAACAATAGAGACAAAGTTAAAAGGTAATATAGAGAACAACTATTTCTTTTTAAACATAGTATATGATTTAATTAACACTAAAATATATCATTAATTTGTAATTTTGCTATGAGTCAAAATTATAATCAATTTTATATTTTTAAAATTTGAATATAAAAAGTCTTTTATGTTTGGATAACATAATATGATCTGACCTAAATAATAAATTGAACAATAAAATTATGTTAATGTTAATATTGGAGTAATATGATTTAGTTAATAATAAAATATATTGTTTATTAATAATTTTGAAATACGAATGAAATTATAATTAAATATATATGTTTAAAATTTAATAGAAAAATATTTTTTTATTCTTTGTTTTGAACTCATTTTGAAAATGGTAAAAGCCTTATGGATGTGCATATGCTTATCTTTTTTTTTTTTTTTTTTGTCTTTTCCTTATTTTATGTACATGACTAAACGTAACTAAATATAGACCCTCTCTACAAACTTTTATCCATAATAGGTTGGTCCACTCGAAAAATTAAAATAAAATAAGACAAATCGAAAATTTTGTTGTAAAGAATCATTGTCATGATACTAATTTTAGTTTTTTATTAAAAAAAATAATTTTTATTTGTAAAACTTATACAAAAATAAAGTTTTTATCATACTAAATGTAAATTGAGATAAATTATAATTTCTGAAACACATCTCAAAATTAATATCTTGTATAGATAAATATAGTTCGATAGTCGATAGATTCGATAACTTTTTCTTTTTAACAAAACAAGTTCATATTTTGATGATAATTCTAATTTATTTAGTAATATTATATTTTATTTATTGTAAAATGGAATATGAGTTTAATTCTCAACTCACTAATTTGAGGGTTTCTATAAATACCCTATGAGATTTTCAATATCAGTATGTTCACATCTTCGGAAACTCTGATGCTGATGATTTGGATAATCCGGTAATTTGGAAAGACTGAACCTTATAAATTAAAAAAAAAATGATCACTGTATTGAAAAATAAATAGAAAATATATTTATTTTTTAGATTTGATTTTCTTATTTCTAAGATTTCTGAAAATATTAGATTTGTTGGAAAACTCTTTATTTCCATTAATGCCCACCATGGGTAATTTAATATAAAAAATTTTAATCTTCATAGTCTCCGATAATGACATTTCCCAAAAAATCTTAAAAAATGCTACTTTGCTCATTTTTCTCTATTTTAGAGATTATTTTTCTATATGAAAAAAATTCAAGAAAAAAAGAAAAAATTTATTCTTTGGATTTTTATTTTCTAAATTCTAAAATTTTTCAACAAAAAAACACGACGAAAATACAATAAAAAAGGAATAAAGTGGAAAAAATTTACTAATTTGTATAAAGTAATACTAATGAGTTGGACTATCTGTATTAGATATGATATTAATTTTAGGCTTGTTTAAGGGAATTTAATTTTTCTGATTAAATGATTCTTACTAAATAAAAAAGGAAAAAAACTAATATAATACAAATTTTTTCATGACTTTTATCATTTTTTAAAAAAGAAGATGTTATTGTGTATGATACTATGAATGATCTTCAAGACATATAAGAGTGAGATTCGAAAATCATAAATTTCATCGCTCCAAACACAAGAAGGAGAGCGTGAGAAATTTGGTAGAAACCAAATAAAATTGTGTAATATATGATGAAATTGGAATTTATTCATTAAAAATTATATCTAAATTGAATTTTTTTAATTTAAATTATTATTACAAGACCGTTAATTTTTTAATAAAATTATCTTATTTTGGTGGATTATGAAACAGGTTAGGTGCCAACTTTAAATATTTTATCAAATTATTCACTTTTAATTAAAATGATTTACTCCGAACATTATAATTTACTAATTCCACTCCATCGTCCCATTTCATAATATTTATTTTATTAGGCAAATGCTAATATATTCTTTCATGAATTTTACTCATTTGGCAACTTTGAGCCGGACCAAAAAATAAACTTTCGCTTACATTAAAAACAAATAAATAAACTATGAATTATAATATTATTATCAAATAAAAATAGAAAGTACAAGGTAATAACTAAAAAACAGGGACCCACGGTGGAAGAGCCACGTGGATTTATTTTAAAAAAAGCCATGTCAATTTTCAATTTTTACTTTATTTTTTAAAAATTTTTTAACAATGCTGGGGATATTTAATTGAAAATGTAATATTCGAAAAAGAGAAAAAGGAAGTACTTTTGGAAAGAACTCGCTTCCCCCTTAATCAGCCAATAACATAACAACACGTGTCCAAATTCCTCAAATTCCCACTCTCGATGAACGCTCTCTCTCTTATTCCATACCTCAACGCGGCCCACGGTCCCGCCTTCCGCTCTCTCTCCCCCTCTCCCTCTCTCTGGGGCACAACCTAGAGAACAACTGCGCAATCAAGTCTCGACTTTAAGTACACGGTTCAAATACCTAAACAAAGATCTTTCTCTCTCTCTCTCTCTAATGGCGGAAACACCGTCATCTCCTTCGACACAGGATCGGATCGACACTCAGCCCAAAACCGAATCAGAAGCCCTAGCTCTCCAATCGAATCAAATGGACTCCTCTTCGTCAACAACAACGACGCCAAGTACACCAGCAGTCCCTGTAAACCCTAATCAAACCTCAAATCTAATCTCTCCGCCGACCCTAATCCCATCCTTCACCCCTGCCGCGGTTGTGACTCCTCCGTCGGCGCTCTCGTTCCGTCCTCCTGTCGTCCCGCCCCAACCGCAATTCTCTCCGCTCCCAAACCCTAGCCTGCCCAATTTTTTAAACCCTAATGTTCAAAACCCTAACCCCAGCTTGCAAGTTCAGCCTCCTGGCGTACTAGCGCCTCCTCCGCCGGGTATGGTTCCTGGATCGGTTTCGGGTCTTGTTCCGGCTTCTGGGGTTTATCAATCTCAAGTGCCACCGGCTGTTCGACCGCCGTATGCGCCGACGCCGAATGGATTCACGCCTGCATCCATAGCTGCTCCGCAGGGAGCGATGCCTCCGCCTGGTGGGTCATATTTCTCTTTTCTATTGAAAGTCTTATATAACGCATGCTCAATTATATCTTCGTCTGTTCATAATTTTCTGGCAAATAGTTTTGAGCTTTAAACTTTGAGTTCTTGATTTTGTTTTGATGTATGGATTACAGCTAGCGCAAGTTTGGTGCTATGGGAAAAGGATAGAGGGTAGATGACACAATTTTTTTTTTTTTTTTGGCTGTTAAAATGCGTCCTGAAGCTACAAATTGGTTACAGGTTAGGTGACATAAAACCTCTTTTTTATAAAAGAATTGCTTTTGAGTATCCTGCACTGATCCTCAAAATGAAAAAAAAGGGGGAAAGAATAGCCCCTCAAGGGCTTGACATCACCTAAGGCCAAGGCTTTTCCAAAGGAAAAGGAAAAATTCGAGGGATGCTAACATAAAACTATGTTTTGGGATTTACCTCTCCATCGTTTCCACTTGTACCCAACGAGTTCATTGTTGTCAATTGCTTAAATGAGCTCTGAATTAGTGTTCCGGGGTGCTTTGATACATTATTAGAACTTCATAATTTTCAATGTCTGGTTAAAATGCCAATTTGTAACCTGAAAAAGATAGTGCAAATGGGGAGGAGGAGCCTTGTGTATATCTGTATTTGCATATGCTATTTATTTGAGAGTTAAATTATTTGTAAATTGGGTTTTGTGTTAGTGTAGATTACTAATTTTATCGTGTAAGGAAGTGTTTTTAAAAGAGGTTAAGAGAGATTGTCAAAGTAAGTGTTGTCTAGAGAAGGGAAATCGATGACAGGATGTTTTTTCCTACAGTGTCTTGATTATGGTGAGAAAGGTCCGAAGGCTTCATATTGCAGTTCTTAAAAGACCTCTCCACTACAACTCGTGTTTTGGTATGCATATATTTGCTTAATTTCCTTGATGTTGTTGCTATAGAATTTCTTTTGGTGGATAATATACTTTAGTTTTATATGCTTAAACATCATTAGAATCAGAATTCCAAAATCAAATTGTTCCATATGTTTTACAAAATTATTTTTGCCATCGATTTTCTCCTGATGGATGGTTGGCTGAGTCATCTTTGTTTACCGGGTCGCTTATGGTAGTTATAAGGGCATTTTCTTTTCATGGTTTCTTGAGTTGCCGGCTGCAGACCTTGTTAGCGACTGAGTGCTCATTGCCCTTTTATTCAAGGTATCATAGTTTTTTCAGACCCTCTCTCTCTCTCTCTCTCTTTCTTTTTCTCTCTCCTCCCCCTCCCATCTCTGGTTTTCTAGCTCTGTGATTGCTGTTGAATGCATTTTCTTGCTATAACGTTTAAGATTGTGAAAAAGTAGAACCTTTGGCGGCATTGTTGATGCCTTCAGTATGAGTGGGACATTGAAAATCTCTTGCTATTCGATTTCCAAATTAAATTTTGTTGAATGGGATAGCCTGAGAGGCCTAACACTTGGCAAGTTGATCATAAGGTAAGACCACTCTCTGTATTTTTGATTTATGAACACCATAGCATTTCTTCATGTTCCTTCAGGTTATATATTCAGCTGGTGATAGTTGCCATTCCTGTGCTGCCATCTCTAATATGCTTGTTGTGGTAACAACAATTAATTGAGAATGCTTTTTACTCGTTTTAATATGTATGCATTTGTTATCTTATGGTGAAGTGTTTCAAAATCCTGATCCAGTATGTAAATAAATCTATTCTAAAAAATTTGCATAGAATTTGCTTTGTATTTTTCCAGGTATTTTGCGCTATCCCCCTCCATATGCAACTATGGTTCGTCCTGTATTTCCTCCACGCCCCCCAGGAGCAATTGGTGTGCTGCCCCTCACCCGGCCTCCTATTCTTGGGATTCGTCCTATTGTCCCCCTTGTTAGACCAGCTATGGTTCCACCTGTTACACCTGCAGAGAAACCGCAAACAACAGTTTATGTTGGCAAGATAGCAGTCACGGTGGAAAATGATTTCATGCTCTCTATCCTCAAGGTAATATTTCCTTTTAATCTGCTTGGACTTTCTGAGACAGCTATCTTAAGCCTAACATTGAGGTCTTGATCCATTTGAAGCTTTGTGGGCCTCTGAAGAGTTGGAAACGTGCTCAAGATCCCTCCAGTGGAACTCCAAGAGCCTTTGGATTCTGTGAATTTGAGTCTGCAGAAGGGGTTCTTCGCGCGTTACGCTTATTGGCTAAAGTTACCATCGATGGACAGCAGATCATGGTATGTTTAGGATGAAAAAATTCTTTAGCCTATGCAATTGAATCTACTTCTTCTATTTCCGTATATGGTGATTTTCACTATATGTTTACCCTGTTACTAAGGTTTTATGCAGAACATTGGATTACATTTTAGAAAGTTGAAATTAAAACTTAGTTTTGGTTTTCAATGTTTTTTGCTCGATTTTCATGGTTTGAGGTGTAGACACTGCGCAAGGCTGGCCTATGGTATCTGTGGCAGTTTATTTCATACATATCTTTATCTCATGTTTCCTTTGCTCTACACGCACTCGGTACTAGTTCTGATACAAAGTTTTAATTTGAATTGAAAGTGTAGAAGCTGATGACCATGTCTTCAAGTGCTTCTGGCGGGGGATTTTCTTAAATCACGTTCAGGCTTTACTCGGTTCCACTTATGTTTGATAGGACTCTGTTGCTATCTGTTTTTCCTTGTCATTTTGATTTAGAAGAACAATTAGCTTCTCATGGTAACATTTTTCCAAATTAAAATCCTCCAATCCTGCTTTCCAAAATTGACATGTAATGATGCTTTTCCCTCTCTTTTAACAATGCATTCCTATTGCTCTCTGGCACCATCCTGTATTCATCTTCTGATGAACTCGATGCTGATCATTGTTACTAAAGGGACTGGGACTGGGTGCTTTTTATGAAATTTGCTTTGATATTATTAAAATGAGTGCCTAGATTGCCTCTGGTCTAGACTACATAGACTACATAGACTCTTGTTGGGAGAATAAACGAAAGTTTGGTTAATTTCTGAGGGTATTTAACGACAGAATACCACAATCCCTTTCTTAAAAGAGAAACCATCATCTGACAATTTGTATGGATTTCACTTTGGTAGGTTAAGCTTCCTGGATTTGCGCTTGTATATTCCATCTACGTATATGGGTTTGTAGTATTTGGTGATAGTTCTATGGTGATAATCCTGTATGATACTGCTGCCGTTTTTATCCCAATCTTTTTATCTTTTCCCTCTGAATAATGTCAAACGTTTTTGTGATTATGTGAACTCTATCCTGCTTGGTGTGCTTATGCTCACTGTTTATCTTTTCATGCAATCCGATCATGTTTTTGATAGTATAGTTATTAATTTTAAGCAAAATTTCCTCCGCTTGATGTCAATTTACAATCTATGAAAATCTGATGTTCTTTCAGATAAATGTTGATCAAGCGACAAAGAAATACCTTGAGAGATATGTTGAAAAGAAAACCAAAGAGAAGAATGACAAAGAGAGTGAAACCGAAAAGAAAGAAAAAGATAACGGTGCACCAGGGGTTGAGAAAAATGAACCCTCAAAGCCCCAAGCGGAGGACTCAGAGAAAGATGGGAATGACTTGGGCAGGAAAGTGGATAATGACACTGCCAACTTTGGAATTGTAACTGATGAAGACAGAGATGCTGATCGTGAAGCTCTGGAGAAACTTACAAATATGATTGAGGAGAGGTTAAAAACTAAACCTTTACCTCCACCACCGCCACCACCACAATCTGCTGCTGATGGTTCTGGAAACTTGAAATCAGAAGTGCCCACAGAGTCAAGGGATGGGGACTCTGATGTTGACATAACAAGAAATGGTGAGTTTACTACATGAATTAGAGACATCATTTTTTTTCCAAGTAAAAACGTATCATGCTTCTTGGTTCTTGAGTTGCATGGGCACAATTAGGGTAAGGGTGTTGTCTTGGAGCACTCGCTGTGCTCTCATCAGCAGTATCAGGAACAACTTCCAGATGCAGGAAACTTGTACTATTTGTGATGATAATTTATTTGTTTGTTATTAGTATTTGCTTGAAGGCTTTAATAATGAATCTAAATGTTGTTTCTCCTGAATAATTTATTTGCAGATGGAGTGGATGGTAAGAATGATGATGAGACCACCAGTGAAAATAGAACTTCAAGTGAGCATGATAAGCCTGACACAAGCTCTCCTGATAGGAGTAAAAGGTATGATAGAAGGAGCAAAGAGAGGGACCGACAACGAGATCTAAAAAGGGAAAAGGAACGTGAACTTGAAAGATATGAGAGAGAAAGGGAGCGAGAACGAGTAAGGAAAGAGAAGGAGAGAGAACTGAAGATTCGTGAAGCTGAGCGCTTGTACAAGGAACGTGTTAAAGAGTGGGAGGCTAGAGAAAGAGATAAGGAGTATCAGCGGGAGCATGAGAAGAAGAGGGAGAAAGAAAGAGAACGTGAAAGAAAGAGAGATATAATGGATCAAGAGGATGAAAGTGATGATGATGATACAAGAAGGAGGAGACGTCGGAGTAGTGTGTCAGAGGAGAAGCGAAAGAAAAGGCTTAGGGAGAAGGAGGATGACTTGGCTGACAGATTAAAAGAGGAGAAAGAGATAGCAGAGGCCAAGAGAAGGGCCATTGAGAAACAGCAAGAGCAACAAGAGAAAGATGCATTGAGGCTTCTTTCTGGTAATATTTCCAATGGAACTGAAAGAAATGAGTCACTTGAGGAAAAGGACTTGGAGACAAAATCCAAGGTGGCTGACCAGATTTCTGAAGCTGAATCTGGTAAAAAAAACCATATGGGTATACACCTATATCCTCCCCCCCCCCCGGGTCACACACACAACAAAATGCTGAAGAAAGAAAACCAACTCAGTTTTGGGCCTTCGGTGCTGTTTACTGATCGTGTTTGACTTGCATCTTGCAGGTGGCGGCATGCAAAATGGCACTAGTGATGACTTGACGATGGCATCTGTTGACGTTTCAGATGCACGGCAGAGTAACAACATCCCTGCGAAGAAGTTGGGTTTTGGCCTTGTTGGTTCAGGAAAACGTGCTGCTGTGCATTCTGTTTTTAATGATGATGAGGATGAGGATGCTCAGAAGGATAAAAAGATGAGGCCTCTGGTCCCTATTGATTACTCAACTGAGGAACTGCAGGCTGTCCAAGCTACAAATTCTGGGACAACACCACCAAATTTGGCCGCCGCGGCTGAATATGCTAAACGCATCTCTAATCCCAATATCAAAGAAGATAAGCCTGATGCGGAGAAGGAAAGAACCAGACGTTCTCATGACAGGTCGATCCATCGGGATCGAGACAGGAATGCTGAGGATGCCAACCGTGTCACAGATGACAACAGAGAGAAGAACCTTGATGGGGACAGAGATCGAGAACACAGACAAGATAAGCTGAAGACAACAGATAATAAGAAGCTTTTGGATGCAAAACAATTGATTGATATGATCCCAAAGACCAAGGACGAGTTATTCTCATATGAGATAAACTGGGCAGTTTATGATAAGGTAACAGCTTCATGCCTCTTGCACTTATGTCTTAATTTCTTTCTGGGATGCAAATAATTAATTATTATGATGGCCTAGATTGAAAAGATTTATGATCTGTAGGATAAATTGGGGTACGGGTGATACAATATGACAGTTATATCCTTGTCAGTCATAGCAGGGGAGCATGCCGCCTTCAGATATTCTTTCAAGGGCTTCAGTGAGCAATTGAAATGTTCCATCTTTTCTTTCTTTGGGGCGGGGCAGTTAGAGATCTTTGCTTATGAAATTGAAATAGCTTTTTTTTGTTGTGAATTAGTTATTTTCACCTTTAAAGAGGGTGTTTGGGCGCCATCTACTTTATTCTATGGCATTTTGTCCAATAAACATGTAGCATTTCTCAACTTGGATTAAAAAAATCTTGGATAGAAATGGAGAGCTTTTCATAAAGTCATTTGTAAAGTGGTGATTGCACCAGTAAATGTTGGGCACTGAATGCCATTTTTTCTTCAACCTCTTCTGGATCCTTATGGGGCCAAAGTGTATGTCATATTCCTATGACAGGAAAATGGTATTTTATGGGCTGTTAGCGGTAATGTGAAGTGTCAAACACCGTTTCATGTTGTTGACCGTCTTTTTCTGGAGATGTAGTATGTTGGAAAGAAATAAAATAAAATTAGCAATGAAGTATGGAGCCAATTTTGAATATGTTAAAATCAATTGGATGTTGTGATAGGAGATGTACTCTTCTTTTGATATGATGCATTATGCAACAATTACATGATAAATTTTGCCACTGTGTTTTAGTTAAGATATGAATTCAATCTATTATGGTTCAAGTTTTGGGGGGGGGGGGAAATCAATTTCATACAAATGACGAGCACATCTTTGATTACTTGTGATTTTATCATATATTTTGGGTAAATCTTATATCTGGTTGTTAATGGGTTGGGTTGCAAGATTTGACTTAAAGTTCCCTATAACTGAACAGCATGAGCTGCACGAGAGAATGAGACCATGGATATCAAAGAAGATCACAGAGTTTCTGGGGGAGGAAGAAAAGTCCCTGGTAGATTACATTGTGTCTAGTACGCAGGAACATGTAAAAGCTTCACAAATGTTGGAGCTGCTTCAGTCCATCTTGGATGAGGAGGCAGAGATGTTTGTGCTCAAGATGTGGAGAATGCTCATCTTCGAAATTAAGAAAGTGGAGACGGGCCTCTCAATAAGGTCTAAAACTTAAAATTGCTGCAATTCTTCAAAATCTTACTATCTCTGATATCGTAAAGGAGAATGGCTTTTATCTTTATTTTGTAATTGTTCAAAACTATTAGTGATTTTCTGTGGTGAACTCATCCTTTGTCATCTCTTTTTTGTTGGGTTCTTACCTCTTTAGGGAAGCTGTCAAATGTCGCATTGATTGCATATTTATTCTGATGTTGAGTTGTTGGGGGACAAGGCTGTTTTTTGTGTTCAACTAGGGTATTGGTGTACCAAGGTTAATAAAATCTGAGTCTTCCTTCCAGTATTCGGTGTGATCATGGTTTTTAATTTTTTACGCATCCTTAAGTTGGCGGGTAGATCTTTTATTTCCACCTACATTGTTTTCATACGTGTGCATGATAAGGTCAGCTCAGCAGAAGCAGACTCGTACAGCGAGTGAAGAAGTCCAGATATTACAGGGCTGGTCCATCTCTTTCTTCCCGTGGCTACTGACACTGATTCATAGGTCTCTCTCTCGCGAGTGAGGAAGTCCAGATATTTACAGGGCTTGTTCATCTCGTTCTTCCTGTGGGTACTGACTGATTCATGGGTCTCTGTCTCTGTCTCTGTCTCTCTCACTCTCAAACCAATTACCCCATGTTAAGGTGTCAAGCTGCTTACTGCAAAGCATACTTCCGATGCCTACTGCTCTTATTGAAATCCTCAATTACCTAGGAGACTGTTTGAAGGGTTTGCAAAGATTCGTAGCTGGTGGAGGTAGGAAATTGTCTGATTTCACAGCATCCTGCGACTACACCTCTATCTCAACCACAAGTTTGGCAGAAAATTTCCTATCTTTGTATGCTGTTCGGATGGTAGGTTATGGTGATGAACAAAATTCTGTCGAGTTCTATGGTCATGGAATCTGTGGAGTGTAAGCTGAACGTGTGGCCGTTCAGGTGCCATAGGATTAAAATGTAACAAAACAAAGTTGAAGTTCACTGGACCCAGAAAGTGTGGTCAATTCACCTCTTGCGTTGTGGTGCGAACCAAATTTACTGTTTCTAGTGCATCCACAAGCAAAAAATTCATTGAACCTTACAAATAACTCCATGTATCAGCATCAAAATTTCTTATCCAACTCCTCCAAGAGACATAGGAATCGGGGCAACTACAATTACAGTAGTCTCAAGTATCAAGAGACCACTCTCTCTGTTCATGTATCCCTTGTCGCAGTATATGATGACGTGAATGACTAGAAATTTAAAAAATATAATTTTAAATAAGAATGAGTAACGTAAAAGAATTTAAAATAGTTATTATTATTATTTAAATTTTTATGAATAATTTATTTTTATTTTTCTCTTTTTATTATTTTTATATTTTAGTGTTATTTTTTCTATTTTTATTTTTAAACTTTAATTTTATATTTTTATTATTTTTTTCCTGTCTTCTATGTCATTTGACTCCAAATTTAGGATTAAGGTTAAGTTAGTTGTATAATTGATAACAAAGTTCAGTTTCGTTTTCAACTTCATATAGCTTTGATGGCACCAGAATTGCACCTTGATTTGGTCGGTAACTTTGCCCATCCGCAAATCTCCAGGAAATTTAACAACGTTCATGTAAGACATTACAAAGAGGATCAGATAACCCAGAACCAAGCTACAACAGATCCAATAGCCAGGCCAACAACCAAGAACAAGACCATCACTATCCCAGCAGTCCCCACATGTTGCAAAGGAACCACTTTAGGTGCCAAAATCATTAAGATATTTACAAAATATCCGTGAGTTACATCCAAAAGACATGTCAGCATCGTCACCGGAATCTCTGTCCAGAATATTGATTGACCATGCAAGCACAGGTAGAAAAAGAGGATAAAACAAGAAGCTAGCCACACTGGCACCCATTGCAACCTTCTCATTTTGAAGTAAATATACTGCAGTCAGACACTTGCCAACCAGATCAAACACCTTATACCCAGTAATGAGGATGATTTGCATACCAATCCTTCAGAGTTGGCGAGTAAACATCTTCTGTTATGTATCCCGGATATATTCATAGTATAAAAACAACAACAACAACAATAACAACCACCTTATCCTTAATCCTAAAAATTGAGGTCGGCCATATATTGACAATGTTACGCCATAAATAAGGAGAACCCCAAGTCCAAACCACTCGGTCCTCCCGACAATATCGGACAAGGTTGATCTCCAAGCTGATCCGCTCATTAGGCCTTTCTCTTCTTTCTCCTCATTCACAGCCTGCACCTTCAGCACTTGATAGTGCTTTATAATTGGCAGTTTGGGTCCCGCATTGAACAAAACAACACAAACTGCCATGAACACAATGCTCACAGAGAAATAAAGAAGTGCACTACTTCTCAGGCCTTGCTCATCTTGTGAATATACAGCTTTGGTGAAGATCCTTAGAAATGAAACGAGGACCCCTGCAACCAAGATCAAGAAGAGAACTCTTAGGGCCTGTTTAGAGTCTAATGGTTTAAATGGTTTGTTTCATTATAAAATATCTAGCCAAGGAGCATAGTAGTGGCACTCTGGAATGAAACCCGTTTCCGCAAATACTAGATATGGTTACTCATGGCAAGTTTCCTGATGCCTAAGATACACACGAGGAACGGACAAAATTAAATACACAAAAACCCTAATTCCAGAATACCAAATATGGGGGTTAAATCCTCCATGCCTGGAAAGCATAACCATTCCCCTGTCCGAGACAACAAAGCCACCTCCACGGATAAACTCAAAACCCTAAAATCCCTTATAAACTCCAAACAACAAAACACATAAGCCCAAAACTTAACCCCCCCCCACCCATTGCCCAAGGAAATTCGGCCAGTAATTCAACAAAATTCGACAGTTGAGTATATATTATCCTAACTAGAAGGCACAAGCTTTCCCCCCCATTGGCTACTCAAATTTTCTCCATGTCATTTCAATATTAGTGGCAGATTCTTAAAGTTGTTTCAATCTAATCAAACTAAGACTAAAAGTTATTACCATACACTCTAAATCCAATTTTATTGGTACAAAGTGTAAGAGTGAGCGTTTGATCAAATGACAACCGAAAGATCAAAATTAAAATAATAAATTTAATTCGATCATATAATTCTTATAACTATAATCTAACCAAATAAATAAAAAATAACAATCTGGTTGACCAAATTTGATAATTAATTCGATTCAATTATTCAAATTGATCGTATTATTGAAATTTCTATAACAAATTTTTAAGTAATATTATTTTTCACTATTGTCTATTTAAATTTAATATATATGATTCATATTATATTAACGACTATAAATAAAAATTTTAAAATTTAAAATTTACTAATAATTATAATTCATCAAATATCAATTTTAAAATTTTAAAATCCAAATTTCAAACAAATTAACAAAATATGAAAATTTTAAATTAAATCTACTATATTAATAATTCATAAAATAAAAAAATAACTAACATTACATCATCCTTCACTAAAATAGTTTTTAAAATATTTTTTAAACTTTTAATTTTAATATTATATTATCTATTTTAGAATTTTTTAATACTATTATTTTTCTATTTTAACTTTTAATTATAATATTATATTAATATTTATATTAGTAAAAATTATATGAAAAATATTTATTTTTTAATTAATTTGATTAATTCGATTTAAGTAAAATAAAAATTATTAAAACAGATGACTATCTAAATAAATTAAATTAAATTTTAACTTTACCAAAAATTGAAATCAAAAACCGAATAAACCCCTTAAAATATTAAAAATGATTCTGAAAAAAAGATTTTTTTCTTTTTTTTTTTGGGTTTTAACTTAATAATGCTCAGCCCTGCACAAGTTTCATGAGGCTAGAATACACAGTAGGCTTAGATTAAGCCAATTTTTTTGAAATCCCCAAATCCGCAAAAGCAAGACCTTCAAATTCCAAAACCCGGATCATGTATTGTCCAAACTTACAAAATCACCACATATAAAACCAAACCCCTCAAAATCCAATATACCCGAATCACATTTCCTCTTTTTTTTTTTTTTTTTATTTTATTTTTAACTTTACCATCGATATCCAAAAATCTAAATAGTTCAATTCGAATATTTAGGAGACCAATTTAGAAACCAAATCTCCTAATTTCTATTTTTCCAATCTTTGAATGCGAGACTCGAAATATTAATTAAAAAAATGTAATACCTTCCCACTAAATCTACATGACATTGGTACATTTTTCTTCAACCAAATATATAACTAATCCAAAATTCAGCAAAAACTAAAAAATTTACGTACCAAAATCTTATTTCCCTACAAATAGTACTTGCAAATGACAAAATCCCCCCCAAATTCTCATATGATACCAAAACCACCGGGACTAGTTGTTAGGTTGAGCCAACCAGAGCTTGGCCCGTTTTGAAGGGCCTAGCTCGGCTCTTTTTAGAGTTAGATTGAGTTTGGATCTATTATTTAGATCTATGGCCGAGCTTAATAGTAGTAAACTTGACCTATTATAGAATCAATTAGTTTAAAATTAAATATTGTGGTGTTTTGACGTTGATTTTGTTGATCTTAATATATTATTCTTGATATAATTTTATAATTATTATTGTTAATTTTCATAATAGTATATAATTCTTAATTTGATACGGTCATATTTATTTTATGTTTAATTGTGGATGATTAATTTTTTTTTATTTTATATTTATTATATAATAAAATGGATTAAAAAATAAAAAATAAAATTTATGATTTGAGGTTGAATCTGACCCAAAACGGATCCAAGGTCCTCCTAATTTTTTTGGGTCGAGCTCAAGTTTCAATTTTTTGAATTTTCTCGAGCCTTCGGCTTGGTCTTGGGCTTGGGCTTGGGCTTGGGCTCGGGCCCATAAAATTTTAAACAACCTGAACCTGAGTTTTATAAAGTTCGACTTTGCCGTTACTACAAACCACGTTTCATGTAAACCCCTCAAAATTCCAGACCCAAAATCTCTTCAAATAACACAACACAACAAAGAAGCCCAAAATTCATTAACCTCCAGAGACCAACGCATTTCACTTCAAATAACACAAAAACACGCTGATCTCACATGCCTAAATCACAGTTCACTTCAAAACCCAAAACACAACAAACGAAAACACACAGTACCAAAAAAAAAAAAAAAAAAAAAAAACAAACGAAAACACAAAATTCAACAAATTACGGTGGAAAACCACAAATTAAATTTACCAGAAGTAGCAGTTCTAGCAACAACAGCCTGCATATGCCTCTCAGGCAACTCCCCAGCAGACGCGATAACCCCACCTTGCACCAAAGCATCTCCAGCCCCACTCAACGCTACAGCTCCAATTGTCACATAAAACCCAGAATAAAGCCCAATCTGTACCTTTACATAAACCCCGTCCATCACTGGCACAACCAACAATGAAACAACATAAGTCCCCAATCCCACATTAATCCTAACACGCGGATTCGATTTCTCCGCATAAACCACTATGAAGAGGAGGCCTATGAGAGCGACGACCATGTAGACGACGGCAAAGGTGTGGTCAACGCTGACGTCGGGGTAGATGTAGTCGAAGTAATCTACGGCTGTGATGAATGCGTTCCATGGGAGGAGTGATCCTGCTCCGAGAGCGAAGTAGATTTTGTAGGCTAAGTGAAAGGAATCTTTGGGAATGTTTTTGTCGGTTGCGAGGAGGGGCGCTGATTCTAAATCTCCGCCGGTGGCGGAGCCGACAGAGACGCCATTGCAGTTTCCGGGTTTCCCGACCGGTAAGAAATTTATTATATAACAAAATCAAATTAACTCAATCCAATGGACACTTTCCTAATCATTTTTAATTCATTTGATACACTTCCATTATTTTTATATTTTATATTTTTAATTCATTTCGTACATTTTTCTTATTTTTATATTTGTATATTTGTAATAACCTATGAAAATAAATTTTTTATATAAATCTAATTTATTATAATTATTAATTGAGATAATAGAATATTAAAATTCATATTATTATATTTCTCTCGATCTTTAAAATGATATTAAAATCATATTCACATATTTTTTATATTTATATTATTTTATATTTTTAAGTTTGTATTAGAGTTCTTAAACTCTGTATATTCAAAATTACTCTTTATCATAGTATTAGAACTCCTTTTATAAAATATGTCATTTATGTGTCTATACGTGCCTTTAGAAGACTCTTAGTCCGTTTTGAAAAATTGCTCTTCATTACGTTCTTGCACGTCTCTCCACAAAATTCTTGATCCATTCCCAAAAAAACTATTTTTCAATATGTGTTCGCGCACACACCTTCGTGAGATTCCCTATCAATTTTGAAATTTTATATTCACCCACATGAGTTTTAGAAGACTTTTGGTTCATTTTGGAAAAGTTGCTTTTCAACATGCGTCTATATACTATATATATAGCTTTTGTATTTTTCAAAATTAAATAATTTTTGATATACGATATTAAATTTGAGAGACGTTAGAAAACAAATCAATTTGATTTTAATATATATTTAATTTTCCTTATTGTTATATTTTTATATTTATAATAATTATTTCTATATTTATGATCATGTATTTTCTATATAAATACAAATTATTATAATTATTTTTTGAGACAATAAATCATTAGAATTTATATATTATATTGCTCTCTGTCTTTTTTTTTTTGTTGTATACAAATTTGAATCTGGAATTATCAGGTTGAGGGAAGAGAATTTGTACTATTAGACTGTCCCCTTGGACTCTCCATCTTTAATATAGTAATAAAATTATCATTTATCTTTTATATTCATATTATTTTATATTTTTAATTTATTATTAGAACTTTTAAACCCTATATATTCAAAGTTACTTTTATCACTGACATTGCTTTTAGTAAAGTATTTTTCGGTAATTTTTTTTTAAAAAAACATAATTTTCATAAATCGAAAAAGTTGAATTGTATTTTGAGGAGCAGACGAACTCAGCTATAGTTATAAGACCTAAAAAATAGTAGTTGGACATCTGCAAATGCGTCTTTACGGATGAGTTGCATGATACATCCCCACATCTCTCTCTCTCTCTCTCTCTCTCTCTCTCTCTCTCTCTCATATTTTGTTTTAAATGTATTTAGTATATAATTTGAAGGCGATTATTTAAGTCGTCCCATCGCGTATTTAAGTCGACTTTGAAGGTCGATTATGGTAGTGAAGAAGGGGATGAAAGTTTGGAGAATACGAGTTCATGGGCCTCTCATGTCCAGCTTCTCCATTTTCATTACCCTCAGAGGCCGACCAAACTACAAGAGTTTCTCACACACAACTAGCAATGATATTTCCAAACAACAGAGAGTATGGCTAGCAAGATGGGTGAGCATTCAATCAAATAACTGAAAGGATCAAAATTAAAATAATCGATTTAATTTAATTATATAATTTTTATAGCCATAATCTAATCAAATAAACTAAAAATCGATAATTTATTAGATCAAATTAAGCAGTTAACTCGATTTTGTTATCTAAATCAACTGAATTATTAAAATCTTTAATTGTGAGGGATTTTTAAGTAACAACATTTTATACTCATGTCTATATAAATATAATATACAACATGTATATAAACCAGTGATTATAAACCATAATTTTAAAATTCAAATTCACTTATAATTTTAGTTTACTAAATATTATTTCAAAATTTTCAAAATTTAAATTTCAAACAAACTAATAAAGTATTCAAAATAATATAATTATTTTCTAAAATCTGTCTTGGGGCTATGAAAGAGAGTAGCATTATGAGAGCGAAATCGGATTATGAAAGTAGCAAAGAAAAAGGGAAAAGAAATGAAATAAGAGGAGAGAAGAAGCATAAGTGAGAATTTCAAGTTTAGGAGTAGGAGAGGAAGAAGCATAAGTGAGAATTTCAAGTTTAGGAGTAGAAAAGGCGTATAATAGGAGAAAGAGAGGGATATGCATGAGTAAAAGTCTCAAATTTAAGAGTGGAAGAATCATAAATTGGACTGAACATTGGAAATTTGGAATTAAAAAGTTGTAAATTGAAAACTTTTTATTAATTGTGCACATTCCATAATATTAATTTTAATTTTTAGATTTTTTTGGAAATTTTTTATTAATTATAACATCTTTTCTCTTTAAATTGTAATTATAATATTATAATAATATTAATATGAATAAAAATCATCTAAAAATATATATAATATTTTAATTAATTCGGTTAATTCGTTTTAATCAAAATAAAAATTGTTAAAATCAATAATCTTCTAATAAACTATATTAAAGTTTAATTTTATTAAAAATAAAATAAATATCTAATAAATCACTTAAAATATAAGAAATGGTTCGGAGAAAAGAATTTTTTTTTTTTTTTTTTTTTTATAATTTTAAACGAATAGCGCTCACCCCTAATTTTGTGTCAACTCGAGAAAGTTTGGTGAATGCTAGCTCGAGTAGTTAGTGACATACGTGTTCGATTATGAAAAAGTTTTTATTTTTTTTGTGCATGAAAAAGTTCATTATATTATGGTAGGGCATGCATGGTTTGATATCATTTTTTATTTGGGCTCCGTCCACCCGAATGTTTTCTCTTATTATTTATTCAAAGCTAAGGTATAATAGAAAAATAATAATATTAAATATAAAATTTATGTATTTAAAATTTCTCGAATCAGATTTAATCGAATTTAATATAATTATCAAAAATTGATAATTTATAAAAAATAAAAGAACATCATTACTTATTATGATTTTTATGTAATCCTTTTGTTGCCATCAATTTTTTTTTTTAATTTTTATTGTCAAAAGACGATTATATGTTATATTTTTTTTTATGCAGTTATCAAATTTTTATGTATAAAAATTATTACATATAATCCTTTAAAAAAAAATTAAAATGTATCTTATCATGTTGAGAACCCGTTCAAGAATCAACTCATCTAACCTGCTGCTATCGATCACCTTGTAAAAAATTATTTGGGTAACTAAAGATTCTGATTAATTATTAATATTATTTTAATATTATTTTATATTCATTAAAAAGATAATTACCCCACATGATACTAAATTAATTTTTTAATAGAAAAGGTCTATCAAAGTAACCAGCTCCTTGTGCCTTACGAGGGTCGCCCTTGTGTTGCCATCCCTGATAGGTCTGGTGAACCCTTTTTAAATTTATTTCAAAAAAAAAAAAAACAACTGTACGGACAGCTGTCCTCTGAATCCTTTTGCCTAAAAACCCACTCCTACTCTCCTTTCCCAGATCCCAACCCATTCTTCTTCTCCTTCTTTCTCCAAATTGGGTTGGTTCTTCTAGTAAACCCTTAAGTCTTAAACACTACTGAAATCAAGATTGATCACCCGTTTTAGGTACAAACCCAAAAATATTTATTAACAGAACTTGTAAATATGTTTTCACTGAATATAGATCTGCAATTATATTCATCCCACCCCATTGAAGAACTTGGGTAACTCATGCACGATCCCGATTCTCACTAAACTTCTGTCCTCCATTACCAACTCTTGTACACTGATATTTTTTAAGATTTTGGTAGATCATATTAGAAAGGTGCAAGCAAGAAAAATTATCAGTTAAAGGGGTCCATGATTAATGCTTGTTCAAGGGTCCACCACCAAATATTTCCTAATACCACAATTGATTCTGCCTTCTTAATTCTCCATTTGTTTAAGCATAATGCAATATATTTAGGTTGATCAGTCCACAAACAATGCCGATTTTATCTTGGTTTCTGCGCGTGAGCTGTTGCTTTCGGAGGAGATAAAGCCAACCATTTGGAGACACGAGAGTGTCCGGCAGTTGTCCTTTTTCATTTCTAATCAGAATTATGGGATGTTTTTTTGAATTTACTTGAATCATCTATCAATGCATAGTTTTCAAATTAATTTCTTAATAACGAACACCCCAGAACCTGGAAAATGGAGCATAACCTGTGATAACCCTCGCCCTTTTTAATTTATTTTTATATGAAATTATTTTATTGACTCAAAAAAGAAAAATAAAATAAAATAAAATTAAAAGAGATGGATTTTTATTTCTAAATTATAGAGAATGAGAGTTTTAAAGAGATAAATTGAATTTGAGTTAAAGGCATAAATTTAAAACTCTTTCAAATTTATCCTAATCTATAAAATATCTCTCAGATTTGAATTATAAAGGGTCGTTGAAGTTTTATTTTTAAGTTTTAATTGGTGTTAAATTGAAGAAGAAAAGAGAGAGAAAGAAGAGAGAGACGGATTGAAAGCCAAAAGAAAGAGATTTGAGAATTTGGGAGCAATTCATGAGAGATTATTGTTCCTAAAATATTTTTAGGAAGATTTAAATTCAAAAAAACAAAATCCAATTGGAGGAGTCGTTAGAAATTAAAGAAAAGAATCGTTGAAATCTGAAAATTCAACTTCTCATAATTTTTGAATAGTTTCAAGATAGTTTTTTTGGGTTTCGATTTCTCTCTCTATAGTAAATTTTTTTTTTTGAAAATTTTAAACCATTAAAAATTTGATATTTCATAAATTAATTGATTTTTAGAAGTTAGATTTGAAACCCTCAAAATCATAATGAAAAATGTATCGAAAATCTCTGATTGTAAACCAAAACAATCTAGATTTTTAATTATATTTCGAGTAGCGAATTTTAACCATTCATAACTTTCTCATTCGAACTCATTTTTCTGTGATTCTTAGATAATTTTAAAGATCATGCTTCCGATATCTAGTTAGGCCGGTGATGGTATTGGCTGGTTTAGTAGCCTGCCGAAGCCTTTACACCAGTAACACCCTGGGTAGGGGTGTTACATAACCCATGTGAAGAACATTTCTTCCATTGTTAAAATATACAACATAACTGGCATCCTTTTCCAGCTATATGCCTTCATTCCAATACATTTCAAGCTGCCAATGAATTGTTAAATTATTCTCTCTCTCCTCTTCGAAGATTTGTGACTATGTCAAAGTTGTCTTTATTTCAAAGAACTAATTCTTCAAATGCAGATAAAATACTCGAAGTCAATTTCCTTGGATTCCAAAGATCCTATTTCATCAAACTCCTCCCAAATTCTGTAAGCGTTTCTCTTCCTGCACCTTATATATCAGTTTGATTCTCAAAATAAAATTAGGAAGAAAACTAAGTATTAGGTTGAATCTTTCAAAATCCCAAGTCTCCCTATCATTTTTAGTCGTTTGTTTCATTACAAAGGCGGCAAAAGTCACTCTCAGCCACCCTTTTTATGTTCTTTTCTTCCAGCCTTTCCTCTTGCCTCTTTGGTTTCTTGATTGCTAGTGCCTACCTAGAATACACCATTACAACTCCATGGCTTTAGCGTATGCTTTCATTTTCATTGCTACAATGAACATTGTGTTTTCTCAGCCTACGAGTACCACTTGTGTCCTTGACATTCAACTTTCTTCGGCTGAGAATAGCACTACTTGCAAAGGTGGTGATTGGGATGGATTTTTGAACCATACATGTTGTGGGACGGCTTTTGATGCATACTTGTATGGTTCTGCTCGAAGAGCTAACCAGACAGGACAGATATACTTGAGTTCAACCCAACAATTTGGTTGCCTGAATTCAATGAAGGGTATAGAAGAAGATGCCATGAGCTGTGGAATTAATAAGTTAGTTAGTGGGAGCAGCGGCTGTTCAAATTACAAAGTCACAGATGTTAAGGACATGCTAGGGAACACGTTGACATCTTTGCAAGATGATTGCAAGAATTTGGGAGTCATTAGCAAATCAGATAACGCTTGTCATGCATGTTCGTGGAGGTGGAAAAACTTGGATGTATCATCGAGCACTTCCAACATTGCAACAAGGGATGAATATGATATCTGTCGGTTTGCGGTTTTGATGACACTAATGAGTACACAAGTTAACGATAAGATATGGATTGCGAGAGTATTTGAGTGTCTAGGAGAGCAAAACTCTGCTGCAGGTATATTAGTATGCTTTCTTTCCTTCATTTGTGCTGCTAGATTGAATGTAAACTTTGATATCTGAATCTTGCAGATGAGAAGGAAAAGGTAGGTTCAGAGTCCAAATTGGCCATGGGTAAGTCTAATCTACAACTACTTAACTCCAAAGTACTTGTTCAATTTATTGCTACATAAGTTACTGGGAAACAAACTTTTCGATCATTTGAACAGGCCTGTGGATTCTGATTGGGGTTGGAATAGGTGTGCTTCTTGTTGTGGTTGGAACGATATTGATCATGTTTATCATTCGTAGAAAAGGAAAGATCCCAAAAGAACAAGATGGTATTTCCCAAACATACCTTGTTTTGGAGGATGCAATTTAGGAATCTTCATAGGAAGATAGTTACAATTGTGAAATATTAACTGTCATTGCTTTCGCTGACAGCAGTTGATGAAGATTCAGTGTCTGGGGAATCTGGCTGTCTCAAGATACTGATAAAGGAAATTTATTCTGCCACAAACAGTCTTCATGTCTCCAATTTCATTGGTCAAGGAATAGCAGGTAACAGTCTATCTATCTAGTTGTTTATGTATCAGAGAATTCATCTTTTATTCAGAATAATTGACCTTTAGGTCTCTAAAGTTTGCTCTTATCCTTGATAGGAAAGGTCTACAAAGGTATTCTGTCAGACGGTCAGCATGTTGCAGTTAAGCAAATTATCAATGATGGGTATAAGGAGACATTTGTGAGGGAAGTCAGAAGCCTATCTCATGTCAGACACCCGAATCTTGTAGCCTTGCTCGGCTATTGTGAAGGCAATGAAGACTCATTTCTAGTTTATGAACTGTGCCACAACGGGAACCTCTCAGAGTGGTTATTTGGTAAATAATCCATCTTAGTCTCTTAAGTTTCCCAATTTTCATGATTTAATTTCTAAAAACCTGATGAATAAAATTTCTGAAGAACAGGTAAAGATAAAGTGCTATCATGGAACCAAAGGCTTAAGATTGCGATTGATAGTGCAAGAGGTCTCTGGTTTCTCCACACATATCCAGAAGGCTGCATCGTTCATCGTGATATTAAGGTATGTCTTATTGTCACCTAACACTGGTCTTGGTTTCTTCGTATCTTGACGTTGTCATTGTCTGGAATCTTTTCTTCAGCCAACGAACATTCTGATCAGCAAAAGCTTTCAAGCAAAGCTCTCCGACTTTGGCTTATCTAAGGTTATGGAAGTTGGTCAATCCTATGTAAGCTCAGAAGTTCGGGGTACCTTTGGTTATGTTGATCCTGAGTACCAAAAAAATCACCGTGTAAATGCTTCAGGCGATGTATACAGTTTTGGAATAGTACTTCTACAAGTTCTTTCAGGTCAGAGAGTGATTAATCTGAATTTGAGCAGACCAATGCCTATTGACAAAACGGTGAGAACCGCTTTATATATCTCTCTAGATTCACTTCTCCAATTGCCCATCTTTGATCAAAATTCTAACAAAACCGAATTCTTTCCTATGTCTCCACCTTTTAGGCAAAAATGCTCACAAGGGGCGGAAATGTAGCAGAATTTGCTGATAAAAAACTTGATGGAAACTACCCGGTTGAAGCTTTCAATCTGGTACTCAAGCTAGCCCTGTCGTGCACAGGGCACAAGCAACAAAGGCCGTCTATGGTGCAAGTGGTCATGAGACTAGAAAAAGCGCTTGAAGTCTCAACAAGTGTAACTTTTGCTAAACATCATTTCTCACCACAATGATTCGAAACAAGAAATCAGCAACAAAAATTATTGCTCCCCATTGAAACAGATGAATGTAGCACTATAAAACAATTTTATTTGCTCAAAGAAGAGGGTTTCAATACAAAGCTTCAATTGAAAAAATGAAAAAGAAGCTGAGGTGAAGACGTGATTAACTCTTGAAAAAGAACCAAGCTAATCTCAGTGTATCAAACACTTGTAGGCAGCAAGCATCTAACACAACGTAAGAGGATCAAAAAGAGGCAGAGGATCATTGACTCATGACATTTCTTGCAATCCCAGTTTGCCTTCTGAATTCCACTCTTGTTACCCCAAGAAGAGATAACACCAACCATCTGGAGACATTATACTTCTTTTTTAATCACATTCAATGGATGATTTATGGATTTCTACATGACTTGGATTTAAATTAACTCGGTCCTCATTAGCCTTCAATGACAATGATCATCATTGCATTAAGCACATTAAATAATCCCATAGATAGCATATGTCTTCATTTTCATTGCTGCAACTAACATCTGTCTAAACACTTGTATGCTCTACAAATTCTGTCTAGGTAAAGAGTGATTAATCTGGATTTGGGTAGACCAGTAGTGCCTATTAACAGAACGGTGAGAACAGTTTTCTATCCCAACATTTCCAATTAATTTCTTAATCCAAATACTAATCAACGACTTTTTCTTATGTCTCCACTTTTCAGGCAAAAATCTTACGAGTGGCGGAAATGAACCTGAACACAGACGAAAAACTTTACAGAAACCACTCGGTTAAAGCTTTCAATTCCCTACTTGAGCTAGCCTTGCCGTGCACGAGGCATAAGCAACAATGGCCATCTAAGTCGCAAGTGGTTATGAGACTAGAAGTGTAACTGCCGTTAGGCATCATTTCTAACGACCATGATTTGAATAAGAATTCTGGTTTTCAATTGACACCCATTAAAGCAACAATTATATTATTACAAAATAATAAAAGAATTACAAAGCATAACTATGTTTCATTACAAAGCTTCATTCAAAAAAATAGAAGCTGAGCGGATGTGATTAGCTCTTGAAAAACCAAGCTAAATCACACCATATCACACAAAGTATATTAGGCAGCAAGCATCTTACACAAAGTGCATATATGTACATGTTAAGATGCTTCAAAGAAATATGAAGACAAAAAAGTATAGACAAAATTTGCAAAAACTTTACCGTACATGAACAAATCTTTCTTGCGGAGGAGATGGGGCTGGAAAGTCGGAAGAATTTCTTTCATGGTATTCATGGAGCACCCTGATGAGGGCACTGGCTTTCTTACTCGCTTGAGCCGTGCCTTCAGAGAGGAGAGAGTACAATGGTCCCATGAGTGAAGTCTTCTTGACTAGCATCCCAATCACATGAACACCTCCATTGATGCACAGAGCAAGCAGCAGCGAAACACAGCATTCTTTAGCCACATTTGAGGCGGAAGAACCAATAATTTCCACAACCATATCTATTACTCCTCTACGCAAGATGGCAAGTGTGCCAACAGGTTTCTCCGCAAGTGTTGCTAAGACTGCTAGAGAATTTGTCACTATCTCTTCTCTCTCAGAACCTTTCAAAATCTCAACCAGTAAAGGTATTGCTCCAGCTGAAATCACCCTCCAATGGTTTTCAGGACTAGCAAGAAGCCCAAAAATCGCAACCAATGCATTCTTCTTGCTGCGATTGGCTCCATCCTTTATCAGCTCAGTTAGAGCTGAAAACACTTCAGACATTTTCCCGATTAACAATCGGTACTCCTCCACTGAAGAAAGATAAAACAACGTGGCCGCTGCAAGCTGTCTACATTCAATTTTTAGCCCATTTTTTAAAACATCAAGAATCAATTTCAGACCCTTGTTTTCAACTATAATAGCTTTGCTTTTCGAATACTTGGAAAGGTTATAAAGTGCACCAATTGCATTTTCTTGAATATTTGAATCAACAGAAGCAAGAAGAGCTAGGAGATGAGGTATTGTACCGGATTGAGCCAAGCAAGACCGATTAAAAATGCTTGCTTTCGCCAACAACCGGACCTCAAAAGCTGCTTTATTCTTCTCTTCGTTGCTTCCTACTGCAAGCTTGCAAGCAAGAAAACCTGAAACCATTTTCAGGGCTTCCTGGGCTACTTTGCTACCAGCATTAACAGTCCTTGACACATCGCGTTTCTTGTTCTCCGGCTTTGTCTTTTGAATTCCATTCTCTGAGGCATATCGTCGAACAAGTCGCTGCATAACCAAATTCGGAACTAACTCTGTATGATTCAGCTTCTGACCTGTTGTGGGACAGATCAAATTCCCAGCCCCGAACCACTTTTCAATAGATGAGCGATCATAGGTGTGCCCAGTCGCTGTCGTAACAGGATCAGACATGAATTCGAGTGAAATTGGACAGCGGAAATCATCCAGGTTTAACCAATTAAAATGAAAATCAATCATTGATTGATTATCTGATTCACCAGAAACATTATCACAGCAGATGGTTTCGAATAACACGCACCGTGCATAGCTCATGAACCCCATCAAGCTACAAAGCAGAGAAGACTCTGTTTTTTCGGAATTTGAATTCCCGAATCCGAGCTCCGAACTCAAGAAGAGAACTTCTCTGTTACATTCTCTGCAACTTTTAATCTCCAAAAAATCCAACACCCTTCTCAAATCACTCTCTTTCGGAACAATTTGATTCTCAAATTGATCCAAAATCGACCAAACGCTATTCAAGACACTGTTTTCCTCTGATTCAACTTCAAATTTTGCTTTCCAAGCTTGACTTTTCACCAATTCTATCATTTCCTTAACTTCAGCAGACAAAGCAAGAGACTTCAAATCTAAAACATCGAGCGAAATCGCCACTCCCCGTATCAAAATCCGGAAAAAATTCGAGACCTTTTCACATTTCATTAGCATGAAAAACTTAGCTCCTTCACAGTTGCAATCTTCAAGAAGAAAAAGAAGCTTTTGAAAGACTAAATGAAGCTCTGAAAAACAGAGGAAAACAGATTCCGGCAGATTCTGTCTCCGATCTTGAACTTCCTCGAAGAAAATTGAAAGAATTTCGATTTGCCTGATAAATTCCCGTATATTCCTCTTCTGGGTCACAAGTTTTTTCGATCGAAAACCACAAATTTTGTGACTTAGATCGACTAGTGACTCTAGAAGAGTTGCCGGTGAAATTCCTTCACAGGGATAAACTACCGGAAATGTCAAAACCCGGCGACCCAAACCCTCATTTTGATTGATCATTGGACACACAAATTTTAAATTGTACAGAAAGGAACAAAAAGTTTATTTTTAGAGATTTTGGAACGGTTGATTTTTGAATGCGGTAGCGATGGTCTTGAGCATTTGGTGAACCCGACCTTTATACATACAGGGTTGGAGAGACACGTGTCGGTGATGAACGGACTATGTGGTTAACGTTAGAACCGACGAAATTTTGGACACATGGAGTGATTCTGCGACGTTTCGAGGAGAATGAGATGCTTGTACTAGGTGTGGTCCGAGAGTGACACGTGTTAGCGAGAGATATGTGAAGAGGACGTGAGTATTAAGTGAGTGACACGTGTTACGAGTGCTCGAAACTTCTCGTAGCCGACAATTTTATAGATAAACAATTATTTTTGGATCCGATGATTTCGTAATTTTATAAAGTTACGTACATACCGTATGGTATGGAAATTATAACATTTGGGTTGCATGGAATGTTGCGCTGGAAATTTGCCATTTGAGGGTTTGATGATTTATGGATGTTAGAAGACATTATTAGAATTTATTTTTTTAATATTAATTATGGTATTATTTTTGTCGTTTAATAAAAAATTTATAAATTTAAGATTATAAGAAACAAAATTATTAAATAAATCAAAATTATTAATAAAATTCAAATCTATTAATTTAAAAAGGTCCCAAACGCAGTTCCAATTATTTCAAGAGAAAATTGAGGTTCAAAATATTACTAGTGTGATCCCTTTTTTGAGTGAAGCAAAGGGAAAATTAAGGCATAGAATGGGGGTAATGTGGTACATTCCTTTTTAGTTTGACATGTTTTTTATATAATGAGATGCCTTTTATATACGCAACAATTGATTAAAGATATACTAAAATTTTTTAAAAATTTTAATAATTTTTTAGTTACATTTTAAAACTAATAATAATATATATAATTTTTAGTAGTATTTTGTCGAACCCCACCCTGGTTGGGCGCACCCTTGGCTTGGAACCATTTTTGGGCAACCCTTGTAGATTGTGGCCCGTACTTGGGCTGGGCCAGATGGAAGTCGGCTCGTGGTTGGGTTTGCTACTCCCTTTCTTTTAACGCGGTCATCCTGAGTTCATTATAAATACGGCCCCACTTAGAATTGTCTTTATTGGATGTATTTTCCAACTTCAGGCCTAGCATTCATCGGGCCTGTTCTTGTAGAAAAAGTGGGCCTAAAGTTTGATACCTTTTGGTGACCCAATGGGCTTGCCTAGCCCAGGTAAGCTATTTGAGCAAAAATGGGAAGAGATATTTCCCATTGAATTTAGATGGGACTACTAAATAGTAGATTTTGAAACACCCTAAATACGTGGGACCATTTGATTCTAGGAAAAAAGATCAAATGAATTTTTCGACTGGTTGATCCTTATCTTGTTGGGTATCACCGCTGCTAGTATTTATTATTATTATTGTCATTCGAATTATTATTATTATTATTATTGTTGTTGTTTAAAATATCGTTTATAACTTCCATACAAATAAATATTTCTATAGTTTTGTAGTTTCTTGGGGGGGGAACAAAATGGAGCACAAAGGCCTACTTTACGGTACCAATATCTAGTTAGTTAAATGATTGAATATTAATATCTTTTAAATAATGTCTTGAATTAAAATATTATACATGATAAAAGTAGGTATCGAAAAATTTCAATTATTATACATTTAAAAATTGATTTAAATTGAATTTAATTGAGTTAATGTAAGTACCCGGGATATCTTTATAAAATAATAATATAATAATAAAAAAAACATACTTAGCGGTGCAATTCTCTCAACATGACCAATTAACCAAAAGAAAAATCGAAAAGAATTTGTGTGCCGTATTTTAGTTTCTAAAGACAAAGACTCGAAGGGAAATGACAATGACAAGTAACAAACTATTTTCGGTTCTCTCTTACGTTTGCAGCATAGTACACCCCATCGTGGGATAAATCAACGAGAAATTATGATTGTCGTGCTACATTAATTTTAAAAATATTTATCATTTTAAATGTTTTTACCTCTCTTTCTAAAATTATGATGTTTTAAAAAAATTTTAAAATTATTTGTACATTTATTTATTTATTTATTTATTTATTTAGTTAGAAATTTTAGAGATCCCCAATCCCCATCCTTCTCTGGTTGTCTCCCGTGTATCTTTATCCATTTGATAATGAAATTTAGGCCTTCCTAACCATGAATGTCCCACAAAGATAAAGCTTAAATGAACACGAAATGGAATCTAATAATTTGGCATTAATCAAATAACTGGCTCTTACCCTAAAAGAGCATCTCAATAGCTGGCAGAGTGCAACACATTTGTACCCAAATGATCCTGGTTGATTGCTACACTCAATTGCCCTATCAAGATTATCTAGCGACATATCATTTCTTTTTATTTTCATTGATATTTGAAATTATATTTCGATTAATTTAATTCAAATATTTATATAGATTCTATTTAGGAGGAACAGATCTTTCAGTATAATTTTTTCATTTTCAAATTTCAAAATCAAAATTTAAAAAATCCAATATCTTATTACATTAGGCCAATTATGATATCATGTATAACTCCCCTGCCCCCGTCAAAGTTCACTCCCAACTTGCCGAGAAATTACACATCGATTGCTTTTGGGTTGGTCCACACGGCGGAGCCAGTGTCAGAGAGGACCAAAACATTTGTATCGTAAACCTTGGCTTTTTGACACCCCTTTATTTTTCTATGGTCCACTCCCAAGACACTTTGGTACATGAAGGACATTTTAATATGTTTTTAGGACCCATCAAGACATTTTTTGGGTGGTTAGCAGCCTTGTTTCTATAGAATTATTGAGAATTTTATCATTTTTTTTCCCTTGCGAGTCCATGCATACTGTATATATATATTTAAACACATATAAAAATTAATGATTAAATGGCTTGTCTACACATTTTTTAGGATTTGAATTTATGTTATCCAATAATCACCAACTCCGTTTGTGTATCAATATACATGAAATGTTGGAAAAATCCTAAATTAGCATGCTTATTAAGAATTGATAAAATGGGTCCTTGATGACAAAGTGTTTCAATTCTGCACCACTACCTAAAGACAAACATGATCATAAGCCTCTGGAGAAACATCCCAATCTCATCATCCACATGACTGCCAGATGATTGTCTTTCAGAGATCCATACAAAATTCATAGAAAATTACACTTGGGAAAAAGACACTCCAGCTTGAGACAACTAAGCCTTGATTTTGAGTGATCATTTTCCCTTCAACTCCATATACAAGCCATCTTGCCCGTATCTTCTCTACAAATTAAAACTAGAGAACATGGCAGGATTGCAGAAAAGGTTAATCTTGTCATGTTTTGTTATTTTCCTCATGGCATTGCAGACTACTTCGCGGGGCACCCGTTATGCGCCTCCTAATGTTGCACGTTTGACTGATCTTTTTCCTCATCTCCCTATCAACAATAGCTTTTCAGAGTTATTTGGCAGATCAAATATTCACATGGTCAATAATGGGAGCTATGTCAATCTTGCTCTTGACAAATCTTCAGGTAAAGTTCTTCACAAGGATGGCCTGCTTAATTCCTAAAGAAGACTTGTAATACTATGTTTTGTAATGGTTTTTTTTTTTTTGGGGGGGGGGGCGGGTGTGGAATGGGGTTACAGGGTCGGGACTGGTCTCAAAGAACAGATACTATTATGGTTTTTTCAGTGCTGCATTAAAGCTTCCTGCAGGATTCTCTTCTGGGGTTGTGGTTGCTTTCTATGTAAGTTTCTTCTGTACTAATCACAATTCTGCACAGAGTTATGCTATTCATCCTAAACAGCCCTGAATTTTTCCGGGTTTGAGGCGGCATGTAATGATTGGTCATGCAAGAAAAAATGTGCAGAAAAAATCTGGTCAATCTCTGTATATCACTTGCTACTATGATGAATGGCGTTCTTCTTATGCTTAGCTATATCATTATTTTTCCTTTTTTGGGGGTGGGGGGTGGGGAGAAAAAAATCTCTAACGGATGAGGTTATCGTTAGATGTCTAATGCAGATGTTCATCCTCATAACCATGATGAGATCGACTTTGAATTGCTTGGGCATGAGAAGAGAAGAGAGTGGGCATTACAGACAAATATTTATGGGAATGGAAGCACAAGCATAGGAAGAGAAGAGAAGTTTTGGCTCTGGTTCGACCCAACAGAAGAGTTTCATCAATACAGCATACTTTGGAACAACCACCACATAGTGTAGGAAAAATCATACTACTACCAAATAGCATTCACCAAAATCTGATTCTCACAATTGATTATGCTCTTATGGTGATGCAGGTTTTTGGTAGATAACATACCAATTAGAGAAGTATTGCACAGCACTGCAACTTCTTCTCTTTACCCATCTAAACCCATGTCGATTTATGCAACTATATGGGATGGATCAGACTGGGCAACTCGCGGAGGAAAGTATCCCATAAACTACCAATATGCACCGTTTGTGACTTCATTAGGGGAAGCGGAAATGAGTGGATGCATAGTTGATGAGGAGGACTCACCCAATGCCTGCTCTAAGGGCCATCTTTGGAGCTTGGACCCAGTTGAAGGCGAAGAATTCACAAAACTTTCACAGCAACAGATGTTGGGGATGCAATGGGCAAGACATAAACTCATGTTCTACTCATATTGTCAAGATTCAGAAAGGTATAAAGTGTTGCCACCAGAGTGCAACACAAAGTAATCCTAGTCTTCTTAGAACAGGCAAAAGGAAAGAGTGAACATAGGATACAGAGGCAATTGATTCAGACCCAGATTGTCGATAGAATAAAGTATGTTCGAATGTGATAAATCATTGGTTTTGCAGAGAAGTGCTTGTGTATTCCATTTTAAATAGAAAGAACGCTAACTCACTAACACCATGCTCTTTCTCCTAATCAAAAGAACATGGATTTGAGTCATGTCTATTGACACATAAGTTTGATGTATATGATCTTTCTCTCATGCTTGTTCTTGGAATAAAAAAAGTTAAGGGTTCAAGTTATCCAGTGTGGCATGTGGTAGATCTTCACCTAGGATTTGCAACTCTAACTGGCTCTTGTTTAAAGACATAATAGAGTTTGATGAGGCAGTATATGCTCTCTCATACTTGTTCTCGTAATAAAAAATGTAAAGGTTCAGAGTAATTTAGTGACCTTTCCTCAAGCCGACTCATGAATTTAGCCCTGCCCCTATAGAACTCCACCTTGGGTTTATAACCTTGGTGTTCGAGCAAAGACATAATTTGTTAGAACACAATGTTGGGAATTCAAGATGTAATTTTCAGAAAATGTCTTCAAGGTGTGTTGTAACTTGTAATGGGACTTTCTTTTGAGGTATACTTGCCTATCGTTTTGTAGTACCAGAATCAAACCACAAGGTCCTTTTTGCCTATTCCAAAGACCAATAATTATAAGCAAGACACGATCTCTTCTAGTTTCCAATGCAAGATTAGTTCTCACTTCATTTTGAAAATGGTCCCAACCTAAATTATAGATGGAATCAAGCCCCCTCCTTCACGGACCCTTGATCAACATCTACTGACACACTCATTGATTTGGTGATTCATTACGACAATACCATAAATGGACCCGCCATATTGGCTTTTCTCTCAGGTAGTCATCAATATTGCGGGTCCTGCTCAAGTCTTCTCGCGGAGAAAAATAACTCTCTACTGCCATAGGTAACTCAGGCCAGCCTGATGCCTTTCCCCAGAATTTTAACTACATTGCATATGCAAGTACCACAAATGTTGTTTTCAGAGGAAAGGGCAAGAAAACACTGATTGAAAAGAAAGAATAACCATCGCAATTTATTCTAGCATTTTTTAGTATTACAAAAAACAAAGGCTTATAAATTTAAAATGCTCTGCCACTCCTTTTTAGAGGAGGCACTTAAAATTCACAACCACGCAGGATTCTTCAATTTTTTTTTTTAACCTTGACTTGGTCACCATCTAATATCCGGAATTTCGTCCTGACTAATCTGAACCGACCGTTATAAGGCCCAAAGGGGGACAGGTCTCCCAACACTAGCTTTTCCGTGCCCATGGGGAATCAAAACCCCGACCATGGTTAAGGGATATCAGTCCCTGAACCAACTGAGCCACCAGTCATTGGCCGTAGGATTCTTCAATGGAGTAACGAAGGCCTTCACTTTGAGGTAATTCTGAAGGCCTTCACTTTGAGGTAATTCTGAAGACCATAAATTCCCTTCTTTCTTCCGTGTCCACTCATCTCGTAAACACCGAAAGGATTGCTGCATCAAGCTAGCTTACATCACTTGGAGATAATTCTGAAGACCATAATTCTCAGCTCCCTATATCATGCAATCCTTCAAGCTAGCTACAGATAACAACGTATGCAGGTAAGGCACTCTCTTCTCCTGAGTCTAAAGGCACCCGAGTTTAAATTGTCCCGACCAGCCTGACCCCTTTCGGGGTTGCCACGCACAAAGACTTCCTGATTCAGAAATTTAAAACAACCCTGTATACTCGGCTTAAGCCAGCAACAAGAACGAGGTTTCTAAAAGCCTATACCACGTCTGAATCCTACTCACGCAGCAGTAAAAGTGAGAAATATTTTGAGGCAACACAAGATTTATTAATCCGAAAACATCACTTTTAGCATCATAGCATGAATTATAAATCCTTACAGAAGGCTACATACTTAGGCCCTTTGTCAAAAGGAGCCGTCATCTCATAAGTTTAATTCCTCACAACTAGAAGTTTCTCTCTTCACTCTTCAATTCACCTTCAGCTATGATATTTACAGCCAAGCAGGATTTTTTAATGGAGTGACAACAGCCTTCACTTGCAGGTAATTGCTAAGACTGTAAATTCCCTTTTCTCTTCCTTGTCCACTCATCTTGTAACCCCCGAATGGGATAGCTGCATCGAAGACATCATAGCAGTTAATCCAAACACTACCCACTCTCAATGCACGCGTCAATGTGTTAGCTGTATTTATGTCTTTAGTAAAGACTCCTGCTGCAAGCCCATAAGGACCAGCGTTTGCTCTTCTTATCACTTCATCAATATCTCTGCATATATTCAAAACATCATTCCAACTGAAGAAGGGTCATATCATGTATTCACATAGACAGAGATGGGAAATCACTCCACCTGAATTTTAAGATGGACTGCACCGGACCGAAGATCTCTTCCTTCGCAATCAACATGTCATCCTTAACATTTGAGAAAACTGTGGGCTGAATGTAGTAGCCTTTGTCACCATGTTGCGCACCTCCAGTTTCAAGGGTGGCTCCACTTTCAACCCCAGATCTTATGCACCTTAGGATCTTCTCAAATTGATCCAAGTCAATCTAAGTTTTTTCAAAACAGTAGCCCATAATTAGCATCACAAAGATTTTGAAGGTTCCATATATTTAAGGGTTAAGATCTAGTGTTGCAATCATTTACTAAGAAGAATATTGTTCTACCTGAGGACCTTGTTCAACGGCTGTCTTGAATGGATCACCAACAATGCGTTTCATGGCACGAGCCTTTGCCTTCTCAACAAATTCATCATAAATACGCTCATGCACGTAGGTACGAGATCCAGCACAGCAGCACTGTCCCTGCAGATTAAAAAAATTTGTGACCAATGAATGCTGCCTAAATCAGGTACATACTTTTCTAACAGAAACAATTGCTCATACTTGATTAAAGAATAGAGCAAAGTGAGCCAGCTCCACAGCCTGATCTATATCAGCATCTTCACAAATAATAAAAGGGGACTTCCCTCCAAGCTCCAAAGTCACGGACTTAAGATTGCTCCTTGCCGCCAATTGAAGTACAATTTTTCCAGTTTCAGTCGATCCAGTGAAAGCGACCTGTAAAGGAGTATGAACTCTTAAGACCGAGAGAAGGTTACTTGTCCACAACCGTGTGGCTTGCACAAGCTGAATAGCCTTATGCATACAATACATAATGGAATTTTGAGGAGATAAGAGTAGGTTACCTTGTCCACATCCATATGGCTGGCAAGAGCTGCCCCAGCAGTTGGCCCAAAACCAGAGACCACATTTAGAACTCCTGCAGGAAGCCCGGCCTGTCATTGTAGTACACAGGTAAGCTGGAAATGAACTACTCAGCGATAGGGCCACTTTGACCCTAAATCAACAAAAAGGGAAATTATGGAACCCAATTTGGGAAACAGTGAATTACCTCATGCAATAGCTTAGATGCATAAAGAGCAGACAGGGGCGTCTGCTCTGCTGTTTTCAAAACAACAGAGTTACCGCATGCCAACGCTGGTCCAACCTTCCAAGCATACATAAGAAGGGGAAAATTCCAAGGAATGATCTGCCCCGCAACACCAATTGGTTCATGCAAAGTTTGGACGTGGTGCAAACCATCAGCAGGAGCTGTAAGACCATGTATCTTATCTGCCCAACCTGAAATTTGTCCCCCAAAAAAAAAAAAAGAAAAAAAACTTAATATGCTAAACTAGATACTCCAGAAAGATATTAAAATTGTCCTTCTTTCACCCACCACCATAGTAGCGAAAAAGTCTCGTCACCATTGGTATTTCAATTTTTGCAGCCTGCTCATATGGCTTCCCATTATCCCAGGTCTCAAGCGTTGCTAATTCATCATTGTGCTTTTCAAGCAAATCAGCGAACCTAAACATTATGCGTGACCTTTCCTAGAAAAAACAAAACAAAGGAAATGTCATTTGGTATGACTAATGCCTAGAGCTGGTAAAGAAAGTAGGAGATGATTACATAGGCAGTCATCTTTGGCCAAGGTCCCTCATCAAATGCTTTACGAGCAGCGGAGACTGCTCGATTGATGTCCTCAGCATCACCTTCAGCTATATTGGCAATCACTTCCCCTGTCCTAGGATCCAACGTTTCAAATGTTTTCCCTGGTTCAAGAATAAGCAGCACAAATAAGTCTTTCCTGCAGATGCTGATAACAACATCCTTCAAGGTTTAAGGTTTCCTAATTAACCTGAAGCTGCATCAACAAACTCTCCATTGATTAGAAGCTGAGTGTAGTCTACTTTTACGGGTGGGGTAACTGGTTCATCAATAGCAGCCGCAGTAGTGCTATACCTGCATATGCCTCTTTGCAAGAAAAGGTTCCTTCCTGTACATCATGCAGCAAATTTAGATTTGTGAATTACGAAACAAAGTTGGCCCAAAAGTTAGAAAACTCCCACAACTAGTTGTTCATTCATGTAAGTAATCAAAGGTCTGGTCTTGGAAGCCTAAATCATTTTCTTGAGAAGGCAAAATTGTCCTTTATTATCTAACTGACCATCTTAGATCCTGACTCAATTGAAAGGGGCAAATCTGACAATGTGCAACAATGCTTATACAGAATTTTTAATGAGTATGTGTGTGTATCTAAGCCCTCTACCACTGTCTATTTCTGTCCACATGAACTAATTCCAAAACAGTCGCCATCTAAATTCTAAATCTTTATTTGATTTCCCCAGTGTCTCCAACCCTCTCCCCCAGAGAAAAAATTGAAAAGATCATCTTTCAGAGTAAAGGACAGTACAATGCCATATTCAGTGAATGAATACTTACAGGGAAATGAAATTTTTTGATCAATTGAAAGAGACAGGATCAATCTGAAGAAGATAACTTACTAATTAATTGCAACTATTTTTTTCTCTTGAAATTTAATCCAACTACAATCAATTTTAAGCACTTCAATTGATGAGGCCAATTCATCAGTGAATTAACCATTGAAAAAATCAATCCTCCCATCAAAAAAAAAAAGAAAAGAAAACTTTTTTATTGTCTGTGGCTTACATTCATAGAAGTGTAAAGACTATATTTTGGGTGGGGGGAGAGAGAGAGAGAGATAAAAAATTCTAAGACAAATCAATGATCAACAGAGAAATCGCAAAGATTTATTTCCATTTTCCGCCCAAAAAGAAAAAGAAAAAGAAAAAGAATAGCTCTTTGAAGGATAGCAAGTTCTACTGTTTTCTAGCCATTGTTTGAAATGAACCTCAACGTATGGATTGATTTTATTTCTGCAATTTATAGTCACAAAAAAAAATAGAATTCTCCATTTTCTTACGATTTTTAAGATTGTGAGTAAAGTGAAGAAAATATTTTTCATTTTCTAGCCATCAAACAATGAAAAAGAAGAGCAAAATGTTTTCAAAATATCGTTTACGGATAAGAACCCAACTGAATCTAATGACGACCCACTTTACATCTATGTTTGATTTTTCATCAAAAAGTAATCTCGTATGCTGAAAACCTGAATTAACCACATAGCAGAAATCAAAAGGCTGAAACAGAGTATGTATACCCAGAAAACGCGAAGAAGATGCAAAAGATCGAGAGAGTAGGAATGAAACCCTTCTAGCTGCCATCGTCAACCAAAGTATAGCTACTCTCTCTCTCTCTCTCTCTCTCTCTCCCGCTACCTCTCTCTGCAGACGGTCTTCGTATATCTCAACGCCGGTTCCAACTTTGGGATTTATCAGATATGGAACCCTCTTTATCCCACATTATTGCACTTGGGCACGTCAGACCATATCATGCCACAATATCTAAAAACATGTTATACATTAATTCAAATTAATTATTAATTTAATTAAAAAAATATTTAACTTTCTTTATTTCTATATTTATATATATATATATATATATAATAATAAATTTTTTCTATAAATTTAACATATTATAATATTTTATTAAATTAAGAAAATATTTTGATTTATATTTTATGTTAATTTCATTTTAACATACTATTAGAATCACATGAATAAACAGTTACGGCTGACGGATGACCAAAACCAACCACCGCGGAGAGCGGAGAGAGAGAGAGAGAGAGAGGGGGGGTGGGGGGAGAGAACGCATGGGTTACCCGCCAAAGACGACTCCGCCTACACGTCGAATGCCATTCAATTTCCACTCGGCTGTGGTGACTGACCAATAAGAACTCTCCACGTCATCCCCACCATTGCACTCCGGAGGAGGGGAAAAAGACAAAAGGATTTCGTATTATTCACAAATTTACATCTTTTTTAGAACTGTTTTTTATTACGTGGCAAATAAATAATAAATAAAATTTTGATTTATTTTTTTAGAATTAACAATTTTTATTAACAAAATATTTTAATTTATCTCTATTTTATTTTATTTTATATATAATTTTTTAATTAAATAAAAAAATTTTAATCAGAATAGATGAGATCTATGGGAAGTAAAACTTAAAAATTTTTTATTTAAAAGTCAAAGTTATTGTTATATTAATAATTTTATATTTAAAATTTTAATTAATTTTTGTCAAATTTAAATGTCAAAAATTTTGTCATGTTTAGACTGCGATGCATTATTTTTATATTTGGGGACCATATTGTCTTCAATTATTGAGAAGATCACCGTTCCTCTGCCGGAAGATTCCACCTTCTTCCATTTGCAATCCCAACTTATTTTGGATTTGGATAATGTTAGACTTTTCTAATTAAAATTTTAAAAATGGATAAACATCAAAATCATAATTTTTAAAAATTTTAAAACAATCGGTTTTGATGACATTACCCTTTTGTCTCGGAGCAAATTTGCAGATCGAAGAGAATAGAGCGTAGAGCGAGCCATAAAGAGCGAACCATATTTTTGTTTAGGGATAGATCGATGATTTCATCATAAATTACTTTTTTTATATATTAAAAGACTTAAATTCAAAATTTTTATAAAAAAAAAAAAAAAAATATATCAATTAAATTATAACTCATTACTCAAAAATTACCTCTATTCTAAAAAATTCAAGAGTTTGTGTCTATTTTGACCCATTTTTGAAATTTCTAAAATTTGAATTTAATAAATCCATCCTTATCCCTTTTTTCCATGAAAAGGGTTAACACAAACTTGACCTAATTTAAATCATCGTTGCCCTCTTTGGTTTTATGAAAAGGAGTGAATTCACATCCAATTGAGCTTTGCATGAATATTGCCATGAAAACTTTTATTTATTATAAAAACAAATGGTAAAGTTATTATGTTCTTTGTAATCTCATATAATTAAAACATAATCAAAATGAACTAAAATCTCTACTTTCCTTCTTTAAATAATGAATAGAGACAACTCTTTTTAGAATTTATAAATTCTACGATTCTAATATTTTTGCCTTTTCCTTCACCAAGAGGGTAACAACTTGCACCAAGGGAAACCGGCCATGAGAATTGAACTCCTACCATTCATGAGAGATGAGATCCTGAGGTTAATACCGCACAATCCACCCAACAAAGCGTTGGTAATGCTTCTTGTCATTCATTGCAATTTTGATTATCATGCTTAATAATTCTGACATAGAGATGAAGATGCCATCCGCATTTTTGGTGGGTCCACTGCCCACAATTTCCTGTCAAGTTTTGGTTGCTGGCAACCAGAAGTCACAAATAATCCAAGCTGACATTTAAGAAGTGACAGCCCAAAGAAGACAAAGTGCAAAAATCAAAGATAACACAGATGGTGAGTTACCATCATGTCATTACGGATTGGACTGAAAGAAACAAAAAGGGGCACATAGTGCTTCCTCCGTAGGAAACTTAACCCCCTAGAATTTGAGTATTTGATTTTTTTTTAATCCTTTAATATCATAAATAAGATATTTATAGACGTTTAAATTAAATTAATCAAAATATATAATTTAATATCAATTGTGGGAACAAAAAAAAAAAAAAAAAAATTGGTGCAACAAGAGACTCGAGAAGAAATTCAGGGAATAACAAGTAAGTGGTCTATGGGTATTCGTAAATAGAATTGAAGGAAAAGAATTGGGTCCAAACTTGTCGAGTTCAGCTTTACTTCCATTTTGTTTTTATCAGGCTTAGCTTAAATTTCAATCTCTATTTCATGCTTTCCTTTTTTTTGAAAAAAAAAAATCAGTGAAATTTCAGATTCCTTTTGTTTATTACTTTCCTTAATCTCCAACCCATTTGTTTACCTTCCCTTTTACATTCATTTGAGTTGTTTTTATTTCTTAATTCATGCATCTTTATTTCATGTTTCCATCATTTAACGTTTTTCCTTAGTTGATCCTCTACCCACCAATATATGGAGAGCTTTTTGAAGCTAGGGAGGGAACTCAGTTGCTTGCGAACAAAGTCACTTTTCTACCACAATCTTCTGATAAAAGAGAATCATTCAATAATTTAGACCGTGAAAGCTTTGTTCATCTGATGTTTCAGGTTTCTGAATTTCTTCTATTTGTCTGGGTGTTCAAAACAGAAACTCTTTTGAGGATAGAGGGTTTGCATAAAGATTTTGCCCTTTTGCAGTTTATGAGATTCCTCTTTCCCCAAGTCATATCCTCAACCGACCTGAAAAGACTACCAATGTTCAGGACATCAATTTTTCAATTCCAAAATGCAGGGACTGTCATTGTTGCTTGGAAACTATGCAAGTGTGTCTATCCATTGCATTTATTTAGCACGGGCTATAAATATGTGATTACAAACATTGACAAGGCCATAAGCCGTAATAACAGCAATCTTTCAATTTAGGAGGTCTTAATCAACCACGTAAGTTGCAGAGTCAAGGAAAGCAAGACTAAGATCAGGAGAAAATTTCAAGATCAAACTGATTTTATGTCTTGAAAAAGAACACTTTACCTGTACAATCATGGCACCGTTGAATCAGAAAGGGGTCTAATATGAACATCTGTAAAGATGCTTCTTACAAGCAGAAACAAAGAACAAAAACTGTTACCCAGAAAAAAATTAATAACTAACTAATTTTTGACATTCCCTCTATAATCCCTTTACTACCCATCTACCAATGTCCGCTGTATTTCTTCATTTATCCCTCTATAAACAAGTCACGAAGCCGACGAAGAACAAAAGCTGGAGTTGCAGGCAGGGAAAATGGGCTTGAGACTGTTCTTAATATGCTCTCAAGCACGTCTTCATCAGATCTATCATCTCCAATGCATATTACAACATCTGGCGACTTGCCATTGCTCACCATTGTTGGCAGAACCTTCTTTGCAACAACCCTCTACTCATCTCTGTGGAGTCGCATGCAGGGGTATGCCTGAGAAACAGAAAGAATCAATGACACAAACAAGAGGCTTACTTGTTCTTTGACTTCATCTATGTGCTGCTCTGTTTTGACCACAGCAGGTTCATTTGCAAGTGCATCTTCGTAATGGTTTACCTGGAATGAATGAAGAAATACAGTGGACAATGGTAGATGGGCAGCAACAGTTCATAGAGGAAATAACAAAATTCATTTTTTTTTTCTTTTGGTATATGTTAGCAGTTCTTGCACTTCGTTCCTGCTTGTAAGAAGCATCTCTACAGATGTTCATAATAGGCGCCCATTTTGATTCGGGGGTGCCATTGGCTAGAAGGGTGGGGATGGCATTTCAACCATATAAAGGACCTCATTGGAGTATGGAAAATTGAAGGCATAAGTCTGCTACAAGATTTGAGATTTTGTCCATATGAGCCAGGCTTATTCAATCTTCCATTCCATATGGCAAGGATAAGAGAGTAACCTCAAAAGAGATCCCCCTGCTGGTCCCATGTCGGACTGCCAACTTGTTGTTTATGCAATTTTACACGCTTATAATTGATTGATTGATTGATTGATTCCCAAAAGTAATAGATTGATGAAAACCTCAAAAGAGATCGGTCCCTATCCCCCCGTTCTTCAAATACAGTTAGGAATTGGAAACGCATCCGACCTTCTTTAGAGCACCACGCTGCAATCGCACCATTTTTCTAATAAATAGGAATAAAATTTTACATCAACAATTGTTTATTTTTGAATTGACACTATTTTCTTACATGCAACTTATTTTCAAAATTGAGAGAGAGACAAAGAGAGAAGCAAAGCATTACTTATCCACCAACCTAATCAGCAGTGTACTTTTAGATAAATAGACTCACGACAATTAATCACATTCTATAAATAAATAATGTGATGGCTCGATCATCGTAAGTGGTGATAAGAACCATAGCTCTCATGATAATCCGATAATTAAACTAGCCGGTGAAAAGAACGTGAGCTTTTGAAATTATGTTTAAGGCTTTTAATTGATTACAATATAATCTAATGATACAAAGGGGAAAAAAGTTGTTCATGGATTTCTTTTTTTTTTTTTTTTACAGAGATTTGAATCTGAATCCATCAAATTGGTAAATAGGGTTTATACTACTAAACTGTCACCTTGAGAACTACGTGAATTTCATCCGGTGAATCACAATTGTCTTAAAACTCTTCTAGAAAAATGAGAGGTAAAGACCCTCCAAATTTCTCAAAAGGTTAAAGAAGTGTCATGGTCAAGTGTTTATCATGAGATTAATCTTAAAAATACTGTGACGTAACATAGACCAAAATCTTGCTTGTAAAGGATTACTTTTTTCAACTGTCTATATTTTATCTTATTTTTATCCGTAATAATTTTTCATAAGAAAAGAAATTTAGAAAAAAATTGTTAAAAAAGGTTTAAATCAAAATCATATGAATAATTATTTTTATGTTTAGAATCGTACCTCCAAAAGGGACTTAAGTTTGTGGAGCTGGCTCTTTGTAGGTTAGCCAAAAAATAAAAAACCAATGTTTACCAACTTGCAAGCAAGATTAGCAGCACTTTGGGGAATGATTCTCAACCACAGAGAAGAAAAGGGATTGTGAGGAAAAGGGAGGGTAAGCAAACAAATGGATGCCATTGAGAGAGACATTATAACAGTTCCTAGTCATATTATGGTGAAGGTGCCCAACCCAATTGCCTCACCCATGTGAAATCAAAATCACAAATCACAATTAGGAACGAACCAAGGAACGAATGCACAAACCCCATAATACTTTTTAGGTCTTAATTGAACAAACGAATCGATGCGATTGATTGTGACATGATGATAACAATTCTAAGTCACCTGATTGTGGACTAGATACCTAACCCTAGGCAAAGGAGTACAAAATAAAAGGAATAAGGGAGAGGAAAAGGGCAAAACATTATAATTTTAGGGTACAAATGATCGTTCAAAAGTTTTTTTAATAATATTTTAAAGACTTTTCTGACCTTTTTTGTGATTTTTAGTGGCATTGATAGGATATTTTTCAAAATTTTCATTACAAGCATACATATTAAAATTGAAGTGAATTGAAAAAACAGTTCTCTCATAAGGAAACACGAATGTGACATACTCAGGCTTGGATTGAAGTTCTAAGCAAGCGCTATCCCACCATCATCATTTTGGTGGCAACAAAAATGTGGAACAGGGCAAGGTCCAGCCAGAAATATATCCCGTCAAAGTTATGCAATGTACATGATTTCTTGACTCATTAGGATAGTATTTGCTCACAATCACATTCGGCCAATAATTTTCCGGGGGATCACGTCCTCTTGATCTTGGAGAAAGTTCCGGTTTCTGAAAAGTATGTACTTTGAGTTCCACTACCAAGCTGATTTGCATAAGCCTGCGGATTCGTGAGCTCAGTCCCCTGAAAAAAAAAATCACATTACTAGTCATATAAGAGACAAAGTTCATAGTAATAACACAAACAAAATCATAAAAAATGGTAGACCGCCAGCATTATTAGAACACAAACAAAAGTAGGGGAAAAAGGACCAGGAAAAGATAGCCATGGCAAGTTCCGAAGGTACAATTAAAAATGCTTTCAGTTGATTTATGCACAGCAGTTATTTCAGCCAGGCCGGTCGGAGTATTGAAGCAGTCCACCCATAACCCACAGTACCAACCTCAAAGTACTGAATATTGCATAGAAGTTTAATTGGACAAAAATCATCAACTAGATTGAAGCCAGAAAGGCCATGTCCCTCCAAGAGTGTTGACAGCCTTAATACCATATCAGTAATTAAGTTCTTAACACCCAAGAGAAAACCATAAGTACCCATCCACCCAAATCCCAATATAGATCACACATGCGCAGTTCTTCTCTGATCTTGAGATTCTCTGTTAATCTGAAAAGCTAAAAAGTTGCAAAGACAGTTGAGCTGTACCGAATCACTAATAGAGACCTCAAACAGCTCTTTTGTTCAGTCTTTAGTTATTTAATTACAACCGGGAATTTTGGGAATGTAATACAAAATTTTAGCTAGCCAAGTAACCTTGGAAGATGTCATTCCGTTAAAACCGGTGACAATAAACCATCTCAAAATTTAATGTTGCTGTTGCATGTACCATGACGGCACTGAAAGTCCAACCAATTGTCAAATAAGAATATTCTACACATGGAAGACAAAAACATATGCACAAAGACTTTTCAACCTACCAAATGCCTATAAGAAACTATTAACTGTAAAATAACGTGACTTTACTTCTTCGGACTAGCATTGAGGCACATGCACTACATGAAAATTTAGTCACTTTATAACACCTCACAATCATGAGTTTGAACTTATATATTTATAAAGCTGAATAGTATTTATGAAGTTTATAGCAAAGACTCGTAGTTGGCAGCAAGTTTGCAATTCTAGAAATCAGTAACTAACCAGTGAGTAACGCTTGAGACAATTATGCAAATCCAATTCTATTGCACGCATAACACCCAGAGTTATAATTAGATAACAGATAAGGAAGTTCAAAGATAAAAGCAATCAGTAACTAACATTTTAGCAACTTTGGCAGCAAGTTTGCTTGGACCTACTGATACACGCAACTTGCCACTGCCGGCCTGACCAAGCATTCCGTATCCTTCTCCCAATCCATCCCATATTTTCAAGCAGAAAGAAATGCAGTAAGATGGAGGACATCAAAAAAAGATATCACGTCTGTACCAACCAACATAAATAAAAAAGAACAGATAAAACTGAAATTTACATGTCAGTAAATCATCTCAATTAAGCCATGGTGACTTAACATTCTGGTGGTTTACAGCACAACTTCGCAATAATGTTATCTGAGGCAAACACATGCAATATATTGTGGATACTCAATCAGCACAAAAAACTGTAACTGGAGTTTCAAAATAGCAATCACTAATACAACAAAAGTAGAATATTCAGTCAACATAACTTCAAAAATATAAAGAAGATAAAGACAGTACGATGAGCAAACAGGAAAGAGCAGTAGAACTCAGCAGGACTGAAGGAGAAACAGAAACAGAAGCCAAGAGATAGGGATTGCAGGAGAACTGGAAAGTGTGAGAGTGAGTATGCATTCCCACAGACAGAAAGTTAGAGAAATAAACAATTTCTTAAGCCTAGATCTTGAAACTCTAATGCCTTAATAATAATAATAATAATAAAAGGCAAAACACTAAAGCAATGAGGAAAAATAAGATAAGATTCAAAACTGATGGTCTCAAATCACACCTAGATGAACAAAAACATCCCAAATACCCTAACTACTAAATGACTCTAATATTTGAGAGCTAAATTACAATAATTTTAACTAAAGAACTCTCTTCAGGAACCCCAAATTGCACCCTGTTTGCCAGCTTCCTCATGTCTGTTGTAGCATATCTGAACAAAATTATAAACAGATAAGCATGAACAATAAGAAACAAGAAAACAGAAAGGAGCTTTGCGTAATGAAATTGGAGCAACGATGGAGAGGAGAACAAGATCTTCGTCGCACATAGAGCTTGAACTTCGAAGATCCAAGGATGAGAGCTAAGAAGCGAGACAGCGAGAGGAGCTCTGCTAGGTCACCGCAAGAGGAGAGAACACATCGAGGATCAAGAATGAGACCTCTGCATAATGAAATTGAAACAGCAACGGAGAGGAGAACAAAATCTTCGTCGCACGCAGAGCTTGAATTTCGAAAATCCAAGAATGAGAGCTAAGATGTGAGACGGTGAGAGGAGCTCTGCTAGATCACCCGTGACACTACCCAAGTGTCATAACAACTCTACTTTAATTGGATGCACACTCCAGAAACAACACAAAAAGTGATACAAATCGTAATAATATGATTGTTATTGACAATAAAATAATAATAGTATTTATTATCCATTACCATATAAGATTTGAGAAAACCCATAATCTAACGAGATTGAACACATCAAAACATGTCATCAATAAGGGACTTAACCCTCACTCAGGTAAACATGGCATATTCTCTTGGTATCTATCGATATTATCCCCCTTGACTAATTGTCTGATCAGCTCCAACACTTTATCGGTATGTAATATTATTATTTGGTCAACTAAAGTAATAATTGCATTTCCCTAAATCCCTAAAACAATCTCCCATGATTAATAAAGAAATTTTTAATCGATAAGAAAATGAATTTCCATGATAATTTGGAATCTTCCTATCTAATAGGATTTTAAATTTCTTGAAAATTTTTTAGAAAGAACCCCGTAATGGAAGGACAATTTCATAAGGAAACTAAGGTTTCTATGCCCTGGAGGCGTACGAGACTTACCGTGCATAAGACTATATATACATCATGAAATCCATCAACCAGGTATGTTCTTGAGACTCTACACTTAGATATAAAAAAAAAAAAAAAAAATGCAATATAGAGCTCTCAACTATCGATCATCCCGTGATACTAAATCTACCTCTAACAAACCTGATCATATTAATCATTTTAATAGTTAAAAGATGGCCAATGGTCAGCCTGTTGAAAATTTCGTCCAGAAACGGGGGCCACAATTTGGGATTTAGCCACTTGTATGTCCAGAAAATGACATGTTTGTTTTCCTAATCCGACAAAACAAGAAAAAAAAATATTCTGCCATATTCCAAATACCAATATCGATAAAATTAATGATTATTGAATAAATCATTTATCATTGGACGATTATTATTTTTATACAATGGAATTGTATGAATCTTGTAAGTGTTAATATTTAGGGAAAAAAATATTCGGATCTGCCTTGCTTTATTGATGGGCTTGTCAAACAGGCCCATTGAGCAAAACATGGATCCCACACTAAGAAAGAAGGCCCAAATCGGGAGCTTTACGGGCTTTTTCTGTACCATCATGTATCGCTCAAACAAGGTCCATGGGGCCATTCATCGAGTTCTAATAACCGACTATCATTGAGTTTTTCTATATTTTTTTATACATCGGTATCAAAGCCTTAATTAATCAAATTCAAATAGTTATAAGATCCAATTTAAAAGTTAACGCTCTCGATGTTTATTTTTCATTTTTAAGATTTTGATTAAAACAGTTCAGTACCCTACCACAGTGACTATTATTTTGTTGAAGCAATATTATAGTTATTGACCTTATCATATTAATCCATTTTCAATCTCCATTAAAAAAAAAAATCTTTTAGAAAAGAAAAGAAAAAAAAATCAGTGGGTCGATAAAGCTAGAGGGAAATAAAAAAGGTGCTGATGTTAAGGAATAAACATAATACATATTCTTAGTTATCAATCAATGACGAGACCATAATCATAAAAACAAGAAGATGAAAGATGTGTCAGTGGCATGGCCGGTGAATGTCTGAAAGCTACGAATAATATTATTTTTCCATTCCAATTCCATGCGGAGTGTGGCCTTTCAAAATAGCAACCCATCTTTCTCATGGCCTTAGCCAGAGGGCAAGTCAACGAGTCAACGTACTTGCCATTTTCAGAAATAGTTGCAACGTCGGAGTCTCCCCCCCATTCGTATCGGGGGCCCACGTGTTTTACAGTGGTGGTAGGTAACATGGAAAATGCCATGCAGCTTTATTCAGGGAATCAAATGCTTTTGTTCGGACGGCTCCTTCTTGGTTTTCAACAAAAAAACTATTTTTTTTTCTTTTTCTTTTTTTATTTACCCCTTTCCCCCCACTTTCCTCCGATTCTTCTTAGGTATCCAAGGAGAGGGGAATGAAATTACCGTTTTGTACTTTCCATCTCGAGAATGTCATGTTCACTTGTGTGGTCCCTCCCTCTCTCTTTATATCAATCTTCTAAAATTACGAAAAATCTAATTAAATTTGAAACAAATTGAATTAACTTTTAAAATTTAAAATTCTTTTAACAATTATTTTTATTAGGTATAAAATTTGAATTCGAAAACTTATTTAAAAAATATCGATACATAGACCAACTATACATCTCTGACTCAGAATTTCTCTGTTCAAAATGGGCTATCTATAGTAATTTTTATTAACACTTAATTAGGCCCAAAATAATATAAATAATAAAATGAAAGAGTATAAAATAAAAAAAATATATTATATTTAATTTGTGGAGATAGTAATAAAATTAAAAATTATTTATATTTTTAAAATAAAAATAAATTAAAATTTTATACCTCCTTTTTAATAGAACAAAAAGGACGGTGACAAAAAAGTAGATAAATATATATTTTTCATATTTACATTTGTACTCTTTTAATATTATTTTATTCATTGTATCACGACCCTTTAGAGTCGTGCTCCAAATCAACCGTTATCTAAAATTTCAAAAATATCTTGCAACCATATCAAAGTGAGACATAAAAAAATGTTGTGGATCACATTTTTTTCCCCTTAAACAATTTGCAGTTCACTTGATTTTTCGATGAAATTATAATAATAAATTTGGTCTAAAGAGTAATAATTAAAATAAGGGTATTTAATGATAATGCTCGGATAAGATTGGGTATGTGGTAATCTTCTTTTTCTTATATTCGGTGATAAGAAGTATTAATGACGTTTAATTAATCTAATGATTGGATATTATTATCTCATAAATAAAATTTTAAATTTAAATTTTATGTATAAAGAAAATAGATATCGAAAGAGATTTATTTTTTAAAATCTAATTTAATTTGAATCGAATTTAATCAGAATTAATAATTTATATAAAAAAAATATATCGGCAGCATTGGATTTGAACTTGTAAACTAAAATATATTATATATTGTTTTAATATATATTATAAGTAAAACCAAAAAAAAAAAAACTGTAAAGGTAAGAAAAGGTTACCAGATAAACCCTAAATCCTGTGATTTTCCTTCGAAAAAAACTCTCACCACACTGCATGTCCTTTTCTTCTTGTCTTTTATCATCTTCTAATATTTTATTTTATTTTTTTAGAGAGAGATTTTGAGAGCTTAGTGTCACCATATTCAAGGAGGCAAGGGGCCATGAACGATGAACCCCATTGATCATTCTATATTTGTCCTTCGCACTTTCTTTGCATAGCAAAATGCCCAGAAAACCAAACTCGCAGCGATGGGATATGTTTTTTTTTTAATTATAAATTTCAGATTTAAATCATCAAAATAAAAAAAAAAAATTTAAGAGAGTTAATCTTTTAATAGATTTTATAATATTTAAATTGAATTAATTAAATAAAATTTAGATATCGATTATCGATAAAAAGAATCTATTTTAAAAAAAATATGTGCCTGAAAAATAGATTTCAATAAAAAAGATAAAATAAAAAATCTTTTGATTCTGACTCTTCCCCATCGATACCTTCGTCCTTTTTAAGACCAGGCAACACAAATGATAGTGGTCCATCTCCAAAAGAAAGCTTGGCGGCAAAAGACAACGGCGCCAAAGTATTTGGTTTCATCGATACTTTTCACCTAATAGATTTGAATTTGAGTCTCGATATATATTATAAAAGACAACGACATAAAATTTTAAGGTAGTCATGCACCTACCCACCCATGATTCAAAGGACATTTATAATTATAATTTAGGAATCGAAGATTTATAATTTAGGAATCAAAGAATTTTGTTATGAGATAATAAGTGCCGGCACAAGTACTAAAGTTGGCAATGATGCGCTATATCATTCTATTCCGACTAAAATAAAAATATAACAAAATATAATTTAACTTGTTACTAATAATAATCATGTCCAAATTTAGTGACATCAACCCATAGCTACATACTAAATAAATTGTATTTACCAATTATAAGGAGGTCAAATTTTTAAAAGATTGAGAATATACCTCTTAATATTTTAAATTAATTAATATTTATATACAAATTTCTAAAAAATCGAAAATATATGATATACAAAAATTTCTTAATATTAACGTTTTTTTGTTTGAAACGCTTCTTGTTTCTCTTTTTGAAACGCTTCTTGTTTTTAAAAGTCTTAATAACTTAAATTAATTAATATTTGTACACAAATTTCTAAAAGATCAATAATATCTTATACATAAAAATTTCTCAATATTAGCGTTTCTTTTTTTAAAATGTTTTTCGTTTTTAAAACGTTTCAATACGTTAAAACTAATTAATATTTATATAACAGTTTTTTTTTATATTTATATATTTTTTATATTTAATAAATTATTTATTTATTTATTTATATTCTTTTATGTTATTTATTTTATGATTAATAATTACATATTTGATTATTTTATATTTTTATTATAAAATATGTCTATTATATTATTTTCATAAAATAATTAATATTTACATAAAAAAAATTATATTTTTATTTATGAATTTTTTTAACATTTCTATTTCATGTATTGTTATAAATGTCTTTTTTTTTTTTTTTATAATTTCGTATCCATTTCTATTTTTGTACAATCTCGCTCGGAATATACACATCGATCCAAATCTCCCCCGCATCCCAGGTGTTATGTTTTATCTCATTTCATTCTATTAGTCTATACCATATAATCTTTTATTTATTCCATATTTTTCGAATTAAGATTTTACCTTTTTTTTTAATCGAAAAACTATAATATAAACAAGTCCCACAAAATATATCACAATAATAAAGGAAACAAATTTCATAAAATAAAAACTATCATAATCAAAAGTTAATAATTTAGAAAATAACTAATTATTAATTAGAAGAATAAAAAATAGGATAATCAATTCTTATTCTACTAAATGAAATATAAAAAATAGTAATAATTTTTTATTCGGATTTTATAGTATTTTCAAGATAATTATATTATTGTAAAAAAGTACTAATAAAAGACAAACTATCTTTTATTTCTTTTACTGCTTACATACCATAATCATGAAAATTATGATTTTTGCCTTTTTAGTTTTAAAATATTTAAAAATACAATGCATTTCCCTGTTATAAAATATTATTTATTTTTAATTATTAATACCTATTTATTATGCTGTGCTTTTTGAGTTATATGTATATATTTTTAAAATCTTAATTATTATACTAATTGTGTAAAATATAAATTAAATTAATTAAATTCTATAGGGTTTATAATAGTATATATTGATTAATTTTTAATTTGATTAAATTATATTGATTGATTTAAATAAATATTTATTAAAAATTAATAAAATATATTTATATAAAAATTTAGTATATTCGACTTGGTATTCTTGGAACAGGGTCATGCTGACAAGAGAGTGAACCCTGAAAAAAAAAAATTCCGGAAACCCAAAAGTGCTCTAATTGAGAGGATGTATGCGTACTAACTCACGTTTGTTTGGGGAGAGAGAGAGAATCTGCTTAGGAGAGACGCCTGTATCTGTTTTTTTCTCTCGCTGTCACTCTCTCATCGTCTTTATAAGTCGATCGAGAGAGGGAGATCGCAAAGATTGTGTGAAGTATCTCTCTCTCTCTCTCTCTCTCTCTCTCTCTCTCTCTCTCTCTCTCTCTCTCATATTCATTGTTGGATTTTAGGTTGTGTTTCAGAGAGAGAGAGATGGCAGCAGAAGAGAGCGGAGTGAAGAGACCTAGAGAAGAAGAAGAGAAGAACAACAACGAGAACGGAGTGACTGTGTCTGCGGAGACTGAGCAGAATACCACCACCAAGCCTGATTGTATTTCTTCTGTTATTCCTGGATGGTTCTCTGAGATTAGCCCACTGTGGCCCGGTGATTCTCTCTCTCTCTCTCTCTCTCTCTCTGTCTCTCTCTCCCTCTCTCTCTCTCTATATATATATATAGATTTCGACTTTTCATTTCTTGATTGATCTGACGACTACCTACAATTAGGTTTTTCTGGATTTTTTTTTTTTGGGGAATCTCTCTTACCGGGTTAATTAATAACGAGCTAGAAATACTGCTTCTGATTTTTTTTTTTTTTGAAAATAAAATTATTGCTTGCTTTTGTTTTTCCTATTGTTATATCCAGGCATGTTTATAGTTATTTTATAAATGGTTTGTATTGATTACCAGAGTTTTTTTTTAGTATCGTTAAGGGTTCGTTACAAATTCATGTTTTTCCAGAGGCGAGTTGGAGTTCTGAAATATTTTACTTGACCTGGTCTCTTAAGATCTATAATTTTGATGAGCTTATATGACTAAAAGCAAAACTAGTTCTCAAATTTCCTATCACCACTCTTCTGTGTGTTGTTGGAGCCCAGTAGAATAAATTTTTAACAAGGGTTTCTGATCCTGTTCAGGGGAGGCACACTCCTTAAAAGTAGAAAAGATCCTATTCCAAGAGAGGTCTGACTACCAGGATGTTTTGGTGTTTCAGGTGATAAAATTTTGAGAATATGAGAGTGGCTTTCCCATGGCACTCTGTTGTTTTGTGTTAATAGTCTGATTTAAAACCACGATTTATGGTTGCCCTTCTTGCAGTCATCAACTTATGGTAAGGTTCTTGTTTTGGATGGGGTGATTCAACTCACTGAAAGGGATGAGTGCGCATATCAAGAAATGATCACTCACCTTCCACTTTGCTCAATTCCAAATCCTAAGAAGGTCTGTCAATTCAAAACTTGGAAGATCTAACTGCTGTACTTCAATTTCATTTTTGAACAGTTGTTTTGCTGATACGAATCTTGTGATTACTGTGTGTCATTTTCAACTTTCTTTAAATGTAGCTTACAGTGGTTGCTTCCCCCCCTTTTTTGGTTGAATGAAAGCCTTAGGAGCCAGTAAAATTTTTATGAACCATTTAAGTTAAAATAGAGTCATATATGTTAGAATTAAGTAACCAAATCACAGTACCAATCTTTTAACTTTGCAGATTATTATAGAGTGTTTGACCGTCTAGTAACTTTTCATATTGATGCCTCAGGTTTTGGTCATTGGTGGAGGAGATGGTGGTGTTCTACGTGAGGTGTCTCGTCATTCTTCTGTTGAGCAGATCGATATCTGTGAGATTGATAAGATGGTTGTTGAGGTGAGTGATGCATACTTGTTGTTCCTCTTCTTCCTTTGTTTGAGTTTGTGCTGGATGTGTACACTAGCTTACTATTAAGGATTGATATCTCAATAGGAGCCACTTTAATCAAGACATTCTCCTGGCACTACAAACATTTTCATTTTCTTGCATTGAGGAAAAATCATCTTGTTGGATATCTTCAATGTCGGAAGTTTGGGTATGTTCTATCAAATTGAACCATATCTGTTGCCTATTGGTTTAAGGGAGAAAAAATAACAACCTAGTATGCAGCTGTGATGTCTGCTCTTCGCTTCCTCTCATTGAGTGTGCAAGACCAAATAGCCCTGCTGTCCCAGTGAAACAGAATCATATAAACTTCAAAGTACAATTATTTTCAGTATATGAGATTTTTTCCCTCTTCCTCCAGGTTGCAAAACAGTTTTTCCCTGATGTAGCTGTTGGACATGAAGATCCCCGTGTAAACCTGCATATTGGTGATGGTATAAAAATTGATCAATTCCTGTTCATTCTTCCCTTGTTTTCCTCCTGAATATTTTCTTCCATGTTCACCATTGTGGGGGTTTTCTGGTTTTGTAGGAGTGGCATTTTTGAAGGCTGTTCCTGAGGGAACTTATGATGCAGTTATAGTTGATTCTTCTGACCCAATAGGTAAATACATCTTTCTTTGTAATTTTCCTTGTTTTTAAAATTCAAAATCTCAGGTACCTGTATTTGTGATATATCTCAGGCCCAGCTGAAGAGCTTTTCAAGAGGCCATTCTTCGAGTTGGTCGCTAAAGCTTTGCGACCAGGAGGGGTAGTGTCAACCCAGGCAGAGAGCATATGGCTTCACATGCACATTATAGAGGACATTGTTGCGAACTGCCGCGAAATTTTCAAAGGCTCTGTCAATTATGCATGGACAACTGTACCAACATACCCAAGGTTAGCAGTTCAAACTTTTATTTTTAACTTTTCTGCTTGTTTGTTTGTGCACCAGTGTCGATATGATGGGTTGTGTGTGCATGCACTGTAATAATTACAGTGGACTTATGGGTTTCATGAAACCCTTCCTAATAAAAACATATTCTGACGGAATTCCGGGATGTCATGGTAAAATTATTACAGTGGACTTATGGGTTTCATGCTATGCTCTACCGAGGGACCTTCAGTTGATTTTAAGCATCCAGTGAACCCTATCGGTGCTAATCAGGATACTTGCAAATCAAAAGGACCATTGAAATTTTACAACCCAGAGGTTTGCTTCAGAAAGCTTTCTATGCTTTTTATTATTATTATTATTATTATTATTATTTTAGTCTGATCCCTTTTGGTCTTTCCTCTCCAGATTCATACTGCTGCTTTCTGTTTGCCCTCTTTTGCGAAGAAGATCATTGATTCGAAAACCAAATAAGAGAAACTTTTGAGAGCCTTCAAAGAAGCAGGATCACCTTTCTAAAGTTCCTCACTTGATCATTGTTGCTGCGAGTCATAGAATAACATGAGCTTTTAGTTTGAGAAGTGGAGAGTATCAGTTAAATGGTAAGAAAGTTGGTAGTATTTTTGTTATCAAGATGGATTTAGAAATGGGCGTCGTTTTTCCCTTTTTCTTGCTGCTCAAATTATCAGAAATAGATTGTTGCGGTTCCCTTTTTATGGGAAGAAATGGATTTTCTAAAATTCTCCTCTAAATTGCTAGATGCTCAGGATCTGAACCAAAGGAAATATCACAAATACTTCTGTTGTCGAACTTCTGTGTTGGGATGTAGAATTCATGAGATCCAAAGCATGATTATGCCAGCCAGCGGTGGTGGTATGTGAATTAGGTACTTTGTTGATTATTAAATTATTAGCACTTTGGTAAGTATGGCTCGGACACAATATTCTAATCTTATTATAAGGTATAAAATACCTACTGATAAGATCATACGATGTTTTCATCATAGAATGCACTAAATCAACAGACAGTTGGTTTAATGCGATAAAATGGTAATTCTTTTAATTAAATTTTGAATTTAAAATTTGAGAATAGAAAATATTTTACTTGAAAAGCCAATCTTAAATAGAGTTCCGGTAAGCATTTGAACTAAATTAATCAGAGTTTCTTTTGAAATTCTATTGTAAAAGCTAAAAAAAAAAAAAAAATCATATAAGGCCCCGGCAAATGCAACTTGGCTAGGAAAATGAAAGTTTGATAGTTATAATTTCTCTATTTTAATCTTGAAATTTAGAATTTGAATTTTTGTATAACAAAAGAAAATATACGATTGCACCATTGTTGGAAAATAGAGCCAATGCCTCCATCATCCCGTGTAGATCGAAAAAAATAAAATAAAATATTTCTCAGTGTTCTCCCTCCCCCCCTTTTTTTCCTACTAAAATGTAAATAAAAGCTGTTCTGTAAGCTGTTGGATTTCTAGACGATTCACTTTCTTCACCGCATATAGTGCGGCATCAAATCTACCTTATACAATTATTGCTGTCACCGAGTAACAATCTTAATAGCACCTGGTTTTGTGCTCATCCACCAGCCCATCAGAATTCAGATGACATTATTTGAGATTCATAATATGGTTATCAGTTTGCACCGGAAAACAATTATCTGTGGTCTTTGATTAAAGGGTATGAGAATCAAAAATAAAAATAAAATTCATATCGATCGTTTGGATTAATAGAATATAAATAAGAATTTGGAAATAAAGTCTTCAAAATATAGATTTTGTAAAACCCCATGAGTTTTGTAAAATCCATAGATTTTGGTTGAAACCCATGTATAAATCTAAGAAAAATTCCTTGCCACTGCCCTTCCGTTTAGCCTGCGGCAACTTCCATTCAACCAACGACGGCTTGCCCTTCCATACCCCTTTTTTAGCAACGGCCGGAGATTTCAAGCGAACAATGAAGAGCAATTTATTCTCAAGAAAACAAAGAAGCAGATCAATTGTGGCTACAGAAGAATAGAAAAGTTCCAAAACCTAATTAACAGAAGAGATAGGAAAGACAGAGAACACTAGAACAGGGAGATCGAGAGAGAGAGCTTACCGAAGAAAGGAGTTCGCAAACAGTGGTAGCTTTCGAAGTCGAAGAAATCAGACGATGTGCAGGCCTGGGAAAACGACGATCGAACGGGAGAAACTCCAATCAGCAACTGGCGGTGGAGGTGACGTCGAACGGCGGTTATAGTTTTGATTTTAGAAAATAAAATAAAATTTTAAAAATATTAATTTTAAAACAATTTTTATTAAAGATAAAATTATGATCTTTATTCTCGGACTAAATATTAACAATGATTATTAAATCTATTTTAAAATTTAAACTAAATCAATATTAAAATCAATTTTTTTATTTCATTTCTGAGAATTTTTTATTTTGATTTATGTATGAGTACGAACCAAACGTGACGAAAACATTCCGTGAATTCTACAAATTTCTCTCCCCGACATATACATACAGGATATAAGAACCGCATTTCACTTGCGGTATATTTGGGATTTTGAAAAGAAAATATAAAAATTAGTTAGAAGAGAAAAGATAAAAAAAAAATATTTATAATTTTTTGTTCATGTTATTGGGAAGTTTTATAAAAAAAAAAAAAAAAAAAAAAAAAAAAAAAAAAAAAAACCAAAAACAAAAGCAAACAAACGGAATCAAACTCATTGGGAAAAAAAAATTGCTTTCCATTTCTTTCTGCTTTTGTGAGGAAAATATTTAGATTTGCAGGGATTTTAAATCTATCCAAATCTCTCAATTTCTCTCCTATCTAAACTCTCAAAGAATAAAAATCATAATTTTCTCTCCTAATCATTTCTTCCCTTCTAATTTTTCCATCCAAACCAGCAATTGAGGAGAGTAGATTCAGGATGCAACAGAGTCGCAAATAGCACAAATCATGATTGAGGCAAAACATGAGCTTTTGTCTGAAAATTCTGGGTATAACAAGTTCAAAAACTTGGAAGCAGAAAAATGAAATGGGTAAAACTTGTTCATTTTTAAAACCACAAAAAAAGACCATGTATTTACAAGCCTGGAGGGTAATAGATGTCTTTCCCCAAGCCAATAACCAGCAAGGTTACAGAAAGAATGAAACACCAGGAACTTTGCGGCAGACACTATAGCAGGTTTCTGCAGGATCTCAGTCGCAGAAATTCAATGGTCCTCAACTGGGTTCTGAACCTTTGCAGATGAAAAATCGGTTCGCACTTGTTCCAGAAGTACACAAGATGAAGAGAGAGGATGATGTGATGCGCGGAAGAGATTGGCAAAACCATGTCCATTAAGACGCACTTAGACGCAAGACTGTGCAGTTTGATCCAAAAAAAAAAAAAAGCATAAAAACTTAAAAGCAGGAAAACCCAGATAAATCTTTCAGAGCCTTGAAATGGTTAGGGCATGTAAAAATTTGAAGAAGAAAAACCTCCAAGATTACCAAAGTTGAAGAGGGTAAACCTACCTATGACCGGAGAGAACCACGCACCCTCTCGGTTGCAAAAGCTGGAAGTCTACTTGACACCTCACCATCAAAGCGAAAATACAAACAGGCCCACTCTTGTTCAATCAATCCTAGTAGAGTACTAGAGAGGGCAAAGATCATCCTTGTCTATTCTCCAGCAGTAGATTTTGACCACAGCATGCATGGACTCTAGAATGATACGGTCACATAACACAGAGAGAGACACAAGCAACAAGAGAAAAGAACCACAATGTCCTCTTGAACCAGCAACCAGAAAAGAAAAGGCTCTTAACGAAAGCATCAGAAGCTTTGTCGCAGAAGAAAGTATCAAAAAAATCATCACGTGCAACGCAGAATTTGCCATTTCAACATAAGATATGACGTCCTACCAAACATATGGAGTGACGACACAGAGATGAGAAACCGACGTGCACTAAGAAGCAGTATGTGGCGAAACGATGCTGTTTTAGCCGAAAACCATACCTCAAAACAGAAAAAATGCCAAGTCTTTTAGCAAGCACTAATTCAATTAGGTGAACATCATATGTATTAAATAAAGTTATTATGGACATAAATTACTAGTATGATAGCAAATCAAAGTTGGATATAAACCTCTCTCAGCTCATGAAGTTGAAGAGGGCAAGCCGAACCAAAAGCAGGCCTTTTGGTGGCTACAAAGTGTGCAGAAACCATCCAACTCAGGTTCTTAACAAATCCCCATTGTCATGACATGAACATAAAATCATGCTGCTTTTTGTTCCAACAATAGTAGTAGAACTACTGTAGTACTGCAGTTGCGGAAATTCCATCATCAGCAATTTGCTTCAGCTCCGACTCCGTGCTTGGACCCTGCCAATTCCATATAACTGCAATTACTAAATATTTGCAAAGAACAGCAATTGAACATATAGAGAACCAAACCAATCTAAGCTATAATTCACAATGAGTTAGATGCCAAATGGATCAAACATAATATTGGTCATCTCTTTTCAGGCAATATGTGTTGAAACGGACAATGGCATTACACAATCTCTATTAGAGCATCATTTCATAGCAAGGGGTTCACGAATGTTTGTACATATAGTCATGATATACCCATTTGCATAAGGTGATTCACGGTGACCACGATATGGAGGAGACCTGCTGTAGCTGCGGATGCGTCGAGGAGAATAGCTGCGATGTCGAGGAGACCTCCCACGGGGGCTGGGACTTCTGCAAATGCAACAACAATAACAACAAACTGAACCTTAAACTCAATAATTTGAGATCGGTCATTTAAGAGACAAATTATGATTAAAAAGAAAAATAAATAAATAAACACAAAAATAGAAATAAATATAGAAGAGAAAAAAAAAGTAAATAAATAAATAAATATATATATCCAAAATATATTAGTTTAATTTGTGCGGATTCTTCTACGCCACTCATTTCTATCAAAGGTTATCAACTCTTAACTATCATATCTTTACTAATAATTTGCATCCAAGTTTTCAGCGATCTACCCCTATGTTTTACTAAATCTCCCATATTTAAGTTCTCGGTTCTCTTAACTGGTGCGTCCTTAGGTCTTCTTTGCACGTGGCCAAACCATCTCAAACGACACTCGCATCTTATCTACAATTGAAATAACTCCCAACTTATTACGAATTTCTTCATTTCTACTTATATATTTTCTACTTTTGCCACACATCCACCTAAACATTCTCATTTCTGCTACGGCCATTTTTTTTTCTTGCTATTGTTTAATAGCTCATCACTCAATACCATACAATAATGCAGGTCTAACCGCAATTCTATAGAACTTTCCCTTCAAATACATTGGTATCGTACGATCGCAAAGAATTCTGAATGTTTTTCTCCATTTCATCCGGCCCGCTTGAATCCTATGGTTTACATCTCTATTTATATTGCCATCATTTTGAATGATGGAACCTAGATACCTATACCGTTCATTATCCGGTACATCTTGTCCATTTAGCCTAATCGTTTCTTCATCATTTCGATAACTGTTGCTAAACCTACACCTCATATACTCAGTTTTCGATCTACTCAATCGAAACTCTCTAGATTCTTGGGTGATCCTCCGTAACTCTAATTTAGCATGAATACCCTCCCTAGTTTCATCAACTAGAACTATATCATCTATGAAAAGCATACACCATGATATTTCATCTAAAATTTTTTTTGTAATTTCGTCTATTACTATTGCAAAGAGAAGGGGACTTAATGCTGAACCTTGATGAAGTCCGATGTTAATGGGAAAGCTATCACCCAAACCCCATGAGCTGGGACTTCTGCAGATGGCAGCAGATTAATACGGTAGGACTAGAAACCAATTGATAGTTTCAATTTTTAATCAGAAAGTCATAAAAAGTTTTCAAATTCATAAATCAGACAACAGAAAAGGGTTTTGCAAGTGGCCCATGGATATTGCAAGTGTCACCTATTGCACTTGAGGAGAAGAAAGCATCTTGCAGTTATCCTTCAACAATAGATCAAGAATATGCAGACCATGAGTCTATATTTTCCAAAATAAACATTAAAATATTCTTAGTTCCAATTGAAAGAAACATTGAAATTCTGGAGAGTCAAATGGCAAACAAAGCTTTAGAGAACTATACATAAACAAATGCACAGGTCGAAATCCCACTTGAGAATTAATGACCCAGGCAGATGTATAAATTTGACAGATGAGATTGAAGGCTACACTCTAAAAGAATAAAATGATCATAATAAGGTCATCTCTGCCGTTAAGCATAAATTTCAACACTATGCTTGTGATCAATAGTTATATTACTTAAATAAAAGCTATTGTGTACAAACCTGTGTCCATAACTTGGACTTCTCCGTCGACGGGGACTAGGACTTCGGCGTCTTCCACTTCCCAAGCCCCTTGAACCAATGCGCAAGCGACACTCACGAGCAAAATGTCCTGACTCACCACATTCATAACACTTCAAATCCTCCCCACCACCATGTCCACGCCCCCCACCACCATGTCCACGCCCCCCACCACCACGGCCTCCACCACCACTCCCCTTAGAGTTGTGAGAAAATTCCACACGCCAGCCATTCTTCCCTGCAACAATAGACTTGTCGTTTAAAGATATAGAAACAGCAGAAATCGATGTATGCAATATTAATCCCAATTGATACTACTTTATGCCCAATTCAACCTTCGGCATTCCTCTATGGGCTCCTCAGACTAAAGCCAACAAAGATAAAATACTTTCTAGGCTTTTTTTTTAATTATTATATAATACACCAATACGGAGTTAAATAGTCTTCTGAGTAGAAATTCTTCATTTTGTTTTGATAATAGTTGTTAGACATTTGGTATGAACTTATTATCTCTCTTGATGCTTCAAGCATAAAAAAAGGAGATATAGTTTACAACAATAAACACCTGGAAATTTCTTAGGCAGTCATCGTAGAAATCACATCCATAACTGATAAGCCTCATCCAAATTTGATATCTTTATTACAGCCACATCGCTTGGGATGAGATCATGGGTGGAGCCACGTTGTAGCTTGTTGAGTCAAAAGACCCCACTCAATTTGAAAAATAAACAAAATAAAATAGATGTTTGAAAGTTTTCATATCAAGCTACAGATTTGATACTGCTCAAAATATTAAAAGTACAAAAGAGATCGGGCCAACTTTGAAAAGAAATTTTAAAAGTGAAATGGCCTCCAATAAAAGAAGTAGAAAAATAGTAAAGAGCTCATAAGAGATCAGAAAAAATTTAGAAAAACACTGGACATAACTATTTCAGAATGTTGTGAGTTTAAAAATGATGTAAGTATTGTATTTTATTATTTTCAACTAGGCATAATTTTTTTTATTTTATTATTATAATGATGGAAAGTAATTTTTTATAGTATATTGACCCCTCTGAATAAAAATCCTGGCTATACCACTGGATGAGATTCATTAAGTTCGTTGATAAGGAAACTCATCAATCATTTTAATCAAATGAACAACTAGAACAATCATTTCAAACTGAGACTAGTAGCAAGGAGATGAGAAAGTAGACTTCCCCTCCCATCCCCAAATCACAATCTATTGACTATTTCTAACCTCAATTAACCTCCGTCTCTAATTAACATATATCTGACTCACATCCTTCCAATTTCACATACTCATCTCATTGAGATATTACTTCAGATGGCCTTAAGGATAATACATAAGCAAAGGAGAGAACCAGATAGAAAAGATCATTAAAAACTCGAGCTTTCAAATCCATATACTGGAAGCATTTATTTTGCACAAGCAAATAACAATGCATTAGAACTACACAGATGCAGAGAAGTCAAGTAGGTCAGTGAAAAGAATAAAAATATATATTCATAAATCATGATTGAGGCATCCAGTTTACCATCAAGTGCACGAATTGCATCTAAAGCATCCCTGCGGTCGTCAAACTCGACAAATGCATAACCTGGTGGTCTCCTAGCAACCCAAACACTGCATGAACCCAGCAAAAGTAACAAATAAACTGAAAATATCAGAGTATCAAAGACATACAGAGCTTTGATTGAATAAAGACCATCATCAAGATACAACAACATGAAATAAAAGAACCCCAAAGAAAATACAATGAGGTCCTGCACTTATCTGTGTGTGTGTCAGTTTTTTTTTTTTTTTTTTTGAGGGGGTATAACAAGTTAGAACAGAGAAGACCAACTTTAATTCCTGTGCTATGTGGAAGCAATGGGACTATATATGCAGAAAGCATGGGTCATCATAAGCCCAAAGACATAAAATTGTTCAGATTGTGTGATGGTTGTCTTGCTATCTGTTCTATTGGTTTGTACAAGTTAGAATTATTTTTTTCCTTTCCCGCCATAGCCATGTTTTTCTCCAAATTTTAAACATTAAGAAAGCCAATGAGCTATCTGTGAGAAAAGATGCAAGTGATAGGGTCTGCTTTTCCAAATAAATATAAAAGTAAACTTAACTGTGGTAATAATAAAACCAGAAACTTGTTCATTTTTGTGCATATGTGGGTAGGGTGGTAGAACAAGCTACAAAAGAACAGGCCTCAGGCCAACTTCAATTCCTGCATCATTAGACAATCTGACAATGTAGGCAAAAAGTATATGTCATCATAGGCCCAAAGATAGGAATTTAAAACTTTTTAGCTTTTGCTTAAAGCATCCTCCTAGGAGGCTCAAGCATAGCCATCTTGTTCCAATTTTATTGTTTTGAATAAGTCTCGTTATTTCTCCAGCCATGAACATTTTATTCTGCGAAATTTTAAAAAGCAAGAGAAACTGTAAGTTATCCATGAGAAAAATGAAAGTGAAAGTCTCTGCCTTTTCAAACAAATATAAACAAGTTAAGTGCGCTACTAATATAAGTCAACCAATAATCATCCAGCCATGTCATTACCATAGATGGTATGGCTAAATAGAGATATGGATGGGATAGTAACAGTGATAGCATTTCTAATCGAAAATTTTCATCACAACACTGTAGTCAACTTTAATAGTACTACTCATAGTTGTCAACTTGAGTATCATAGCACCAACAATTTCCTTTTATTCTTTGAATCAGATCGTATCATGTACAATAAGAATTTTAATTTTTGCATACTGAAAAACTAATTTTATAGTAACTATATTCTTTGGTTATATATAAACAGATTATTTACTAACACACACCCAAATAAGCTAGGAACCAATTTCAGAACAAGTACGATGGTCAGAACAAGATGGCGTAAGCAGTATAGAATTTATACCAACCAACCCCAATATATCAAACAAGCAAGAATCCCATGTGGGTTTGTGTTCTACGAGATAAGCAATAGGTGATTGAAATGAAAGCCAGATTTACAAAATTTGTGTCCTCAAAAAACAATAAATGGGATCCCACTTCATCATTCTTGTTATACAGTTTCCAAAAAGTAGAATTGAAGATTACTAAGTCAAGGAAAGGCTCAAAAAAGCAAAGCATGGTATTCTTTATTTTGAACCATACACATGACAACAACACAATACAAATAGTTCACACTTTTTCATTTAAAAAACAGCAAATAAATAAATAAAAAGCATGTGATTTAAGTGAAATAAACCAAATTCACCTGCGAAGAACACCATAGACACGAAACTCGTCTTCGAGATCTCTCTCCGAAACTCGCGGATCCAAACCCCCCACGTAAACTCGAGACATTCTTCTTTAAAACCCTAATCGAACAAATACGACCAGAAACAAACTCTTTCAAAAACCTAGATATTGAAACCATTCCCAAGAATCGCCAAAAAAAAAAAACACGAATTTATTGTTGGAATTCGACAACGACAAATTTTTATCAAAGAAAATTTGCAAACGAGTAAATCACGCAAAACAAATAAATATACGAAAACAGGAAAAGATAATGAGGAGACTAAGAAATAAGAGTGAAGGTTACCCGTAAAAGGAAAAACTCTTTTGGGGTTTGTGACAGCGATCGAGAAATCTGCGACGAAGGATGGAGAGGAGAGCCGCCTAAAACCCTAGGATTAAAAAGGGAGTCGAAATGAGAGAAAAAGGGAAGTTTCTTATTTAACTCCAAAAAATCCCAAATTGAGTAAAAAAACGGGCCTTATCAAACTGGGCCCAGCCGAATGGACCTGGTTTCCTTAACACCGGATCGGGGTCTACACACCCTCTATATATATTTTAACGGATTTTCCTTACTTCTTACTGGTTTTTAAATTTCATTCGATCAACTAATAATTAATGAGTACTATGATATTCGAATCAAATTATTCAAATAAAATTCAAATATTGACAGATGAAAACAAATATATATATAGTTTTTCCCTATAAACATTTAAATGGATTGATTTTATTTTTTCCCAAAATCAAAAAATTAAGAAAAGAAAAAAAAAACAATTAAATAAATATCATATTTTATTTTCATACAATTTTCTATTCAAATCGTATCGTTAAAATTGTAAATATATCAGACAGGATTACTCTTATGTTATAATACATTTAACTGCATCATTATAATTAAAACTTTTATGGTAGAATATTTTTAAATCAAAAATATTTAAATATGTCAATAATCTAATTAAAGATCTCTTCATATATATATATATATATATATATATATATAATGCAATTGATCTCTTTGTTTAGTATCATTGACACCATAAGTGTCATTTATGACTCAAATTTGAAAATCCAACTATCAAAATTATATAATAGTTAATACTACCTTATCATTAACGTACTCATGCCAAATTTGAAAATCCCCAAAAAGGAAAGAGGAAATTTAGCATGCCAATTCAAAAAACAAATAATGTGATATAGATGCAGAAGAAGAAGAAAAGCACCAGAACCATAATAGGACAAAACCCCCATTATGATATGGAAGAAATATGCATTTTTGGTGCAAGTTTGCTCATTAGAACTTTTTTTTTTTTTTGGTAATAGTAAGAATTTAAATATTATTTTAAATTATATATTTGTAAACTTATAAAATATGCCCAATAAATTAAAAATTAAGGGCTCCAAACAAATACCTTATGGACTAAGACAAGAGCTGTGACCATGAAAGCAATTAAGTATTATTTCTAAAATACCAAGAGTCTTTTGCCTCGATTAAAACAATAGGAATCTGCCGGTTTTTAATTTCCTAAAATTGACTAGAATAATATATTGATTATCCAAAAAATAAAAATAAAAACAACAAGTTAGAGAACTAGCCAAAAAAGAGAAAAAAAATTGGTAAAATATTGGATAATTCAATCTTAAAAATAATATCGGGTGTTTCAAAATATTAAGCTTTGATGCGATCGATTAATATTATTTTTTTATTTTTATCAGTATATGAGTTTTATTTAATTAATCCGGTCTGAACATTATAAGGTCTATTTTTGAGAGTTAACTCTCTTAAATTCTTTTTATAAGTATTAGAATGATGCAAAAGGATCTGAATGGTAAAAAAATTTTATTTAAGTATTTTTTTTAAAATTCTAATATTCGAATTTGAACTCTTGTGAGAGAGAAAAAATATATTTTTACGATTTTTGTAATTCTAATATAAAAAAAATGATGTAAAAGAATACATATAAACAATTTCATCCGGTGGAATAAAGATTTGTTATCGTTATATTTATGTTTTTATATATTATTTTTAGGATAAATTATTTGATTATTTTAGATGTATGCATAAAAATATTTTTAATTAAAGGCAATTTAAAAAGTTTAAAATAAAAGTTATTTATACGTTTAATTGTAAAATTAATATTTTGGCGACATTGTTAACATCAATACCGGGAAACTAACAATTAACGGTAGGTAACGTCTCCGTTACATCACAGGTGTCTGACCATGTCTTGTCTCCATTAACTCCATTAAAAATTCTGTTAGTTTAAGCAACCTTTGACGCCAGCTGCAGCCAAAAAATCTGCGGACTACAACCCTAGACCCTTCAGCTATTTTGAAAAATCGAACTCATGAAGCGACGTCAACCGACCCCTTGTCATTTGTTCATTATTTTTGCCTGCTACTGCAAACAACGAGCCAACCGCAGATCAGAAAGCTAAAAGCCCCTTTTGGGTTTGGTAAAGTCTTGTAGATAGGATTGATTTTATTTCTTTTCTTTTCTCTGTTTGACTGGGTTTGTTCTCAGTAATGGAGAGAAAAGGTAAAGGGGAAGAAGATGAAGTGATTGAGGAGAGTGAGAGACTGATAAGAAGTGGAACTGGGGGTGGAGAGACAAGGTGGGTTGATGGAAGTGAAGTGGACTCAGAGTCACCACCATGGTCCGTGTTTGAGGAAGATGAGAGTAGAAATGGGTATGGCTTAATGAGAAGAAGACTTGTAAAGAAGCCTAGAAGTCTTGATTCTCTTGATGTCGAGGCAATGGAGATTGCTGGGTCTCACAAATATGGCTCTAAGGTACATCCTTTTTTCAATTATTTTTTTGAATAATCCTATGTCTATAATTTCTTTGTTGAGTTTAATTCTAGATTGCTTGCCAAGTTCATTTACTTACTGGGGTCATTCACAGTCATATAGGAAGTATTAGTAATAATATTTTCTTGTATCCTTTGATTTATGTGGGACTGTCATTGTGCTTAGTTCTAGCTTTGCTGAGAAAAGCGATTCTGGTTAGAATACTTGTATCCAAAACAAAAGTGGAAAAAGAAGGTCCTAACACTTAAAGGTGCAACTACTAGAACAGTCGTTTTCTGTACTTATTGAAAGTTGTATTAATTCTTTAGATGCTTAATGACTTTCTTGGGCATCATTCTATTTTAGGGTCTTTCAAAATGTGCGAGTGACACATAAGGGACCTCCTGTCCATAATAGGATTTGGGAAAACCACTAATTGCACCTTGAGTCTGTTAGTTAACAAAACTGTCATGAATTATACGCCAAGTTATCAAGTTAATGGGTTTCCATCTGTTTTCTACGTGTAGTTACTTGCTGACACTGTGAAGTGATTCCTTGTTATTTAGCAATATTAAGCATACTGCCCACCAGTGGTGTGGTGGAATCCTTGAGTCAGGGTGCAAAGATTTGAGCAGCTTTGCTTCTTTTATTGTTGTATCATGAACTTTGAAATTAGCATGCTTAGTTACTATGTTGAAGAACAAATTGTAGTATTCTAGCCACATCATCGCTTCTGTTGGCATATACTGCACTGCAGCCAAAGAAAATGTGCAAGATGTCTGAACAAATCTTGTATCTATCTCTTGTCTGCCCCTTTCAGTCTTACTTGGGAACTGAAGAGTTGCCCTCTAATATCATTGGTTGGCTGGATTATACCCGTTTCTTTATACGAGCTTTACGATTCTTAAATCAGGCAAAATTTAGCTGTGAGAGTAGTTTAAAATGTCTATCTGCTAGACTGGATGAAGACAAAAGGAGTGTCAATTGCCTACATTTGAACTAAAATAATTGTGACTTGCCTTTGTCTACTATCAAATACTCACAGTTTTATCTTTTTCATATGAAATTCTAATACTTGTGGTATTCAGGATCTTTCAGGTTGGCAAACACTTGCACTTGCATTCCAAACGCTTGGAGTTGTATATGGTGATATGGGCACAAGCCCTTTATATGTGTTTGCTGATGTGTTCAGCAAAGTATCTATTGAAACTGAGGTTGATATTCTTGGTGCCCTATCCTTAGTAATGTACACCATTGCGCTTCTTCCCTTAGCAAAGTATGTTTTTATAGTGCTCAAAGCTAATGATAATGGGGAAGGTATGCATGAATTCTGAAATTGTTTAGTCTTCATTGCTTGTGGTCAATATAGTTGTTGACGAAAACAATTTGGATGGCAGGAGGACCATTTGCTCTATATTCTTTGATTTGCAGGTATGCAAAAGTTAACATGCTCCCAAATTGTCAACCTGCGGATGAACAGATCTCCAGTTTTAGGCTTAAATTGCCCACTTCTGAGTTGGAAAGAGCATTAAACATAAAAGAGAAGTTGGAAACGAAATCCTCCTTGAAAACCTTTCTGTTGCTGCTGGTTCTAGTGGGAACTTCCCTCATTATAGGAGATGGAATTTTAACACCGGCAATGTCAGGTATGCCGAATTTAAATCCCTTTTAAGTTGCTCAAGCTGAAAGATATTTAACAATTGTCTTTACAGCCTCAGATGCAATTGCTTTGCTGGGCTGTCACCATGCAATCATGTTTGGGTACTAGCAAGTGCTTGCCTATAAACTATTTGTTTTATTTTTTTTCCGTAAAAAGAAAGGAAACTCTTAAATTTTTGTGCTGGCATTCATGAGATGTGACTTCTTAATGGTCACATGTTTTATACATAACGAGCCATTCTTGCTGGTAGTTACATCTGCATTACATGTGTGGCATAAGCTTATTTAGAAAATCGGGTCAGGTGTCAGCTAGAGATGCTAGTGAGGCAGTGACCATATTCTTAGAATCATGGTTCAAAGAATTAAACAACCCAATTAATCCACGTAGAAATTTGAACTGCTTAGGGCCATTAAACTAGTCCCTTTTTAGTAATTCACAATATAGTGACATTACTATCCTTTAAATTGTTTTTCTAATTTCCAGGCCTAACATCTAGCATAGAGTGATAAAGGAAAGGCAGAAAGAAAAAGGATGAAAGAACTTTTAAAATATCTCAAGGTTCATTGAGTTCTACTAATATTAGCATAGAGGTTTTGGTCCCATTCTAGCTCTTTTCACAAATAAGTAATTAATGAAAAAAAAATCCATATTACAGTATTCCTCTTAACAACGGGCTTTGATAATTGTAAATTTAGTGTCGAATTGTGAACACGTTGACATTCAAAATCTATATGTTGACAATCCTCTATTTTGGATAAAATGTAGAATGAATTTTGCAAATTATTTTTAGATTTGGAATGTGAATTTTTGGAGCTTGAGTACCTAGGTCAAATCCTTGGCATCAGATGTTATTTCTAAATCCTTCCATATGAGGAAATTTGTTGTTATTATTATTTAGGTTTTAAATATATCATCATCATCATCATCACTTCTATCCAAAAAGAGACCAAAAATCATCCCCATCATCCAAACTATTGCTGTCACATGATCCATGCATCATTTGGAGGCATAGGATTTTAGAGGCTCAATTTCACCCACTCCTTTCCCTTCATGCCTCTCTCTATCTATCTATGTCTCAAATTGTTTATCATCAAAGGAAATAATTATATGAATGGGAGAAGTGAGCATTTACACAGCTATACTAGCCTCCGCCCTCCCCCTATGCATGCTGCAGGCAAAACACTTTTTCATAAATCGATGGATGTTCTTTCTAATACATTTGAATCTAATGATAGACGCCCAATGAAAATAAAGAACAAATAGATTGATATTGAAAGCATCAGTTTGTATCCAACATGCTTCTGGTGGCATTCTAAATATCAAGAAATTACTCATTGAATTTTTCCCCCCTTGTTGCAGTCATGTCTGCTGTGGGTGGTCTGCAAGGTGAAATTCATGGATTTGGTCCAAGTGGGTAAATTGTTCTTCTTATCCTGACTTAGTTTTTATTTTACAAAGTTACAAACTGAAAACTTGTCTTTCTTGGATCTGCAAGCCTTTTTTGTACTGGATAAGCAGAATAATTTGTGGCGGCATGCCCAATTAATAGACGGATGGTCTAGATAACCAAGCCAGACCATTTTCTCAGATATTTCTAGTCAAGACATGCTGTAAACTTTTACCTTGATCGGATAATCTTTGCATCTGGTCAATCAATCTGTTATAAAGTTGTATGAGACCACACACAACAAAATTTTCACATAAGTGTTTATTGGTTTTGAATCAGCCCACAATCTCTGTTTCTGCCCCTATAATACTAGCTTATCCGAAAGCTTAAGCAGATTGAAAGCAGTATGATTTACTATTTATGGGCCACTAATGACTCAAATGAGGGTCACTAACATGTGCAATAAAGATGGAAAGGGGCCTGACACACTTTGACATTAAGTTAACTTACTATTATACCTTGTGAAACAACCAACATTTCAAAAAGATTATACTGATGGAGTACAGTATGTTTTATTAATGTATGTCCAACAATTAACATGTTTTTTCTTTTCTTTGCTTTTATCCCTTTTGAGCAGATGCAGTGGTTCTTGTCTCAATTGTGATACTGGCGGCATTGTTTAGCATTCAAAGGTTTGGGACCGGCAAAGTCAGTTTCATGTTTTCACCTGTTCTTTCTTTGTGGTTCTTCTGCTTGGGATCTATTGGAATATACAATGTGGTCAAGTATGATATTTCAGTCCTGAAGGCATTCAATCCAGCTTATATTTATTACTTCTTCAGCAAGAACAGCAGCGATGCTTGGTCATCTCTTGGTGGTTGTGTTTTATGCATTACAGGTATGCTTCCTTTTAACCTATCAAATTCTCAGAATTCTATTCTCTTCTGCCATTTTCACCATGCTATCTTGTGTCTTCCATTTTACTAGATAGGATCGGGCTGGAAATACATATGCTTCCTTATTGGTGACAACTATTTCATATATGATTCATGTATTTTCTCCTGTAAATTGTGTCTCATGGCTCCTTTCTATCAGAAGTGATCTAGATAATATTTTCTTTCCCTGCTATATATACCAAGATGTCTTCTGAAATTTATGTGAGAGCACAAGCCTATATGGCTATGGGTGCATCTGGGTATTAGAAGAAAGGGGAAAGAGGTTGATTTCAATGCAAAATTTATTGGTATAATTCCACCTTATACCCACTCCATTTAGAAAATTATTATTTTAATTGAGAAATGTTACGCATGGAATAAGACAAAATGTCAGTTTTGTAAAATGCAGAAGACAAAGAAACTCTTAACATGAGAAATGCAGATTGCCCTTGAGTCCTTTTTTTTTTTTTTTTTCCTTTTTAAATAGCATTGTTGACTTTTGTGTTTTGGGTCTTTGGTGGGCTATGGTGAGTTATCAGGATTTTGTGGCCTTGTATTAGTTTTAAGTTGATTTTAGCTGGGATGTTTGAAGGTGTCTAGTCTCAATATATGCTTTGTGGTGAAGTACTTCATGGCTCAATACTTCACTGTTAAGTTTACTTGGAGTTTAATTCAGAGAATGTTATACTGTCACCTAGGAAAAGAGGAGAGAGAGAAAATGAAAGAGAGATAAGAGTGTGAAGCCTAGAGCTATATCTGAAGGCATGATTGACTTCTTCCTCGTGATTGATTAAGGAAACTTTGGTGTGATTTCCAAAGTTATTCTTTCTACTGACTGATCCGTAGAATACCTAGGTGTGATTGTCTTGGATTACTGTTATTTTGCTATCCTTTTGTGTTTAAAGGGTGCTGTATTGAAAGATCTTGCTTCAAAGAGCTTCCTAAGGCCACTTATAACAGGCACCTGTACCCATTCCATGAGACAAATGACAAAAAAATTGACTTTCTACGTTAGCTCCTTAATGTATCAAAAGAATTTTAATTTTGGTCCTAACCTTTCAATTGCAACCATTTCATCCCTAGTATTGAAAAAAATCTTGATAATAAGTTACAATTACTAACATGTTTACTTGCCTGAAAAATTGCCGAAGTCCCTCTAAAAAAGGAAGTTGTAGTGAATTTAGTAGTAAATAATCAAATCAACAATGTCAACAATTTTTTTTCCTAAATAAATAAGGTTCTTTAGGAGAAAATGTGGCAAAGCAGTTGTTATTTGTTTTTTAAGGCTAAATTGTCAACGCCATATCACCTAGGCCATTTTTTGTCAAGTTTTTCGTGCATCAGAGTCACCTTGAGCATTTAGTTGGTACATTAGCACTCCTAGAAGATTTGGACAAAATTTGATATTTTAGTTTATTACAGATGAAATTGTTTCAATCAAAAGGTAAGGATAAAGTTAAAACATGTTTGTAGCAGTGAGAACTAAAAGGGAAACTTGGCCACATGAAAATATCAAAGTAGGATATAAACAAAAAGAATAATGAAATAACCTACAAAAACTTTTATTTGAGAAAGAAAATTCATTTCTTCGGCATCTTTTCCTTCAAGATGTCTGTGGATTTAAATTCACTTCAGTTTATGAGTTGTCTTTTTTTTTTTCCTTCTTTTTTCTTTTTTTAAGTAAATCTGAGCCCGCAATTATGATTTGAACTAAAAATAGGTTTCTAGAACGTTTTCAAAGGAATGGGAATTTGTTAGGTATTAAAATTTCTTTGCATGAGCTCTAGATATATATCTCAAGTTTAGTGGTGAATTAAGTTACCTGGCATTACCCTCAATGTTTATGATAAAAAAGTAGAAAATCTTGTTGCATTCTCAAGTCTTGAGGGGAAAATTCCATAATTTGATTCCCTGCCATGCATGGTCCATTCCATGCCAATAAATTATATCTCTTGAAAGGTTATATAGATGATAACACTGAAATCTAAATGGAAATGGAGAAATAAGATTTGGTGGAGCCAACCCCTTAATGAGGCCCATAGTGCTCGGACCGGATTAGTCAAGCAAAGCTCGGATATCGGTTGGTGGTAAGATTCTACTTACACAAAAAAAAAAAGAAGAAGAAACTTACTGGAAATATTTCTGGCCCCAAATTGAATGTTTTGTGGAGAACCTACATGCTTTCCAAGTAGACGTGTGTTATTATCGTGCTTCATATAATTGATCATGTTAATGGGGATCAATTGGATGTAAGATATGGTCCACTAAATGACACTAATCCAATGGCCTTAAATGTGCCAATATCTACAGCTTAATACATTCACACTTACTGTATGAATTGATGAGATGACTTGTTTTGCTTTTCTTGCTGGCAGGCCAGAGGAAGTGGTAGTTTCATCTCTAATATTAACTACAAATATTAACTACGATTATCGTCACTATTATTATAGCTGTTCAGGGACTTTGGGATAAGATTGTGTTTCCTTTCCTTATTATTTGTGTTTCTTTTCCTTATTATAGTGCCATATCACCGGGTTTTTTTTTCTTTTTTTTGTTTTTAAAGAACCATGTCTTTTGGTGCTTTTAGGAGTATCCCTTTGACAAATCTCCAGAGAGACTAGCTTTTTATATTCTTTCTTTGTGTATTTTCTTTCTTGTTTCTAGGACGCTTGAACTTCTTTCATCTTCTTCTAATACAATTTCTTTTTTTTTTTAATTAAAAAAAAGCTTTGTTACCCTTCTCCTGCTTTTGTTTTAAGTTTTTAGCATATGCTAATGTTCTTGTAGCCTTTTTTTGAAACATATTATACTTTCTCTTGCTTCAAATGAGTCTGCTGACTGAGTCAATCGGAAATTAATAAGTGACACCCTCCACAATTACAGGAGCTGAGGCAATGTTTGCTGATTTGGGCCATTTCACTGTGAGATCTATACAGGTTCTTTCTTCCTTCTCATAATTCAGGTTTATCAACTTGTCTCTAAGGGATGCATCGGAGTAATGGATAATCATATTGCTTATGCAGATCACATTCACTTGTATGGTGTTCCCTTGCCTTCTTTTGGCTTATATGGGCCAAGCAGCATATCTGATGCAGCATACTGGTTCAGCTGAGAGAATATTCTACGATTCTGTACCATGTAAGTGTCAAAACTTATCTCCCATCTATGGCTTAGTTACTTTAGTACTTGTATAAACCTAGTTCTATTTGACACCTTCTATTGATTTATGAACAAACAGTTGGCTTTTTCTGGCCTGTCTTTATAATTGCCACACTGGCTGCTGTGATTGCAAGTCAAGCCATGATATCTGCGACATTTTCATGCGTCAAGCAGTCTATGGCTCTTGGATGTTTCCCGAGGCTGAAGATAGTTCACACTTCTAGGAAGTTGATGGGTCAAATTTACATCCCGGTCATCAATTGGTTTATGATGATTATGTGCATTATTGTGGTTGCCTGGTTCCAGAGTACCACAGACATAGCCAATGCATATGGTTGAGTATTTTCTTCTATGCCTTTTTAGAAATATTCTTAAAATGAGTCTCTGTGCCTGTCTACACATAGTCATTCAATGTAACTTTTTATAATTTGATTATTTGTTAAAACATTCATATAACTGATTGTTGTGTTTCATCCAAAATTTTGAGAAAATTCCGGGATGTGTTGTTTTATGTCGTTACTAAACTGATAGAATTTAATTTCAGTATTGCGAATTACGTAGTTGAGAAAAAGAAAAAGAAAAAGAAAAATAGTAGATGTCGCCCATTCTTCGTGAAAATACAAAATTTTGAACACAAAAACTAGTAATATATATATATATATATATATATAAAAAAAAAAAAAAAAAAACTTTTTTTCTCTCTTCTTAATTAATATCTTCTTTTCTGATTAAAATATATAATATATATTATATATGCAATACACTTTAACCAGATTGTTGCCTGCAAAAAAATCACTTGTCTCCTAAATATGTCACTCTGCCAGGTCAGATCTTGCATTTTTTTGACAGTTTGCATGTAAATTTTGGCAAATTTCTTACTTGTAAGTGCAAATCCCAGGCGTTCTATGCTGGTGACTCTTACAACTATAATTTGACTGTAACAGGAATCGCAGAAGTTGGTGTTATGATGGTCAGCACTACCTTGGTGACTCTTGTAATGCTTCTTATTTGGCAAACCAATCTGTTCTTCGTCCTGTGTTTCCCTCTCATTTTTGGATCTGTGGAACTTATTTATTTCTCTGCAGTACTAACAAAAATCATGGAAGGTGCTTGGCTCCCACTTGCCTTTGCAGCTTTCTTTCTTAGCATTATGTACATTTGGAACTATGGAAGTGTTTTGAAGTACCAAAGTGAGGTCAGAGAGAAGATTTCCATGGACTTCATGCTTGAACTTGGCTCCTCCCTAGGGACCTTAAGAGTTCCTGGAATCGGATTGTTATACAATGAGCTTGTACAAGGTGTTCCCTCAATTTTGGGCCAGTTTTTACTAGATCTACCCGCAATCCATTCTACTATAGTGCTTGTTTGCATCAAGTATGTCCCTGTCCCAGTTGTTCCTCAGCAGGAGAGGTTTCTATTTCGGAGACTTTGCCCAAAAGACTACCACATGTTCCGCTGTGTTGCTCGATATGGATATAAAGATGTCCGAAAAGAAGATCACCATGCATTTGAGCAGCTTTTGGTTGAAAGCCTTGAGAAGTTTTTGAGAATAGAGGCTCGAGATATTGCCCTTGAGACTATGGAGGAGATTGATTTTGATAACAATTCAGTGAGTTCCATGGATTCGAGAGGTGTAGCTGGTGATGGAGTAGGAGAGCTTAGGATTCCTCTGATGCATGACCCGTTTGATGAAGCAGGAACTTCTGCATCAGATGACATTGGGACAGCATTGCCATCCAGTGTCATGTCATCAGATGAAGATGCAGGACTGGAGTATGAGCTTTCGGCCCTTAAGGAAGCAATGGAGTCAGGATTTACCTATTTGCTTGGACACGGGGATGTCAAAGCAAGGAAAGACTCGTGGTTTTTCAAGAAACTGGTAATAAACTACTTCTATGCATTCCTGAGGAAGAACTGCAGAGCAAATGCTGCAAATTTGATGGTTCCACACATGAACATTATGCAAGTTAGGATGACATATTGGGTGTGATTATCTCGAAGTTGTAAGTCTTCATTCATCTCTTCCCGATGGTGATTTCCTATTTTATAAAAGCGCTTCTTGTGTTTTCCAAGTAATATCAACAACCCCAGGATGCAGAAAGAAGGCCTTGTTTTTAGATGGTCATCTATGGATACACCGAATTTGATCCAGCCAGAGAGTTTGGGTTGTTGCCATTTGCTCCCCTATTAATACCAATGTTTGTAATGATTTGAACTTGTAGATTACTCATTCCTCGGAGGTCTTCGATCTGTAACTTTGTGCATCATTAAAGGTCTAATATCAAGCTCTGTTTAAGAACATGCCTTTGATAACCATAGCCTATGTAAGAGAAACCATGTAATCCTCTTCATTCTTCTGAGTTATTTTTGCCTCAGCAAAATTTTGAGTAACTCCTTTTTAGTCAGTTTTTTCATCAACTGGAAACATAAAATAAAATAAAATAAAATAAAATATTGAAGGCCTGGTTATGGTTCTTGCCGGGGACGGCGCGGTGCCCTTTGTGTGGCCTGATTTTGAAAGTGGAAATTTTACCAAGGAATAAACCCGCTTCCATTTTACAGCTGGAGAATTTTGTATCTTGGTGTAATTTTTCCCACTCACTTTCTTGCTTTTGAGTTGGTAAAATTATTTTATTTTATTTTATTTTTCCCAATTTGGACATAGATTTCAAATTCAATTCACATATATTCTGCTAGGGGTAAAACTAAAATATTATATTAGGCTATGAACTACAACATGCATAATACAAAAATTATAATTTTTAGGAATTTAGTATTTTCTTTTTAATCTTTAGTCATATTTCTAAGATTTTTAGTAATAATATTGTTAATATATATTATATTACCTAGTTTGGCAGTTGCCCTGTATCTCCCTCTACCTCCCTTCGCCCTCGGTTGCATGTGAGGTCTTCTCACACTTATTTTGGTTTTATTTCATGCAATTATTTCAAGCACAAGTAGTGCTGGTAGGCTGGGAATTTTGCAGTTAATGTAACTCAATCCTACAGGCCTCAACCAGTCATGATTGGATTACATATTTTTCTTTCTTGGGCTCCTCCTCTAAAACGGGAGCCATAGGCAATGGGACTGCACCTGTTGTTTGGTTACGGCACTGTTTTTGTTTCTTAGGAAAACTGTAGTTTGTCTAGTCAATGTCAATGTGACGGTTAGATGATTCTGTCACAACATGAATGTCTGTACGAATTTCTCATTTTTCTACGCCCCGTACGTACGAATGATTCAGGGTTTTGTGGGGTCATGATTTTGGAATTCTCTGCCTCTTGAGAAAGCAACGTCCTACTTGCCCTTGGAGGCTCTTCACCTCTTCGTGTGATCAAGAACCAAAAATGTGATGTACTCTGTATCTAGCCCTCGAAATTTGACCATGTAGTCTTTTCCCAGTACAAAGATTTTCGATGAAAACGACTCTGAGATAAGATGGGTGTCATTTTTTATTGATGCTGTGCTGCATGATGAAGATCGGCAAAAAAATCAATGTTGTACTATTTATCATACGACTTTGAGATCCACATGAATACACATGCACATGCATGTGACGATGAACACGTGCACAAGTGTGCCGACGATATAAATTATGACCTTGATCTTTTCATAGAGTAAGAGAAAAATAATGTCGATAACATTTTGATACAAAATTATTGATTAAAATTTGTATGACTAAAGAAATATATTTAAATATATTATTAAATGAGAAAACATATAATTATCGTCCAATAAGAATACTCTAAATTTCAAGATCTATTAGTTTTGACAACTACAAGATCTATTAAGCTCATAGAGAAGGAAAAAAAAGGAAACACGTGAGAAAGAAGATAAGGAAAAGAGCTAAGTTCTCAAGTGATCAGAAATCTCGAGTTCGAATCTAGAAAGTGATAAAAAATGATGTGGAAGAACTAACTCCTAAAAATAGGTTTCAAAATACTCGAACCGAATTAATCGAATAAAATCCAAATATCGACAGCGAAAATAAAAAAATAAAAAAAGCAAAGCGTTGAGGAAACAAAAGAGCGCAAAATACTGGGGCCCAATATCGCTCAATGCAAATGGACAAATTAAATGCTTCGATCATCAAGTTATGGACCAATGTTCGTAATGGGGCCACACCAACCACAATCTAACAAGTGTCATGAGAGAGAAGAGGTGTCAACTTCACCATCCACGTGACAAAGACTACAAACCGAAGAGATTGCATAAGAAATATGTAAAGTCGGCACTCTGCACCATATGCTCTCATCCTCTATTATCATTTAGGTTATCTCAAGAAGTTTTTAAATGAAAAAATATAATATATAAATGTAAGAGTTTATAATTTTAAGAAATAGATATTACTCTACACTCCTTTAACAATGTTTATTGAAATCCATTAAAAAATACTTGAATTTATCATAATATTAATAAACAGACAAACAAATAAATTGAAAATTTAATCCTCAGCTCGATTGTCTAAAAAATCAATAAAGGAGGAAGAAAAAAAAAAGAATAACGTAAAATTAAAATTTAAAAGTAAAAATAAAAAAGTTTATTATGTAAATTTAAAGTTTTAGTATCTAACCCATGTTATAGTTTTGACGACAGAGATACATTATTCAGAGATGATTATAGATGAAATATATAAACCATTAAATACTATTTTTTACGAGGAAAAGTTGATCATAATCTACTTATGATTTAATATACATACATATATGATTTTCTTGAAGTTTCAATATGACTTCCTCTGAGTTTATTTTTTTAATAAAAGATTGTGAGATGCAGATGTAGTAGGCAAGAATTTAGTAATTACAAAACTAAGATCAACCCATTAATTGACAATTGACAAATTAATCAATTTTTTTAAAATTGAGTGATTGGACACTTTATCCCATCAAAAATTTTGAGTTAAGTTTTGAAAATGAAAAAAAAGAATTTAGGATAATCAACCTCTAAAATGAGCTCCATAATATTCGAATCGAATTAATCGAGTAAATCTCGAATATCAGTGGTGAAAACTAAAAAAAAAAAAATTAATTGACAGATCAGATTAAATAATGATTTTGTGGAAATTGAGTTTGTCTCTAAGTATTCATCTAAATCCTAATAAGATTTGTTCATTCTAACGTTGTGAATGAACCAAAATATAACTTTGCTAGAAGATAAACAAATCGACGAGGTTTTCTAGAAGGAAACCTCGTTGACTAAGGCATTTGTTTGGGGTGCAAAGTCAGATGATTCTCAATGATGGTGGACTTGCACCGGTATCTAGCCAACAAAGCTGGAAAATAAAGACCCAACTTTTTGCAAGAATTTATTTTTTTTTTATTTTTCATTTTTCATGTGACTTTTTATGTTTTTCTTTAAAAAATTCCCACTAATATAATTAATAATCATTTCTCTCTCCTAAAAATATTATTTATCATTTCCAAACCGAATCAAATGAAACCCAATCCAATTTATCCGAATCAAAATTTGGGCTATACAGTTTGTGTTTCATTTACCTTAATAACCACAGAACATGAAAAGTCCCTCCTACAGTAGCAGAGTTAAAAAAAAAAATCGGATCAATAGTAGGGGTGTTCGCGTTCATTATTCGGATCAAAACTGAGGAATCTTGTTAAAAAAAAAAAAAAAAACCTGGGTTATTAATGTAGGAATAAACCTTGTTAAAAAAATTGAGAAAAATGAGGAGAAACATTGTTAAAAAAAAGTTTTTTGAGGAGGAAAAAAGGGAAAAAAAAAATGGATATAAGAAAAAAGGATCCTTGCTAAAAACCGGATCAGATGAAATTGAGAAAATTAGTGTTTGTGTTCATACTTATAAGGATGTAGGTTTAGGAAAAAAGAAAAAAAAAATTGAGGAGAAACCTTGTTAAAAAAAATGGATATGAGAAAAAAATGAGGGATAGACAGAGGAACAAAGCTTGTTTCCTCTCAGCTCTCGGTAGCTTAGAAATCAGATCCGAGAAAAAAAATGAATCGTTAAAGGAAAAAAAAAAAAAAAAAAAAAAACTGGATTAACGTAAGAACAACAAATCTTGTTTTTCTTCTCTCTATCTCTCACAATTCAAGCAAGATCTATATTTTAGGAAATTTAAGGAGAAGCGGCGGTACGCATGAATTGAATGTGAAACAGGAAATGAAATAAAACCCTAAAGAAAAAAGAGAGGTTATTTTATGTTTTTATTTAAAAATGAAAATCTTCATTTTTTATGTTTTTATGTTAATCGGGTTTTGGACGAGACCCGAACAAAAATATTTATTTTTCAAAATCATTAATCTGAATTTTTATTTAAGTGGAATCATTCAATCGAACCAATTTTTATTAATCTAAATCTAATGAATCGATTTTTCAATGATTTGAGTGAATAAATAGTTTGAGCTGAATAATGAACACCCTAGACATCGGAAGTCCATGGCCTATCTGTACATTTATATAATCGGACCCAAAGGGGACATATCTTATTAAATTATGAGCTGCCTAGACTGCATGACGTTTTACCTAACAAATGAGTGCTCATTGCTCACGAAGATTTATTTGTCTGCATTTTTGTCTTCTACCATTTTCTACCATTAACCATATGGCATGCCGAAAGTCTCGTGCTTTGGCTCGAGACTTTTAAGTATTTTTTTTTAATTATCGATATTTAAAATTATATTTTAATTAATTTAATTTAATTATCTATAATAGATCCTATTTATAGAAGTAGTTTTCCTATCGTAATTTTTTTTTTATTTTTAAATTTTGAATTTAAAATTTATTTAACAGATCTTTAATATTTCATTCCATTAAATTGACTATCTGTTGGTTAAGACTATAAAATTGTGGATTATAGTTTAAGTTTGTATTACACCAACTTGGCATTAATTAATCTGATTTATAATTTTTAAATTATTATATAAAGAAAAGAAATTAATTATTAAAATATATAGAACTTTATGGTAATGCACACCCACGAAAAAAAAAAAGAACCATGTTAGTTAATTACCTCTCTCTCTCTCTCACTTTTCCTTCCACCATTTTGTTTGCATGCTTTTGTTCTACTTTTAGATCCCTCGAGGGGGCCATGGCTACATTAAAAGTAGAACCATGATTAGGTCCATTGTCCATGTGTTAAAGTGTTATGATTATGTCTGAAGACATAATATTAAAATCACAACTTGCACACTATAAATTTTAAGAAAAAATTGTTATTATTAACAAAGCAATGTTGTAATTCATATGGTCGTTCAGGTTGCAAAGCAAGGTTAGAGGAATAAGCTAAAAAATAATACACTAATGAATTTTTCTCCGATCAGGGTGGAGAGATCGAGTTTAAGTTTCTTTGTTCTCGTTGTAGAATAATATTAATAATTAATATCGATAAATTTCAATTTTACAATATAGAAAGTTAAAAAATAATTACAAAAGTCGAGTTGGGCGTATCAGTTCTATGCCTTTAGATTGCTAAGCAAGTGAGTGCTCTATCATCGTAGTTGCATCTTCAATGTGATGGCTATAAAATAAAAATATTAATAATAATTAAAATTTGTGAAAAATAAAAATCTGAAAAATCATATTATGTTTTATCTAAATTTTAGTTACAAACACAAAGGAGGGTTTAATTAAAATTTGAACTCCTAAAAATTTGATAGCCAACCGATTAAGACTTTGGAAATATTGAAGAAACCAACCGTTTGTGTTTTTCCCCCTTTGGCTCCACCTAACCCCATTTCCCTGAATTTGGGGATTGGACCTTTTCATGTTCCAAGGGTTACTTGATTAGAAAGAAAATGAAACCAAGGTGGTCGTCGTTTTTCAACCTCACCTTTCTTTTTCTTTTCTTTTCTTTTTTGTTTTTTCCTTAGCAAACAAAAAGATTACGTGCCACTGAAAGCTCTTTGGTCTAGAAGACGAAAATGATGACACACGAGATATTGTGGAATTTGATAATTTGGTGAACATATCATCACTCTAATTGAAACTTATAAATCATCAAACTCAGTCCACATATACCAAAGTATTATTCCACCTCTTAACAAAATTTCCCACTACCCTTTTATATGTAAGGTCTTTTATATTCATCATATTCATAATGGACCACATCTCTCTCTCTCTCTCTCTCTCTTTGTTATACAAGTATTCGAACTCTGAATTCTATAATTGAGGAAGGAGAATTATAACCATTAAACTATCTTTTCATAAATTCTCTCTCTCTCTCATTTATGACCAGATCGATCAAAATTAATTAGATGAATATATCGACATTTGGGAATCCAATTGAATAAGAAATCTTTTATGCTCAAATTAGTAGCAACTACCAAACCATCCCTGATGGTCTACTCTTTCCCTCTCTCTGTTTTTTTTATTATCAGTATTTAAAATTATGTTCTTATTAATTCGATTCGAATACTTGTAAAAATTCTATTTGGAGAATGACACTTTTAACAATTTTTTTTATATATTCTTAAATTTTAAATTTAAAATTTAGTTAAAAAATCTAATATATCATCTCGATCAACTATTTGTTAATCCACTCTTTCTCTCTATCTCACGTACGACTGCGCACACATGCACAGAAAGATATTTTCCTCTTCTATATTGGAGTCGCCAAGCTAGCTGGCATACCAAGCGATTAGGCAAGGCTTTGAAAAATGAAAGTTAGATGGGTTCTCATTTGCTAATTATATTAATGGATTATGTATGTTATGGCACGACTCTTTTTGTGTTGTTGCCCTAAAGAAAGGTGGGCGTGGCTAAATAATTTGCCATACAGGGAATGGAATGGGTAGGACTTTGTTTGAGTAATCACTTCGCCTGGTATGCATCTAAGGCATGTGGTTTGTCTTTATAGAATTTTGAATTTTCCAAGTAAGATATCGAGCCAGCAGGAGGCTTCCATAGTCGCAATCAGCACCATGGGCTCTCTTTTCTTCATTGAAAACAACCATGTTTGGCAAGCTAGAGGAATTGGGTATCTTCCTTTTTTTTTTTAATTATTCAAATGCATTATTTCAAAACACATTTGGCCATTTTTATGGATTATTATAAGAATTTTATTAATGGTTGAAAAGTAGGAGAAAACAAAAAGTTGATTTTGAATGTTCTTTTTTTTTTTTTTTTATGGGTCAATAGATCGGTAAGAAATTAAGATTATTTTTTTTAATATATAAAAAATTTAAATTCAAAATGAAAGTCAAGACATTATATCTTTCACTTTAAATTTCACTAATACTATTGAAGAATTTTAATGGTCTGTTTGCCTACTCGTTCATGACACTGACTCCAACAAATGAAAACCTTTCCTTTTTCCATATTTTCTTTTTTTTTTTTTTTAAATTCTCAAGAATTCATCTTTATGTTTTTTTTTGTTTTCTCAAGTATAGAATTTTATTCCACGTAACTTCAAATATCGAGAAATTGCTACAAATTGGATAATGAACATATATCCAATTGTTGGATTATCTCTTCTTTATATAGACAAAACTCATATTAAACTCGAATAAAATTAAATAATAGAAATTTAACTTTTATTTGTAAGATTTTATATTTTTTTAATATTTTCTTTCTATTTTAAGTAAAATATATTATGAATAAAATAAAATAAAAATAAATTAAGATCGATTGAGAATTTTTTGAATAAGAGCGGTCTTTTAAATTTTTTTTTTTCTTTCTAATAGAAAACGGGAGATCGGGATAATGGTAATGGGATTGGCTCAGTTTTTCAAAATTTTATTTTTTATATATTATAAAATATCTAATTTAAGATATACAATTCATTTTGACAACAAGTACATAATTCAGTATAAATGGATTTTCTTAGGCGTGTTATATATTTCAACTTTTGTGGAGAATTTGAATACATGGTCCGTAAGAACACCGGTGATTAAATCATAGGACGTGCGTCTTCTTCATGCATAGTTTTTTCAACCTCGTGCTTATTGACATCATCTTCATTCGTTGTGTCATGCCCAACTTTTGCAATATCTCAAAAGTTAATGGTTTTAATGTCACAGCCCGCACACACGCACACACATGTGGCATAATACTACTCTCTCTCTCTCTCTTTTATCAATAATATCTGATTTTTATCTGATTAATCCGATTTGAATATTACAGAACTTATTAAAATATTGATTTTTTTAAATCTCATTTTTTTTTATTTTCATAATTTAAATTTAAGAGGTATGACATAATAGCACCTGCCGCCGCCTCCCGCCCCCGCCCCCCTCCCCCCGCCCCTCCCCGGGTGTCTCTTTAGTGACCAACACACACTTCTATTTTCTAAGGAGTTGTGATGCTATTAAAAGGGGAAGTTTGGAGATTAAGGAGCTTCATTGTTCCTAAATTATTATATTTTTGCTTTTCAAGGAGATGGAGCATCTTTATTACAAGTTAATAGCTTGCTTACATTATTATTTCTTGTTTGTAAAACAGCAAGATAATATCCAAATAAATCTATTACCCACGAGATTAGATGAATTATTTGATTCTAAGCCATCTCAGGCAATTCCATAGAATACTTGACAGGTACCCCTAAAATCCCATTTATGAAGATTGAATCACTTTGGGTTCTGTTAAAATATATTCCTTAATTATTAAATTCCTATTAAAATTAATATATTTCAAGACTAAAATTAGTATCTAATCGAAATTTCAAAAGTCATAAGCAGAAAGTTTAGCACCCAAAATTGTCATCCGTACCATCATACATACAAATCTAGTTAAGTTATTACCGAAAAACTTTACCTTTTCCAGAGGTTGTATCATTCTTTAATACGAGACATTCGAGATATAATTTCCTTTTCTTCATGCTCTTATTTATAATAAGAAAAACTTTTAATTTTTATTTATAAAAAAATTATTTTTTAACTCTTTTGTTTAAAAATAGATAATGAGATAGAGTTGGAGAAAAACTTGAAAAAATAAAAATAAAAGATTTTTTAGATGAAGAAAAAGGTACGGACAAGATTAATTTATAAAGTATATCAAAAGTGAGAAACCTGACACCCACAATAATAATAATAATATTTAATGTTATCATTTTCTTGTATTTACATTAAATAGCTTTCTAAAATATTCTTAGTCCCAAGAAAAACAGTCCCCCCCCCCCGGGGCAGAAAGAAGGCATTTTTCTTTGAGACTGAGTAATGGAGATAACCGATCACTTTGATCGAGTGAGTCATTCGGGACACAACTCGGTAGAAAGTATAGCGAGAGAGAGAGAGAGAGAGAGAGAGAGAGAGAGGAAAGAAAGAACGTTTGGTTCAAGTAAAGAAAGGATAGACCGTAAACAAAAAAAGCACACTAACAGCACACCCTGTTTTGTTTTGCTTCATTTTACTATGGCCTACCGCGACACTTCTCTCAACGCCAAGTGTTCTCTCCTCTCTCTCTCTCTCTCTCTCTCTCTAAAGAAGAAAGCGAGAAGATCCACACAACTTAACCTTCTCTCTACCAACTACACACATTCACAGAGACACACACACACTCTCTCTCTCTCTCTCTCTCAAAATATTCTAAATCTTTCTTTTTTGTTGTGCTTTTTATTCGGAGTAATTGGGCACCTGCACATAAACATAGACTCTCTCTCTCTAGAGTTCAGTAACCTAATCAGCTGTGGCTTTTCCCGTTTTGTCTCCATTTAATAGTTGTTCAACTGCTGTCCTTTTTACCCATTAAAATATTTACTTCAATTTGGTGTTTATCCTTTGCAATTTCATTTTCTCTCTCGAAAGTTCTTACTGGGGAGGGGTTTTTCCATCACTGGGTATTCGTTGAATCTCTTGAAAATTTTCGCTTTGGAGGAGTGAGTAATGGTTTCTTGAGAAAAGCCAGATAATGGATCTTGAAACTGGGGTTTATGGAAATCACATTAAGGTGAGAGAATATTTCTGCAAAATTTTTGCATTATTTGGTGTTTCTGAGTTTGAACCATTTTTTAATCATAAAATTTTGTCATTTAATCTTCTAAATCAAAAACCATTTATATATGTTTTGTTTTTCAATCAAAAAATTGGTATTAATTGTTTTGTTATTAAAAAAAGTGGGATACGGTTTTGGCCTAACTTTTACATGACTTGATTCTTCAGAAATTGATCCATTTTTTATTTTCAATCAGAAATTGGTTTTAATAGTTGCTTTGTGATGAATTTGTGCTGTTGATGCTCTTAATTAAAATTTCTACTTGTTTCTTTTTCAAAATTTGCTATTTTGATGTTTTTAATTCCATAACCGTTTTGGTGTTTCTGTTTCTTAATTAGAATTTCCATTTTTGTTGTTTTATTGAAGACCCATTTCAGTTCTTTTACATTTAATAATAATTTCCATTTTTTTTTAAATGTTTTGTATCCATACCCATTTCAGTTTCAATCAAAAATCCCATTTTTGATATTCCAAACTGAAACCGGGATGAATATTTTTGTTTCTTAATCAAAATTTGCAATTTTATTTTATTTTATTTTGAAAATTGACACCCATTTCACTGTTTCTGTTTCTTAATCACAATTTACATTCTTTTGGATTTTTAGTCAAAAGCCCTTGAAGTATACTAATCACAATTATCGGTACTTGCTTTGGTTGTTGCAGAAGGAGTCATGGAGAACAGTTTTGATTCTAGCTTATCAGAGTTTGGGGGTTGTTTATGGAGATTTAAGTACTTCACCTCTCTATGTCTACAAGAGCACATTTGCAGACGATATTGAACACTCAGAGACTAATGAAGAGATTTATGGGGTTCTGTCTTTTGTCTTCTGGACTCTCACTATGGTTCCTTTGCTCAAATATGTGTTTATTGTACTTAGAGCTGATGATAATGGTGAAGGGGGTACATTTGCTTTGTATTCATTGCTGTGTAGACATGCCAGAGTGAGTTCATTGCCTAATGGTCAATTAGCAGATGAGGAGTTGTCAGATTACAAGAAGGACGGTATTCGGTTAGTTCCGACTAGTTTTGGGTCCAGGTTGAAATCAACTCTAGAGAAGCATAGAGTATTGCAGAGATTTTTGCTGGTTCTGGCTTTAATTGGAACCTGTATGGTTATTGGCGACGGAATTCTAACTCCTGCAATTTCTGGTATTGTTTGATTCTGTTCTACCGGATTATTATTTTTGGATACGTAATTAACCTTCGAATTTGAAAATTAGGTTGATTCTATCTAGTGGAATAATTTTTTCTCCTTTTATTATTTTTTTTTCTTTGCAGTTTTCTCTGCAGTGTCAGGGCTTGAGCTTTCAATGTCTAAAGAGCATCACAAATGTAAGATACTAATTTATGTTCAACTTGCTGCAGAAATCCATAGCCCATATGTTATTCGCAATTGCATACTGTTTGCAATTTATTGTGGATGCAGTTGAGGTTAAGGGTTCATCATAATCACACTCTACAAGGATTCCAGGCAGATTGTTAATTGACATCCTTTAAGATCCTCCCTAGTGTCCCTTTATAAGTGGTTTGCAGAATCCCATCACTACTTTGCTCCATTTATGAAACATGAGAAATTAGTGCAAACCTCAGCTGCTTACATGCAGATTTTATCTGAGAAATCTTAACTGCACTGAAATCTTATTTCCACCTAATGTATGCGGTTCTCTGGTGCAAACTCCTGTGGATGGATGGTGCGCACTCAGAGAGACTAAAATCTTTATTCATAGCTGAGAAGAGAGTTTTACTATGTCTCTTCCGGGCATGTCTATTTTAAATATACGATTATTATATAACAGTTACATATGAGATGGATTACTACACCGTGTATAAAATGGTACAAAAAATGCATGCATGATAGACGATGAATATATTATGTGCCAATGATCTTTCATAGTTGTTTGACAACCTATTTAGAGGGATGCCTAGTTCAAAATGTATTGAATTTCTCATAATTAATTAAAGTTTCACATGAATTTTACCAAGTTTCACTCATTAGGCTTGGGCACTTAACATAATAGTTTTACTAGCACATTGTACTTTTAGCAAAGTTTCATCTGTAAGACGTGTGTCAATCTGACTGCTTGCCATATAATGCTCTATTATCAGTCAATGGTGTTGAAAATTTGGATTTGAAAAAATGTTTCTGTAACAAACAATGAGAATGCCCAAGCTAGCCACTGGTATCATAAAGTGATTGCCAACATGGAATAGTCAAAGCTCAATTAAAGCCTCTTGCTACCGTGCCATCAAACCACCCTACTCAAAATAAGGCAAGGCCTAGGTGCCCCTTACTGCATAATCTCAAAAGAAGCACCGTAATTCAATACCAGGCTACATTAGAGATCTTGTTATGTGGGTTCTGATGTCCTGCCTGTTGGCCAAAGGTACCAAAATACTCTTATCTCAGGTTGCTATAGCGTTTCACTGATCGGTGTTGACAATAACATTATTACTAAAACAAATAATAGAGAGACTGCTAATTGCGTGTGAACTTGGAATGAGAGAGAATAGATAAAAGAATCCACCTAAGTGATTCATATGCATAAGTGATTAAAAGAAGTTAGAGAGGTACTGCTTTCCCGAATCACTTAATTTAATTGGTATTTCCTCTTCTTCTGATGAATGAATGCCTTAAAATCTATCAAGTCACTTAGTTTCAGGGATTTGGCTTCATAAGCAAATTCCTTGTGTTGGGAGTTGCTAAACACCCACTCATTATCTATCTAGTTCTTTCAAAAGAAACTGACATTATATGTGTTCCTTGATTCTACTGAATTGCAGATGTGGAAGTTCCCGTTGCGTGTATCATACTGATTTGCTTATTCTCACTCCAACATTATGGCACCCACCGGGTTGGATTTTTGTTTGCTCCTGTGGTTATTACATGGCTTTTGTGTATAAGTTCTATTGGCCTGTATAATATATTTCACTGGAACCCTCATGTCTACCAAGCTCTATCTCCATATTACATGTACAAATTTCTCAAGAAGACCCAAAGGGGAGGTTGGATGTCCTTGGGTGGGATCTTGTTGTGCATAACAGGTAAAGCCGAGGGTTTTTTTTTTTAAACCACTTATGAGCAAAGAATTTTTTTTTTTGGATATAAATGAGCAAAGATTTCTCTAATACATAATTCTTTTTTCCCTCTTTCTCCTTTCCCTCCACAGGATCAGAAGCAATGTTTGCTGATCTTGGGCACTTTTCACAGTTATCAATCAAGGTATGTTCCCCTGCTTGCCTCTGTTTCAGCTATGCTTTTCCATTTCCATCGATTTGACAGTGACTGTAACCGCTAAATGTTTAGGGCTCGATAGAAAAATTAAAAGGATTAGGACTAAAAAGGGTAAAAAGTTTAGGACTCCCTGTACAAAAATACTGAATACAAACATGGCGCAACATTGATGAGGCATTATTGTGAGTTACGGGGTGTGGAAACTGCTCCAACTGCCCCATTGCCATTGTGTGGGAGATTAGCCCCTGTATCCTTGTAGGTTGGATGATCGAACTCTTTAGAAGTGAACCCTTAGAACTGGCATATTTCATCATGCCCACATCATTGTCCAATATGAAGAGTCAAGCCTGGGATGTGAAGAAGTCCCACCCCAAAAGCTATGGTAGAAAATTTTTATGAATTGTACACTATGGTAGAATGTCAAAAGTTGAAATATTTTCCTGTCACAATGATCACAATGAGCATTGAATGATTTTCCCTTAAAATGTTAGAATTACCATGTGACTGGGGAGGAGTGCATCTGCATTATTTTTGTTGGTATCACAATCACAAAATCCCCATAATTAGTTACAGATGGTGTGGACCCACCATTTTGTCTGTGGCATCTTGGGTGACGACTGCCATTGCTCTATACCGGGGCCTGTTTCATAGGGATTTGGCCTTTTTGAAATCCTGTAATTGTAGCCACAGGTTTCTCGTAATTGTTTCAAAATAGGGTTAAAAAATTTAAGCAAAATTAACTTGCTGCCAAAGACTTGATGTTCATTGCATGTCTTAATCAGAACTGTCAAAATTCCATCACAAATGTACTTGTAACCTATCGCACACAGAGTATAGATGAATATACTCTTTCAGTAGCATTTGCATTTAGCAGTAAATGCATGCACTCCCTAAGCTGTCAATCATTTGACAGGCTTTAGAATGATGGATATAATGTTTGATGGTTGTTGAGGTGTACCTGCAGTTTGTTTCGATGAATGTAGTTAGGTAAATTTCAAGGACAAAAAGTAAAATATACTTGGGTTTGGGATTTATCTGAAGCTAATTAATTCCTAGACAAAATGCCAACTTATTAAGACATTGAAGCAAGCATATGCACTGTCCTGTGAAATCTGCCGTTGACCTGCTTGGACAGTTTTATGGTTATCATCCCCTTGTTTTAAGTTCCTGTTTTCTGTTGTCCCCTGGAGTTTGAATTTCAAATCCGCAGCATCAGCCCCCACCCCACTCCAAAGGAAAGTTGCTAATCATTGAAACTTTCTAGGAGCTTTTTGTGGTCCAAAGCTTTGCATCCACAAATCTCTCTTTTCGCTGCCAGAAGAGAATTAGATTGTGCATGACGCCGCTGGAATTCTTGTAAGACTAACATCACAATGTACACATGTTTCCAGCCTTTGGGTAAGCCTGGTGTCTGATGTTTAGAAGTAGATAGCAAGATTGTTGTGCATGCCCTTATATGGTGTATTTCATGAGTAGCATTTCTTCTCAAAGAAGATTCTTGTCAACTGTCTGCCTGATCATGTCTTATATCTTGCTTCTCTCGCGAATTTAGCCGTTTGATGAAACAACTATTTGTAGCTTTGTACACAGCACAAATTCTCACTAAATTCTCACTAGTGTCACATAAAATTTTTAATTTTGCAGGTTGCTTTCACTTCACTGGTATATCCATCCTTGATTCTTGCTTACATGGGACAAGCTGCTTATCTTTCTCAACATCATGTTATTCATAGTGATCATATTGGGTTTTATGTATCAGTTCCAGGTATGTGACTCGAGTCACCTATGAGAAGAATTTTTATCAACTTAAGAAAACCAATGTCTTAAATTGATTCTATTTCAATGTTTCAGAGAATTTAAGATGGCCAGTTATGGTAATAGCCATACTTGCAGCAGTTGTTGGAAGCCAAGCTATTATAACAGGAACTTTCTCAATCATCAAACAGTGCTCTGCTCTGGGTTGCTTCCCAAGGGTCAAAATTGTCCACACGTCATCTAAGATACATGGCCAGATTTACATCCCAGAAATTAATTGGATTCTAATGATATTATGTTTGGCTGTAACCATTGGTTTCAGGGACACCAAGCGCATGGGCAATGCATCAGGTACATCAGTAACTTTTGTACCTCTTAAGTTTAGTGTTCTAACTCCACTTCACATTTTTCTTTTAAAAGATCTTCCACACTCCTAACCTTCCTGAAGAAAGAAAGAAACTGGGGCTTGGTTTGTGAAAGTGCCTTCTGACTCGGGGTTGAATGGCATAGGAGCTGGATCACTAGTGATTTGTTCCAATAAAGTAGTTGCAGAAAAGAGGGTACTATAGGATAACTGTTTTGCAACTAAATATTTCTAGTGTTATCTAAATGTTGATGTGAGGGACATATTCTTAGTACCACTGCTTTCATATCTTAAAAGCAACTAGCCATCATACTTGGTCAGTTTTAAAGCTACTCTGGGATGTAGTTAGTATAAGGAATAGCAAAACAGAATTTTCTCTTGTTAAATTAGAGACAAACGTGACAACTTGTGCCAAGGTATGATGGCTACTGTACTAAAATTGAGGATCTACTTCTCTATTGTTCTCTTCTTTTTCTACTTTTCCCTCAGTAGTTGCTTTGACAGGTTGCCCTTTTACTTTTTTTTTTCCCCTTATCTTGTCCTCTCCTTTTTCTTGAACAGGTCTAGCGGTTATTACTGTTATGCTGGTCACCACCTGCCTAATGTCTCTTGTTATTGTTCTGTGCTGGCATCAGAGTGTTTTCCTTGCAATTGCCTTCATATTTTTCTTTGGCACAATTGAGTCACTCTACTTCACTGCTTCTGTTATCAAGTTCCTTGAAGGAGCATGGGTTCCCATTGCACTTGCATTCATCTTCCTCATAATCATGTGTGTTTGGCATTACGGCACACTTAAGAAGTATGAATATGATGTCCAAAACAAGGTCTCCATCAACTGGCTTCTCAGATTAGGCCCAAGCTTAGGCATTGTTCGTGTCCGTGGTATTGGACTTGTACACACCGAGCTTGTGTCTGGGATACCTGCAATTTTCTCACACTTTGTCACCAACCTCCCTGCTTTCCACCAGGTGCTAGTCTTCCTCTGTGTCAAATCTGTCCCGGTTCCCCATGTTAGACCCGAAGAAAGGTTCCTCGTGGGTCATATTGGCCCTAGAGAGTACAGGCTGTATAGGTGCATCGTACGTTATGGATATCGTGATGCTCACAAGGATGACATGCAGTTTGAAAAGGATCTTGTTTGTAGTATAGCAGAGTTCGTGCGGTCCAGTAAGGCAGGACCAAGTGGTGAAGATGAAGATGCAGAGAAAGATAATGAGAAAATGGCAGTCGTTGGGACACCTTCGAGGCACTTGGAAGGCGTTAAAGTTTGCGAAGATGATGTTCCAAATACTGATTCACCTGGGACATCCGAACTCCAAGAAATCAGATCTCCGGCAATAAAACTGAAAAAAAGAGTGAGATTTGTTGTGCCAGATAGTCCACAAATTGAAACAAGTGCTAGGGAAGAGTTGCGGGAGCTCATGGATGCACAGGATGCCGGTATTGCTTACATTTTGAGCCATTCATATGTGAGAGCAAAGCAAGGATCTAGCTTTTTCAAGAGAGCAGTTATCAATTTTGGGTATGATTTCTTAAGAAGAAACTGTAGGGGTCCAACATATCCCTTAAGTGTACCCCATGCATCTACATTAGAGGTTGGCATGATTTACCATGTTTAATTTTTGGAGAGACTGAGTAATTTGTGTATGTTTTTATTTATCAATAGATGAAAAGCCTTAACACGCACTCCTTTGAGTTATCCGTGGCCTAAGCTGGGCTCCTTTGTTGCATGATACGAACAACCATGGCCTTAAACCTTGACTACTATTTTTAATGCATGTATCTGTTCTCATAACATGAATATACAACAATGGTGATAGAACATCAAACTCTCCCAGCAATCACCTGGAAAAGAACGTGTCATTGAATTGGTAGCAAAAAAATGGTGAAAATTAGAGAAATCATTTTAGTGTTTAGTAATCAAGATGATGATGATGATGATTATTTTGTCCTGGACCAATCATTGTTTGGAGTTATTTTTTATCTGTTTTAATATTATCGGACTTAATTTAGGAGAAAGTTTTTCTAATATAGTATTTTTTATTCTCAAATTTTGAATCTAAAACTTATTTAAAAAATACTGACTATATGTTGGATGGTTATCAAGTTTATATATATTGCCCATTAGTTTTGCTGTTTCTTTTTTTATTTTTTGGCCAACAGCACCGTAGCCTTGTTCTCATCATGATTTTTGTTTCTTCAGAGGCTATCCTCATCGCCTTGTAGATGCATAGCAGGTGCAGAACAAGCGCCGCCATCATGATTTTCGTATCAGAAAGTGGGTTGCAGAACATGTTAGCTTTGTTTTTGTCTTGTGTTAAGGCTCTTATTTTGTTTGTTTTTACTTTTATAAGGATTTCTTATTTTTGGTGTCTTTGTACATTCTTTTTCCTTTGAATATATTTTCTTTTTTATTAGAAAAAATGATGCTCTCATCCTCTCAAATTTCTCCCCCTCTAGATTTTGAAGGTGTCTGAATTGTGACATTCAAATGATTAGCGTTTTGAAGATGATAAAGAGAGTACCAACACTTGTTGGCGTAGATGGAAAGGGCATTGGGTATAAAAAAATAATGTTAGGAGACCTTCCCCTCAAATGAGGCTCGACAGTTAAATTGATTCCGGATTAATAGGGGTGAAACCCTGGATACCGAAAGGTCCCGCAAAAAAAAAATGATAAGAGGGCGGAAATGACAAATGCTAAAAGCATCGGAACCCCAAAAAAGCATCAGTCCTTTTTTTGTGGAGTGCAGCCCAGTTTGGTAAAGTAATCCCATTTCCATTGCTTTGGGCCAGTCAGGCACGGAGGAATGCAAAGTCCTTTTTTTTTTTTTTTTAATTCACTATCGATATCTAAAAACTTGACTAAATCGGTTCGTCTTTAAATATCTTTTTATCTATTTATAAAATTTAAAATCAAAATTTTAATTAAAAAATTTTAATAATTTATCACTAAATTTATAAGACGAAAGTGAACACCGCACCTAGTTACTCAATCGTCCCATGTAAAACTACTCATCAAGCATCCTATTTTTCACGAAATCTTCCCTGTATGCATTTTAACCTTCTTGTTTTTCCATCCAAATAAGAGGGTAAAATCTTGACAAAAGGGAATGTTAGTAAAATAGAGGCTCAAAACGAACATAAATTTAGAAAAAAAAATTATAAATTTAAAATGGGTATGAACTTAAAAATTAATCTCGAATATCAAAATAAGAACTATAAAGTTGGATTACAAAAACAGAAAACTAAGCAAAAAATCTCAGATATCATTCCTACCAAAGGAAATCCCCACCCATAAGCATCATCTAACAAGATTGCAAAATGAATCATCTATGCATTTAATTTTATTTTTTTTAGATAAATAAGAAAATTTAAACTCGAGATGTTTATAAAGAGAAACGGATGATATCAGTTGAGTTAGAACTCATCGACGTATTTAACTTTATTAAAGACAACAGTGTTTCGCTTGAATTTAGACATTTAGTTATTTTTATATTTTATTTTCTTTGTTTTTTCTTGTAATCACTATTGAAATGATAATTTAATAATTAAAAGCACTAATGTCTTACATAATTTCGTCATTTGCATTGCGAATTCTAATTTATTCATAATAATAATTTGCAAAACTAAATATTAATAAAATTCTACAATCCTAAAATATGTGATTAATGATATATTCACGTAATAAGTAATAGGACGGATTTGCCCTTGAGCAGCAACCATGATTTAGTTACTCTCTTTAATCCTCTTTAATCAAAAAAAGAAAAAAGTTCATACCCTTCTGTTCTGTGCACTCTTTATAGCATTATTTCTTTTTCTGTAGGTCTGATCCTATTCATCCAACGACTACTCTTCATTTTCAAGAGAGCAATCCAGTGGCTGAAAACTACTCAAGAGAGAGAACAACATTCGGGGTTCTTGAACATAGCGAGTCAATCATCTTCTTGTTAAGGGAAAATTGAAGATCGCAGTGCTTCAACTCTGTAAAAGAACTTGCAACTCTCTCTCTCTCTCTATAGTTTTTTTTCCTGCTATTGACTCAATTGTGTCGAAACCATTATCCCAGCAAGATCATTTGAAATTCATTTTTCCTGTGTTCGGCCGTCAATCTTCCAACAAGACCAGAAAAGGTACAATTCTCTGGTTTACAAATCCTAGTTGTTCGATTAGCAACTGATGTTCATAGACTTTATATGTTCCCTATTTGATGATTTTTGTGAATTGGTCATTAGGGTTTTCCCCATTAGGGTAATCCGACTTTGTGGCCTTGATCTTTTGAGACTTGTTATTTATTTCCCAAAAAAAAAACATCCTGCACTTCATGACTGGTTAGAATTTTGGTTTTTGAACTTTTCATAACTGGGTATTTCTGGTTTTTTAATCTTTTTTTTGCGTGGGGGGGGGGGGGGTGGGATATTTGAGAAATATTTAGGCAATTCTCTTACTCTAGGGTTTTCTTAAAAAATGAATTTTTAATTTTATCTCAAATTTTTACTCCACTTGTTTATTGCTTTAATACTTATTTAAAATTGTGATATCTCAATGCCATCAAATTCTCATGGGTTGTGCTTGGCTCTTCTCTGCTTTTAGATGGACTAAATGATTTTAAATTTAATTTTACATCTCTAATTCTTAGACATCAAAGTTTGCTAATGGTTACCACTGGTTCCTTCTTAAAAACTTCAGACTTTGTTACTGTTCTCGATTTGTGTGTCATCTTTCTCAATATGGTCCCAATTTTGTTGAACTTTTTTAAAAAGGATCTTGATTGCCATTTTAATATTAACAATTTATGAAATTTCTATAAAAAAAAAAAAAAAAAAAAATCCAACATGTGTGGCTGATTCTTATGAGCAATGATTTCAAAATATACTAAAAATCTAAGTTTGAATCTACCCTCGTTGGGTTGATTTGAATGTGAAAAATATATATTATCATCGATGGATAGTTAAACCAGTGAGACGTGATATTATATTCCTTCATCAAATATCAAATTCAAAACTTTGACATGAAAAAATTACGCTGAGAGAACGACTCTCTAAATAGGACCTCACAGACAGATTAATTAGAATATAATTTAAAAAAAAAAACAAAACAAAATACACATACGTTTTTTAAGGGTGATAAAGCTCAAGGCAAGATTTCAGAGAGATGGCGGAACCATCCCCGTCTTAGGAGGCAAATTTGATGATCAACCTTGTTGGGTTCTGATTTGAGCCTTTGAGCTAGCTTGTAATCCAACATACACCAAAACGAAACGCATGAAATCTATGAAAAGATATTGTACCATTACTAGCACCAACTCTGGATTTCAGAATCCTACATTTTCTACAACCACCAGTTTTAAACAATAATTTTCGGGTCTCAGAGTCTTTTGCACCATTTACCCTATTTTAATATTTTTGGATCGGGTGTTTGTAAATTCCAAAAAGAATTGGAGAGGAAATTCTAAAAATGAATTTTATAGAATTGGATTTTTTTTTTTTAATAAAAAGGGGAAAAAAAAGAACTAACAAAAGAACGAAGACAACACCCTACACGTCCTCCAAAAGCAAATAACTTGAGCCAGGAGGAGAACCATTGAGAGAACTGCTAGCCCCCAACTTCACTCAGCACAAGAGTTAGCTTCCCTTGGCACATGAGTAAGCTTTAATGTCCGTCGACTCTTTTATCATAGATTTTGGATTCGAGAGAACCGAGAAATGGAGTTTAAGAGAGTCAATAATGATGTTTGCAAATTGTCCATAAAATACAGAAAGTTGTCTCGGATGACAATAATGATTGTATGGTTTCTGTGAAATCTGCATATAGATATGTGTAAAATTGCAGATGTTGAGGAAAGCAATGGATATGTGCGAGCATATCTGTCATTCATTAAATTAAAGAAAATCTTTAAAAAGATCTGGGGGCCCTAGTTTGGTTAGCTTGAGAGAGAGATTTACAAGTGTATGCATGAATGCCAACCAAAAATAGGAAATAGATTTTGGTCATAAGACAATATATATATACTCCTAATATTCTTTTCTACCAAAAATGCAAATCTTGATAATGTAGTAGAAATTGATAATAAGATTTCTTTTATCATGATACTTAATAACCATGTTATAATTTCTTTGAAATTAATATCATAAATTGCACTAATTAAAATCATTATTTTAATTATTTTATGGTTGAAATATAAAATGTAAATATTATAGTAACGTGAAAGATAGTACAATTGGTCATCAAGAAGATAATTTAATAGTCACGACTCTTCTCTCATCCCGTGATTCATAATCAAAGTTTCATGTAACAAAAAAGTACACTTACAGTGTGTTTAGAAATTTTGGAAAGAAAATAAAATATTATTTAGGAAAGAAAGAAAAGAAGAGAAAAGTTGTAATTTTTTGTTTTTCATTTTGTTTAGAAGTTTTATGAAAGAAAAAAAAAATGAGTTTATGTTATTTGTGAGTTTTAGAGAAAGGAAGAAAAAAGTTTCATTGTATCTATACTCATTGGAAATAAATGACATTTAATGGGAATAAAAATTTTGGTATCTATTTTTGAAGGGTATTTTTAAAATATAAAAATATTTAATTTTAATATTTTTTCTCCCCAATGTTTCTTTTCATCTTTGAAAGGAAAAAAGTTTAAGATTCGGAGCAATTCTAAATCCATTCAAATTATACTTTTCTATTATATTTAAACTGCCCGAAAAGAAAAGCAATAATTTTTTTGATTTTTTGTTTCTCTTAGTCTTTTTGTTCAAACGAGTTGTTAGAAAAAAAAAAGTTTAAAAAGTGAAATGGGGGGAGAAAAATATGAGGATCGTGAATGGGACATTTCATATTTTTTTGTTTTTATCATTGATATTTGAGATTTATTCGATTAATTCGATTTGAATACTATGAGACTCATTTAGAAATTGATTTTTTTAAATTCTTTTTTGTCATTTTTAAAATTTAAATTCAAAATTTCTATAATAAAATATTCGATCATTCAATTCAAAATAATTGATATATTTTATAAAGTAGGACCAGTTAGTAGTTTCGGATAGGGACGAAGCCCAATCCCAATCCCAATCCCAATCCCCATCCCCATCCCCATCCCCATCCCCATCCCCATCCCCATCCCCATTCCCATCCAACAAAAGAGAAAGGACCAACACTACACTAAAGGTTAATTGGTGTAGTAGAAAAGATTTGGTGTTTCTTAATCAAGCATTCAGATTTGAGTTTTTTTAGGAATAAAAAAAATTATTTTGAGAGATCTCTCCTTTTATAAAAGATTCGACAATCAAATCAATCTAAATTATTCAAAATGAATCTTCAAACACATGGAGTCAGACCAAAATAAAAAAAGAGAAAGGCCCAACCCAAGGCCGACTCCACTCCCACTTTATTTTTTTGCCCCCAAAACACACGCCTTCACGGAGGCTGCCGCGAAACGCGGCGACCAGATGACGTTGGGCCCACAATCCAACACACCCCCTCCCTAATCCTCCTTTCACTTACATCCAATTAAATGACAAGACGTGTACCCTTGCCATCACGTGGAATCCAGGTTTCCACTGTACACTCATCACACGGAATAATCATTCCCATAAATTCATTTTACAATTATCATTTTTTATTTTTAATAATAAAATATTAGAAAAGCAACAAAAATCGGTGTCCCCTACGAGGGATGCAATTAAGGTGAAGAAAATAATAATAATTGTAATAATAAAATAAAGAAAGGATAAATTATTTCTAAATGTGTATTTACAGTGTTTTTTTAACAAGTATATATAACAACAATAATAAATTTAATTTTAATTTTAAATTTTAAAATCAATCGTTTAAAATAATCATTCTATTTTTTATTTATCATTTCGTATTAGCTATATTATATATAATTTTTTATTTATAATTATTAGATGAACTCTCCTAATTTTTATAAAAAATTTATTATTATATATATGTAAAGAGTCGATTAACTTGATATGATACTCAATTCACTTTATAGCTTAATAATTATAATAAAGATTATAAATCAAATTTTATATTTCAGTTTATATTTGTATGTATTAAAAATAAAAATAAAAATAAAAATAAAAAGAAAAAGAAAAATAGAAATTATATACAAATTTAAAAATAAAGTACACCCACCCCCACCGGCTATAAAATTCAAATTAGGAAGATTAGGTGCCTTTCTTACTGTTATTTGATTTTGTCGGGGGAAATAACAAATGGGGTTGGTCCACGTAAGATGCGTCCGTACGAGGGTGGGTGGACGAGGAAAATGGGATTCGGTTGGACATTATGAGGAGTTGAGAAGTGGGGAGACCTTTTTATTTATTTATTTATTTATTTATTTTTATTTAAACTTTATCGCCCTCTCAAGGAAAAAGGAAAAAGGAAAAATTAAATTGTGGGAATCCTTGTCGCGCCGATTTTTTATCCGCTTCGAACAGCGTTAAGATAATAAAGTCGGACAACTTGTTCCGCGAAATTACGCGCCTGCCCCACTTTTGACCTTTTGATGCAATTTTTCTTTTCAACTAAATGATTTGATAAAAATCGTAGAATCCAAAATATATATATATATATATATATATATATATCAAATTTCATCTTTACAACATAAATTATTCATTTAAAAAATAATATTTTAAATAAATATTAAGTATCAAAAGTAAGAAAATGATAAAAAGAACAAAATATATTCGATATGATATACTATGATTATTTTTAATATAACAAATAATTTTTTTTTACTTGATCGTTAATATTTAGAAATCCCATTAATTCGGTTTGACTAGTTATGAAAATCAGACTCTTTCGATACCTACTTCTCCATTTATGTTGATCAAATAATACTTATATATAATAAAATCAAAATTTATAAATATAAATTAAGTAATGTCTCAAATTGAAAATGTACTTTACATATTTGAACCATAGTAATTTAGTGCTAGAGCTTTAGATGAAAATCTGACCAAATATGTAGCAGCATGATTCAATAATTGAGCAACCAAGCATAAAAAATTATCCAAACAAGGAGACTTTTGCTTGGTTCCCCCTTTATCCCCAGAGGAGAGACATACTTAAAAGAATATGACTTTGTACGTTTATAGCTTTGTGGGTGATATGGTTGATAGTGTGTATGCATGGTATGCTTTTATGGTAAGATAATATTCGATGCCTTCGAATCTCTTTTAATGTTTGAATTTTTTTCATTATTTATATTAAAAAACTAAATTATTAAATAACTTCATTAATTATAATATAAGACGACAAAAGTTTAAAATATGAAAAAAAATATTACTAATAAGTTCTGTTTCTATTAATGATATCTCTTTTTTATTTAGATTAATAAGGTAAAAAAAAATTATAGTTGAGATATTCTAATTTTTTTTAAGAATATATAATTACAATAAAGAGGGGCAAAAAAGTAAATGTGTACGGAGAAGAGGGGAATGAGAAAAAGTGGGAGAATGGTGGGCTATGCTTATCCAGATTGCCAGCTAGGCGGCGAGGTTGGGGCAGCAGCAGCAGCGTGCTGTCTTGGTCACGTTCACCGAGTCGGTCAGTCAATTCTTTTCTCTCTCTTCTCTTCTCCTCTCTCTCTCTCTACATTGTTTTATTTTTATTTTTATAATAAAAAATTGAAAAATAATTCTTATTTTTGGTTTTTCTTTGCTCACGTTGTTTTTTGGGGAGCACCAAACGCCAATTCGTCCACAGCTGTCATTTATGACCTCACAGCTCAGCCATCATCCTTTCTCCCACTTCATCACTCTCTCCATTTTACCCCTCTACCCTTGCTTCTGTTCTTTATTTACCTAAAACAAACAAATAAATAAAAGAATTCAATTTACATTTTATTTTATTTTTTGCTCTTACGTGGCAATGGAGGGAGTCCCAGTGATGTCTATCTAAATAACAAATTTTAAAAATAATTCTTTAAAAATAGCTAAGTCAATACAATGGAGTGATAATCTTTGTAAATAGGTAATTGCAAGAGAATAATAATAATTTATTTTAAGTTACATTAATTTAGTTGTTATTTTATTTATTTAATGTCATCTCCGTAAATTAAAATTGTAAAAAATTATATAAAACAAATTTGATACGTTATATTATATTTAGCATATTTCTTGTCTGATTAGCGTAAAAAGTTCAATGATATTACAAATAACGTGAGTAAAACATAAAATCAAAGAAATCATGCATATCGTGATAAAGTCTGTTGTTTTATTATCATTAGCAATGCAACCATACCAGTATTATACTCGTGAGAGCATTAACATGCATTTCACGATTACAAAATTTTGTTTATTTAGATATAAGAGACATTTGTAATTTGGTTTTAATTCTGACATAAATTTAAAATTTTCATACTTAAAAATAAAACGATTCATCACTAAAAGCTTCTGTCTCAAAGATAACATGGAGTAAGATTAAGTAGAATATTATAATTAAACATATTTCGTGTATTAATAATTTAAAAAATGAATTGTCTTATGTAATTATAATATCGTCATTTGTTATGTTCATGTTTTTTACTCATGAATACTCAACATGTATTTTACGCTAATCTAATAACAGTACCTTTTTAGATTTGAACACGACAAATAATTTACTAGCAAAGTTTATAATTTTGAAGAGAAAGCCAGAGTCTTTATGGGTTCAAGTTTGTTCTGGGGAATGCTTATTCTTTGATTTCTAAAGAGGTGGTGTTTTTCTCCACAAGGGAGACAAGATGAAAGATGCCTTTGGAAAGGGTCTCCACAAATGACTTGATTGGAGTCAAATAATTGGAGCGACGAAGGATGCCTTATCCTTTCTTATCTTCACTTGACCTAAACTTCTTTAATAGACTAAAAAACATATGGAAAGACATTAAGACAAACAAAACCTAAGCCTCCTTAACAGAGGAAACATTGTTTATTGCATTAATTAGGTTTCCTTACAAACACTAAGCAAGTAGGTGCGTAGGTTAGGTAGCCAATCTACCCTTTGCCCTAACAAGCTTGATCAAGCTATTTACTAGTACCCCACCAAATTTTTATTTCTTAACATGAAGTTTAGACTAAACATCTTTCACCAATTACTTTGCATTAAATATGCAATTTTTAATCCCGAGAAGACAGCCTAATGATCATATTTTTCTCCCCTAATCCTGTATCTGGGATTTATATCTCGTTATAATAAAAAAAAAATTCAGTTTCCCTCTATAAAATTATGTCAAGATAAATTCACCGAGTCATAAATACTCATAAATTATGCAAATTGAGTAAGTCCTCTGATGATTTTTTTTTTTTATGATTATAAAAAAATTAAATATTATAGAACAATTTTTTAAACAAATAATACTTGACCGTGTAAATGACTAGAAGTATTTAAACAAGGGCATTTAAGGAAAATGGACAAGCATAAAATAGTAATTTAATTGCGTCAAACCTTATCCATGTAATCACCTACAAAAGAATAAGTTAGAGAACAAATAAAGATAAGTTGAATGGGATTCAATCAAATAGGTGTGTTTGAAATACTTTATTATTATTATATTTGAAAAAATTAAAAATATTGTTTAACTGATATAAGATATTATTTTTAATTGAGAGAAATTTAATTTTTTTTTACATTTTTATAAATTTTTTATTTTAATTAAAAAAATAGAAAGGAGTGAATATGACAACATGGAAGGGGGTAATAGAGTCATTTTAGGAAAACCGGGGGATTAAAATCGCAACGTTTATCCAAAGGCGTGTTAAAAAACTTACCGAGGTGGCCTTTCGACTCCTCTATCTCTCTCTCTGCTTTCTGTTCTGCATTCTCTTCTTCTTCGCTCGCTTTCTTACTCTCTCTCTCTCTCTTAATATCTCTCTTTCTCCCTCCTCTCTCTGAAACGGCTCTCAGTCTCCATTCCTAATTAAGGGAAGAGCTCTTGAGATCGGCATAACAGTCCTTCAGGTAACGCGGGTTGTCGAAGCTCTGATGCATTTCTTGATTTTCAATTTATTTTTTTATTTTTTTTTTTTTTGGATTTTGTGTGGTGTTTTGAAGTGCGGATACGATTTTCATTTTTTTGTTTGAATTTTGAATTTTGATTTTTGAAGATAATTATGGTGCTCCTAGCTAAGTTTGATTAGATGATGGAGTTAATTGAATTTTTGAGATCCAAATGTCCGGTTTTGTGATTCTTGTTGCATTAATGTTTTCAATTTTCAGGAATTTTATTTTTTTCTTTTTTTTAGAAACAAAATGCCTGCTCGATTTTCCTTTTTCTGAAACTATTGTAATCCTTGTGATTGGTGGAGAAGATAAGAATAAATATATATTTTAAAAATTTTATTTATTTTTAGGGTGATGAAGTGAAATGAAAAGGGAAAAAAAAATGAAGTGCTTATTAAGCCACGGAGTGATGGGCACTTTTTTTTAATTATTTTTGTCTCTCTTCATTTTTAGATTATTTAATTTTAATCTGAAGTGTTTTCATGTCCGTTCTTTGTTTTTCTTTTCATGGATATGTTTCTTGCAAAATAAATTGTGGCATACCTGGTTTTGCAAGGTGTGTATGAATGAAGTGCTTATTTATCAATGCTGCGGTCTTTGTTGGAGTAGGGAAAATTGAAGGCTTAATATAAGATAGGTCCATCAGATACTGTGTGGGAGAGACGACGTATCATAAAGGTTTTATGGTGTTTCGATGGTTTTAGGGTTAATCTCTGTTGAGGGGATCTTCACTAAAATTTTCTAAAGGAATTGTATGATTCTTTTTTTTCCCCTCAAAATCTGTCAGGGTTTGAAGGGTTAGGAGAAAAGAGATAACCCCGCCCACCCGAAAGAAAAAGGGGGGGGGGAGGAAAGCATAATGTGTGGAATGTGTGAGCCTAGAGGTTCTACTGAGAATGCAACAAATGCTGTGATTTTGCATAGCAAAATGTACCTATAAAAGTATCCTCGTAGTTGCACCGGGGTGGGCGTAAGGGCAGGGGTGAAAATGGAATGATTGGTCAATGGTAAGGATTTAGTTATGGACTTGGCTATTATTTTTAGTATTTGAGAAAAAATTTAACACATTAAAACTTTTGTCTTCTATTTTATTTATTTTGCCTTGGCCTTTTTTCCTACCATGATCTATGGCGGTGATGATTAAGATATAGGATTCTCGGAGATTTATAGAAGCCAAAGTTTGTAGTTGCTAAAAACAAACTCATGTATTAGGAGAACTCAATGTGTGAAGTTTAGTTTGAAGGGAAGCTGTGTGGTTATAAGTATGCCACAGAGTTTTCATTCCTTGAGTGAAGATATCATCAATTCATCTTGGGCGTCCTTTTTCTTTGTTCTTTGTTCTTTGTTTGTTTTTTTTTTTTTTTCCATTAACCAGTATAATGTTTTATTCTGATGGTCCAATTTCATTTGGTGGAAATACAGAACTATCATCAAGTGAATTGTTCCTTATGCTATGGTTTAACTTTGCATACTTATTATTCTAAAACACCCTATAATGTGATGTTACTAAGATCGCTCTCACTTTACAATTGACATTTTGGATCAAGAAATCTAGAGCACGTTCCTTTTTTGATCTAGATCAACAATATTTGTTGACTTTGAATTCAAATTAATTTAAAAAAATGCAAACTAGAAAAAATAGGATGGATAACTATTAAAAAAAAAAAACAATGTGATATCTGTTGCTTCTTTCACTTAACCCTATTTGTCCTAGTCTTGACTAAGAATTAAAACGTACTTTAAAAATATCTACCAACAAACACGTGTAAGAACATGCAATTGTGAATCAATGCAAATTGTCAATTGAGAGAGCAACCTAGGTATCCAACTAGGCATGCATCAACCCCACATAACACATATCAGGCATAAGGTAGGTAGCACTGAAACTATTGTCCATTGTTTATTCAATCCTCTTTAACGATCTACCTCTTCCAATTTTTCCTTCATACATGATATGCATGTGGCTCAAGCTTCAACTAAATCGACCATATTTTTCATTTAGTACATGGTTATCCTCAATGAAGCAAATTAGTTTCTTCCATTCTCAATTTTGATGCTCCAATGCCTTGATTCACTGTATATGTCTATTAATGTACCATCTGTTTCCTTTTTTTTTTTTAGCTTTCTGCTAACCTCAGTTTTGCGGAATAAGCTTGCTTTATGATGTCTAAAACACTTTATTTTCTCCATCGGATGTGACCTCTGTGTTTGTTAACTTGTTACAAAGTATATTTTTTGACGTGATCATTCATGAAGTTAGTATGATGACTAGTACCCAAAACATTTAAGGCCAGTTTTTGAATCACTTGGGAGACTTGAAATATTTCTACAGGCACATGTAAATTAATACCACTTCCTAAGGCATACCTAAGCACTCAATCCTTGTAAATTAACCGGATACAGTTAGCAATTCTTAGTGATTGGAGCATGTATCTGCTTCCCATAAATTAGTCGCATTTTGAACCTGGAATTCTCTGGTTTTGGTTGGGTGATATCGATGAATTTATGAATGTGCGGAGATAAAATTTATTTTTGTTGATTATATGATTATTACTGTACATGCATGGTCTAGTTAGGCATTTATAGCACTATTTTAAAGGCACAATGCCTAGGTACTGGTCTTTTTGGTGGACCTTACCATGAGCTACTTTTATGGAAGTTATATTCTTGCCCTCACGAAGTTCTGTCATTGAGAGAACCCAAAAATACGAGATTACGCTTGTTTCCAGATGAGCAGCTACTTTCATTTAATTTTATTATCATCATTTTTTTTTGGGATACAGCTTTGTTATTGATGTGAAATATGCTCTGGAATCTAAGAGATCAACTATGCTTTATCCATTGTATCATTTGCATTATATGTAACTCACTGGTTGGTGTTTATTTCTTTGCTCTTCATGTTTTTAAACCTGTTGTGTGAGTATTTTGTTTATGTATTGGATGGCTACACAATGATTTTTTCCTTTCTTTTCCTGTTGTAGTTTCTTTGAAATCTGTATTTTGGAGCAACTATAAAACTAAAGTGAGGAATCTGATAAAAGGGTTTTTGACCATAAACCAACCACAAGTTATCAGTCTATAGATGATAAATCTTTTTCCTGGCCATGGCATCAAGATCATATGCAAGCTTTCTGGATTTGGCTTCTGGAGATTTATTGGATATTCCCCATACTCCTAGGCCTCTTCCGCGAGTAATGACTGTTCCTGGGATCATATCTGATGTTGCTTCTGATGGAGATTCTGATGGGGCTTCATCTATTTGCCAGGAAAAGAAAATTATAGTGGCTAACACACTACCATTGCATGCTCAAAGGGACACAGAAACTGCAAAATGGTGCTTCAGCTTGGATAAGGATTCACTTTTGTTGCAATTGAGAGATGGTTTCTCTGCAGATACCGAGGTTATTTATATTGGGTCTCTCAAAGCAGACATTGATGTCACTGAACAGGAGGAAGTTGCACAGAAATTGCTGGAAGAATATAACTGTGTGCCCACATTTCTGCCAAATGACATCCAAAAGAAGTTTTACTATGGATTCTGTAAGCAGCAGCTGTGGCCCCTTTTCCATTATATGTTACCTATGTCTCCAGACCATGGTGATCGCTTTGACCGTGCACTATGGCAGGCCTATGTTTCTGCCAATAAGATTTTTGCGGACAAAATTATGGAAGTAATCAATCCTGAGGATGATTATGTTTGGGTTCATGATTATCATCTCATGGTTCTTCCTACATTTTTGAGGAAGCACTACAACCGAGTTAAGCTGGGCTTTTTCCTTCACAGTCCCTTCCCTTCATCAGAAATATATAGAACTTTGCCTGTAAGAGATGAAATTTTAAAAGGATTGCTCAATTGCGATCTTATCGGTTTTCATACCTTTGATTATGCGCGTCACTTTCTGTCATGCTGCAGTAGAATGTTGGGCCTGGATTACGAATCTAAGCGGGGTCACATTGGGCTTGATTATTTTGGTCGCACAGTTTATATTAAAATCCTTCCTGTAGGTATTCATATGGGTCGGCTTGAGTCTGTGATGAATCTATCTTCCACGTGCACCAAAGTAAAGGAGATTCAGGAGCAGTTCAAGGGGAAAAGGGTAATTATTGGTGTTGATGACATGGATATTTTTAAGGGCATTAGTCTGAAATTACTTGCCATGGAACAGCTCTTGTACCAGCATGAAGAGTTGAGGGGAAAGCTAGTCCTTGTCCAAATTGTAAATCCTGCAAGGAGCTCTGGGAAAGATGTCCAGGAGGCTAAGAAAGAGACATACATTACTGCAAAGAGGATTAATGAGACTTATGGTTCTTCTGATTATGAACCTGTGATACTTATTGATCGGCCTGTTGCTCGTTTTGAGAAGACGGCTTACTATGCTATAGCAGAATGTTGCATTGTAAATGCTGTTAGGGATGGGATGAACTTGGTCCCTTACAAGTATATTGTTTGCAGGCAGGGGACTCCAGATTTGGATGAAGCCATGTGTATCAAAACAGATACTTCTCGCACGAGCATGCTTGTTGTGTCCGAGTTTATTGGTTGCTCACCGTCTTTGAGTGGTGCAATTAGGGTTAACCCATGGGATATTGATGCCGTCTCCGATGCCCTTAATATAGCCATCACATTGCCGGAGTCTGAGAAACAATTGCGGCATGAGAAACATTATCGCTATGTTAGTTCTCATGATGTTGCTTATTGGGCACGTAGTTATATGCAAGATTTGGAGAGAGCTTGCAGAGATCATTACAGCAAACGGTGCTGGGGCATTGGTCTGGGCTTGGGTTTCAGAGTTATTTCCCTTTCTCCAAACTTTAGGAAGTTGTCTATTGATCACATTGTATCTGCATATAGAAGGACTAACAGAAGGGCCATTTTCCTGGACTACGATGGTACTGTTGTTCCCCAAAGTTCTATGGTCAAAGCACCCAGTCAAGAAGTCATTTCCCTATTGAACACGCTGTGTAATGATCCTAAGAATACCGTGTTTATTGTTAGTGGAAGGGGAACAACTTCCCTGAGTGACTGGCTGGCCCCATGTGAGATGCTGGGAATAGCAGCAGAACATGGATTCTTTATAAGGTATGCCTGTATCACTATCCAGGAGTTTTTAGTAGCTTTATTGAAGGCCTATTTATGAACTATGTTTTGATTTCTTTCTGCAGGTGGAGCAAAACATCTGATTGGGAATCCAACCATACTGCTGCTGATTTTGATTGGAAAAAAATTGTTGAACCAGTGATGAGACTCTATACTGAAGCAACTGATGGCTCCTACATAGAAACTAAAGAGAGTGCTTTGGTATGGCATCATCAAGATGCAGACCCAGATTTTGGATCCTGCCAAGCCATGGAATTGTTGGATCATTTAGAAAATGTACTTGCAAATGAACCTGCTGTGGTCAAAAGAGGGCAGCATATAGTTGAAGTCAAACCCCAAGTAAGTGTCCTGTTTGTGCCATTGATTCTTTCTCTCTTTCTCAGCCACACCTATACACGTGTCTCCTCACACACAGAGGAGCTAAATCAATGTACTGAGCATCACAGCTAATATTTGTGAAAAAATATCTAATGATTTGCAGGGCATAAGCAAAGGGGTTGTTGCAGAGAAGGTTCTGTCAACCATGGTGAGTAATGGCAAGTCACCAGATTTTGTGATGTGCATTGGAGATGATAGATCTGATGAAGACATGTTTGAGAGCATTTTAAGATCAGTCTCAAGCCCATCCCTGCCCACAGCTCCAGAGATATTTGCTTGCACTGTGGGACGAAAGCCTAGCAAGGCCAAGTACTATTTAGATGATGCCCTAGACGTTGTCAAACTGCTTCAAGGTCTTGCTAATGCTTCATGTCCAAAGCCTAGACATATTTCCCCAATCCAGGTATCTTTCGAGAGTGTTGCTTGAAATGCACAACAGAATCTGGATAAGAGCGGTGAGTGCCTCATGATATTCTGAGTGGTGGATCCTGGAAATGAATCAGGAAAGCTTTTGGTGGGCGATTCTGACATGTGATGGGCCTTCTGGATACAAATTCTGTTCTTCGTCAGCTTCGTAACTTGTTTATCTGGCATGAATGAAGAAATACAGTGGACAATGGTAGACAAGTAGGAAAAGAATTATAGAGGAAATGACAAAATAAGAATTTTTTTTTTGGTATATGGGTAGCAGTTCTTGTTCTTCATTTCTGCTTGTAAGACGCACCTTTACAGATGTTCATATCAGGTGGCTTTCTGATTCAAGGTGCCATTGGCTTGTATAGGTACAATGTTCTTTTTCGATACATAAATCAGTTTGATCTTGAAGTTTTTCTCTTGATCTTAGTCTTGCTTTCCTATACTCCACAAGTTACGCGGTTGATTAAGACTTCCTAAATTGAAAGATTTTTGCTATTAGGGCATTATTTGGCCTACTCAATGCACGTAAAATTACATTTATAGTCTATGCTAAATGCATGGAAACGGACTTCCAGAGGATTTAAGCATCATTGACGGGTCTGCATTTTGGTATTCAAAATTTGATCTCTTGAACTTTGGTTGGCTTATTGGGTCGGTTGAGGATAACTTGGGGAAAGAAGAAACTCATAAAGTGCAAAAAGGAAAATTATATACAAATCCTCATCATCAAAAGAGGTTCTCTTTTGAGCACCGAAACAAATAGAGGAAATTCAGAGATCTGTACCGAATCGATTGATATCTGAGTTTCACCCGACTAGTTCAGTTTAAATACTGTGAGGCCTATTAAGTTGTTGACTCTATCAAATTCTTTTTTTTTATTCTCAGGACTAAAACTCGAGATCTTTATCATTCAATCCAAATGAGTTTGATAAATTCATAAACCTGTAACATCAAATGAACAAAGCTTTCATGGCAGAGGATGTTTTTTATTCTCCGATGGTGTTGTATGGCCTTTGCGGGATACGAAAGGAACTTGTGAAAATGAAGGTTTGAGAGCTTTGCAAGCAAACCCGTTTTCCATCCAAAGTTGTCATTATGTTGCCTTAGAGAGAGATCTAAATATGATTTCAAGCATATGACACCCAAGAACTCTTCCTTTTTTCCCTTTTTGGGGGTTCGTTTCTTCTGGTTCTAGACATTCTAAGCATGTGGTGAACGCACTAAGGCTGGTTCTTAGCAAGTCCCGATTATGGTCATTTTTTGAGAAAGCACGTCTCAATACCAACACCTTTTCTGCAGACTTAAAAAAAGTTCCTGGTAAATGATCTTGGCCATGTTAACCCATTGGCACTATGTTAATATTTCCTTGATATAAAACAAGTTAGGGAAATGAAAAGTGTAAATTAATCAGGGCTTTGCAAATTTTCATCATGGTGGAGAACAAAGAAGAGCACCAAATTGCTTGGTATCTGTGATTTGTGGACTTTCATCTGTACAGATAAGTTTAAGTAGGGCATATTGCCGAGACTCCAGTCCTTATTTGGCATGGCTTTATAGAGGTCACATGGGGACACAAACAAATAGGTTGTTGGTCTTCTTATCAAAAGAGTGATGCAACTTGCTATTTATCTGCATAAACATACTTGCCAATTTCTTCCCCCTTTCATTGACTCATTCTTATACCCCTTTCCACCCATTTTTTTTTTTTTTTTTGTCTTTTATTTTGAACTGCTTATTTCTTATCAATAAACTACAGAATCTACACTATGGTGTGTGAACATTTTATTAGATGTCCAAGACCAAGTCTATTTACAGTGCCGACAGAGGGATGCCATTTCAACTGTATAATGGACATCATTGGAGTAGGGAAAGCAAAAGCCATAAGTCTGCTACAAATGACGCTCTCTCTCTCTCTCTCTCTCTCGCGCATAAAACAAACAAGCATGTCGCATGAGATATTTCCTATTCTTTTTTTTTTTATATCGTCGACGGTGTAGAAAATCAAATTTCAACTGATTAGGTTTAAATATTATTGTATCAATTTTTGGGTTAATTTTTTCAATATAATTTTTTTTATATCTAAGTTTTAAATTTAAGATTTTATTAAGAATTTTAGTATATTTACTAACTAATCTAACTCCCTGTTGACAGTGGCATTTCCTTCCTAAATTTTATAAATCTAATGACAGCAAAAGGCTAACAATCCTTGTTTCAGAAAAAGTCCAAACCCATGTAGGGTGGGGAATAAAGTTAGGAATGCTGTCAACAGATGTTGTGCCTATAGTCCTAAATAATGTACTACTAAACCACTTGGAGTGAACATGTCGGTGGCAAAACTAGAGATCATTGCCTTGGAGAAAATTTTGAAATTCATTTAATTAATAGTTTATATTTTCACTTCATATTATTAATTTATCCAATTGGGTTTCATCTATAAATTTACCTTATTAAATCAGGGACTTGTGATGCTTTACAAAGCACACCCAATCAGAAAAAAAAATGAGAATTCAAGGTGTTTCAATATAATGGTACTCTTGAGGAGGAAAAAGGGTATCCAAGAAAAGGCAATGCTTTACAATGACCAATACCTTTTTATTATGTGCTTTTCATTACTAGAATACAGTTGAAAATATCAATCATTCATAATACCTTTGTATAAATATTACTTATATTTTTGCTTTGGCGCATTGGTGGACGTTTCCAGTGACTTTTCAAAAGGCCAAGATTACTTTGGTGGGTTTAATGAATATCATTAATAAAAGGAGTTTCATGAATCATATTATTAACAATCTATATTTTTTTAAAACAAGAATAATGAAAATCTCAACTAATTGTGGCAAAATCCTAATGATGAGACTTGCTTGAATTGAGAAGATTATCCTATGTTTAATTTGAGATTTTGTCTCCATTTCAAGAAGCATCAAACTCCTATGACTAATAATAAGACGCTGTATTCATATAATCATAAGTTTTAGATTTAAAATTTGGGAGAACCAACCTAAAGATTTTATAATACATGAATTGAATTAATCAGGTGAAATTAGGATATCGATCGGTAGTTAAAAAGAAAAAAAAAAAAATCCACTAAGAGAAGGGCAGAAGGCTCCTTATATGGGCCAGGGCTTGCTTTGCCAGTTGGGCATGTTGGTGGGAACAGAATGAAAAGCAATTATGAAAATTTTGTGGGCCATGGTAAGGAAAATATCATCCCCACCTTGTCCACGACTCAGCCTTCAAAATGACCGAAAATAGAATTTTTTAATTAAATTATTTAAATTTTAAAAATAAAAAAATAAATATTAGGAATGTTCATTCCTTAATAAACTAATATGAATTAATCGGATCAATAAATTAATTATTAGATATAGATTAATTAAATAAAAAATTATTAATAAATTAGTAAAAAAAAAACTGATTAACTATCATAACATGACTTTTTGAGATTAAAAAAAAGGAATATCATTAAATGAAGAGGTTCAAAAAGATTAAAAAGGATTAAATGCTACATTAAAACCAATGGTGGCTAATTAGGAAGTGGATCTAAGTTTTATGGTATATTATATTTTCGTTTAAATTAAATGAGCATAAGATTAGAGATCTTGTCACTTATGGTTAAAATGAAAATATATAAAAAATATCTTCGGAGTATATGATTCTCTTGCGCTATCTCTGCATTCTGTCCACCGCCACCCTGAGCTCTGCACAGCTCTCTGTATCACTCTCTCTCTCTCTCTCTCTCTCTCTCTCTCTCATCTTTCTATCTTCCGGTCTTTGGCTACGGTCATTACTTTTTATATAGAACCCAGAAAAAAAAAACACCACTTTTGTGTATGTTCTTTTTGAGGATTTAGGGTTTTGAGACAATGCTGATGTCTTAAATCTAACAAATTCAGTGCATTTTATAAGTACATTTTGAAAATGAGAGTGGTGGGAAAGAAATTAGTGGTTTTGTTCTTCATTTTTGTGGTTTTCTTTGGTGGGGCTTCAGCTGCTTCAGCTGCTTCTTCTACTTCTCTTGCTAGTAAGTATGGTTTCGTTTTCTTCTCTATGATTGCGAAGTTAATTTTTTGTGAAGCTTTTTCTGGGTTTTGAAGTTTCTGTGTTTCTATGTTAATGGGTTTTTGTGGTTTGATCTGTTTATGGGGTTAATGTATTTTTTGAAATGGTCTCTGGGTTTCGAAGTTATGTGTTTTTCGGCTAATTAGGTTGTGGGGTTTTAGTGATTTTTTCTGATGTCAATTTTGTTTTCTCAGAAATTGTTAACGCTTTTCTCTCCAATGCTGTATCTGCTCTTATGAAATGGGTTTGGTCGCTGAAGTCTACTACCAAAACAGGTAAAGATCTGAAACACCAGCCGCATTGATTTTGTTGTTTTTGTTGCTTTGTGTGTGTGTATTGAGAGAGAGAGAGAGAGAGAGAGAGAGTATTAGTTTTTATTAGTTTGTGTGCGTGTTAGAGAGAGGAAGGGAGAGAATGAAATTTGGAATGATGGGGTTTGTGGGCTTTTTTTAAATTTTTTTTTTTGGTTTCAGCAATTACTGGGCGTCCAATGATGAAATTTGAGACTGGATACACTGTTGAGACGGTGTTTGATGGGAGTAAACTTGGGATTGAACCATATTCTGTTGAGGTGTTACCAAATGGAGAGCTTCTGATTCTGGATTCTGCTAACAGTAACCTTTACAGGATCTCTTCCTCACTTTCTCTATGTAAGTTCTTATGAAATCAATCCTGAAATGCTTGTAAATTATTTTTATATTCTCTACTTTATGCTTAGTTTCTTGGAACATTTTTCCCAAAAGAAGATTTTATTATGTTTCTTTACTCTTAAAATGAGGTCTAATATGCGGTGTTTAGATTGGCTGCCTGGAAATTTTGGCCTGATGATTCAGTGGGTCAGGTCATTTGCCACATATTTTGGGGTTTCACTTCTAAAGTGTTCTTTTGGAGGTGTGGAATTTGTTTTCTTAGGAAGTGGATGTGAATGTTTGTAGCTTTTGGTTGTTCAGCATCTTCAAGCTTGTGATGATTCTTATTTATTGTTCGTACAAGTTGCTGAAATAGTGACCTTCATCTTGGACGGAACATGTGCTGCTCACTTCAACTTTCCACGTTCCGGATTATTTTATATTATTCGTATGTCAGTAATAGTTTAAAGTGTGTTACACACATCATATATTTCTGTTCCTAGGTCAGTTTATTTTAGAGATTAACACTTGACCGCAAGTGACATTGTACTTTCCCAAAGATATGGATCTTATGATTTGCCATTTTGTGTTTGTGTGTGTTTTTACTCCCCTCTTTGTGAAGGAAGCAGGGGCGCGTGGGAGCTGTAATTTATGCCCCATGTGTTATTGTTTGCTCGAGTGCTGTGGGAATCCAAACCCAACATTCCACTAAAAGGTTTGATAAATGCAGATAGTAGACCAAAGTTGGTGGCTGGATCTGCTGAAGGGTATTCTGGCCATGTTGATGGGAAGCCCCGAGAGGCAAGAATGAACCATCCAAAGGGATTTTCTGTGGATGACAAAGGAAACATTTACATTGCAGACACCATGAACATGGCTATCAGAAAGATAAGTGATGCAGGTAATCTAGTACTGCATATCCTTTAATTAATCCTTGCCTGCACTGCATTCTAAGGGTTGAGGGTATACTTGATTCACATTTTATTCCTGTGTATAATTTGTTCATATTTTGTCCATAAAGGTGTATCCGTATATATAATATCTACTGAGAAATTACACTTGAGATGATATCTAGTTGACTATAAGAAGTCGGCTTTTCTTCATAAGTGCTAAATACTGTTGCTAAAGATAATGAATGTAGAATCTAAATCTTGATTCTGTTGTGCAGGGGTTACAACTATTGCAGGAGGGAAATGTAGCCGTAGTGGTGGACATGTGGATGGGCCAAGCGAGGATGCAAAATTCTCCAATGATTTCGATGTGGTTTATATTGGCAGCAGTTGCTCTCTACTGGTCATTGACAGGGGAAACCAGGCAATGCGGGAGATTCAACTCCATTTTGATGATTGTGCTTATCAATATGGAAGTGGATTCCCTCTAGGTGAGTTACCTTCTCAAATTTCATTTTTTTGATAATTAATCTCAGTAATAATGGAGATACTTGCAATCGTAGGGGTTGCTGTGCTTGTAGCTGCTGCCTTTTTTGGTTACATGCTGGCACTTCTGCAACGTAGGGTGTGTACAATGGTGTCTCCCCAAAATGTAAGTTCTTCGGTCAGTTCCTTACTCTTATGCTCTTAATATTCTGCATTTTTTTACATTCTTCGCTATTCCACTTTTCCAAGTTGCTTTTTCCTGGTCTTGGCCACATTTTCTGGTCTCTGAATAAATTTCTGATTTTTGTTGAGCAATTGAAATTCACTTCATATGTGATTTTTCTCTCGAAGGAACAGGAAACAACTAAAGCAAGCTACCCACCAAGTCCATACCAGAAGCCTCTAAAATCAGTCAGGCCACCATTAATTCCTACAGAAGATGAAGCAGAAAAACAAGAGGGCTTTTTTGGGTCATTAGCGAAGCTTTTCGCCAATACTGGGGCCACTGCAACCGAAATTCTCAGAGGAATATTTCCTGGATTTAAAAGAAAGCCACCACTGGCCTACCAATACCAGAACGAGCCACCCTACCAGCAGCAGCAAAAGCAATGGGGAGCACAAGAGAGCTATGTCATACCTGATGAGGATGAGCCTCCGATAATTGAAACTCGGATGCCAACCCCGAGAAAAACCTACCCATTCATGTCAAACAATGCAGAAAAGATTCAGCAACTTAGACAAAGCCAGGCTTTTTACAGTGGATGGGATGATGTTCCACAGCAGCTACCACAACAGCAACAGAGGAAACAGCAACATCATCACCGGAGCTATTCATCTATCCCACAAACATATTATGAGCAAAGCTGTGAGACGACCAAAGAGACAGTGTTTGGTGCAGTTCAGGAGCAGGATGTTCCCCGCAAATCAGTGGTAATAAAGGCAGTCGATTATGGGGCTCCACAGTTTGATTATCAGAATATTCGTGCTCGAGTCAATTCTATGGGTTTTAGCAATGGCCATTGATGATTGTGCTTGAAAGATTTTTGATGTATAAGCTTCATTCCTTCACTATACAATGTTTGTAGTAGCTTCTAGAGTATAGGGGGTATCCATGAAATGATTTGTTGATCACAGTGCAAATGTTTTAGGGTAATTTGCCCAAGACACTGTACACATTCCTGGAAAAAGAAGAGGGTAAGAATATGCCCCCTGAAATGAAATGAAAGTTGATCATAAAAGTATTTTTATTGGTTTTTCTTTGATTGTTGTTGGGTTTTAGAAAGGTCATTCCCAGTATTACCATACCGCACTCTCCAGCACAGCCAAAAAACGTCCTTTCTAACTGAACATTAACCTAATGTCTTTGTCGACCATGAAGAGGATTCCTTCAAATACAGAAACCCACTTGTCTGCATCATAATTATTTCAGTCCTTTAAAAGTGGCATCATAGACAGAGACAGAAAATTGAGATCTCAGGTCGAAGTAGGTTTTAGGTGTGAGGGAAGAATAATTGACACCTTGTGATTTGGGATGAAATGTAGATACATAAATTCATATATTGAAGGCATGCCTGATTTGGAACCGTGAAGGAGATTGAATGTGATCTAATTTGGCCAAATTCAGAGAAGTGGGGTGCAGAATTAGGTTGACTGTGCACTCAATGGCGACTATATCTTAGGGTAGACATGAGCCAGAACAGCCAGAAAACTTAACATTAAAAGGAATGCACGCTAGTATCTTCCAACTGTACCACTGCAAAAGAAGGTATACGGATTTAAGGAAATTTAGTTTCCAATTAATTTAATCCACCATTAGTTAAAACCAAACTGAGCTTACTCAACCATCCGTATATATTCTTCCCTAACCTGTGTTAAATTTGTCATGAACCCTAATCTGGTTGAACCAATTACCTACTCGGAGTTTCAGCATTCTTAAGCACTAAAATGTATTATTTTCTTCAAACAATCCAAAACAGAGTAGTTGAACACCTAGAAGGCCGTCGAGGAAAATTATATAGTTTGCCAGTACTTCAGATTTTTAAATCTCATATCCACTACTCCAAGGGTCAATCAAGGACCAATATGAACCCCAACCGTCCACCTTAATAGAGCCGGACCTTTTTGGATCAGGCATTTGTGGACATTAGTACATAAATTCGTGTTTCATAGTCGGTTTCTTCCGCTTATAAGATCTGGACTGCTGTGCAGAGCTCTAGTCAGATCGGTCATGAGGAGAATGGTTGGTCGTGGATTTGGAAGGCTAGCTCTATTGAAAGAACGAAGATGTTCCTTTGGTTGGCTAGGCATGAAAAGCTTATGACGAATGCGGAGAGATTCAGACGCAAGTTCTGCGACAAAGCTACTTGCCCTCTGTGTGACAAGGAAGATGAGTCAGTTCTGCATGTGTTAAGAAACTGTAGCAGGGCGAGAGAGACTTGGAAGCTGGTTTTCCCAACCTTGAAGGACAATGCGGATTTCTGGAGTAGCAGCTTGTATAAATGGCTTTATGTAGGAGCTAGCAGAAAAGAGACTAGGGGCCATTCCACTCTAAACTCCTTGATCATCCACACTGCGTGGTGGATTTGGAAGGGTAGATGTGCTGAAGTTTTTCAAAAGAGAAGTATATTCCCTCAGGTTTTGGCCCATCTGGCCATCAACATGTCGAGAGACACCCCTTGGCGCTGTAATGTTCTCAATACTAACCTGAAATTTGAGAGGCAGAGGATAAAGTGGCATTGTCCTCAAGAGGGTTTTGTCAAACTTAACACTGACGGTGCTGTGTCTCAAACCTCTGGGAAGGCCTCTGCAGGAGGAATTTTCAGAAGTCATGAAGAGGAGTGGATTGCGGGTTTTAGGGTGCATATTGGTAGGACCGGGGTGCTTTCAGCGGAGCTCTGGGGTCTCAGGGAAGGTCTCCACATGGCGAGAAGATAGGGCTTTAGCCATCTAGAGGTGGAGTCTGACTCTTCTGTCTTAGTGAGCCTCCTCACCAACGATTTGGACCCCAACCATCCTCTTTTTTACATCCTTCAAGAGTGTGCTGAGCTGCTGAAGGATTTGAATGTTGAATCTGTCTCTCATGTGCTTAGGGAAGCTAATGCCTGTGCTGATCATTTGGCACAGCTGGCTCAGTCGAACGTCGAAGGTTTCCTGGAGTTGAAGGATCCTCCCTTGTCTTTGAGTCGTTTCTTATGGGAGGACCGTATGGGCATGGAAAGGAATAGAGAGGTCTCCTCCTCTCACGGTTAGGTTGTGTGTTCTTGCGGTGTACTTTTCCTGTTCCCAGTACCAAAAATAAAAAATAAAAAATAATAATTAATTGAAGGGGAGGGAAAGGGAGGGTCTCTGTTAAACTCTCTCCACCAATATTTCAATTCCACGGGATCGGTGAGTTTTGAAAATGAGAGATTTCTTTTTTAAATTATAAATATTGAATTTATTTTTATATTCTCTATTTTAAAATTTTAATAAAATATAAAAAGATTAAAATAATAAATTTATGTATTTTTTTATTATATTCCCTTCTTTTCCCTATTTAACCGAACGTGATTTTTTATTTTATTTTTCTTTCCCTCTCTTTCTTATCACGTATTTTATTTTCCAACACAAATTTTAATTTTCCCTCCCTTTCCTTCCCTTTCCCACGAGGTTGTAAAACACAATGTCAGCCGAAAAACCTGAAAACAATTCCTTCATCCACTTGAAGCCATTTGGGATGGGAAAAGGTATGTAGAGGAAAGCAAACCAGGAAAAATATACAGATGCATAGAGATGTCATTCAGTACCAACATTTGTTGGCATAGATAAAAAGAATACTTTCGTTCCTTAATCAGGCTAAAAGTTCAACTTTCACTGGATACAGAGAATATTGAGAGACCTCCCCCTCAAATGAGATCCAATAGATCGATTCTGAATTAGTCAAAATGAAACCCCGGATACCGGAACGTCTAGGTACCAAAAAAAAAAAGAGATGTCATTCAGTACCTGAAGTAGGTAAGACACTACATGTAGCTACAATAAAGAGAGGCCATTCACCATGTAATTATATGGTATGTGGAGAAATAAGAAAAAAAACCATACACCATAAGTGCACACAAGTTCGTCTCCTCTTCATTAATCCTGAACTGCCCATTAAAGCATCCTCCGTAACATTTGTTTTCTTAGAGTCCCCGGTAAATCCCAAAAGATTAGCTTTCATCATAGCATTGATTCTATCATCAGCATCAATTAAATTATTATCTGCCTCCTCCTCTAGTTGCGTCACGATTTTGTTGGGGTCATCTGATTCATAGAATCCATCAAAACCTAGTAGATCCTTCAACTGGTCAGCAAATACCTGAGACTGCGATAAATTACAACTAGTTGAGTCGTCAGAGTCATCAAGGAGGCAACTTCCCTGTGCATAGTTTGAGACCCTACTATATATGTTAAAACATGAGAGAGATATGAGATAGGCTCAGCAATGCAAGCGTTCTCAGAAACACGTAAAACGCAGAGCTAGCAACTGCGTTTCTGATGTCGAAGCAGAGTATCAATGCTTGTCTCCTCAGATTGATTAGGCAATACCTCCATGTCTTGCTGAATTGGAGAGCACCGAAACCTCCTACTCTACAAAGTGCATTAAAATATGTAAACACGAGTTTGCTCCCAAGGAATACTTCTACGCAAAGCCAAGATATTCTTACATTGGGGATTACATAAGGGTGCAACACCAGCCCAGCAAGCTGACCACATAAACATGAAATTCCAAGACCCAACACCCAAAGTGAGGTTGATGCCAACACTGAAAACGTAAAAGTGGAGGTGTAAATATCTTTTTCCAAACATATTCAAGACTGAAAAACTAAAAGTGAGAACAAGAAGATAAAAAATCATAGGATGAGAGGAAAAGAAAAATGAATTTTGAGACTAGAAAATGAATAACCCAGAAGGAGATGCAGAAACATGAACATAACCTCGCTAACAAAAGAAAGATGTTTATGTTTTTATCTTGGACAGGAAAAAAAAAAGAGTAAACAAGAAGACAAGAAAAAGACAGAAAATAAAGGCATTCATGTATATTGCGACAAAAGAAAATAGTATGATCATCACATTGCCCCCCTGCCCCAGCAAAGTAGGTAATTGAAGCCATAGCATGCTTGGCATGGCAGAACTAGAATTTTGAGAAAAATTGCAGCTCATTACTGGATACATTATTTGACTTGCAACTGGGGTTGTTCCACACTCGACCAATCAATCCATGGAGAAGGACAAGAATAACACTAAGCAAGGAAATAGGAGCACCTCTGCTTGCGTAATTACATAGAACACCAATGGCACAAAGGTTATGATTTGAAATTGAAATAAAGAATGTGATCTTCTAGACAATCGGTTTTATGGGACTTCTGGTGAAGCATTTTTTATTAAAAAACAAGTCATGAGAACCCTTTGCAAAATAGTTAATTTAATTCACAATTTCACGTTATAAATGATATAAACTTACCAGAATGAGAACCTTTGTTGCAATCCTCAGACTTTTGATTAATCTGCCTAACCAACTTGTTCCCATGGTCCAAGATGAGTAAAGCGCATCTTTCAGGAGCAAAAGTCAACTCAAAATAATCTCAAAATGATGCATTCTGCGCAGGTCCATCCGCACCGCCTGCACTCCTAGAATAACCTCCAGCGATAGTGGTCACACCTTTATGATGCATTGACACAAATAGAGCACTAACATCAATTTGATAGCTTATCAATGGCGACCACTAAATTACTGGCATAGGACAAGGGACAGGACAACTACAAAGAAAACAATTGATGGTGAATAAACAATCACAGAGAGTGGCACATAAGCATGAAATGCCACATGGAAAGATGAAATCTATATGCTTGTTTGAAGAACCTCTGACTGGTATACAATTCACACCTTCCTAGAAACCACCCCAAAGTAGGGTATAAAGAAACAAAATGTGCCAGATTCATAACTTTCTTTTAACATAAGTTTAGCATCAAAGCACACCAAAAATGCTTACCTACACAAAGTGTAAAGCTACAAGAAGAATGAAAACTGTTATCATCTGATCTGCAAGGATCAACTTCGGCATTTGACAATTTTCTCAAATGACTCCCGCTAAATCCATCAAAACTAGTAAAACAACATTCACCCACACTACATTATATTAAGCAAATGTAGTTTCTCTTTTCCTTTTCCTTTTCCCTTTATTTTTTATTTGAGAAGAAGAGTGACATCTTTAAAATATTTCACCTCAGTTTCCTCACAATTCGATCAAATACAAGGATGTAAATTCCGGGAAATATCTACTTTGAACACAATGACAAGATGACTCAACAGAAATTTTTTCAATGCTGAAGAACTACAAAATCACGACATGTATACAAATTATCAACCATAAACTACACCACAATATTTGTCCATCGCAACTGACAAAACCCATCAGAAAATTTCATCCCTATAATAACCAAACCGACAATCAACACAAACTAATCACGAATTATCCGTTCAACCCCACCAAAGAAAACCCCCAATAAAATAAAATCAAAACAAATAACAAAAGATAAAGCACAAGAAAAATGACCTGAAAGACCAATCTTTCTTATAGCATGATTTCTTCGATCTGCAACATATACGTTCCCTTTGTAATCAACAGCAAGGCTCTTGGGCTGGTCAAATTTGGCAGACTCTAAATCGCCTTCTGAAAGCCCCAACTTCCCCTTTCCCAGACAACTTCTTGATCTCACCATCTGCCTAAAAAATTCACGAACCCCAATAAAGACAGAGCGAGAGAGAGAGATGGGTTTCTTTCTGTTTTGTTTACCTTGAGAGTTTTGAAAAGAGATAGCGTAGAGAACACTGTTCAGTGAATATATATATATAGGCTACTTGAGCATTATGGAGGGGTACTTGTGCTTATAGAGGCTTATAACCACCCCCCCCCCCAAAAAAAAAAAAACCACATTTTGGTTTCATTTTCACATACCTCTACACATGTACATACAGTTACTTATAGGAACCTCCGAAAACTACTCCACCCGAGACTGAAATCTCTAAGCAACCAACCCTAGCTGTAACAATCTCTGAGAAACCAATGCTACGCTGAAAGCAGGCAATATTCAGTCTCCGTTCAATTTTCTGTGCTAAGCCAGAACAAGTATCAGCCGTCCGAGTATGTGCAACTAAGCACAAAGAAACCCAACCTTTTTATCAAACACCTGGTGGGCAATCTTCTAATGTTGGGTAAGATCAGATCTCATTAACAATAATGCACAGGTATTTGTTGGATTAGAATCAAACAGCAATCAGTATTACAAGATTACTTGCCTAACAAATTCGCATCAGCACTCCGAAATATTTCGAAAAGTAAGCCCAACGGAATTCAATGAACCTGATAATTTTACTCAATTGAATGTCTGGAATTGGGTCTGCTTTCTTCGTACACGTCTCTCGAAAACAAAATAAAACAAAACATTTTTGGGGAAGTCTGTCAGACAACCGCCCGACCATCCCAGGAAGCTTTGCTTATTGGGAACGATCCTCCACAGCACCAATGGGGTACATGCGCCACCATTAAGTCCGTTAATCACGCTCTGATCGTACGGTCCTAATTCATCAGCCAGACTTTTGTTCCTGTCTCCTTTGTAATCAAGGATTCAGAGGTACGAGCCTATAGAACAGATCCTGTTCAAGTAAGGTCGTGCCCCTTGGTCAAATACGAGGTACTTATGTCCCCCTTCCTTTTTTCCAAAGTCTCCATGTGGGATTTGGGACCAACGTCTTTCACTTCGCATCTGGAATTTAATTTTTTAAAATTTAAATTAGATTTCATGATATTCAAATTAAATTAATTAGATAACTCGTTAATCGATAATTAATTATCAAAAGTAAAAAATCTTAAAAATAATGTAAAAAAGGGTTTAAAAGTTATTTGAACGACCTTTTGCTCTATTTAGAATGTAAAAACAAAATTTGATAGTAGTGGTATATTATGGACGGTAATATTATTTTCAAAAATATAAAAGAATTTCACCTATTTAAAAATATATTTAGTTTTATAAAGAGAAAAATCACATTTATTTTTTTAAAGAAAAATTTAAAATAAAATGACTCTCATATGAAAAAAACTAATATATGTAGTTTAGAGAGACAAAAATTCATTTCTCTATAAAAAAAAATTAAACCTAATATATTTAGATCGATAAAATTCAAAATGATTTTATCAAAATGATTAAATTAAAAAAGAAAATTAATGTGTTTAATTTAAAATTAAAGTTTATTTTTTTAATAAAGAGTAAATTTAAAATCAGTATATTTTAAAACTGAATATTTAAAATAATTTATTTTTGAAAAACAATAATGTACTTAATTTTATTGAGAGAAAAAATTGGTTTTTTTTTTTAGATAGGCAAAACTTAAAAGCAATGAATGTGGATATAGAATTCTTCGAGATGGAGGGAAGATTAATATGTTTAGATTTAAACAGAGAAACTAAATTTGATTTTTATAGATATAAAACTTAAATATTAATTTGCTCATAACATAAATTCTATTTTAGAAATAGAACTAATATGTATTGTTTTAAAAACATAATATATTTAATGAGAGAAAATAAATTAAATTAGTTTTTATAGTGAGACGAATAAATTTGAGAGGAAGAGTATAATTTAAATTGATTTTCCGATAGAATTTGTGTGAATGTAGAGATTGACTGAGGGAAAGAAAAAAATAACTTAAACTATTTTTAGAGAGCGAAAACTAATTTTTTGATTTAAAAATTAAAAAAACTTTAATTAAATTAGTTTTTTAGATAGGGAAAATTCAATAAGAATTGTTTTAGAGAGAGAGAAACCAAAATAGATTAACTTTTGAGAGAGAAAATGGTATTTAGTTTTAGAGAGAGAAATTATACTTATTTATTTTTTCCAAAGGATAACTTTTACACATGATTTTATGTTAACATCAAATATAGAGAAGGAAAGCAATATTACCCCTCTATGCTTTCACCCTTTATCTTTTTCTCCTTTATTTTTTTTATCTATAAAGAGAGAGAATTTAGGTTTTTTTTTTTAAATAGAGTAAATTTAAAAAGAATATATTTAAAGTGAACAATTTAAAATAATTTAATTTTTACAAAAAATTAATAATTTTAGTTTTGAAAATTAACTTTAAGAAATCTCCTCCACTATTACCGTCTCCACCCCCTCCCTATATTCATAAGTCTCTGCCCTCACAATTGCCATCACCACCGCCTTATCTTTACGAGTTCCCTCCACCATCACTATCACCACCCCCTCCATACATCTATACGCCCCCACCTCCACCTCCACCCCCACCATCACCATCTCCAACCCCACCATGCTACAAGTTATCACCACCCCTCCTCCTCCTCATCATCATTATAATCACCACCACCACCGTATGTTTACAAGTCTCCTCCTTCACCTAAAAGTCACCTCCACCTCCACCATACCACTGATAAAATCAAAGTAAGTAAATTTCTCTAAATTAATGTTGGAAGGCAATGTGAAAAAGATATGGATAATTCTTCTCCAATGGGTTGAACGTGGGCGTTGCAACTTTCTCTCGAGATTTTTGTTTAGAGAAATAACCAACTTTTTTTTTTAAGTTATGGTTTAGGCATTCTTTTATAATATTTTTTCTCGTGTATTTGTTTAACAATAAAAAGCCCATTGGAGGAGGAATTTTAGTTATTTGTTTTCCCAATTTACGATTATAGAAGAAGTTAATTATTTATATAATAATAACGAATCTACTCTTACTCCAAATGTTAGTTAAAATAACTATTTATTAGACAAAAATTCTCGATAAAATTAGAAATAGTATTGATTGAGATGTGTATAAGAACAATAATAATAAACTGAATGTTAATCTTAATATTTGGAATCGAACATTTAAGAGACAAATTTAAAAAAGATAGAGAAAAGAAAAATATAATAAAAATATATATATATAAATAAAAAATTGCCATTTGCTAAATGGCATCTTACCCATTAATTCTTGAACTTATAAGCCTCTATAATACCCACCATTAATTCTTGAACTTATATAGAAAACAATCGCCGTGTAGCCTTCTTCCGGAATGAGATTTGCCATCACTGCAAAAAATATATATATTGTAGTGAGAGAGGGAGAGAGAGATGATAAATGGGTTTTATAAAGAAGAGTTTTACCATGGTTGCAAGTGAAGAAAACGAAGAAGAGAAGTGAGTGCGAAAGAGAAAAAAAGAAAAAATGTGAAGCCATTGAAGCAGTTTCTCTCACTTCCTTCGGCGAAGAAGACTCCCTCCACCAGAGACATGTTCCAAAATGCCCCAATAAAAAAAAAAATTTTAAAATAACCCCAATTCAAAAATATTTCCCCAAATAACCCCATTTTGTTGGGTCTTGAAGACGCGATACAGTGTGTCGCGTCTCCAAGACGCGACAACCCAAATTCCAGAGAGAGAGAGAGAGAGAGGGAGAGAGAGAGAGAGAGAGAGAGGGAGGGAGAGGAGTCTGCGGGGGGGAGGGAGAGAGGGGAGGAGAGCGGCGGGGGAGGGAGGAGCGCTGCGGGGGGTGGCGGGAGGAAGGAGAGAGAGGGGAGGACCGCGGCGGGGTGAGGAGGGGGGAGGGAGGGAGAGAGAGGGGGGGAGAGGGCCGCGGAGGGGGGAGGGAGAGATAGAGGGAGGGCCGCGGGGGCGGAGGGGGAGGAGAGAGACAGTGGAGGGGGGAGGGAGAGAGAGAGGGGGGGCCGCGGGGGGCGGAGGGGGGAGGGAGAGAGAGGGGGGGCCGCGGGGGGCGGAGGGGGAGGAGAGAGACAGCGGAGGGGGGAGGGAGAGAGAGAGGGGGGCCGCGGGGGGCGGAGGGCCGCGGGGGGGGCGCCCCCTCCGCCCCCCCGCGGCCCTCCCTCTCTCTCTCCCTCCCCCTCCGCTGTGTCTCTCTCCTCCCCCTCCGCCCCCTGCGGCCCTCTGCCCCCCGCGGCCCCTCCTCTCTCTCTCCCTCCCCCCTCCGCTGTCTCTCTCCTCCCCCTCCGCCCCCTGCGGCCCTCCCTCTCTCTCTCCCTCCCCCTCCGCGGCCCTCTCCCCTCTCTCTTTCCCTCCCTCCCCCCTCCGCACCCCACCGCGGTCCTCCCCTCTCTCTCCTTCCCCCCGCCGCCCCCCGCAGCGCTCCTCCCTCCCCCGCCGCTCTCCTCCCCTCTCTCCCTCCTCCCGCGGACTCCTCTCCCTCCCTCTCTCTCTCTCTCCCTCTCTCTCTCTGGAATTTGGGTTGTCGCGTCTTAGAGACGCGACACACTGTGTCGCGTTTTCAAGACCCGACAAAATGGGGTTATTTGGGAAAATATTTTTGAATTGGGGTTATTTTAAATTTTTTTTTTATTGGGGCATTTTGGAACATGTCTCCCCTCCACCAACTTGACCTTTTGCTTTGCTTGCTCCCACTCCTTACTCTCACCCACAAGGAATAACAATAATGGTCCTATCCAACAAGAATCATTTTATCTTACCTCTTTTTCCACTTCTTTATTTTGTTTATATACTTTTTTTTAGTTAAATTCAATTTTTTAATAAAATTATAATTAAATTTTTAAAAAATATTACAACTAAAACTATCATTTTGCTAATAAATATTTGTATTATAAATTTTATTTAATTTAAATCGAAAACAATCTCTATTTTGTCTAATGGGTTGAAGTTCTAATGTATTTTATTAAAAATGAGTATAGAAGGTAAGAAAAATTAATATAAAGTAACAATTTTTAATTTTATTGGATGAAAAAGAAAGACGATTACATTAAATTTTATTATTTTATTATTTTAGTTTTTTAGTTTTTATTCTCTTTCCAAATTCCCAAATGTTGCTACCTCGTTTGCTGCTACGTTTGGTGGCCTTAAAATCTCGTTTCTGAAATATTTTTTAAATATTTTTTATTTTTAAAATGTATGTTAAATTAATTAATATTTATATATAAAAGTTTATATTTTTTTATAGTTACATATTGTTATATTTAATGAATTATTTACTTATTTAATTATAATTTTATTTTTAGATTATTTTTTATAATTAATAATTATATATTTGATAATTTTAGATTTTTATTAAAAAATATGACTATTATATTATTTTTATAAAATATTTAATATTTAGATAAAAATTATTATATTTTTATATTTACACATTTTTTATATTCTATCACTTTTTATACCATTTCATATCCTTATTTATCCGGTCTTTGTAATTTATGCTTAGAACATTTATTTCTATAAATTAATTATCTTTGCAAAAAAGTCACATAGTAAAATAATTTTGTGGGGGCGGCGGGGGGGGGGGGGGCGGGGGAAGGGGGCTGGGGAGCATCTAGCACCACATTGCTCCCACCGGGCTGGTGGTAAGATCGTGGCTTGGTGAGACTGTTGCACTTACAGTCTTTAGCTTCTCAAATCCATTGTAAACGTGATATTTTGATTTATTGTACTTATAATATTTAATAATTAGAAAAAAATAATTTTTAGTAAAAAATTTATAATTTTTTTTTCCATTCCAAACATAAATTTCCTTATAAGAATTTCTAAAAAAGATATTTTACAAGAAGTTTTTTGAATCAAAATAAATATTTCCTTCGGGAGGGAGATAGATCCGAGATCAACGGATAATATTATGATTAAGTTTTGAAGTTGAAATTTGAAAATGAAAAATATTATATTAGAAGAGTTTTCTCAAAATTAAATTCAATAATATTTAAATTAAATTAATAAAAATATAATTTTAAATATCAGTCGATTATTAAAAATAAAAGTGCCCTAATCACTAACACTAAGCTTCCATTGAAAAAAGGCTCGGTTATGGAAAGAAACATTAGGCCTCCCATGAGAAGAAAACCTCTTCTTCTTCTTCTTCTTCTTCTTCTTCTTTATGCATAATAAGTTTTTTTTTTTTTTTTTCAACTTCAATAAATAAGTTACTATATAAACAAATCTAAAAATTATATATTTTTTCACTTGTCAAATTTTATACTGAGTTATATTCAAAAATCACTAGAAAAATTTTAATTATAGAGTTAAAAAGTAAAGTAATTTTTATTTGAATTCCATAGTAAAATATTTTTAATTTTTAAAATTTAACACGTTATGTTAGTGACATTTTTTTTTTCTTATGGTGCTTTAAAGTGTAGTTCTAGAAAATGATTTTAAGCTATGCAATATATTAATTTAACTAATTTTAGTATTTAGAAAATTTTTTGTTACCTTTATTTAAATATAGCACCGTTAAAATTTATTATTTTGTTACTACGTCGGATAAAAAATATATTACCATACTTATGTTAAGATTAAAATTCTAGAAACAAAAACAATTTAAAGAAAAAATCTTTCGATGTAATTTTTTTATTATTAAATTTTAATTCAAAATTATTTAAAAAATTTAATACATTTTTCTATTAAACCATACCAATTTTACATTCCACACTTACTGACCCCTTATTCCTTTGCTGCTTCACCTTGGCTTTCTCCGGTGGCCACGTCACCTTTAGCTTTTTCGGTTGATTTCTCCTTTGGCTCTTTTTCTCCAAACGAATAACTCATCTCCTAGAAAAATCTAATTCAACATCAATGATGATCTTCACGAAGAAGGCTTTGTATTCGTGTCTCTTTGTATTCGCAACATAAGGGAGATTAGTTCTTTTTTGGATTTATGTTAACCCAAATTCTAACTTTTGAGATGATAAAGAGTTCAACAGAACCCAAATAACAAAAAGGAAAGAAAATGAAATTTAGAAAAAATATTATTTTTAAAATCATATTCTCAAATAACAATTTTAAATCATACATGATAAAAAGAATTAAAATCATATTAATACGAGTTGACTTGACCGATCAATCTATCAAAACCAAAATAATCTTTAAGAAATCCAAAATTCATATATGTATATTTAAAATTAAAATCAATAATTTTTAAGTTGTATGTAATAAAAAATATTAGAGTTCATATTGATACGGTGTTTATGATAATTAATAAAAGTTTTTGAGATAAAAAATAATTTTAAAAGAATTTGAAATTTATATATATTTTAACACTAAAATTAAAAATTTTGATCAAATGGTAGAGTAATCCGGCCAAATCAGCACCATCATCATTTTCTTAAGAATTTAGAATCATCAGTCTTGCGGAATTTAGAAACATCATGGTCTTGCTAATTTTCTCAAATTCATTTTTTTTTAATAATTACACGTTAAAAGACTGAGCGAGAGAGAGAGAGAGAGAGAGAGAGAGAGAGAGAGAGAGAGAGGAGAGACGAGGGAGAAAACGCAATCCATCGCAACGAAAGCGAAGAAAATACGAAATTCACATTCGCCTCTCTCTCTCTCTCTCTCTCTCTCTCTCTGTGAAATTCATAAAGAAAAGAGTGCAAGCAGTAACGGATCCCAATCTGTCCTCGAAATTCATTTCTCAGATCTTTGAAATTTCAAATATCTTACGATCCGATTCTCAGATCTTGGTTGATTCTCTCTCTCCCTCTCCCTTACTCTCATTCCGGATCGGATCGAGCTCCGCACAAGCCTCAAAACGGACCCAATCATGAATCCGTTCTCTTCCGGCACCCGTCTTCGGTAAGCATTAATTTTTTATCTTCTTTTTCCCCTGTTTAATCCGCTAGATCACCGGTGCGTGTGATAAATTTCTTCTTCATTTGCATTGAATTTGACTGTTTGGGATGCTAGGTTTGTAATTTTCGATTAAATTCTTAGTTTCTTGATTGCCCTAGTTGGGATTTGACTTGTTCTCGGTGGTGGTTCTATTTTGTTGGCACTTTACCGAAGCAATGTGTTGTTATTTTGCGGGTGATAATGTTGCTTTCCACTTGTACAATGAGAATTGAGTACTATTTGCAAAACCTAGATTTGCGGGATCATGGTGAGAGAAGCTGACCAAGTACAACAATATACTAATATCCCTGTGGCTATGCTTGTACACGAAGTATATAAGTTGTTCCAATACCCTGCTTCTTAATTAGGCAAGTTATGTATCTGAGAGAATTCCTCATAGGGATTCAACTTGCAACTTCCATATTGAAAGTTGTTGGGAAGCACACACAGATACACTAGGGAAATGGGGCTGTGTATTGTGTGAGCTCATTTTTAGGAAGATACCACTTAACCCAAAACTTAAACTCCCTAACAATCTCCTTCTCGTGCGAATCCATTACATCCACAATGCCCCACAGCTGACTTAAACTAGGAAGAGCTGTTTTAAGTTTTAACCATCGAGTCACCATGCAACTCAACTATGATAAATTTGGCAAAACCATAGGAGTCCTCTTGACCATGAGATGTACCATTGGGTGGGAAGTTCACTAGTAGGAAGATTGCGGAGTTTACTATGCGAGTGCATAGACATGAAATGGACACCACTTTGTCCAAAGTCCCAACTCTATTATTATTATTATTATTAAGAAAAAGAAGTATGTATTAAGAAAGGTGAAAAGAGTTGTGACCAACTCTATATGTATAGTACTCCCATAGTTTTTCCAATGTGATTGAACATGCACATCTGAACTTAGAAGTGTACGTACTTTGTTACCTTCTTTTCATCCCTGATTGAAAATTTTGTATATAATATTTTTAACATAGTTTTATGCCTGTAGTGACTTATACTATCTTATAGTGTAATTGTGCTCAAACTTTGGGTACAGGGAAGCTTTCTTTTCTTTCCGAGCCTTCGCTTTCATATTTGGCTTTCATTTAGAAGGAGATCGAACAGGTGTTTTAGGATTCTTCAAGAGTTCAAGTTAATATTTTTGATAGAAGAACAATGAAATTTACTCAGAATGAAAGCAATACAAAAAGTGGGGGAAGAGCACTAAGAGGTGCTCACCCGCAAGGACTATAATCAGAAATAGTCTATACGAAAGATTCCAAAGTTTTAGAAATCAACCAAAAAGACAACCACTTCAGATAATTATCCACAAAAGCTACCAAGGAATTCTCCAGACCTCAAAAGATCCCGTCAGCAAACCCTACCAAATGGCGATGTGTTTCCTACCCAAATTTATCATCCTATGCTCCAGCCATTCGAAGGAGTTAAAGAACTCCTCAAATTTCTGATCATTTTCTTGTTTGCCAAAATTAACATCCTCTTTGGTGAGAGATTAAGGAGCATTAATGCCTCTCTGTACACTGCTAACTCATACAACCTAGGTAAATGACTCTTCAGTAGACTGGGGCCACATCACTCGTCGTCCGGAAGTAAATTCTCAACCTTTTGTGACCTTAAACTCCACCGTGCCCTTGAACTTCCCACCATCTCCTAATGTCCTTCCAAACAGCCATCCCATAAGGCCCAATACACTCTTAAGGAGTTCAAGTTATATTAGGCTCATACAAGTCTCACTCTGATTTGGCGCTTCTGAAGTGAGGGAATGCTGGAGTTTTCAATGATAATTTCGCTACAACTCATCACATTTTTTATATAATTTAGTTCTTTCTTCCATTTAGGCTAAAATTTTTGGAACCTTCTTTTCTAATATATATATTTTATTACATATGTTCCTCTCTGTATCATGCACATGCAAAGATTTGTGTGCTATATCTTTGTTAAATGATCTCCCATTCTTATTTGGTCCCTATTCAATTTTCTTGTTCCTTTTTGCAGTTCGTAGCATGAGTTTTTCCTTGTCGTAGTTGTATTTCTCCTGCTTATTTTGCTTCTCTTTGTTTAATCAGAGTTGCTAGGCCCTTAATTGTTCGCTGCTCTGGGGTTTTCCCTCTCATTTTTAATTCCCTGAAAGCAACTAAAATCAGTAGCTCGAAGTATCTATTCCTTGTCGTGTTCTTGTTCCAATGCAGGGATATGATACGTGCTTGTTCGAATGCAGGGATATGATACGGGCAGTACGTGCCTGCAAGACTGCAGCAGAGGAACGTGCTGTAATTAGAAAAGAATGCGCTGCAATACGTGCTGCAATCAGTGAAAATGATCCAGATTATAGGCATCGTAACCTAGCAAAGCTCATGTTTATTCATATGCTTGGTTATCCTACACATTTTGGTCAAATGGAGTGCTTGAAGCTGATTGCGGCTGCTGGTTTTCCAGAGAAGAGGATAGGATATCTTGGCCTAATGTTGCTTCTTGATGAAAGACAAGAAGTTCTAATGCTGGTTACAAACTCATTAAAACAGTATCCCTCCTACAATAGCTGTTATTATTATTATTTCTGGCCCAGTTTATAGCTACATTGGAACAAATAATACACCAGTACAGCACTGTACAAACCTTAGCTTCCATTTAGAGATCTTAATCACTCAAACCAGTACATTGTTGGCCTTGCCCTCTGTGCTTTGGGTAACATTTGTTCAGCAGAAATGGCTCGTGATCTTGCACCTGAAGTGGAAAGGTTGCTGCAATTCCGTGACCCAAATATCAGAAAGAAAGTAAGTCTTTTTCTTAAGTAGCCTTTGTGGTTGTATATATCAGATTCCACTGGCCACTGTATGTTGACTGGTTTGTGTATTGTAGGCAGCATTATGCTCAATAAGGATTATAAAGAAAGTCCCTGATTTGGCAGAAAACTTTATAAATGCTGCTGCTTCTTTGCTCAAAGAAAAGCACCACGGAGCTCTAATAACTGGAGTTCAGCTTTGTACAGATTTATGCAGAGTTAGTGATGAGGCTCTTGAATATTTTAGAAAGGTAATATGACTTTGGCCTGTTAATAGTGTCTAGTGGATTAGGTTGGGACGAAATGGTTACTTGAATTATGCTGCTCTTTGGAGGAAACAGCTTCACTGAGCTAAGCATGACTGTTGGTACAATAAATAAATCTGCATGCATTCGAGTCTAGCTGGTAATCTTTCGGTTATCAATTTGTATAGCTGTTACATTCCTGAACTGTTTACTTCTTGTGCTTGTGATGAAGAAAATTCCTTAAATGGTGAGGCTAAGAAGTGGATGATAGGTTTTCCTCCCATTCTTCATTCTTCACGTTTTCCATTGTGCAACTTTTGTCTTGTTAATCCTTGATTTCCTCCAATACCAACCAAAAAGTAGGCTGTATGATTGTGCCCTAAAATTGCCCTTCCAAACAATATGAAATGGAGTTGAAGGTTTTGTTTCCAGAAGTGGAGCCCTATCTAGAATGCAGTGCTTGTTGTTCAGGCTTGTTTGGATAAGTTTTGCTGTTTTTCCCCATAGTTATTAACTTGAGCAGGTCATTGGCTCAGTTTCAATCTAGCTCATAAATGAAAAGAAATAAACTTGTGAAACTTCAATCATGGTCCCTCTTTATAAGTCACAAACCATGCATCCTAGGAAGGTTGCGCCTTGCTGTCTCACCCTGGCAATTTGACAGGGTTGGGGAGAAATTTTAGTTTGAACACTGGTGTCTTTTTTTTTTTTTTTTTTTTTTTTTAAATAGCCTTTAATCTGATCTCAACTGCAGTTGTGCACATACCACAATGTTTGAATGTATGGATGGAGGGCTAGATAATTGTATATATCATATGCACACTCACAAACACTTTGATCACTTGGGCTGTTCATTGTTGCTGATGATTTTTAGGCAACGAATCCTATGATTTCTAGACACGGAGGAATCCATCTATATAGAATGTTGATGTGGAAGCAGTAAGTTTTTGATTACTTGCCAGAATTTACCTGATGCTATGGACCTTATGAAGTCTCTTTGGTCCCTTGGGACTGTTCTTTTCTGGGATATTTTTATCAACGCTAGATATTTAGGCAAAGAGAAACCAGTTAGTTTTGGGCAACATGCTAGCATTTTACTGACACCATGGACATTATGGATTTTCAGAGTCTATTTGGGGTAATCAGCTTCTTTGGTTAGTTTTTGCTTCTGCATTGTACCTTGGTGTGCTTACCTAGTGTTTTCTGAAACATGTCACTTTTGGACGAGATTCTAGAGTCTGGTTTGTAACTTTTTTGCTAGTTCTCCACCTTATCTAAAAAAATTTAAGCAGAAAATATTGGAGGAAGTTCCATTAGCAGTTGAGAACATGCAGTACTCATTCCAATTTTCTTTCAGAAGATGGCTGATGCATCATGACAAATTTCAAGCGTGGCCTCTTAAGGGGCATGACTGAGGTTGTTCCTGGAAAAACCATAAGGTCAAGATTGCCATGTTTGCAAGGTTTTGGAGAAATTGCAGTTGATTGTAATCTTTATATTTCTTTGTTGCCTGCTGCTTTGCCTCATTCAATTTAATATTATTAAGACCGAAGATTCTTTAGCTTTACTTGTATGTTTTTCTTGCTTGTTAGAAATCTTGAACTGTACCATCCAAATGTAATGATCTTTTATCAGCCTTATCAATAGTTCAGCCTATGGTATTTAATAAATGCTGTCCTTTTGTAATTGATATTGGTTTTCCACTATGATTACAGAAGTGCACTGAAAGTATGGTCAAACTCTTGAAAGAGGTAGTGAATAGTCCATATATGCCCGAATATGACATAGCTGGGATTGCAGACCCTTTTCTCCACATCAGATTGCTTAGGTTCTTGCGGGTACTGGGCCAAGGAGATGCAGATGCCAGTGACCTTATGAATGACATTCTTGCCCAGGTTTTGTTTTGTCTTATACGTTTCTTCTGTCCCTCTTTATTTCATTTCATTTGAGTTAAAATTTGATATGTGGCCATTGCCATTTACAAATAGCTTCACCCAAATGACACGGTTAATGATTTGAAGCATGTTCTTTGATGTCAAATGGTTTATTCACAGAATATCCTGAACTCAATTGCTTCTACTTTCATAACTCTCTGTTGATGACTATAAATCTACTTTGAGTTCTAAGAAAATAGATGTTCTTTTGAGCATCATTGCTTTTGGATTTCATCATTAAAACTTTTTAGCCTTATTTTTTTGGGGGGGGGGAGTATTTGATTTATTGTTTTAATCACCTGTGTTAAACAAGAGCGTTGAATCTATCCTCTTCTTGTTGTTGTGACCCATCACATTTGTACATAGGTGGCAACAAAAACGGAGTCAAACAAGAATGCAGGGAATGCCATTCTTTATGAATGCGTTGAGACTATAATGAGTATTGAAGATAATAGTGGCCTTAGAGTGCTTGCAATCAACATACTGGGAAGATTCTTGTCAAACCGTGACAACAATATCAGGTTTTCTCCCTGCAATAAACCTTGAGAATACAAATTGTTAATATATAGATAGGTCATATGAAAAATAATTTATATTTATCTTTATTTTATGAAGTAATCGTTTGCATGAAGCAAAAGATTTCATATTAGCTGTGGAGCATCATTTTACAATACTAAATTTTACAGTCAGTTTCCAAAACTTTGAAGTAATTTTCCCGTTCCTTGAGCTGATAACAATCAAGGGTAGCTCATAAATTTTTCGAGAACTCATGCATGGTGCAGTTGTCAAGTGATTAGCAAACACAAAAGATGGTTAGCAAACGTTGAGGATTTTTTATGTGTGTAATATCTCTCATATGATTGAACAAGAGTTGTAACAAAAGGGAATGCAAAATCAAGAGTATGGATTCAGCAACCTGGAGATTTTTAATCCTGTTGTAGATTGTCAATTGTCAATTGAATTAGAAGACATTGGTATGCATTTGCCTTTTATTAGTAAATGCTCACTCAGAGCACTCCTCGGGGTAACAGGTGTGTTGCAAGCCAACACCTTTTAAAATCTTCAAAAAAAAAAAAAAAAAAAAAAACTAACATGATAAAGATGCGGTACTTTGTAATTAATATACTATGGTATCCAACTTACAAAGTCGTTAGCGGCCATCTGGATATGATGCTAGTGAAAATATAGAATTTTTGACAGAAAAGGAATAAAATTTTCTGGAAGCAGAAGAATCTAAAAAAGATTACAAGAAATCATAAGTAATCCTCAGAAGATGAGAAATCAACGTCAAAGTGCATTAGTGAAAATATAATATGATTATCAAGTACTACTACTGGTCGGTTATTGTTAATTTGGACAGTTGTAATCAAGGAGAAAGTATTGATGACTTAAAAGTATAAGAATGGGAAAAAATCAAATGTATGGATTGCAAATCATACATTTGAAGTGGAAAGATGGTTTTGCAAGAAATATACAATAGGAAGAAATACATCTGAAGAGATCCATACTAGATGCGATCAAGACATAAATCATAATTTATTCTTGTGCTGCAGAGATTGATGAATAAACCTTAAATTCAGTTTTTACTGTGTAGAGTATTTTAATTTCAATTTTGTGTGCCGGGTATTTAGTTGGCTGGAGAAGAGTTTTTTAAGTTCAATTTTGTGTGCTGGGTATATTTAGTTGGGTGGAGAATAGTTTTTTAAGTTGAAGAGGTTAGTTACGGAAGAATTTATGGAGTTGAATGCCAGAGAAAGTTGAAAGGGTGGGGCAAGTTACTTGGGAGTTTTGGTGACTCAAAAGTGAGATCCAAATGGCTGTGCCAGTTGAGTAGTAATGGCATGCCCACTTGTGTTATTGTAACCTTAGTGATACACTCACTTGGGAGAAGTTTGATGGATTTGCATTCACCTACGATAGAGCACTTTCTATTGAAGCGGGCATTACCTTTCTTCTAGCTTTTGTATGGTGATCCGACTGGCATAAAAGAGTTGCAAGATGAATGTGCATATGACTGGATGGATACAGACACATGAAAGATCATTAATCTTTTATTACAAGTGAGCTTGGGGCAATTGTCCGCCATTGCTTTGCCTGAACAAGTAGTTTTAAGCTACTTCAAAAGATTTGGTTTTTTTTTTTTTTTTTTTTTTTTTTTTTTTTTTTTTTTAATTTTTTAAGGCTACTTTGATGCCATGAATGCCACCAGGTACTGGACTTGGCCACACTGGTGCCTTCTTATCCCTTTAGCGAACATAGCCACCTTATTAGCTGGTGAATGAAGATATAAAAAGACTCTATTTAGTACATTTGCAACCTGTTTTGTTTTCTCAAAGAGATATATAAAATCGTAAATCTGCCCTTTTGCTCTATTATGCTTCAATTCTTATTTTTCCTACCATGAATTCTTCTTTTACTGCAATAATATCTCTTATGTCTTATTTGCTCAATCATTTGGTTATCTTTGGTTTGGGTGTACTAATCTCCCTTGCAGATATGTTGCATTAAACATGTTGATGAAAGCTATAACAGTAGAAGGTCAAGCAGTTCAAAGGCACCGGGCGACAATCTTAGAATGTGTGAAGGTACCTTCTGGTGTGGCTGTTTATTGCCAGAATAACATGGAAACAATTTTTTTTTTTTAATTTTACTTTTTTTTTGGGGGGGCTTTCTTTTATTCTCTGGCAATGCCAACTAGTTTGGAACATATGGATTAATTAACTCGATCTCTATGCATTCTTTCTCTTTTTAAAAGATACACTATAAGAGCGGGCAAGGGATCTTCCTGTGGTTTTTTGGTTGGTTATTTTCACGACAGTCATTGATAATCAATCACATGGTTGGATGTGTGATAACCTCTTTTCTCACTCTCTTGAACAGTTTTCTGCTCTTTCTTACTTATACACATCAGTGAACTTTCCTGTCTTGATCCTGCTGTTTTAAGTCTCTTTGAATTACATCTGTGTCGTTAATATTTAGGACCCTCAGTTGATTTTAAGCTGCTTTCTTAAGAACTTCAGCCATGATGTTTTAAGTTACTGTACCCTCTTAAGATGCAAACCTCTTTATAGCATCTAGATATTGATAGTTGGAATAATCCCAATCACACTTGTAATGACAATTATCTTCATGCTAAAATTGTACTGATAGTTACATCTTAAGCGGTAGTCACATTTGCAGTAACAGTTCCACCTAGTTATGTTTAGGGTGAAAGTGTTAGTTCCAATATAAGAACAAAAATGAATGATCACTTCTATCCTAAGAAAAAAAAAGATCACCCATTTGTTAATATTGGCTTTATTAGTGCTACTGTGAGAAGCTTGTGATGCTTGTATTTGCTTTCAGGACAATGATGCATCAATTCGGAAAAGGGCACTTGAGCTTGTTTACCTTTTGGTGAATGAAACCAATGTAATGCCTCTGGTAAAAGAGCTCATTGAATATCTGGAAGTGAGCGATCAAGATTTTAAGGGAGATCTGACTGCCAAAATATGCTCCATTGTTGAGAAGTGAGTAAAGAAATAGCTAGTTGTATGATAATGTGGCACCTGTGGACTTCAATTTCTATTGTTGATGAGAGTGATAATGATCTAGTCCGTGGATAGAGTATCTTAATCCCAAATTATTTTGAAAAATTTGGAGAATAACAAGAACTACATGGTGCTCCAGGTTTTCTCCGGAGAAAATCTGGTACATTGATCAAATGCTCAAGGTTCTCTCTGAGGTATGGACTGAATTTATGAATATTACATCCACATGAGATGTCTTGTTTATTTGTAACAAGAATATTACTTCCTATGCTTGTGACGAGGGAAATTAATTCTTTTTGCTAGTTTGCCAAATCTGGAGCCTTTTTGTAGCATGTGCATATTTTTATTATTTATGTATTTGTTGACCTGTGTTTCTTTTACTGCTTTATCCTGTCTTGTTTCAACAATACCAAATCTGGTTCGGGCCAACCAACAAATCTTTTGATCATACGATCCATCACTTTGTTTTTCTTCTTTTGTTTCATAAAGAAAGAAATCCTTCAGGACCAACAAGTGGGTATAAATCAAGTACAAGAATGAGAATTTATGAAATCTAAAATATCAATGTCAGTTTGTTATCATGGGGACACCCTGTTGCCACCAGCTTTTACCTCACACTTTGGACTCTACTAACTGTTAAAATGCTGTCTTTTTGTTAAATTGATCCTTGAGAGGATTGGTGTAGGTTCATTTCTGGATGTCTGATTTCTCAGACCTGCTCAAAATTTTCGTCAGTTTATCATGTTTTTATGTACTATGCATGTAAGTAGAAACACGAATATGTGTAGGTCAAGATATTTTCCTATTTGCAGTGAACAGCACCTTATGAACCTACATTCCTTTAACCATTTCCTACCACATTCTTTTTCAAAATTCACTCGTGTGTTTTCTTTCACAGTTATTGGGGCCTATCATCTTTTGATCTTGGCTTGTGTGTTTATACTCATTGTATGAATACTTTCATTGAATATAGGTTTTATTCTCCTTTACAAGGCATGCAGCTATCAACTAAATAATTCTCTTTAATTACTTTTCCCCCCAATCTATTGACAATTGCTTTATTTTTATTATATGCTAGTAAAATGGTAACCATCAGAATAAATGAGCTGCTTAGTTGTGTATTATATTAAAATCAATCCCAAAAAAGAAAAAAAAAACAAATTGGATGTCATTTCCCTGCTAGAATTAGCTGAATTTTCAACACATTGTATAAGAGAATGAGAAGACATGCTTAAAATTGGGACATAACATTGGATAATACTGATTTTAAACATATCCAAAGAACTATTTAGGTTGAAAAGGTTGGTTTTGATTTTGCATTTGCAGAAGTATATATAACCTTTTGGGATGATTGAATATTAAGGAGCAATATAGAGGAGAACCGGAATCTAACCTTTTTTTTCTTTCCTTATTTGGTTTCTACAAAGCTGCTAGAAGGCAAATCTTGACTTGTAGGTTTTCCTAATATGTAGCTCCTGAAGAAGGATGAGCATTAAAACTTGTGAGGTTTCATCTTGAATTAGAATGAAGTCTTTCAATATGGGTTCACTAATTAAGAAAAGATTGTACTTGAATTAAGATTAGAATTTGTTTCATGGAGATTTATATTGGAAAATTGGTACCCTAAAAGAAGAAGAAATAGATCAGAGAATCCAGTTTATTTGTCATATTAATATAATCATTTCTATCTAAGTTATTGTAAATTTGGGCATGCATGTGGTATTCGAATCAAGTGGAGTTGTACTTTATGACTGGATTAGCAAATAACAACGTATTTTCCTAACTGAATTATCCACCTATGGCTTCAAATGCTTCTACGTTCTCCTTTTAACACTGAACTTGTAGGTTTAATTTTATTGTTGAGGCTCATTGCTTGGTTTTTACTATTATGTTTACTTTGGCTCTCTGATTAACTATTCTCATGATCTTTGGATAGTATTGACATTCATTCTTGCAATTTGTAGGCTGGGAATTTTGTAAAGGATGAAGTATGGCATGCACTCATTGTTGTGATAAGCAATGCATCTGACTTACATGGGTATACTGTAAGATCTCTCTACAGGGCATTCCAGACATCAAGTGAACAGGTAGTACTCCTGCTTTATTGGACATTTTTGTTTTGAGGCTATAAATTGTTGTAGCTTTTGAGTATTTTTATTTATTTTTGTTCCCTTTTCCTCATAATAACATTATAATTGCATCAGGAAAGTCTCATCCGAGTTGCAGTTTGGTGCATTGGAGAATATGGTGAAATGTTGGTCAATAATGTTGGAATGCTTGATATTGAGGATCCTATTACTGTGAGTTCACAACACAATGTTGATTTATGTGACTCTTGTTTGGCCTCATATTGTTTGCTTATTGCCTTCAATGACTAACTGGGTGGTGTTCTGAGCATAAAGCTAGACATCTCAGATGGTTTAGACAACATCAGGGGCTTTGTTAGTGTTGGGCACCTACACAACACATTGATATGGAAAATTCAAAATGTAAAATAGGATCCAGCATGCTCATGGTTATTAAACTTAAAACATATAAGTAGTATGATATATAAGTGTAAAAAATAAATGAATATATGAGAGAAAGTCTACAACATAGTGATACCATGAAATTAGTCATCAATTTACAAACTTGCATTCATATAATAAGAGGATGGCATGTTTATACGTGTCACAAACCCCAACACCTTACGCAAGTAACATGCCATTTTGTCATGGCTTTACTATCCCTGAAATGTTGCGATATTCCCTAGCCTGTTCAATTTTTGTCATGGAATATGCATGGTTCATCATATCAGATATCAGACATGATTTGGAGTCCAAGAATTTCTAGAGTCAATCTCTTTTATTTGCTCTAAATCTTAAGTATTACAATGCCATGTTTTTTTAGTAGGTAAGCAGGGAATGTGTTACAAGTAGAAGGCAACTGGGGCCAACAAATTAAAAATTGGATCTTCCTCAAAAAAAAAAAAAAAAGAAAAAACTGAGTAGAGAAAAATATATGAACCTGTTTTTCCTGTTGTTCAATTGCCTTCATATCCTACTGTCCAAACCAAACCTGAAAAGGGCAAGATGCATTAAATGTTCATACATCATTAAAAGCACGTAGGTTTCTATTCACTAGGGTGACATGACCTCTTCTTTTGGTGGTTATTTGGTTTTGGATTCTGATTCAAGTTGATTCCTGGAAAGGCCAGATTTTTGATTATCAAAACTAAACAGATTCTCATAGAAAGGCTTTATCTCCAGCATAACCTGTCCCATAATAGCACTATGAGGACTTTGAAAACTCTTTTCTTTCCAAGCTATTCTTCATTCTAAATGGGATTGTAAGAACTGGCAACCAGAACATGCTGCCAATCTGCTTCACCTGCAGGCTTAGCAAGAGTTACTTGCTGCTGTTTTGGAAATTTCTATTTTGATCTTTATTCCTTGGGCCATGCTATGTCATGAAATGACTGATAAATGTTATGATGATGTAATTTTCTTGAAAGGAATATTTGGTTGGTTATCACTATGTCACAGCATGGTGGATATCAAGTAGACTTTAAACTAAAACATATACTGCAAGAAATTCTTCTCTAAATTTGTGCCTTAGACAATGGTTACATTGGATTAGATGTATAGGTCAATTGCTAATTCTCTATATTGTACATCTTGTTATGGCTTGGACCTTTTTCTCTTCTAACGTAGAAGGAAAAGGTGGCTGACCATTTGTCAAGGCCCAGGAATCCACTGGATATCTCGAATGGTGGATTTGAATACTTGCATCCAATCGAAGTTCCATTTGTGTCCCCCTAACATAAAGGAGATCTTTTTCTGGGTCTAGGCGGGTCACTTCGTGCAAGACTTTGGCTTAGGACCAACAAAGGCTTAGGCCATCATGCTCACAAGCAGAATCTTAGCTTGAGCCTACCTTCACACACATTTGTTACTATGTAGGAGGCATCTGCCCCAGATAAACTACCTACCTTGCAGTGTCCCCCCTCCCCCCCTCCGGGCGAAAGAATGATCAGTGTGGCGTTTAGGCATCCTAAGATGATCAAGTGGTCTTCCTAGCAGCACCAAAAGCTTCAGTAGTTGGAAAGGGTTCCAGTTTATATCCAGCTCTGGCTGTTGGTTCATGAAATCCCTCTTTTGGACATCCGGTTGAGTGGGAAGAACCCTAGCTTCTCTTCTCCATGATTGTCTTTTCAGGTCTAGCAAAAGTAAAGGAAACAAAGCTTTAAGTAAGCCCCTTTTGACTCGAATATTCAGTGGTGACAGAGAGCAAGCTGATGGAGTCTCTATTGTTCTGTTTAAAGAATCAAATATGAAACTTTATACACCTTAAAGTTCATAGGGCGAAAATAACTTTATTTATTTATTTATTTATTTTTTGAGGTCCTTTGCCTAGCACTGAATACTCTGGGTATTCTCCTAACTAAAATATCTCAAATCAATGACAAGTACCTGAATTGGACTGAACCATTTGTCATGCTATTGTTTTCTTGTTCCTTCAACATTATAGTGTGATACACCAATTTCTCAAGAAAGTTATCTTTAGTGTATTTGAAAGGAGCCCTTGTCCTGTCAGTAGGAGTTTTCCAAACTTGGTGTCGCGCAAAAAGGCTAGAGGCTGACTACAGTTGTTCAGATAGCATAAGAGGGACTGATTCGCTTAACTGGAATCAATAAGTTAAAGAGATGTCTAAGATATTACTTTCACATCTCGCCTTTCTTCCCAATAATTCCATTTTTCTTTTGATTTGGAAGACGAGCGTTGTGTTCATGAAATTCTCTGAGTTTGTGCCTTACATAATGGTGACATTGGATCAGATGTATAGGTCAATTGCTACTTCTCTATATTTAAAGAGAATCTATGACATCGTCATCAGTATGCTAAACTAGATGATAAGACCTTTCAATTCGTCTGTGGTTTCAAATATTTGCTCCACCAATGGGCTGTGCAAATATTTACAGCATGAGAATGGGAGTGTTTAGTTTTGACATGGAAACCGTCTGCACCTCTTGATTTGCAGAACCTTTTAGCTTTTTTGTCTTTTGTGTGTTCGATGAGATCATTTTGATTGACTTCCTCCAACATGGTTCAACTTAGTTATCTAGTTATATAATTCTTTATTTATTAATTTCACTGTGCAGGTAACAGAGTCCGATGCTGTGGATATCATTGAGATTGCCATCAAGCGCCATTCTTCAGATCTCACAACCCAAGCAATGTGTTTAATTGCTCTACTAAAACTCTCTTGTCGATTTCCATCATGTTCACAGTATGTTTTATTTTCTCTGACTTTTTTGTTTTTGTTTTTTTACTTTATAAATAATTATCTTGTTTCTTGTTGTGCCTATGAGGACTTTTTCTTGCTTGATGCATGTCATGCTCCACATGCATGAAGCTCTTGTTACTTGATAAATTTTGGATCGTTTTTAGATCATTATTATGGAGACCATTAGTGTTGAAATACTATTTTTCCCAAGGATTTTTGGCTTTCACACCCTTTTTGGTGCCTTCTAGTGTTTCATCTTTTTTGGCAATGGTAGTTCTACAGCCCATGCTGCAGATCCCTTTGTCCAGAAACTGAAAAAGAACCTTAACATGTCTCGTGTCCAAACCAAAACCCTTTTGTCATAACTTGAACATGGTGGCTACAATATCAAATGACACTATAGATTCCCTATCATTAATGTTTAAAAGTGCTAAAATTCCATGAAATTTTGTTGGAATTGATGGTTGCAGAAATACAACGGATGGGAGAAAGGAATCCAACCACACATCTTAATTTTAAGAAAATTGGAGAAAAAGAAAATATCTACTTCCTATGCATTTTTCTTTGACAGAATCAGGAAATGCAATTCTAAATGGCAAAAAGAATGTTATGATTGTGAGATGGACTTCCAGGGGCTCTGTTTTTGGTATCTTATGCATTCAGCTGTAAAGCTTATCCCCAATTGATTAATTCATGTGGAAGGGATTCAGTCCAAAGACGTGTGCAGTGACCCTTTCTTGTCAGCAAAGAAATATACTTGCACAACAATTCACTTGGATCCGAATCTCCTTGTTGCCATTAGTTTGTTTTGGATGGAGGAAAATCTCTGACCCATCTTCCAATTTTATTTGTAGTGCGTAACCTAGATAAAACACTGGAATTGGTGGAAAATGCTAGATTGCATGCCTAAACAATGACTGTCCAAAAGATAAAAGTATTTCACTCTTTCAACTGTCTAATCATCCGGAAAGCTACCGTATTTGTTATTACCAGAAAGTGCTCTCAAAGACTAAGTTATGTGTAAAAGTTGTCTAATTCTCCCAATTGACTTTTCCCTGGCTTTGGCCAGGACTTTGGAATAATGATCCAATGTACAAAGGAAAACAAATAGACAAGCTGCGCAAAGTGTCGGAATAAGATGATTTAGCAATGATAGTCATATGGATAACTATTGGCATTTAGGGAATGAAACAAAAAATAACTTATCAGATGGTGGGGAGGATAAAATGAATACAAGTAGGTGGATTGGCTTATCTTTGGTTATGGATCCAAAACTTTGTAACCCCTAGGTTGTCCATGGGAAGGAGCTTTATTAGTCTTCAAAACCATTAAGGTCGAATGACTGTAAGGGTGAGGGCATGCACAGTTTTCCATGTGCTTGAGGCCTACATGGTTTGTAGGCAATTGCATACTACATGTGTTTTCCTGGTGCACAACTGAAGGGTAGTTGTTGGTGGATCTCCATTTTTTTCATCTAAAATAACTACCTTCTGGTGCGTCCAGGCAAATGAAATGAAAAGGAAAATTAAACCATAGAGAAACATGCATAGTAATCGCAAATAGGTTTTTCCTTAAAATTTCCCGTAGGCCTCAATGCTTTTGAACCCTTTTAAAACCCGTAGAGAAATCACATGGTAAAAAGCAAAAGGAATATATCCTTACGATATCTTAGGGTTTTTGTGATCAAGTACGCCAAATCTACAAGTATTGCTCAAAAAAAGGAACTGCTTTTTTCATAATATTTGTCTTCAAAACCCTTTAATACATCACTTGGTGCATTCTTCAACTTTTGCAGTCCCCTGTTCATTGAAATGGTTAGACTAGAGAAGTAAATAGAGGGATGATTACTGAACTGGTCATCCAATAACTTCTCGGCATCAGATGAGCTTGATGGCTATCTCTTAGTCTGGCTGTAGTTACCTGGTTCCTTAAATATGTATGTTGTTAATTCCAACATTATAAGTGGAATTATAATAAACATATATTTTTTGATTTGCATGTTCACTCCCTCACCCTTATTAAGCACTTAGGACGTAGCTTGGAAATGAGTTTTTATCTTTCTGCCTCTCAGCATATAGCATAAATTCCTATGCTGTTGTGAATTTTTCTATAGGAGGATACGGGAAATTATTGTTCAACACAAGGGAAGTCTTATGCTTGAATTACAGCAGAGGTCTATTGAGTTTAGCTCAATAATTGAGAAGCATCAGAATATCAGGTATGCAGTTGAATCTCTTATTTGAAGCACTGGTATTAGAATTATTTTCTTTTCTTCCTTCATGCGTGCCCCTTTCATTCTTTTGAGATTTTGGATATGCCTTTGCGTTTGATTTGGATGCTGAGTTTGGCTTGCAGGTCCACTCTGGTTGAAAGGATGCCTGTTCTGGATGAGGCAACTTACAGTGGGAAGAGAGCAGGTTCTTTGCCAGCTACTAGTCAAACCTCAAATGCAGCTTCACTTAATCTACCAAATGGAGTTGCCAAGCCCGTAGCTGCTCCTCTCGTAGATTTGCTGGATTTAAGTTCTGATGATGTTCCTGCACCTAGTTCTTCTGGTGGCGATTTTCTTCAAGATCTCCTTGGTGTTGATTTGTCACCAGCTGCATCACTTTCAGGTGCGTTTGGAATTCTTTCGTAGCCATAAGCATACACCATTTGGATTCTGCTTAGGTGTTCCATTTGTGTAGGGCCACCTGAGGCGTAAGACCAAGAATTCCTTTTGTGTTGTCTGTTAATTGTCATAAGATTCTCATTAGCCATGGGACAGTTCCTGCGCTTTCCAAAAGGCTTGGATTTGTTCATGATTTTGACATTTTGACCTGAAATAGTTTGCTATTTTTTCCAATTCATGTGATCAATATTGCTACTTCTTTGTTCTATTCCAGATGAGAATTAGCAAACTTAATTGTTCTTAAAGTCCTTGGAAAAAATGTCTGTTCAAGCTTTCCATGTTCTGCTTACCTATCCCAGCCTCCAATATTGTCAATGGCTTCCTAACGAGCATCCTGCACAGAAATCTCTGGAAGATAACATGCAGTAGGAACGTTACTAAAATTGTATAAAGATGGATAATATGTAGTGGATGGTGGTGCAGTGGATGGTGGTGCATTAAGCATTAGTTCTATTTTGGAGTTTGAAACATGATCAATCCAATGAAGTTTGGTGTGTTTAAGAACGCTTTTGGAAATTGACTGCTACATGATGTTCCATTATATGAACACATTTGAATTTCAGAGCTAATTAGAGCATGAGCATGAAATTGATCCATTATTATCTTCAAAACTTCTATAAATGCCCTTTGTACCAATTGGCTCATTATGACAATGGTGTTATCAGAAGTTTGTGTGGGTTGTCTTAATGTTAAATTCTATAATTGTCTGCTCAAGCTTTCTCTCTCTCTCTCTCTCTCTCTTATTTAGAGGTTTATCATGGCTTTAACCTGTCTATTGTTACTTTTTCCTCTTGCTGTATTTATAGGTACAAGTCAGGCTCCAAAAAGTGGCACAGATGTTCTATTGGACCTCTTATCCATTGGAAGTCCTCCTGCCCAGAGCAGCACACCTACAGCAGACATTTTGTCCAGCCAAGATAATACTTCTTTTAGTATCTTACAGAGAATCTCGTCGCCTTCTTCATTATCTGCTCAGGGCTCATCCCCAGCACAAGCTGCACCTATGATGGATTTGTTAGATGGCTTTTCCTCCAGCTCGCCTGTTGCAGGTAGATTAATCTTTCTTTCGAAATTATTATTGGCCTTTCATTTTGACCTCATGACTTTTGCTAACAACCTGTTTTCAGCAGAAGGCAATGGTCTGACTTACCCCTCCATAGTTGCATTCGAGAGCAGCTCCTTGAGGATAAACTTTGATTTCTCAAAAACACCAGGAAACCCACAAACAACATTGATCCAGGCTAAGTTTTCAAATTTGTCACCAAACGTATATACAGATTTTATTTTCCAGGCCGCAGTTCCCAAGGTAACATTACAAAATGAAGAATTTTTGGTGCTTCAGTGTCCTGTTTAGTGTCTTGTTGTCATGCCAATGTATAAAGGGTCTTGATCATTTACTCCATATCTATCAGAGAATTGCATGCAATTTTTTAGACAATAGTGATCCATTTGTTCTTCCACCTTTTAACTGAAGAATGAAACTGGGGAATGCTTCCTTGACAGTAAAGAATGATGAGAACTGGATATTAGAATTCTCTCACTTGGAATATGTTTTGTGATTAATGAGGACTTGGGGTCGGCTTTTTGGTTTTCATTAATTTTCTTTTCAATTTTATGTTGGTATCATGATATGCTGTTTTGGCATTTTCTGTGACATGCTATTGAAATAACTTTGGGTGCTTTGTCTTGCAGTTTCTTCAGCTGCACTTGGATCCAGCCAGTGGCAATACTCTTCCTGTGAGTGGTAATGGCTCCATCATGCAAAGTTTGCGGGTAACAAACAACCAGCATGGAAAGGTAAGCCAGTTGCATTTTCACTACTCCATGCTTATAACCTCTGTGCAAATTAGGGGCCAACTGCTTCAATATGGTATATACAACTAGTCTTTCTATTTACCGTCTCCCACCATCTTGATTCGTTTTACTTATAAACATCTTACTGCCTTGTTCAACCACTTCTTGGGGTTTCTTACAACTTTTTCTGGTTTCAATCACATTTTGTTCAATATCTGATAACTCCACTTTGTTGTCTAGTATGTGAAAACTAGAAATTATTCATATTGTTTGCATTTCTTTGATCTAAAAACCACAAAACATTTCAGAAACCCCTGGTGATGCGAATACGAATAGCTTACAAGGTGAAAGGCAAGGATACCTTGGAGGAAGGTCAAATCAACAACTTCCCCCGAGATTTATGAGATACAGTGTTCTTTTTATGGATTCCGGAGCATTCATCAATTGGCATTTTCCTCGTGATTTCTGGTACCAAGTGATCTTTGAAGCATTTAAATTTGGCCCCCCCTTTTTTTTTTACGAGAAGCTTCTTCTCACTGTTTGTAGTTTTGGTGCCATTCTCACTATCTGTAGTTGTAGTGCCATCTTTTTGGTTTTCCCGGGGGGGGGGGGGGGGGCAATATGGCTAGTAGCAGCCTTTGGCTGCCCAAGTTGGGTTCTCTCCCATTGCTTTTTTCATTTTTCATATTTTTGTAATGCGGTTAATGTATATTATGATAGAAAAAAGATTCTTGTACGAAATTTGTGAAAGTGAATTTTGGATTTGAGAGAGAGAGAGAGAGAGAGAGAGAGAGAGAGAGAGAGAGAGAGAGTTCTTGTTTGTGATATGGGCAAACTTCATTTTTTAGTGAATATACCTATTCAAATGGCAACCATCTTGGAAAATCAGAAGTGATTGTATATTTGATTTTACACCGGTAAAGCAGCCTATTTTTCAAGACTTAGCTTATTAAACATTAATCAGTTCTATCAAACTGTAAATGTCAACTTGTGATTTGGTTCTGTGAGGTTATTGGGTGGTTAAGGAGATGGTTGTTTGCAGCTGTTGGCCTGTCCATAGTTTTCCACGAAATTGGTAAATCGTAGTGATCTTCTTTAGACGGATTCATCTCCTATGATGATTCATTCAACCTCTGAAAAACGTCACCTACTGGTGTGTAGGTAAGTAAAGAAATTGAAATTCTCAATGGTGTGAATTTGGATAAATTTTAATCTTACAAGGTTTTTATTTTTAATGTTAACACATGGGCATGCTTTGATAGCATGGAATTGAGATAGCCAAGAAATCATGTTATAACGTTAGAATCAAAGCAACAGAAAAGATTAAACAACCCTGAAGCATTGAGATAGTTGCATTTTAGGTATTTGATTTTGTGGGTTCAACCAATGGAGTCTGTGAGGGATTTAAAAAGGATATAATTACCAGGGGCAATAAAATTTAGAAAATTTATTGTTGGGTTTTATATATATAAGTTTTATAAGTTGATCAATATTGTTATATTTTTATTATAAATTTGAGTGTTTAATTTCCTTTTTCATGAATAATCATATTTGATCTTATATTAAAAATTTTCAAATTTAAAATGCCATCCCGAATCAGCTTCTATTTCTTTACCCAAAAACAATAGGAACTTGGGAAGCCTTAACGGCTATTTATTTCTCCGCCTTTGAGTAATTGAAAGAATTCAATATGGCAAATTTCCCGATTCTCCAATTAGAAGAGAAATTTCTCGCATCCGCGGGACAAAAACCCCTCCCTGTAATCATCGGCGAAACCAGTTCCGGCACTAGCACGCGGCTCTCCCGTCGTCGCTGCCAGACCCGCCGTGTTGCCACCGTCTCCGTCTCCAGGTACTATTCTCCACATCTCTTTCTGCCTCTGTCTCTCTCTCTCTCTCTAACTTTGTCTCTCTTTCTACACAAGTCGCGCAAGATCTTGGGGTTTGGCGCTCTCCCAAATCTTGCATTTCCGGCATCGTCGCTGTCACTCAGCCCCTCCGTGTTGCCACCGTCTCCTTCTCCAGGTGCTATTCTCCACATCTATCTCTTTCTTCCTTTCTCTCTCTCTCTCTCTCTCTCTCTCTCTCTCTCTCTCTCTCTCTCTAAATTAGTCTCTCTTTCTACACGAGTCGCGCAAGATTTGGGAGGGTGCAGCACTCTCCCAAATCTTGCATTTCCGGCATAGTCGTTGTCACTCGCCCCCTCCGTGGTGCCACCTTCTCCGTCTCCAGGTACAATTCCCCACCTTTCTCTCTCTCTTCCTCTCTCTAACTTTGTCTCTCTTTCTAGACGAGATCTTAGGGTTCGGCGCTCTCCCAAATCTTGCACTTCCGGCATTGTCGCTGTCACTGCCACCGTCTCCGTCTCCGTCTCCGTCTCCAGGTACTATTCTCCACCTCTCTCTCTTTCTTCCTCTCTCTAACTTTGTCTCTCATTCTAGACGAGATCTTAGGGCTCGGCGCTCTCCCAAATCAAACTCCAGCAGTTGCCACCGTTTCCGTCTGCAGTTGCTATTCTCCACATCTCTCTCTCTCTTGATCTCTCTCTAACTTTGTCTGTCTTTCTAGACGAGTAGCGCAAGATCTTGGGGTTCGGCTCTATCCCAACTCTTGCATTTCCGGCATCGTCGCTGTCACTCAGCCCCGCCGTGTTGCCACCTTCTCCGTCTTCGGGTACTATTCTCCACATCTCTCTCTTTCTTCCTCTCTCTCTCTCTAACTTTGTCTCTCTAGATGAGTAGCGCAAGATCTTGGGTTTCGGCGCTCTCCCAAATCTTGCATTTCCGACATCGGCGCTCTCCAGGTACTTTTCTCACCTCTCTCTCTCTCTTCCTCTCTCTAACTTTGTCTCTTTTAGTGGACGAGTAGCGCAGGATTTGGGGCTCGGCTCGGAGAAGAAGTCTGTTACGCCATACGCTTCGAAGATCGCAGATCATAGCAAGTAATGTGAATTTGAATTGATTTAACAGAGGGTTTTTTTTAATCAATGAGATTTATGTTAATTTCCGATTCCAGGTTTTAGATTAATTAGATATTTGACTGATGGAGTTCCTCTTCGGGAAAGTCTGTCTAATCCCAAACTTAATTAGTACTCTGTGATTATTTTGGTTAAAGCTCATGAAAGGAGTCTAAACAGGTATGACTTACTTCGCACTTGCAATATTTGCGTATGCTTGATTGTGTTGTTGATATTATGTTCAGTTCTACTAGAGTAATTTTATTTGGACCTGAAAAAAGTTATTAGGCTGAGATTCTGATAATCAAAAGTGGTGTGGTTTCATTTGTACATTGAAATTTGTCTAACAGTTGTCAAATGTGTTTATTGGGGATTAGAGATATATTATTGGGATTGATGAAATGGGTTATCAAATTGCGTGCATCAAATTTAAAGGTTTTAATCACATCTGCAACACCTGATGGTGAAAACGTCTTGAGACTTTTTTCCAACTGTCCTGTTCTTACTGCTCCTGGACAGTTATTTTCAGTTGAAATTCTATAAAAGCGTCCCAAGAGCTATCACAAGTCAGCAATAGGTAAGTGTTCTTTCTGATTTCTCATGCATTATCTAGTTTCTATGATATTTGATACTGCCTGAAAGTAATTGTACATTAAGAAATGGATGCATCAAATAAAGCCTTTTTCATTTAGGAAGCTATAAATTATGTGAAGTATATAATAAAGTATAAGGGATGATTATAGTAATTTAGATAATTGCAGAGTGGTGATAAACCTAATTTACTTTCTTTTTTAATCCAGATACATTGAGGAGACTACCCGTACGATGTCTCTGTTGTTTAATAGCATGTGCTTGAAATGTAGGATTTGTTGTTGAAGTGCAAGTCTTAAACTTTTTATAACTATTTCATGCTAGCCGAATATGGGTTAACTGCATAATGGGCAAGGAGAGCTTGCGCACAATAGGATTGGAAGGGAGAAATTCAATGGGCTAATTCGCTAAGGTTAAAAGCAATATATTATTATGGAATTGAGGATCGTCTGCCTGTCTACAATCTTTTGGTGCTGTTTCTTTGAATCTTTGTTTTCATTCAGCTTGTCTTTTCCCAATTTTCTTCAGTTCAGCTTCATACAGCATTACATTTTGTAAAATTCCCATAATTTGAACGAAGTCTTGAGTTGTGGGGCAAGATTGCTCGGGCTGCTTTTGTAGCTAGTGTCATTCTGGCCTTTTAAGCGCTTGTTTTGCAATTTTCCTCCTTGCCTTTTGAACTCCTTGCCATTCTGGCAATTCATACTTGTGTTGCTTGTTCATACATATTTTTTAGTTTCTTATGGATTTGGTCAAAGTTTCCAATGGCATTTGGTATATGTAATTCTCCATATTCGACAACCAGAGGGTGATGTCATATTCATAACTGGACTGGTAACAATTTATTTTTATGAGTTCTATGTTTCATTTCAACTATACTGTCTATGCAGATGTTGCGTCGTATTAGGTTTTCTCCTGACTAAAATATAAATGGGGTTGTTTGCAGGATGACATGGAGAAAAGGATAAAATTCTGAGTTTGGAGGAAGGGTCTTGTGCTATTGTCCTACATCTTAATGGTTTACTGCCAACGGAGATGCCGGAAATTGTTTTACTTCATCCTTTAAGAGTTCTGTTTGATATTCATGAACCACGGTTGGGAGTCTAAGATTTCTCATCATCTAGGCTAATTTCATCATTTAGAGACACTTCTTCTGTGACCTTGCAGGTACGTGTATTTAGCCCTCCACCTCCAAACTGTAGATGGTTCTTCGTTGCCACAAATATTGCTGAAACTTCTTTGACTGTTGATAGTGTTGTCTAGGCAAAGTTGATACCTTCAAGAAAATTTTAGGCATTTTTCTGGCTTTTTTTTTTTTTTTTTTTTTTTTTTTAATTTAATCCTGGTCAGGATCAAGGCGTATGCTGTTGGTCTCATTTTTAGTCAGCATGTTAGGCCCATGGATTAGTCAGCATGGTCTTTCGTTTAGTCCAATTTTTTGGGCCGAACAATTCATTGTTCATCATTTATGCAAATTTGGATTGCACTGTATTTCATTAAAGGTTTAGTTATCTACAATCTTGTTAAAGTTTTTATCTCAGCCTAGGTTATTTTAAGAACTTCTAACAAGTTTTCATCTTAATGATAGTATGTCATTGATTCTGGTTATGTACAATCCAACAACTTGAATCTTTGGATTGTATTTTCTATGATTTTTAAAATTTTTATGTTATTTATTCATTTATTTATTTATGTGCATATAGCCGGTTCTTTTTCTCAACTTTAAATTAGTCATTGCCTTTTGTTCAAATTACACAGGTTGGTATTAGTAAGAAAAATTGGAAAGCATTGTTCTTGGAATCATACTGCCCATCGTTTTCTTAATCTAGTTTCTTTTTCATTTTTTTTACTTGTTTCTTTGGAAGATATCATATTTTCTTTCGCATTTTGTTGCAAAATCTCTACTTACTAAAACTGTTCCTTTTTCTATTTTTAAAGGATAATGGTACCTTTTATATTTTGTTGTTTGTCTGAAAGTCATATTAAATGCATATTTTATACATGTTAGAGGTTAAATATGTATTGGAAATGGTGTGTCTAACATGGAGTTTCATTGATAGCGTGCTTAGTCACGACTCAAGGGTTATAGAATCTGGAAAAGAATCTATGCCTGTTTTTCTCTCTTGTCTCTCTTCTAGTATCAATCCTTTTCCAAATTTTCTGTCTTCACTTTTAACTCATCAAATGAAAGTTCCTGTTTCATCTTCCTGAAAGTATTATAAGGTTTACTGCTTATGATTGCACTTTTCTTTGCTTATTTTATTCTGGATACTGCTATTTTACAGAAGTAGTCCTTACCTGGAAACATGCTTGCCATTGTCTGAGTGGACTACCAAACTCTTTTGGGTTGAGTGGTCGGGCACTCTACCTCCTTAACCTGAGATCTCGAGTTTGAACCCTGGAAATTGAGAAAAAGAATTTGGGAGAACCAGTCCCTAAAAATGGGTCCCACGGTCCTCGAACCAGATTAGGTTCAAAATAAAAAAAAAAAATTATCTGAGTGGACTTGCATATCCCCTATTTGCAGAGTGCAAGCCAATCAGCATGCAGGCAGTGTTGGAAGAACATGTCCGGCGAAGTGCTTTTGGTTGTACCCATCTTTTGTTTACAATGAAGAATTTCTGGATGCAACAGCTCCGGAAATACATGGGTCCTCTCTTCGTGGTTGTGTTCATTTGAAGTCTTTAGATCTCCCTGATATCGACATTCTAAATTTTGTTTTTTCTTGAACCTCCTTCATGTACGTAAGCAGTTGTTGTCCTTGCTGTATTCTTAAATTCATGATACATTAATCCTCTCCTTTTCAGTGAATAATTTTCTGACAAGATCATTTCTTACTGTCAGACTTGGAATCATTGATTGAATTTGATTTCTTTTCTGCAGCTGAATCGTTGGAGGTTGCTTTAAAGCAGTTGTATCTCATTGATGCTATCAATGAGAATGGATCGATTACAAGCGTTGGAAGAAGAATGGCTGGTGATAATACATTTGCTATTTTATTGAATTTTACATCTCGATGATTAAACTGGATGAAGTGCACTGTTTCATTTACCACCCATTTTTCGCTCCACTGGGACGAGGCTCTGCTTTTGTTTTCCTTACATATGGAATGAGGGATTATACCAATCTGCCACTCGTAAAAGTGAACTAGTTTGGAGGAAGAGCCTTCTCTGGAGTACGGCTTATTGTTTTCATAGTGCATTATTTGGTGCATGAACATGTTACCTTTAAAGAAGCAAGCTTTGGTAACTGATCTAAGAACTTTCTTGCTACTTTCATTATCTGTAAGAAATTTTTAGTTATTTACTTCTTTGGGTGAAGTAGTTAAATTTTCTAGTCCTTCAGCATTTTTTTCCCATGCCAATGCACTATATGTCGTTTTACTCTTAAAGTAGAATTAAGATATTTGTTGGATGAAGGTGCACATAAAATTGTCCAAACAAAATTGTCAGAACATCTGGGTTGATAAACTAACTCTGTTATGCAAATAAGACAAGTAAACTTTTTGAGCTTAGTCAAATTGCTTGACACATGAATTATGCTACCTTTGTTGGAGCACCTTGCTTACTTCACTCCAACCTTTGAAAATTATGTGTGGCCATTTTAGATAGATCGTAATCCAAGGTATGTCCTACCTTCACTCGAAAACAAACTGCCACAACTGTTGCCGTGCACCATCATGACCACCATTACAAGATTTCTTGTCCTTGGATCTACAGGCAAACCCTTGCTGGTAAACCAAACCAATGCTGTTCCATAATTTAGGTTATTGAGCATTGGTTCTCTCTCTCCCTGTATGTTTCCCTCCCTCTCTCTGTATGTTTCCCTCTCTCGTTGTCCCCTATGGTTTCTCCTCTCTCTGTTCTTTTTTTTGGTAATATCTCCTCTCTCTTTTTTCCAACAGGTCTCCCTCTGTCTGCCTTTTTCTTCCTTCCTCTTCCCTTCTGTTGGTCTTACGCCAATAAGTGGACTGGCTTGGTAGATAAGGTTTTGGATTAATAAACATTTTCCAATTATCTGGAATATGTGATCTGTTTTTTTTTTTTTTTATTTATTTCCTCAACAACCGTCACTTCTACAAATAGACACATTTTGTTGGAAATAATTGAATACTTCTCACAATCCACATACTTCTTTCAAGTTTCTATCCTCCATTGTTTGTTTTTACACCCCTAACTCTTGAAATCCCGTCGCTAGATGCAGTTGTTGACTAATGTGATTGTTTGTGGTCCGTATGCATTTTGCTGCTCCTTTCTTGGTTTCATTTTCTCTGGGGTCACATGTTTAGAAGTCTTTTTCGGGATTTGAATCTTATTGATAGGGATAGAGTTTGTAGAATTGAATGATTAGCATTCACGTAGGCATTGAGCACCTGAACACCTGTCCATGCTTTGCATGTTTTGACTGTTGGGAAGCCTGCAAAACTTGATTATGTCTCTTAATACATAAATTAGTTAAGTGATTAATGTTTGCGCCACATTGATGGCATGCCAATTTATTTTCTGTCGCAAAGTCACATTAGAGAATTAAATAGGTTGATATTAAGGAATATTGGTAATTTTTGTTTGCGTACCTTGGATAAACAACTCAATAATTTAGTGTTTCATCTGATGGGTTTCATCTAGTTTTATTGTTTAATCCCTCCTCTCTCTCTCTCTCTCTCTCTCTAACATAATTTAGGTGATATAATTGAATCATTACCAAACAACTCAAGTAACTGTTGATGATTTAGGCTGTCTCTCAAAGACACATGCCCACAATCTTTTCTCTTGATTTTCTATTCCCTTGCATTGTTTTTAGTATTTGATTGTTATCTGTAGTAGAAAAAATCATCATAAAAGATAGATGATGGAGAGAGATGTTTTATCTTATGGCCCATTATACGTCTTATGTGGAATGAGTTCTTATTACTAACGATAATTAAAGGTTTTCCTCATAATTATTTTATTTTTAACCCTAAGCATCAATTTTCTTCTAATATCAAATAAGTGATTCACATGTAGATTGTTGTTAACAAAAAGATCGAACACATTTCTAATTTATCATGCCCTTAAGAATTAAATGTCACAAATTTTCCAAAATAACACTTCTTAGAAAATATCAACAAAGATGAATCAAATAAATCAGCATTCCTTCGGAGTGATCCTACCGCTCATGTTTACACAATACCCAAATTATTTCCCCAAAGGGGCAGGAACTGATGGTGTGCCCTAGGAGAGAAACCCTTGAAAGACCCCACCATATAGAGCCTCATGTCAAGCTATGGGAGATTATTGGTCATGGCTATTGGTGGGTCTCATTTTTTTCATCCAAAAGGTGAACATCACAAGCATCCTCCGCACTACTTTTCACGGATCCCACCATTTTCATCATCCAAAACACAAGGCATGTGTCCACTAAAATAAAAATTTTGCTAAAGGAGAAAGAAAGAGATTACTTTGGGCGACCACCAAATGGTGTCAAAATAAAAGGATTTTTGTTCACCGGAAAGAAAATTCTAGAGAAACCTTAAAAGCCTTTCACTAAATCAACATGGGGAAAGGCATTTGTCATTCAGTTGACTACTCTTTTCGTGATTGCCATAGTCTGCAACTACTACCTTAGACATCAAAATTTAGACTCCAAATCAGATGGTTTGTGTTAGTTAATCAATCAACAACAATGGGGTTGCCCGCAATTAATATGTGGGGACTAGGACGACCCTACTAGATAACCAACAATAAGCTCATAACATGTGGGACATAAACACAAGTTTTATCACTCAAAGATGGGAAGGTTAGAATTCAATCTTTACGTGCGTGTTCCCGCCGGGAAAGCAGAAGTTCACTGCCATTTGACAATAACATTCAAGATCAAATATATTTAATCCCGCAAAAAAAAAAAATCAAAGAAGAGATAAAGCAAGAAAGAAATAAAAAAGACACCATATGTGAAGGAGGGACCAAACCAAATTAATTTTTTCATAAAGTACAAACGAGGTAAAAAAAAGAGTCCATCATGTACCGTGTGATTGAGTAGCTCTTTGTGCTCATGGAAAATCTACATTTACAGAAGTACCGCCAATATGTGCAGCAGGATTTGCACAAGAATTAGGGCACTTTCCCTTCTTGTTAGACCAAAGCCATATTTTGGAAACTGAGAAGCTTTCACCTTTGCTCCCAATGTTGATCTTTTTGCTCTCAGCATCTCCATTGATTGACACATTCTCAATATTCCCACTTTGGCCCTTTATAAGCCTCATATTATTGCCACCACCACCACTTGAATTCTGAGTTAGTGCTACTTTAAGATCTGATTCAACAACAACATATTGGTATGACCCCAGAGAGTAACATCTTCTAGCGTCCAAATTACTATTACTAGTCTCTCCCACTTCTTTTTGTTCTCCACTAATATTTGAGCTTCTGAATTTCCCAAGCCTCACAGAAAAAACCCTTTTCCCACTGATGGCTCTCTCATCCTCCACAGGCTTCTGAACTGAAGAAACAACCACATTTCCTCTTCCACTGTCATGAAACCCATCTTCCTCCCTCAAATCATCAAAATCGAAAACCGGGTTTTCAATAGGAAGACCAGGGGCGCAAAGGGTCCCTCTACAAATAGGGCAAGTTGAATTTGACAGTAACCATGTGTCTATGCAATCTATGTGAAAAGCATGACTACACAAGGGAAGCAATCTAAGCTTGTCTTGTTCAGTGAACTCACACAAACAAACTGCACAGTCAAATGGTTCTCTAACACCCATTATCTCCTGATACATAAACACAGGAAGTGCATCTATATAGGCTTGATCTAGGCCTGAGTCATGAAGATGGAAAAGTTCTTGTAATTGTCTTTGAAAAGCATCGGAACCAGAGAATCCTCTGTACCTATTGGGCTCAGAAATTGTTGAGGACCTTGGCTTTATGAGATATCTGACAAGTAGGTGAAGAAGACCAGAGAGGAAAAAAATCACAGCTAATATAACAATTATGAAAAGAAATACATGGCTAATTTTACTATTTGAGGAAGAATTAGATGATGGGGTTGTGATTTTTTGGTAATTATTGTCGAAAGAAGATAATGGAGGAGATGAAGTTGAAGAAGATGAAAGATGGTTTAAGATCAAAATCCCATCTTTTCGTTTGATTTGTGACAAAATCCTGGACATTGTAGGATTTGGGTGTTCTGAGAAAAGCATGACCTCCTTGTTCCTTAACATGTTAAAAATCAAACAAAACCCGAAATCAAGTGGGAGGCCATGTTTGTTCTTGCATTCTAAAGGAACCCATTTGACAAAACAAGCCAAAAATTTCAACAGCTAACTCTGATTTGCAGCGAATCCAGTAACCTTACCTTAAAATTGTAGCAAATCTTTTAGGTGGTTTGACAAGAAACAAAAAATGAATTTCGAGATGTCAAGGTTGTAGCTGACCTACCTCAGACCTGAAAATTTTGAATATCCACTTCCATTAATGGAACTTAATTTTTTCCCTTCCTTGTTTGACTCCTCACCGATCATGGGAAGTGTCAGTGTTGCAGCAGAAATCCTTAGTGTGCTTTTCCCAAAGAAGTTTTTAATTTTTTTATTATTATTTTTGCTATTTAAATTGGAGAGAGAGGTATCAGGAAGAAAGAGAAACAGTTAACGTGGGAGGCTTTTTTGAGGATCAGAAGCAAGTTGCTTCCAAAGCAGGCTGTAATACGAGAATCTGCTAAAATAAAGCCAAAAAGAAAAACAAGGGTATTTTTGTCAACTTGAAATATGAGGCGGCACTCATGGGGCCGCCCATCCTTTTAAAACTGAGAGTTAGGCCCAAGATTAAGACTTGGGCTTTAGAATAGGCACTTTGTGGATTAGAGCAATGTCTCTTTCGGTATCCCTTATGATGCGCCTAAAGGTCTCTTACGCTGTCCAGTTGAGGAAGATTATGGAGATAGGCCGATCAACTGAAGCCCTAGTTTGAGGAGTCTGGTCCATAGTCAATTGGACACAGAAACCTAGGAGAAACAACACTAAACAGAAAACTCCTGCCCATACTGCGCACAATATATTTTTTTCCTTGAACCAGCTGACTGATCCAAGTCGATTTACCGTTAGACTCTCTGTAGGGTCTCTGTAGGGAGTTTTTTTAATATAGTTTTTATCTTTCACAAGACTTGAAATCGAGTTTTAATTAAGAAATCTAATATTGTTCCCACAAGGCTAACTATTTCTTGGTATTGCCCATAATAATTTGAACTTCTTAAAATATACAGTTGTCGCTCTGAAAGATAATTTCTTGGTATTGCGAATAAACTCATCACTATAAACATTTAAAAGGTCATCGTTGGTTTCCGGTGCAGTTATCATGCGACATTTGTGGCTTTTGCAAAGGTGTGACAGGTTGAGTGTCTCCAGCACAAAGGGGGCCCAAATTGGCTCAGATAAGAATGGTTCACAAGTTTCAACAAAGTGGCTTAATGCTATTGTTGGAAGTGTGCTGATCAGAAAAAGGCAGGAACCACACCACCAGAACTGAGTTAGGCAACCAAGAGTGACCTGCTCACCGGTAGGTGAAGGGCACCAAATGATGTTGGTCGCTCTTGGAAGGGCACGAAATTTAATGATGAAGCTGAACAAGTTATAACTTAAAAATATTAATCAATGAAGAGGATAATTTGGACTACAACAAAGCTGAAGAACCATGCATGTTTAGAGTCACATGGGAAGCGGGAACGAGCTTGGACTTAACTGGCACCATTCTCCTTGATTTCGAATTTGAGCCTCCCAATGTGACCAAAAAAAAAAAAAAAGTGTCACATGGGAAGCATAAGCCTTGAACTAAAGGATATTTAATCATCATGTGCCATGAAATGGGGAGAAAAAAATTGAGACAGGAGAACTATCTTCCAATATTGCACATCAAGTCCTTCAACTGAAAGGCCAATACCGAACCCAAATTTACACTCGTTAAAATATAGCAATCGATACATAAAAGAGGTGTGAGAAAGAGTAATTCAAGCCTGCAATGGATTGCAAGGAGCACAAGTGCTTGTATTGGCGCAGCCATGCCCAAGGGTAGGGTGCACCAGTGCTGTCCAGCGCACCTATACCTTTCTAGTGGAGGTGACCAAACCCAACAGAAGCCGACCTTCCATGCGAGTTCTGAAGCCTTTTTTGATATTTCTTTTGTATATTTTGTTTATTCTCTTTTCATTTTTAATTTAGAGCTATATTTGGGGTGGTAGAATTATCATTTGAGTTGTAACAGGAGTTTTGTTGGTTTCCACTTTTAGTAGAGTTGTATTAGGAATTTATTTGCTCATTACCCTTGTCTAGATCTATTAAAAATATCATTATTTTATTATAATAGTTAGTCTTTAGAATATTTTTTAATAAATGAACGTGCAAATAAATTATAATTCAATTGATACCATTCTTTTCTCCTTTTAAGATTCAAACTTGTCACAATTTAGAGTTTTAAAATTATAATATTGATACTTATTTTTCAAAATTATCAAAAATTTTTATAATAAGTGAAAGTGAAGGATAATCGTATCAATACTTGCAAACTCTTGAGTAAAAGGAACAAAAAGGGAAGAGAGAGGAAGAAGCTTTACTCTGCCCTACGACAATGTACACCTACCTATTACTAACCAAGGACAACCCAAAGTAGCCACCAAAAAAAAAAAACACTTCCTTGGCACGAGTACATAGCACTAGGATAAAAACAAAAATATAGTGACATAATAAATTTATTAATATTTTATAAAAAAAATAATGGACAAATCTTTATTTTAATGAAAGCATGTGTGTGAAACATAACTCACAAGAGCACACATACACATGCAAAACCCTCAAAATACCTATGGAAACAAGGGAAAAATCATACACCCAAGCAACTACAACAGGAAAAACATGAAAATTAAATTCCAGATGTATACTCAATATGATTCCCTTTTAGAATCCATCTTTTCATTTGGGTTGTGCATTTCCTTCATTGCCGATCAATCTAATGAAGCACTGAAAGCACATATTCCAGAACAAAGTTCCAACTTCAAGATGTAAATGTGAAATAATATGTCAAGATTATGAAAAAGAAAAAGAAAAAGAAAATCTGCTGAGGATCTGGTCGTGTCATCAAGCTGGTGTTGAATGGTGAGAGATTCCTGAGCTGACTCCTTTGCTTGTCTTTTTTTTATAGCATAGAGGCTGTAACCAGTTTCCTAAAAATTCATTACAAAAAAGGAAAAAAAAAAAAGAGAGAGAGAGAGATTCACTACTTTACTACCCTATGAAGATATCCATCAAACAAAAATTTGGCATTGAGAGAGTGAAGGATGCATTTTGTGAATGTCGCTGATGTATGTCGCGTGTTTTTGAGAGAGAGAGAGAGAGAGAGAGAGAGAGAGAGAGAGAGGGAGGAGGGGACAGAGAAAGAATGAATTTAGCACCTTTTTGAATTAATACATTTACAAGTTAATCTTGCAATAGTGCTAAAAAAGGGTATTTCTATTTCCACTTAGAAGACAATATAAATTGGCTTGGTTTTTTTTTTTTTTTTTTTTTTTTTTTTTTTAAGATAAATTGATACCACATATATAAGATCGTACAGGTAATCCTCCATAAACCCCCATCTCCTTCAAACAAAGGTACATTTTGATGACCAGTGCAATAGCATTGACATACCCATAATTAACATAATATGAATTTAATGGAGGTAAAAAAGAAAAATGAGAGAGAGAGAGAGAGAGAGAGAGAGAGATGTGTACAATAAATAAGTGGTTCAAGGTTGGTTAATACTGTTAAGAGCTTGCAGAACATTAAGTTGGAACCGCAAATGCAAAATATAGTCTGCAGTGCGTAGAAAAAGGGAATCGGACGTCAATCCTTGTCCGCCTGGTATGAGCTTTTGCAACTTCTTCACTTTCATCCTAACCTGTAAAGCTTGTCTTCTTGTTTTTCCTCTTCCTCTTCTTCTTGATCTTCTTGCTACCGATGAAAATGATGTTGAGTACTGGGATGTTTTATTCTTGTTCAAAATATTGGACTCCATTTTCTCCAGCAATGGTGAGCAAAACAGAGAGAGAGAGAGAGAGAGAGAGAGAGAGAGAGAGGAATGGAGGAGATCAAAAGAGTAGTGAGACCAGCCAGGTATAAATGAAGAAGGGCAAGGAGGTGGGGAGAGGAAGTGGGCATGTGGGCAGCGCCAGGGTGTGTCTTCTTAATAGTTAGAGCGAGAGAGAGAGAGAGAGAGTTTGAGTTTTCTTTGTCACACGCTTTGGAGAATTTGTCGTGGAGTGAGCAGAGACTGGCGCACGTGTGTACAGAGAGGAGAGGGGGGCAAGCTCACGCTCACGCTCACGCCAGCCACTACTCAGCTTAGAGAGAGAGAGAGAGAGAGAGTTTGAGTTTTCCTTGTCACACGCTTTGGAGAATTCGTCGTGGAGTGAACAGAGACCGACGCACATGTGTGACAGACAGGAGAGGAGGACAAGCTCACGCTCACGCCAGCCACTACTCAACCTACATTGGACAGTATCTGACCTCGTAATCCCCGAATCCCAGACGCTTGCCTGTGCCAAGATTTCTTCCTCTACGTCACCCCAACAGATGAGACCGGGCCGGGCTGGACCGGCCCAGGAACTGCGGGCACACTCGGCAGCGGATCCGAGGCTTTCCGGGGCCAGGCCGGGCCGGGTCAGTTCAAAAAATTTACTTGGAATCGGCCCGGTGAACCAGGCCCGCCGTGCCTTTTTTTTAACTTTATTTTTTTTCAAACTCTCTTTAGTTTTTTTTTATCTCTTCTTTTTTTAAAAAAATTTGTATCCTCTTTGTTGTTTTTTTAACTCTCTTTATTTTTCTTTTACTCTTTTTTTTTTGTGTTTTTTCTTTTGTTTTTGTTTTTTTTTTAAAACTCGATTTCTTTTTTGAAATCAACCAATAAATAGAAAAAGAAAGAAATTGAAGACACAAAAAATTTTTAGAGTAGTTTTATCGAATTCGGTGTACGTTTACTACCAAACTCTTCACTTGAATTTTCAAATCCACTAATTCAATATAGTTACATTTTTTTTTACAAGGATGATTTTTTTTTTTCATATTTATATAATTTTCCTTTGTATTAAAAATTTATTCTTCTTCCTCTTCATCTTCCATATTCAAGTTATTGTTCATGCCTTGCATCCCTTTTCCATGTCCTTCCAATTTTTAATACAAATCAAGATTTTCAAAGTGTTATCCGTCAAATTTATACGCTTTTTTATTAAAACTCAACCACCTGCACTAAAAATACTTTTCGATAGTACTGTGAACACCGGAGGGATTAGTATATATTTGATCATTTTAATCAAAATTGGATAGTAAAATACATTATTTTTCTATCAATCTAATAAATCAAAACGATTATTATCGTCACAATTTTCTAATTTATATATTTGTTAGTATAAAATTAATTCATTTAGTGATGACGGAGAAATTTTTTGCTTTCTTCCTAACATATGTAAAGAATTAAAAGAAATTAAAAATAAACAAATCGTTGAGCTACTACTATTACCACCTATATTACTACGACTTATTATTATGTTTCTTTTTATATAATATAAATATGATTTGTAAAATATGAAATATTTGTTATTTTAAAAGTTGTCGATTAATATATATTTCTGTTAGAAAACTATTAATAAAACAATTTATTAGAGTTTTAATATTTTCAAGTTTTACACGTGGATTTAAAATACTTGCTACTAAATACAAAATAGAAATATTTTCATAATATTTTAAAATTTTTATTTTTATTAGTTCAACAATGTCACTAAATTTATCATCATTTTCAAATCGACTAAATACAAAATAAATTTTACAAAAATTAGATAATATTAAATGAGTTGTTGGATAATAAACTCTGAAAAATAAATTTTTACATGTATAAAAAATTCTCAATAATTGAATTAGTATAATTACAAAATCAAAAGCAATATTATCAATAAAACCATATTTATAATTAGAATTAGTAAATTCAATTAAAATATTTTTGAAAAAATTACACATTGTAACAAATTATAAGTTGAATTCCATCTGGTTTTACATTTTTTTTTTAATTTTTAAAATTTTATATTATATAAAATACATAATTGTCTCATTTCTTGTGATTTTGTTGAAAAATTTTTAATTTGATAAATTAAATCACTAATGAATTTTAAAACTATTTCTACTACTTCTAAACCATTTTAACACATAAATTTAAAATATGACATATACACCTATTATGAAAAAATATTCCATCTAATATTATTTTTAAAATATTAATAGCACTAGTATTAGCCGATACATTTTCAAAAGACAAATAAAAAATTCTATCACTAATATCATATTCATGAATAATATTTGTAATTATTTAGAAATGTGGGAACCGGAACGTGGTTGTCCCCAATGTTGAAAAGTTAAAATTTTTTTTTCTAAAACTCATAAATCATTAACCCCATGATATGTTACTACAATAAAATATTCTTTTTTAAATTCATTTTTCTAAATATCCAAAATTAATGAAAATTTACAATTAGTATTTATAAATTTTGCAATTAAACCATATTTCAATATTTGAAATCTATCTAGTGACCTCTTCTTACCGCTTTTTCAACTACTTTTTTTGTAAACCGGTTATAAATATTTTTTAACATATTTTTCAAAAAGTTTATTTTCAACTATATTAAGTGATAATTCTTTACGACTATCTATTCTATTTGGTCTTATTTTTTTGGTCTCTGTATTATACCTAAATGTACCCGTCACATTTCCTCCGGTGACGATTTGTGATTGTCTAGTTTGAGATAATTTATCTGGTTGATTTTTAATTATGCGTTTCTTAAGTGTGCATACTCCCCAACCCTTAAAAAATTTATATTTTTTATGATAGATTTTTTAAGTTACGTTTTGTTTCTTATAATTTTTAACCAAAAAATCTCATGTATTAAAATCATATTTTTTTAGTACTTGTTGTATTAGATTGTGTGTGATTATATTCATTTTTTTCAAAACCAATATTAATATCTATGTATTTCGGAATGCCCTCCTATAAAATGAAAATAGGGGAGAGGAGATTGTTGGGAAAATTGTAAAAAATATGTTTCAGCCATTTTTTTATTAAATTTAAAGTTTAAATATGTAAAATAATTAATGCAAATGAATTAAAAGTGTAAAAAAGTAAAGTTGTAAAAAATTAAATGTTACTGACTTGAGGAAAATTATGATTGTTTATCGTCAGATCTTGAAAATTTGAGATTTCAACTTTAAAATCTTGTCAAATTTTGATAGATATTGTAGGCGTTATAATTAGTAGGAGATTGAAAATGAGTTTAAAATGGAAACGGTGGAGTGATTGGAAATTGTGTGATTAATAGGAGATGAAAATGTGTTTAATATGAGAGAGAGTTATAGAAAATTGGAATTAAGTTGTTGTGTAGAGATTTAGAGAGAGTGTAATAGAGAGAATAATATTATAAGAGAGAGTATAAAATTTTGTTGTGTGAGATTTAGAAATGAGGTGTAACCTATTTATAAGAAAATTTTTTGATCTTATGGATCAAAATACTATTCAAATTAGTCGTTTTATAACTATTGGGCTGATTAGAATTAGAAAAATTCAAAAAAAAAACTTAAATAACCATCGGAATTGGCAAGGCTGGGCCGGTTCCATAATTGTTAGAACTGGTTGGGCCGGGCCGGATCCAATGACCCTTGGAACCGGCATGCCGGTTTCGGGCCGGGCCGGTTTCCGATTCCAAAAAAGAAGGAACTAGACCGATCCGGTTCTGGGTTACTGTTCACCTTGACGGATTTCTGGTTTGGGCTAAAACTAGTCGGCTGAGGTGGTTTTTGGGCTGGAACCGGCTCAATCCCATTCCTAGTTACCCCTTCTCTACTATTTCCAATGCAAAAATGTAATAACAATAATTGAAAATTTGAAAAATTTTAAGTTACCAAATCACAAATTGCAAATTTTTTAAAACAATATTTTCTCTTTAGTTTAATCTTTTGTATTTTAAAAATCATTGTCACGTTTCCAAATGTGATCTTAAGATACACAATTTTTCCTGAAAAAATATTCACTAGTTTATGTATATATGTTTATAAAAATGTATAATATATATTGATAAAATATAAAATCATCTGAATTGATTTTTTTACATAAGAGAAACTCGAAATCGAGAGGTTTGAGGAGAAGGGGATGGTTCCGATTGACTTATAATTAATCGACAAAACCACTAAATTGATGTTGTGCTCATTATTTTCCCTATTTAATGAGAAACAGGATTCATAATTTAGTACCATAATCCCTTATATTGCAGTGTAGCGCTGGCTTGATAAATAAAAAGAATTAAATCTTCCCCAAGAAAAATTGCCTTTTCACAGTGAAGCATTTTAATTCTTTTGTGGGGGCTTCTTATAATTTATTCGAATATGTGTAGACCATAAGAAATGGAATGGTAAGAGATGGTTCAAATGTGATTTGTTTTTCCATGGAAGAAAAAATGAAAAAAAAAAAAAAAATTGAAAGAGGGTGCAGCAGAGCTCTTGGCCTTGTGGAAAACAAATCTATTATTTTATGTACCAATCATTGAATTCTTTCATGAATGAAGATAGATGCAGATATAACAAGTGTGGCCAAAATCCCTAGACTTTGATCCCCTATAGTACAATAATTCCAATCATCTATTGCCTCAATTTTCATTAATAATTTTGGGTTTCCATTTTAATTTCTTTTTTATTTTTTGCAGATGCACCATCCGAGTAGGTCCAAAGAAAGAGAGGAAAAAGATATACCATGGGGCAGACGATTGGGTGTTCAAGTTTCTTTTCAATACCCAAAGCCTCTTATTTTTCTAACTTCATTTCTTGGGTGAACGTTGTTTGGCACTTGTTCAAGAGTCCTTTGCATAAATTTTGGTTTTTGAGTTGAAGTTAACGAAGGTCGATTTGATGGCAATGGATTATTTTATTTTTTCATTTCATAAAAAAATAATAATTATTTAATAAAAATTTAACAATCATAGATCCGTAAAATATTAATAATTAGTAGAGGAGCTGCATCATAATTTATATAGTTTTATTATTTTTGTTAGAGAGATCATTTAAATTAACCAATTATAAGTTAATTAATATTATTTTTTATAAAAAAAAAATCTTAAATTCAAGATCTGAAAAAGAAAAATAAGAATTTGGGAACTACAAAATGCTATTGATTGATTGAACCCATGAATGGAAACTCCAAATGCATATGTTTTTCTAAAGTTCTTGACTCTTTCAACATGGGTTCTCTTGGGTTGGATTCTTTTCAACTTTCACATGCTTTTGTTTTTTTGCGATTCTATTATTGGATACAGGTCAAACCCTATACCCCTGCCTAGTTGCTAAATAATTAATTTGAAACTCCCCCCCCAATAGTTAAAGGAACTCGTGCTATAAAATTCAGCATATTCAGATTTAGTTTGATTCTATCAAATAATTCAATGTTGGCAAAGTGCTTTTTTTTTTCTTTTGTTTTATATCAAAGGCTGGAAGTTCACTTTCTGTCTTAAACTGTTAGGAAACAGATGAAAAGGGTATTGTACCTTGAGATTGATACCAAACTGGAAAACCCCAAATTTTCATTTTTAAAAAGTTTGGAGATGGATTAGGAAAACACATAACATAAATGCAAGGAAACGTGAAGAAATTCTTAGTCATTTGCCCTACTGAGTGGGGTTATTGAAGAGAGTGAGATTCGATAAATTTTCTTTTTTTTTTTTTTTTTTTCTATAACCTTTTGTTCTGTAACATTTGCCTGCTTAGTACCAATCATGGACAGAATGGAATTCGAGGGGGGGGGGGATTAGTGGAGATGCATCTATCGTAACGTGGTCTCATCCTCTAACCTTTAAAGGAAATATGCGGCTTCTTTTGCTTCAAATCATTTTATTTTTCATGTTGGCTGCTCTCATCTCTCAAGATTCAAAATTGAATAATGGCTAAAATCATTAAAGTTGATAGACTTCCACAGCCGATAATTAGGTTAATGGTGAGGACATTTGGCCGAACGAAAGAATATATAATCATTACTGAAAAAGGACTTTCAGCGACGGATATTAGTGACGGAACAAATATATGTGAAAAAACATGAAAAAAAAATAAAAAAACATGAAAAAAAATAAAAAAATATCAGCGACGATGGGGGCCGTCACTGATTATTGATATCTCAAAAATATATGTTATGCATAGGGGAGCCCGCCAGCCCACCACCGACCTGCCTCTTTTAATTTGTGAAAATTACCTCCGAAATGCATGCTGTGACCTTTGAACCCGCGCTGTTGCTGATTATTGATATCTCAAAAATATATGTACAGCACAGGGGAGCCCGCTGATCGCCAGCCCACCTCCGTGACCTGCGAACCAGCGCCCAATGAAAATGATAAGAGCAACACCACCACTAAACCAAGTTAACATCCAAATCATAATATTTTTTTTTTTTTTACTTATTACCTTTATCTCATATTTTTTAATAATAATAAAATAATAAAAAATTATAATTTATTATAAAATAATAAAATAATTTTATTTTAGCTTAAAATAAAATAATAAAAAATTTAAAAATATAAAATAATATTATTCTTCTACAAAATAAAATAAAAAAAAAAAAAAAGAATTATTAAATAAAATTAAAAAAATTAAAAAATTAAAAAAATCCGTCGTTAATCCATTGCTAATTTTTCCGTTGATAATCCGTCGCTAATAATCTATCGTTAATACGTCGCTAATTCTTCACTGATTGTTGTATATATATATATATATATATATATATTTTTTTTTAATTTTTTTCCCTTCACCAATACACTGACGGATTAGCGATAAAATTTTTCCGTCGTTAAAAATTCTATCGGTAATCCGTCGCTGATAGATTTATAATTTTTTTTTAGGTTGACCACTAGAGCGACGAAAATATTTCCGTTGTAAATTTCTATTGCTAATTTATCGCAAATTGTTTGATATTTTATTTGACGGTATTTCGTCACTATTAGTGACAGAATTCTTCTCGTCGATAATTTTTCGTTGTTGTTGAAAGACAATTAATGTGTTGAGTCTTTATAATAATTTAAGTTTTAATTTTTTTGTGAAATAGATTTATTTATGCATGAAAATGCAAATACGAGATTATTTGGGAAAAAGAAAAAGATATCGCTCTCTCTTCTTAAATTACTTAGACATATAAAATCAAAGATAGCATTCTCTAGAACTAGGAAAATATGTACATCTTCATAATCAGATCTCTCTTCTTCATGACACTTTACGTGTACTTGAGGGTGTAAGAGAGAGAGAGAGAGAGAGAGAGAGAGAGAGAGAGAGAGAGAGAGAGAGAGAGAGAGAGAGAGAGAGAGAGAGAGAGAGAGAGAGAGAGAGAGGCTATGGCTTACCGGTCATATGTAGGCTGGCTAGGAGGAGAGGCCCTAAGTAGTCCTCGATGGTTAGTTAATTTAATAAAATATAATATTAAAATTTTTAATTAAAATTATAAATTTGATTTGTAACTTAAGTATAAAATAAATTATGTTAGAAAAATAATCTTTTTAAATGAATCATTATAAATTTCAGACTAATTTAATTAAAATATAATTTTGAATACCGATTATTATGGTAAAAAAAAAAAATGAAAAAGTCAACGTAATCGATTACAAAAAAGACAAAAAATGGTTGTGTTGATTGCGCAATGTTGTACGTACCGTCCATTACCATACCAACATGCAAAATTATTTTTGAGGTTAATTAAAATCCCATGCATGGTCTGGTCCCCCTCCCCCTTCCCCCACCTTATTGAACACTCAGTATCAGAAGCTTCCGGGGCTTCACCAGAGGGTACCCTCCATTGCCATGGCCCATGTGAAGGATAATCATATTATAGACACATGATGTGTGTCTACATGTTTGTGACACACGTAGCTGATTTCATTAATCTTGTGCATGTTGGGATTTTTCTTTTAAGACTACTCCATTAATATATTCCTGTGAACATTTTTTTGATTGTTTGATATATATATATATATATATATATATTCATCATAATATGTATAAGATATGTTTCTTGTAAAATTAGTAGTAAAAACAAAAGGATACCTACAATTAAATATTAACTTAATATATGTTTCTGTGTGTTAAAGTTCATCCTAACACACCTTAAATAGATTAAAAGAAACATTCTTAGTACATGGCTGCTGCTGATTTTCTAATTTAGAATTATATACTAAATTGTGTCGCTTTTTAATTGTTTAAACTTTGTATTAAATATATTAATCTTGACCCATTAACATTTGAGTCTTATAATTAATACAAATAACAAAAAATTGAAAAAAATAATAAAATTTGTAATTTAGAGGCTCACCTGGGATCGGGTTCCATGTGAGAGTCAAATAGTGGCCCCCATTATGCCGTCTTTAATGGCGTCCAAGAGGAAGATGGCGAAGATCTTGATTGAAACTTATGTCTGCTGTTGGACGTATTTCCCTCAACTTGATTGTTCGATGACCAGAGATTATTTGGCGAGTTCTCTCACTCTTCAAGCTATGTCGTTGACTTTATAATATTATTTTTTCTTTTTTTTTTTGGGTAATATTACTTTTTTTATAGTTGAAATTTTTAGTTTTATAAAAGAAGAAAATATTTATTCAGTGTAATCTTTTAGTATACCAATGTGTAGTTAGTCTAATAATTGAATATCGATTCTTTTTTTTTGTCCCTATGGCTAGAGCACCCCCGATATCTGAGATTTCATCCCGATTAATTCGGATCGATCTGATTGTCAGGTTTCATTTGAGAGGAGATCTCCTAATATTTTTTTTTTCCGTATTTAGGGGAATAGAACTTCCGACCTGGTTAAAAGACCAAAATGTCCTTCCCATCTACTCCAACAAATATTGGTGAACGTCGGTTCTTCTTAAAATAATATTTCGAATTCAAATTTTATATATAAAGAAAACATGCGTTACAAGAGATTTACCTTTCAAAGACACAATTTGACTTTAATCGGTTTTAGTCGGATTTAACGTCTTTACTAGATATGGTATTAGTATATTATCATCTGAGTTTATGCCTTCCTATCATAATTTTGAATCCAAAAGCTTGCAAGTGCTTGTCGTTGTTTGGCACATGAAATTCCAAGAAAGAAGTTGCAAACGCGTACAGGGTCAAAAAGGCGTGCTAAGGATGGAAAGAGAATGACTTTACACTGGAAAAAAACCACTTGGATTGAGGGTGTGTTTTTGATAGATGACATGAGGGACCCTATAGAACTATCTAGGGTTCATCAACTCATACCCCAATTGCTGTGGATTACACCCTTACACCCCCATACTGTAAACGTTGGGTTGCCAACTCATTTGATCTTGACCATTCATTTGCTTAGGAATAGTCACCATACACTCATCCTTAGATCGTTGCCCGTTTTCTTGTAGATGCTGGAGGGGATTATTTACTGGCTTTGGACACGTTCTCCTTTCTCATTTTAGCATTCCAATAATAGTCTCCATACACTCATCCTTAGATCGTTACAAAACACAGTACTCATCAATTGTCTAGTTTCACCTCTAAACCTCTATCTCTCAAATATAATCGTGTTATACATCTTTCTCTTCTCACACACTTTGAAGGGCTTTCTTCTTCTAGACTCCTTATCATTAGCATACTTAGGAGAAAGATACATGGATCATGTCTTTAGACACCACAAAGGTACAAACGTCAAACACATTATGGACCTTTTATTTCACCCTGTGCCTTTCCACTTCTCCCTACTTTGTGGAAACTTGCTCGAAGCATTTATTTCTTACAATATTCTCGTGCCCACCATGAGTAATTCTGTAACTGGTGAGGATATTTTCTAAAAAAGAATTAAAAAAAAAAGAAAAAATTTCCATTCAAGAGTATTTTTGAAAAAATTTCTTTTCTAAAAAAAGAAAAGAGTAACCTTTTCGTTGCAACAAAATGCTGCAAAATAAGCTGATTTTACTTTTATAAATTGAATTTTTGTAATAAGAAAATTCATGTGTGTGTATAAATCACGCTTGGCTAAATATGATATTGTCGCATGTGATTATATGTGGTTTCTACTCATGATGATTAAATACCTATTAATTTATGGAATTTCTATTTTTTATATTAAAATCTTGTGGTTAAAGCATAAAATAGTCAAATTTATATATATCGTTCTAGATGGGAAGGGCAAATCTTCTAGATATTTAATTAAAATTCATTGTTCTAAATTTGTAAGTCGATACCAAATTTCTTTGAGTTAAGTGGTCGGACACTTTACCCCTTAACCAGAGATCTTGAATTAGAATCATGGGAACGACGAAAAAGAATTTAGAAGAGCCAACCCCTAAAATGGATCCCACAGTATTTGAATTGGATTAGTAGGATAAAGTTCGGATACCAGTAATGAAAAAAAAAAAATTATATGGCGACTGTAGCTCTACAGCGCCAATGTGAGCCTTCATAGGATGGATGTTGTAAGATCCTATAAATATATATATTTTTTTATTAATTAGCAAGCACATGGGCAACTCCACCATGATTGGTCCCGGTTTCAGATAAAAGAGAATGGTTGCATTAGGTAGTCGTTTATTGTAAAATTAAGATAAAATTTTATGTATAAATATTTTATAATATTGTATTAAAAATAAAATATAATAATATAAAAAATTCATATAATCGATTTCATTTAGTAAAATAAAAATTTGATTATTATTATTGTTTGAAAGCGTATAGGCATAAAGCTTTACAAAACAAATATTAAAATTCGAAGTTACTGCATTAAAAAAAGTTACAGAGTATAAAAAATATCAGATTAAACCTGGTTGCATGACTTTGTTTGGAGAATTGATGAGACGTGTGGGGAGAGAGGAGGTGAAGGAAACATTAGCAACCACGTAGTAATTGTGAGAGAAGAGAAAAGGCAAAGGATGGGGCAGTCTTAATTGGTGCTGTTATGTGTTAGCTGTACCGATAGAGTGGTGGGAACGGAACGCACATGCTTGCACATGCTCGCACATTACATCCTTCATCTTCCATAGCCACAACCACACAGCCCTCCCCTCTCTGCCTCCACAACTTGAGCTTTGGCCTTTGGCTGTTCAATGTGAAAGTATGGCCTACCATGCACGTTATAACCTAGCTATGTTTGTACTACACCCTTACACTCTACTACTTCACACCCACATTGCCAAAACACAGGCATTTCTTCATCCTGAAACCGCGGTTTTCTTAGTGATGTTTGTGGTTTTGCGAATTCAACCCACCTTTTGTGCACTGAAATTGTAACAAGACAAGGCATGTGGGAGGTCTGTCGTTCATAATTTTTGCTCAATATCAGCCTTTTTAGTGTTATGTTTGATGCAATGTATGAGGAGAATACCTTCGATCATACATCTTCCACTACAATATCTGAACTACTATAAAGAGCTAGAATCTGGGTTGAGATTTTCTCCACATGCAAACAGTCAAAAATGTTATCATGCAAAGTAATGTAAAGGAAGAGTGGGGAAATAATGAGCTTATCCCAATTAAAGAAAGAGGGGGGCAGGAATAGAAGGATGAGGCTCCTTTCCTTCCATGGCTGTCTTTGATTAACTGAAAATATTTTCCAAAGCCGCTTACGTGCATTAATATGTACAATATTTAATAACATCTTCCTCTTGTTATTTTGAATTTTTGAAATGAATTGTTATTTTTCATAATTAAGATAGTATTAGAGCGAGTCTATCATTTATCATTTTTTAATAGCATTATCATTGTTTTAGAATCATGAAAATCTAGTTTGGAGGGCGGACATCTATTTGACAAGCTTAATCTTTTTTTTTTATTATTTTAAATTAAACCCTAATCAATTAGGGGTTCTCATGTTTCCAAGTGTATCGGTATGAACAAAATTAAAAATTGATATTGAAGAGTAAAATACAAAATGTATTTCGCAAAGGAGAGGGAATACGTTATAATTCTTAAGAAAAGAATTTTAATGAAATTTAAAAAAATTTTATTGGCATTTCAGTGACTTTTTTTTTTCAATATTTTAGTAATATCTAGCGGAGTTTTTTTAATAACTTTTAATGATATTTTTTAGTTATTTAAGAAAATACCATTAAAAATGTATTTATATCAATTTATATATATATATATATATATATATATATATATAAATATTTACAAAAATTTGAATTTGTGATCATAAGATTGGGGAGGAGATTTGTTATACTAAACTAATTTATTTTTTCAAAATTTTTGAGGTAGCTGGCCCATGCCTCGGCCCAAGAGAGCAATTATGCCTTTACCATGCGCGTGCCATGTTTCTGTGGGAAAAGGAATGAGGGTTCCATGTGGGCCAGCTGGTGTCACGGTCTTCTTCTCTTCAACTCAGCGTTTCGTCAGTCCAACGGAGATCCACTTCATGTGGGCAGTTCTTTTCGACCCAATCCTACTATTTTTGTTATTGGGCTACAGCCCAAGGTGGAGATTTGAGAGGCCCAATAACTCGAGCCTTTTCCCCACTCAGTTGTTAAATAAAAAAATGGCAATATATTAATTTTTGAAAGAAATAGAAATATTTTAAATCCTCCGCCCACCTCAAAAACGCAGTGACGGGAATTTGCTTGGAGCCCACGCTACATTGCTTCCACCGGCCGAACGGACCACTTTCATCAGAGAAACGACGTCGTTTAAGCATGGAAGTCTTAGACGTGGGGCAAAAGAAAAGAAAGAAAACGGCAACAGACAATGTTAAAAACCCTAAAAGCCCTATTAAACGACAACGCCCCCCCCCCCCCGGGCGGCTCTCTCTCTATGCTTTGGTCAAATCGACTCCCGACGTTCTCCCATCGCTGTTATTGTTGTTCTTCTTCGGCTCTCTGCAACTTCGTTTCCGTCCATTTGTTCTCTCTTCAAGTTGGATCAGCAACACTGGGAGAAAAGCAGAATGCGGCTGTTTCCTATCCCAAAGACGAAATATATCTCCAGATAGTCATCCCCAAACGCATTTCTCTTTTTGAGAAAATGAAATCCGAACAACACCTTCACCGTCTTTCCATTTCCCCCGATCCTATCAAGTACTCTCTCTCTCTCTCTCTCTATTGTTCGGGTTTGTTAGTCAGTGTATTTGTTTGGATCTCGTGTTATATATTACACATGAAACTCCTCCTCCTCCTCTCTCTCTCTCTCTCTCTCTCCCTGGGGTTAGGGTTAGGTTAGGGTTCTTGATTTCTTTGGCATGTTTGTTGAATTTGTTTATGCATTGCTTGGAACCAAATGCAATTGAAACTTGGTTCAGAAGTATTTTTATTTTTATTTTTTTTAATTTTTGATTTCATCTAAATGGGTTGTTATCTACCAGTATTTATTAAGTATTTAAGTGGGTCTTTCAAATTTTTATAGCGATCGATTGTAAACCCCTTCATCATTAAGATCTACAAGTCTTCACTTTGTATGGAGTTATTTTAAGATTCACATTTTGGGTTTTCTTCCAAGCACCAAATTAGAATCAGAACTTTTATCGACTTCATTTGGTTCCAAGCAGGCTCATTAGGATTACATCTCTTTTCAGGGTTAGGGCTTGTGATTTTGATGAGCTTGTTTGTTTTTGTGTTTTCGGATTACTCTACCGGATGGGACTGTGAAGGAAGGGAAGAAATTCCAGACATCACCACTTGATGTGGCAAAGGAGATTTCAAAAAGTTTGGCATCAAGCGCTTTGATTTCTAGGGTTAAAGGGGATTTGTGGGACATGTCAAGACCGCTCGAGGGAGATTGTGAGCTAAAATTGTATACTTTTGATGACGATGAAGGGAGAGACACCTTTTGGCATTCTAGCGCTCACATTCTTGGAGAAGTATTTACGAATTTCACTTTTAGTAATATTTCTTCTAATTGAATTTTTGAGTTCTTAATTGTGTGTGTGTGTTTATAGCTTTTCTTTTCTGTTTGATGGGTTTGGTTATGTGCAGGCTTTGGAGCAAGAATATGGATGTAAGTTGTGCACTGGACCCTGTACGACTAGAGGGAAGGTATTGTTGAATTTAGCAAATATTTTGTTTATTTTTTTGTGTAATTTTTTTGAGAATGAAGTCGGTTATTTTTCAATTAACTAGTTTTTATGCATTTAACAAAAACCAGAACTTGGTAATGTTATGAAATTTGTTCATATGAAAGTAGAAGTTGTGTTTTTCTTTTTGCTCAACAATATTGCTGTCCATATATTGAATTGGAAGTTTAAGAGTATCTTTAAATGGGTAATTTTGTTAATCTTATTTACTGTGACTTTCTTTATTGAATATCAACATTTGAATTTTCGAGTGGAGATTTGAATTAAGCGCTGTTATTTTTGTTACAAACTTGAATTAGAATTTTATTAGGTCAATTGTTTTTGGATTCTAAATAGTTGTGTAACATTGAAATAGTTTCGAGTAAAGTTGAAATATTAGAAAATCTTCAAATAGCTCAATAAAAGGGGTGGTATAAATGAAAACATGGCTTGAAACTCGCCACTTCGTATATAGTATTTATGTTTTATTAACCAGTTGATTGTGATAGGCCTTGAATGAGATTCTTTATTGGTTCATGTAGGGCTTTTATTATGATGCATTTTATGGGGATCTTGGCCTGAATGAAGAGCACTTCAAGAAAATTGTGTCAGGGGCACAGAAAGCTGATAAGGTATGGCTATTTTACTTGCCTTATTTATTGCAATGCACTTATTAAGTTGAAGCATTTGCAAATTGGTGTTTGTTTTGTGTATTCTTGGTGCTTGGTTTTTGCAACTATTTAAATTAGAATAGGGACTTACCTTGTTAAATACACAGGTGAACACTGTGACTACTGAAGCAAATATGATTTGTAGCTATGTAAAATTTTATGGTATGCGTAAGAATATATATATTTTTTTCACAGTGAGGTATCCTTACCTATTTGGATTATACTAATCCCATTATTAATTAGCTTTACATATTTTTTTGTTCTTGTTATATTCTGTTTAAATAAAATAAAAAATGATGATATTTACTAACACTAACCCACATTTGCAAGAATATAATGTTAAATATGAAAATAAGGATTTCTCTTTTTGTAACATGATGCACATGATTATTCTGCATTATATATGTGCAATAGATGGCTATGCAATGTTTTTGTGGCAGAGAATTATGAATTGATAACTGTGTGATCTGACAGAAAGTACTTTGTCATAAGTTGTATTAATTATAGTTGTTTGTGCAAATTATAATCTCTTGAAGTCATTTCCCTTGTCTTTAGTTTTCTCTCTTGCAATACGTCATGTAACACATTTCTTGTTATTTGGGAAGATTCTTTGCCTCAATGTTATGGTGATTGCTGACCCTTATACAGGAAAATCAACAATTTGAGCGCATTGAGGTGACAAGAGCTCAAGCTCTGGAGATGTTTTCTGAAAATAATTTTAAGGTAAGTGGTTTGATAAGTTTCCTGATCTAGATGTGTTTAATTTTACAGTATTCTGATGGCCCTTTCTAATTTACATGGTTATTTTACATGTCTTTTTCAGGTAGAAATCATCACTGAACTTCCCGAAGACAAAACTATCACAGTATACAGGTGCGGGCCATTGGTTGATTTGTGCCGTGGACCTCATATACCAAATACATCCTTTGTGAAAGCATTTACTTGTTTAAGGGTAACGTGCTTACAGTGATGTATATGGATAAAATAGTGCTCATTTGCATTCAGCATTTGACTGCTCAAATTGCTTTTTTTTGCAGGCATCATCTGCTTACTGGCGTGGGAATAAGGACCGTGAAAGTTTGCAAAGAGTTTATGGCATATCATATCCTGATTCAAAACGTTTGAAGGTAATTTGAATAACACATTTTCTCTTTTCTTTAACCAGTCCTTTGAATTTGGTGAATTTCTACCTTCTTGCTTGTGGTGCTATTATTAATTTTTGAGTAATGCCATATGGACCAAATGGTTTTTGTACTAAATAGACCAAATGCCTATGTTGCCATCCACTAAGACAATCTTTGATGGATTCTTCAAATCAATAACAAGAAGAATCCTTTTTACTATTATTATTTTTAGGCCCAATTTTTTTCCTTTTTTCTAATGTTCCATAGAATTACAAAAAGGAAACTGAAAAATAGGAAAGTTAGAAAAAATGAAATGTGAATAAGGTATCATTTGGAAGGTGTTGATATCTTGTTGTTTTGAAAGAACTGTGATAATGAACTTTGATAATAATTATTATTCGAAACCAAACTTTTATAATAATGATTAAGTAAAGTAATTAATCTTTTCCTATCATTTTAAGTAGAAGAAAATATAAAAGGGGCGAGAAATAGTAAATAATTGGATTGATAAAATTTAAAGTAGCTTAAACTTAAATCAAAAGATTATTATATATATTTTTTTAATGATCAATGAAATTATTTATAAAAATGTTAGTCTTAACATTACTTGAATAATTTTTTTTTTTTTCAGTTTCACTAAAATAAACTTACTGCAGTCCTTTTTTTTTTTTTGGGACATATTGTTGCAAACTTGATTGAACTTTATTTTGAGGGAGTTCTTTTGCTTCAGTTGTTGGACAATTGCTTTATGGCCAGGAGCATGGGTTACATTATTTTGTGTTGAAAAGGAAATTACAAAAGGAATTGCTTTATGGCCGGAGCGGCTGTTACATTCTAATGTTCTATATGAATTACAAAAATGAATTTGAATATAGGAGTGAAGAAAAGAAAAATTAGAAAAGGTAAAAATTTGCATCTAAAGATAATAATAGTTAAAAAGAATTCTTCTTTTTATCAATTTGAAGAATCAGTCAGAGATGCCTACCTGGATTGCCACATAGACATTTGGCCCATTTGGTCTAGAGACTGTTTTGCCCCTGTGCATTATTCTTAAATCTTTTGCTGGGTGTTGATGTTGAGTTAAGAATTATCTCTACCATTTTAGTCTTGAGAAACTTTTTACCTAAAAGGCCACACTTTTTCATGTTGATTTGAGATTTGATTTAACTAAATTTTCATTTTTGTAGCAGTTTTTCTTTTCCCTTTTTTTTTTTTTAAATCAAATCTTAGGGAAGCATTTAAGAAGAATAAAGCGATTGATAGAGTTTTTGAAGAAAAATAGAGTTCTTGGTAGGGGGTATTGCTGTGGAGAAGGATATCAAAGAACAATTGATAGAGTGCTTCCATGAGGTGAGAGCTTGAGATGGCAAAAAGAACAAAAAAAAGTGAGGAAAAGATGATCTTAATGTACTAAAGTACTTGGATTTAGTGTGGCTACCTGTGATTGAGAAAGGGGGACAAAGTGGCAGAGAGAGATGGAGTGTGGGAAAAAAACAAAAAAAAAAACCTTAAAAAAATTAATGTTGGTGTAGTCTGGGAAGGGCGGGAAAAAGCAAAATCCCGAACCTGCAAGAAATTAATGCATATGTAGTCGGGATGGAGATAAACAAACTGTGGAGTCCACCCCTAATATGTAAATGGGCTCCCATTCCTATTTTATTAGGGAATGGTAAGCTGGGTAAGCCCTCCCATCATTATCTTGCATCATGCATCAGTTAAGGTGTTTTATTTATACATAACAGTTTACCATTCTTTTGGTTAAGGGTACATGGAATTATGGAATCCTTTTCTTGTGTGTTCTATGTTGTTTTGTGTTTTATTTCTATTCTTTCTGACCATTTTCTTCTCACTTTTCCGCATTTTTCAGGATTATCTCATGAGACTGGAGGAACAAAGACGTATGACCATAGATTATTAGGTGCACAGCAAGAGCTCTTCTTCTGCCATCCACTTAGGTTACTCACAACTTGCAAGTTGCTTCTGTGATATGTTTGACATGAGTTTTTCTTGCTACTCATTTGTGCTATTTGGGTGAACTTCAGCCCTGGTAGTTGGTTCTTTCTTCCACATGGAACCCGAATTTACAACAAGTTGATGGAGTTCATCAAGAAACAATGCTGGGAGAGAGGTTACCAGGAGGTTAAGACAGTTGATTATTGTGGTTCTACTTTCACATTTTAAATTGCAAGTTTTTAATGTTACTTGATCTTGGCAGGTCATGTCGCCAAACATGTACAACATGCAACTTTGGGAAACTTCAGGTCATGCAGCTAACGACAAAGAGATTATGTTTGTATTTGAGGTATGCATTTCTTTTCCCTTCCAAAATGCACTCCTTACTATGATGTACTGGGTTGGAGCATAATATCACTGCCTGAGATTGTACATTTACATGTTGTTGTCTAAGTGGAAGGCAATTTAATATGGCAAGAATGTACAAGAGGAAAATGGAAGCAGAGCTCTTTTGTAGTATAATGTTTAGGTAGTATCCTCATCTGCTTACTAAGGAAAAAGTAGCATAGTTGGGCCTGATCTCTGTTGTGCTTTTAGCAAATTGGATTCAGTTCTACATAATGTCAGAAGCTATTTGGCTCATTAATACCTCGTGATGGTTCTTGGCATTGGTGGCTCATTACTTTGCTCTTCACTCATTTGGAACATGTTTTGCTTTGATGATGCTGTCTTGTTTGGAAACCAAAAATAAATTCCTAATTCCATGTACTTCAATTGCCCTATAACACACCCATCAATGTTATGATCATTGTTGTTTTATTGGGCAATAGCACTGGCATGTGCATTTTCATGCGATGCATGGGTATGCATTTCTGTGATTGAGCTTGTATGGATATGTATACTTGTGAGAGTGCATGAATGTCATTGGCAATTTACTGCACAATAAGCATAACAAATTCATTCTCCATGTGAAAACTAAGTGCATGATTGCATGTGTACATAGGATGCATCTGTTTGGACTTGTTAATTTGATAAAAAATAGAGAATCTGCTGAAGAAATTTCATTCATGTATAATGAGTTGATAATTTTCCCTATTATAAGTGCATGCATATAGGTTTCATGTATTATGAACATAAGTTCTGTTACTTGAATGTATGAGAAACAATAATGAGGATGGGGTATTTTCTGCTCTGTGAGATCTATTTGGCTCCTATCTCCCCCTCTTCCCCAGGGAAAAAAGAGGTATCAACCCCAGCCACAACAACACACTCTCTCAAGTATTCACGAGGATAGTTTTATTGCTATTGTTCAAATTTCAAGTCGATTTTTTTTCCAAAGATATATCAGATGGCATGGAAAGAAGAAATGTAGACAATGTATTGTTTTCAATCATATATATATATATGGTGATTGTGCAGATTGAAAAGCAAGAGTTTGGGCTTAAACCAATGAATTGTCCTGGACATTGTCTGATGTTTGAGCGCAGAGTTCGTTCATATAGAGTTGCGATCTGTTTCATTTGTATTTTCTTGTACTTGTTGATTTTATTTCATTTCTTCTCCTTTTATTTTAATTACAATATTGGTGTTATTATTATTTATTATTTATTCTCTTACTTTTGTGTGTGTGATGAGACCTTGTTGGCATAGTTAATCAACCTCAGTTTAGCATAAACACACAATTGTTGAACTTTCTCAAATCTATATCATATGTTCTCATATTTTACTTTCCTATTATGTGTGTATTGGACAAGAGTTTAATCTCCTATGAACCAATGGGTTTGAAGTATAAAAAAAAATGCAGTGAAAAAATGTAAAAAATTGTGGACATCGATGAGATTTTTTGAATTATGTGCGTTTTAAAGTCTCCGACAACACAAATCCACAGCTTGAAATTGGATATTGTGATAAAATGTATATTTCTTTGTTTGAGTGTCTTGTTAGAGAGGAATAGTCGAATTTTTAAGGATCGTTATCTTCCTCCCAATCTTCTGTGGCATTTGATATTTTTTTTTGCTTCTTTTTGAGCTTCTGCTGCAGGAGTCTTTACAGGTTATACCTTTAAGGAAGTTTATCAGATCCCTGTTGAATTGATTGTATTATTCTTTTCTTAGGAGGATGATGGATCTTCTTATGTAACATTTTGCCCATCTCCTTTTTGGAATGGATCTGTCTTTTTTACATATTAGATTAAATGATCTATCCATCACTTTCTTTTCGGTTGGTGAGGTAGCTTTGGTCTTAGCTTTTGTTGCTTCTACACAAAAGTAGGCTGTGCTTAGTAACTGAAATAACATTTATTTCTAGCCAGAAGGTCCCTTTAGTTGATTGATTGTATAACTAGGCAGTTCCTCTGTATTTATGTTGTCGATTTGGCAGAAAGAGATAAAAACTTGATATTGAAGATAAAGTTGCATAATTGATTACAATATTTGTTGTCTGGAAGGTTGTTGAAGTTGTCTTCTGCTATTATTAGGTCGCTTGTGTCATTCTTTTTCTCTCTTTACCTTGCTGCTTGGTTTTCCCATGCCATATTTATGATGAGTTTTCTAATATTCCACAATGGTACAGAACTTCCTCTTCGTCTGGCTGATTTTGGCATCTTGCACCGTAATGAGGCCAGTGGAGCACTTACGGGATTGACCCGTGTCCGAAGGTTCCAGCAGGTACATGGTCGTGCAGTAATTTATCATAAGTATGAACTTCTGTTCCATGATAACTTAGTAGGGGACAATGATTTGCATCTAGTCTAAAGGCCAGCTCTTGGTTTGATTGACAACCTTTTTCTGGTCCTCAAGCACATTATGCCACGGCAATGTTATTTTGGTTTTTCTTCCTCCCCCACCTGCCTCTTTTCATTGAAAAATTTTCAATTTCAAGAATGTAGCTGGGCATTCTAGTGAAAAACTTCAATTGAACAATGCATAGCCTTCTTCCTTCATGATGTTATTGTTGGCATTCATGAGGCTTCTGGAAGCTAACTTCAAATTAATTGTTAATATACATTTTGTTGCAGGATGATGCTCATATCTTCTGCAGAGAATCTCAGGTATTTCAAATTTACCATTGTGTTTAAAATGTTGATAAAGCATTAGTTGCTCAAGATTGTCTGAACACTTCTTTTTTTTTTTTTTTTTTTTTTTTGGTTTCAGATAAAGGATGAAGTCAGGAGTGTCCTGGAATTCATCAATTTCACATACAATATATTTGGGTTCACCTTTGACCTGAAGCTATCAACAGTATGTATTTTGGTCCCTTTTATGCAATTTATAATGCAATAGCATGGTGGTGCAAAGTCATAGAATGAGCTATTTGGGAAATTCTTTTGTATTTTTTTATTTCTTATGTAAGATCGATTGCCTTCTCACTTAACCCCTCATAGGCTGTCACAGGCTTGGTAAATGTCTATAAAGCATAAAAGGTCTGGAACATGTATTTGTATTTGAAGATTTTCTCTAAACCTTTGCCTTTTGGAGTCGGCCTTTCCAGAAACATAAGTTTTTTGTGTATTCCTTTTATGATTTATTGACCAGTACCATTGCATATGTTTGTCTCACCATGCTTGCAAAAAATGAAACTCATTTTAATTTTGGGCATTTGAAGCCTAATATTCTGTTTTATTTAACGCTATGTAGCCTCTGATTCATGAATAGAGAATAATTTATAGTGTCCATAGAAAATCCATAGAAAAACTTTTACGGTAGAATAGAAAATCTCTTTGATTTGTGGACGTTGTCATGGGTTTAGACGGCAATGTGGAAATGGGGTGTCAAAACACATTAAAAATTCAGAAACAGGATCCATCTTATCTGCCTTTTATTTTAAGTATTTATGAGAAAATGCATGTGCATTTCTGGTAGTTTGATAATGTTAAAGGTTAGACTGCTTTTTGTAGGATTCATTATGACGAGCACAGAGTAAGGAGAGGAAGTGTGGATAAAAAGGATGTTACTGAAGAATCAAAATAAATTGCTTATAATTCAGTGCTGTTTTTATTCTAATTAAGCTCCTGATTTTCCCATATGGAATGAATGCCAAGCAAACTGAGATTGTGAAATGTTATGTCAGTTAACCAAGGAAAAGTATCAAACAAGAAAAAATGGAAAGGAAAACAGAAAATGTGATCATTCTCTTATTGTCTGAACTTGAGGAGTGTTTACACTGGTAGGGAAGAAGACAGCAAGGAAACTGAAATAAGGGGAACCGTGGTTGATCACCATTTGTCTGAGACCCATGGGCAGGAAAAAGTTCATCTCCACTTACATGCATGGTTATACTTGGCATGCATTACACCTTTGATTTTTTGTTTATGACTTTACCCACATATAACGTAATAATTAGTGAATTGCCACGTATTTCCAGCTTTGGATCTAAATGTTAACATCATCTTCTGCAACTAAATTCATTAGCTGGTTCACTCCCTAAGGCCAAGCAAGAAAACTTGAAGGAGGAACTTGCCTTTTGTACATAGGTGCCAAGGCACCAAAGCTTTAAGGCAAGACTTATCAAATATGCTTTCTAGGGTTTTTCTAATAATTCACTTATTTTACTTCTGAGTTTCTTTCTGTTTCAGTCCAAAATGTGTTTTCTCCCCTGTTTTTGTTTCTTCTCATCTTGATTGGAATTGAAATCTTCATGCTAGTGGAATTGTTATACAGGCAGAAATTAGTCTCTATTTATCATGAAACATTGTATTCTTATATGCAACTTGCACATGTTTCTTTCTTTTCATTTATTTTTTATTTCTGGTTCGCATATACTCGCTTGTTGAGCCGAATAGAAAAAAGCAGATTTCTATAGCTGATCACGACTAGTTTGGGGCTCAAGGCATAGTTGAGTTGTAATTCAATGTGATGTCATATTACTTGGAAGCTATTGGCGCTCAGTTATGTGCAACTTGTTACAACTAGTTTGGGGCTCGAGCATAGTTGAGTTGTAATTCTTCTCATCCCATGAGCATGTTTAGATTAGCTGGATATCTTGTTGCTTAGGGAATGCCATCCTATACATTCTTTGTGCAACAAATTTTCCTTGTCTAAAGCTATGCTTGTATCATGTGGGACCAGTGGTCCCGTTTTGCAAGATAGATTATGATTTTGAAAACATTGTCCTTAAATTAGCTTTAATCATTATGTAGAATTTGTTATTTTCAAGCAACTAGACACAAGAAGCAAAGATCACATGTTCATGAAGTTATATCAAGGGAAAATTGCATAACCGACCATGCAGTATCAAATGAAATGCAGAAGCAGCTCTTGCAGAGGCAACTCAATACAAGTAACACATTTTTGTGTATGCAGAGGCCAGAGAAGTACTTAGGTGATGTGGCAACTTGGGAAAAAGCAGAAGCAGCTCCTGCAGAAGCACTAAATGAGTTCGGAAAGCCCTGGGAGGTAAACTTTTGCGGCTAGGACCTAGCAATTACCCACTACCATTTAAAAAGGATACCAAGGCTTTCAAGTGTGTGATCAGCCTACAGATGGAAATGCAAAGGAAAAGTTTTATGTATTGATATGCGATACAAGCTTCTTACAGGTAAATGAAGGGGATGGTGCATTCTATGGACCAAAGATAGATATCAGAGTGTCTGATGCCCTTAAGAGGAAGTTCCAGTGCGCAACATTGCAGGTTTCCCTCTCCTACTTTATTACATTTGGTAAATCTGATTACTGCATCTCTCTCTCTCTCTCTCTCTCTCTCTCTCTCTGTTTCCTAAATTGCTTCAAGTCTATATATATTCCTGCACTGCAGTTAGATTTTCAGCTTCCTACTCTTTTCAACTGTCTCAGCATTTAAGAAGTTGGACCTGAGCCTATATATTCCAGCACTGCAGTTAGATTTTCAACTTCCTACTCCCTTGAACCTCTTTCGACATTTCATAAATCTGACTTGAGTCTATACATTCCTGCACTGCGGTTAGATTTTCAGCTTCCTACTCGCTTCAACTTGTCCTTCTCAGCAGAAGATGAAGCTAAAAGGGAGAGGCCCGTTATGATACACAGAGCAGTCCTTGGATCTGTTGAACGAATGCTTGCTATTCTTCTGGAGCATTACAAGGGTAAATGGCCTTTTTGGCTCAGTCCACATCAAGCCATTGTTTGCCCTGTGTCTGAAAAGTCCCAACCATATGCACTGCAGGTAATATTCTAGCTGGATATACCTTCAGAACTCTGAGGCTGGTTCATATTTGTAGATGTAAGAATAAAAGCACATGACATAGTGTTATCAAGTCACAGAAGAGATTGCTTAGGCAAATATTTATTCCTCATGGCTGTCTTTTCTCTTTAGTGCTGCGACCTTTTTTATTGATGGGTTTCTTAGGTTGCTTCAGATCCATTTATTTTGGAAATTCTTAAAAACTTTGTTGCCTTTTCTTAGGTCCAGGAGAAGATTCATCGGGCTCGTTATCATGTTGATGTTGACACCACAGATAGGAAGATCCAGAAAAAGGTTTCAACTCTAAATTTACTCATTTTCTCATTTTGAAGGATTTGCAAAACCTGTTTGTCCGTTCCACTATTGTATGAGGGGAAAAAAAAAAGGAAAATTATGCTTTGTGATGAAAATTGTGTCTTCTGCAGAATTTAGTCAAAATTATTTTGGTTCCATTTTGTTTGAGAAATAGTGTCTGCATACCCATGCAAGTCATATCATTGTTTGCAAATCGCATGCAAGGTGTCATTCATTTTCTATGAATGCACTTGTCTAAATTGTCACATCTAGACTTGTAGTCAAATATAAGCTTAGTCTAGGTTTTTGTTCTCTTTTCTTGAGTGGAGATTCACCTAAAGAAGAAAAAGTTGCGTACCATGCAACATAAATTCTCTATATTTTTATTATTCATTCTCAATCATCAGTTTGGTAGACTTCATTTTAATTCTTGTGGTCACTGCATTTTATCATTGTGTTGTTAATCTATCATCTATATATTTTGTTGTTCCCGTTAGGTCCGTGAAGCTCAGCTTTCTCAGTACAACTATATTCTGGTTGTCGGCGAGGAGGAGGCAAACACCGGACAGGTTTTTAGCTTATCCCTTGCCTTTTTTTGGATCATCACATTTGATTTTTCTAGCTATGGGGCACCTCCCTTGGAAGAGGGTGGGCTATTTTACTTTAACATCATCTGAAATAAAGAACCGGTTTCACTAGCAATTGATTTCAGGATGCTACATTAGCTGCAATATTAGAAACACTATTCTTGGAGGAGCTTGAACTGGGTTCAACTTTCTCGTGAGTTGTGACTGATGGCTTCCCATACACTTGTCCAGGTAAGCGTACGGGTGAGAGATAAATCTGACCATTCGGTTATGAGCTTGGAGGCTCTACTCAATCACTTCAAGGAAGAAGTTGCTGCTTATCATTAGGATTTTGGTAAAATCACTGATACTGATATAACTACACTTTGTGTAATTCATAGTTCTCGGAGAACAATATTATTGCTGTTGAAAGCCCCACGTAAGATTTTATTCAGTTGCTAGTGGTTGTTTTTTACTTATAGTTGTTACACTTTCTGTAACCCCCCCCCCCCCCAAAAAAAACCCCAAAAAAACCATGTTTTAGTTACAAATGAATAAAGAAAAAGCTCTCCCTAGCGCTTTGTGCAGTGCATTGATCGTATCAAAATCTTATCAATTTGGGTGGTTTGCTTGCTTCTTGTTTCTTGGCACTTGAGTTTGATTGGTTCTCCTGTAAATCATGATTATGGATTGGAAAAATGAATTTTTAGCTATGAACTTTCTATGCAGACTTCCTTGCACACAAACAACAACAAACTGACTTCCTTGCACACAATGTGGTTATATATCAATATGGTTACATACTATGCGGGTAAATAAAAAAAAAATAAAAAAAAATAAAGTGATTTGCTTGCTGTCCACCCCAAATTTTCTCCCCTGTTTTGGACTTTTTGACTGGTTTTTAGCTGAGAAAGGGCCAACTATATGTTTTCTGGTTTTCCTCGACAATCCTGTTTTAGTATTTTTGTTCCCCTTAGTTATCATGTTTTACAATTATCTCAACTGTAATTAACCTGTTTGAATTCAAATTGAAGTGAAATACTAAAAAGTAACTTGTAATAAATATAAATAATTGAATATTGTTGAATTGTTTAGTAAAAGGAAAACCCATAAAAATGAATAACATTAATCCTGATGTATGGTTACTCTAGTTTATGGGTTTTTTTTTTTTTTTTTAACAATAGTTCAACAATATTCAATTAGAGGTTTTATAAACCCAAACAAACAAGCAAGATCAGGTTCTTGCTATCCCGGCCTTCTTGTTAGAGGAGTTTGAATTCTGCTTTAGGTTTTTCAGGTGATCGTAGGTTTGAGATAGAGGTCACTCGGTGACAGTTTAAGCGGTAGAGTTTTTCTATTTCTATTTTTTTTTTATTCTGTTTGATTGTATTTCCTAATAAAAAAAAAAAGTTTGAGAGAGAGGGGACCACGCAGTTAATGAGTATGGATGACCTGCATGCTCAATCACTTCACGGAAGACATTACCGCTTATCATTAAAATTTAAAATGACTAATTAATGTATACTGTTTGTTGAATTTAAAAGATCCTAAAAATGAAAAAAAAAAAAAAAAAAAATTCAAGTGCCTTAGCCAACCTTCTATCTGCACATGTTGATGTCTTCTTTTGTCTCTTTGATTTTTCTCGACAAATGCTCCCTCGCTGAAAATATCTTATCTTAGTACCGAGGTTGAGTACTGGAATTCCTAACCCATCACACACAACTCTTCTAGGCCGCATAGGAGTGTATCTATTTCGAGTTAGATGCTGTGATGTTCCAATCAAGTTAGCCTACTCAGATGTTTGTTTGATGCTAAAGCTCTTCAATGCTTGCTTTTGTCCTTGAAAGTACCAATCTTTTGCCAAATTTAAAACAGACTAATCCTTCCCAGGGGCTTCAAACGTCAAATCTGGTTTATTAGACTGCAAAAAACTTGTCATTCGTGTCCGTCGGCGGTATCTTCTCCTTAATAAATTGCCAAATAAACAAGGGTTATTAACATGGTCCCCCCAACCTTGTTAGGCAGTGATAATGCATTTCAGTCATGTCTTTTCTGTACCAAAATTTCCCATTTTCGGATGTTGGGTACGTGGAAAACCCTTGTCTCGCCCTTGTTTTGTTATTTTTATGTTATATTTTATCTGTTCTTCCTCATCGAAAAATAAATGTGAATACGGATATGACAGTGTGGTCACATTCAAACATGAAAATCATATCTATGATCTTTGTCCAATCATGCTGTAGATATCATCTTTGTAGGCTTTGTGATTATTACATACTACTAGAATTCATACATAGAAGTTGCGAAATATCAAAATATGTTGAATTTCTTAGCTTTTGCCGGATCAATGTCACTGAGGAGAGTTTCGATTCCAAATCATACATCAAGCACAAAATTTACACAAATAAGAGCTAGGCTGATCTTAGGCTTATATATAAATGCACACTAAAAGAGCTAGGCTGATTTTAGGCTTATATATATATATATGCACACACACTAAAAGTGCTTGAACTACATGGAAAGCAGTAGAAACCCCTCCCCCCAATTGGAACCAACAGGGTACCAAAGTTAGAAGAAATCAGTATCTAGCTCTCCTAATACACTAAACTAAGACCGATCAACACTAAATTCCATTATTAGGTCTCCCACTTGCCAAATTAAGATCTTGGTGGTGGTGGTGGTGGTGGTGGTGGTGGTGGTGATGATGATAAGGCTGATAACCATGATAATTTGACATTGAACTACTACTCTCACCCACATCTTTCTCATTTCCATTCCCATGCTCGTGATCATTTTCTTCTTTAATCATCGTCTCCATGCCCTCCAGAGGTCTATGAGGTGCTAAAAACTGTGGCTGCACCTCACTGTAACCTTGTGAGGGTGATGGTGTTGGAAGTACCGAAGGAAGCTTTGAGAGAAGAGCTTCAAGGCTGCTCATTGAGGGAGTTATTTGCAATGGTTGGTTATTGAAGTGATCATAGAACTCTGGGGGTGCTGGTGCTAGGGCACCAGGGTAATGCCATGTGTCTGGTGCACCGCTGTATCCGTCCACCTTGAAAGGGAATGCTGAGGATGATGGGTGTGGCAAGAGCACACCTGGTATGCTTTCGATGTAGCTGAACTTCTTTCTTAGTAGTACAACATAGCTGAAGTCTTCAATTACCTAGAATTCATAATGCAACAAGAATGGGAAAAGAGTGATGTTCTTGTATTCATCATTTTCCTATTATTTTTCTAAAGGGGTAAACGATAAATGCATCATCTAATGCATAATATTTGCTTCAAAGATATCTAATAACTCGTCAACATGAAAATATTTTCATAACAAATGGCATTAACTAAAAATAAAACATAAAAAGGAAACTAATGTTGACAAAATGAAGAACTTATTGAGAGATAGAGAGAGAGAGGACCTTGTGAACAGCTCCTAATTGAATAACTCCTTCTCTAACTGCAATCAAAGCAATGGTCTGCAAATATTTTTTTGAAAAAAAAAATATTAGTGGAAAGTGTGACTTAGATTTTTGAAGGTGGTTGTGGTGGTGGGTCTAATGCTAATATTACCTTTATACCAGACTGGAATTGAGCCTCCCATGTTCTAGGATGCTGCAAATAAACAATTAAGAGAGAGAAAGAGAGAGAAAATTATTTTTATTTTTCTTAAGTAACCTATTAAACATGTGAATCTTGAGTATGGAAAAAGATCAAGAAGATTTAATTGGCTTACTGAGTCTGCTAAGTTATGCCATGCAGATAAGAAGTTATTTTCTTGATCATTTGGTTCATTGTACACCCATTTATGACTATGATCTGCAGCTACTTTTCCAATCAAACTGCTAAATCGAAAAGGAAAAATATAACAATTTTATTTTTCTTTGTTTACATAAAAATAACCATTTAAACAAATAAAATAAAAATAAATAAATCTGCAAATTACCCTTCACCATAGTTGTAGATTTCATGAGACATCTTAAAGAAAAGCTCAGGTTGGAGTCCTTGATAGTGTTGAAATTCACAGTTGCTGCCATATACCGATGAACTCGGACGCTCACTTGAATTCATCTCGGTTGATGTTGAAGCAGCAAAATTGCAAAATCCATCTTCCCAAACCAATATCCTTAACCATTTATATGTATAGTATAAGGAAAAAAAGAAGTAAAAATGAAAAATCCAACTGCAAGAAATATATGTAATTTTCACCTATATGTTTATATGAACAAATTACTTAAAAGGAATAGAGATGTATACCAATTTCTTCTGCTTCCTCTAGACCTGTCGTAAGCGCCTCCTTGACCATCCCACCTATTATTATTAAAAAAAAAAAGGAAAATGGAACAGATTTGTGAAAGTAGAGATCATTTTCCAAACAAAGCAATATGATATATATAAAACCACAAAAATGATATATAAAACACATTGATCAAATTTGAGGGTTGGTTCTCTTATGCTGGAAAGCACCGACATCTCTCTCTCTCTCTCTCTCTCTCTTTTATGTACTATAGTCCGAAAGTTTGTGTTTTCCTGTATAATACTTACTTGGGGGGTGGATAGTTTCTAGGCAAAATCCTCCAAAACACAGCATAGACCCATTGAGAGTTTTCATGAATGCACAAACTCCTCAGTGTGTGTTGCAGAAGATGAGTCACTGCTAATGGACTTAAGTGTTCTTCCATATCAACTATCAAGCCTCTTCTCTTCTCCTCTTCCGGTCAAACTCTCTCTCTCTCTCTCTCTCTCTCTCTCTCTCTCTCTCTTTCAGCTTCAAAAGAAGGAAAATCTCAACTTCATGTCCACCCTTTATATAAGAACCCCACTCCACTCTTCTCTCTCTCCCTCTCTCCCTCTCTCCTTCCTCTCTCTCACTCTATCTCGCTCTCTCACAGAGGTTTCTAGTCTATTTAATCAAAGCTTTAAATTTTACCAAAATGATTTCCTGCGACCCCATACTTTTTTCCTTTGCGGTTCCCAATGGTCTTTTTCTTCTTTTTTCAAAACCTTACTCTCTCTACTCAACCTTTTTTACCTTTTTTTTTTTTTTTTTTTTTTCTCTCCCTATTCTCCATCCAGCAATGTATTATCACCAAAGACCAAACCTTATAATTCCACAAACATCATGAGTAGATTCTCTCCCTATCAGGCTTTTTTTTTTTTTTTTTTTTTTTAACAAAGACCCTATATTTTCCATATCTTTACTTTTCAATTATTATGAATATTATTCTTTTCTATCCCTTGCAATATTCTGACACCCATTTTGGTCCTAAAACCACTCACCCCCCTTTCAAATCCCATCTAAACCAAATCTTTAAGGGGGGCACGTCAATCATCTCATTTTGTTCCAACAATGTATAAAACAATTTTTTTTTTTTTTTTATAAATTTAACATCACAATTGATTTTTAATTTTTTATATAATAGCTTTAATACAATATTTTTTCTCATGATAAAAGAAATATTTTCTATAAAAATATATGTATAGGTATGATATAGACATTAGAGAAGCCACCCTTGAATTTACATATTGCTCCTACCTACCTTTAGATGGTCCACAAGGCATTTGTTTTCTCGCAAAATAAAACTTGGGTTCATACTGATTACTGGAATATGAGAACGGTGGCTTTCACCCAAGAAGCCCGGGTTTGATTTTTGACAACCGTGTCAACTTATAAAACTATGCAAGATAAAACTTGGTTTAATGATTGCGTAGATTCAAATTCTATCGTTAACACTTCAATTCTACTACGACAATTTTCAAACTCGAATAAAAAAAAAAGAATTACGATATATTGACGGTTATCAAAACCAAAATGAGATAAAAATATAATTTAAAATTAAAATTCAGTTTGTTATTATATTTTATTATATACATAAATATTAATATAAATTTTATCTAGTTTCTCACTCCTATGGTCCTGAACTCTTCTCTAGCTTTTCATTCATCTCTGTATTAGTCAAAATTGTTGAGCCGACGCATAAAAGAAAAACATGATCAATATCAATCTCATTGATCCACGCATTTTTCTTCAATATTTTGTGCACCGTCACTATGAGATTTATTTATTATTTATTATTTATTATCATTATTATTTTGAATTCCCTTAAGGCAAAATGGGATATAGAGGACTTATCATTTATTTTTGAATGTTTGGTCATTCAAAGAAAATTCTAAATGGGGGTAAATCCAATGAAAATCAAATGATCAGCTGCCAACGTTGAATTGCTCCACGTTTTTCAACTTTTTCAGAATCTCTTTTCGGACCTTCTCATGTAGATTTTAAGGAAAAAAATTATTAGAGACTGCGTTTCTAAAAAGCCTAATGCATTATTTTCGTGATAACCAGTGGCGCATGCTCATTCATGCATGTACACAAAGAGAGAAGACACATACATTTCAGTTTAACTGTTGTAAAATTATGCACATTTACACATCACAGTACTGTTAATCTCTCTCTCTCTCTCTCTCTCTCTCTGAAAATTACATGATGACCATAAGGAAGCTTTCATTGTTTTGTTCCCACTCTTTTCTGACACCAACAAGTTTGACACTTTGACAGACAATTATAATGATGGCTTTGACCATTAGCTTTAGATTGTCTCTTATTATATAATTAATCATGCAAATGGGAAGCATATAAACTTGTCTTCAGTTCTTGACGCTGACATTAATTTATTTTATTATTTTGCAGTAAATGTTGTAATAATATTATATTACAAGATAACAATTTTACCATCTCACAAATGTAAATGTGCATCCTCTATTTCCTGATAGTGACAGACATTGCTTTCTTAATTATTTTCCCTTCGGCTTCTTCCTTTGAATTTCGAAGGCAACCCCACCCCCCCTCTCTCTCTCTCTCATCAGAGAGAGAGACGTTGTTTGTGTTCTGTTATGGTAGTATTAAATTTGTGTTGCGTGCATGAATGTACGACCACTTCAGAGCAGAGGGAAAGTAGTCGAGTTGGCGACAGAGTCTGATGCGTGACGTCAGCAAAATAGAGTGTCTTTGGGACCATAATTCAATGAGGCATGAGCCCCTTTCTTTGGATTTATTGTTGAACCCTCCCCCTTGCATTTAATCATACACGCATTTTGGTACATATATACTTTTTTTTTTTTTTTAAGTGGATTAGTTAGTATTTGAATTTCGCTCGATTAATTCAGTTTAAACATCGTAAAACCTTTCATGAAATGATTATTTTTCCAAAATCTTATTTTTTTAATTTTATGAGTAGAAATCGAGACCTATAATTAAAAATTTGTAACATCTGACCACTATACTTATAGGAATTTAGTTACATTTCGCATCGAATTTATGATATATTAAAATTTCTTAATATTAATGTTTTTTATGTTTCAAAAACATTTCAACATGTTAAATTAATTAATATTTATATAAAAATTTTTATATTTTTTATATTTATATATTTTTCATATTTAATGAATTATTTATTTAATTATATTCTTATTTTTTATGTTATTTATTTTACAATTAATAATTACATATTTAAATATTTTATATTTTTATTATAAAAGATTTGAATTTGTTTTTTTTAAGGAAGTTATAGGCGTTTGTCTTTGACTATCAAAAAAATTTTTTAGTTAATAATTATATACTTATAAAACGAAAGTTGTACCCAATAGATTATTTTAAAAGTTCTATATAATAAAATATAAAATTATAAAATAGTTTATGGAAATAATAAAAAATTATTTTTCTTGAAGGAGTAATATTCCTTAAAAATAAGAGAGTTGGTAAGTATTTGTAAAGGAAACTTGTATTATAAAAGCCGGTGGTCTTAGTCCTTATTCTCACGTAATCTGATTAAATGACACTATGTTCTTGTCTAAAGAACAACATGATAATTGGTGGGGGGGGGGGGGGGTTGGTTTAAATTTGTGGGATATGGAAATTTTGAAGGGGGTGGGGGGTGTTGTTGTTGTTGTTGGGTATGGGAAGAAAGAATGGCAGAAGAGTCTTTGGCCAAGGGATAACACTACTACAGAGATGTGGGTCTTTGCCCCATCCCAAGGAAAGTGGAATCTCTGCCCTTCCCATCCCTTCCCCAAATGCCCCCATTTGCTTATTTAATTTACACACCAAAAGCAAAAACCCAAAAAGAAAAAGGAAAGGAAAGGGTCATTTACTATGCATATGTATGTGGGTGTATAAGTATATATTCCTTTATATAATATGTATTTAGTGTGGTATGGTATGTTATGTGGATAATATAATTTAAAAGATTGGAATGTCATCAGACAACAAAACACATTATCCAATAATGCACAGTCCTAGGCAGGCACAATACCTTCTTTCCTCTCCCCCCCCCCCCAGGCAAAAAAAAACCCTTGAAATTCCTGCATATTTTATGAACCTAGGTTATTTACTTTTACAATTTAACTTAGAATGTTCTATATCTTTTACCTTGGTATGCCCCGCGTGGTGTGTGTAACCTTTGCTTCAAAGGTATGTTGTTTGGGGTTTCGGAGAAAAAGTCTAGTCTGTTCCTAGTCCTAGGAACCCTATCTGGGAGTGTTCGGGCATGTAAAATTCAGTGTTTCTCGGTGGGGGTGAAATGTCTAATCACTTCAACTAAATGTTAAACTTTCTACTCTAATTCAGACATAACAAACAGAAGCTACATTTTCCAGCATAGTCCTCCTATACCATTGTCTGTGATACCATTACAGGAAAAGTCACGAAACAAGGTTATCTTTTTATTATTATTTTCTAGCATGTACCTATTATTTTCTCCCACAAAAATGAAAAACCCTATAACTATTATCTTTAAAATTTTATTTTAGTATTTAATCATACAATGGGCTTTTTCTAAAATTTCAATACTTAATGCCTACGACAAGTTTCATCAGTAAGCTATTATTTCTTAAATATCAGAAAATTTTATAATATTGAATCATTATTTGGTTAAAATAGTAAAGTATTAATTTATTATCTAAGTCACTAAATTTAAATTATGAGCATAACCCTGATCTTCTTTAATATAAGTTAATTTATTCACATTATGCATCTGTACCGATAATAATGGATTGCATGCATGATTTCTGTCAATGGCTTGCTCATTTGGATTCACAGTTTTGAATCTTCTTAATGTGAGAGAGAGAGAGAGAGAGAGAGAGAGAGAGATTATTATGCTCATTTGAGCTAGCCAGTTTGGTTTGCAATATTGTTTGGCCTTTTGCCTTATCAAATTAGGATAGGAAGACCTTTGCTTTGAAAACAATCTCAAAGGACAGCAAGTGGGAAATGAAAGAAACATGTAACGTAGTGGACAGCCAGTTTTTGAGCAGCTGGATAGCATCACTTTCCACCATGAAATCTTTTATTAGTTCTCTCACCAATTACAAGTGGAAAAAATTCAACCAAGATAAAGAGAAACGGCATAGAAAAAACACAAGAAGGAGTGATTTCATCTCTCTCTATCTCTCTCTCTCTCTCTCTCTATATATATATATATATGACAGAATGACGTGAGATATGATGTTAACGATTTGAATTTCACAAATGATACATTTTACATTAGAGAAATAAGAATCAAATTTTGAGAAATGCGAACAGAACGAAAAAGATTAATTATCAAAATTACTGAATCACGCTATTTTCTATTTCTAATTTTTTTAACTCAGTGAAATCTTAAAAACTTTGGTCATTATATCAAGAAAATTGAAAACCTAACTTTGCCACTGAGAAGGAAAACTCCAAAGAATCACGTGAAACCACTGCTGATCATAATTTTTTTGCCCTAGAGAAAAACTTGTGTCCTTCCAAAACAAAAGGAAAACCAAAGAATCCAAAAGAGGAAAGCAAAAGAAGTGATATGGACTTGGTCACCTTCTCTTTCTCTTTTCTTTGCCCTGTTCTCTACACTGCTGCAAGATGATTCTTCCTTTTTAAGAACTTCGGAAAGAGTTCCTTTTACATATGATCAACGAATGAATGAAGAGAAAAAGGCTTTCATACTTTGTACTTAACTTTTAATTTTTAATTTTCTTGGGTACATTTATAGAAATCTGAGAAGAAAAAAGGTTGCAGATTTATGAGTTACTTGTCAGCCTTATACACTACCATAAATCCTGAAATTTGTTTCATTTAATATTTTATAAAAATAAAATAAAATTTAAAACTTTCAATTAAACTTATATATATCACATTTCTCTCAAATAATGACATCTTACCCCCCCCCCCCCATGGATGCCATTCTCCAGCTTTCACCTCTATTTCTTTCTCCCATTCTACTGTTTGCAATTAAACTTATAATTATGAAAAGAAATTATTATTTTTGATTTCATAATTAATTGAATAACGTATTGTTCACTTCACTAATTTACGGTTTGGGTGGGATATTTAAAATAATGAAGCCTCCACGTTGCAATCTGGGCGGTCCAAAATGCTGACTATTTGATCAAATTATTTTCCAGAGATTGATAGATATATATGGTGGGTGGATGCAAACCTTTTTGGGGGATTTTATGAGGGTCAAACAGAAAGCGATTGATCAAGCTTTTAAAGATTGCCCTCTTTAGTAAATCAATCTATTGAACTCCGGTTGAGGGTCCACCATTTTTTATAGTGAGGACAGACACAGAAAAAAAAAAAAAAAATCAAGATTTAACTGAAGGAGAGAAATTGCATTTAGCATATACCAAAAAATCAACCTTATTCAAAGCCATTTGTCGTACCTCATTATCCTTGTGTGGTTAAAAGAAAAACTAACAGAGTTCTTTATATGGAAGTAAAATTAAAAATTTATATTTAGAATATAAAAAATAATATGCAGTGGATAAGGAGGAAGGCAAAAAATAATTTTTCGGAATCAAAAATATTTTAGAGGAATTTATAGCATTTTAAGATATTTAGCAATATTTTTTGAATTTTTAATAATATTTTTAAAATTTTTAGTAATATTTACTAAGATGTTGATAAAAGTACATATATATATATATATATTATTTTTCTTTGTGCAGTTGGCTCCCCAGCTTTGTCTTTTTTTTTTTTAATACATAGGTGTAATTTGAATACAAAATCTCCAAAATATGATATCAGTTGAGTTATTACATATTGATCTCGACTTTGCTAATGGTCTTTATGTTTCTGTCTTATTGGTGTTATATTAATTTTTTTATATAATTTTAATTTAAAACTCTAAAAATAACAAAAAGAGGGAATTAATATCAACACCGATCATATCTGGTTATCATTTTTCTTAAACAAAATACCTAACCAAATTCTCAATTTTTTATTAATTAATCCAAGATTAGAAATGTCAAACACTCTATTTCACAAGTTGTGAAACATATTTAAAAAATATATATACCAAATTTTGATAAATTTTTTATAAATTATCGATATTTGATAATAATGTTAGATCTGATTAAATTCAATTCAAATCAGATTGAATTCTTAACGATAAAAATCTTTCATTATATATATTTTTTATATATAAAATTTAAATTCAAAATTTTATTTAAAAATATCGGTATTCAACCGTTACATCAACCGGATTCCATCTATGTTAGGTTTAAGCTAACGTTGTACCGCATGGGCTACAGCATGGGTAGTGAGAAAAAGGAAGGAGTCTAATTATGCAGACAAACTTTTTGTAAACGCATATTTTATGTACTGAGATTTCAATGTCATAATTAAAATATAGTCTCAAAAAATGCGCCCAATACCTTGGATTGATTTGACCATGAAAACTAGGTTGTTGAATTGTCCATATGATTAGTTAGTTAAGTTAGGTTTCCAAAAGTTAATTTGAAGTTAGATGAATAGCATATTTTTTATTTTTTTTATATGCTTAAATTTGTAATAGCAAAAGAGAAGGAAAAGGGTATGATTGCAATGGAAGCCAAAGTTGAGAGGGGGTGAGGGTTGGTTTTGCTAATGTCATTTGCTTTACGAAACAGAACAAATGAAAGGGACTTACAATCATGGAGAGATGGAATAGGCATCTCTAAAAATTGAGTCGAGGACAATATGACTGAGATATGTGGGGTTCAAGACAGGGACGTTTGATCAATCAAACAAAGAGTGCTCCCCCACCCCCGTTTTCTCTTACTTCCTTTTCCCACCTGAAAATTGATCAGAGAGAGAGAGAGAGAAGGGTATTTGGCAGATCCTCAAAAGGGACTAACAAATCAATCAGAGTTACTTGCGTCTTCCCCCCGTCTACGAACCATTGTATGTCTAAAAAACCTCATCCATCCACGTCCATTTTTTTTTTTTGTTCCTTACTTATCCCTAATATTCTGAGTTTCGTTCCAACTAATTCAGGTCGATTTGACTGTCAGATCTCTTATAAAATGGGAGATCTCCCAAATTAATCCTTTCTGTTTCTTAGGAAGCTCAAACTCGAGTACTTAGTTAAGGAACGTAGAGCCCTTCTCATTACGTCAACTGACATTTGGTATCCATCCACCGTCTCTCTCTCTAATGTGCGCCAACAATGTCATTTCCATGTCAAACAATAGCCACTTCACTTTTTACAGAAGGGATCTCACATGGGGTAGTGTTACGCACCCACTTCACTATTGTTGGTTTCATGGGTAAATTTGAACACAAAACTACATTTGGAATTTTTTAGAAAGAATTTTGCACTCCTCAGCCATACTGTCTTCTGTACTTTAGCAACTCCTCGGTGTATTGATATATTGTGTGTCACGTGACACATTCTGGCTTTTAAAGATATTATATTATTCTATACTATCACTACTTACAGAATTTGTAATACTTGAATTATCAATCAATGACCATTATTTTTTATGGGATGTGATCCAACGATCACCGTGTCTCCATAGATATCAATACTCATGAAAATCATAGAAAAATGTTATTAGCCCAATGAGTAGGGCCCACTAAGGAAATATGTTTGATTTTTTTTTTTTTTTTTTTTTTTTTTTGGGGTGAATAAGGGTTGGTGGAATGTTTGATGAGGATGATGATGTTTAACTCCTGTGATAAACATGGTACACGAGAACCATTCTGGGATTATAGCACTTTGCCTTTGCTTATCCGATTAGGTCACCAAAGTTTAGTGGTCCAGGTACCCTTTTGGGCCAGCAGCCCAGAGAATTTGGACTCCACCCAGCAACAGCCCCAACATCAACTCATGGGCCTTCATCATGGACCTCTGACGTGTCACTTAGTGTTCGGCGGTGGTCCACTCCCTCGGCTAATAATTAACTTTTTTTTTTTTTTTATAAGGATTTGAATTAGTTTTGAATCAACAGAATATATATATTATGCAATTAATATCGGGTAATCAATTTTATTAATTTCGATTATTCTACTTTGAATTAGTTGTTGGCTTATTAAAGGACAAAATCTCATCGTATATTTATTTATTTTTAAAATTTAAACCCATATCTTAAATAAGAAAATCTAATATTCTTAATTTTGAATTAATGAGACGTTGATGAATATATATATTAGTCCTGTTAAGATGAAATCTTAGAAACCATTTGTTGCATAAGATATAAAAAGGGATAAAATTGGATAAATTAGATCGGTTCGGTTAAACTCAAATTGTTCAAGTTTACTAATTAATTATGTTTTTTTTTCAAAAATAAATAAAAATAGTTTAATCTTAAATCTTGTTCTATTCAATATCAAATGCAAATTCTAATTAATTCAACTAAAATCAGTTTAATCTAATTCTCTTTAATTTTATTGAGCTAATGCTATCTAATCTATTCAGGCATTCCAAGTCTCCTCAAAAAAATTGCGGCGTGCTTCCGTGCCTTAGAATCCAACACGTTTTAGTAAACTTCGAACTTCTATACACTGATATCTTGCCATGCATTGCTGATGCAAACATATCAACACATCACACACACACATACTTTACCAAGATCAAGTCCTTGCATTTCTCTACACTACAAAGGACGGTTTCACTTGAGAAAAGTCAGACCAGTGGATAAATGTGCTACATCGCTTAATTAAGTTTGAATTCAAAATTTAGTAATAAAAAAAATTATATTGAGAGAGTTCTCTTAAATTGAATCCGACAATATTCAAATCAGATTAATCGAAATATGATTATATTGTTCATAAAAAATAAAAAAAAAAACAAAGAAAAGTCCTTCGTATTTTCATTCATCTACGGGATTAACGCAGAAAATAAGATGGAGAAGGCTACCACCGGCTATTTTGCAAAGTGGTACTAGAAATTTCTTCCTTTCACCGGTGGTGATTGGTGAGAGGTAAGAAATGTGATGTTGATCCCCACCCCTTAATTGTAATAGGGTGTAAAACTCAGTCGAACTTTAAAAAAAAAAAAAAAAAAAAAAAAAAAAAAAAAAGAAAAGAGCTTAAGATGGACATGGCCGACCAATCATTAGTCGCTATTGCAGTCGAGCGTGATCAATCCGTCCTGGGTGTCCTCATAATTCCTCATTGTAGGGTCATCAGCCTACTCATGTTTGCAATATGCATTGAAAAAAAAAAAACGACCCACAAAGACCAACCAAAGCAGATCCACGAAATGAAACCATTGGTTTCATATGTTGACCCACCACAATTAGAGTTTTGGCCCTTGCCATGGTCTTGTCTCCGCTAGATACCAACTTGCCATCTCATTGTCCCTAATCCCTATTCCCAGAAACAGAATGCCATTAGCTGATGCACCACACCTCTCAAAGACGTACAGAGGTTGTCTCTTGACCAATATAAGTCATTGGTATTTTCGGATTAGAAGGGTTAAATCATAAAACAATGATATACATCACAGTTAAAAAATAGATTGTCTAGTATATTTCACATTTTTTTGACAAAAGTAACCTTAAATAACTAAAAGTCATTTGTTATCAAACTTTGATGTTAAATTCAACAAACCATGGAATTTGAGAGGGAAACATGGGATTATCTCAGTCAGGGGAAAGTGCCCAAGTGGTACATAGTACTTGGGGAGAAGTTAAAAAGTGGGCTCTGCAATGAAGGGTCTCAATTCTGTCCCCTTCTCTGCAAATGAGGAAGCCTACAAAAATGAGGTCAAGCAAAACAGCATCATCGTCTTCAACATTGGATTTACATGTGATATGCACATGTCTGAAAACAACTGATGCCCTTGTGTCGCAACCTCATTGGAAGAACTCAGCGAAATTAGCAGCTTAAAGGGTCCCCCGGGCCCCATCCCAGTGGTAGTCACAATGTGGTGGGCATTGGTGATGGTGTTGCAACCCTGACCCATCTTCTGTCCCCTCTGATTTTCCTTGTGTTTTTCTACTCTTTCTTTGTCTCGGACTACTTGAAAATTGAGAGAGAGACAGCCCTATGAGTTTAACTGACAAATAGAACTAGAAATGCTCATATTAGCGGATACTGAGGCATACTTGTCCAAAGAGTATTGGACTACAAAAGTGTTGGCGCATCCAAGGCCTCAACCACCATCTTACTGTGCAAGTCCTGCAACAACAATTGCCGGTAATTTCCATGGACAAAGCAATGGCAACAAAACATGCAGTCGCGAGGTGAACACAGAGCGAACTGTTCTTTCACCTTTTACCAAAGCAATGGCAACGGAAGGAGTAACATTGAGATGCCCAATATCCAACAGGTCTGTTTTATTATGCAATGATTAGGGTACCCATTCCATTAAAGCCCAAGGAATCTAGCCACAGTTCTAAGGTGCATGTACACTATAAATAAGTGTCAGATACAGAATCTTTTTAATCCATCATTCAAATGACTGTTTAATGGCAGAAAGAAGAACCTTTTGAGAGTCAAGAAAGATCATTTCTTGTGTACCTCTTTTGATTGCATGTGGATCAAGTATCTGCCCCGGAGTCCTTTCTACTGACTTCTGCACTTAAAAAAAAAGGATCAATCAAACAGGTACTTAACAAACTCAACCGAAGGTTTAAGTAAAAATTCTATACTTCAGACCACAGGTGCCAAATCATTTAAACCAAAATTGGCAATTGGCAAACCTAGTGTCTCAAATCTATGGTCACACAGTAGTAGTATCCATTATTATGCTACGTTTCTATAGTTCAAGCTTCTAAATCTTTGAATCAACCATGAAAATAGCCTACCGTATTTTTGGACAGGAAAAGCAAAAGGACCTGCCAGAGCATAAGTAAATCTGTGATGGAAAATTGTGATTCACTGAAAATTATATTGCACTGTTTTGGAAACAAGAGAATTGTGATGGCCTTATGCCAAAGCCCAGAAGGACCTAAAGACATGATCCAAGCCGAACCCTAAAACTTCTGTCCTGCCTTTAGTACTCTACTTAACACAGAAATATATATGGCTCGCATTCACAAGAACATCAGTGGTAATGGTGAGGTATCCCTCAAATCAAACAAAAGGTCAACCAGGAATAACCTGAGCTGAGCTTACTTCAGATGGATTTTTAGAAGGTAGATCACCAGAGCAACTACTGACAGCTCAGGCAAATCTGAAATTTGCATCATCAACAGATTCAAACAACCCCTGACAAAGAAGAAAAAAGAGAATGGCGAAAACGATAGTTAACTAGTACGCTAATTTCCAAACATCAGTTTATCCACCATTGATGATACAGCTAGTTCTTGTCATCTTGTTCAAAATGTTTTGCCACACTAATCACAAACGTTTTTGCTTTACTAGTTCGAAACCAATTAACAGAGAGGGTAAATGTTTGACAAAGTTTAACCTATGGTACATGCTTCTGAGCCAAAATTATCCCAGAATCCTCCTATGGTACATGCTTCAGAACCAAAATTATTCTAGAATCCTGATGTAACAGGCTCTTCACATTTGTAAATGGGGACTTGGTCCAAATCTTGACAGGGATCATAGAGAGGAAATTACAATTAAAGCCATTGCATAATAAAATAATCAAATCAAATGAAGGCAATGAAGTTTTGTAGTTAAGAGGAGCGGCAGTAATTAGTATTGTGAGTGTGAGAAAGTATTGTGGAGGGTAGATTGATGGTAAAAACTGGACTTTTGTTATTTATCTGTGAATGTTGTTAATCCATACATTAATCCATTATTTTCTCTTCTTCTCCAATCATGGTAGATAAGGCATTAAGAATGGCATCTTGCTCAGACTAGATAAGTGCTTCACCATAACTAGGTTCAAAACAGATATAGGCATCCTTCGTATGGAAAAATAGACCCACAAGCCTATTTCTAGTATCTCTTTAAGATATAGTTCACAAAGCTGAGAAGTGAACAAAGAAAAAATAAGAAAACCAAGGCATCACAGGATAATGCAATTGCGAATATGTCCTGACTCCCACCAAATAGGCTGTAGTTGCTGCTCCAAAGATCCTCTCATTTCATCAAATCAAGTCTTTAAAACAAACTAAACAAAATTTCAAATAATATTGTTCTCAGAAGAATTTTAGGGGGAAAAGCCACAAACCTTAAAAGATCTAACAATAATGAAAAATATAGCTTCACACCAACATTTTCTCCCACTTTCTGCATCGCTAAGTAGATGGCTACAGCAACAGAAGAGACCGGAAAAGAAAGACCCTTTTTTTCTTGAAGTAGTAGTATGGAGTTGATGCAAAATCACAGGCATGAGCCGCAGCTGATGGCTCAGCAAATGGAAACATCAGACATGAAATATGAACAGAGATATCCATATTTGAAGTCATAAAAGTACAAACATCGAGGGAGGGAGTCAACGATTTCCGCAAAATTTGGTGCCGATTGTGGAGAAACCAAGTTTCAAAGGCCCAAAATCGTATTTCCATCAGTGAACAAAACAATATTGCCTTCTTGATGAAGGGGGAATGCAGATTTTTGCTTGTCGTAAACCCTGACTAATGTTAATAAGAACCCAGCTTATAATAATTTACACAACAGCAGAGTTCCAACCAACAGCTCGCAGGTTCCTATTTCAAGAAAAAAATGGCCCTTAGATTCCACTTAACAGTCTAGATCATAATGTTATACTATTAAATTGCCAACTCTGCATCGAGGGTAAGCATGTAGAACTAGTGGTCATCTATTTTTGAACTTTCATGCCCTAGTCATCTCCTATTACTATAAACAAAAATCTATGATTATTTTCTCTCATGTTTTGTGCCAAAACAAGTTGAACCATAACACGAACTATATAGTATAATATCAATTGAACCCATGACTCTAAAGCCACCGGACGTTTCCAACCCACTTCCAAGCTCAAACAACATCAGCGTCACATGGGGACTTAGAGGTCTAAATTGTTCTTTTTTTTCTTTTCGTTCCGTTCTTTTTTTTGGGGGGCGGGGTGACTTACAGGTGAAATTTGCTAATATATATAAAATTTTATGTTTTGATGACTTTTTCCAACAAAGATTTCCCAAGTCCTACATATATCGTATTTAAGAATTTAAGCTAGTTGCAAAAGGCATGTTTACCACAGCCTGAGATCTCCCTTCTCATCCTCCCAAGAGTGAAGTTTCGAAAGTTGCCAGGCATTCGTATATCTGAAGCGTTTCAACGAAATGAAGAATTTCTACTATATTCTTTCCAGGGAACAAAAGTTCTTGTAATTAGAAACAAAGTGATATAACAGAGCAGCTTGAACTCAAGCTGCAAGACTGATAAAAGAACTCAAACTATTGCTTGCTTTCACATCAATATCAGTAACAAGTCCTATCACAGCTTTTTGGTTAGGTGGCCTCACAATCTCCGCGAGCCCTTCTAACCTTTCCCGTCATTGGCATCTGATATTGTTGTTCTTGAATGCAATAAAAGCTCACTTGAATTGCTTTCATAAACCGCTGCATATCCACATCTTTTCCTATTTATCTCAGGTGAAACTTCAAAATTTCTTCTTCCGGCTATTACTTCCAACAAGACCATGCCATAGCTATATACATTTGATTTTGCTGTTACTGGAAGATTTGCTAGCCATTCAGGTGCTGTCAAGGTCCGATGCCCCTTGTCCTTTGGATCTAAAAGTTTTGCAAGGCCAAAATCAGATACCTTGGCATTGGAATTTTCATCCAAGATGATGTTTTCAGGCTTTATATCGCAATGGACAATGCAATCCCAGCACTCCTCATGAAGATATGCAATGCCCCTGTAGACCCTAGGGCTATTTTAAACCGGCACTTCCAGTCTAAACTTCTTTTAAATTGTTCTTCTGACCTGAAGAGGAACTTATCAAGAGAACCGTTTTTCAGGAATTCATAAACCAGGAGCCTGTGACGCCTCTCTAAGCAGAAACCTGTCAATCTTACCAAATTTAAACGATGGGTGCTACTTATAGTTGCAACAACCATCCAAAAACTGTTTCTTGCCCTGCTCAATTCCCTGAAGTTGCTTCACTGCAACTGTTCTATTACAAGTGTCCCCTTGTAAACAGCTCCAAATCCACCTTCTCCGAGCTTCACCTTAAACCCTTTTGTTGAGTGCTGAAGTTCCTTATAAGGACATTGGACAGGAGCACCAGAAGCATATTCAAGAAGGGAAGATACCCCCAACTTGTGGCCTATTCCTACAAAAAAACCACCACAGACACATCTCAAAGATAACTAGAGCACAAAGTGTTCCAAAAACAATGACAAGGACCACCCAATAGTGCAACTTCCACACGCTACCATTCTCAACATTCACCGAAAATGGCAATGCATTTGACTACCAGCCCACAAACCTTGAGATATGAAGTGCTTGATAAAGTCGGAGACTTAATACCCACTGAAATAACCTGATTCTTTTAGATAACAATGGCCACTTCCATCTGCAAGAGCTGTTGAGGCAACACAATAACTGCCAGTCAGGCAATCAGACTCACAAGCTGAAATTCCCAAAGTGAAAATCTGGGAAGACAATTCTGGCTGTAGCAGTAGCCAAACAATCTTCAATTTCACCTTCCTTCACCCTTTTCTAGGATCCATAACATCAACGGGATCAAAAATCTCCAAAGGACATTCACAGGCCAGGGTGGAATCATTATGATTATAAATACAGAGCCCAAAATTCCAGATTTCCCAGAAACCTGACATTGACCGGAAAGGGCAGCCCACGACTCGATCACTGTTACACTTCCCCCAACAGAGCTTTGAATCCTTAAATTACCATCAGAATGCAGCTTAACAAACCTCAACACCTCACTCCCTTCACCATAATCACTACCGTGAACCAAATCATCCGGAATTGGCAATTCGGGATCATGAAGACCCCAACTGAATCTAAACCTAAACTTGGAAAACTCAAATTAGCACTCAAGGAAGACTTTAACCCTAAATTCCAATACACAATAGTATCATTCCAAGCCAAATTCAAATTCCCATCTCTCGAAACCCTAATCGAGTAAAACCCAGATCTCAAAATGTTGTCAATTGTAAAATTCTGTGAAGGCAGAATTGAGACGCTAGGGTTTTCAAAAGTGGTCCCAATTACAAAAATGCTATTCATAAGAACAAAATTACCTGAATTTTCTAGTGGAGCTGAGGAGACACCTAAATTGGCTGTGTTAGACTGCCAGACGAGGTAGTTGGAGCCATTGAGGAGTTTAAGGTTGCGACCTGATGTGAATTCGAAGGATGATCCGAAGTCGACAATGGCAGAGGAATTTCCGGCTGTCCAAAGTGGGAAGTTGCAGAAGGAAATGGAGAGGGAGCGAGAAATGAGAATCGAGGGTTGGGAGGAAGATGAGAGTGAAGGTTTTGTCTGGGGATGTGAAACTTTGGTTAGGGTTTGAAGCGTAATGAATCGTGCCCGGCAAAGTGTCAGATGCAGAAGAGATGAGGAAGAAAGAAGATGATGCAGAGATGTTCGGGCTTCCGCTTCATCTCTCCCTCTCTCCCTGCGGGTTGTAGTGCTAGCATCGTATCGTAGTGTTGACAAAGACCCGACCGCGGCAAATTTTCCCTATTACTATACCATTACAATTCGGACTTTATACGGATCTAACATTATAATAAAAAAAAAAATTTAAATAACTCACTCGTGAAACTTATTTCAAAAATAGTATACCTATATCAAATTTTTAAAACCCGTGTTGTTCATGCGTGTCTGAATCTTGAAAACTCACGTCTGCCCCCTTCTTCTTTCTTCTTTCTTTCTTCCTTCCACTTCTCCTCTTCTCCACTCGCGTCCTACGACTGCAATCTCCCACCCCACACACGATCTGTATCTTCTGAGGAGATCTGCAATCTTGGAAAAGTTAATCGAATACCATTCAATCTTTTGGAAAATCTGCAACAGTAATTTGGCGAAGGTAAATTTATTTTAATGTTCTGCGAATTTAAAAAATTTATATTTTTATATTGATTCTTTGTTGATATATGTTATTAAATTGATAATTTTCTTTGTACACTGAACTAGATTTGTAAAAAATTAATTAAAAAATTTAGGGTTCAAGATTTGTTAGAAAATAGTATTAATTTAAGGATTTGAGTTTTTTAATTTTAGGGTAAATTTAGGGTTTAGAGTTTTTTGATAAATGTAGGAATTAGTAATTTTATTAAATTTATTATTTATAGTTAAATTAATATTATATAACTAATTTAGTTATTTGTTTGTTGTTTTGTTAAAATTTTAAATTTAGGCTTTTAATTGAAAATTTTAATAAATTTATTATTTATAGTTAAATTTTAGAGATTACACTTTGAGTATATCGTGGTTGTCTAATTTTTTTTTCTTTCGATTTGTCTGATGGTATAAATGATATACCTATTTTACGATGGATACGAGTTTATGTTTTACTATTGATAGGAAGTGTGCTATTTTGTGATAAAACAATATACTATATACATTTACAATTTTTATTATTTAGATGACTTAGAGTTGTTGGGTAGTTATAGTTTGGGCTCTGCGTATTTGATATATCTGTACAAATAGTTTTGTATTGGCACGCACGTAAATTCATGTGAGATTGGAGGTGCCCTAGTTTTGTTATAGATTTGGAGGTGGGAGCGGTTTTCTTATATGACTCATATTCGACGATCTTTGCATGTAGATGGAGATGATCTACTTGCTTTGCAGTAGCATGTAGAGTTTGATATGACTTTATTCTCTATACACGTCGTTTTCAGTGAATAGTGAGACATTATATAGGTAGACGATCGAGTAGATCGTTTAGGTCCTGTACAGTGAAGATTTACTATCATCCTTCCCCGACTACTGTCACAAGGGAAGGGATATTTGGCACGCGCGAATCCCATCGATTTGTTTTAGTATCATGGAGTGGCACTTCCCAGATAGAGTATTACAGTAGTTTGGTGGATTTCAATACATTCTGTTTGACTGTGACACCGATAACAAACTCCACGATTTGAGCACGAGAGTTACACTAGAGATCGATTAGTCAGTAGAGCATGCCGTCTATGTTGATCTTTGAACTCACTGACACGACTATCTAGTTATACTAGATACTTCTGTCGGATCTACTCTTGATCTTGCCTACTCAGCTTGGTTTCGCACTATCTACCGGAGATTTGTCAGTCGTCAAGGAGCTTCTTTCACTTACGTGGTAAGTTTTCTACAATTTATCTTATTTTCATTCTCAATCAATAAATTTAACTTGTTATTTTAATTAAATTTTACATAATTTCTTATAGTTGGACATTTTGCACATGATACGAAACAATCTGCTGTAAACATTCGCGGACTCGTTAATTTAGCATTCTCGGTTCTAGTAGATGATATGGTATTACTTTTAAGAGTTAGACCTGATAGAGATGACAATGACGGTAGTGATGCAGATCGAGCACGTGGACAATGACGAGGGAGAGGATGGCGTATGAGACCTCCACCCTCGTTTGATCATACGTCACCGCCTCCCTTTCAACAATCGGAGGACATCGCAGGAGTTTCGACTACATATGGTAAGTCTTTATCTTTCTACATGTCTGTGTTTGATGACTTCCCTAAGGTTTTTACTTCGGGAGCTCCTCAGTGGGGAGTTCATTCTGATAGTTTTATGGATGAGAAACTAACATAGATTGATAGAGATGATGCACCATCAGTGTATCACGTGTCCCCGCTTGTTTTCTCCGACCCCCACTAACAGGATATAACCCCCTCACAGATCACATAAATAGATAATTTATTATTAGTATCTCGCGATGATTGTATAAATAGTAGAACTGATTTAGGTTTTCGACAGTATACTCGGAAAAGAAGACGATATTGAAATTTATTTTCTATAATATGTATATTTTTTAAATTAATGAAAATTTTTTTTATTTATTTCTTCTATTAAATGTACTTTATTTAATATTTTCAGTTTTGGATTTGCTGTTTTGTTGTGAAATTTGGATTGTTTTGTATTGGTTATTGTGATGTTTAGGCTATGTTGTACACAAATTGTATTCTGTTTCGAACGTTAGTTGTGAAATATATTTTAAAGTTTGGAGTTTGTAAATTAGGTTACCGTGATATTTGGGCTGTAATGTATACAAATTTGGTTATATTTCGAATATTGGTTGTGAAAAATAAATTAGAGTTTAGAGTTTATAAGTTGAGTTGGTAAAGAATCTGCAAAATGCATTTTAGGGTATTTTGCTTTCATGTCGAGTTTCAAGACTCGACAGTACTATGCAAACACATGTTAGGTTTTCAAAACTCGACATATTCAATTTTACAAACATGTCGAGTATTGGATGTGCTACTCTTGGAATCAATTTCGCGGGTGAGTTGTTTTAAAATTTTATTTTTCTAATAATACTAAATCTGTACAAAACTCTTAAATTTCATTTAACATATGATCAAAAATTAAATTAAACTTCATTTATTTTATGTTTTAAAAAAGAAAAAAATTATATATATATATATATATATATATATATATATATATTAAGAGACAATTTTGACTCATTCACTCCTGCCATACATGTCCTTAAAGAAGCCCAATTGATTTTGAGGCAAACTTCTTAATTTCTTTGGCCTTCCTTACAAACCAAAACCACGACCAATTTTCTTCACATCAAGAAAACAGTGCTAGTTTTCTGGGAAATAACGAATCTGCCCTCGATGCGAAATGGGAAAACAACTACCCTGCCACTCTCTCCTCTCCTCTGTTTCTTTTCTCTTTTCTCATTCAGATCTCTTCTCTCATATCAATAGATCTTCTCTCATATCAATCTCTTCTCTTTTCTCCTTTTTGATTTTAAAATTTGTCTGTGCCTCTTGCTTTGGTTTGTTGAAATTTATTAATTTTTTCTCAAACCACTCGGGTGAATGTTTTCTCTCCCCGACACGAATGCATATATCAAAAAAAAAAAAAGGCAAAGTTCTCATTTGGCACAATATTAAATATACTCCAAAGATATATTATATCGATATTTTTTAAATAAATTTTAAATTTAAACCTTATAAATGATAAAAATAAATATGTATTTATATAAAAAAAAATCTTTATTTTTTATTACATTAAAAAAAATAAATGGAGAAGAGCCTTTACTATTTCGGAGTATTGAACAACGTTGTCAACGTGTTACTCTTCGGATAGAAGGGAAAAAAATGAACGTGGGACCGCATCTAATGGAAATGAACGTGGGACTCCACTAACTTGCTTTTCCAGCCGTTCAAAAGTTCTCTCACTTCACTCTGCAAAAGCAGAGGACTCTGTTTCTACTGGTTATGACAAAAATGTCGAATCCGGTAGTAATATCAGCGATGATCGCGATGGAATCCTTAGAACAGAGTGCCCACGCCTTGAATAAAGCTGCTTTGAGTAGAGGAATGGATCAATTCGTTTATGTTGTTTATTCTGATGCTCTCGCCTGTTTTTCTTCTTCTAGCAACATTTTTCCGTTACAGGCACACTCTCAATTCTCCATTGTTTGTGGTGCTTCATTCTTAGTGGGTTTTTCTTTTGTGCAGGAAAAGTTCTTACCCACCCCAACTTTTCGTCTTCTTGGCAAAATTTTCCTTCTGGTTTTCAGTGGGTAATGTCGGTCATTAGTTTTTTTTTTTCTTTTGAGTTTAGTTTTTAATCTTGGAGAAAACTGGTTAATTCTTGCACTTGATGTTTCAAAAATTAAATTTTTTAATGTAAATTTTGGGGAAAATTGGTAGATGCTGTACACAGATATTTATGACTGCTGGGATTATGTACAGCTCCCCCGCATTTGCTGCAGTAATGACTGATCTTACTCCTGCTTTTACTTTCATTCTTGCCATTTTATTTGGGTGAAATTTCTTGAATCCCTTTTTTTCCTTAACCTAGTATTAGCATAAATTGTTTCACTCCATTCAGTAGGATTATTAGATCATGGGAGTCATGAATGAATTCTTGTCTTAATTGGGTTCAATTTGTTTTCATGGACTTGATATGGGATCTAATGTTGTGTTCTCAAGGTGGGGGCGCCGGCGCGGGGGGTGGGGTGGACATTGTTTGGAAAGAAGTAAAAATAATCTTTAATTTTCATTTTACATTTGGTGAGTGTAAGACTAGGTCTAGTACAATAATGAATTTCCCTCTTTTGTTTAGGCAAATAATGAATGAAACCTTTCTTTGTTTTCTAGCCTTTTAAGGAAAGATGGAAATTTGTTATCGGACTAGAAATTTGCGAAGGTGTTCCTAGATCCATATTCTTTGACAACTCACAATCCAAGGATTTTATAAAACTTCCTTGAAAGTTCAACCTAAACAAAAACATTACAATTGAAAGGAAAGGAAAAAGAAGCTACCTTATCTGTAAATAGGGAAAAGCAGTACAGGCCCACGATACTGGTATGTCAAAAAGTCATGTCTGCTATGCCTGTTCTCCAGGTCATACCGATGGTAGGGGTGCCCATGTAAGATATAGGATTCAACTTTGCCTATTGGAGCTTGAATGGCCTATGTACCATCTTGTACGTAAATTGGCCCATGGAACTTACATGACGTTTTGTTTGATGTTCAATTTGTTTACATGACGTTTTTTGTTTACTACTAAATCTTTCTATGTTGCTTGGAGCAAAGCTATCTTACATATTATAAATCAATGTTATCAGAACCGTACCGTGTATTGACCCGTAAAATTCAAAAATATAGTTAAACCGATTAAACCGTGGATCAATATGGTCGAACCGCTGATTTTTTAATAATAATTAAATATAATCAATAATTACTTTTAAAACTCATATTGATAATTAAGAACTAAATAATTAAATTATAAAGTCATATAAAATAAAATTTAAAATCATAATATCAAAAATTGATAGTCTTACATCTCATAGAAATTAAAAAAAAAAAAAATCTTAAAAAAAATATTTTTTTAGGTTTTAACCCTAGACCGCGGTTTTTTAAAACCGGCGGTTCAACCTCGGTTCACTGTTTAACTGCCGGTTCAGTCCGGTTCAATTGTAAAACGGTATTTTTATTCAACCGAACCGCAAAATTGTTAAAAGAAGGGTTGAACCGGTTGAACCCGTGGTTCGGTCCGGTTTTAATAACATTGTTATAAATATATATAAATACACACACACACACACACACATCGATTTTTACATTGGTGAGGCGAGAAATAAACTAAAGAAATAACTGACTTAGGTCATCAAAATGTTTGTTTTCAGGATGGAAAAGTTGGATGTTAAAATGAGCAGCAGCCAGGCAAGGCTGATTGATACCATCCTCTCCAGCGGTGGGGCACTAATGTTCACACTATACAAAGGACCAGCAATTGCATTTGCAACATTGTCTTCTAGCTCTGTGCATGGGCAACTTCAATCTGCACAATCTGAGTGGGGTTATTGGATGCAGTCTTCTTGCAGCTGCATGCTTCTTAATTTCGCTGCTGAGTATCATACAGGTATGATGCTTATGCAGTAATGATCTATTGCACGATAGCTTTTTGGTTTGATTACTTAATGAGGATTGTTTTTCTTTTCCAAGTATGGATTACTAAGGACTTTACTCACATATTATTGATGACCACACTAAGTTTCTTCCCTGGAACTGCCCTATCTGCCTTAGTTGCCATAGTTTCTGGAATGGACACTGAAGCATGGAAGTTGAGTCTTGAAATGAGTTTAGTAGCTTGTGTATACTCGGTGAGTATTGAGGTGTTCATGGTAATGAATTTTTTCATGTTTCTAAATTCCGTTTTACTGATTTCTTTTTGTCATTACCCTCCTTGGGCAATATTCACGGCTGCACTACATGGTCTTATTCATGCTTGGGCTGTACACCAGAAAGCATCCATTTATGTAGCAATGTTTAGGCCAGTGGGAATTGTGATTGCCGCTGCCATGGGGATTACTCTTCTTGAGGATACTCTTTATAGCGGAAGGTATCTCTCTCTCTCTCTCTCTCACACACGCACATATCAAGCTCTTGAAGCTATGTTATGACTATTCCAATGGCTGAAGCCTTGTTTGATTCAATTGTCTGCAGTATTTTTGGAGCAGCTATAATAGCTCTTGGGTTTTGTTCTGTGATATGGGGACCATCCAAACAGAAGAAAGTGTATCAAGAGCTCCGATTATGTGGCTCAAAGTCATCCTCTAGCAAGGTTCCTCTTTTGCAAAACAAAAGCATTAATGTGTAAGATATGCTTACATATCTACAAGGATGTATGTATTTATGTATATGTGTATGTATGAATTTCTGTTGAGCTCCAGAGTAGACATCTTATGCAGCAGCCAATGTTAACATAAGGGTTTGAGCAGAATGATTTATTAGGAAAAATGGATCCTAAATCGACAACAACTCAAAAAGAGTTGAGCATTTGGGTAAATTCTTTCGGTTAAGCCATACAAGAGTAGAACTTACTGATATCAGAAACGGCTCGATCTGCAGTAGTTGTGATTAGAAGCAAAGAGTCCATGTCCGTACTCTCGTTTATGGTGGTGAGCATTCATGTCATCTAGGCTCCCCTTGTCTCTCCTTACATTGTTTTCACCACCTGTGTTTCTTTTATCTCACTCAATCACTTCTCTCATTCAAAAATCAACGAAAAAATGCATCCTGGTTTCTTTATTTTTTTTTCTGCAGATTTATCTCTTGTGCCAAGTGTTCTTGCTCAGCTTTGTTAGTTTGTTTCTCCCCTATGCTCAAGTTCTTGTTTTGAATGCATATCCGTAAAGATGTATGCAGGACGAGCAAGGTTCTGGCTAACTCATATCATCAGCCTGTTGATACTTGATAGTGTTTCTCTACTTTATTTTTCTTTCAATGTTCTGCATAACTTGCAGGCAGACAATGTTGTCTTCTGCTTTACCTTGTGCAATGCAAGTGAAATTCATTTCATGGTTTAGGCCCCAAAAAAAAAGAGTACTATATTGTAGTATTGCTCAATATTTGGCAAAAAAGGGGCATCTCTCTCTGCCCAGCCTCTGCAAAGGCCCTTTACAAGTAACTGAAATGACAGTCTAATTGATTCTTAATTAGGCCAAGTACGGAAAAGTTACAAAACAAAGCAAGCCTAAACTTGATTTGATAAGAGTTAATTTGTCATTTAAAGGCATCAGCATCAATCTCAAACATTGTAAACAAAGATCTCTGGAGATATGACCATCGATTAATTAAAATATAAATATTTTGTTTATTTAATTAATATTTACACAATTTTTTATAATCTTGTATTTTTTTTTCATATTTAATAAATTATTTATTTATTTAATTACAAATTTTATTTTATATTATTTATCTTATTATAATTTTATTATAAAATATCAAAATTCTTATTTTATAAAATAATTAATATTTATATAAAAATTCTTATATTTTTTTTCAAATATAATCGTTTACTTCCATTCCAAAATGTGTCGTATCCATTTCTCTTTTCCAACCTAGCTTTGGACTACCCTCCTAGCATTAATGTATAAAAAGAGCTACAGAGGTACTAGAAAAAACAGTCGTTTACAAGGAAGTAGATTTTAGTCCAGCTGGAAATGTTGGTGACAAATGTAAATTAACTCACACAAGTACAGAATGAACAAATGTCGCGCCGCAAAGTACCATATCCAGGCCTGGCCATAAAACAAACCACACCGTAACATAGTTCTTTCCGACAGCACGTAATTAGGTCTCACCGCAAAACCAATAGCTCTCATCAGCATCGGAGATGCCTTTGGCGGCTGAGCCCGAGCCAGTGTCAAAAATGATGTCGGCATCGGCATTGGTGCCGGAGGCAGCGACTGCAGTGCCAGTCTCTCCTGGAACTTGAGCTGGTGATGTGGATGACCAAGGGTAATTGAGGTATTTTAAAAAGACTGTGTACCTGAAATCATTTAAAGGATAATTTCATCAACTCACACTTCAAAAGAGTTGGTGGAATAGTTGTTCAAAAAACAAGGGGAGTGCCTGATAAAGGCACCGCAATATCTTAAGAGGAAAAAAATATATATATGATCTTGAACTGTATACATAACAAACACAAAGACATAATAAATTGTTGAGAAATAGGGCAAATCTGGTGGATAGGGACAGCTTTGGTGAAGCCAGAGGCCCTCCACCACAAGATCGTAGATGTCCCCCCCCCCCGGGGAAAAAAAAAGGGGCGCCCACTTGAAACATTTGATCAAGTATCCCAGTGGTCTTCATGAAAATAGATTGTTGACTACTTCCTTGATATGAACATAGAACACAAGAGTTACATTCAAAACAAGAAGAATAGGACCATCAAGTCTTTGGACAGCTAAAATAAGTGGAATCATAGAGAGTAATCAAGGCAAGAACTGATTTTTGATTTCAACAGAGAAAAGAAGCATAACATTTGACAAATCAATTGCGAACGAGATAGGATTACAGTGAAACTAACCGGCGGGAGCTCGATGAAAATTTCTTTTAGTTTTCTAGGCCAAAAGCATAAAAGCCAAAATGCAGGATTATATTTTACATACCATCCAAAACTCTACTTACATACCCATCCAACGACTCCCTGAAAGGGAAGAAAATGAAATGTTCTCTGAAGTGTGTTGAGATATGAATAAAATAGGAAGGTAACAATTATCCTAGATCTAGCCAGATAAACAACTGCTATTTCCCATCCGAAAAGGGTAACATCAAAAACAAATCCCATTTTGCACCGGTGACAAGACTTTACTACAACCTTTAATGGCAGACAGCAAACCTCATTCAATACTAGTTTTCAATGAAAATTTTCTAAAGCCTGTAACATCTTTCACCATACCCATCTTAATTATCCATTAAGGATTTTACACTAAAAGATTTTCCCTTTTCAAAAACCTTAAAATTTGCTCATTAATTCAACCTCTGCTACCAACCATTTTCTAAAGCATGCTATTTCTCATTGTTGTCCCCTGATTAGTCAACTATGAATCACTGCTAGCAAACTCCCACTCTTATCAATACAATGCATGCTGCTAGCTATGTTCTATTAGCGATGAAAAGAATCCAACCTTACTCTTACAAAACACTAAGATTTGTTAGGTCTTTTACTTTCCTATCCCCATAATTATTCAGTAAGCTGCCCCCTTGAAAACTTCAGTCTAAGCATTATAGTCCATCACAACCTTTCTCTGCTGGCAAGTCCTTTAAGTTTCCACCTGATTTTTCCTTTGCACTAATTATTTCCAAACTTGTCATATCCTGAAGGGCCAGATTCCATAAGCTCTAATTTGACCTGCCAGCTGCTACACTATAATATCCAAAGTTTCAGCTACCAATCAGAATGCCACTTTTCAAAAACATAAAATAAAAGTGGAATAAACTTTTTCCCCGAGAAGAACCCAATCCAAACCCAAAACATTTCAAACTATTGTCAACAGGCATAAACTTCCAGCAATTGACATATGATATTCATTATTATATACCATACAGCACCAATGACACAAAAGAATTCTTTAAACCTGACAATGTTCCAAACAGGAGGAAAAACAAAATATGTTATACTATATTGTAATATTTAAGTATATATAGTTTGCTTAATTCATCTCAAGACAAAGAATACCTTGTTCATCATATTCCACTGTCTAACTTGGGCAGGCAGTCCTTTTCTCTGCCTGTGCACGATATTTGATCTGCGAGAAACAAAAAGGGCAATATTCAAGCATCACTTGTTACTGTGATAATGTCATAAGCAGGTAAAAGAAACAAAAAAAAAAAATGTTCTACTGTACAGTGTCATTTATCTATATTCAAATTACCCAATTCATCTCCAAGCAAAGAGTACCTTGTTCATCATTTTCCATTTCACAAACTTGGGCCAAACAGGGTTTTGCCTTGCCAGCTTCATGATATTTGAGCAGTAGAAAAGAAGGAAAAAAAAAAATGCAATACTTAAGCACCACTTGCTACTGCGATGTAGATAGTTCTAAAGGATGGATAAGAGGGACAAGAGAAAAACAATATCAACCAGAAAATCAAGGGAGTAAGCTAAATAATTACCCATGGCACAGGTTTTTGACCATCAACTGGAGCCAACTTCTCACTAATTTTGATACCAAGCTCTTGCATTAGGGTCATCCTTGTAGGCATTGTGCTGAACTTGCTGCATTAAACGGTCAACATAACACAAGTCAAGTAAACGTTAAGTACCAAACTAGTTAGTGTCAACTATATAAAACTGATTTTTCCAATCAACCATATTCAATGCCACATCAATGATAAAGTTGAAATTTAAGATATCATGTTTCATGACCTCCCCTAAAGTATTCTTTGACCTTCCTCTTGTTCTTGAAGCATTTCCAATTTGTAGGTTGTCACTTTCTTTCCACAGAGGCAATACAAGAACTTCTTTGTATGTTATCAAATTATATCAATATCTTTTGTCTCATCTTACTCCAACAGGAGTTATCCTAAATTTTGCATTTTATGATGTCTTCAAATCTAATTCTTTTCTTTTCTTGTTGCCCCACTCTCCATGTTGGCATTCTCAACTCAGTGATACTTCTTTTTGTGTATGTTGATTTCTAAAAGCCCAAAACTTTGTAGTATAAAGTATAGCAGTCTTTTTGTATTTCTATAAGATTTCCCAATTGATTGAGTTGGAATGCTTCAATCACACAACAGTCCATCTGCACTACTCTATTTCATTCACCCTACCCTAATTGTGTGCAACATCATTCCTAACATTTTGAATCTTTCTCATTGATCCTCGCAAATGAAAACTTTCTCTCACACAAACATCTGGATCCTTGAATTTCATTAGATCATTAACTACACTTTTCTAAATTATCTATGCAGTTACACTCAAATCTATTATGAGCAGAAGCTGAGAAATCACTCATTCAACAAGCAGAAAAAATAAATAATTAAATAAATATCCACAATTATCACTCTAACCACATAGAAGATCCATCTTATTTGAGCAAGCCATTAATAAGTATCATTAATAAGACATGGTATCTCTGGTAAGATACATGAGAAAAGCAATAGAACAAGGAAAAAATTAGTTGCATGCTTACTAGTTCCAATTGCGTAAGAAAACAGCTAACCAAACTGCATCAATGCAGAAATAACCACATAACTTATTTAAAATTTCAAGCAAGAGGTCGCCTCTGATTTCACATTATGTTATCCACAGCAATGGAAAAGAAGCTGATAGTATAGAAAGTATAGCTGATTAACTTGACCTCGTACAAACAACATTAATCTGCATGTTCACTACTAACAAGTCTTGATGTTTGTGTAGTCTCTCCAATAAAAATAAATAAAAGGTACTCACTAGTTGAATGCAATCACAATGGAGTTATAATCAATTGCTTGATAAAATGGTTGATTCAAATGACAATAGCATTACTCATAATGTTTTTAAAGTATCCTTAAGTGTCCTAGAAGTCATAGAGCTTTTATAGAATAATAGCAATTTGGACACAGCAGATGGTTTGTGTTCAATACAAATTAAGCTCAGATACAACATCCACTGCTCTGAATGTTTCGTCAAACAACACAAAGTCATAGAAGTTCCACTATACACTCACGGTTGCAAGAACTAGAGCCAGGATCAAAGACAAGTACAATGATAACAAAAGCACAGCAATTAGGAAAATCTTACCTGTATCTCTTTAAGGCAAAATTGCACTCTTCTTGGTAAACAGCTAATCTGATCATTGTAGGAAGTTGAGTACTCAACAAGGAAATTTGAATTCATGGAAAGATGTTTACATCTACAAAAGCCAAGATTAAGGTAAAACTCCATGTAAATGTGTATTAATGGAAATCATAAAATTATCAATGCATATGTAAATGCATATCCAATACCACAGGACACCATTTCCTAAGATCCTTCTTGTAGTTGAAAAATAAAAATAGCTACTTTGGCTTGTCTTTGATAATCTCATTGAGATTCTTAATGTGACTAAATTGAATAAATGGCTAAATGTTAGTATGACAAAAAACTTGTATGATTTTATTAGAGAAGAGATCTTGGTTTCTATTCTTTGAAGCAAACCCTACTTTAGAAAAGAAGGTACGACTGTCCACATATCACCCATCCAGGCCCACCACATGCTTCGTGGGGTTACATTAAGCACTAGACGACATTCTTAATTGTACAAATAAAAGATTTTCTAGTTAAAGAAATCAAAAACAGTGCTAAAACATAAACATATGTTTTGACGAGCGAGATTATTATTTTCTTTTGGGATAGAAGAAGTTTAGTATAGATTCAAAAGAATGCAAGTTAATGCAATAAAGAATAAGACATCCTCTATGTAAAAGAGCATTTAAAAGCTGAAAAACTCAACTTCCATAAATTAAAACATGACACAATATGTTATTAGTCATACTATGGGATAATATGGAAATTATAAGAAATTCATTATTAAATGATATAAGAAATTCATTATTAAATGATATAAGAAATTCATAAAGATCAGCAACTAATTCCAATCAACAAGTCCAAGGAAAAAAGATGAGACTACATAGTCCAGTTCCATCAAATATGAATTATCTTCGAGTCCCTTAAGATAATACCATAATTGAATAACAAAGAATTAAATGTTCAGATAAGCAAATAGTTCTTAGGGGAAACAGAGTAACGACAAGTATTAGAAGGACTGAGAAAAACAATACACACACACAGACATGTATATATTATAGAGCATCAGAAGAAAAGGGCGGATCTGTTCCAACAGAGTATGCATACATAGACTCGCATAAAACTATGATCCTGAAACAGAGGATTCAAAACTAAAACATGAACTTAAACTCAATAGATCCCGAAAATAATCAGAAGTTAATGATAACCAAAGTATCCAGAATCATGAAGAGCACAACCATACAGATCCAAAGTTCCAAACATGGGACACCCAAGAGATCAACATTGAAAACCCCAACATGTCACTGCCAATTAAACTGAAATAGAATAAACAATATAAAACCATAAAATCTAAATGACAGAGAGAGAGGGGGTAACCGGTAAGAATGTCCTTATAAACGAGCAAGATTACAGAGATTCTTGGATCGCTCCTACAAAGACTGTGAGAAAGAGAGAGAAACACAAAGTGGCGAGAGAGAAAGAGAGGGTTACATTTGGGTTTGCAAAGAGATTATACATAATTGAGGGTTTGCCGAGTAAGATGACTCCTAAAATTATGCAACGTTGTTTGTGTTTTCTGTTAATAGAAAAATTATTATTTAAAAGAACATTAAAAAGAAAGAAGCAAAGAAAGCAAGCAAGCAACAAAGACTTTGATATAGGCATCAGACAAGTCTTTAATTCATGCTTTTGACACGCCGCTCATTGAAACTCATAAAACTGCAACGGAATAAAGTGGATGCATTCCAAATACATGTAATGATCAAATTTATCTCCCTCTATTTTCTTTCCATGAATAAGAATACATTGATTTTAGATACAATATATTCTAATATTGTATCCCATAATAAATAGCTCTCAATCAGTTAAAATTACACGGTACAGAGAAGCATCTTTCAAATTTGGAATTTAAGCATCAATTTTGCATTCAAGTTACAAATAAATCACCATGAACATATAATAAATAGATATATTATAATAGCATAACTCTCATGGAAGCTTCATTATTAAGAAAGCTTCTTGATATCTCGTTATGGCATCATGTAAAATTACATAAGGTTTGTCGACAAGGAAACTCGATTATTCAAAATTCATATTTGTAGCAATACAAATACAAGAGGAAGAAGAATAATAGTACAACCAGTCCTGCAAAGTCTTTGGTTGTCTTTTATAGGGTCAGGTTCATCCTATGAACAGAACCCACAAGAATAAGTGATTAACAATTAAATTTCAACACGAACACCATCTTAGAAGGGCTAAGATTATCAAAAACCATAATGTGAATTACATATTCTATATTAACCAAAAAAAATCGAGGTTTAAAAAAATTGTCCCAATTAGAAAATTATGGTGAAAAAGTGATCAAACTTTTTAAAAAATTTCAGCAATGTCGGCAAACAATATATAGGGAAATGCAAGTCATATTGGGAAAAAATATATCCATAACACTAACGAGAATTGACTTCGCTCTAATTATAGCAAAGGGATGATCAACAAGTCATCAAGGTGGTATATAATAATTTTGCCACCAGGCAACTATACCTTGACTGGATCACTATCGTGTGGAGCAAAACCAAACCCTAAAAGTAGTATCTATATCATGAAAGAAAAAAGGTCTATTATCAGAGAGAGGTCTCTGAATGAGCGATTTGAGAGTTATCCAACATAAGTAAGGATTGCTCTTTTAGGCAACTGAGAAAAAAGTGAATTTAAATCACAAATAACAGTCGGATGATATCAGATTGGCGGCCTTATCTACAGAGCCGATCAGCATATGATCCCTTTCTCTAAGTTGTCCCCTCTCTCTCTAAATGATATGTTTCAAATAATCTTTGATCTATGAAAAGTCGATTCAAGAACAATAGACATACATACATACATGAGTGTATGGAGGAGGAAGAAAGAGAACAAACGAATTGTCTTAAAGAGTGAAACGATTCATTGGGTTCCTTTGTGATTTAAATTTGCAACAATGTCATCAATCAGGTCAGTAAATCGCATACCTGATTTGTCGCTTGGAAACCCTAATAGCTTTACAAGAGAAATCCCAAACAGCAGAGAGAGAGAGAGTAATGTACCTGCAAAGTGGTATGCTCGATTTCCACTTTTATAGACACCCGAGTGATAAAAGAGTTAATTGGACCAAGCTCCTTAAAATTCAGATTAATTATGGAAATGACCCCATAAATTTAAAATTTAATGTTGAGCCCAAAAAGGTTGGTGAACCGAATCTTGCCCCCTTTTTTTTTGTCATTTCCAAATTTCACCGCTGAAAAAAAACTTATTTAATTTACGTGGTGTGTTTATTTACTATACATGATTTATTGATTTTTTTGTGAAAGATTTATTGGTTGTTATATATATCTAATAGATTTACGGTATATACTCGAAAAATAGTTATTATGATTTTTACTATATAAGAGAAAAATTATAAATAGTGGGATAATAAAAATTTTAAATCTTAAAACTTTAAATAATTTGTTGAATTCTGAATTCAGTTTTAAATTTAATTAATAGAATTGAATTAATTTAATAAAATTTGAATAACAGTAAATTTTTTTAAAATGTCCATTGACTCTTGTATTAAATAATTAAAATCTTCCAAAGGCATTCATTAGAAAAAAAAAACAAAATAAATAAACAATTTGATCATAATTTGATTATCAACTTGAATGGACTCAAAATAATATTTGTTTTGCTTCTCATGGAGTTGGCTTGTCCGAATTTAATTAGGGCCACTTAGATTTTATTTAGCGGTGATTATTTCAAATTTATCTTCTCATGTATAAAATCAATAAATAAGTGTCAGAAAAGATGTGTTTAGTGGTAAGTATTCGGTTAAATCGTAACTAAAATAATTAAAATTAAAATAACTGATTTTATTTGGTTAAATAAATTAAAAACCGATCTATTATTTAATCAAATTAGATGATTAATTCAGTTTAATTATTCAAATTAACCAAATTATTAAAATTATTTTATCATATATTATTTATATCAACCTGTAGTTATAAAATATAATTTTAAAATTTAAAATTTACTTATAAATTTAATTCACCAAATCTCATTTTATAAATTTTCAAGCAAAATAATAAAATATGAAAATTTTAATTTAAATTTACTAATTTATTAGTAGTTCATGAAACAAAATAGTTAGCTTTAATTCTAAAATTTGTCATGATGTTATGCAAGAGAGTAACGCTGAGAAATTGAGCATGAAAGTAGCCCAAATGAAGGGAAATGAGTGAAATTAAAGAAAGAGAGGGAGGGAGAGGTGTGGATGAGGCCTTAGGGTCTCGAGTATGAGACTATGGGAGTAAAAGAGTTAAATTGTAAATAGAAAAATCAAATCAAAAGATAGAAATCGAAAATTTTTCATTAATCATGTATTTTCTTTTTTAGATTTGTTTATTAATTATAATATTTTTTCTTTTAAAACTATAATTATAATATTATAATAATATTTATATAAATAAAAATTATCTAAAAATATATAATATTTTTTAATTAATTTAGTTAATTCGATTTGAATGAAATAAAAATTATTAAAATTCAAATAAAATAAATTAAAATTCAATTTTATCTAAAATAAAATCGAATACTTAATAAATCACTCCAAATATAATAAAAAAAAGTTCGTAGAAAATGATTTTTTTACTTTTAATTTAATAGTGCTTACCCCTATGTTTATCTTTTAAGACTCAAATTTTACTCGAATCAGATTTAATCGGATCTAATATAATTAGTTTATATATAAAAAAAATCATATTTATCTTGTTTATTTGTGATGGCACATGAAAAGGTACACTTCATACATCGGGGTTTGATCATATAAACTCTTATATCAAGACTCTTACACAATGGACTATAAGTAAAAATATCTTACCATCCTTGTAACACTATAACAAGCAGAGAAAAAATAGAGAGAATAAATAAATAAATAAAACTACAAAAAATTGGAAAAAAATAAAAATAAAATCATTAAGGGATGTCCAGACTTTTTGATTTCCCCAAGCCAAAATGAGATTTGTCCAAAAGATTCTTATTTATTTATATTTGGATTTCAAAATTTCTTATTTCACATTCCCATTCTAAAATTAAATTTAAAATTGATGATATCTTTTATATTTTTATTATTATTAGTAAAATTTGATAAGATTTTAAATTTTTTATAAATGACGGACCCTCGCAAGATTTCAATCTTTTTCGAGTCATATATTTTAAAGAACGTATTTTAAATTAACAAATACAAGTAGCATTGATAAAGATATCCGATGATTGAACTTATAGTAATATTATTATTGAGAGAAATTTTAGCATAATATAATTCTTATGAATTCTAACATATACTCTATATCCGATGATCGTTGAAATATTATTTTCTTATTAATTTTCACAAAAATCTCCCTCTCTAATTTTATTCGATTTTGTTTGTCATGCCTTTCCAACGTCGAAAGAAATTTGGAAGGTCTTTTTCTTTTTAAAATCAAATCTTATTGCATATTTAATAAATGTGACAAAATATTGATTTTTTTTTCCTTGCAATGGGTTCCATTTTTCTAGAAATTGTAGAGTTTCTCTTATAGACCAAAACATTCCTCGATGCGCAATAAACTGGTGTTACCTATTTTGGGCATAGCCAAAAAAAGGGGCTTAAGTCTTGACCCAAATATCAAACCTAACAAAACAGAAATTTTTTTTAAATCAAATTTTAAATTGCAGTCACAATTTTTTATAGTAATTTTATGTTTTCAAGTTTTTCTTTAATTTTAAATAAATGACAATGTAAATAATAAAATGAGATTACAAATATTTTCAAATTTTAGTCATTTTCTATTACTACCTGTCTGCCCACATCGTACATTGTATGCGAAGCTACCTCCCTTTCTCTCGTCTCCTCCCCCCTCCCCGGCCCCTTTTCTTTTTTGGGACAGCGAGAGGGCCATGCCTCTTTGGCCGTTCGGGCTGAAGCGGGCCGGCCCAATTAAGCTGGGAAGCACCAAGCTTGTTATTCGGCCGAAACCCAGTGATATGGGGCGTCTGTCTTTTCCAACATCCTATTGTCATTCTTGTTCTGATCTTCACCTGTGATCTAGGAGTTCGAGGAAATGTCGAATGTGGGAACAGTAACAGTGATGGTGGCAACAGAGTGCTTGCAACAGGGCCTCTCCACCTTAAGCAAAATAGCGTTGACGAGAGGCATGAGCCCATATGTCTATATTGTCTATTCTGATGCTCTAGTCGTCCTTCTCCTCTTTCTTGCTTCGCTTTTCCATTACAGGTTCAATTCAGTCTTCTACTACGACACAATACTCTCTCTCTCTCTCTCTCTCTCTCTGTATCTGTAATTTGGGGAGCGCAATTTTTATGCGTTTTTGTTTTTGGCAGGACAAAATCATACCCCCGAGTGAACATTTCGGTCCTCTCCAAAATCTTCCTTCTGGGAATTCTCGGGTAATTTTTGTCTTTCACTTTGCTTAAGATTGTATTCTTCTGAGAAAAAATTCTATTAATTTTAATAAGGTTTGACGGGTAATGAATGGTCTCTTTCTGGTGATACAAAGTAGGCCTAAATTGGGGAAATGATCTCCTAGATCCTTCATTTCTTCAAATCCCCCCCTTTCCTAAGAAAAATGAAATTCATATAAATTTAAGGTGACCCATTTGGGGAAATACTCTTCTTCGAATGAATTTAATTATTGTGAATGTGAAACTAATTGAATGTGGTGTTGGACAAACTGCAGATGTTGTACACAGATTTCTATGATAGATGGGATTAAGTATAGTTCTCCAACATTGGCTGCAGTTATGGCGGATCTTACTCCTGCTTTCACTTTCATTCTTGCCATTTTCTTTGGGTAAAAGATTGCTGTTATCCTTTTTCTTGAACATTCAAACTGTTGTATTCTATGGATGATTATGTCTGATAGGTTATTTCCATAATTGGGTCTAGTTGGGTTTCAATGGACTTACTTTTGAATCCAATTTTATCACTTCCAAGGAGTTTAGTAGTATTAATGTCTTCTCTGATGACTTGAGGTCTCAAGTTCGAACTCCCAAATTCTCTCGCCATGCCAATGCCTTCCTTTGTAACAAAAATGAAAAAAGAATCTAATGTTCTCTCTCAATAGAGGTGGAGCAAAGAGCTGGGTGTGAAGCACAATTGATGCACTAGTTTTCATGTTTCTTGACCATGGGAATTCATTGGATGGTGTTGGTTCCAGGCTAAGGCCTTAAATGATTTTTTTGACTGGAAGAAAAGTGTCATATGATAATGATGATGAAACCAAGCCCTTCATAAAAGCTATCTGTTTTGCTTGCTACCCATTTCACTTTATTTGCATTACAACTTGTTTATTTGGTTTTTATGGTAAATATTCCAATGAAAATCTACCTAGAAGAATCTCAAACTATGTTATATGATATGATCTTGAGATGTGGATTTCATCATCTTAAAACTGCCGACGTGTGAACAGGAAAATTTTTCAATTTTAACTTTGCCAGTTTTAAATAGTTTTGTAGACCATTAGTTGATAGACAACTTATAATGTCTGTGAAGTTTTTGGATGCATGTTGCCAATTCAGGTGCTTGTTGATATTTACTATTACTCCCCCCCCACCCCCACCCCAAAAAAATGTTTGTTTTTAGGATGGAAAAGTTGGATCTTAGAGTTAGAAGCAGTCAGGCTAAGTTTCTTGGTACCATTCTCTCGATCATTGGGGCATTTATTGTTACATTGTACAAGGGCCGACCAATTATGTTTGCAACATTGCCTTCTTCTAAGTCCACACATGAGCATCTTCAATCAGTACAATCTGACTGGCTAATTGGAGGCACTCTCCTTGCATTTGGAGGCTTCTCAGTTTCATTGCTAATTATTATTCAGGTGAAGTTTATCATAGAAACTATATGCTCTCTTTGTAAGTTTTCATGGGACATTACTTATCTCGCATACTTGATTGCCGGGTATTTTTTTCACCTCTAGGCTTGGATCACAAAGGAATATCCTCATGTACTGATGATGTCACTACTAGGTTACTTCTGTGTGAGCATCCTATCCACATTAGTCTCTATATTTTTAGAGACGGAACCAGAGGCATGGAAATTAGGGCTTGATATGAGTTTAGTAGCTGTCATATACTCTGTGAGTATCTTAAGAAGCCCCATCATTTTATAAATTTCTTTATAGTGATGCTAACGAGTTTATTCTCTCCAATTTGTTTGTTGTGATCTTTCACCCCCAGGCCATCTTTGTGACTGCTTTTCGAAGTGTTGTTCATGCATGGGCTATGGTTGTTCATGCATGGGTTATATACTTGAAAGGCCCTGTCTTTGTAACAATGTTTAGGCCACTAGGGATTGTGATTGCCGTGGTGATGGGGGTTACCATTCTTGGAGATACTCTTTATGGTGGAAGGTACATTCACTTTTCTTTCCTTTAGTTTTTTGATGGATGATAATGGCAGTTCTAGTTGAAGATCACTAAATCTACTCCTCTCTAGTTGCTTCAGCAAGCTCGTATTTCCCACAAGGTAGAATGTATTGGTCTGTGAAAATGCCAGTTGTCAATGCTGAAATTCACCATTTTGTTACACTTGCTATTTATTGAAAGAATCTTAACCTTTCTCCTATATAGTGTTGCCCGTTGATTCATTGATCTCTGTAAGCTTTATGAAGATAACAGATTTACTTTACCCTATATTTCACCTGCAGGTTCTTTCCTCCTTGAATAAAGGGTTAATAATGTCGTGATTCAATTGTCTGCAGTGTCCTTGGAGCAGCTATAATAGCCATTGGGTTTTATTCAGTGATATGGGGCCAATCCAAGCAGGAGAAGTTGTATCAGGAACATAAAACATTTGGGTCAGAATCATCTGCTAATAAGGTTGGTCTTTTACAGAACCAAACCATGAATGGAGAAGGTTAAAACAGTATATATATTAGTATAGGGGTGCGTGTTCGTGCAAATCTTTGTTAAAACCTAGAATAGACGACAAATCTTTGTTAAAACCTAGAATAGACGAATTATGCAGTACACATCCTATCTGACAGAAAAGGGTCTAATAACCTAACACTGAACTTTGCAGGGGTCCTAAATCTCCAAGGTTTTCCATGAGCAGAATGCTAAGTACGTACTTCAACTCAAAAAAGTTGAACCCTTGTTTAAATTCTTTGATGTACTAATTCGTGATTGATCTCTTGACTTCACCTTTTTTTAGGTGCCATAGGTAAGTTTCCGGTCTTACCGTATTTTCTATGTGAAGACCAACAGAGAAAAGAAACCTTTTTGCAGTGGAATGACACACACGGGGATGACATTTTCTAGATCTAATGACAATACTAACAGCTTGACCCAGAATAGCAACGATAAGACAGAAAAGCATACTTGTACTCTTCGGTCATGGTCTCCCTTCATTCTTTCTCCGCAGGTATCTCTCTCTCCACCTGTGTCTGTCTTGGTCATTTATCTCATCAACGACTTGATGAATGCTTGCTGTTTTTTGATGCCTTGCAGATCTTGATTCTCCTTCCAGTGAAGAATTTTCTTGCTCACCTATACTTGATCACAAAATTGATGCAAATTGTCCTTTAAGGGTTATGTTCTTTGAGTCATAGTTGAGGAACGACTTCTTTCTTTGAGACTGAAGCTGCTCTTGTAGCTACATTATGGTTTATTGGGGGCAGAGTATGTAGGAAGCTTTGCTTTCTTTGAACCAAAGGACTTCACAAATTCCTCTGAAAATAGATCATTTAAACATCTTATGTTATTGTAGTTGGAGGTGCTCTTGTTTATATTCTTTTCTTCTACATTATTAACCGGGCTTAGTGTTTTTCTTGTGCAATGTTGATGGTGCATTTCACATTCCAAACAGGCCTCTAAGAAATTGAGTTTGTCCTTGTACAAAGCATAAGAGGTTTCCTACCATTCCTATGGATAATGATATTTGTGAATTGGTGACGGTTGGATTCATATGGATTCATATTGAATGGTTTCTCAATCATTCTACCACCGATGGATAACGGTCTAGTGGATAGAAGGTGTTAGTGCATTAACTAAGTTTTGGGTTTAAAACTTAAGTTTTGGATTTAAAACTTAATAATAGAAAATATTATATTGGAATAGTTATTCCTTAAAATGGGTTTGACAAATAATCAAATTAAATTAATTAGAGTATATTTTTAAATATCGATTGGTATAACATAAAAAAAAAAATTATTCAAAAATACTCGGTATTGGATGATGATGCCATCTATATGAATACCTACAAAATCTCAATCACACGAGTTGCTCCAAGCAGTACCTATTTTATGTGTTTTATTGAAATTGCTTGGTTGTAAATTTATACTAAAAAAGAAAGAAAAAATTCTTGAGTTTATAAAGGATTCAAAATCTTATTACCATTTTAATCTGGAACACTCAAAATCCACCATGACCCTTGAGAAAAGTTTTTGTCTTATGAGAATAAGAAAATAATGAGAATAAGAAAATGAAAGAAAAAGGTTGATAATTGTGTCATGTGATGCGTTTTTCACACAATATATATTAAATTAAGAAATAATTGATCCACGGTTCAAATATTCATTGATATGGACGAAAAATCATTTTTAATCTGATGTTGTTTCATGGGCTCTGGATAGACGATCACCATCTTCGAACCCCCCCCCCTTATGAATTGCTTGCATATGAGTGGATGATCAGGAGAAAAGCACATCATTTTCCTTCCCCCCTTCTTTCATTTGAGTAATCATATTCCAAGAGGCAGCTCAGCATCAATAGATCATTAGAATCATTTTCGCGTTTCAGTCAGTGATGAGGCGTTTTAAGCCACTGCCCGCTTTAGCTACTTCAACTAGTCTTCTATGGATTATAATTTGATATTTTAATTTTAATGATTTTTCAGTGAAAGTTTGCAATTAAATTAGTGTGGGGATTATGAGCAAGTGAAAACAGAGATCAGGAGAAGCCAACTCTAGCAAGTCTCTATCATCTTATCTTCTACAAGTTGAAGAGTTTTCTTCAAGATTATCCTGTTTACTTTCAATGTGATCAGAACTTTTTCTTATTCAAGAATTCATTCTGAAATACAATTTGACAGGTATTTTCGGTAAAATATTTGCATATAGAAAACATGCTAAGGTGTTCTTCTTCCTTTTTTGTTTTGTTTTGTTTTTTTTTTTTTTTTTTTGCATTATGTCTAGTGGGATTTGAGAAGAATTAGTCTAGTCCATGCAGCCAATGTGAGGCCACAAAAGTTTCATGTTCTATGTAGTTTAGTGCAATGCAATAACTATTGTAAGGGCTTCTTAAAGGATTTATCTTATCATATCGCTCAACTAACTTCTGTGTGCCTTTCCCCCGCCCAACATTGTTCCGCTTTGTGGTAGTGTCAGAGGGATGGTATTTGTGGTACTTAAGTTGCTGCATTGTTGTCTTCATAAGCCATTGGCCTCCTATGAAGAACAAGAAACAATAGTAAAAAAAATTATTATCTTAAATATTCTAGTTTGCAAGAGAGAGAAAGGTTCTGTGGCATTTCTTTAGGGTGTTGGAGTTGTTTTGTTTATGGAAGCATCAATCATGCAACTATATTGATGTCCCAGGATATTAAAATGTCAATAATGATTTGTTATGCAGTTTCAAAAATTCATTAATTTTGAGAATCTGCTACTGTCTGCTTGATTATCATTCATTTGCTTATGATCTCCTGATGTCAGGGAGCTGAGAAAATTGCTGAAGCCTTGTAGGAAAACCGCTCAGTAACAACCATAGATCTGGTGAAATATGATTACCAACTCCATTCTTATAAATCTCGAGGCCTTTATATCCCTATAATTGATTGCTGCCTATATTGACTCTCACAGGGAGGAAATAACATCCATACCAATGGGGTCAATGCTTTCGCCCAAGTTTTGAAAGACAATCCTGTTATCACTGTTGTGAGTGCCCTGGCTCTGTCTCTCTCTGGGTGGGTGGGCAGGTGGGTGTGTGTGTGTGTGTGTGGCATAATGATGGTTCTATTTTCTCACTCTCAGTTGGAGCTTGCTTATAATCCAATTGGACCAGATGGAGCAAAGGCTTTATCTGAAGTTCTTAAATTTCATGGGAAGACACAAATTCTTAAACTTGGTTGGTGTAAGGTAGCGAATGCTCTTTAGCATCTGCCCATTCAATTTGAAGCATTCTTGTATATGTAATATATGGTTTATTCTGCAGATAGGACCAAAGGGTGCAGAGTTTATTGCGGACACTTTGAAGTATAACACTACAATATCTACTTTAGACCTGCGGGCTAATGGACTTGGTGACAATGTTCGTCTGTGTGCATAAAATTGTAGCCATTATGCAAATTCAAGCCATTTAGGCCACAAATCTTCTAGTAGTCCTTATTCCTCTTTGTACCTAATTTGTCATGTCTTTTTTCAGGGTGCAGTTTGTCTGGCTCGTAGCTTGAATGTTGTTAATGAAGCTTTGACATTGCTTGATTTGGCTTTTAATGAAATAAGGGTATGCATATCTTCATTAAATTTTGGTTTGCATTTTCTGCATTTTCTGCACCCTGTCTAATTCAAGTACTGTATTCAGGATACAAGGGCATTTGCCATAGCCCAAGCATTCAAGGCCAACGAAGATGTGGCAGTGACATCTTTGAACCTTGCCAGCAATTTTATTACAAAACTCGGGCAGGTAGATTTACCCTTTGTCATGTTGCCTTCATTGTATGTCATCTGGCACAAATTTTACATAGAAGAAGATCTGTGTTGCGTAGAGTGCTCTTACTGATGCAAGAGACCATGTATATGAAATGAATGGAACAGAGATCAATATCTTATTTTAGGTGATTTCACTTGTACACAAGGTAATTTTTGTCAGCATATTTACCCAATTGGGTTCTTCTTCTTTTGGAAATTATTGTGAAGTGCATCTTAGTCCATACCTTGGTCCAAAATTTTCAAGTTCTAACATACTTTCGTCAACAGAGGGAACTATGGCAATTTTGATGTGTAAAAATACCATAGGTGGCTTCATCAACAGCAATATGTTAATCAAATAACAATTTTATCCATGGCCAGCTTTCCCTTTTAAATGTTCTTAATGTTAGAAGTGTACTTAATTCTCTTGGATATTGGGCATCATTTATGATTCAGAGAATTCATAGTACTTATCTTTGACTTCAATCTTTGCCCAGCAAGTTTGTCATGTTACTCATCTTCAATACCTCTGTTTTCCAGTAGTTGTGGTATTTCTTATGTTCTCCTAGTACCTTTTAATTTTATCTATCTGGTAATTACATCCAAAGGTTCATAGAATTCATGCATGTGCATTGACCTATTTGCATGAGACCACAGTCCATGGCTTATATTCTGGACAGAATTAATAGGTGAAGACTCAACACTGTCGTTGATAAAGACAATTTGTGTGCTTTCATGGAAACCTCAGGGCACAGCAGTAAAGAAGAGAAACTTGTTTTATTGATGTTTGGCATAATCTAACGAGCAATTATTGTCATTATTGCTTTGCACATATATTCATCCATCTTCTCACCCTAGGTTTTCTTCACCTTTCCCTCTAATGCATAATATTTATCCAATTCCAACCTTAATTGTGTAAATAATAGTGGGAATACTTTTGCTTGCCGTGTTCTTGACTAAGGTGGCAAATAAGAAAGTGGTTATACATGGAAAGATGTGTAAACAATTTTGTAGAATAAATGTTTGCAGTGATTAATGTAGATCACGGAGAATAACATTACCCATGATAATAAAGGACAAGACCATGATAATAACATTACCCTAATAACATAAAGGAGTGGTGTCTGAAAATTGTATCGATCTATTTTGATTTAAAAGGGCACGCTTCTTTGGTCTGTTTCCTTTGGCCTCTGCCCCTTTGTATTGGATGCACAAATTGGTACTTTTGAAATGCTTTGCGGACACTGTATTATTTACTACAAATGTTGGGACTTGAAACCTTAGCTTATTTGAGTTATCAATATCTTTTACAGGGCTATTCTTACTAAATGAGCTGAATTTGAATATCAAAGTCAAGTATTTTGAGCTTCACTTAGTTAGGCAACTTCAATTCAAACTTGGTTTGGCAAAAGCTTTTTTGATAGACTTCCATGGTAAATGTGTTGATTTTAGATGACAAGCCACTCCATTTGAATTTCAATCCGTAGATTGGTTCATTGAGCTCGAGTAACCTATTATGTGGTTACTTCATTATCCTCTTTGAATCAAAAAATTGAGAAAATTAAGTAATCTTGTTAAGGGGGTGTGGGTGGTCCATGGGGCAAGCTTAAGGTGAACTTTATATGTGTGTCCAAAAGTACTAGGGCATGATTGGAATGAGGATAAAGGTCTCTGGCACTATAGATTGCGACCAATTTTTGGATGTGGCTCCCAGTTGTAAAACTGGCAAAGTATAGCTGTTTGGGACCGAAAAAATTATATATAAAAAAAAAAAGGTCTTGGTTCCACCATTTAGGACATCCGACAATGGAGGGACAGAAGCTGTGTTGGTGAGAGACCTTAGAAAAATTGGTCATTTTCATAATCATGTAACAAAGGAGATTGATGTAGAGAAGATGGGACTTGGGATTCCAGTGCTGTGACTGAATGTTGGCAGAGAGAGAGTAATGAAACTTGAAGGCCCCCCCTATTCCTCTCGACATTTAATTAATTTTAAAAATTAAGTTAGGGTTTAGGGTAGGGGCAAGATTTTGTCGTCTAGTAAGTGTGCAGGTACGGAGTGCATCTTACAGAATCGCAGAGTTCCAGCTCACTACGCGGTTTTGTCGTCATCAACAGTCGGTGATATTTACTTGGTGAACTGTATATGTGATGCTTTTAATCGTCCAATGTCATCTCTCCCTCTCTCTCCCTCTCTCTGGCGCATTATTCCATTGCCAACTGCGCTCAAGCTGTCTCCTCTTTCTGAACCCTTGGTTATTTTACTACCTTTTTTTTTTTCTTTCGGATTAAATATGTAATAAATGCTTCTCAAGCTAGCAACAGCTGTCTTTCATTTTTAGGGTGGGGTTCATCGCAATTGGTCTGGTCACCCATGTAGGGGCTGGATCAAAGGGCCATGTAATGGTGGGTCCTTTGCGGATAATAGTTGCCCATGCAACCAGTTGCCCGCCCTCATTTTTACCTTTGAAATATTTTTATGTTTCTGACCGGACAAACCTTGAAAAAAGGGTTTTATCTCTCTCTCTCTCTCTCTCTCTCTCTCTCGGGTTTAACATGCCGTCATTGAATTATATTTCACTTTCGAATGCAACTTAAATGTTGACGTCCCTTCATTTTCACTGGCCCTTTTTCCAGTTATTTGTGATTGTGACCCTACAATTCCTCAAGTGTTGTCTGCCATTGTTTCTTTTTGTTGGCTATTCCAGTCTTTGGAATGGATTAAAAGTGTTTCATATGGTGATTTTAGTCTCACCATCTTTTATTAATAAAAAATTTTTAATATGTATTAATAACATAATATACGCATAATATATAGTTTTTAGAAATTAACTATTGAATCTTGCATTAAAAAAATTTATCTTTTTTGGGTTTTTCCATAATTTGGATCCATATTAGTCTAATTATCACTTCATAGTATTTAATCCTTTGTTATTTTCTATGTTTTTGGGAAGTGTGCGGTGAGAAAAGATCAAAGAAACAATACAAATATTGTCCACAAGCAACTACACATCGACACCAATGGCAGAGGCTCGTGCACAGATCCTCCCCTTCGTGCCCCTTCATTGACCCACTTCACCTTTTCTGGACTCTTCAAGACCATAACCTAGCAATTTTCTCAAAACAGTACACTATCAGCCCTCCAGCTACAGCTCAATACTACAATATTACGTCGCAATTGTAAGCAATTTCCTTGGAAGAAGTGTATGTGGCTTGGTATCTTTATTTGAAAATGCAACTTCATTCCCTCCCATTGTGAACGTGCCATTAAAAAAAAATTACCATTTATTAATGTTGAAATGTAGATTTTCTAAAAATTATTTTTAAAAAAGTCACAAAAATCTATTATTGATTCTAAAGAAATCTATATCTGTAGTGTTTATGTAATAAAGCAAGAGAATTTAGGCGTTTTACCATTTTTCTCGCATTATGGGCATAAGATATCTGTTGAGAGGTCAAGACATGTGACCCACATAAATGACTAGTACAAAACATGAGACTGTGGCTCAACATCATCCCAAATTTGAATACATAACCCGAAAATTTTTTTTCTATATAAATCGATATTTAAAGTTATATTTCAATTAATTCGATCTGAACGACTGATATCAGATCCTTTTAGAAAAAAATTATCCCAATATAATTTTTTTTTTATTTTTAAGATTCGAACTCAAATTTTAATTAACGGATCTAACATTTTTTTATTAATTCAACTGTCTATTAATTACAACTTGAATATTCTATTAAGGAAATTTTTTCCTGTTACTAAAATATGATTATAATTCTGTTTTTATGAGATTTAAATATATAATGAATGTCTGTAGTATGTTAAATCATATATTAATCTAAAAGGTTTCAATAAAATTTGTCATTCATGCTAGCAAAAAAGTTCATAAGAAATGCAATAAATAACTTGGAAGGAAAAAGAGCCCTCCATGTTGTCTTGCAACTCGAGGAATGTGCACCTTAGTTACATAAGATATTGAGGCGAATGGACCCACAAAAAAACCAAGGGTGGTTTGGTAATTGTAGATCATACCCCCCCACCCAAAAAAAAAGGCTATAAAATGCAAAGCTCTCAGTTCTAGACTTCAGTCTCGAACCTCCTCTAAGCGTCATAGCCACACTAAACTAATTTCTCAGCTGCTATGGGGTCGCGTCTGCTTCTGCTCGCTGCTTTGATCTTCTGCGCTGCTCTTGTATTACATTCAACATTGCTTATATATTATTACTTGTTTTAATCTCTCTCTCTCTCTCTCTCTCTCTCCCTATGTAAGTTTGAAACTGTGGCTTATGTATGCAGGTCTCCTCAGATGATAAGATTGACGACCACTTGGAGTTTCGGGTCCCGTTCTATCTCTATCTCTCTCTGTCTCTAAAATGAAAATCATGTGGTATCGTTATACGATTTACGAACAAATTGTATTCCTGCAGGTTGTGAAAGGAGCCAACAGAAGGCTTATGCAGTACTTGGGTAGGAACCTCATGCTACGTGGTTTATTGTCAATTTAGTTTTGTACATTTGCTTTGTTTGTTTTTTTTTTTTGTGGTACAATTGTTTTTTTTTTTTTTTGTTGTTTTGTTGTTTTGGGTGTTTTCTGTATTATGGGCCTGGTATGTGGGAGGCCCATCAAAAGAAATGTTTGGGCCTAATAATCTTTTTTTATGGTGTGGTTGCGTGCAGACTGTGGAGGATTGTGCAAGAATAGGTGCAGTTTACACTCGAGGCCCAACTTGTGCACACGAGCATGTGGCACTTGCTGCGTCAGATGCAAGTGTGTTCCCCCGGGGACCTCAGGCAACAGAGAAGTGTGTGGAAGCTGTTACACTGATATGACTACCCACGGCAATAGGACCAAGTGCCCTTAATATGGTTCCACTTTTGTCTAGTCCACTCGAGGTCCATCTTTCATGGGCCTACTTTTGTCATATGTATCAACTCTCTCTCTCTCTCTCTACAAAGTGTCCTTGGTAGGTTAAGTGGTACGTAGTCAAAAGTATATATTTTGTTACTGCTTGTGGATGTGATGCCCTTGCTTGATGTGGAGGTACTCGACAGAAATGGCTTTTTCTTAAGCTTTGCAGTTACGTCTGCTACTCTCTCTCTCTCTCTCTCTCTCTCCAAATCTTACTATGAACCGATCCAAGTCCTCAATTATGCTAAACTAGAGTGTAACATTGAAGCAATGAGAAATGCATGTCTCTTACGTATAAACAACATGTTCCTTTTTTCTTTAATCTTTTTTGGCAAAAGTAACAATCTCAACCATTATCATTAATATATAATATAAACCTAAACATATGTCGAATTGACTTGCATTAAAAAAAGATGCTTGATTGTAGCAGTAGAATGTTATGAGAAAATGACATTTGCTTTGATGTTTGGTGAGTAAATGTGTAATAAGGCGAAGAAAAAAAGACGAAAATGGCAGGGTCTGCGACTTGAAAATGACGCTAAAATGAAGGCAAGCTGCGGACGTAACTTGATGCTCTGTCTTAAGCAAATGGGATTCCAAAGGAAATCCTATAAATATCAACCATAGTGTTGTGCAAGTCTCATCTCTAGTCAATGATTTCAACTCTGGAACTTAACTTTTGGGGAGTAGTGTGAGAAACAAAATCATGGTTGAATCCCAAATGTTGATGGTTCTCTTTCTGAGATCTCTTCTCTATTATCCCCTTTTCATTGTCTTCAAATTTCTGCATAAGGCATGGTGGGCTCCAATTTGGATGCAGAGGTTCATGGGGTCACAAGGAATCAAGGGCCCTTCTTACAAGTTCCTGCATGGGAACACCAAAGAGATTCTCAGTCTGAGACAGGAATCAGGAAGCAAACCCATGGGTTTATCCCATAACACCTTCCCTAGACTTCAGCCTCATTTTCACTTATGGACCAAATTATATGGTAAGAAGGTTTTTACTTCATTTTTTAAGAGCCCTTTTGTTTTGAAATTTTGCTCTTCTTTCTTATTTTGGATTTTATACCATCATGGCGGTTATTAGAAGAATTTTCAACCACCATTAATCATTCTATCATCTCTGACTATTGGATGCCACCATTCATTCTACCATCTCTAACGCAGGAAATGGATCATCCAATGGCCACTGACCTCTTAGTCCACGAGATGGTAGAAAATCCGCTCCCAATTCTTGGATTGTTTAGATTATCCTTTCTAACTCTTTTACCCCTATCTTAAAAAAATATTAGGAGGGAACTTCCTTTTCTGGGATGGAACTCGAGCTAAGTTGTTCACTACTGACTTGGACCTGATCAAGGACGTACTGTACAACAAAAATGGAGCTTATACTAAAGCAAATAATGAAGGATTTCTTGAAAAGCTGTTAGGAGAAGGACTTGTGATGGCTGAAGGGGACAACTGGGTGAAGCTCCGAAAATTGTCAAACCGTGCATTTCATGGGGAAAGCTTGAAGGTAAGTCAGCTGTTGCTTTGCTAGCTAGTTTGAGATTTTCTAGATGACAAACTTAGTAAGCTGAAGAATAATTTGCAAACAGAATATGGTGCCCGCAATGATTGCGAGTGTGGAGACAATGCTTGAGAAGTGGAAAGAATATGAATATGAAGGCAAAGAAGTAGAGGTGTTTGAAGAATTTAGAGTCTTAACATCAGAGGTAATTTCGAGGACAGCTTTTGGAAGCAGCTATTTGGAAGGGAAACACATCTTTGACATGTTGATGGAGTGGGGCCATATACTGGACAGGAATTTCTATAAGATCAGGTTTCCTGGAATTAGGTATGTTTAATCAAGTCTCAGATAAGAATTCCTAGCTAAAGTAAAGGCTTTGCTGCAGGATTATGAGGTCATTGTTCTAATTTTTTTGACATTTGTTTCAGTAAAATTATAAGAACTAGCGATGATATTAAAGCAGAGAAACTTCAAAAAGGAATGTGGGACTCAGTATTTGAGCTAGTGAAGAAGAGAGAAAAGAAGGTGGCCAAGGGAGAAATGAATGATTTTGGGAGCGATTTTCTTGGATTCCTGGTAAAGGCCAATCATGAGGAGAGTGATGGGAATAAAGTTACTGCTCAAGAACTGGTTGATGAATGCAAGACATTTTATGGCGCCGGACATGAGACAACTAGAAACCTGCTTACCTGGACTGTTCTTCTTCTAGCTATCCATGATGATTGGCAAGCAAAAGCAAGGAAGGAGGTTTTGGAAATCTTGGGTCAACAAGTTCCAAACTCAGATGGCATTGCAAGATTGAAGACTGTAAGAAGACTATATGCCTTAAAAACGTAATCCTAAAAAATTCACAAAATGGTCGTATATTTATTCTTCTTTTTGTCTGCAGATGACCATGATCATTAATGAATCTCTGAGGCTATACCCTCCGGCGAATTTGGTTGCAAGGAAAGTCGGAAGGAAAGTTCAAGTGGGGAATCTCGTTCTTCCAACTGACATTGAGTTGTGCATTCCGATTCTAGCACTTCATCATGACCCTAATATATGGGGACAAGATGTGGATCTTTTCAATCCGGTGAGATTTTCAGAAGGGGTTGCCAAAGCCTCAAACAACAATACAACTGCATTTCTGCCATTTGGCTTGGGTCCTCGAACCTGTGTGGGGCTAAATTTTGCAACCACCGAAGCCAAGATCACTCTTTCTATGATTCTGCAGCGCTACTCTTTTACTCTTTCCCCTGCCTATGTCCACTCACCGACTGAGTTAGTCACGACTAGACCTAAGCATGGGGTTCAGGTATTTCTCCACAGATTGTAAATTGCAGACCTGGATTAATTGTTGGAAGAGACTTGGGCAAGAGTGTGTGCTGAAGAAATCTCCAAGAGAGAATTGACTTGTTTGTCAGACTGAATAATACACAGCACATGTAAAAGAAGCCGATTTAATATATCATTACTAATAAATGAAGTCTTATGAAAATTGCGATCCTCTGCAAGCATAATGGAGCATATCCGTAATCTATATCTATGTCTATAATCTAATCCTGTTTCTTATTCCATTTCTCCTATGTGCGGCTCAAAGGGATGTGTATGACCGCCAGATTTTTACTTCAAATCATTGACCATTTGGATTGGAGGAAAGGGCATTTATTCTATCCAACAGAGTACCCACATTCACACCAATGTATGTTTGGAACGATTGTCTTAGTAGATAATTAAACAAAAAACGCTAAAGAAATCAAGAAAAACATGAAATTTTAGGTTAAAACAAGTTCATTAGGTTTTCCAAATGTAAGAGAATCAAATGCATCATTTTAAACCTTGCCCTTAACCCTCTAAGCAGAATATGAAGCGAAATCAGATTTTTACATTCATTCCATGCTAATAAATACCGACATTGGAACTGTAAAAGTCTCACGAATGACTGCACTCTCAAACTAATGGATCAATTATGGGAGAATTCCAAAACCAATGGGTATAAAAGCCTATTTTCTGAGTTATATTTAACATATTTTTCAATTTTCTTCATTAGAAAGTATATTTTCTAAATTTTTTATTTTTTTTTAAGATAGAAAATATGAAAAATATTTAAAAAATTAGAGATGAAAATTAGATTCCACGACTAAACTAAGCTTGACCTACAATTCTCTGTTGTGGATCTCTTTTCATTTCCCTGCCCTTCGTCATCCTAATTTTTCCCGCACAAAAGACGGAGGGCACCAATTCACCTCACCTGCAGAATTTATCGGGGAATCAAAGACCCTTCACCCCGGACACCAAAGCACTTCCCATGAGAAAGGAACCACATGCAAACCAATGATCGACTTCAATCTCATATTAGAAGTTTTTAACCCCCCCCCTAAATGTTGATACCCCTTTGCCTTCATTTCATTGGCCCTTTTTCCAGTTATTTGTGATTCCGGAAGTGTTTCTTTTTGGCTAGATCTGAGTAGGGTGTCAACAGTTGGGTTCCTTTTCGTGACCAAATCGAACCAAATCAAAGGGAAGAGAGAAAGATCTGGATTCCTGAGGTTCACGGCTGGCGTTAGTGTTTGCTTTTCGAGTTCTTTGCGTTTTCTTCCCTTCCGATCCGTTTTTAGAGTGCGCTTTGTTTTTCTTTTTTCTGGTGTGGTTCGATTTCGCTTTCAAAGGGAAGAGAGAGAAAGAGAGAGATGCGTTTTTTGTATGCAGGGAGAGAGAGAGAGAGGGCCAAGGGGGTTTGTTCTGGAGGGGATATTTAATTAATACGAGAGAGAGAGAGAGAGAGAGAGGCAGCGAGGGGTGGGGAAATGGAAAGTGAACAAAAATGAGAGAAGAGAGTAGGAGGGGGAGAAGAAAGAAATAAAGTGTGCATGAGATGTAAGATACCCTTCTCTGCTTCTTCAAACAGCTCTTCATCCTGCAGAGTGCCGATTTCATCCTTCCTTCTTCGTCTGTCGTCGCCATGATGACCGGTGGGGGTGGTGGTTGGATTGTCCGGTCTAACGCTCCCCGATGTACATATATTTTCTAGTTTTGGAAAATATAATTTTATTTGATTCAGAACTGTCTTTTAATTAAATCGAAATTGAATCAAAAAAGATTTGATTTGATTCGTTTTAAACCGATTTTATTTTTAAAAAAAAAACAATTTCGGTTAGATTCGCTTTGGATTGTCGGTTTAATCCGTAGGTATAATACATTTAAAGTAACTATTTTGCTACCTTTGGAATGGGTTAAAAGTGTTTCATATGGTGATTTTAGTCACACTATCTCTTATTAATAAAAAAATTTTAATATGTATTAATAACATAATATACGCATAATAAATATCTTTTTGATACAGTTTTTAGAATTTAACCCTTGAATCTTGCTTTAGAAAAAAAAAAAATCTTTTTGGGTTTGTCTATAATTTGCATCCATATTAATCTAATTATTACTTCACAGTATTTAATCTTTTGTTATTTTCTATGTTTTTTGGAATTGTGCAGTGATATGGATGAGGACGGAGCAAAGAAACAATGCAAATATTGTCCACAAGCAACTCCATATCGACACCAATGGCGGAGACTCGTGCGTGCACAAATTTGTCACTGACCTGGAAAGGTGTTGACTTATAGGGAAGAGGCAAGTTGACGGTTGAAGACTTTCTGATTGAATGACGAGGTTCCTTCTGTATTTGGAATTGAAGGCTATTATTTATTGCACTAAAACTAGGTTTGGAGATGGAATGAGAAAGAAAAAAACAGATACCATAAAAAAAATAGAGTATCAATGATGAAAAATTATCGACGGAAATAAATCCGTTATGAATAGTGATAGATTAATGATGGACGAGTTATTGATAAATTAACGATAGATTAACGATAAAAATTAGTTACAAAAATATTTCAGTCGCTAATTTATTGATGTAGTAGTCTAGGGTAAAAAAAACAAAAAAAATTTAGTAAAATTGTCAGCGACGGATTTTATAGATTTTTTTAACGAAAATCCATCGTTGATAGTAGACCATGTAAAAAATAAACATTAAAAAAAAGAAAATTATGAACGATGGATTAACAACGGATTTTTTAACGACGGAAAAAATCCGTCACTAATCTAACGTTGATAGTGGTTCAAGGTAAAAAAATTTAAAAAAGGAAAAACTATTAGTGATGGATTTTTTAGCGATGAAAAATTTTCGTCGCTAATAATGTTCAAAGGTAAAAAAAATAAAAAAAGAATTATCAGCGACGACAAATTTCTGTCGCTAATCCGCTGCTAATAGTATTCAAAGGTAAAATAAATTAAAAAAAAAGAACTATTAGTAACAGAAATTTTTCATCGCTATTCCGTAGCTGATAGTTCCTTTTTTATTTTATTTTATTTTTTTATTTTTTCTTTTATGTTATTATTTTATAATTCTTTTCTTTATTTTTTTATTTTATTATGTGAGAGAGATAAATTTTATAAAAAAAAATGAGCGTTAGATAATAATAATAATAAAATAAATACTTCACAAAAGGTATTATGGTCCGGTGATTGTAACACTCAAACAATCCCATCTATGCTCGGTTTCGATTCCGGGTGAAGGCAACTTTCGTAAAAAAAAATGGCAATAGGTAGAGCGCATGCAGGGGCAGGGGTAGGGGCATAAGCTGGCGTGTGCGCAAGTGTCCATGCATGCATAGTCGAGACTTAATTATATAATGAATGTCTGTATTATGCATCATAAATTAATCTAAAGGGTTCAATAAAATTCGTCATTTATGGCCGTAAAAAATTTCATAAGAATTGTAATAAATACTTGGGAAGAGAAAGAAAAACGTTCCATGCTGTCTTGCTACTCGAGGAATGTGCACCTTAGTTCCATAAGATCTTGAAGCGAATGGACTCACAAAAAAACCCAGGGTGGTTTGGTGATTGTAGATCATACCACCCAAAGTGGCTATAAAATGTGAGTCTCTCTCTTCAAGACTTCACAGCCTCGAACCTCGTCCAAGTGTCATCGCCACACTACACTAGTTTCCAAGCTGCTATGGGGTCGCGTCTGCTTCTTCTCCTCACTGTTTTGGTCTTCGGTGCTGCTATTGTATTATATTTGTAAGTTTATGGTGCCCAAGTGGACATAATGACCGGGGGGTAGTTATCTGTTTTTTTAAAAGGTAATAACCACCTGTTACTTTTTCTTGATGTCACTACCTCTCCGAAGATTCTCTCTGTGGGTATGTTGCAAAACATAACAATGGAAGAACAGAAAAAACACAGGGCTCTCCCTCTTCACGTGATGATAAAAACAATGGTGAACGGTGAGTGTGTGTGCATGCCTTTGAGTGAAGGTATTCCATTTCAAAGTACTTTGCCACGGAAAAAGATAAAAAATCACCGGAGAAAACAATTGAGGGTTTAATAAATTTTGAAAAAATTCTTCCTGTCATTTGGGTCATCGGATTTGGGTTGAGGTATCGTGGAATAGTGATGATGGTTTGATTCTATAATCATCGTTCTGACCGAGTGATCTGTACGTGAGAGTTTATGATTTCGGTTAACTTTTTATGATCTATTCATTGAGGTATTTATACCGAAATTTCAAACTTTTAATTTATATGTTTCCATATGCAAAAATAGTCTAATAAATCCTTCAATATTCAACATTACTTTTTTCTATTATTACTTGTTTTAATCTCTCTCTCCCCCTCCATATGTAAGTTTGAAACTGTGGCTTCTGTATGCAGGTCTCCTCAGATGTAGAGTTTCAGGTCCCATTCTAACACTCTCTCACTCCCTCTACAATGAAAAACATGTGGTGCTACTAAATGTTTTATGAACAAATTGCATTCTTGTACGTTATGAAAGGAGCCAACAGAAGGCTTTTGCAGTATTTGGTTAGGAACCCCATGCTTTACGGTATATTGTCATTTTTGTTTTGTACATTTGCTTTTGTTGTTTTGGGTGTTTTCTGTATTATTGGACTGGTATCAAACTCCATTGCGTTTAGTGGTCGGATATTCTATCCCTTTAAGTAGAGATCTCGAATTCGAGCAGGAATGACGAAAAAAGATTTGGGAGAACTAATCCCTAAAATGGACCAAACAGTGGTCGAATCAGATTAATCGAGTAAAATCCAGATACCGACGGTGAAAATTAAAAAAAAAAAAAAAAAAGGGAGGACGGGTTGTGGGCTAGGCCCATCAAAAGAAATGTTTTGGGCCTAAGAATCATTTTTTGAGGTGTGGCTGCGTGCAGACTGTGGAGGACTGAGCAAGAATACGTTAGCCTTTGGGCTAAGATCAAGTGCAAGAATATTTGCAGTTTCCACTCGAGGCCCAACTTGTGCTCAAGAGCATGGGGCACGTGCTGCGCCAGGTGCAAGTATCTGCCTCCGGGAACTTCAGGCAACGGAGGATTGTTCAAGTCTACGTCTTAATCAAGTGTGTGCAAATGAAGGCAAACTTGATGCTCCATGTCTTAAGCAAATGGGATTCCAGAGGAAATCCAATAAATATCAACCATAGAGTTGTTCAAGTCTCATCTGTTGAGTCCTCAAGGGGACAGCGTAATAGTACAAATCCCCTCTCCTATCCCGATGATTACAAATTTAAATATTTGTACAAAAAAAAAAGTCTCATATTGACGTGAAACATATTTTAAAAATTATTGAGTTACACAAAATCGATCCTAAAAAGGAAAAGGGTCTCGTTAACTTAGTCTTAGTTAGTTTTTTAATTTTTTTAGTTTCCAAAATTTTCTAATTTCTTAATTTTTCTAATTTTCAAATTTCTTTAGTTTCCTAATTTGTTATAGTTTACTAATTTTTAAGGTTTGTATTAACCTTATAAATCCTTGTAGTATTTCTTCATTTTGAACATACTTGATTAATAATATTTATGTTAAAATAATAATTTTTTTGAGAGTTCTAGAATAATAATTCTCTTTAGTTTCCTAATTTGTTCTAGTTTACTAATTTTTAGGGTTTGTATTAACCTTATAAATCCTGGTAGTATTTCTTCATTTTGTACATACTTGATTAATAATATTTATTTTAAAATAATATTTTTTTTGAGAGTTCTAGAATAATAATTTTCTTTAGTTTCCTAATTTTTTCTAGTTTACTAATTTTTAGTTTTATAATTCTTCTAGTTTCTTTCTTTAGTCTCTTAATTTTTTTTTTTTGTTTCCAAATTTGTTTAGTTTTCTAATTTTTTTAGTTTACTAAATTTTAGGATTTGTATTGACTCGATAAATACTTGTAGTATTTTTTCTATTTGAACTTACTTCATTAATAATATTTCTTTTAAAATAATAATTTTCTTTGAGAGTTCCGGGGTTTTGTCACTTTGCAAACATTTTTGTCTTCTATCTTTCCCGTGTTATCTCTGGTGAATGATTTCAACTCTAGAACTTCTGGGGAGTAGTGTGAGAAACAAAATCATGGTTGAATTCCAAATGTTGATCGTTCTCTTTCTGAGCTCTCTGCTCTTGTGCCTCCTTTTCATTGTCTTCAAATTCCTGCATAAGGCATGGTGGGCTCCAATCTGGATGCTGAGGTTCATGGGGTCACAAGGAATCAAGGGCCCTTCTTACAAGTTCCTGCATGGGAACACCAAAGAGATCCTCAGCCTGAGACAGGAATCAGGAAGCATACCCATGGGTTTATCCCATAACATCTTCCCTAGGCTTCAGCCTTATTTTCACTTATGGACCAAATTATATGGTAAGAATGTTTTTACTTCATTTTTTCAAAGAGCCCTTTCGTTTTGAAATTTTGATGTTCTTTCTTATTTAGGATTTTATACCATCATGGTGATCGTTGGAAGAATTTTCAACCACCATTGATAATTCTATCATCTCTAACCGAGGAAATGATGACCATTGGATGCCACGATTCATTCTACCATCTCTAACTCAGGAAATGGTTTATCCAATGGCCACCGACCTCTTAGTAATCGGGATGGTAGAAAATCCACTCCCTATTCTTGGAATGTTTAGACGATCCTTTCTAACTTATTCATCCCTACTTTAAAAAAATAAAAATTAAAAAAAAAATATTAGGAGGGAACTTCCTTTTCTGGAATGGAACTCAAGCTCAGTTATTCACTACTGACATGGAGCTGATTAAGGACATACTGAACAACAAAAATAGCGCTTATACTAAAACAAAGAGCGAAGGATTTTTAAAAAGGCTACTAGGAGAAGGACTCGCGACGGCTGAAGGAAACAAGTGGGCGAAACTCCGAAAATTGTCAAACCATGTATTTCATGGGGAGAGCCTGAAAGTAAGTCAGTCAGCTGTTGTTTTGTTAGCTAGTTTGAGATTTTCTAAATGACAAACTTAGTAAGCTGAAGAATTATTGCAAACAGAATATGGTGCCGGCAATGATCGCAAGTGTGGAGACGATGCTTGAGAAGTGGAAAGAATATGAATATGAAGGCAAAGAAGTAGAGGTGTCCGAAGAATTTAGAGTCTTAACATCAGAAGTAATTTCGAGGACAGCTTTTGGAAGCAGCTATTTGGAAGGAAAACGCTTCTTTGACATGTTGACGGAGTTGATCCATATAGCGGACAGGAATGCATACAAGATCAGGTTTCCTGGAATTAGGTAAGTTTCGTCAAGTCTCAGTTAAAAATTCCTAGCTGAAGTAAAGGCTTTGTCGCAGGATTATGAGGTAATTATTCTCATTTTTTTGACATTTGTTACAGTAAAATTATGAGAACTAGTGATGATATTGAAGCGGAGAAACTTGAAAATGGAATGAGGGACTCAGTATTAGAGCTAGTGAAGAAGAGAGAAGAGAAGGTGGCCAAGGGAGAAGCCAATGATTTTGGGGGTGATTTTCTTGGATTCCTAGTAAAGGCCAATCATGAGGAGAGTGGTGGGAAGGAAATGATTTCTGCTGAAGAACTGTTTGATGAATGCAAGACATTCTATCTCGCCGGACACGAGACAACTAGAAACCTGCTTGCGTGGACTGTTCTTCTTCTAGCCATCCATGATGATTGGCAAGCGAAAGCAAGGAAGGAGGTTTTGGAGATCTTTGGTCAACACGTTCCAAACACAGATGGCATTGCAAGATTGAAGACTGTAAGAAGACTATATGCCTCAAAAACATAATCCTAAAAATATTTAACCAAATTGTGGTGTGTTTATTTTCTTTTTGTCTGCAGATGACCATGATCATTAATGAATCTCTAAGACTATACCCTCCAGTTGGTTTCGTTACAAGGAAAGTCGGAAGGAAAGTTCAAGTGGGGAAGCTCGTTCTTCCAACAGACATTGAGTTGTCCATTCCGATTCTAGCACTTCATCATGACCCTAATTTATGGGGACCAGATGTGGATCTTTTCAACCCGGAGAGATTTTCAGAAGGGGTTGCCAAAGCCACAAAAAACAATATAACTGCATTTCTACCCTTTGGCTCGGGTCCTCGAACCTGTGTGGGGCTAAATTTTGCAAGCATAGAAGCCAAGATCACTCTTTCTATGATTCTGCAGCGCTACTCTTTTACTCTTTCCCCTGCCTACATCCACTCACCGACGACATTAGTCACTACTACACCTGAGCATGGGGTTCAGGTATTTCTCCACAAATTGTAAATAGCAGACCAAGATTAATGGTTGCTAGAGACTTGGCAAGAGTGTGTGCCGAAGAAATCTCCATGAAAGAATAGATAGAATAATACACAGTACCTGTTAAAGAAGCTGATTTAATAAATCATTATTAATAAATACTAATAAATGAAGTCTTATGAAAAAGGGGATTCTTTGCCAAGCATAATGGAGCATATCCGTAATCTATATCTATATCGATAATCTATAATATATATAGGAATGGCCTAAAATGTCAGATAGAATTCCCATTTCGGCTCTGTTAAACAGGTAAAATGGGGCTTTTTCTAATCCTGTTTTCTTATTCCATTTCTCCTCCGTGCCCCTGAAAGGGATGTGTATGATGGTCTGATTTTTACTCCGAATCATTGGCCATTTGGATTGGAAGAAAGGCATTTATTTTAATCCAACAGTGTACCCACATTCACACGAATGTATGTTTGGAACGAATATCTTAGTTGATAATTAAACAAAAAACACTAAGGAAATCAAGAAAAACATGAAATTTTAGGTTAAAAAAAGTTCATTAGTTTTTCCAAATGTAAGAGGAACAAATGCATCATTTTAAACCTTGCTCATAAACCTTTTAGCAGAATATGAAGCGAAACCATATTTTAACTTCATTCCATACCAATAAATTACCAACATTGGAATTGTAAAAGTCTCATGAACGACTGCTCTCTCAAACTAATGGGTCAATTATGGTTGAATTTCAAAACCCTACAATTCTCTGTTGTGGTCTCTTTTCATTTACCTGCTCTTCGTCATCCTAAAATTTACTGCACAAGACACGAAGGGCACCAATTCACCTCACCTGCAGAAATTTATCGAGGAATCAAAGACCATTCACTCCAGACACCAAAGAACTTCTCTTGAGAAAGGAATCCAGAAGTAAATCAATGATCGACTTAAATCCCATATCAGAAGTTTTTTAACCAAACCCCCCCAAAAAAAAAATCTTTACGCATATACTTACAATAAGTATGAATTTGGGCCCGGTAATTACATTAAAATGCGCATAAATTGCCCATGCAGCCATGCGCCCGTAAATTTTTTTTTTTTCATTTATGCTCGTAAAAAATTTCATAAGAATTGCAGTAGATACTTGGGAAGAGAAAGAAAAACCCTCCATGTTGTCTTGCTACTCGAGGAATGTAAACATTAGTTCCATAAGATCTTGAAGCGAATGGACCCACAAAAAACACAGGTGGTTTTGTAATTGTAGATCATACCCCCCAACATGGTTATAAAATGCAAATCTCTCACTTCAAGACTTCACAGCCTCGAACCTCGTTTAAGTGTCATCGCCACACTACACTAGTTTCCAAGCTGCAATGGGGTCACGTCTGCTTCTTCTGCTCACTGTTTTGGTCTTCAGTACTGCTTTTCTATTATTTTCAACATTGCTCTTTTCCATTATTACTTATTTTAATCTCTCTCCGTCTCTCTCTCCCCCCGTTTATGTAAGTTTGAAACTGTGGCTTATGTATGCAGGTCTTCTCAGATGTCAAGTTGACGACCGTGAGGACTTTTAGGTCTCATTCTTTTTTTTTTTTTTTGTTATATCAAGATTTGATCTCAGGATTATCGGGTTAGAAAACGAGCTTATGATCATAAGCTATCCTCTTAGGAACTTTAGGTCCCATTCTAACTCTCTCTCATCTCAAAAATGAAAATCATGTTGCGTGGCTAAACGATTTATGAACAAATTGTATTCCTGTAGGTTGTGAAAGGAGCCAACAGAAGGCTTATGCAGTATTTGGGTGGGAACCCCATGTTTTACGGCTTATTGTCATTTTTGTTTTGTACGTTTGATTTTGTTATTTTGGGTGTTTTCTGTATTATGGGTCTGGTATGTGGGCGAGGCCCATCAAAAGAGACGTTTTGGGCCTAATACTCTTTTTTTTTTTTTTTTTTTTTTTTTTTTTTGTGGTGGGGTTGCGAGTAGACTGAGGACGACCGTGCAAGAATAGGTGCAGTTTGCACTAGAGCCTCAGTTAAAAGTTCCTAGCTAAATCAAAGGCTTTGTTGCAGGATTATGAGGCACTTGTTCTCATTTTTTCGACATTTGTTTCAGTAAAATTATAAGAACTAGCGACGATATTAGAGCAGAGAAACTCGAAAAGGGAATGTGGGAATCGGTATTAGTGCTAGTGAAGAAGAGAGAAGAGAAGGTGGCCAAGGGAGAAATGAATGATTTTGGGAGTGATTTTCTGGGATTCCTAATAAAGGCCTATCATGAGGAGAGTGGTGGGAATAAAGTGATTTCTGCCCAAGAACTGGTTGATGAATGCAAGACATTCTATGGCGCCGGACATGAGACAACTACAAACCTGCTTGCCTGGACTGTTCTTCTAGTTATCCATGATGATTGGCAAGCGAAAGCAAGGGAGGAGGTTTTGGAGATCTTTGGTCAAGAAGTTCCAAACTCCGATGGCGTTGCAAGGTTGAAGACCGTAAGAAGACTATCCCTGAAAAACATAATCCTAAAAAAAATTAACCAAATTGTCGTATTTATTCTTCCTTTTGTCTGAAGATGACCATGATCATTAATGAATCTCTAAGACTATACCCTCCAGCGAATTCCGTTGCAAGGAAAGTCAGAAGGAAAGTTCAAGTGGCGAATCTCGTTCTTCCAACTGACATTGAGTTGTGCATTCCGATTCTAGCACTTCATCATGACCCAAATATATGGGGACCAGATGTGGATCTTTTCAACCCGGAGAGACTTTCAGAAGGGGTTGCCAAAGCCACAAACAACAATACAACTGCATTTCTACCCTTTGGCTTGGGTCCTCGAACCTCTGTGGGGCTAAATTTTGCAACCACCGAAGCCAAGATCACTCTTTTTATGATTCTGCAGCGCTACTCTTTTACTCTTTCCCCTACTTCCGTCCACTCACCGACTGTGGTACTCACGACTAGACCTAAGCATGGGGTGCAGGTATTTCTTCACAGATTGTAAATTGCAGACCAAGATTAATTGTTGGAAGAGACTTGGGCAATGGTGTGTGCTGAAGAAATCTCCAAGAGAGAACTGACTTGTAGTCAGACTGAATAATACATAGTACATGTAAAAGAAGCCTATTTAATATATCATTACTATTTACTAATGAAAATGGCGATCCTCTGCCGAGCATAATGAAGCATATCTGTAATCTATATCTATCTCTATAATCTACAATGTATATACATACATATACATACATACATACATACTGGTTAAGAGTCGAGGAATGGCATAAAATGTCTGCAAGAATTCCCATTTCGGGTCTGTTAAACAGGTAAAAAAGGGCTTTATCTAATCCTATTTTCTTATTCCATTTCTCCTCTGTGCGCCTCAAAAGGATGCATATGACGGCCTGATTTCTACTCCAAATCATTGACCATTTGGACTGGAAGAAAGGGCATTTCTTTTAATCCAACAGTGTACCCACATTCACACCAATGTATGTTTGGAGCAATTACTCTAGTAGATAATTAAACCAAAAACACTAAAGAAATCGAGAAAAGCATGAAATTTTAGGTTGAAACAAGCTCATTAGATTTTCCAGATGTAAGAGAAACAAATGCATCATTTTAAACCTTGCCCTTAACCCTTTTAGCAGAATATGAAACGAAATCAGATTTTAACATTCATTCCATGCAAATAAATACCGACATTGGAATTGTAAAAGTCTCACGAATGACTGCACTTACAAACTAATGGATCAACAAAATCCTAAAATTCTCTGTTGTAAGTCTCTTTTCATTTACCTGCTCTTCGTCATCCTAAAATTTCCTGCACAAAACACGGAGGTTCACTCCAGACAGCAAAGAACTTCTCATGAGAAAGGAACCCAGAAGCAAACCAATGATCGACTTCAATCCCATATTAGAACCCCCCGCCCCCCGGGGAAAACAAAATCTTTACTTATATACTTAAAATATGTATGAATTAGGGCCCTGTAATTACATTAAAATGCGCATAAGTTGCCCATGCTGCCATGCGCCCGCCCTCATTTTTACCTATGAAAACCTTAAGAAAATGTTTTAACACAATGTCTGTCTGTCTGTCTCTCCTTCTCCCTAGGGTTTGGCATGCTGTCATTGAATTATATTTCACTTTCAAAAGCAACTAAAAAGTTGAAACCCCTTTCATTTTTATTGGCCCTTTATTTGTGATTCTGGAAGTGTTGTCTTCCGTTATTTCTTTTTGGCCAGGTCTGAGATATTTATCCCACTATTTTCCTGCCTCTGGAATGGGTGAAAAGTGTTTCATATGGCGATTTTAGCCTCACCATCTTTTATTAATAAAATTTTTTAATATGTATTAATATCATAATATACGCATAATAACCTACCTATTGCACTCATGAAACAAATGGAACTCCCTTAATACAGTTTCTAGAAATTAACACTTGAATCTTACATTAAAAAAATTTATCTTTTTGGGTTTATCTATGGAATGGGTTAAACGTGTTTCATATGGTGATTTTAGTCTCACTATCTTTTATTAATAAAAATTTTTTAATATGTATTAATAACATATTATACGCATAATAACCTACCTATTGCACTCACTAAACAAATGGATGAGGAAAGAGCAAAGAAACAATACATATACTGTCCACAAGCAAGTACATATCGTCACCAATGGCGGAGACTCGTGCACAAATTCTCCACTTCGTGCCCTATCAATTCTACAATTCTCCATTTCAACATTGACCCACTTCACCTTATCTAGACTTCTGACTATAAACTAGCAATTTTCTCAAAGCAGTGCACTATCATCCCTCAAGCTACAGCACAATATTACAATATTACATTAGAATTGTAAGCAATTTCCTTGGAAGAAGTGTTTTATGGCTCGGTATCTTTATATGAAAATGCAACTTCAGCAGTCGGCTTATTCCATATTCTGTGTAATAGAAGACTTAGTTCCTTCTCCGATGGTATCTTGCATGTAGGTTTGGAGATTGAAATAAAAAAAAAACAGGTTAAATTAATGGTATGGCTGGTTTATTATGGTACTCATGACCAAAACACTACCAGAAAACATGGCTTCAGCGACGAAAAATTACCGATGAAAAAATATCCGTCGGTCATAGCGACGGATTTACGACGGATTAACGTCGAATTTTTTACCGAGAGTTTAGTGACAGATTAGCGACAAATATATTTCCGTCGCTAAACCCTTAAAAAATAAAAAAATATATATTATAAAATTATCAGCGACGGATTACCGACGGAATTTTTAGCGACGGGATTTTTCTGTCGCTAATTTCGGTAGGTGAATTGGTGAAGGAAAAAAAAAATAAAAAAATATATTGACAGCTTTTAGAGACGGATTAGCGACGAATTACCGACGAATTAGCGACGAATTTTTTTTTTTTTTTTTTTTTATTTTTAAATTTTATTTAATAATTCTTATTATTTTTATTTTATTTTGCAAAGAATAATATTATTTTATTTTTTAAAATTTTTTATTATTTTATTTTAAGTAATAATAAAATTATTTTATTATTTTATAATAAATTATAATTTTATAGTATTCTAATATTATTAAGAAATAAGAAATAAAGATAATAAGTAAAATATATATATATATATATATATATATAAATAGATGACTTGTTTGGTTTAGTGGCAAGAGTGTTTTTACACCAACATAAGCGCGGGTTCGAGTCTTCACACCAGTGTGTGGGCGGGAGGTGGTTTGTGTAATTTTTTTTTTCATAACTTAAATCAGCGACGGATCCCTGTCCGTCGCTATTTTTTTTTTAGCGACGGATTTTTTTCCATCTCTAATCTGACGCTGATATTTGCGACAGAAAAAAAATCGGTCGCTAAAAATTAGTAAGGTCACTTTTTGCGACGGATTTAGCGACGGAAAAAATCCGTCGCTAATATCTTAAAAGGGACTTTCAGCGACGGATTTCTCCGTCTCTAAAAATCCGTTTTCTAGTAGTGAAAGTATCTGATACCATCATGGTCTAATTGATGATTCTCTTTGCCCTTCCAGAAACCCACATCCATCTTTTTCGGAATTGTGCCCTAGTTCGTTAGGTTTGGGCTCGGATCCTCCAATTGTCCTCCATTTCTCAACTGGTGTCGGGAAATCGATCAACAAAGGAGTAGTTGATTTGTAACTGCCAGTCCCAAGCTTTCTATATGAACCTTTTGTGATCCGTGTACTGTTAGTGTATTTTTTATGATATCACTTTCTCCCCAGAAGATGTTGCCATTGTTGCTTTCAGCTATACTCACAATGGGTGGTTGACATTTGGTGGTGGATTTCAGTCCTCCCCCCATTTGAGTTGTTGGATATGATAAACTCTTCTCTTTCATGATTTTACAAGCTGAATATCAACAATTTTTCATATTTTATTTCTCATTTGATCGGAGTTGGAGTTTTATCTGTGATGAGTATGGTTTTTGGATTCGTGATTTTATCGTCAATTTCGGATGACAGATCCCTTTACTGTAGAGTTATATGATGTCTGTGAGGGATTTTTTCTTCTGATCTGTGTTAAGCTCTTTCCAATTGTCCTCGAGATCGATTATGCCAAGGTTGTATTGGCTCTCTCATCCAATGTTGGTCCCTCCTACCCCAGGTTCCATATTCTCTAGGTATGTGGTAACTTATCCATCGAATTTTGATTCATCAAGTGCATTTTGTTCTAAGAGAAGGTAATAGTTTTGCTTATATTCTTGCTAGACTAGAGACTCGGTTTTATATGGACTCCACGGGTTTTTCTCTCCTCCTCATGAGGTGTATTGCTTTTTAAAATATGATATTTGGGGCAATGTTTCTTTTAAGAATTAGTTCTCTCTACCCTTTTTTGTTAAAAAAAAAAAATCTTAATGTTTAGATCAACGATTTTAAAAAGAATACCATTTATTAACGTTGAAATGAAGATTTTCAAAAAATCATTATTATTGTTTCCAAAGAATTCTATATCATTAGTGTTTATATAATGAAGCAAGAAAATTTAGGTTCTTTTCCATTTTTCTAGCATTATGAACTAAGACCAACTTTGTAGGGCATGAGATATTTGTTGAGAGGTCAAGACTTATGACCTAGTTAAATGACTAGTATAAAACACGGGATTGAGGCCCAATGCCATAAATTGTTTGTCCAAGTATCCCATTTATGGCACTTTTATTTTGCTAGCTTATGAGTTTCATCCCAAATTTGAATATAGAACTTGAATGTTTTATTAGGGATTTTTTTTTTCTGTCACTACAATATGATTATAATTTTGTTTTAGGAAATTTAGTTATATAATGAATGTCTGCATTATGTCTAATCATAAATTAATCTAAAGGGTTCGATAAAATTCGTCATTTATGCCCGAAAGAAATTTCATAAGAATTGCAATAAATACTTGGGAAGAGAAAGAAAAACCTTTCATGTTGTCTTGCTACTCGAGGAATGTGCAACTCATTTTACATAAGAGCTTGAAGCGAATGGACACACAAAAAAACCCAGGGTGGTTTGGTGATAGTAGATCATACCACCCAAAATGACAATAAAATGTGAATCTCTCACTTCAAGACTTCACAGCCTCGAACCTCGTCTGAGTGTAATCGCCACCCTACACTAGTTTCTAAGCTGCAATGGGGTCGCGTCTGCTTCTTCTCCTCACTGTTTTGGTCTTCGGTTCTGCTTTTGTATTATATTCAACATTGCTTTTTTCTATTATTACTTGTTTTAATCTCTCTCTCTCCCTCTATATGTTAGTTTGAAACTGTGGCTTTTGTATGCAGGTCTCCTCAGATGAAGAGTTTCAGGTCCCATTCTAACACTCTCTCACTCCCTCTACAATGAAAAACATGTGGTGCTACTCAACGATTTATGAACAAATTGTATTCCTGTAGGTTGTGAAAGGGGCCAACAGAAGGCTATGCTGTGTTTGGGTAGGAACCCCATGCTTTACGGGATATTGTCATTTTTGTTTTGTACATTTACTTTTGTTGTTTTGGGTGTTTTCTGTATTATGGGCCGGTATGTGAGCCAGGCCTATCAAAAGAAATATTTTGGGCCTAATAATCATTTTTTTGTGGTGTGGTTGTGTGCAGACTGTGGAGGACCGTGCAAGAACAGGTATGACTTTTCGCTAAGATCAAGTGCAAGAATAGGTGCAGTTTCCACTCAAGTCCCAACTTGTGCACAAGTGCAGGCGGCACGTGCTGCGTCAGGTGCAAGTGTGTGCCTCCGGGAACTTCAGGCAACGGAGAATTGTTAAGTCTATGTCTTAAGCAAGTGTGTGCAAATGAAGGCAAACTTGATGCTCTATGTCTTAAGCAAATGGGATTCCAAAGGAAATCCAATATACATTAACCATAAAGTTGTTCAAGTCTCATCTCTTGATATGGAACAGATTTTAAATAATTATTGGACTACACAAGATCGATTCAAAAAAGGAAAAGAGTTCCGTTAACTTAGTTTTAGTTAGTTTCTTAATTTTTCTAGTTTTCAAAATTTTCAAATTTCTTAATTTTCGAGTTTCCAGATTTATCTAATTTTTTAATTTTTCTAGTTTCTAGATTTCTATAGTTTCTTAATTTTTCTAATTTCCAGATTCATTTAATTTTCTAATTTTTTATAGTTTTCTAATTTGTAAGATTTGTATTGACCCTATAAATATTTATAGTATTTTTTTATTTTGAACATACTTCATTAATAGTATTACTTTAGGAATAATAATTCTCTTTGATTATTATAGGGTTTTGCCACTTTGCGAACCTTATTGTCTTCCTTCCATCTCTATTGTGTTAGGTAGTATCAGAGTCAAAGCTTTTCTTTACGATGACCAACTAGGGCAATGAAGATAGTACTCTTTCTAACGTACTCAGAGAGATATGAACCATGACGGTTGTAGTCCAAACTCTGCTTGTTTGAATGGAGCGGCAAGAACCATGATGGTTTCAGGAGAATCGCTCGGTGTCCTCATGTCAATACTATGTTACCCTAATAATCTCATAGGGTTTAGACCAACAACACTATAAAAAAACACAGTTTTAGCGACGGATTTAACGACGAAAATTTTAGAAAATTTTGTCGCTAAAAACATTAGCGACGGATTTAGAGACGAAAAATTTTTCGTCACTAATGATGTGTCACAAAAATTTAGCGACGAAAAACAGAAATCCGTCGCTAAAATAGCGACAAAATATTTTCATCGCTAAATTTAACGACGGATACAAAAAATCCGTCGCTAATTTTAGCTACGGAAATTCAAAATCCATCGCTAAATTTGGCAACGGATCCAAGAAATCCGTTGCTAAATTATATGATATATAATTATTTTTTTATTTATTATATATATTTTATTTAATTATTATATTAATATTTTATTTTATTTAATAAGCGATGGATCCATGAATCCGTCGCTAAATTATATTATATACAATTATATTTTTTATTTATTTTATACATTTTATTTAATTATTATATTAATATTTTATTTTTATTTAATTAGCGACGAATGCTTGATCCGTCGCTAACTTACACCCAGTGACAAGCCCTGCACACCCCAGCTCGCCCCTGCCTGCTCGCCCCAGTCCCTGCACATGCCTCGCCTCGCCCCAGTCCCTGCACATGCCTTGCCTTGCCCCAGCCTCGCCCTTGCTACCTTGCAAAAATTCCTTGAATAAACCCTCAAATTGTCTACAGCCCGGTTCGAACACCTACGCAAGAGTTAAATGTTAGAGTACCCAACCACTAGACCACATCTTACATTTAATCATATTTCTATTTTATTTTTACTTATTATCTAATTCTAAATATTAATTAAAGAAATAAAAGTTTATATCAAATAATAAAATGCTACTTAAAATAAACTAATAAATTAATTTAAAAATAAAAAATATTATTCTTTAAAAAGATTTAAAAAATAAAATAAGAAACTATTTAAAAAATAAAAAAATATTATTCTGTAAAAAATAAAAAGAAAAAAGAAAAAAAATAAAATGCTAATTTAAAATATTAAAAAATAATAAATATGATTATTTAATATAAATTAATAAAATAACAAAATAACAAAATAACAAAATAAAATAAAATATTATTATTTAAAAATTAAAAATATTAAAATATTAAAATAATAAAATAATAATTTAAAATATTATAAAATAATAAATATGATTATTTAATATAAACAAATAAAATAACAAAAGAAAATAAAATATTAAATGTTAATTTTAAAAAAATTAAGTTTAGCGACAGATTATAATTCATCGCTAAATTTATCGTTAAATAATAAAATATTTAAAAAATAAAAAATATTATTATTTAAAAATGAAAAAAATTTAAAATATTAAAAAATAATAAATACAATTATTTAATATAAATCAATAAAATAACAAAAGAAAATAAAATATTAAATGTTAATTTTAAATAAATTAAGCTTAGCGACGGATTCAACGATCCGTCGCTATATTTGCGACGAATTTTTAGATCCGTCGCTAACTTAGCGACGGATTTCAGTATCCGTCGCTAAATTTAGCGACGGATTTCGGAATTTGTCGCTAAATTTAGCAACGGATTCTAATCAGTCGCTAAATCCCTCGCTAAATCCGTCGCTAAATAATAAAATATTTAAAAAATAAAATGATAATTTAAAATATTAAAAATAATAAATACAATTATTTAATATAAATTAATAAAATAACAAAATAAAATAAAATATTAAATGTTAATTTTTTAAAAAATTAAGTTTAGTGACGGATAGTTGAATCCGTCGCTAAATCAGCGACAAATTTTTAGATCCGTCGCGAAATCAGCGACGGATTCCTTAATTCGTCGCTAAATTTAGCGACGGATTTCTAAATTCGTCGCTAAATCCGTCGCTAAATAATAAAATATTAAAAAAAATAATTTTAGTCTTTAAAAAATAAAAATATAAAATAATAAAATTAAATGCTTATTTAAGATATTATAAAATATTAAATATGATTAGTTAATATAAATTAATAAAATAAAAGAATAATAAAATAAAATAAATGGATTACCGTTTATCAGTTGTTATCCGTCTCACTGTCGCCATTCTCTGAAAAATACTGCTTGATCTACTTGCCAGACGAGATTGATCGTCGGAAGTGAATGTATTATATATTGTGTTTGTTACTGATGACAATAACAAATGAATATGATCAACTGAACTTTTACAAACAATTGAACTATATAAGAGAATCGAATAGATATAAAAGACAAAAACGCGAATGGTGAAATCGACAGTTGCGACTAATTGAAAATTATTCGTTATAAATTGGTTGAATTATTTATTGTTAAAATTATCAAATTGATGAGAATTGTAATATTTAATATATATTTAATTCAATTTCGTTATTTAGAATATGTTAAAAAGAGAGATACGGTTAAAAATATTTTATAATAGAGTATAGAAGAAATTTTTTTCGGAAATTATTCATGAATTTTGAAATTCTGATAATAAATTAGCGATAAATTTAGCCACGGATATTTTATTTGTGGCTAATTAACAACGAATTTTGTCACGAATATTTTTTTGTGGCTAATTAGTGACGAAATTAGCCACGAATTTTAGAATTTGTTGCTAATTTTGTGACAAATATTTTTACCGTGACTAATTAGCGACGAATTTAGCGATAAAAATTTTTTGTAGCTAATTAGTGATAAAATTTGTAACGAAATATTTTCGTCGCTAAATTTAGCGACGGATAAGAGTATTCGTAGCAAAATTTAGTCACGAAAATATTATTCGTCACTAATTAGCGACAAATTTTGCAACGAAAATTTTTTCGTTGCCAATTAGCGACGGATTTAGCGACAAAATTTTTTTCGTCCCCAATTAGCAACAAATTTAGTCACGAATAATCTATCTGTCGGAAATTTAGCCACGAATAATTTTTCGTCGCTAATTTCGTTGCAAATTAGCGACAAAAAAAAATTTCGTCGCTAAATCCGTCGTAAAATAGTAACAAAATTTTTTCGTCGCTAAAACCGTGTTTTTTTGTAGTGCAAGAACGATTTTTCAAACTAGAAAGTTGTTAAGTTTTCGGGTCGTAACCCTAATCCTAAGGTGACCCATCAATATTGACAAGAAGAGTTTCGATTGAAAGTGGACTTCTTTCATTCAACAGAAATCTAAATATTGAAGATTTCTTGGATTGGGTAGGAGAAGTTGATAGATTTTTTAACTTTTCAGAGATTATAGAGGATAAACAAGTAAAGCAGGTAGCATATCAATTAAAAGGTGGGGTTTTTTCATGGTGGGAACTGACTCAGGTCAATGAATGCATTTAGGAAAACTAAGGTTTTGGCAAAGATAAAGAAGATGTTGATGGCCAAATTTCTTTCCCCAGATTATGATTAATGTTTTGTTATATTAATACCTGATGTTGGTGCACAGGAAAAAATCTGTTGTTGAGTATACCGCAGATTTCTTGCGATTATCAGCAAGGAATAATTTGATGGAAACTAAAGGTCAATAGGTAGCAAGATATATTCATGGATTGAAACCTGCAACCCATGGTAAAGTTGGTTGTCAAATTATTTTGACCCTCAACGAAGCCCAGAATATGATCCAGAGAGCAGAGTCAATGGGGTTTAAGGGATATTAAGAGAATGAAGGTACCCATAAACCCTTAGGTGAGGCATATAGGGCAAGCCCGAGAATCAATATATGATCCAATTCTGAACCTGTGAAGAAAGATTTAGTAGAGAAAGGCCTTGGAAAGAAACCAACCAACAACAACCGTTAATTGAAACTGACAGGAGATTTGGGTTATAAGGGCGGGCAAGTTGGGCATAAGTCTAATAACTACCCTCAATGCCGTCAAGTTCATCTGGCCGGCTATGATATGAAGGATGACGAAAGGTCTACTGATGAGGAAGAAGGGATCTGTAAACCAGATGGAGAAGATGAAGATGTGTAGACTCTGGTGGTTAGAAAAGTTAATGCCCCTAACTGAGATGACACACAATAGAATGCCTTGTTTTGAACTAGGTACGCAATTTCTAATCGTATTTTTGAATTAATCATTGATAGTGATAATTATGAAAATATTATTTCACGAGATCTGGTGAATGCTTTGAGATTACCTATTGAAAAACATCCTAAATCTATAACATTGTGTGGATTACGAAAAGGGAGGGAATTAGAGTAAAAGAAATGTGTCAAGTACCTTTAACTATTGGTAAATATTATAAGGATGAAATAATGTGTAATATAGTGGATATGGATACTTGCCAATTACTGTTTGGTAGATCTTGGTAGTATGATTTGGATGCAACTCACAATGGGCAAAAAAATACTTATCGGTTTGAGAATGATAAATGGAAAAATTACCTTGCTAGCATTAGACTCTAAACAAAATTCTGAATCTTGTAAAGTTTCAAGTTTCTAAACTATTACTCGTTCAGATTCTGATTTCATGACAGGAAGGCACACCGGGGAAATTCATACCGTAGTAATTAAAACAATTCTTTCGACAGGAGGCAGTGGGCCTGGGACAGAGGTTCCAAGTTTGGTTCATGATTTGTTAAATGAGTTTCAGGAGCTAATGCATGATGAACTCCCAGCAGGACCTCCTCTGACGAGAGATATTCAACATGCCATTAATCTATTACTTGGGGTTAATTTGCCAAACTTACCCTATTATCAGATGAATTCCAAGGAGAGTGAGATCCTATAGCAAATGGTGGAGGAGTTACTTGACAAGGGGTTAGTCCGAGTCAGAAAGAGTCCGAGTGTAGTACCTGCCTTATTGACCCCAAAGAAGGATGGGAGATGGCGAATGTGTGTGGATAGCTGGGCAGTAAATAAGATCACAATGCGGTACAGATTTCCAATTCCTCAGCTTAAGGATATGCTTGATAGGTTGTCTAATGCGAAAGTTTTCACAAAGATTGATCTACGAAGTGTGTATCATTAGATATCTGTATCATTAGATATCTAAATTAGACCGAGAGATTAGTGGAAGACAACTTAGACTAAGGAAAGCCTTTATGAGTAACTTGTTATGCCATTCAAACCATCTTATGCTCCCAGCACATTTATATGGTTGATAAATGAGGTGCTCAAACCATTTATTGGTAAATTTGTTGAGCTTCACTTTGGTGATATTTTGATCTACAACACTAATGAGGACGACCACTTGGAGCATTTGTGGTAGATTTTGGCTGTTTTGTAGGAAAATAAGTTATATATTAACTTAAAGAAGTGTAGTTTCTTGCAGTCGAGTCTAATTTTCCTGGGATTTGTAGTCAGTGGTGAAGGGATTTGAGTAGATGAGGAGAAGGTGAAGACAATTCGGGACTAGCTAACACCAAAGTCACCATATGAAGTCAAGTTTCCATGGCCTGGCTACCTTCTATAAGAGGTTCATTCGCTATTTCAGCACTATTGTAGTACCTTTAACAAACTATTTAAAGAAGGGCTAGTTTAAATGAGGTGTTGAGTAGGAGAAAAGTTTTGTCATGATTAAAGAAAAGTTGTATACAACCCCTGTGCTAACACTTTCTAACTTCGACCAATTACTTGTGGAATGTGATGCTTGTAGAGTTGGAGTAGTTCTTTCTCAAGAGGGATGACCTATTGCTTATTTCAATAAAAAGTTGAGTAAAGCACGCTGACTATTGTCAACCTATGACCAAGAACTTAATGCTATTGTTCAGGCTTTGCGGAATTGGAAGCACTATCTCATCCAAGACCAGTTTGTTCTATATACTGAACACTAGGTTTTGAAGTATATTAACAGCCAGAAAAATGTTAACAAGATGCATGCCATGTGGATTGTTTATTTGCAACAATTTCCTTTCACATCAAGGCATAAGTTGGGAAGCCAAAATAAAGCCGCTGACGTCTTGAGTAGGCGTGCAACTATGTTGGTGACTAGTTATGAGGTTACGGGCTTTGAGGTCCTTTATGAATTGTATGCTGATGATGATGACTTTGCAGATATATAGGCCAAGGTTCCCTTCGAAGATTTTTATAAACATGACAGGTATCTCTTTAAGGGAAACCAATTATGTATATCCTGTACATGTTTATGGGAAAAATTAATTCGTGACTTGCGGGGGTGGTTTGAGTGGACATTTGGGGCGAAAGAAGACTATATCTAGTTTGAAGGAATGGTATTATTGGGCTTAGTTAAAATAGGATGTAAGCAAATTTGTGAGTCGCTGCTACACGTGTCTGATGACTAAGGGTTAGTCGCAAAACACTGGGCTTTATATGCCTCTACTTGTCCCTGAAACTATTTGGGAAGATCTGTCTATGGATTTTGTTTTAAGGCTATTGATTCCGTTTTTGTTATTGTCGATAGGTTTTCGAAGATGGTACACTTTATTCCATGCAAGAAGATATCGAATGCTTCACATGCTCCATGATTATTCTTTAGGAAGGTGGTACGTTTACATGGTGTGCCAAAGTCTATCACTTCAGATCATGACAACAAATTTCTCAGCCATTCCTGGATGACCGTGTGGAGCATATTTGATACTTCCCTGAATTTCAGCAGCACAGCCCATCATCAAACAGATGGCCAAACTTACGTTGTTAATTGGATTTTGGATAATTTTGTTCGTTGCATTTGCAGGGATCGCCCAAAACAGTGGGATCATGCTTTATCTTAGGCAGAGTTTGCATTTAATAGTGTTGTACATAGTTCTATAGGAAGATCACATTTCTCAATTGTCTATTATAAGTCACAACGACATACTATGGACTTGGTGAAATTGCCTCACCTAGGAGGAGGTTCATCAAAAGTTGCTGGAGACTAATCATAGTGCCGTAGAGAAACACTGATGAGTTAACTTGTTCACAGTCAATTATATGGTGATGGTTTTCCTTCAGTGCAAGAGGTTTCTAGTTGGCCAGTATCATAAGTTGCAGTCCAAGAGGTATGGTCCTTACAAGATTATGCACAAGATCAACGACATTGCCTATGTAATTAATGGTTGTTTCTCGCAATTTCATTGTAGTTGACTTGTTGTATAATTATCCCTTCGATCCCCTTTGTATCCGGATCACTCAAGAATGAGTTCTTTTTAGGTTGGGGGACTGACATGGAACGTATTTCAAATAATTATTGGGTTACGTGAGATCGATCCAAAAAAAGAAAAGGACCCTTTAATTTAGTTTTAGTTAGTTTTCTAATTTTTTTTAGTTTCCAAAATTTTCTAGTTTCTTAATTTTTTTTAATTTCCATATTTCTCTAATTTTCTAATTTTTCTAGTTTCTAGATTTCTCTATTTTCTCTATTTTTCTAGTTTCCAAATTTCTTTACTTTCCTAATTTTTCTAGTTTTTTAATTTTTGGGGTTTTTATTGATGCTATAAATACATGTAGTATTTCTTCATTTTGAACATACTTCATTAATAATATTTCTTTTAGAATAATAATTCTCTTTGAGAGTTCTAGTGATTTGTCACTTTGCAAACTTTATTGTCTTCTATCTCTTCTGTGTTATCTCTAGCAAATGATTTCAACCGTGAGAAACAAAACCATGGTTGAATTCCAAATCTTGATGGTTCTCTTTCTGAGCTCTTTTCTCTTTTACCTCCTTTACATTGTCTTCAAATTTCTGCATAATGCATGGTGGGCTCCAATTTGGATCCAGAGGTTCATGGGGTCACAAGGAATCAAGGGCCCTTCTTACAAGTTCCCGCATGGGAACACCAAAGAGATCCTCAGTCTGAGACAGGAATCAGGAAGCAAACCCATGGGTTTATCCCATAACATCTTCCCTAGACTTCAGCCTCATTTTCGCTTATGGACCAAATTATATGGTAAGAAGGTTTTTACTTCATGTTTTTAAAGCGCCCGTGTTTTGAAATTTTGCTGTTCTTTCTTATTTAGGATTTTATACCATCATGGTGGTTATTGGAAGAATTTTCAATCACCATTGATTATTCTATCATCTCTAAAGGGTGAAATGATGACTATTGGATGACACGATTGATTCTACCATCTCTAACGCCGGAAATGGATCATCCAATGGCCACTGACCTCTTAGTCCAGGGGATGGTAGAAAATCCACTCCCAATTCTTGGATTGTTTGGATTATCCTCTCTAATTCTTTTACCCTTACCTTAAAAAATAAAATATTAAAAAAAATTAGGAGGGAACTTCCTTTTCTGGGATGGAACTCAAGCTCAGTTATTCACTACCGACTTGGACCTGATTAAGGACGTACTGTACAACAAAAATGGAGTTTATACTAAAACAAATATTGAGGGCCTTCTTAAAAAGCTGTTCGAAGGACTTCTGATGGCTGAAGGAGACAAATGGGTGAAGCTCCGAAAATTGTCAAACCGTGCATTTCATGGGACGAGCTTGAAGGTAAGTCAGCTGTTGCTTTGCTAGCTAGTTTGAGATTTCTAGATGACAAACTTAGTAATCTGAAGAATTATTTGCAAACAGAATATGGTGCCAGCAATGATAGTGAGTGTGGAAACGATGCTTGAGAAGTGGAAAGAATATGAATATGAAAGCAAAGAAGTAGAGGTGTTTGAAGAATTTAGAGTCTTTTCATCAGAGGTAATTTCAAGGACAGCTTTTGGAAGCAGCTATTTGGAAGGGAAACACATCTTTGACATCTTGATGGAGTGGGGCCATATACTGGACAGGAATTTAAACAAGATCAGGTTTCCTGGATTTAGGTATGTTTAGTCAAGTCTCAGTTAAAAATTCCTAGCTAAAGCAAAGGCTTTGTCACAGGATTATGAGGTCATTGTTCTCATTTTTTCAACATTTGTTTCAGTAAAATTATAAGAACTAGCGATGATATTAAAGCAGAGAAACTTGAAAAAGGAATGTGGGACTCAGTATTAGAGCTAGTGAAAAAGAGAGAAGAGAAGGTGGCCAACGGAGAAATGAATGATTTTGGGAGCGATTTTCTTGGAATCCTAGTAAAGGCCAATCATGAGGAGAGTGATGGGAATAAAGTGACTGCTCAAGAACTGGTTGATGAATGCAAGACTTTCTATAACGCTGGACATGAGACAACTACAAACCTGCTTGCCTGGACTGTTCTTCTTCTAGCTATCCATGATGATTGGCAAGCAAAAGCAAGGAAGGAGGTTTTGGAAATCTTTGGTCAACAAGTTCCAAACTCAGATGGCATTGCAAGATTGAAGACTGTAAGAAGACTATATGCCTTAAAAACATAATCCTAAAATAATTAACAAAATTGTCGTATGTTTACTCTTCTTTTTGTTTGCAGATGACCATGATCATTAATGAAACTCTAAGACTATACCCTCCGGCGAATTCGGTTGCAAGGAAAGTCGGGAGGAAAGTTCAAGTGGGGAATCTCGTTCTTCCAACTGACATTGAATTGTGCATTCCGATTCTAGCACTTCATCATGACCCTAATATATGGGGATCAGATGTGGATCTTTTCAATCCGGAGAGATTTTCAGAAGGGGTTGCCAAAGCCACAAACAACAATACAACTGCATTTCTACCCTTTGGCTTGGGTCCTCGAACCTGTGTGGGGCTAAATTTTGCAACCACCGAAGCCAAGATCACTCTTTCTATGATTCTGCAGCGCTACTCTTTTACACTTTCCCCCGCCTACGTCCACTCACCAACTGGAGTACTCTCGACTAGACCTAAGCATGGGGTTCAGGTGTATCTCCACAGATTGTAAATTGCAGACCTGGATTAATTGTTGGAAGAGACTTGGGCAAGAGTGTGTGCTGAAGAAATCTCCAAGAGAATTGACTTGCTTGTCAGGATAACAAAGTACATGTAAAAGAAGTCGATCTAATATATCATTACTAATAAATGAAGTCTTATGAAAATGGCGATCCTCTGCAAGGATAATGGAGCATATCTGTAATCTATATCTGTGTCTATAATCTATAATATATATATACAAATACATATTTGTTAAGAGTCGACAGGAGGCCTAAAATGTCTGCTAGAATTCCCATTTCGGGTTTGTTAAACAGGTAAAAAAGGGCTTTCTCTAATCCTGTTTTCTTATTCCATTTCTCCTCCGTGCACATCAAAGGGACGCGCATGAAGGCCTGATTTTTGCCCCAAATCATTGACCATTTGGATTGGAAGAAAGGGCATTTATTTTAATCCAACAATGTACCCACATTCACACCAATGTATGTTTGGAACGATTATCTTAGTAGATAATTAAACAAAAAACACTAAAGAAATCAAGAAAAACATGAAATTTTAGGTTAAAAACAAGTGCATTAGGTTTTCCTAATGTAAGAGAAACAAATGCATCATTTTAAACCTTGCCCTTAACCCTTTTAGCAGAATAATATGAAGCGAAATCAGATTTTTACATTCATTCCATGCTACTAAATACCGACATTGGAATTGTAAAAGTCTCACGAATGACTGCACTCTCAAACTAATGGATCAATTATGGTTGAATTCCAAAACTAATGGGTATAAAAGCCTACTTTCTGAGTTATATTTAACATATTTTTCAATTTTCTTCATTAGAAAATATATTTTCTAAATTTTTTACTTTTTTTTTGAAAATTGAAAATATAAAAAATATTTAAAAAATTAGAGATGGAAAATTAGATTCCACAACCATACTAAATTTGACTTACAATTCTCTGTTGTGGGTCTCTTTTCATTTTCCTGCTCTTCGTCATCCTAAAATTTCCTGCACAGAAGACGGAGGGCACCAATTCACCTCACCTGCAGAATTTATCGGGGAATCAAATCACTCCGGACACCAAAGAACTTCCCATAAGAAAGGAACCAGATGCAAACCAATGATCGACTTCAATCTCATATTAGAAGTTTTTAACCCCCCACCCTTTTAAATGTTGATGCCCCTTCATTTCATTGGCCCTTTATCCAGTTATTTGTGATTCTGGAACTGCTGTCTTCCATTGTTTCTTTTTGGCTAGGTCAGAGTAGGGTGTCAACAGTTGGGTTCCTTTCGGTGACCAAATCGAAACAAATCAAAAAATCAAAATTTGAAAAAAAATTTAAACCGAAAATCCCGAATTTAATTCGGTCCAAACCGCACGATCGATTTTTTTTTTAATAAAATAAAAAAAAAATGGTGCTCCCTTTTTACATGCTGCACGAGTGAAGTGCACAACTTGTGCTCCCTAGAGATTGGGCGAGGCTTGACTTCTGTGCCACAACGTCCGTCTTTTCCCCTACGCATCATCTTCTTCCGCCGACATCGGCCTCCAGTCATGGCATGCACCAGCCACGGCCTTCCTAGCCGTAGACCTAACCCAAGAAGGATAAGATAGAGAGATAAGGAGAAACGGAGAAGGAGAAAGGGAGAGGGAGAGAGAGAGAGAGATCTGGATTCCTGAGGTTCGCGGCTGGTGTTGGTGTTTGCTTTTCGAGTTCTTTGCATTTTCTTCCCTGCCGATCCGTTTTTAGAGTGCGCCTTGTTTTTCTTTTTTCTCGTGCGGTTCGATTTCGCTTTCAAAGGGAAGAGAGAGAAAGTAGAAAGAGAGATGCGTTTTTTGCATGCCAGGAGAGAGAGAGAGAGAGAGGGCCAAGGGGGTTTGTTCTGGAGGGGATATTTTATTAATATCAATTTTTTTTTTTTTGTTATTAATCCCTCATTAATAGTATTTAAAGATAAAATAAATTAAAAAAAAAAAAACTATCCGAAAATTTTTTATCACTACTCCATTATAGTTCTTTTTTTATTTTATTTTTTTATTTTTTACTTTTCTTTTATTATTTTATAATTATTTTATAATTTTTTCTTTTCTTTTATTATTTCATAATTCTTTTCTTTATTTTTTTTATTTTTTTATTTTATTATGTGAGAGAGATAAATATTATAAAAAAAATGAGAGTTAGATGATAATAATAATAATAAATACTTCACAAAATGTATTATGACTCGGTGGTTGTAACACTCAAACAATCCCGTCTATGCTTTCGATTCCTGGTGAAGGCAATTGTCGCAAAAAAACAAAAATATGGCAGCAGGCAAAGTGTGTGCAGGGCCAGGGGCATAGGCAGGCGTATACGGGAGTAAGTGTCCATGCATGCACAGCCAAGTGCCAAGAATCAACGACGGAAAATTTCTATCATTGATAGTTTTATATATTGATTGTTATTAGCTCACTCACTGATAGTTTTACATATTGTCTGCTATAGTAACGAATTTTTTAGCGACGGAAAGATTCCGTCGGTGATAGTTTAGCGACGAATAACTTCTGTAGAGATATTTAGTGAGAAGGTTTTTAGTGACGGAATTAACGATAAAAATTTCCATCGTTGATAGTCTTAAGCGACGGAATTTTTAGTATCAGTTACGGATATTTTCGTCGCTGATACTATATTTTCTAGTAGTGAGATAAGAGGAAGAATAGAAGAGAAAGCAAAATAGAAAGGAGAAGAAGAAGATAGCAGAGAGTACAAAACGGGAGAGAGAAGAATTTTGTTCCTTAATTCCATATCCTTCTTTCACACATGTTACGGTTTTTATACATTCTTGTTTAGTTTCAACCAACTCCTAACTGAATTTAGTTGATTGATGAACCAATCAACTGAATTTCCAGCCACTCTAACCTCCCAACTAGTCGTTGCTGTTCAGAAACAAGACTTCAGTTGCAGACCGAAAGCTCCATCTGCAGACTATTACAAAATTCTCCATTTCGTGCCCTATCAATACTACAATTCTCCATTTCAACATTGACCCACTTCACCTCATCTAGACTTAAGACTATAAGCTAGCAATTTTCTCAAAGCAGTGCACTATCATCCCTCAAGACTATAAAATTTGATGATATCACTTCTCCCTAGTAGATATTGCCACTGTTGCTTCCAGCTATACTCGAGATGGGTGGTTAATATTTGGTGGTAGATTTCAGTCCCCCCCCCCCCCATTTGGGTTGATAGATATGATAGACTTCTCTCTTTTGTGATTTCACAAGCTGAACATCGACAGTTTCTCAAATTTTATTCTCGTTTGATCCGAGTTGGGGTTTTATTTATGATGAGTATAGTTTCTAGGTTCGTAGTTTTATGGTAACTTGAGGTGACATATCACTTTACTGTGAAGTTATATGATATCTGTGAGGGACTTTTTCTTTTTGAGCCATGCTAAGCTCTTCCCAATGGTCCTTGAGATTGATTTTGCCAACGTTGTATTGGATTTCTCATTAATTCGATGTGGCTCCCTCCTACATCGGGTTCCATATTCTCAAGGAATATAATAACTTATCCATCAAACTTTGATTTGTTCTAAGAGAAAGCAATAATTGTGCCTATATTCTTGTTAGACTAGTGACGTGGTCCTGTCTGGACTCCGTGAGTTTTTCTCTCCTACTTGGTGGGTGTATCGCTTTTTAAAATATGATAGTTGGGGCATTGTTTCTTTTAAAAATTAGTTCTCTCTCTCCCCCTTTTTGTTACCAAAAATCTTAATGTTTAGATCAACAATTTAGAAAAATATACCATTTATTAATGTTGAAATGAAGATTTTCTAAAAATTATTTAAAAAAGTCACAAAAATATATTATTGATTCCAAAGAATTCTGTATCTTTAGTGTTTATTTAATAAAGCAAGAAAATTTAGGTGCTTTTTCATTTTTCTAGCATTATGAACTAAGACCAACTATGTAGGGCAAAAGATATTTGTAGAGAGGTCAAGGCATGTAGCCTAGATAAATGACTGGTACAAAACATGAGATTGTGGCCCAACGCCATAAATTGTTTGTCCAAGTATCCCATTTATGGCCCTTTTGTTTTGCTACCTCATGAATTTCATCCCAAATTTGAATATAAAAGTTGAATGTTTTATTAGGGAATTTTTTTTTCTGTCACTACAATATGATTATAACTTTGTTTTAGGAGATTTAATTATGTAATGAATGTCTGTATTATGCATCATAAATTAATCTAAAGGGTTCAATAAAATTCGTCATTTATGGCCGGAAAAAATTTCATAAGAATTGTAATAAATACTTGGGAAGAGAAAGAAAAACGTTCCATGCTGTCTTGCTACTCCAGGAATGTGCACCTTAGTTCCATAAGATCTTGAAGCGAATGGACTCACAAAAAAACCCAGGGTGGTTTGGTGATTGTAGATCATACCACCCAAAGTGGCTATAAAATGTGAGTCTCTCTCTTCAAGACTTCACAGCCTCGAACCTCGTCCAAGTGTCATCGCCACACTACACTAGTTTCCAAGCTGCTATGGGGTCGCGTCTGCTTCTTCTCCTCACTGTTTTGGTCTTCGGTGCTGCTATTGTATTATATTTGTAAGTTTATGGTGCCCAAGTGGACATAATGACCGGGGGGTAGTTATCTGTTTTTTTAAAAGGTGATAACCACCTGTTACTTTTTCTTGATGTCACTACCTCTCCGAAGATTCTCTCTGTGGGTATGTTGCAAAACATAACAATGGAAAAACAGAAAAAACACAGGGCTCTCCCTCTTCACGTGATGATAAAAACAATGGTGAACGGTGAGTGTGTGTACATGCCTTTGAGTGATGGTATTCCATTTCAAAGTACATTGTCACGGAAAAAGATAAAAAAATCACTAGAGAAAACAATTGAGGGTTTAAGAAATTTTGAAAATATTCTTCCTGTCATTTGGGTCATCGGATTTGGGTTGAGATATCGTGGAATTGTGATAATGGTTTGATTCTATAATCATCGTTCTGACCGAGTGATCCGTACGTGAGAGTTTGTGATTTCGGTTAATTTTTTATGATCTATTCATTGAGATATTTATACTGAAATTTCAAACTTTTAATTTATATATTTCCGTATGTGAAAATAGTCTAATAAATCCTTCAATATTCAACATTACTTTTTTCTATTATTACTTGTTTTAATCTCTCTCTCCCCCTCCATATGTAAGTTTGAAACTGTGGCTTCTGTATGCAGGTCTCCTCAGATGTAGAGTTTCAGGTCCCATTCTAACACTCTCTCACTCCCTCTACAATGAAAAACATGTGGTGCTACTAAATGTTTTATGAACAAATTGCATTCTTGTACGTTATGAAAGGAGCCAACAGAAGGCTTACGCAGTATATGGTTAGGAACCCCATGCTTTACGGTATATTGTCATTTTTGTTTTGTACATTTGCTTTTGTTGTTTTGGGTGTTTTCTGTATTATTGGACTGGTATCAAACTCCATTGCGTTTAGTGGTCGAATATTCTATCCCTTTAAGTAGAGATCTCGAGTTCGAGCAGAAATAACGAAAAAAGATTTGGGAGAACTAATCCCTAAAATGGACCAAACAGTGGTCGAATCAGATTAATCGAGTAAAATCCAGATACCGACGGTGAAAAAAAAAAAAAAAAAAAAAGAGGACGGGTTGTGGGCTAGGCCCATCAAAAGAAATGTTTTGGGCCTAATAATCATTTTTTGAGGTGTGGCTGCGTGCAGGAGGACTGAGCAAGAATACGTTAGCCTTTGGGCTAAGATCAAGTGCAAGAATATTTGCAGTTTCCACTCGAGGCCCAACTTGTGCTCAAGAGCATGGGGCACGTGCTGCGCCAGGTGCAAGTATGTGCCTCCGGGAACTTCAGGCAACGGAGAATTGTTCAAGTCTACGTCTTAATCAAGTGCGTGCAAATGAAGGCAAACTTGATGCTCTATGTCTTGAGCAAATGGGATTCCAGAGGAAATCCAATAAATATCAACCATAGAGTTGTTCAAGTCTCATCTGTTGAGTCCCCAAAAGGACAATGTAATGGTACAAATCCCCTTTCCCATCCCAATGATTACAGATTTAAATATTTATACAAAAAAAATCTCATCTGTTGACGTGAAACATATTTTAAAAATTATTAAGCTACACAAGATCAATCCAAAAAAGGAAAAGGGTCACGTTAACTTAGTCTTAATTAGTTTTTTTAATTTTTTTAGTTTCCAAAATTTTCTAATTTCTTAATTTTTCTAATTTTCAAATTTCTTTAGTTTCCTAATTTTTTCTAATTTACTAATTTTTAGGGTTTGTGTTGACTCTATAAATACTTATAATATTTTTTTCATTGTGAACATACTTGATTAATAATATTTCTTTTAAAATAATAATTCTCTTTAAGAGTTATTGAATAATAATTCTCTTTAGTTTCCTAATTTGTTATAGTTTTCTAAATTTTAGGGTTTGTATTAACCTTATAAATCTTTGTAGTATTTCTTCATTTTGTACATACTTGATTAATAATATTTATTTTAAAATAATATTTTTTTGAGAGTTCTAGAATAATAATTTTCTTTAGTTTCCTGATTTTTTCTAGTTTACTAATTTTTAGTTTTATAATTCTTCTAGTTTCTAGATTTCTCTAGTCTCTTAATTTTTTTTTTTTTTTGTTTCCAAATTTGTTTAGTTTCCTAATATTTTTAGTTTACTAATTTTTAGGATTTATATTGACACTATAAATACTTGTAGTATTTTTTCTATTTGAACATACTTCATTAATAATATTTCTTTTAAAATAATAATTTTCTTTGGGAGTTATAGGGTTTTGTCACTTTGCAAACATTTTTGTCTTCTATCTTTCCTGTGTTATCTCTGGTGAATGATTTCAACTCTGGAACTTCTGGGGAGTAGTGTGAGAAACAAAATCATGGTTGAATTCCAAATGTTGATCGTTCTCTTTCTGAGCTCTCTGCTCTTGTGCCTTCTTTTCATTGTCTTCAAATTCCTGCATAAGGCATGGTGGGCTCCAATCTGGATGCTGAGGTTCATGGGGTCACAAGGAATCAAGGGCCCTTCTTACAAGTTCCTGCATGGGAACACCAAAGAGATCCTCAGCCTGAGACAGGAATCAGGAAGCAAACCCATGGGTTTATCCCATAACATCTTCCCTAGGCTTCAGCCTTATTTTCACTTATGGACCAAATTATATGGTAAGAAGGTTTTTACTTCATTTTTTCAAAGAGCCCTTTCGTTTTGAAATTTTGATGTTCTTTCTTATTTAGGATTTTATACCATCATGGTGATCGTTGGAAGAATTTTCAACCACCATTGATAATTCTATCATCTCTAACCGAGGAAATGATGACCATTGGATGCCACGATTCATTCTACCATCTCTAACTCAGGAAATGGTTTATCCAATGGCCACCGACCTCTTAGTAATCGGGATGGTAGAAAATCCACTCCCTATTCTTGGAATGTTTAGACGATCCTTTCTAACTCATTTATCCCTACTTTTAAAAAATAAAAATTAAAAAACATATATTAGGAGGGAACTTCCTTTTCTGGAATGGAACTCAAGCTCAGTTATTCACTACTGACATGGAGCTGATTAAGGACATACTGAACAACAAAAATGGAGCTTATACTAAAACAAAGAGCGAAGGATTTTTTAAAAGGCTACTAGGAGAAGGACTCGCGACGGCTGAAGGAGACAAGTGGGTGAAGCTCCGAAAATTGTCAAACCTTGCATTTCATGGGGAGAGCCTGAAAGTAAGTCAGTCAGCTGTTGTTTTGTTAGCTAGTTTGAGATTTTCTAAATGACAAACTTAGTAAGCTGAAGAATAATTGCAAACAGAATATGGTCCCAGCAATGATCGCAAGTGTGGAGACGATGCTTGAGAAGTGGAAAGAATATGAATATGAAGGCAAAGAAGTAGAGGTGTCCGAAGAATTTAAAGTCTTAGCATCAGAAGTAATTTCGAGTACAGCTTTTGGAAGCAGCTATTTGGAAGGAAAACGCTTCTTTGACATGTTGATGGAGTTGAGCCTTATAACGGACAGGAATGCATACAAGATCAGGTTTCCTGGAATTAGGTAAGTTTCGTCAAGTCTCAGTTAAAAATTCCTAGCTGAAGTAAAGGCTTTGTCGCAGGATTATAAGGTAATTATTCTCATTTTTCGAACATTTGTTTCAGTAAAATTATGAGAACTAGTGATGATATTGAAGCGGAGAAACTTGAAAAAGGAATGAGGGACTCAGTATTAGAGCTAGTGAAGAAGAGAGAAGAGAAGGTGGCCAAGGGAGAAGCCAATGATTTTGGGAGTGATTTTCTTGGATTCCTAGTAAAGGCCAATCATGAGGAGAGTGGTGGGAAGGAAATGATTTCTGCTGAAGAACTGGTTGATGAATGCAAGACATTCTATCTCGCCGGACACGAGACAACTAGAAACCTGCTTGCCTGGACTGTTCTTCTTCTAGCCATCCATGATGATTGGCAAGTGAAAGCAAGGAAGGAGGTTTTGGAGATCTTTGGTCAACACGTTCCAAACACAGATGGCATTGCAAGATTGAAGACTGTAAGAAGACTATATGCCTCAAAAACATAATCCTAAAAAAATTTAACCAAATTGTGGTGTGTTTATTTTCTTTTTGTCTGCAGATGACCATGATCATTAATGAATCTCTAAGACTATACCCTCCAGCTGGTTTAGTTACAAGGAAAGTCAGAAGGAAAGTTCAAGTGGGGAAGCTCGTACTTCCAACAGACATTGAGTTGTCCATTCCGATTCTAGCACTTCATCATGACCCTAATTTATGGGGACCAGATGTGGATCTTTTCAACCCGGAGAGATTTTCAGAAGGGGTTGCCAAAGCCACAAAAAACAACATAACTGCATTTCTACCCTTTGGCTTGGGTCCTCGAACCTGTGTGGGGCTAAATTTTGCAACCACAGAAGCCAAGATCACTCTTTCTATGATTTTGCAGCGCTACTCTTTTACTCTTTCCCCTGCCTACATCCACTCACCGACGACGTTAATCACTACTACACCTGAGCATGGGGTTCAGGTATTTCTCCACAAATTGTAAATCGCAGACCAAGATTGATGGTTACTAGAGACTTGGGCAAGAGTGTGTGCTGAAGAAATCTCCATGAAAGAATTGATAGAATAATACACAGTACCTGTTAAAGAAGCTGATTTAATAAAATCATTTTTAATAAATACTAATAAATGAAGTCTTATGAAAAAGGGGATCCTTTGCCAAGCATAATGGAGCATATCCGTAATCTATATCTATATCGATAATCTATGATATATATAGGAATGGCCTAAAATGTCAAATAGAATTCCGATTTCGGCTATGTTAAACAGGTAAAAAGGGGCTTTATCTAATCCTGTTTTCTTATTCCATTTCTCCTCCGTGCGCCTCAAAGGGATGTGTATGATGGTCTGATTTTTACTCCGAATCATTGGCCATTTGGATCGGAAGAAAGGGCATTTATTTTAATCCAACAGTGTACCCACATTCACACGAATGTATGTTTGGAACGAATATTTTTTTTTTTTTGGTAAATATTAAAATTCGAACTCGAGTCTATTACATGAAGAAGAGGAAGGTGCTACTTGAGCTGAAACTCATTAGTCCTATGGATGACTATCTTAATAGCTAAAGAAATCAAGAAAAACATGAAATTTTAGGTTAAAAAAAGTTCATTAGTTTTTCCAAATGTAAGAGGAACAAATGCATCATTTTAAACCTTGCTCATAAACCTTTTAGCAGAATGTGAAGCGAAACCATATTTTAACTTCATTCCATACCAATAAATTACCAACATTGGAATTGTAAAAGTCTCATGAACGACTGCTCTCTCAAACTAATGGGTCAATTATGGTTGAATTTCAAAACCCTACAATTCTCTGTTGTGGGTCTCTTTTCATTTACCTGCTCTTCGTCATCCTAAAATTTACTGCACAAGACACGAAGGGCACCAATTCACCTCACCTGCAGAAATTTATCGAGGAATCAAAGACCATTCACTCCAGACACCAAAGAACTTCTCTTGAGAAAGGAATCCAGAAGTAAACCAATGATCGACTTAAATCCCATATTAGAAGTTTTTTAACCAACCCCCCCAAAAAAAAAAAATCTTCACGCATATACTTACAATATGTATGAATTTGGGCCCGGTAATTACATTAAAATGCGCATAAATTGCCCATGCAGCCATGCGCCCGTAAATTTTTTTTTTTGTCATTTATGCTCGTAAAAAATTTCATAAGAATTGCAGTAGATACTTGGGAAGAGAAAGAAAAACCCTCCATGTTGTCTAGCTACTCGAGGAATGTAAACATTAGTTCCATAAGATCTTGAAGCGAATGGACCCACAAAAAACACAGGTGGTTTTGTAATTGTAGATCATACCCCCCAACATGGTTATAAAATGCAAATCTCTCACTTCAAGACTTCACAGCCTAGAAACTCGTTTAACTGTCATCGCCACACTACACTAGTTTCCGAGCTGCAATGGGGTCACGTCTGCTTCTTTTGCTCACTGTTTTGGTCTTCTGTGCTGCTTTTCTATTATTTTCAACATTGCTCTTTTCTATTATTACTTATTTTAATCTCTCTCCGTCTCTCCCCCCCTTTATGTAAGTTTGAAACTGTGGCTTTTGTATGCAGGTCTTCTCAGATGTTAAGTTGACGACCGTGAGGGCTTTTAGGTCTCATTCACTTTTTTTTTTTTTTTTATATCGAAATTTGAATTTAAAATTATTAAATTAGAAAATGAGATTGTGATTATTAAATTATCCTCTTGGAAACTTCAGCTCCCATTCTAACTCTCTCTCATCTCTAAAATGAAAATCATGTGGCGTGGCTAAACGATTTATGAACAAATTGTATTCTTGTAGGTTGTGAAAGGAGCCAACAGGAGGCTTATGCAGTATTTGGGTAGGAACCCCATGATTTACGGCTTATTGTTACTTTTGTTTTGTACGATTGATCTTGTTATTTTCGGTGTTTTCTGTATTATGGGCGTGGTATGTGGGCCAGGCCCATCAAAAGAAACGTTTTGGGCCTAATACACTTTTTTTGTGGTGGGATTGCGAGTAGACTGAGGACGACCGTGCAAGAATAGGTGCAGTTTGCACTAGAGCCAACTTGTTCACAAGAGCATGTGGCCCGTGCGGCGTCGGGTGCAACTGTGTGCCGTCCGGCAACAGAGAAGAGTGTCGAGGCTGTTACTTCGATATGCATACCCATGGCAATAGGACCAAGTGCCCTTAATTAATATAGTTACACTAAAAATATGGATTGATTTAACTGGATGTGAAATTAAGTATCTTTAAGTATGAACGAGATTTGACTCCGTTGGGAGTATCAGACCTCATGTGTATAAAAAGTTCCCCATTGGGAAACCCGTCCTCCTAAAGGAGTCACTGCAGCGATCGATTTAAATTAGTCGAGACGAAACCCTAAATATCGGGTGATATTCAAGACATTATACCCAAAAAAAAAAAATATAGTTACACTTTTGTCTAGTCCATCATGGGCTTTTTTTTTGGGAACCATTGACCATCACCTAAAATTTAGAAATTGTCCCGATTAATAAAGGTCTATTTGATTAAAGGAGGAATATAGTCATTTCACCTTGTCAATAAAGCGTTGGTGGCCTACTTTTGTTATATGCATCAACTCTCTCTGTCTATCTCTCTCCCCGAAAAAATCTGCACCCGCTCTCTCTTCAAAAAGTGTCCTCGGTGGGTTAAGTGGTACGAAGTCAAAAGTATATATTTTGTTACTACTTGTGGATGTGATGCCTTTGCTGCATGTGGAGTACCTTGCCAGGATTGGCTTTTCTTAAGCTTTGCTGATACGTATGCCTCTCTCTCTCTCTCTCTCAAAATCTTACTATGAACCGATCCAAGTCCACAATTATGGTAAACCAGTGTTACATTGAAGTAATGAGAAATGCATGACTCTTACGTATTAAAATGTTCCTTTTTTCGTAAGCTTTGCTGATACGTCTGCCTCTCTCTCTCACTCTCTCTCAGAATCTTACTATGAACCGATCCAAGTCCACGATTATGGTAAACCAGAGTGTTACATTGAAGTAATGAGAAATGCATGTTTCTTACGTATTCACATGTTCCTTTTTTTGGGGGAGGGGGGGGCAAAAGTAACAATCTCGACCATTATCATTAATATAATATAAAACAATATATAGGTCGAATTGACCTGCATTAAAAAATGATGCTCGATTGTAGCAGGAGAATATTAGGAGAAAATGGCATTTGCATTAATGTTCGGTGAAAATAGAAAGGATGTGTAATTACATGAAGAAAAAGGATGAAAATGGCAGGTCTGCAAATAGAAAATGACACTTAAATGAAGGCAAACTGCGTTTATAACTTGATGCTGTGTGTTAAGCAAATTGGATTCCAAAGGAAATCCTATAAATAGCAACCATAGAGTTGTTCAAGACTCAGCTCTCGTGAATGATTTCGACTCTGGAACTTTTGGGTAGTAGTGTGAGAAACAAAATCATGGTTGAATTCCAAATGTTGATGGTTCTCTTTCTGAGCTCTCTTCTCTTTTACCTCATTTTCATTGTCTTCAGATTTCTGTATAAGGCATGGTGGGCTCCAATTTGGATGCAGAGGTTCATGGGGTCACAAGGAATCAAGGGCCCTTCTTACAAGTTCCTGCATGGGAACACCAAGGAGATCCTCAGTCTGAGAAAGGAATCTGGAAGCAAACCCATGGGTTTATCACATAACATCTTCCCTAGACTTCAGCCTTATTTTCACTTGTGGACCAAATTATATGGTAAGAAGGTTTTTACTTCATTTTTTTTTTAAGAGCCCTTTTGTTTTGAAATTTTGATTTTCTTTCTTATTTAGGATCTTATACCATCATGTTGGTCATTGTAAGAATTTTCAACCACCATAGATAATTCTATAATCTCTAACCGGGGAAATGATGACCATTGGATGCCACGATTCATGCTACCATCTATAACGCGGGAAATAGATCATCCAGTGGCCACTGACCTCTTAGTTCACGGGATGGAAGAAAATCCACTCCCTATTCTTGAATTGTTTAGATGATCCTTTCTAACTCTTTTACACCTACATTAAAAACTTATTAGGAGGGAACTTCCTTTTCTGGGATGGAACTCAAGCTCAGTTATTCACTACCGACTTGGACCTGATTAAGGACGTACTGTACAACAAAAATGGAGCTTATACTAAAATAAAGAGCGAAGGACTTCTTAAAAAGCTACTAGGAGAAGGAGTCTTGCTGGCTGAAGGAGACAAGTGGGTGAAGCTCAGAAAATTGTCAAACCGTGCATTTCATGGCGAGAGCCTGAAAGTAAGTCAGCTGTTGTTTTGCTAGCTAGTTTGAGATTTTCTAAATGACAAACTTAGTAAGCTGAAGAATTATTTGCAAACAGAATATGGTACCAGCAATGATCGCAAGTGTGGAGATGATGCTTGAGAAGTGGAAAGAATATGAATATGAAGGCAAAGAAGTAGAGGTGTCCGAAGAATTTAGAGTCTTAACATCAGAAATAATTTCGAGGACAGCTTTTGGAAGCAGCTATTTGGAAGGAAAACGCTTCTTTGACATGTTGACGGAGTTGATCCATATAGCGGACAGGAATGCATACAAGATCCGGTTTCCTGGAATTAGGTAAGTTTCGTCAAGTCTCAGTTAAACATTCCTAGCTAAAGTAAAGGCTTTGTCGCAGGATTATGAGGTAATTTTTCTCATTTTTCGACATTTGTTTCAGTAAAATTATGAGAGCTAATGATGATATTGAAGCGGAGAAACTTGAAAAAGGAATGTGGGACTCAGTTTTAGGGCTAGTGAAGAAGAGAGAAGAGAAGGTGGCCAAGGGAGAAGCGAATGATTTTGGGAGTGATTTTCTTGGATTCCTAGTAAAGGCCAATCATGAGGAGAGTGGTGGGAAGGTAATGATTTCTGCTGAAGAACTGTTTGATGAATGCAAGACATTCTATCTCGCCGGACACGAGACAACTAGAAACCTGCTTGCCTGGACTGTTCTTCTTCTAGCCATCCATGATGATTGGCAAGCGAAAGCAAGGAAGGAGGTTTTGGAGATCTTTGGTCAACACGTTCCAAACACAGATGGCATTGCAAGATTGAAGACTGTAAGAAGACTATATGCCTTAAAAACATAATCCTAAAAAAATTTAACCAAATTGTGATGTGTTTATTTTCTTTTTGTCTGCAGATGACCATGATCATTAATGAATCTCTAAGACTATACCCTCCAGCTGGTTCAGTTCCAAGGAAAGTCAGAAGGAAAGTTCAAGTGGGGAAGATTGTTCTTCCAACAGACATTGAGTTGTCCATTCCGATTCTAGCACTTCATCATGACCCAACTATATGGGGACCAGATGTGGATCTTTTCAACCCGGAGAGATTTTCAGAAGGGGTTGCCAAAGCCACAAAAAACAATATAACTGCATTTATACCCTTTGGCTTGGGTCCTCGAACCTGTTTGGGGCTAAATTTTGCAACCACAGAAGCCAAGATAACTCTTTCTATGATTCTGCAGCGCCACTCTTTTACTCTTTCCCCTGCCTACATCCACTCACCGACCACGTTAATCACAACTAGACCTGAGCATGGGGTTCAGGTATTTCTCCACAAATTGTAAATCGCAGACCAAGATTAATTGTTGCCAGAGACTTGGGCAAGAGTGTGTGCCGAAGAAATCTCCAAGAAAGAATTGACAGAATAATACGCAGTACATGTTAAAGAAGCCGACTTAATGTATCATTACTAATAAATGAAGTCTTATGAAAGTGGCGATCCTCTGCCAAGCATAATGGAGTATATCTGTAATCTCTATCAATATCTATAATATATATTTATAGGTCAAGAGTCGAGGAATGGCCTAAAATGTCTGCTGGAATTCTCATTTCGGGTCTGTTAAACAGGTAAAAAAAAAAGGCCTTATCTAATCCTGTTTTCATATTCCATTGCTTCTTTGTGCACCTCAAAGGGATGTGTATGACGGCCTGATTTTTACTCCAAATCATTGACCATTTGGATCGGAAGAAAGGGCATTTATTTTAATCCAACAGGCCACATTCACACGAATGTATGTATGGAACGACTATCTTAGTAGATAATTAAACAAAGAACACTAAAGAAATCAAGAAAAACATGAAATTTTAGGTTAAAAAAAGTTCATTAGTTTTTCGAAATGTAAGAGAAACAAATGCATCATTTTAAACCTTGCCCATAAAGCGAAACCAGATTTTAACTTCATTCCATGCTAATAAATTACCAACATTGGAATTGTAAAAGTCTCATGAACGACTGCTCTCAAACTAATGGGTCAATTACGGGTGAATTCCAAAACCCTACAATTTTCTGTTGTGGGTCTCTTTTCATTTACCTGCTCTTCGTTATCCTAAAATTTCCTGCACAAAACACGAAGGGCACCAATTCACCTCACCTGCAGAAATTTATCGAGGAATCGAAGACCCTTCACTCCAGACGCCAAAGAACTTCTCACGAGAAAGGAATCCAGAAGCAAACCGATGATCAACTTCAATCCCACGTTAGAAGTTTTCAAAACCCCCCCACCCAGAAAAAAAAAAAAAAAAAAAAAAAAAACCCTATACGTACATGCTTACAATATGTCTGAATTAAGGCTTGGATCATTACCGATTTGCTGGTGCATCACACTTAGCTGCAGATCTTTGAGTTATTTATAAGGGTGTCGGACGATGATTCGAGAAGCCATAAAATCTTAGAATGCAGAGGTCCGACTGATGTGAAAATGGAATTAGGTCAATGATACAAAGGTCCTTCTGGGCTTAGAAGTTTCAACTTGTCTGCTATGAGTATGGAATTTGGTTCATTTCTTTTGGTAATCCACACCTTCTTTTGGTAATCGGCTTCAACCAGTGTTTTTTTTTTTTTTTTCGGTGTTTTAAAGAATATTTTAAATTATATTTTAATTAATTTGATTTGAATATTTATAAGATTTATTTTATTATACAACTTTTTTAATATAATATTTTTTTATTTTTAAATTTCTCTAATACTTAGATTAAAATACTTAACACTTTATTTATTAAATCACTATCTGTAGTGATAAACATGTAGTTTTGTTGTTTCCATGGCAATTAATCATCCATAAAGTATATATTTTTCATTTTCCAAACTTTTTTATCCATGTTTATTCACAATTCATATACCAATAATTTTTGGAATTGTTTCATGGATTCATGATTGACGGACAGAGTCTCTCCATTAATATTATCAACCAATCAATATTATCAACTAAGTGGAAATGATCGAGTAGAGCGATTGACCAGTCAATATCTTTCGGTTGAAAAATTCATGTAAATAAAATAAAATAAAAGTAAATTAATCCAAATCGGAATCAATGTATATTTTTCATGGCATTCTGATGTTCGTTAGTTGTCTCAAATGTTGAAAGCTGATATTCAGACTCTGTTTTCGTGGACTATGACTGTGTATGGTGGAGAGAGAGAGAGAGAGTCAAATAAAGGCCAAAGGAGAAAATCCAGGATTCCTGTCCATCCCCCTGAAAGGAAAAAAATAATAATAAAAATGGTTCTGATTTTTGGGTTTTTTTTTTTATTAAATTCAAATTTAGAATTATTAAAGTAGAAAAAGAGATTATAATCATTAGATTATTTTTTTAAAACCTGATCACTGATTGTTCCCATTGGGGACCTGACTTTTGGCTTCCAATCAATCATTTGAGAGCAAATCAATGCCCCGTGCCCGTGAAGGTTAGAAAATTATACGCAGAACAGAGGAAACCAGTTGGTTCAATCCAAACTTATGAAATTTCCGTGAGATAAACGTGCATAATTACGTGAACAAATTTATCACTATTGCGACCTTTTTTAAGAGAAGGCCCATATTAATCAATATAATATGGTAATTTTTATTTAATTATTAAATAAATTAAAATTAATTTAAATATATCCCTTAAAATTTATAACATCTTGACTTACGACACTTTCTTGATTTTTAACTATTTTTCTAAGTGAATTACTTATCACCAATCAATATCCGATATTCATTTAATTAATTTGGTTCGAATACTGTAATGCCCTCTGTGAAAGAGTTTGATCATCCAAATCTTATTTTTCTGATCATATAACTCAAATCTGAGACATATAATCAAGAGAGTATAACAGTCAATCGTTACACTTATAAGAATTTGTTTAACCATTTCACTTATTCATTACGATCCTAGTTTTTCCACTCCCATCGAATGAAGGTTTTAATCATTTTCGCTTGCCCGTTATGATCCTTATTTCTTAATCAAGCCTGTTTTAATTATCTCCGGTAATTAACCAAAGACTCCAAATTCATCAAAGAAAAAAAAATCAAAATCAGATAAGAGAGAATTTCATGGTATTGGTATCCTTTTTTTTTTTTTTTAAGTTTTTTTCTTTCTTCGATGAGCACCGTATAAACACATTCTTGATTGATTAATAGTGCATAATTTAATATTAATTACAAATACCCTAAACAATTTGGTAATTCAAAACCTTCATGCCACCGACTTTCCTTCGGATGTTAATGTATTGTCACAATCACATTTATAGCCCTTTAAAGATAAGCCCCACTTCAAGGGGGAAAAAAAAGGATCTCACATTGAAACCCTAAATCGATGATGAGAAAAACTTAATAGCACTCCAACAAATTAAAAATTTTTCTTGGGCAAACTATAGTTTTGTTCCATGAGAATCAGGTTTTGAAAGAAAATATCCCCCCCCCTTCTAGGTATATTTTTCAAAATCATCTTTGCCCCGCAATTAAAAGGAGCTCCAATCAAAATGGATTATTAAATAAGGGAAAAAAGGGGAAAAAAATAACCCTCAAATTATTTGTGGTTTGGAGGCCCAGAGGGGTGCTTTCCAGAAGGCCAAGCATGTGTTACCCCATTACTCTTTAGGAGCAGAAGCTCCCACCACACATTCATGCCCAACCTATTGGTACAGATTCTTGATGTGCAGGAAACATGCCCCTGCTATTTATTTATTTTCGATTGGAAAGCTTTTGCCTTTTTTAATGGGTACCTGATGAAGCATCTCAGACACACTACGGACTTGATACCATGTGTTCTATATTGTCAACCACACAATACCCCGAATTGAATTCTGACGGATTTTGTCCCTTCTCCTAGTCTCCCCCTTGACACCAATCACGGAGATTGTTGGAGTTACCTGGGAAAGTATAATGATTTCATCTTCTAAGGAAATCAAAGATCAAAATTTGAAAAAAAAAAAAAATTGTACCAAGTAATGTAAACCACATAGAAATTAAAAAAAAAAAAGGGGAGAGACAAAAATGGACCATATACTCCTTGATTGACATGCCAACCCCTTTAAATATATAATATCACGTGCAATTTTTTTTTTTATTTTTTTTATTTACTTTGATCCATTTAGCTAAACCCAAACGTGTCTTTTAATTGAGGGGTAAAGAAATGAGAAGTTTATAGACGACAAGACAAATCAACACCAAAGAGACATTAAAACTTTTCTTCCTACCAAAAAAAAAAAAAAACTTTTCTTTTGCCTTCTAACAAGTCATGAATCCATTATAGAAAAGGGATAATAATAATAATAATTTTCCAATCAAATCCGAGGTCAAAGGGGAAGATTGATTCTGTTGTTAATTTAAGATAAATGACATCTTTGATAAGAATATCTATTTTTTCTTCATAAAAATCTATTATCGTAATTGATTTTACTAAATCTCACCACATCTCAATCCCAATTCGTACATAACTTGCCATCTAGCAAATACCATCCAAATCAAATGCAAACTTCTTGCAAAAAGTTGAAAAAACATATCAATTTTACTTTACTGATTCTATATATAGAGAACCCAAGAGGCACAAAATATAGCAGCAGAGACCAAAAGCAAAAGCAATGGTGCAGAAATACAGTGCTCATGTCATCGTGCTCCCATATCCAGGCCAAGGCCACATAAACCCTCTCCTCCAGTTTGCCAAGCGTCTAGCCTCCAAAGGTGTCAAGGCCACCTTCGCCACAACCCACTACACTGTGAAATCCATTTCGGCACCGAATGTTGAGGTGGAGCCAATCTCTGATGGATTTGATGAGGGTGGCTTTGCCCAAGCCAAAAATGAGGATGTGTTTCTCAAGTCGTTCAAAGCAAATGGATCTAGGACTCTATCTCAACTCATTGACAAGTATAAAAACTCGGCAATTCCAGTGGATTGTGTAGTTTATGATTCATTTCTACCCTGGGCTCTAGATGTGGCTAAGCTACATGGTATATATGGAGCGGCTTTTTTCACCAACGCGGCCACAGTTTGCTCCATATTCTGCCGCATACACCATGGCCAGCTTGCTTTGCCTTTGAAGCAAGAAGAGTTGCCTCTGCAGCTTCCCGGCCTGCCTCCCTTGAATGCTCCTGACTTGCCAACTTTTCTGAGGGCTCCAGAAAGTTACCCTGCGTACTTGGCCATGAAGCTGAATCAATTTACCAACCTAGAAAAGGCCGATTGGGTGTTTGACAACACTTTGGAAGAGTTAGAAGGCGAGGTAAGGCTTGTATTTTACTTAATGATGCTTTCAAAGTACATTTGCAGGTATTCATTATCTTTTTTGCTTTGTTAAAACAGGTAGCGAAATGCATATCAGAGATCTGGCCTGCAACTTTAATCGGTCCAATGGTGCCATCAGCTTATTTAGATGGCCAAATTGAGGGGGACAAAGGATATGGGGCCAGTCTATGGAAGCCACTAAGTGATGAGTGCATTCAATGGTTAGCAACAAAACCACACAAAACAGTGGTTTATGTCTCCTTTGGGAGCATGGTGTCATTGTCAGAGAAACAAATGGAGGAGATTGCCTGTGGTCTATTAAAGAGTGGCTTTCACTTCCTCTGGGTTGTTAAGGACTCTGAACGTGGCAAGCTGCCAGATGGTTTCCTAGACTCGGCAAAAGAGAAGGGCTTGTTAGTAACATGGTGCAACCAACTAGAAATGCTGGCACATGAAGCCATTGGTTGCTTTGTGACACATTGTGGCTGGAACTCGACACTTGAAGGGTTGAGCCTCGGGGTGCCAATGGTGGGTGTGCCACAGTGGTCTGATCAGATGCCTGATGCCAAATTTATAGAGGATATATGGGAAGTAGGGCTCAGAGCTAAGGAAGATGAGAAGGGAATTGTGAGCAGAGAAGAACTCATATCTTGCTTGAGGGGGGTAATGGAAGGAGAGAGAAGCCAAATGATCAAGAAGAATTCCAGTAAATATACAGAGTTGGCAAAGAAAGCGGTGAGTGCAGGAGGAAGTTCTGACGAGAACATCAATGAATTTGTTGGGAAATTGATATCTTCCGGCAAGGTGAAAAGAGAATCTGATGGTCATATTCATGTCTAGTTCTCACGGGGTTTTGTGGTTAGGAGAAAGGGTATGTCCATGGTGTGGCAAGTTAAGTCTTAGCTTCTTGTTTTCTTTGTTCCTTTAGTTTTCACTCACAGATTCAGTTTGTTATTTTAAAGGAAAAGTGCATATTTATGGTGCACCAAGTAGAATAAGGTTTGACCTTGTTAGAAAAATAATGGTAAATCAAAGAAAATGAAAAAGAGGAAGAACACCAAGATTTATATGGAAAACTCAAATCGGGAAAAATCACGGGCAAAGGAGAGCTGTAAATCCACTATTTCAAAGGATGATACAAAGGGAAGAGAGAACAAAGAAGTGCGGCTGCAAAAGCATCTAATAATGCTAAAATCCGAAAAAACAATATATATATATGTACAGATAACCCTAGCCCATAAATGGTAAACGGCCCGAGACCACCGCTACCACAATAGATCCCCAATTTTTTACCCAAAATATTTCTTCACCAAACAGGTCGCACCACGAACTTTAAGGCCGGGCCAAGAATTCAGGTCATCAACACTAACAGACCTCTTATAATTTGAGGTTCACGTTACATAGAGCATCTATGTAAACATAAAGTTTTTCTGGTATTTGGCCAAAATTTTGTGTGGTTTTTCATTATCAAATTTAGCATATAGTGAACAACTCCTTGTTCACTTATGATTAATCTGAGATATGCTGTAGTGCATTTTCGAGTTCAAGAACACCAGGCTTGCAGTTCTAGTCTAGTTTGAAAATTTTGTGAATAACAAGAGGTCGGTATTCCCTACCTTCTAATCAGAATGAGTGCACAATTCAAGAGGACAAGCCTGCAAATATGAAAAAAGGACCACATTGGTTCTGTTAAGAAATCATGGCTTCTCTCACATTTGTATGCATGTGCAAAGGGCAAGATTGTCCAGCATAATTCCATTACTGTTAAAAAGAACAGGAATTTTGTTTTTTCTCTTTACTTTCTTTTCTCTTTTTTTTTGGGGGGTGTTTAAGAGAGAACTTTAAATATGGCAACATGTATTGGAACAAATAGAACTTATATTTATTTTTTAAATGAAAAGGAAAGTAAAATATAGATTTAGAATAATGTAACATTAAATACAATAGAGGATAAGTCATCCTCTACATGGTAAAAACAAAAGGAAAGATTAATAAAAAAAGAAAAAAGTAGAGCATTCCAATCCCCACAAATATCTAGAAAGGAGCAACCAACATATGGCACCCCACAACTTATGCCCAAAGAAAGGAGAGGGGGGGAAAAAATGAAAAATTCTCACAATAGATCAATGGGAAGGCTCTGATTCTCAAAGAGTCTGTTTCCAGCCATAAACATCAAAACGTCTCCATGATAGAACCGAGCTTGAGAATGCTTCTTTATATACCTGAAATCGACATAAATCTATGCTGGAAACTTGTCCGCCAGATTTGATGTATCCTTGACTTTCGCATAACCTTTTAAAATTTAGAAAAGACAGATGAGTTTCAGCTAAACTTATCTTCAACACTGATCAGTATAGAAATAGAATCTTACGTTATGCCTGAAAAGTTAAAAGCACCATTTTGTAAAATGCAGAAATTTAATGATGAAGTGTAAAAACCGTGATATCATGCATGATTTATCTCTAGTGGAGTCATTATCAAAATGCTAAATCAAAATTGACTTGTAAGACAACAATCATAATACCTCTCTTCTTCTTCAGCTTATTACGGAAACTCCTTTTCCTGCTGAAAACAGTCTCCTGCAATCATATAGTTTTTGCTCTCTGTTACTAGCAATTTTAAAACAATAATTGATAAATCAGCAGATACATTTGCACATGTTCTACTTTCAAATATTCAGTGGTCAAACTACATAATTATATGGAGAGAAGAAACAGAAAAGAAAACATGCTCATGATTACTACATGATTATGAGATGATCATTCAATTACAGGTTCTAATAGATTACCACAGGCTGGCCCAGCTTCCATGCTTGACGAACTGCGGCAACTAGATCTCTATTGGATTCAGTGTAAAGGCTAGTGACGAGTCCAAATTGACCAGCTCTAGCTGTTCGGCCTACCCTATGTAAGAAATCTACAGCAGAACTAGCAAAATCAGCCTGCACAAAAAAAAAAAAAAAAAAAAAAGAACCTGAGAAATGTCCTCAAGAAAAGAGGCATTCCATGACAGTAGACACGGGAGAGAGTATTCACTGCAAAAGTGTAAAATAATATGTTTTTATTTTATGTAGGATATATGCATGAATATGTGTTTATGCTCATCTATAATGGAACCATAGTTACAGAAAGGAGGTAGAAAACATTTGCACACCTTACTTTATAGTCCATGTGAAACTGAAAACTTAATTTATTCCCATGTACAACTGCAAAAAGAGCCTAAGATCATGCATATGCTTTGATCTAGTCATGCAAAGTATCCTTGTTTGTGCCCGGATTATGGAGAAAATAATGCTGAAAAATAAGATCGAGTTTAAAACAAGTCTTTCTGTTAGACCTCTCCAAATCCATTTCAGCAAATGCATCCTCTCTTATTCCACTCCACTCTCAAAGAAAAGGAAAGGGCCCACGGTGAAGCCTTGGGTTAAAGGGGAATCCATTTAGTTCCCTTCCCAAACCAAAAATTTAATATTTTCGAATCTAATATTGGGTTTTATGGCTTTCGATATTGGATGTACAATATTGATCACTCATTTGATTTCATAACTTCCTTTCGAGGTAAAATTTGGCAGATCTTGCTTCTGCAATAACTCAAAAAGTACAAGCTCTTTTCTTTTCTTTTCTTTTCTTTCTTTTCTAATTAAAAGGCTTGGCATCATGCTAGACACGTTTTACAAAGAGGAGTGCAAAGCTTCAACTACTCAATTGTGCCATTTCAATGTGAAATCTTTTTAAAACATTGTAACCTTTATACAATAATCCTCTCAAAGGATTGAAAGTGTGCTCATCCTAACTCTTTCAATTGGGACAATCTGCAGTTTCACTATATTGGTTCCTGAAGAAAAATGAATTACATAATAAAAGAAAAAAGAAGAGACCAAACATGATGTCTAATAGCAGCAGGAAGAAGAGAAGCTCCAAAATAGCCCTGTTGCTGTTTTAGTTATTTGAAGAAAATTTGAATGGCAGTAGAATGACAATGTTAACAATCACAAAGGCCACCAAAGCAGCAAAAACGAATATAAAAGCTAACGAAACAAATCCATCCATTACTTTTCCTTGAAGCAGAAACCATGTATGACTTGCTAATATATTAAAAATAAAGCTACCTGAATAACATGTGAAACACCAGGAATGTCAAGGCCACGTGCAGCAGCATCAGTGCAAACAAGGATGCCACCTTTCTGATGGAAATCAGTCAAATTCTTTGTCCGCTCCTCTAGAGAGCTATCACTATGGTAACAGAAGCATCTGATTCCAGCTGTTGACAATATTTTAGCCACTGCTTGAACAGCCTCAACAGTGTTAGCAAAGACCATAGTTCTACTCAAACAAGCACCAGTATCCAACCCTTTCAATTTAGGACCATGGTTTACCGCATCTATGAGGGCATCAACTTGAGTATCAGTTGTCACCTCAACCCACTTCTGCTCCAATCTGAAATATTTGAGGTAAAAAAATATATATATCACAATGTAAAAACCCACTTCTGCTCCAATCTAATTGTAATCACAATGTTATGCTAACTGGACAAGAAAAACAGTGTAAAACCCATAACTGATACCTAAATTATGATATCAAGTACAATAACAGAAAAAAATATCAATCATAACAACAGAATGGCATGTCACCTGGGATTATGACAGTGGAGATAGTTTCCGCTAACCCACTTAGCATCAGGGAACATTCGTTTTAAGACACCTCCAGCAGTCTTTTTCCCATTAACAGGAAGGGTGGCTGCCACAAAAATGTATTGCTTGCTGCGATTATAATACTTTCTTACTCTCCTCCAATCTTTGTTCTTGCTGGACCCAGAATCACTATCTTCTGATAAATCTTCAGCTTGGACACCATCCTCCACATCTGCATGGTCCTTCAAGGTGATATCATTTTGCAAGTGTTCTGCATCATCATAATCTAATTCCTCTGGACTCTCTGAGGCAGAGTTACTCAGCTGAGAGCGTGACAATAGTTTCTCATCAAATCGTAACATGTGTATTAGACAGATAACCTGATTCTGAAAGCTCCCACATAGCAGCATATCCGCTTCATCAAAAACCTTCACTGATTGCACAAGGCCAAATAAGCATAATTCTTATCTTGTGATGCTTTCAGAATTAAGAACAATAAACAGGTTTAGCCACAAAAATTACCACACTTTTTACAGCACGCATGAAATCAGTACGACGACATCTTTCTGGATCAAATGCATTAAGATAATTGAGAAGAGCAGCTGGGGTTGACACAATTACATCTGGTTCAACAACAGGCCAACCCTGTGGCAAGAAAAAATTCATGTTTAATTAACGGAATCTACCGGGCACTCTCTCCTTGAAATGTAACCTCACCATCACATTTGTAATATCTCTACCTGGCGACCACAAACAGCTGCAACTATAACAAGTGGTTTGCCATTGTCGCCACAGAGATAGGATGCCATTCGGACAACTTGTTCACAAAGCATTACATTAGGACAAAGAACAAGAGAGAGCCTCCGTTCACCACATGGTTGCTGATCATCATTTCCATCCACAATACTCCCTGCTCTGCTGCATAGCTTATCAATGAGTGGAACTAGGTAGCCATGTGTTTTACCGCTACCAGTCTCCGCAGCTAGTACCACATCACTCCCTGAAAGTATACTGGGTATTGATGCAGCCTGCAATACAGACAGAAGCATCTGAGTAGCTCAAAAAAGAAAAATCATTCACATAGCTAAAATCGTAAAACACATGCCGATATATGCTAAAATTGCTCATGGGGCTCACCCCATGCACAAAATGCTCCCTGGCTTAGTGCGGGGTAGGGGGAAGGTGGGCGTATATGTACGCAGCCTTCCCCTTGCATTTTTGCATAGAGGTTGTTTCCACGCTTCGAATCCGTGACCTCAAGGTCATCAAAGAAGCAACTCAACCGTTGCACCAAGACTCGCCCTTGCTAAAACTGCTCATGATTAATAAATATTTGCAACAAGAGGGAAAGAATAGGCAATTTGTTCTCCATAATCCGCATGGCTAGTGGCAGATCCAGAAACTTTCACTAGTGAGAACAACACTTTTATACATATACTCAAGCATATACACACTTGTCTAAACAACTAATGATATCATCAAAAGTAACTTTCCTTTGTATCACTTGATGCAAGTAAATGTGTCCAAAGCTCCTTAAATTTTCACTAGGAAATTTACAAAAAATAAAGTTTTGATCTTTTTCTTTTTTTTTGGGGGGGGGGACTCAAAAAAAAAAAAAAAAAAAAAAGGAACAACAGGGCAAATACAAGAGTCGCTAAATAGACCCAGAAACTACATCCCATCAGGTGTTTGCTCTTGTTCTCCACGAAAAGGTATTCTATCCAGATATCTATGACTGTGAGAAACAAAACTAACTAGGTTTAAGTTAATCTAACAACAGAGGTTCAAAATTCAAAACCTAGGGCTTTGCAGACATGAAATGTTATGCAATCGAATTCAAATTGAACTTAAAATGAAACGAAATTCTTTAATGTTGACCTGAACAAGTGAGGGCCTTTCGAGACCAGCAGCAGAGAGTGCTCGAGACAGCTGATCAGAGACACCGAGAGAAGTCCAGGAAACTCCTTCATCCGCATAAAACGTGCCCGCACCTTTTCCATCCAAGACGGCAGTTTCGGCAGCGGCGGACGTCGTGAGAGTCCTAATTTGGCGGCGGTGAAGTTGGAGTCTTGGATTGAAGTGGCAAAGGAAGAAACTTATTGGGCGTGAAGAGGAAGAAGAGGGTTTGAATGAAGGGGAGAGAATGGTGAGATGTAAGTGCGACCATAGTTTGGAAACTTGGAGGATTGAAGTTGAACAGCGATTCATTATCATGGCCCCTCTCTCTATCCCTGTGAACTATGATGATGACGATAAGTCGCTCTGTGCAGTGGCGTTTTCTTCCTCTTCTAAAACCCCCGCACCTTTTGGCTAAAACCCCCCTCCCTCCTCTCTCTCTCTCTCTCTCTCTCTCTCTCTCTCTCTCCACAAATATAATATATATAATATATTATTAGTTAAACAGTAAAAATATAATTCTTTGCAATAAATAATGTGCCAGACTGTCTTTGCAAAGGAAATAGAAACTTTTTTATAAAAAACAAAAAGACTAAAATGCCATTGCAGCGAGTCGGCCCAGGTCTCTAGAAGCGGAATCGACCGCATTCAAATACTTACAGACAGCGATGGCCCTGCAATGGCATTTCAGTCTTTTTATTTATTTAAATGGCACATTATTTATTGCAATTTTTTTTTATTTTACTGTTTAACTAATAATTTTGATTAGAAAATATATAATATATTACACAGAGAGAGAGAGAGAGAGAGAGAGAGAGAGAGAGAGAATGGCTCCAAAGGCTAAAGGGGGGAAACGGAAAGACCCAACACCGTCGGTAGATTCAAATGGAATGTTCGCCGGCATGGTTTTCTTTCTCGTCGATTACAGTGTTCAGCCTCGTCGATTACAGGTATTTGCCTTTCCAATTCTTTCTCTCTGTCTCTCTCTTTCTACCTTCCTGACCTAGTGACTTGTCTAAAATTGGGGGTGGGGTGGGGATGGGGGTGGAGGTGGGGGTGGAATGCAGATATGGAAGCAGAAATTGATGCAAATGGGAGCGACCATTGAGGACCAACTTACAAAAACTGTCACCCATGTTCTTGCTATCAATTCCAAATCCCTTCTTCAGAAACTAGGTTCTGAACCCTTCTCTCACTTTAAAGGAGTAAGTAAGCTCTCTCTCTCTCTCTCTCTCTCTCTCTCTCTCTCTCATGCATCACTGATTCTTTTCTGGGTGCTGTGAGACAATTTTTGCATGTTCTAAAGCTTGAAAAATCTGAATGTCGAATAGATGAATAAACGATGTCGGGTTATTTCACCCCATCAAGTGAAATAACTTTGTGCTATGTATGTCGTTTGACGTTGAGGGCAAATCATGAATTATTTGCATGCCATCATTAATCCTTGTACAGATTCTTTCCTCTTACTTCTTGCACAGTTCACAATAATGTTGAATAATAGAATAGTGACTAGGATATCTAGTTATCGCCATTTAGAAGCCCAAAATTTGGAATTGGTGTCTGAGTCATGCCTCACTTCGCAGCCAATGGCAATTATATCCACGGTTGCTTCTACATTAGGATGGTCACCTACGTTACAATATTAAAGTCCTCAACGTGATCAATCACATAAGCTCATGATCAGCATTATGAGGGCATGCTATTCTCTGTAATCAGTCATTCAAATTTCATATATTTTTCCTTTATTTTTTTTCCATTTTTTCCAAAATTAACCAGTATGGTGCAAAATATTGGCACATCAAGCATGAGCAAAATTGTGGATCAACATTAGTAGTTCTTAGTATATTTTGATGGCATCTTGGGTATAGTGGCTAAGCTTGAAAGATCAAATGCACATTTTTTTTCCGAGTAATGCATTTAATTAAATTTAGTAGTTTTTCATGTTGGCCCCTATAGTCTTGGGTTTATGTTTCTGTGAAGTCTTACTTGGAGCTATTACTCCCTTAAGTAATTTGTTTTATGTAAGCTACATCTCTTCCTGGAGTAGTTGTGTGTTAGATCAGGTTGCTGCATTTAGTCTATTTTTGTTTGGTGAGAAGCATATAAAGGGTGTTTTTAAGTCTTTTACTGTTACTGACATATTGTTCGTTAACTTTCATCCTACTTGCAGAAGGTTCTCCTTTATCAGTGGCTAGAAGACAGCTTGACATTAGGAGAAAAACAATGTGAGGATTCATATGTTCTAAAACTGGAGTTAGAAGGAGAGACCTTATCAGATAAGTCTTCAAAGACAGATGCCAAAGAGAGAAAGTCCTGCGGTGATGTGTCTATAGACCATAATAAGATCAGATTGCCTTCCACTGGCTCTGAATTTGTCAGCTCAGAAAGCAAGGGGGATACAAGAGAAGCTTCTTTAGCTGGGGCATCAACTACTGCCAGTGGTTCTAAGGACTCACTTCATGCAGAAAGTCCAAACTATTCTAGTCCAGATACCCATGGTTCTCCAAACAAGGCTGTAAGTTAAGTGACACCTTGTGTTTTAGTGCCTTCTTTTCCACTTCTCTCTGTCATTTAATGCTTTTAAATTTTCATGCATAAATTGGGAGGTAGACTTTGAACATAACATTTTAGTACAAGGATGAGACGTACATTTTATTTTTTTCAATGATTAGTATTATGTATTTTGGGCAGGTTGATACTCCTCCATCATCACTACAGTATAGTCCACCTGATTTAAATAGAAATATTACAGAAATATTTGGAAAGCTCATCAATATATACAGAGGTGAGACCTTCTGGCATTATACAAATCTGTATTTTGTTGTGCTCAACTTTTTCAATGGAAATATCTCACTATGTTAACCTTTTTCTATGAAAGCCCTTGGTGATGATCGTAGATCTTTTAGCTACTACAAGGTTATTCCAATCATTGAAAAGCTTCCTTTCAAAATTGAAAGTGTGGACCAGGTCAAGCACTTGCCTGGAATCGGAAAGTCAATGCAGGATCATGTAATTGAGTGTACAAATATCTTATATGAGTTTTTGCTTTTCCTTTTTAAATCATCCCTCCCCCCCCCCCCCTCTCTCTCTGTGTACTGTAGCTCTTGTCTAACATTTGAAAGAATTTGAATTTATTACTGTTTTTTCATTGAAACTCTGAAGTAACATCACATTCTCACGCAAATTAGACATTACTAGACTGACGTGGTTCTATTATTTCAAATTATTGATTTAAGTTATTGTAAATTTTTTGGTGCACTTCTAAAAATGCTTGAACTTGATAACTGCCCTTCATTAGACAAACCATCATTGAGAAAAACAAAAGTAAAAACAGGGGTTTGTACTCAAGACCTCAAGGTTGTGAGCCTTACAAACTTCCAAATTGTTCTACATCATACTAGGGACAAAATTTGTGATGGGAAAACAGTAATTAAAAATGCACTTCTTTACCATATCCATACAGACAAGAATGGCTCATTTATGCAAAATGAAAAAATGCTATCCAAAATTATCTCCGTCCTGGCCTTGGCTTTGTTTCCTAGTTATGTGGTTTTCATCTCACAAAATCTTTAATAATTTTTCAAAAATATTCTTTTGCTTGTCTATTATTTATCTTTTTAGTTGTGTTGTGCTTCTAGATTATCTTGATGTCGAATTGGTGGAATTGTGTTACCAATTTGTTGTCATCCATAGAAAATATGATATTTCTTGCACTACATGTGAAAATACTAAGTTTAACTGTTAGTTTTGCTTGCAGATTCATGAGATAGTGACCACGGGGAAGTTGTCAAAATTGGAGCACTTTGAAACAGATGAAAAGGTGATGAAAATTTTCTTGGAAAACTAAATAACCTAGTCTACATGTCTTGTTCTTTGTATACTGTCATAACTGTGATTCCACCAATATTATCTCCCAATATTTGATTTTGTAATTGCTTTGGTTCAAAACTTTTGTATAATCTGAACCCAGTTATATGATTCTGCTATGAGTTTGGCAAAATCCTGATTTTAGGAAAGCTGGTTATTAGTATGTTTCAGTGATCACGTGCTCAGGTTTCACTTTGCAATTTAAATTTTATGTTACTTTGTTCTTTAACCATATTCTGGTGGTTGGTTTTCAGTTTTTATATGTACTTATAAATTGGTTATGTTTGGTAGACAATGCAGGCAAGTGATGGTAATATTCCACTTTTTATCTCTCTTTCTCAAATAGTTTTGTATTCTAGAACCTCCTGTGTAGAAACTTAACAACTACTTTCTGTGTCTGATATGCGTTCATGCTGTAAGCTTCAGGAAAGTTCAGGAGATAAAGAAACGGAAGCTGATCTGCCCAAATCTGTTACTCACTAATAGGATAGTTTTGGACCAAATTTGTCTTATTCCTTTAATTACTTTATGACATAAAGTATGTTTATCAGTCATTTGAAATGAGTAGGGATGAAGTTTCTTGATCATACTTCTCAAATTGATCTTGTCTATTTATTGTAGGTCCACACAATCAGTCTATTTGGGGAGATATGGGGAATTGGTCCAGCCACTGCATTAAAATTGTATGAGAAAGGGCATCGCACACTAGACGATTTGAGGAATGAGAAGTCTTTAACCCATGCACAAAGACTTGGCTTGAAATACTTTGATGATTTTAAAATGAGGATTCCAAGACACGAGGTATAACTTTTGTGGTTATGTTTGGATCCACATTTTCCTGGGAGTAAATATATGGTCATTCTGAATCGTTCAGGTTCAGGAGATGGAGCATCTTCTTCAGAATGCTGGGGAGGAGCTATTACCTGGGGTGAGCATGATAGTCTAAAATATGTTAAACTGAACTTAAACTTTTCTGTGAGTAGCTTTACTTAGAGGTATGGCTATTAATTTTCATAAAGTGTATGAATGTTGATAAACAGATCATCTAATTTTAGAACTGTACACGAGTAGTAAAAAATTTAGTCAATTTATTTGTAAAGGGGAGAAAGGAAGAAAATTATGAGTGGAAACATTGAGCTAAGTTTCAGATGGATGATTTGCTAGCCTTTTTACCGGAGTATGTCCTGGATTTGATATCATTTGTCAGTGTCCTTTATTACAACACTTCTGGGAAAAAGCAGGAGTAAGCTTTTGCCTTTATGGTTGGTGAATCCCTGTGATATATGCAGTTATGGTTCTTGTTTTGATTGTGCCATTACTGCATAACATGAAATCAATTAGCCACGTGCTGTTAACTACATTTCTTCATTATGCAGCTAATGGCATATCTGATTCTCTTTAATAAAGTATCACCCTGGTTAAGGTACTGCTCATCAAGATCTCTTAACCACATGTCCTTTTCCTGAGATTTTTTGGCCTTCTGGGTAATCCAACTGCCCTGGCCTTTCATGGCCAGAAGGCTCTCCCTTTGTTCCTGATTTGCTGGAACTTATACTGGTCTTGAGCAAGTCCTCGATCATTTGTCTGAGTTGGTTATAAAATTAGGGAGTCAGATCTGGATATGGATCATCACAGGGTATGGAATCTCTTATGACCTTTGCAACAGTAATTTTGACTGATTATTACTATCTACATTGTGGATGTGCTTAGTCTCCGCTTTTCCACAGGGCATCAAGTGCAAAACTTCTTAATTTTATTTCAAATGTCTGGAAGATGCATATTTTAAGTTCAATGCATTTTATGTGTTGGAGTGAATTTACTAGCTCTGATTCTTGAAACGTTAAGAGATCAACCAAACAGGCTGTAGGACTGTTTGCTGCAGATTCTGGATGGTGATTGTTATAATTATGTTGGTCCCTTAACTAATGTGGTTATTATTGTTATATTTTTGGGAAAATTTAACCTTTCTTTGGCTTTAACTTTGAAGGTGGAGATTGTTTGTGGAGGGTCATATAGACGTGGGAAAGCTTCTTGTGGAGATTTGGACGTCGTAATTACACATCCTGATGGAAAAAGGTATGGCCTTTAATTTGCAGCTACCATTTTTTTTGGTTAAAACTGTTCCTTTTCTATTACAATTACATTATTTGTATTGGATGGTGAAATTTAGTTTAGGCAGATTATTCCTAAGACACAAACTAGTATTGTCTAAAATGACAGCCATGCCTTTCTGACAATTTCCAGGTTATTTCAAGTCTTTCTAGGGAATTCTAACCTCAAGGCTCTATCCTCATAGTGCTTGAACATCGACATATTTATAGTCAAGTGGTGGAAGTATAAACATATTACTGGATGTTTGCTCACATTACATCAAATCACAGTGTGAGGATATATGATTGCAATCCAACTGAACTCCTACTTGCATTCAAGCAGATGATTTTCTTTTTTTTTTCTTTTTTCTGTTATCTCATTCACGGAATAGATGGGAGATTGCAAATCTTCTAACATAATTTCAAAGAAAAGATCTGTTCTCGTTTGTGGCCTTCTTCTGAAAGGAAGAATTGTACTTCCGAATAATTGATCTTCTTCTATTGTTGAACTAGTTTTAATCTTTCAATGTGCAATATGTTGAACTCGCACAACTAATGCACAAAATAATGTCTAGAATCTTGATTGATTAGATGATTTTCTCAGTTGACTAGGATCAGACGTGTGACTGAAATTACATGTCAAATCATCTTGCTAAAATATCTTTACATGTTTACATACTATTATTGACTAGATATGAATCCCTTAATACACCTTATAGGTTTGTGACATCAGCCTATGTATGACCTGAAAGCTCCTTGAATCCAGCTCGATTTGGCCATCAGTATGGTCCTACAACCATCATATTTCAGGATTTATCCCTACAGACCTCCATTTTCAAGTAGACATTGTGTAGTGATGTTTTGTCTTATATAAACTTGCAACTTATCTGTGATATCTGTTCATGAGACCCGTTTCTTGTTTTTTATGCTTTCAGTCACAGAGGCTTTCTACAGAAATTTGTCAAACGGCTCAAGGATATGAACTTTCTGAGGGAAGACCTGATTTTCAGTACTCATAGTGAGGAGGTAATGTGATTGTTTCTTCAGTTAAATGCATCTCTTTCTTGATCTTTGCTAGTCCTGCATCCTTGAAATTTACATAGGAGAAGTGAAGCAGTTCGTGGAACTGAGAAACAATGATTGTATCCTGTTTTGTTTCCTTTTGTTGTAGTTGTGGAAAAACTCTCTTTAAAAATTATATTTATATATATATATATATTTTTTTTTCTGTCAAGATCAGCACCAGGCACCAATGTTCCAATCAGTGGTGGCTGTTTTATGTATATGTTAAAAACACTGCAATTACTTGCCAGCCACTTGAAGATTTCAAAATCTTTCTTTTCATTTGTTGAAGGATTTTGTGTTAAAGCAAAGTTATTTTCCATATATGGAAGCCATTTTTCAAGTTGGGTAGTCTTTCTAGGGTGTGTTGTAGTTCAAATACCTGATATCATGACAAACTCATTAAGATGCCTTTAGTCATGAATATTTTTTTGCTAAATATGGTTAGTTGATCCTTGCTCCCATCCTATTTTCTGCACAAAGATCATGTCAATAACTTGTGGCTAGTCAAGCGTCTCAGATTTCACCTCCCCCTCCAACAGAGAAAGGGATTCACCATCACTGTTTAATGTCATTCAGAGGCATCAACCATCTGTATTAGAGTGATCTTGTTCCTGGGTTGAGCATAGGCTTTTCTCTTTTTTTTTTCTTTTTTCTTTTTTCTTGGATCTGTGCAAAAAGCTATTTTAGTTTCTCCAGATCAGCAATGTCATATGCCATATCAATGTGCAGGAAACACCTATTTCAAGAATCTTTAGATATGCTTGATGATTAGTATAGTAGTTCTTTGTTTATGAGGACATATCATTTGGGTTTGGAACTTCTACAAAAAGATCATTCTGCTTGATATTGTCTTGACATCTTTTATTCTGGCTTCGAGTTTGCATAACATGCTGATTTATAGTTCTTCGCAAGTAATTTATGTGTTCAGTGACTGCCATCCACGCTTTTTACCTTGACATTTATAATTATAACCCACAGGGTACAGATTCGGGTGTTGACACATATTTTGGCTTGTGTACTTATCCTGGTCGAGAAACAAGGCATCGTATTGATTTCAAGGTGTATACACATTTTCTTTCTCCTACTCCCAAGTCGTATATAACAAATCTGTCCGCCATTATACTGCTACAAACTTGAGCTTGAACACTGTTGTTACAGAAAAAAATAAAAAATTATAATCTAGCATTCCTTTTTATTTCTAGCCTTGATAGGTAGCATTAAAGTCATTCTTACATGTGCAAGATTTGAAGCATTGTAGTCCTTTGTACCAATACAAACATCCTGAGGCATGTAAAGCACTGACACTAGATAAAATGAAGGTCATTTCTGTGTTGACACTCTTCAACACCACACTCATGTTCATCTAACAGTTGCTAAGGAGATATTGGATATGCCACATAGCATATCAAATTTGTTATCAGTCTCTAAAGCACTAGGCACTTCTTGGACAATTCTTTAACTTACCATAGGGACATGAGAGTATGTTTTGATTTCTGAAAATGTTTTTCTTGTTTTTTTTTCATCATTCATTTCTTTTTTAAGTCAGTTTTGCGTGGAGAGGAATCAAAGGTGGAGTGGTGATTTGATCCCATGGCACATTATCATTTGGTTTGGGATTCTGAGTATTTCCCTTTTTCTGTTCTAATTCCAAGTTGTTTGAGCCATACAAAGCACATTCAGGCTTGTAATGGCCCTTCTTATGGATTCTTGCATGTTGATAGAGAGGGAGATCTCAAATTTCACCCAGCCTAGATAAATAATTATAACCATTGGCAGCCTCAAGGGTTTTGTGTATTTTTTCTCTCACATTTTAAGTCCCCCTACATTTCTCTCTCTCTCTCTCTCTCTTTCCTTTAATAGGGTGGTCTATCTGTCCTGACTCCTTAACAACCCTCCCTCTCCCTCCCAGAAAAGGGGTAAGCGAAAACCAACTCCAAGATTTGAACTCAAATCTCAGACATTGAAAATTTTCAAAAAGAAGAGTGAAATTCTTCATTACAAATAAACACTGGCAACTAATCATTGCTTCAACCAACTGCTGAGTCTACAGTATTGAGTGCTTAGGGTGATTGGTGCTTTTCTTTATGTCTATTCAAGGCGGCAATTAGAGTTCTATCTAATTAATCGACTGTAGCCATGTAATGGGTGAAGATCTCTGTGTTTCTGTCCTGTTATGAAGCTAAGCTAAAAAAGAGTTAAAGCTTTCTGTATTTAGATTCTAGCTGCTTTGGTAATATAACTTCAATATGATTTTGATATGCACAATGCAGATCATTGGAAATAAATATTCTCGGAAAATATTTAGGAATCAGCAAGAAGAAAGAATTCTAGGAAAAATGGTAGTTTTCTTATTTTAGTTAGTAGTAATCTTTTTAAAATTAGTAGTTACCTTAGTTTTGACAATTCTTCGTATTAAGAATGATTTTAGGGATTTATTTTTAGTAAGAATTCTATTTTATTATAAACTCTAATTTTCTGTATGTAAAGAGGGCATGATCAATAAAGATGCAAGTATAATTCTCATAAAAGAAGGGTGGTAGGAAACTTGTTAAGGAACCAGTTCCCATCCATCAAACTTAGGGTCTAAGAGAAGGAAAACTCTAGCAAGGGAAGAGATGTTGCAGAAAAACAATGCATAGAAATGCAACGCATCAAGCTTAGGGAATTCCTTGCAGAGTATCCATTGACTAGATCATATATTATGGCTCATATCAAATTTATTACTAGATCCTGTATTAGGGCTCATACCAGATTTATTACTGCAGAAATATAAAGCGTGATTAATTTTCTGATTTATGTAATTCTTTTGTTGATTTGTAGGTATACCCAAGGGATATCTATGCCTTTGGGCTGATCGCATGGACTGGGAATGACGTCTTAAATAGGAGGTATATATACTTTTGACTAATCATTTATCTTATGAAGAATAGTTATATGTCCTGGCTTAGTTGTTGTATCAATCATACAGATGGAAGAGAAAAAAATAATCCTCTCAGTTTTGTCCTAGGCAATTTCATGCAAGTCATTTTGAGATTTTAGCATAGATCAACTGAAGATATCTGTAAAAAAACAAAAAAAAAAGTGTGGGTCCCTGGTATTAAAGGACCAATAGAATGAGGGAGAGAGATGTTGCATTCATTGTGTGTGGTTTTAGCTTTTGGATGTTGGTCAAGCTTATAAACAGTTTGGTGCAAACTACCACGGAAAATGACCATTTTCAAGATTCACTTGTCTAAAGTCAAGGTCAGGTCCTTTTGTTTCCAATGTACTTGCAATTCTCTCGTGAAGAGGGTCAGGGCAGTTCATGTGAAACAGCCTCTCTGAAAAGTTGGCAATGGAATAGAGTCCATTTTTGTTCATTCTCTTGGACAAAAAATGTCACCACAAAGATATACTTGGTTGGGATTATTGCAGGTTTGTGAGCGTGTTTCATTTGGATATTACATGTATGTTCTAGTGCATGGTCTAGGAATGTTTTTCATGCCCAAAAACAAGAATTAATTTGAATTTTTGATGATGCTATCTTAATTTTGGTTCATTTGATACTTGGTTTGCAGATTGAGATTGCTTGCAGAGTCTAAAGGTTACCTGCTTGATGACACAGGCCTATATGTAGCAACTCGGGGTTCAGGAGGAAAAAGAGTATGTTTTTACCTTAAGTCCTGGGCTTCCATTGTTAATGGGGCCTTTTCTTATTAGAGGATAGAGGAAAGTGAACTGGTTGTGGTTCAGAGACTCCTAACCATTTGTGGAATTTCAGGCAAAATCTACCAAGAGCTTGAGCTTGAAGACAGAAAAAGAGGTGTTTGATTTCTTGGGATTTCCTTGGCTCGAACCTTATGAAAGGAATTTATGAGACATGTTTGCTTACGCTTAAGAGAGTTGAATGTACATATCTTTTGACCTGTAAATACGCCCAGATACCAATTTTGCTGCCTGTGTATATTTTACGTGTGTATAAATCTTTTTGCTTGGCCAAATGACCGTGCCAGATGTTCTGAGGATGGTTAGGGGAGATGTATACCAGACCCACAATTTTTTTGGTTGTAATTGTGTCCTATCCGATTGGGTCCAGTCACATTTTTTAGTGGAATCAAGCTTTTCTTTCGATTGGTTTCTCTACCATTTTCATTCAACAGTGTTGAAGAGATCTGTAAATTATATAATTCCTTGCTCGAGATTTCTGACAATTTTCTATGGGTTAAGCCGACATGACATGCCAGTGGGCAACCATTGTCGGCAGATAACATACGAAAGTTTTCATGGCCAATGGTAATATCACAGGTAAGATAGCCAACTGTTAATCGAGAACTTGTCAGAGTCCGGTTGACAGGCGGTGCTTAAATTCGTTAAACAAGGATTTGAAAATACATTAAATTTTTATAGTGTTAAAAATGTAATTATAGTGTTAAAAATTTAAATAATTTTTATTTTGGGTCGTTTTTAAAATATTTCTACTAAGTTTGACTCGCCCATCCATGTTATATAATTACTTTTTTCAATGAAAGTAGTTTAGAAATAAATTGAAGCGATATTAATGTTAATATGGTATTGATATGATACTAAAACAGTTAATTTAAATTTTCTAATCATAAATATTTTTAAAAAAAATTAAAATAAAATTTTTTTATATTTTTAACATGATAATCTGTATTTTTTTCATTCCTATTTGAGTAATGAAATGAGGTGTGCATATAAATCTAATTGCTTTTCAATTCTGGTAATTTTTATTTTATGCTTAATAATTAAATATTTGATAAAATAGTTAATATTTTATAAAAGATCATTATCTTATTATTTTTATAAAATAATTAATATTTTCATAAAAATTTTGCCTGAATTTTCCCTCCACCGTCCCTTATACTTTTCTGGGTGTGATTTGGAATTGGATTTCTTTAGATGGGTTTACTTTAAATTTTTTAGGGTTTTTCAATTATTATAAATATCCCGACCCATAATCCTGACTTCTTGTATGTGATTTAGCAAACAAATGCCTTTACCCACTGGCCATACCTCCAAGTTGTTGATCGGAATTTGATGTGCCGTTGGCTGCCCCAAGGGCAAGTTCTTTCATTAGTTATGTTTTTTTTTGTGGAGCGAAGAATTTTCCTTAATGGACTTGAGTCTCTACAATCTATGCCACCGGCAAGAGCTTGATTGGGGGCCTTTTATCTTTTATCCTGTGTCCTGTAGTCTGTAATTCTTCAATTGGATATTGGCTTTACCTTCACTCCTGTCATATTCAGTATCCTGCTGCTTCTTTGCTCGCTTTTCTTGATTAAGCATTATTGTGGATAGCAAAGAAGAGGTATTAAGGTGGTAAGAATCTCATTTTTCGGATAAACCAGCACAGCTCTTGGTTGCCGTCTGCGTGTGGGGGGGCCCTGGTCAACCGCACAGCAACCTTTTGGGCTCATCTCTTGTCAACGATGGTAGTTTTTAATGCATGAAGTGATGCTTAATCTCTATTCATCGGAGCAGAGCGCGAAGATGTAAACAAGATGGTATGTGGTTCAAAAGATCTTCGATCTGGAATTATTTTTCTGTATTGCTATCCTTCTCAGTAAAAATTACTCTCCAGACTATGTGGGAGAATGCTCAACGGGGACTCCTCTTATACATGGAAACTATTTAAATATTAACATACGTTTACGTATTAAATTAATTAATATTAATATAAAAATTTTTATACATTTTATATTTAGATCTTTTCATATTAAATGAATTATTTATTTATTTAATTATAATTTTTATTTTTTATATTAATTATCTCATCATTATGTTAACATATATGTTACTTTTCATATATTAATATACGGAAGATAAATATTTTCAAAAGATATACATAACACCGTATGTCGCCATTATATCATATATTTGTTATTAATATCTTTTATATATATCAAGTTACCACAAATATCATAATATATCAATATTTTGTCGCAACATATAAACATTTCATATATTTAAGAAAATATTTGACTTTAGTGCTTTCCTTTTATGTATACATTAATCTGTATAAATACCCTATTTATTCGGTGTATTAAATACATAATAAAGTATGGAGAATTTTTTTCTCCCACATTATCTCTCTCTATTTTTTATAACATATTTGATTATTTTATATTTCTCATTATTTTTATAAAATAATTAATATTTACATAAAAATCTTTATATTATTTATATTTCTATATTTACTAACATTTTTATCTTTTATATTTTTATAAAATATAATTTCTTTTTTAACCGTTTTTCATTTCTGCGCAATGTAGGGGGACTCAATAAAGGACAGTATTAGAGGCAAAAAGATAAAAAAATAAAATAAAATAAGACTCCTAGTTACAAGAGGAAATAAATGGTAGCAGGCACCAAAGGGAAAGCCCAGGAATGAAATCCAAATATAAATAGTAAGAAATATTAAATATTTGAATAAATGTAACATGATTTGATTGAATATTTTAATTTATACATATTTGAAATAATGGATATGGTTACTTTATAAATACATATTGTAATATTTTAGTTAAAGTAATAAATCATTAGGTGATGGCATTGATACAAGAATGCAGTACGTGGGAGGTGAAGTAAACATGACTCTAACAAGCTGATATTGATGATTTTGTGGTGGTTGAGGAGACCGAAAAGCTCAGGACCCATCTAATGAAAAAAGCTCCCTAACAAGGTTGTGTTTGGAGGTTCTGTGCAAGAGGTGGGCACTTGATTTGCCGGCATTGATCTATTGTGCTGGTCTTATTTTTATGAACAGTGAGAGGTTGACCAAAAAAATTTTTATGCTTATAACGAGGAATACTTCTGATTTCACCAACTACTAATGTCTTTGAATCTTCTACCGGCAGTCGTTATCACTAAATACTCATCACTCTCCTCTCTTATGCGTATGACTTCATAATACTATTCTGTTAGGAGATGTTATGACAGTCGAATAATATTGATATCTAAACTCGACTCGAGTGTTGGTTAGGTGAGTCTGAGCTTGAATTCGAGCTTGTCGAGCTTATATTTCTCGAGTTTGAGCTCAAAATATTATCAGATAGTGTTATCAAATAGTATCTTATAATTAATCGATTTTGAATAATATAATCAAAATACTATACTTATAAATGTAATTTTATGTATAATAATTATTTTTAAAAAAATATAATTAATCGATTTCAGATAACTCTTCAACCTTTCGAGCTTGACATAATTGGACTCAAGTTCGAGCTCGACACCAATCCACCCGTGAGTTTGAGCTTGGTTTGACCGACACGAGTAATCATGACACTATCTAAATGTCATAACACGCTTAGTCTTGTTTTATGTGTATGACTTCACTTAAACCGGATCTAAAAATAGTTTTGAACAAATAAGTTCGCTTTGATCGAACTTGAGTCAAGTTTTAATTGAGTAGTGTCACGAATATTTATAACACTATCCAAATCTCATAACACTTTGGTCGTGCCTTATTCGTATGACTTCACTTGGATTGGATCTAAAAATAGTTTTGAAAAAATCGAAGATTTTGAAAATTTTCACAACTGGGTTTTAAAAACCCCAAAATTAACTCCATTTTCATTTCATAATTTGATTTCATTTACTTCATTGGCAGAAATAATTGAATTTAGAATTGAAAACTTTACGATGTACTTCAAAAATTCATTTCTTTACTTGGATTTCAAAAATTATATGATTTCAATCCATTTTGATTTGATTCACTTTAATCGGCCGATTTGATTTCAGCTGCACTCGGAACATATCGGTAGAAGAGGACCCTCCTTCCTCAATTTCCCAGCTCATCCAGGAGGATAAAATGGGGATAGACAGATCCGGAGGCAGGGCTTCTGGATTCTTCCAAGATATGTAGTGTCCCTCTTGTACGGAATTAATCTTTTAGGAAAAAATTCTTAAACAACACTTACACATTTGTCGAGTTTTTAAGCACATTTGTCGAGTCTTTTACACTCAACAAATATGGAAGACTCATACAAATTCGTGGCCTCTTCTTCTTTCCATTTTCTCCTCTTTCATGACACCAAAACCCAACGGAGTTCTAAGGACAGAGACATTCAACCCAGAATATGAACAGACGTTTAACCCAGGTTTGTCGTGTGTTCTGCAACCTAACCCTAACACACAAACGCTTTCTTCAGGTCACCGGAGGTTGCAGAACACACAAACACCCGCCGGAAAGTGCCGAAGGTTGCCGGATGCAGCAGTGGTTAGGGTTAGGATTAGGTTTTGGCTGCGGGAGGAAGGAGAGAGAAATGGGAAAGAAGGAAGAATCCACGAGTTTGTCGAGTCTTGACGACTCGCCGTATATTTGTCTGAGTCTTGAAAACTCAATAAATCTGGATCAGTTTTTGTAATATTTTTTCGCGGTGTGCTGTTTTAAGATTTTTTTTTTAGGTTGATTTCATACAAAGCTCTCCCTCCGCCTTGGTTTGTTTGGTTCGCTGTGTTTGTTCTTTTCTGCTGATGTTCTGTCTGTTTGCTGCTGCGTTTCTTCCCTCATCTTGCACCCAGAAAAAAAAGGAGGACAACGAGGCCGCCAAGATTGCTTTGCGGTTGGCAAACGCCATCATTCTGCCATTGGGCTTAATTCTGCTAGTGGGCTTAAGTCATATGGGTTTTAATCTACCCTTCTCTTTTCCTCTCATCTGATTTCAAGTGAGTTTAGAAATCCTTAAGCGTACGAAGGCTTTTATCTTTTTAAGTTGGGACTGATAATGCATTGCATGCATGAATCCAAGAAAATATTTGATTGACATCCGCATGATGGTCAAGTATTATTGAAATCTCTTGAATTCGATAAATTGGATATGATGTGAAGTTGAATGCATCTATTGGAATACTTGAAATCCGTAGATAACAGTGAAAAATATTCAATATTTGTGGGCTGAATGCCCAGGCTCTAGTAAGCAATTGGATGTAATGTGAAATACATAACTCATAGCTCCTTGACTTTATGGTTGAAATACCTAATTTTTACCAATGATGGCTAAACTGTGGCTGCCAATATTTTCTTTCCAAGGTTTTGGGAGGAGGGATTGGGGTAAAGAGGAACGAAAAGGAGAGATGAAGATGAAAAGTTTTGATATTGATGGAGATGCTCATTCTGATGCCGAAGCAGTCAATGATTCTCCAATCGATGAAGTGAGGTTGACAGTACCAACCACAGACGACCCATCGTTGCCAGTGCTGACATTTCGAACATGGTTTCTGGGAGTAATCTCATGTGCTGTTTTGGCTTTTGTGAACCAATTTTTCTCTTATAGACAGAATCAGTTGGGCATTGGCGCAGTTGTGGCACAGATAGTTGTTCTGCCGTTTGGCAAGTTCTTGGCGAGAACACTTCCTGAAAGAGCGGTTCACATTCCCTTTACAAATTGGTCATTTTCATTCAATCCGGGGCCTTTTAATATGAAGGAGCATGTGTTGATCACCATATTCGCCAATGCCGGTGCAGGAGGTGTCTATGCAGTGAAGCTAGTCACAATTGTTAAGGTTTTCTACCATAGGAAGCTCAACCCTATCGCTGGCATGCTCCTCGCACAAACCACTCAGATGTTTGGTTATGGTTGGGCTGGTTTGTTTAGAAAATTCCTGGTGGACTCTCCTTACATGTGGTGGCCTGGAAATCTGGTTGCGGTCTCTCTTTTCCAGGTATTGCATGAAAAGGAGAAGAGAAGCAAGGGAGGAGTGACAAGGCTACAATTCTTCACAATAGCATTTATTGCTAGCTTTGCATACTACATTGTGCCAGGGTATTTCTTCCCATCCTTAAGCGCCATATCTTTTGTTTGCTGGATATGGAAAAACTCCATTACTGCCCAACAAATTGGTTCCGGTAACCATGGATTTGGCATTGGCTCATTTGCCTTGGATTATTCCACTGCCTCTAGCTTCCTAGGAAGCCCTATGGTTAGCCCTTCATTTGCTACTCTTAACATGCTGGTTGGATTCATCTTAGTGGTCTACATAGTAATTCCCATTTGTTATTGGTCCAACATCTATGAAGTAAAGCGACTTCCCCTCTTTTCCTCTCATGTTTTTGACTACAATGGTAAAGATTACAACATCTCCCGTATTCTGAACCAACAAAATTTTGAGTTGGACCGTGTTGGATATGACAACTATAGCAAGATTTACATGAGTATCTTCTTTGTTTTCTGTTATGGGTCAAGCTTTGCTACCTTAACTGCGACAATCTCACATGTTGGACTTTTCTATGGAAAAACAATATGGACTTTGTGGAAGAGTGCAACAAATACAGTGCAAGATGTACATACTAAACTAATGAAGAAGAACTATGAAGAAGTTCCTCAATGGTGGTTTCAAGCGATCTTGGTAGCGGTGCTTGCTCTTTCGCTTTATGCTTGCTTAGGATTTGACAGACAGCTTCAACTCCCTTGGTGGGGACTCCTCTTGGCTTGTGCTATGGCTTTTGTATTCACTTTACCTGTGGGGATCATAACAGCAACCACAAACCAGCAATTGGGGTTGAATGTGATCACCGAAATGGTAATCGGCTATATGTTACCAGGGAAGCCTCTTGCTAATGTAACTTTCAAGACATATGGCTATGTTAGCATGGCACAAGCGCTCACTTTCCTTGCCGATTTCAAGCTAGGCCACTATATGAAGATTCCTCCTAAAGCCATGTTTCTGGCCCAGTTAGCCGGGACAGCAATTGCTTCAACTGTTAGCTTTCTCACAACTTGGTGGATGATAGGGGGTGTTAATAACTTGTGTGACACAAGCATCGTGGGGAATCCTTGGAGTTGCCCATCTTATGATGTTTTCTACAACGCTTCAATTATATGGGGAGTTGTTGGTCCTCTTAGAATGTTCACAAACTATGGTGTCTACCCGGAATTGAACTACTTCTTCCTTATAGGGTTTCTTTCCCCCTTTCCCGTTTGGTGGTTGTCTCGCAGGCACCCCAACAAAAAATGGATCACATTGATCAACATGCCAATCATACTCGGGTCATGGGGAGCCATGCCAGCAGCAAGGGCTGTTAACTACGTAATGTGGTTCATTGTGGCTCTTTATTTCAACTTCTATGTGTACTACAAGCATAGGCAATGGTGGGCTCAGAACAACTATGTGTTGGCAGCTGCTTTGGATGCCGGTATAGTGTTCTTGGGCGTCCTTATCTACTTCACACTTCAAAATAATGGCATTTCAGGTCCAAATTTTTGGGGTTCGGTTGCTGATGACCATTGCTCTCTGGCTAAATGCCCTACGGCTCCGGGGATCGAGGTCAAGGGTTGCCCAGTTGTTTAAGATAGATGGGCTTGCAGGCTACTTCCAGTATTTGTCTGGGGCTCCACTTCTAATTTTTTTTCCCTTTCCTTTTTCATGGAAAAGTGGTTTCTTTATTGCCACTATGAATTTCCCTAGTTAATAATGTTCCTTTGACAGCTATCATTGCAAGTAGCACACAGATAAAGCCCGTTATGTGATCAATTGCTTCATTGATTGCTTTGTGATGCTAATGTTGTTAACAGATCTTCAGTACTTTCTTGAACACCAAGTACATGGAGGTCCTGGTTCTCTCTTGGTGATACCTTTCATAGACGTTGGCTGATACTTTAAATGAGAGGGCTTATCTGGAGGACAAAGCTGCACGTGCAGCTGTTAAATGGGCTCTTGCCCTGCAATATTTGGTGCCACCTTATTTCACTACTTTGTGGAGAACATGGAGGTTTAATGATTGTAGATGTACCTCAATTTAACCAACTTCAAGTAAGACTCTCCTTAACAACCTCAGTTGTTTGCTTGAAATTTTAAAGTGATAGGCTTTAGGCAAAATGCCAGTCAGAGTGCAAATTCTTCAGGATGTCTCCACATTGTCAAGCCAGCTATTAGTTGTTTTTGCTTTGGTCTTCTCGTCATCTAGGCATATCCATCTCCAAGATTAACGACAGCTGTATTCCAAAACCGGCTTTCATGCCTAGACAACTAACAATTAAACGAAACCAACTGTCCAAAGTTACCCTCCACCATACTATAAAAACAAAGCATGTAAATCGGCACACACACAAAAACGAAAGCAGGCAAGAAATCCATAAAATACCCGGCAGAGTAGGCCTTACAGACATGGCAATTGTTGTCAGAATTGCTGCAGTTTTTGCTTGGCTTGCTTTCATGATGATGGCTGCTGGTGCGCATGAAATGAGTCCTGGAATGTACATGGGTCCTGCAGCAGCATCACCCCCTTCACCAACTACTCCTAGTCCTAACAGTGCTCTTATGACTTCCTTCCCTTCTATGCTACTTGGACTTGCTGCTTTCATCGTCACTTATTTTTGTACTTAAGAGACAGGGTTTGAGCATTCCCGCTGAATTTGATGTATTCTCATTCTAGTCTTGCTTGATTGACTCTGTCTTCTATGTTGTTTCTGTGGTGATTTCTGCTTCTGTTATCTCTGAATCTTGCTAATCAAAGGGCACACTGCTTTGTATCACCTTTTCCCATTTTTTTTTTTCACTTCTCTATTGAGTAAATATATATATGGTTTAGTACTTCATATTCTTTTAAAAAGTTCAAAATTTAAATATATATCTACAAAACCATACAACCAATAAAGTTTGGTATTTATTCACTAAGAAAAAAATAACGATTATCAATAACTTTTATTTTTTTTTAATATTGCCGCATAACAAATATTATCTTTAAATATTTTTTATAATATTTTTTTATTATTATCTTTTATGTATCTGAAATATCTTTTTCATACACTCGCGCCTTAAAAAACAATTCTCGATTTGCAACTACCTGATATTATTTTTTTTTTAATGTGACATTGCACAAATGCTGTTAAATAGATTCTAAAAATCTTTCAGACTAGGAAGCAAATATTTGAGGCAATTGTACATTAAAATCAAAAGAGAAAAGGAAATATGCTTAGGATTTTTATTCAAGATTGTGCATGTCACAAATCAAAAAGAATCTGTAGGATTTGTTTAGATCATGAACAATAACACTGCTTTGAGACTCTGATACATTATGATTGGAGTTTAATTCTATCTTTATTCAATATTCTAAGCTTTTGGAAGGAGCTTAGACATGGCAAGACAATTTTCCGAGAGGCGATGAATCTTGAGATCAAAGGTCGACAAAACATGATGACTATCTTCCCCAACCTCAGAAAAGCCATCTTCACAAGTTTGAATATTAGTTCCAATGGCACTAAGCATAGTGTTCAATGTGCCAACATCCCCAGCCTTAAGAGCATCCACTGCTTGTTGAATTGTGCTCAAAGTGTCATCATACATGCTTACACATTGGTCAATAGCGGCGGTTTTTAGGACCGATTTCGTACTTTTCAAGGCTTTTTCCACCATTTTCTCTGTGGCTTTGAGTTCCATGTGCAACATTGAGGCTGCATCAGTCTTACCCCAAATGAGGTATGGAGTGATTGTTCTTAGGCATAGTTTTGGATATTTAGTATGGCCACAGATTTTCTTGCAATCTCCAGGGATGGGCACGGTTGTGGCACTTGTGGGCGCTCCCGCAAATGTTTGGGGCCCATGGCCTTCTGCGGTGAAGGCAAAGAGAAGGGAGGAGATGGAGAGAATGAGAACAAGTTTCTTGCTTTCCATCCTCTCTCTTTTCTATGGATTGTGGGGGGGGGGGGGGAGAGAGTGGGGAAGATGGGGTTTAAGTAAGGGAAGGGAGGGAGAGGAAGCTGTCCGCCAAGAAAGGACTGCCACTGGTTTGATGGAGATACAAATGTATCTCTTAACTGCTTTGGCTTCGGAATTTAGAATATTGGTTTGTTGTAAGAAGCAAATTGGGTAATCCTACCCAGCTCATGACATGAAACATTACGTTGGAATTTTAACAACTCACATAACGGTGGCCTAGACGTTTCCAAGTAACAGCACATATGAGGGATTATAGAGAGCGTAAGGTTTGAAAAGTTATTTTATTTCAAATTCAATGGTATTCTTCACATGGGGAACTATTTAAAATTAGAAAACAAAAAAATTCAGAAGTCAATTTTTTACATTCAACACATGACTAGCTTATAACGTTAGGGTTTGCTTTGCAGCAGTAGCAGTTATTTCAATTTTGTAATTTTTTCTGCATATAATAATAAAAATTATGTTTTAAATATTATGTGAAATTAAAAAATAGAAAGTAATTTTATAAATAGAAAACATTTATTAAAAACAAAATTTGGGACAAACTTTATTTGATAAAAATATATAAGCTCTATTTTGGGGAAACCTTTGAAAATTCATGGTTAATATACTCCCTGTGGGCCATTTTTCACCTAAATTTGTGAAATATACTTAAATTCTATTTCTACGGCGTCTAGTCAAAACTGAAAGAAAAGGAGAATACCAAATGAAAATCTTCTTTCATCTTTACTTACTTCAACCTTTTTTACTGGTATTTGATAACTAATTTATTGATCCCTCAAGTTAACTGTCGGGCAAGGGGTGAGCTCTCTTGTATCTATTTTTTCTATTCTTAAGACTTGAAAATGAGAATTTGATTCAAGGAATCCAATATCCTTGTCAAGGGTTGGTTTAATACTCTACTTCTTTAAGAAAAATGTGTACTGGCTGAAGATTTGAACCCACCATAGAGTAGTGATTTAAAACCTGTAAGCTACCCATTATTCCAATGTTCCTTCTCTTTCCAGACAACTGCAAAATGACTTCCCGGCTAGAAACTGAAACTATGTTGTAAAAGGGGTATAGATCAAAGTTTGGGGTCTATTCCTTTCTACTACCTCGCTTCCAAGAAAGGAACACAGAACACCGCAGTTTTTTCTTTTTTCAGCAAAGTCAACATGAAATATCACATTTTTAAGAATTTCATTATTAGACGAGTTTGTGTGGTTTCTTTTATGGTGCTAGTATTCTTTGCTAGAAGAGTTTTCTTTGATTGCTTGCTTTGAGTGCTTCAATTTAAAAAAAAAAAAAAAAAAAAAAATTATTTTCAACAATTTCTGACTATATATGGTCTTCTAAGCAAAGTGTGAAGACCTAAGAAAAGCAAGACTCGGGAATGTATCCAACAGCATTTTTTCCCTTCGCCTGGCGGTGGAAGAACCTACTGCCCACTACACTACAAGTCTTTTGCGCCTCTCCATATGAGGCAGAAGGTATTAGTGGCATGCACACCAAGGTGGGTTAAAAGCATATGGCTGCCAACCTAATCTGTATAGCCGTTTGATGGAGCAAGGTACCTTTCATGTATGTCATTGTTATTGAATCAGTAGAATTCTAATCAGTCGCAACACCTCAATCACGAAAATTGAAGAAGGCAACATGATGCTCAAGACATTGCATTAAACACACAATCGGCAGACTGGCAGTGGAAAGAGAACACAGCTGACTTATATCAGAAACATAGAGAATACAGACCAATTAACTAACCAGGGGCAGACCATTCATCGAACCATTGACTTTTATATTAGCTTGCGCATAAAACATGTCATAGCACTCCAGCAATGACCCGTTGCATAACTTGCTCAAAACTTCCATTTTCATTTCAATGTATGCATGCTCATGGGAAAATTATGTATTACTTATCATCTCCTTGTCAATTAAAAAGGTCTACATGGGGGTGTAGCAATAAAGTAGAAGCGAGCTAATTATGGATTGGATTGTTTGCGATCCAACAATTCATGCCTATCAATGAAACGTTCCAGCAGCTCCTTCTCCTGCAAAACTAAGCATTCTTCATCCTTCCGGAACCAGTCATATCTGATTGCCTCTCTGATTAGAGCATGGATTACCATGGGGGAGCTTAGAACAGAGGAAGGAAATGGCAGATAGGAAGCTACTCGAAGTGCAGCTGCACAACATAAATTGAAGATCGTAAGCCAAGGATCACTACCAAGAGGGAAGTAAATCGTAAGACATACAATTAGTACAATTATTAAAATGAGAATTCTCAATAGCACATCATAGAAGATGTAGAACTAGGTGCCGCCATCATGATACACATATTTGCTGACAGATAAACTTCGATGTCACAGGATGCTTTAGCAGCAACAGGGTAAATTAGTTAGATATCTAAATTTTATGTCCTGAAAATTCAAGAAAATAGAGTTTCTCTATGTGCATCAAGAGTAGAATATGAATTTTATTTAGCCAGCCAAAGAGAATGGATTATGGCCAAACACAAGCAGTGGTTCTTCAACCAGAAGAGTAAGGTCTCAATTTCAACAGGGAAACATTTATTCTCTCTCTTTTTTTGATCAGATATTGAGTTGCCTGAACATGTCATGCTAACAAGATGAGGCAGGAAGCTGAACCATGTCCCCAAGGGGACAGCCTAGTGGTACAAACCCCTCTCCCCCAACCTGATGATCCCGGGTTCAAATCCTTGTACAATAAAAAAAAAAAGGTAGCTGAACCATGGAACTCTCTAATCATTATATTGAGAAATGCTTGTTGGCAAAAACCCAACTAAAAATACAGCTTCAGAGTAGTATTTAGTAAAGAAGGGAGTTCAGATCACCCGGCAACTATCACCTTATATCAGCCAATTAACCACAAAAATTACCATTCCAAACATGCTAGTATCTCCATCTAATTGGACACTTCATGCTAATTGCACACTACAAGCATGAGATGAAAACAATGTAAGGAAAAATTCAACTTAAATTCGTACATGGTCAGTAAGTTAGGACTACTTTCTTGAACTCTATATATGGACATTCCCTTAAGAATAGAATTTGCTAATACTACTAAAAATGAAGCAGGGTGCAGAAAAAAACCAAATGCATACTACTGCTGCAAATTAAGAATATGGAGAACAATCTGACCAGCAGATCCCTGATGATAAGAGTTGAGGCCTTCAACAAACAAGAAGCGATGGAGAACATCCTCCCGCTCCACACCACAAACTTTCAAGTATGGTTCGGCAGTCTTAGACTGAAGGCAACAGAATTTGATTTTCTCATACTTGTCTGCTTTAATCACCCACTTTACTCCTACAATCCCACAATATTCAAATTTAACCACCAGTACTTTGAACAATCTCAAAGAATAATAAACTTGTACAAACACCAATAGAAGAGTAAGCCAAGCAAGGAGCAATGGAGACCAAACAAAGAAGGAACATGCATGATGTTTTCTCCCTTCCCTCATTAGATAAGATATAACAGAGGAACCACAAACAAAAGTAATACTGACAGCATGAAAAACAAAAAGGAACGTCTTAGTTTCTTTCGGCATTTGAAAAAGAAGGAACAAAAATAGCCAAATCAACTCCAAACAAGATATAAATCAATTCATAAGAACCAAGAGAACCAACATGACAATCACACTGGAAGAATCTTAAGATGGACACAATCACAAGACATTTCTTCACAAGTCCCAAAATTTTTTTCATTCTAATTAAAAAAGACATGGAACAATAATGAAAACGATAGCAATGAAATTGACAGAGAGAACAACAGAATGGGTCCAAATTTCTGCAGTCATACTAAGAAAGGGAAAATAGAAATGCCACATCAAATATTAAACGAATAATAGTCCAGATTAACAACCATAAGAGAAACCCCATTTGACCATCCGATGACTCTTAAGACGCATACGTGACATTTCTTCAGAAATTCTCCAAAATTTTCCCCGTTCACTCGTCAACCGATCCCCCCTCCCCCCGGGAAAAAAAGAACCCATGTAATAACACAAGTAAATGGGTCCTAAACAAGACATATTGCTATATACCTTCTGTTTCTAAAAGAAAAAGGAAAAAAAAATCCAAACCCAAAACCACAACCAAATTTCTCTAGGTATTCTAAAAGGGGGGGAAAATACCCCAATCAACAAAAAAAAAAAACTCCAAATTACTAAGGAACAAGAGAAACAGTTGAGCATTTAGAAAACCAAATCAAAACCATTAAACCCTAACAATCAGAAGTTACAAAGACACAATAGGGATCTCCAATTATTACAGAATCCATAACAAAGCTGTCCAAATTACACGATCCACTATACGTCAAACCCAATATACTCTAATTAACAACAAGACTATCCAAATTACTAAGCAACAAGAGAAACCCATATAAGCAATTAGAGCACCAAATTAAAAAATAAAAAAAAATATCCAGTTACAAAAAATAATGAAGGGACCTTTGTGACAGAGATGACAACACCCATCAAAAATCAGGACACGAGGTTGAAGAAAAGAGAATGTTGTCGGTGTCACCGGCTTTGCCGTCATCGGATCTTCATCTAAAACATCAGCTGTTGTTGCTGTTGATTTAGACATCGATGATGATGAAGAAGAAGAAGAAAATGAGCGAAAAAAATGATGTGTAAGATTTAGAGCTCCCGTTTTGAGGCTTGATGTTATTGATTTTCCATATGCAATTTTCATGATTGTCTTTGCCGCCATTTCTTCACATTTCTTCTTCTTCTTCTTTGTTTAGCTGCGTGTGATTTTTGAAGAGTGGGGTTTTGGGTTTTGACTCTTATTCGTTTCTTCTCAAGTCGGTTTTGCGCGGATAACCAACGGCGAAGATTTGAGGGTGGGTGCTATGGAACACCGAGGAGTCATCAATGATGATTTGATCCAACGGCAGAGCTTCATTTTCTTGTATGCTGGCTGACAATGAAATTACATTTTTTTTTATTGTTTTTTATTTCAACCAACCAACGGGAAAAATAAATGCGTGCGCATATATTGGTTAATTACAATTTGCCCTTGTGATTTGACAAAATTTTAAATGATACCCCGTAATTGATTTCCTTTGTTGGGTTGTCCACGTACGATTTTGTTGCTCCAAGCACATTCTTTCTTCGATGGGAAGAGTCTTCTTTGTCCCATGGCGGTTGATTGGTACTTGATTGCCTTCAAATATTAGGGCTTAGCAGGTTTATCCAATTTCAATAGGCCCATCTCCTCAACCTGCATATTCTCTCCCCTTCATCCAGAACGAGATAGGAGAACCCCCAAGAAAACAGCCCAAGTGATCATGTCTTTTCTCTCAATTTCGTAATCCAGAATTCAAATATTATTGTAACAATAAAAAAAAATGAGAACAAGATAAAAGAGAAAAATCGAGTTTGAGAAAGAAGAATTTGCAGTTCGAACCATTTGCGGTTCAAACTATGATTTGTTGCACGATTTCCTTATTCTCCGCTCCCCCTTCACTTCCTATGACCTACTTTCAATTTCTCTCCACCTATGAATTAGAATCTCTACTTCTCCACCTCGAATTTCCCACTTTCAATTTCTAAATCAACCAGGAGCTCAAAATTGGTGGATCGATTCTGTGGGTATGTCGTGAGAATGAGACGAAGAAAGAGAGGAAGACAGAAGAGGGGGATAGAAATGAAGAATCCAGGAGGAAGAGGACAAAGGAGACATGCTCCTCCCAAAATATGGAAAGCCAACTGGAGTGCAAAAACCCTTGAGCTGGGATCGATGGCACAAATGAACCTTGACTGGTCACTGATCAACTGGATTAAATATCAATAGACAAATATGAAATCCTTCTTTCCGAGAGAGTAGGCTTCATGCCAGCTTCTCCAAAGATTCAACATCACAAAACCAGCAAAGAAAGAAATTATTGCCATATAATTTAAAGAATAATAAACAAGAGAAGTCATTGCATCCGGATGAAACAAACAGCAACTGAAATCAACATTCCTAATATTTGATCCCCCCCAAACACCAACATTGAGAAAGAGAAGGGGGGGGGGGAAGAAAAGAGGGAATATAACCCCTAACCAAAATTTGTAATAACATAAAACATTCAAATAGATATAGGTTTCAACAGCACACAACCGTCATGAGGTTCCAGCAAACTCATTTGTAAGCGTATAAAAACTCCATAAAGACCAGCACAAAAAAGAGAACAAAGTTGTTGAAGAAAGCTTCCATGAACTGCAGACCAGGTTTTGGGATTTGTTCCCCATAATGTATGAAAGATTCTTTCCTGCGACATAAAATAAGAGAGAACATATTAGTTGAAGCACACAGAACATATGGTTTCTTTTGGCAGCGACAAAATAAAGCAGAAGGAACCACCATCATTGAGCAAAACTTGCAATCACTCCACTTAATTGAACAAACAACTCTTTTGGCCCAAGAAAATGAAACCAATTGCTTTGAATGCATGTTCATACATTCGGGTTCATAACAATCAAAGCATCGTTGTTCTGGGTGAATTGGTTTGTTCAGTTTGTGGTGGTGTCAGGTTTTGGTTTGAAGGAACATGCGTAGATGGTGAGGTTTGTCTTGTTGAAGTTGAGAATGAAGAGTTGATGCTGGGAGAATTAATCAAGAATAAAACATACTTTGCCAACACAAAAGAGGACACGAAAATGGAACTAGGATCAAAGTTAGGTTCTGCTGGTAACTTTTGCAATAAATGGTATTTTAGGGTTATTTATATGCTGATATTACATGCTTTTAACATTAAAAAATTCTAAGTTTCACACAGCACAGCACTGGAGGTACTTTAGTGAAGTTTTGAGGTACCAAAGACTAAAGTCGTCACAGTACGTGCACCAAAATGAAGTTTTGAGGTACCCAAGACCAAAGTGGTCGCAGGCAAAAGCTAGGAGCTTATTAATAATTTACCCCCAACTTAAAATAGTATATTACTTTCATAACTTTATCATCTCATTATGTTGTAACATGTAATGTCCCGTGGCTGTGCTTCATAGGTTTACAGTAAAAGCACAGTAGAACAAAATAGTTTGAAAAGGGACTTCATCTCAAAAATGGAAAAACTTGTTTAAGTTAAAAAGCTCCCTGACTTTTGGAAAAATAGCCAAAATTCTTACCGAGCGGGACAAGGATGGGATTACAATATACACCTCCTAGCGGGGAGTGTGACACTTTATCCCCCCCCCCCTTCTCAGAAAAAAAGGGTACGAAGACTTGAAAAAGCAGTTCCTCATGCACGATGTGCAAGAATGGCTAGAGAAAACATAGAACGGTAAAACTTTAAGATGAGATTATGCTTGGCCCTTGGTGTTTGCCATAACAAAATATATAACCTGGAAAAATAGAAACATACGAGAATAAGCTGGCACCGCACAATTTCTTAATGTGCGTGTAGATTTGCTAGTCAAATTATCTCTTACCTTGCATATGGAGTTGGGTAGTTCAAAATGGTCCTTCTGTGGATTTTCTAGGGTTTGCTGTCCTCTTTCTTAACTTGCTAGGCAAGGACTGTTGCTTTATTGTTTCAAGATTTTCTAGGGTTTCTACCCCTAAGCCTTCTTAGAGTATCTTAGGCTTTGCCATTCTCAACCCACACATTAATAACAATTTGCCATTTCAAGTTAAGGAAGAGGACATCAAACCAATAAAAAAGTAATTTTTTTTCTTCATAACGATTTCGAGATATTTGGATTTTAGGGTTGGTTCAGTTATTAATGATTATACCAAATAAATGGATCGCAAAACTAATCAAAGCCTAAAAAGTGGCTATACCAATAACCATGTAAGCAAAAAACCAAATCAAATGCGAATAACTAGAAGCAGTCAAATAAAGATTCTATAGACACAAGTCTCATAAAATTTTTTCATATCTGAACAGAAAATAATCCTGAAATCGCATTCCTTTTTTTTTTAACACACCATAGATGCACTTATCAATAAAAAATTCACAGAAGGAAAATAGCTTATCTTTATGAACAGCACCATCTAGCAGTTTATAACTAGAAATCCAGCAGATGTAGAAAATGTAAAAATTTTATGTAAAACCCAGTCAGACTAATCTACTAGGCAAACATACTAAAGACGTAAACACGGGTAGGAACAGCAACACAAACACAAAGGAACGCCAAGGGATCTCTTTAACACAAACACAAACACAAACACAAACACAAACATCTTGTAACAGCTAAAGGAAATGGAAAAGCAATCTTACTTTATCAACGTCTACTGGTCTTTCCAAGGGATCTCTTCCCAGAAAACAAATGCTTGGGTTTCAAAGTAGGAATAGTTCTATCTGCATCACCACGACGAGCATCCTTGTTCCTCACCTTTTGAGATTTTCTAACAAGCTTCATGGCCTTGACCTTTTGAGCAGAATCCTTGAAGCCTTGTCCAGGGACAACTTCACCTGGAGGTCGTGACTTTGACCTTGACCTGGATCTCATGCGCAATTTCTTGCTATTAGGCTGGTCAACATCCATATCCATAGCATCATCACCATCACTACCTCCTCTCGCAAGTGATCTCTCCCTCTTACGACCCTTTCTAGACAGAGACCTGCCACGAGCCCTTTCAATAGCCAAAGAAGGATCCAGTCCCAAAACTGAAAGCTGTCTCCCCATCCTCTCAGTGGTGAATTTTTTATCCTTGTCGAACTTTCTTGGTACCGTCGGTCGGCTCTCTGCGGTACTTTTCTTAATCCTATGCTGCTGTATCAGAAGACTTTTCTTCCTTCTAATCTCAGCTAAAGCTTCTTTCTCTTCCGGAGTCAATTCCTCACCATCCATATCCACATCATCTGCCTCCTCCTCTTGTCGAAGCCCTTCCTCTTGTTCCAACTCCTCTAACCTCTGTAAGATATCAGGATCCACAAAGTCATAGACATTATGCCCATCAAGAATTTCAGGCATGATATCTTCCTTCCATTCCTCATTTGCAAGAATATAATGCTTCTTCAAGCTAGCAGAATACACACCAGCACCGCCATTTTCATTCTCCAAATCCTTTTCGAGCTTTCTCTTTTCCTTCTCAGCTGCTTCCTTAGCTCTAGCTTCCAAAACCGCCTCCGGAATACAAGCAGGCCTTTCCTTGTCATCACGCGGCTTTGGCATTGCCACATGAAACCTATTCAAGCAATCATTAATCTTCTTTGACTTCATCTTCAACTCAACCCTCTGATTCAACAACCTCTCACAGGCTGCATTCTTCACAGCAATCACACCATCCTCAGTCAAAGTACTCATTTTCAACAATACTCCCTCTTCATCTGTAGCCTCACCACCTTGCCCTATCACGGTTTTCATTGCTTCCGCTTTCATCTCCATCACCAACTTCATATCTTCCTCCAACAAATTCTCAAATGGCTGCAAATCCATCTTATTACAGACAATAATTAGTGGCTTGTTCATAAACAAGGATTTGATACTGTGAAAAAGTGCTGCCTGCTGAGCAATGCTGTAGCCACATGATCCTGAAATATCCGAGAAAATGTCAAAATTCAGATCAGATCCACACTTGAAGTTCAAATCAGATCAAGTTAATTAAACTACTATGTAAACTCAAACAATGAAAGTGTTACATACCTGAAATATCCAAGAAGAACAATATCGCCGCACGCAAATGTGCCAAAGCTGTAATACTGCACATTTCAATAATGTTGCGATCCTCAAAGGGCCGGTCCAAAATCCCAGGTGTGTCAATCACTTGATACCTCAAATATTTATAATCTGTGTGCCCAACAAACAGTGATTTTGTAGTAAAAGCATATGGCTGCACATCCACATCAGCCCTAGTAATCTTGTTTATAAAAGAACTCTTCCCCACATTTGGATATCCACAAATCAATATCGTCCTAGTATTCGGATCAATAGAAGGCAACCTAGCCATATGCTGTCTAACCTGTTCTAAATAAGCCAAACTAGGGCTGACCCGCTTAATCACTGTACACATACGCCCAAGTGCTGCAACTTTCAAGGTCTTACATCGGTACAATGAATCACCATACTTCAACAGCTTGACATAATCTTTGGAAATTTTACCAATGAGATTTCTGGCAGTGTTGATTTGGCCAAGAGCAAGCTTGTAGTGGTCCTTGTTGTAGAGAACATGAAGAAGGTCACCATAAAACGGATGAATATCATCAAGCCGCGGAAATTCATCTATTATCGTTGAGAGTTTCTCATGAAAATTCTGCTGAGTATACTTCACTTTCCTCATGTAAAACTGTCGAAGCCTAGAAATTGCATACCCCTTGTGTACAACAGTTGGTGTTTGGCGTTGAGTCCTGGATAAAATTATGTCGATGAAGTCCTTGCCCGTAGGGACAACTGTAATTTTCTTAAAGTTGTACTGCACCATCTCTCCAGATTTATGAAATTTACTTCTGCAATTTCAAATTTAGAAACATTGGATTTACAGGCAAAGCTGAAAAGTTCTCAAGATTATAAGATTATAAGAAAAAAACATTAAACTTCCAGTATAATAATATGGGAGAGCCCCAAAACAATGATTCACACAAAAACGACATTATAAGATCATCACCCAGAAAAACACAAATTGATGAGAACTTCTAGAATCGGAAGCTAATCTGATGTAAACCCAGATACAATTCCCGTAAAGAATCACCTCACTATTAGAAAACTCAAAATATAGAGGAAATCCGAAACAAAAATAAGCTACTCAGCAAACATTCATATAAAGGATGCAGAGAGAGAGAGAGAGAGAGAGAGATGTGGAGATACCTGGAGGAAAAGTTCGGCGGGGAGAGAGAGTGTTGGGCGTTTGGGGTTTCGAGTGAATAAAATGAAATGTTGAGCGCTTAGGGTTGAAAAGGCGGTTTGAAGAGACAGCCCCGACCCGGTTGAGTAAAGTGTGTTGGACCGGTTTTACCGGACGAGCCTAACGTCGGCCCAGCAATAAATAAACACACCAACAAATGACCTGGGAAAGTGCCTGGGACTAGTACCGAAAAAAAGAAAGTGCCTGGGAATCCCTGTCATCCATGGTAAGGTTTCGAAGAATTTTCACATTCAGGTGGTAGAAAAGATTCGGGTCAAATTCAATAATTGGAAGTCCAGATTATTGAGCATCGAGGGTATGAGAACTTTAATCCAATCTATTATAGTAGTAATTCCCTTATATATCATGAATCAGTTTGAATATCAAGCGAGATCTACAAGAAACTGAATAAAATTAATAAGAATTTCCTTTGGACAACTCGGAGGAAGGGAAACAGGTACATTTAGTCAAGTGAGGAAGGGTTTGCTTGCTCAAAAAAGAGGGAGGCTTGGGATTGAGGAAAATGAGAGAGTATGATATAGCATTGCTTGCCAAATTAGGATGGAGAATTGAGAAGGGAGATAAGGCATTGTGGTGCAAGATTCTGAGAAATAAATACCCGAAGGGAAGGAGATTAATGAAGTAAAATAGGAGAGTTGGAAGTTTCGCAATGTGGAGAGACATTCTTAATAGCAGGAGATGCATAGAAATGGAAGTGAAATAGAGGTCAGGAGATGGCAACAGTACAACCTTTTGGCATGACAAATGGGTTGGAGACATGAAACTTGTGGGCCATGCTATGATTACCCAAAACCTCTCTAACAAGAATGTAAAACTGGGGTAGTTCATTGATGATGAAGGGAGATGAAGGATGGAGGATCTTGCTGAAGTTTTATTGAGAAACAAAGTAGAGAAAATTAGAGGAGTCATGATCCCTAGAGGAGAAAGAAGGGAGGACTGCATATTCTAGAGAGGGACAGCAGATGGAAATTTTTCTGTAGCTTCAGCATATTGGTTGCAGAGTCGAAATAGCAACGAGAGGGAAGAAGGTAGGGAGGACTGGCTCTGGATTTTGAAAGCCAATAGACCGGAGAGAATCAAGTTTTTCTTATGGCCGGTTTTGTGGAGGAAGATCTTGACCAATGCTGAGAAGAAGAGAAGAAGGATCATAATAGATGGAATTTGTCCAATTTGCAAAGGAGGAGAAGAGACGGTGGAGCATGTGTTGAGAGATTGTAAACATGCAAGAAGCATCTGAAAGTTGGTGGATGGAAGCATTGACAGGAAGCAGCATTTCTGGAATGATGAGCTAGTGACTTGGATGAAAAAAGGCATTGCAAAAAGATATGTTATAGACAGCGGGAAGGGGTACTTGATTTTTATGATCACAATATGGATGATCCGGAAGGATAGACATAGACACATCAGGGAGAGAACAAGCATCCTCAAACAGTAGCTAATTCGGTTTTAAGTATGGCCAAAGATTGCGAGAGAAAAATGAAACAGAGAAGGATGATCAAAGGTCCCAAGACTGCTAAATGGACTTGTCCTCAGGATGAGAGGATTAAGCTCAACGTCAATGGAGCCGTTAAATTAGAAGTGGGAAAACGAGTGTTGGAGGCCTTTTTAGAGACAATATAGGCAGATGGGTGCATGTGTTCTGGATCAACATTGATGTTGCAAGTCCAGTGATGGCAGAATTGTGGGGATTAAGGGAGGCTTGAGAATTGCCAAAAGGAAAAACATGAAGAAAGTTGAGATAGAAACAGACTCGAAGATCATTGTCAATTTGTTGAGTAAAGATTCCGATGGTAACCACTCTTTGGAAGCTCTGTTGCATGACATTATATGGTGAAGGTAGACGTTGTTTCCATCAGACACATTTACAGGGAGGCTAACCATTGTGAAGACAAGCTTGTGAAAATGGGTCAAGAGATGGCTCCAGGTGTGCATGAGTTAATCTTCCCTCCCAAAGAGATGGAGCATCTAATATCCATGGATGTTAGAGACACTGTAGGGGTAGGTGGCATGTCCTGCCTTTTCTAGTTTTGTTGTTTGTTTGGTCGTTTCTTCTTCTTTTTCTACCAAATATAAATATATATATATTTTTTTTTGGGTGCAAACCAAATATATATATATATATATATATATATATATATATATAAATTTTACTTACCAAATAATGGATAATTAATTTTTTAAAATTTAAAAGAAAAATTATATCATTAAAATTTATATTCTATTATCTCTGGTATTTTTGGGTATAATATTCAATTTAAATGGAGTTGAACCCCAAAAATTAGGTTAAATAGGGAGGTCTATTCAAATCAGATTTATTCACATTCAATATAATTATCGGATACCGATAGTTTATAAAAAAAAAAAGGTCCGTTGTTCTTGTCTCTTTATTTTTCCAAACTTAATCGTGTCCAATAATCAACTTGTTCTACTCGATGCTTAAATATTTCCAAAATATGGAAAAAAAAAATTTTTTTTTTTTCATTTTCCAAATAACTTTTCATAAATCAAAATTTCAAAAGTTAAAACTATGAATTTTGATAGACTCAAGATTTTTGACAGGGTCGTATGAACTATAATATTTATAAATAAACAAAAAACCGATTTTCACCTATCTTTCCTATTTTAATTGCAGGAAGGTGCTACCATTGGTGCATTTCATCTCAACAATGTAAAACTTTAAATCTTTTATTCTTTTAGGCCCTGTTTGGATTCAAATAACAATAATTTTTTACATTTATTTTAAATATAAATTTCATTATTTGAAATTAAGAAAATAATGTAATGTTTATTTCTAGTTCCATAAAAATAATGAATTTCTAAATCCGTAATAAAAAAAAGTGAAATTTACAAATAAATTCCGCGAAAGTTTATAACGTCCACCAATTTTTTCTTCCCATTATCATTTATCCTAATCAACCCTAATAGGAAAGAATGTTAAGGGTAATTTAGTAAATGAACATATTTACAAATGAATTCACAATTTATTTTTATTGTTCCAAATATAAGAATTCAATAAATTTTAAAATTTAATTTTTGATTCCAAATATAAAAATTTATTTACAAATTAACTTTATGGTTTAATTCATTTCACATAAATTGAAGTTATCTATTTGATACCGAGAATTGATTGATTAGGGGCTGTTGTGCTCGTATAATGACTTTATCTTTGTTAAATTCATAGGGCTCTTTGCTCAGTGAAAAGCCTGAGAGAGAAGAAATGCAAAGGTTGAAGGCCATCTCATGTTGGTGTTAGCTTTAGCAGTTGAATTACAAAATTTGATAGGCAACTTACCAACTCCAATTTTCATGCGAAGCAAAACGACGTCATTCTAAATTTAACAAAGTTTAAGATGATCTTGCAGATGATGAGGTGGATACCTCTCTTTTGTTAGAGTGAGGGGTAATTTAAACAAAGTTTTAGATGAACTTATGTTTCAAGTTCTCGTTAAAGCAAGGGCAGTGACAACAACATGTAATAGATCCAACGTGTTGGGATGCTGGATTTTTTAACCAAATCTTAGGTTAGAAATTTAAAAATTGAAAAAATTATATTATGAGAGCTGTCCTCTAAATAAGATCCCAGAAACACTCGAACTCGATTGGTGGAACATAACTCCGGGCACCGATGATAGGAAAAAAAAAATCAGCCAGAGAAGAAATCTCCATTTGCAATTACAGGTAGCCGATGTAAAATAAGAATCTCCAGTATGTCTGCTTAAATTAACAATATCAGAACTTAGAATATGCTAATCGAGAAATGTTAACACAATGACGGTGCTTGCACTCTTTTTCTTTTCAGTTCAATTCACAGCCATCATTAGTTAAACAGCATATTCTTTGATTTGGATGTACCGCTTCTGACATGGTCGATGTTATGTCCAGTCACAAGTCTACAACCCAAAGAATAAGCCTCTTGGTTTCTTTTTCCAGAATATTTAAGGCTTTTGGATCTGAATGAACCTAGAATACCCGCCACAAACCGGCTGAGTCTTGCAGTAGAAAATACTAGACAGGTGAAAAGCCACAGGATTGGCAATAAACTAATTTGACTCTAGTAACATCCTGAAAGTGAAAAAATAAATGCAATGGCAACAATTTCTTCCCTTTCTATAGATATCCTATTGAACTCTGTGGCTGTACTGAATGATATTTTTTTTGTGAGGGCCGAATAATACAAACCCCTGCTCTGATAAATGCAAATATTCCATGGGTTCAGCGAATTGAGGTGTAAAAAATTTTTGCGCCGCAATTAAATGCGCTTGACCTTACGACCTTTGCTACTAGTGTAATGAACAAAATTTGGCCCCCAAACAATGTGATCCCATGGCTGCAATACCATATGAAAGGACCAGAAACTGCTCCAGCGTAATGCCACATTTCAAATTATTTATAGTGCTCCTCTTGAACTTCACCAGCTGCAACCGCAGAGAGATCAAAACATTTGGCTGAGCAAGAGAAAGAGTTTTAAGAAAGTTTAAAGGGCTTACGAGCAAGATTCAAGGCCAAGTTTGCTTGTTCATCAGCTTCAGAGTTTAATTCCTTTACAAGGTAAATAGTCCATCAGAACTTGTTACAAAACTTAACTATGGTAAATGACAAATCTCCCCCATTCCCCCCCAGCACCCAAAAGAAAAAAGAATAATATAAAAAAATAACACTCTTTTCCTCTTATCTTCATCAAACCACCTCATTCACTACAAAAATTCAGGTATGCTTTGAACAATTATCAAGAGATTAAATAACACATGAATTAGGAAAAAAGGTCACTTGAAGAAGTAAAATTTTGATATGTTTTAGGTGATCAAGTTTTATGACTTCAGGTAGAATGAAGCAACGCATTGCTAGAGTTCACACTATTACCTTCCACTGTTGTATAAAAGGCAAAGAGACGTGGCAATGGAAGCAGATTATATGTCTGTGAACAATTTTGTACAAAAAATGGAAGTCTTAGTTTAGAATACCATAAAAGACATGACAGTATACCAAAGTCATACAGGATCAGTTGCGTTATCCACCTGCAGTAAAATCTATGCATCATATCACATTCTAAATGATTTTGTCTAGCAAAAGATAACCTTAATGACAGTGCACTAATACAGGATCAGCTGTACCATCCATCTGAAGTAAAATCTATGCATCTTATCTCACATAAAGATCTAATTGTGAAATAAAAAATGGGAAAGAATATAAGGTTCGGTTGCATGTACCCTTAAAACTTGACTGATCTGAAAAGAAGAGAATCTATCCCTCAACATTTTGGCAAGCTCATAAAGGTCAGACATATTCTGGTTTTTGACATTCCATTGACCCTGAACCTGTTTGCTAAAGCAGTGTAAGTCCCAAGGGTGATCATTGGAGAAAAGTATAGCTTGAACATTAACAGAATATATGAATCAAAGTTCACAAGAACTTTACAAGACGCTTAACATACATCAGACCTCAAAAATTGGCAAGCCACCTTTAAACCACAGCAGAACTATACTAACCTTTTCAATAGCAATATACATGCAGAAGTCAATAATCTCCGGTAAATTTTGTCTTATTTTCAACTAGTTGCCCAGTTGAATTTGCTACATTTAAAATAACAAATTATCCTAAATATGCAGAAGTCAATCATCCCCCTCCCCCCCTCCCCAAAAAAAAACTTTCATCTCAGGGAATTCAACACTACTAGACATACCTACGTGATTTAAAATGGTCTCAATGCGCCTCAAAGGGGAGATGGCAATTTCCAAACACAGAACAACCACATCATCCATGGAAAAGCAAGATGAAGTTCATAATTATAATCACATTCTTAAACAATATGTATATGTATATGTATATGTATGTTCTATTTTTTTGGACAAATAACAAGACAGAACAAAAATTAACAGCAAACACATAAACGGGAAGAAACAAACCTGCATACAAAGAAGTTTTGAATCACCCTGGACATGAATATTAGTATACCCTTTTTGAAGGGCATATGTCAACCCTAAGATCATAGCTCGATACTCAGCAACATTATTAGTTGTTATGCCCAAACCTTCGCGTAGCCTACATATCTACCAAATCTGGGTTAAATGTAAGAAGTAGGTACAGAAACAGTTATGAAATATATAGTACATACCAAACTCCCATCATCTGCTCGAAGCACAGCTCCTGCGCCAGCTTGTCCAGGATTTCCTTTTGAAGCACCATCAAAATTGAGAGTGCAGGAGCGCTGCACAGAAGTTTTAGATCAAGGCCCCATATTGCATCAAAATATTGAAAGCCTGAAAGCTCCCACTCTTTTGGATTGCACAATCAAGGCAATCCCATTCACATGAAGAATGCATAAGCATGCACTGCCTCACCAACTAATAAAGGAAATTTTGTTCACCAGGCCCAGTAAATATAAACAAATGGAATGAAAGCCAAAAATGTGAAACCGACTTAAGTGATATTTGCAGAAATTGACATGAGAACTTACAGAGTTGGATGCTCCTTGAGCATCTAAATTGGGATCCACTTTGTAATGCTTTCTTGTTGGATCAGTGGATGAAGGCATTGATCCAACTACTTCCTGTGCGCAATGATTTTGGCAAAACAAGACCAAACAGAAGTCAGGCCAAGTCACCCCATCCAATGCAAGGAAATAAAAAACTCAAATGTATCAAGTCCGATGTACATGATACATAGCAAATACCATATCATACATTGCCAGAATGCATCACTACATGGATACATAAATGCATAATTCTTGCTGTATGCAATAACATCCTCCCCTCCTTTGTATTGAGATCTTAGATATAGGCCCTAAATCATGACCTAAGTTTAGGGTATGATCTAAAACGCTAGCACATCTGACTAATTTTGCAATGCCAAACATCATTAAATGCAATTTTAAAGAAGCTGCTGCAAAATTATCTCTTCCAAGACAATGCTTCAATAATCACTCCCACCACCAAGCCACAATACTTTTATGGAACTATTGTGAAAATAATATATAAAAACAGATGTTATGCATTAAAAACAGTCGATATATCTTTTTGTAAGTTTTGGCATAAAATTGCAGACGCATGCAAGTATTTGTTAGATCATAGATGATTGAGAAAAGCCCAAAACTTTTTATCCTAAAAAGCAAAAGAATAATGTCATAATTTAAGCAATACTAATAAAATATACTTGGTCATTTGTACTTGGAATTTGATGTTTCATTGAATGTTTAGTATTTATGAACATTTGTGCAAAATGAAGTTGGATATAGTGCCTGAGAGAATAGTCTTTTTTGTTTTTCATCCCTCAAATTTGAATCAGAATGAAAAGATATTAGGATGCCACTTTATAGACATTAAAATATTTTAATAATTTCTAATACCACTTAGCTTTTACCTCTTGGTGCTGACAATTAAAAATATGTAATGTATCTACTGGTATTTGCCCTATAATGAACATTAAATATGTTGACAGGAAGATTTTCTTCAGACAACAACATCTACAAGTCAAACAAAATACAAAAAGATCAAGATGCCAAGTGTCACATATATCTACCTATCCAACAGTCCATCAGCCTGGAACCTCAACACACTCCATCCCAATGTTACTGCGATTATGGTTTTTATGGTACAAAAGTGAGTTGGAACGTAGAATAGTACCCTACCAGAGACACCTGAAATTGATGGTTTATTTATGTCTTCAAGATGTTTTGGCTCATTTGTACTCTACAAAAAGTGGAGTAGAATCAACAACAGTCATGCTTATCTATGCAAAAGGCATTTCCACAGATAGCAGATAGAGAACTTATATTCCCATGACCAGTCAATAATTGCCAATGTAACTGATTATTTTAGCCCATGGAATACACAGACACAGAGAGAACTAAAGAAGAGAAAAAGAAGAATATTGGCTCCGTTAAGGTCTGGTTTTCCAACATGTTTTAAAACTAGAAGCACCTAGATACCAATGACTGTTTATTTAAACTAGTTTAAAAGTTACTTATTTTCTCTATGGGCATGTCGAGTCAGGTACCGAAAAGTGCTTTACTCAAAAACTCTTTTAGAAAAAGAACTTCAAATTTGAAAAGTGTTCCAAGGTTGCTGCTGATAATTTGATGGCAAATGATTAAAAACTTGTTTAAATAATCATGAACCCAATCAATACCTGCATGAGGTAAGCAATCCAACACAAAAAGGGGAAGCACAATAAAAGATGAACCGTGAAGAAACTGGTAAAATCGAAGATCATCCTCAATATGTTAATAAACCAAGGCAATCAAAAGTGTAATATGCTTGCTTGAGTCACAGATCACGATAAGAAACTCAAGCAACATCTTAGCTGATGGAATTCGCATGATACATATGAAAAAAAATGGAGGAAATCTTAGACTTGTTTTTGCTTATGATCTTGCTAGTGGTATAGAAATCCTAGAAAAGGTAGGAAACAACTTACATTAGTGTCTGCTGCCAACACTTCCAGTGATCTCTTTCTCAAGGAGTCCATGGCAGATTCTTGATCTGTAGCAGTTGGTTGCTGGAAAAGTAACAACGTAATGAATAACATATTAAATAAACAAGCCTATAAAAACTTTAAAAAAAGTAACGATTAGCCATTTTATTGTTTATCTATCATTAAAACAAACATGAATTGAACTGAAGGGCTGTGGCAACAGCTGCCTGCAAGTGCGGTCATCATCTTTAAAGGCCATCAACTATTTACACTACCAGAAAACTTGCATTAAAGTTGAGGCATCTGGCACAAGCCTTGCTTTATGTAATGCCTTATAAACATGGTTCTCTGCAAAATTGATTTACCAAGAAGTGAGTCATCATTCATTCATTCTACATCTTGTTGACACTGATAGATTTAACAAAACAGGAAAAAAGGCCCTATATCTTCAACCAAAATCAAATATGGTGCATCCTAACATGAAAAGAGGCGGGGCATTCCTTTCATGAGAAATGCTCAAGAATCATTGGTTCATGTTTTGAGTTGCATGGGTGCACAAGCGTCCCAACAGGTCAACAGGATGGAAGACAACCTGAGATTTTCAAGTGACATATTGTTGCAAGGCCCTAAGCAAGAAAGCTTTCCACAATGCATACTATTCTATCATCATTGTATCGCAAAAGAAATAATTGAAAATCCATAAATCTAATATGAACTTTGCTCCAGATTGTAAATCCACTACCCCGGCATGTCATATTCTTACCTAGCTGATCTACATCTCAAGTGCAATGGTTTAATCATTTGCAGTTCTGATATTCAGAAGTCTGCTCTAGGGAAGTTCATGAAGTTCACATGGCCTATGTAGGAAGCAATTGCTCTATTCTACATAATTTTTTTTTTCAAATGCAAACAGTTTATGCAATGTAAGCAAGAATGGTAATGCCTCTCTCTGGTTTGTGGTTGCTTCCTTTTTACTATTGATACTAGAACTTTCTTTTCGTCGAGCGGATTCTTGAGTCAAAGTGGCTTGTTTCATCTTTCTAGTTTTACCAAGCTGATTTCATTGTAACTCGATAATTCAATAGGAGACATCATCAAGTTCCAAGGACTCCACAGATAACAAAATGTTAGTTTGACTTGTGAAAAGAAAAAAAAATTGTATGACATGGATAGCAATGGCAATCCACCGATGGAATAATGGGATTACCCCCCCCCCCCAAAAAAAAAAAGAGGTCAACCTGAAAAGGGCAAGGTACAAGCAAGCCAAAGAGATCATCCACAAAGTCAGTTGCCCTGATGGAATAAGTCGCAGTCTTAAGCCCGCGGGAGCCAAGATATTCCTCAGCACTCTTAGGCAAAGAGTACCCCTTGTACACACTGACGGGAGGGTCACAAACCTGTTCATTAATGAGAGCAACCAGCAGTTCAGCAGAAGAACTGCAATGTTGGATATTCACAGCTTATTTTCCATGCACATTTTGACATTAAATACAAGCAACAAAGTAGCATCATACATGATCTGATCCCTGAAAAGGTTAAAAGCATTCTTCAACAGGGCACACAAATTCCAAAGGGAGCTGAATCAGCCTAGGATAATGCTAAGTCAATCATTGATCTGAATCTCTGTTGCCACTAAGCAAAAACTATCAAATAAAAGATACAGAACTTTCACATCCATTTGATACTTAATATACACCCGCAAGGGGTATTAAAAATCATTAAAACAGAAACACATACACATACACATCTGTGTGTGCGCGCGTTGGTGGTCATGATGAGTTCCTCACAGTCATGGGAAAAAACTTTTACTGGCAAGAAGTTTTAAACAAAATGATCAAAGTAGGGTTAGGGGTTTGGCTCGACAAAGCAGTAGGAAGATGCCAAACACGTTGTGAGCAGCTTGAAAACCCTGCTTGGCACCAATCTATGAAAACTGTGGAATTCAATTCTAATTTCACAATGTTGGCACCCGGAAGAGAAGACTTCTACAAAAGTTTAATTCTAAATGCGAAAAGGCTAAGAAAGCTCTTCCATAATCTCTCTTGTAACCTAAATGAAATTCTTTTTATTCCAGGCAAAAGAAGTTCAATCATTTGCCTAGGTTCCTATTGACAGGTCATTAAACCAAGTATTTCTAGCAGTCCAACATTGGAAAACAATATTTTCGCGGAAGCAATGTTCTAGTAGAACTAACACGACTGCGCTCCAAAATGAATAAAAACATGCAATGGCGGAGAAATGAAAAAGATCAAAGAGCGAGAAGAAAATGATTACCGAAGAACCAACTTGAGCTTGGCAATCAGACAAACTTTTGAAAACACCAACAACATCGCCCTTTCGCACCACATAGAACGCGTCTTTCTCATCTTTCATCGTCGTCAGCGGCTCAGTATTACCCGATTTTTTAGAGAAAGACTTGCTTTTGCTTGTGCTTGTGCTTTTACTCATACTCTTATTAGACGATGAAGAATAGCAATGAACACGAAATCTGGGGGCTATAAACCCTAATTTAAGCGAGTGGAAACCAGATTGTTGAGTCCGATGACAATCCAAAGTTCTTGTCAAACAAGAAGTTGAAATTCCATACAAGGAAGTTGAATTTCTTGCGATGAACTGCGTGGTTCTCGACTATATCTGAATGAAGCTGTTCATCAGAGCGAGAGATTTTCCCGAGTTCTATCCAATTATTTTAAAATCGAACCGCTAAATAATTCGAAGAACCACGCAGATCAGAAAGTAGAAAAACACAATTCGAAGAAGCTGTTCATCAGATTACATCAGATCAGATCAACCGGCTTGATTAATGTGATCGGAAAGTAGAAAAACACAAAAACCCTAATCTCGCGTGAAGGATTCCGATTCAGCGCCCATGTCTGGTACCGGAAGGGTAGAGATTTTGAACGGGGCTACATGTGGGCCCAGGCCCAATTTATTTTTTATTTATTTTATATCTTTTCTTCTGTTTTTTGGTTCTGGTATTTTATATCTTTTCAAACATGCTACGCAACCGTCGATGCTTACACGCTACCCACCCGTTGATGCTTTAAATATAGCGATTTTAAAGGGTTAAGTATTAAAAGAAAAAAAAATAAAAATAAAAATAAAAATGTTTTTCTCGTGATACCGGTTAAAATGAAATAAAAAATAATTTAAAAGAGATTTAAAATGATAATTATTTTAATTTTTAACTTAGTAGATTTTTTTTAATAAATAATTGTAAAACTCAAATTAAAGTTTCATACTATTTTTTTTTTTTTAAATTCTTATATTGTCTATAAATTTAGTTTAATATATTTTTATTTTTTTGTTTAAATAATTTTTTATTAAGATAGGAAACTTTTATTAAAAAATACAATAAATTTTTTATAATAGTGCCTAAATTAACAGTATCAATAATTTTTTTATTTAAAATTTCAGTTGATCTCAGTTGGGAATTTAACTCACGAAAGATTTGTTTGGTTTTGAGTCATATCATGTCAAACTGAACTAAAAATTTAACAACAAAGGTAATGCCTCATACTTGAGCAAATAAATAAATTTTGAGTTTAACATAGTTGAGAGGTGATCATGAAGACTGATGCTAGGGAGTTATACAGAGCTTGTCTGTTCCCATCATACTTTATAGCTGGAGAAAAGTTAGGAGAAGCACCAGCTTCGGCATATATGATCTGTAAAGTAGTCATGGCATGGTAGCCAACAACTCAGGACGTCTACATACAAGAAATCAAGTTATTCGAGACGGGCAACGGGGAATTTCCATTCAAAACATTACTGAGTCAAAAAAATGTGCGCAACAACGATCATCTCCCTCGCATGATTGTTTAAACAGACCCCACGATTTTCCTCAACATCAAGAAAGGGCTCGTGGAGTTGAACTTCAGATTTTGTACCATCTGCAAGAACCAAGACTCCTATTGAAAACTTGAGTTTGGTATTTTATAGCTCAAATCTAAATGGTCAATATAATACACACAATATCAGCTGCAGCCTTCCAATCTAAGCCTAGCAGGTTCAAAACTTGAAGATCCTTTTGGAGAGCTGCGGCACACGCTTGCAGGGTATTCTCCACTTATCTACATTCTTGTCTAAGCATTCTCTTCTTCTGACACCGAAGCAGATTTTGCAGCATATCTCGCAAACACATCAGTTAGCATTGATTTCTCCTTGACCTTTAACCTGAATTACAAATAAAGATGTTTCTAAACATTAAGCAGGAAATAAAAAATTGTGCTATAGAGAAATTTTGAAGCTTGATACAATGTCCAGAGTAGAAAAAATAATTTTGCAGAACATCATGTAGTTTACCTATTTGCAGATCCTAGAGAGCTCAACTTTGGGACTTTCTTTGTTTTCTTTTTGACAAGACGCCTTTTCATAGTTGCCTGCAATTTCTTTTGCTGCTTCAACAAAAAAGAATCAGCAGTCTCCGTGCTCTGTTCCATAGCCCTGCGGTCACTGCTTTCCAGCCTAGATATATCTAAAGACAGCAGGCCATCCCTAGCTTCTTCCCATTCTGATGATGATTCAGGCTGGTCATCTATATCCTCTGGATCATCATAGAATGTTTCCTCTTCCTCCAAAGAGTACACGGAAGGACTATTCCCATCAAACTCAGCATCTAGATCCTCTTCCATGTTGCCAATTGTTAGTTCAGACACAGCATTGGTCATATCAGCAGTATGTACCTCAACACTGGTTTGAAACAGAGAATTCATTTTCTCACATTTTATTTGCTTCTCAATTTTACCAAATTTTATAGTTTGTCCGGAAAATAACTGAACAAACCTGTCGAGATCCAAAAAAAAAAGATGAATTTCTATGTAATTTAGCTAATTATAATTGCATTAACCAAGCATAAGCAATTATTTATGAGGTGAAAAATTCATAGAAGAAGTGATTTCCTACAGAGGTAATCAAAATCTCTTAGACAGCAAAGACCCTGCAGGTGAGGCGGGTTTAAAGTACATGGAGATGCAGTCTGCACACACGGATGGAATTAGACAGTTAAGGCATTTAAAATGATTCATAACATCAGGTTTCTGCTTTCCTAGACAATGTATGGGGTTTTTTTTTCACCCATATTTGTCAAACTGATGAATGGCACCATAAGGACTAAAACTACTTGCCAAGCAGAAGAACAAGTAATGGGGACAGAAGAACAAAGAGGTTGAGGTTTACCATAACAAACATAAGACAAATATATTAAACAATGCCAATAGGTACACTATGAGGTTGTGTTTCTGTTCATGGGGAAAAAAGAGTGGACTAGCAATATACACTACTACTACAACAACAACAACCACCACCACCTAAATCTTAATCCCAAATTTTGGAATCGACCATTTGAGAGACATATAAAGTTACAATAATAACGAGATAATTTAACTTGTTTTAATTCTTCTACACCACTCATTTGTATTTAAAGTCATCTTCTCAGTTAGCCCTTTAACTATCATATTTTTACGGATACATTGCATCTAGATTTTCAACGGCCTGTCTTGCTGTTTCACTAACTCTCCTATATTCAAACTCTAGGTTCTCTTAACTAGTGCGTCATTGTTCTACGTTACACATGTCCAAGCGACTTCAGTCAATATTTTCACATCTTATCCACAATTGAAGTCAATTTTAACTTAGTATGCATTTTTTCTTTTCTAATCCTGTCTTTTCTAATTTTACCACACATCTAGCTGATCATTCTCATCTTAATTACAACCATTTTATATTCTTATTATTATTTAATAATTCAATACTCAATACCGTACAATAGTGTAGGCTTTACTACGGTTTTATAAAACTTTCCCTTCAAATACAATAGTATCGTGCGATCACAAAGAATTCCAATACTCTTTTTCATTTCATCCAACCCGCTTGAATTCTCTGATTCACATCCCTATATATATTGCCATCATTTTGAATAATAGATCCAAAATATTTAAAACATTCACTTTTTGTTACATTTTATTTTTCTAATTTAATCATTTTTTTCATCGCATGTGCAAAGAAGATCCAAAAATATCCCGGTTAGAAAAATTGAGAATTTAAATATAGGAAATCTAGTAAAACGTAGAAGTAAATCACTGAAAATTTGAATGCAACTTATTCGTAAAAATATCAAAATTAAGGATTTAAAAGAGAAAATAGTGTTGGATAGGAATAGATGGCGTAAAAAATCCGCATAAATTAAACTAATATATTTTTATTTATTTATTGATTTATTTACTTAACTTCTTTTTCTTTTTATTTTATTTTATTTTTCTCTTCTTTATCTTTTTCAAATTTGTTTCTCAAATAGCTAATATCAAATATTGAGATTAAAATTCAGTTTGTTGTCATTGTTGTTGTAATCATTTTTTTTCATCATTTTAATAATTACCATTAAACGTATATTTCATATACTCAATTTTTTGACCGACTCAATATAAATTCTCTGAATTTTAATATTTCCCTATATAACTCCAATTTGGCACTAATATTTTCTCTAGTTTTATCAACCAACACTATATCATTTGCAAAGAGCATACACCATGGTATTTTCTCATGGATATTTTTTATGATTTCATCTATCACTATTAAAAGGGATGGAACTTAATGTCGATCTTGGTGAAATCCAATGTTAACTGGGAAGTTATCATTTACACTCCCTACAAGTTTTTACATTGGTAATAATTTTTTCATACATATCTTTGATAAGATTAATGTATCTGACGAAAATCCCCTTCTTCATCAACGTCCACCACAATATGTCTCTGAGAACTCTATCATACGCATTTTCTAGGTCAATGAATACCACATATAAGTCTCTTCTGTACTCTAAATGTCTCCATCAAATGTCTTAATAAAATAATTGTTTCGGTCGTAGATCGTCTTGACATAAATCTAAATTGATTCTAAAACATTTATCTCCAATCTCAATTTATGTTCAATCATCGTCTCCCACAATTTCATAGTATAAGTTATAAGTTTAATTCTCCTATAGTTGAAACAATATTGTATATCTCATTTATTTTTATATAGTGGTATAAATGTGTTCTCTCTCCATACTTTGGGCATTTTCTTGATTTGTCAAATTTTATTAAAAAGATCTGTTAACATTGTTATCCCGAGTTCACTCAAACATTTCCACACCCAAAGATCTGTTAACTAGCAATATGTACACCGCATAACTTTATTGTGGCGATATCCGTTTTTTGCTTTAAAAGGGAGATGTTGTACCCATGGATGTCTTAATACCTCCTTTGAATGTATAGACTCTCCATGTGGTTCAAAATCACGAAGCATGTTAACATATAACTACAAATACAAGAGTTTAATTTTCTAAATTATGGCTGTCTATCTTTTCCACTTCTAACAAGCACAACTTTAAGGTTAAGTAAACACAAGAGCTAACTGTCTCCTTTTTTCCTTTTTTTGGTTGGGGGGAGGGGAGGAGGAAGTGTTGAGGGAGATCATGGTAGACCTGTTTGCATCTTCCTTAGAGAGAGACCACTTGTTAAATTACTAAAATAAAAGTCAAGTACTGCAAAAGATTGTATGAAATGGATTTACATTTTAAAACAAAAATTACCTATTTGCATCCTCCTCAGACTTGAAATCAATGAAAGCAAAGCCCTTGCAGACAGGATCTCTTGTCTTTTTGTTACCCAAAACTGCTGGTATTATGTTAACTATTCCTGGAATTCCATCAAAAGCCAGCTTGAGATCTCTGTGAATATTCTTTTTCTTCGGGAGGTTGGCAAGAAGGACACGAATTCCTGTTGGAATGATTTCTGGGGCTGCAAATCTCCAGTTGAGTGTATCCAGGTCAGAATGAAGTCTTTGTAGCATATTATCCAGCCAGTGGTATGAAACAATAACAAGATTATAGCCCAGTAATCTAGTTTTATCCTAAAACTGACAAATTCATCCAATCCAAAATCATAGGCTTAGAAAGACATTGACCAATTATAAATTCCACGCAGCAAACATTCACAAACAAAAGTATAACTAGTAACTACGAGGAGTGAAAGGGCAAGGGATTTGACAGGGCTGTGATAGAAAATCATGCATACATTCCTTGGGATTCAAGTGATTCAGGAAGAATGGGAATATAATATGGAAAAGAATAATACTTTGCATACCAAATAAATCAAAGCTAAAACGTATGGAATCTAGTGTGGCATCATTTTGTTAGTCAGAAAAATTATAGTATATACTTTCATGTGCTACAAATAATGACTGATAGAACAGTATTAACATCATAATTAGTACTTTGGTTTTTGAACTTTTGGCACCTTACCTGTCATCTCTTCTTCTAACCACTGTTACCATTTGTACCGGTCGTTTTGCAAATAACATGAAACATCAATTTTTCCGTAAAATAAATAAATAAATAAATAAAATTAGTACTATGTCCATTCTTTTTGCGTTGAAAAATCCACGTAAACTGTTCTCTACTCAACCTCTAAATTCCCGGACACCACCCCACCGTTGCTCTACGAAAATAAGTTAATCAATTCATACCACAAGTTCACCACAGTAGAGAAGCTAAATATTAACATTAACTCGGTAGCTCGTGCGGGAAAGAATAAAAAAGAAAAAAAAAATTGAGACCTTAGATAGGAAATTTCACAATTTTTTTTAGCCATCATCAGTACAGAATTTAAAAAGATCGTACCCTTCTTTCCTTTCTGTTGGTTAATTTTGTTGCTGGGCTTCAAAGGATTGTTCTTAAACTTATTAATATTAGCAAGTTGAGCGACTCTACTCTGCTGAATTTCATCGAGCAGCTTGTCCTCGATTGTCGTATCATAAACCCTTCCTTCCCCAAACCCACGGGGCTTGTTCTCAAGCCACGTCTTCATGTTCCTAAGAGGAACAAACACGTCGTCGTCGTCGTAGTCGTCGTCGTCATCGTCCTCGTAGTCTTCTCCGAACTCGTCGTCGATACCACCTGTTTCCAACAAACTAGCATTGCCACCTATTGGATTTTTCGAAGCTGATAAGCAAAGCCCATTACTTCCCTGAAATAAACTGAGAAAACCCAGATGAGAAATCGAATCTGGTATGCTGAAATTTAAGAAAAGATTGAAAGAGATTAGAGAAACAGACTTGGAAGAAAAGTGAAGAGGATAAAGAGTGGGAATAGTGGGTTGTGTTGGGAAATGAGAGAGAATTCAACGTTGGTGTCTTGTTGGATATTAAGGTTATTGATGATTCGAAAACGGTCACGATTGATACCGAGATTCCCAGGCTTAGCATTCCTACGGTCGGGGTTTAGAATCTGAGATTTTGTTTCGGTTCTAGCGCGAAACCCTATCCGGCCAAAGTTCGCTTTTCTATGGTTGTCACAATAAAACGGTCCGTTTTTTGGGAAACATAAAACGGGCAGTTTTACATGTTGCGGCGGAAGTGATTACTCGTTAGCAAAAAATTGTGGAAGAGTTTTTTACTTAATAGAATATGGTTCTCTTTTATTTATTCATTTCTAAGTGATTGAAAAAAATTAGAATTTCAAATTTGTAGTTGTTTACATGTAAATTGAAATCCAAAAATTTTAAATTTTCTTAAAATATTAAATATATTTAATTTTTTTAAAAAATTAAAATCTATTGGATTGTATAATTAAATCGTGTTCATAAATATTTCAAAATCAATATAAACAAAGATCTCTTAGTAACACCTCAAGAGACTCTTATTAGCTAAATAAATAGGCATCGGGTAAAGTCACTTATGAGTTATATTAAATTCTTTTTATACCAATAAATTATAATTCAATTAGTATTATTTTTTCTTTTTAAATGTTTCGATCCAGAGTTTCTCCTATATATATATATATATATATATATATATTCTTCTATTATTAGATGATTTATAAGATTATTGGGCAGAAATTCGTTTTCAAGTTTTGTGCTTTTAAAACTAATGAAACCTTGAAATTAGCTCTAGTTTAATTAGGCCAAATTATGGCAAGCAGATAGAGCATTTTTATCAGTGCAATTGAAGAAATATCTTTAAGGTGTTTTACGCATAATAGCAAACTGCAAAAAAAAAAGGGGGGGGGGGGTTAGCTTAACGAGTCCCAACCAATTATACATCTTGCAACTTTATGATGGAAGGCTTTGCTGACCCAAAAATTGAAGCTCAAAAATTCAAGTCGGCTCTTGTCCAACAATGCTGGTTAAGTAATTTGGGTTAGGTTTGGGAACATGTCTACACGCCACCCGAGCTCTCCAAACCAAAACCCTTCAAACACGTTACCATGCAAACATATTGGGCTCCGTAGTACCCAAGCTACTTAAACCAACATACATGAGCACTTGTCATGGGCTGAAGGGTCACGTTGCACCATAGATAAAAATCCATACATGAGCACTTGTAACCAAAAAAAATAGACAAAAATCCATGGTGTGGCCATCCAACCTTGTGGAGAAAAAAGAATGCAAAGATAGAGATATGTTATTTTTCATAATTTCTATTTTCTCGATTCTGTAATAACTCACTAGTATCGCTAGTATTAGTTCCGTCGATATCTAAAAAAGATGTAGAAAAAATAATTAAATTGATCCATTTATAACCTTGTTTACCTTTTCTCTTTTGGGGGTACCCCAACTTGCTTGAGGATGGGTTGTTGAGAGGCCATTTAAGCAATAAATGATACCTCAGGCAGGCCTAATGGACACCCACAAAGTCGGTGCCTTCTTGATCAATAACATCGGAAAGGTGTTTGTTCAAAATCTCGACTCATGAAAGCAAGAAAAGGGGGCAACATCTGCAAAGATTCTTCCAATCCTCTTACCAGCAAACAAGGGTAAACCATGAACAAGCTTCTAGTTATTTGTCACCATCAAATTCTAAGCCTAAATACATTGGTATGACAATTCAAATTTGATATTAAGAAATTTTTAAATAATAGTAAGAATAAGAAAAATACACGTGGCACAATAGGAGGCAGGATGGACCCACCTTCTTTACTAAATACGACTATTAAAATGTCAAGTGCAATATACCGAAATGAGCCTCTTTTGAATTGGGGGACGTGGTTCCTTGGATGTTGGCGTTAGGTAAATAGAGCTTTCCATCGAAGGAATGGAATCATTAATTTGATTGACACTCAAACAAGACGTTGAAATTATTTTTAGCTTTTTTCTGCGAGGCCAGTTGGATTCTCCTTCGATTGTTGGCTTTATTAGGTATAACAATTGTTATCTATGCTCAATTTAATAACAAAATACTAAAATATTCGATTTTCTCGATAAAAACGAATACTCAAACTCAAGAGTTCAGAATATAGGAGGAGTTTTTGATATCATTAAATTCAAAAATCCTGCTAGTTATCCGTGATATTTATAATATACAATGATATATCTTGTCTAAACTACGTGCATAAATTCATAGTGAATAGTGAATTCTATTTCTCCGCAATATAATAAAAGGAGGAATCATCGATGTGGGTTGGTTCAACTAGATATGGGGTTGAGTACCCTTAAATGTGATCAAGATTCGACTCCCGTTGGGAGTATCGGACCCTCATGTGTATGGAGCGTTCTCCGTTAGGAGACTCACCCTCCGAAAAGAGCCACTGCCGCAGTCAATCCAGATTAGTCAGAGCAAAATTTCAGATATTAAGCAGCGTCCAACACATGGTATCAAAAAAATTTTTTTTAAAAAAATTAAAAGGAGGAATCAAAATAATGCCCTAAACTTTTATCATTGTAGCCATTTTCTTATTACATGTAATCTATAAGATATTGTGAGTGTTAAATTCCAATAAACTTTTTCATAGAAGACTTTGGGAAGATCTGTTGCCATCGACAAGCCTGCCGGTTATGTTACCTAAATCTCTAAACTCTACATTAGCATTTCCCTTTTGTTCTTTCTCCTTCTTGTGAATTTTAGGTAGTGGTTTGGCCCTATGACTATGACCACATGAATAATCTACCAAGAGAAAAAAAAAACAGTAGGATGAAGAAGACAAACACAAAGTTAGCTAGGACAATGATCATTTGTCTTAAATTAAATTGCTTATGGGTCCATCGGAGCATTAATTATGATGATGTGTCGATTAATTATTCGTGTAAACCATAATCATTAACATAAGAAATCAAGGTGGATCAGTAAAAACAAGATTTGTGTATGTGTAATAAGTGGGATTACACTTACACATGTAAAGAAATGAGAAATTGTTCAAGTTAGGCACTTGGAATGGCTATTTTGCTCTAATTAGAGTCTATGAGTTTAGCTTAGGTTAATGATTTTTAATGTTAATTTGGCAATGATCGTGATTAAAGAACCAATTAAGCCGTGGATCCAACTTTGTCAACGTGAAACATAATTGGGATTAGGCTTAATCATTCATTATGATCTTAATAATATACTAATAAGTACTTTCGCTCAAGAAAGGAAAGAAAATCCCCACTTTTGATAATAACACTTTGTTTTTCCAATAAAGAGAAATGGTGTCAAGGACCTAAAATTCAAAACTAAGGTTCAATAGTGTTGGAATTATGTGATGTGCATATGGGTATGGTCCCAATCTACCTGACCGACCAAAACTTCAGAAAAAGGCAAATGGGGTCCTAAATTTTGGTCATTTCTGAGAGTGCAAGGTGATTTCAGAATCCAAAGGTACCAAAATAATCCCACTTTTTGATTCATTGTTCTTCACAAATAATCTAGAGACACATAGAAAGGGAGTCAATTCAATTTTGCTTCTTTCACTTTGTCTAGCATAAGAGGTAGAAACTAAATAATTCAAAAAAGAACATAGAAAAGGAAAGTGTAATAGATAAGTGTAATAGATACCCACAATAAACTTTGTGACTAGTGAGAGAGAGACGGGGCAAATAATACAAAAGGATGACAAGAAAAAAGGGAATGAAAATAGTATCGAAAAGAAAAGTAAAATGGTATTGAAATATTTATATGTGCCTAGTATGAATGTGACAAAACATTTGCTGGCCCTCAAGCTCAACCCTGTCTAAAGGAAGAGCGATAAATTTAAATAATGAAGAATTATCTTCCAACACATCCCCATTTCTCATCCCTAAGCAATGCATCAATGTCTACTCTTAAGATACTCTTAGTCTAATTGAATGTTATTTTTAACTTGAAGGAAGTCACAAAAGAATCATACAAAAAAACCCCCTACAACATAAATGATGATTACGATATTCATCTCTCTCTCTCTCTCTCTCTCTCTCTCTCTCTCTCTCTCCCCCCCCCCCCCCTCCAAGATGTCATTTTGAGTTAGAGAATCCTAAGATAGCTATAAGTGAGGTGACTAATGCGTTACCAAGATGAACACTATAAAGATCTTGCATTCTCAAGAAACTTTTTCTTTTAGGGCATATTTGTTTCATGTGAATGAGTGTGTGAGTTATCATCTCATTCCACCACCCATCTAGAAATTGTTTGTTGCGTAAAGTAGTGCGCAAGACCTTTTTCTCCTTGTAGATATAATATTCCCTTCAAAGGGGATTATAAAATCCCTAATCCCTATCCGACACTTCCACTAAATTCCAATTTTACCAACTAAATATTGCTAACAAATACCGATCAAATGTTCCTTTTGAAGCACATTAATCTTGTCAAAAGGATGCATGACGCAGAAGACGTATAAAGAATTCCCATACATCTATCCTATATTGTACTCTATATATACTACATAATAAATAAAGATTATCGTGTGAGTAGAGGGTCGTTACTAATCATAGAAATATCGTCCTCAATCACTATAATCCCTCGGGTATCAAGTTGGGGTTTCTATATATTTTGTCGATATTAAAAAATTTTATTAATGAATAATTGATTTAAATGAAAAAATATTATATCGTTTAACTAAAAATTATATTTAAATTTTAAAAATAAAAAAAATTAAGTTACGAGAGTTCCTTCGTCTTTGGCCGCTTAAAATGTAGGGAAATTTTCAATGGACAGGCTGTTTGCATATTAATATATGGACCTAATAAGTCCCCAAAGTCACCAAAGGGCATAGCATAGGATAGATCAAATGATGTAGCAAAGAAATAGGAGAAATTGTCAACGACAATTCCGGCCAAGAGGCCAATGCTGGGAGCAATTTTCAGTTCCCTACCATAAATATCAGCAGCTAGCAAGCAATGCTAGCCAAGTGTACTATGCAGTAGGTATCACAGGTACTACCATTTCACAATGCACAGAGATTGTGTTGGATGTTGTGGAACCAAAAAATTAGGTCATACGGCACTGCGCAACAACCAGAGGGACAACATTAACTAACCCAATATGGTGATTCCATCTAACATGTCGAGAACCATAAATAAGTTTGAAACTCGCATATAAATTGTTTGATTTAAAAGAATAGGAAAGACTGTATGAATATAAAATCTTCGATTTATGAATTTTATAAAACCCAATAAAATAATAGGTTTTAATTGAAACCCATGGATGGAACCCAAAATTTTTTTTTCACTTTTTATCCTTCCATAATTTTAAAATATTTTAACAAATAAAATCAAATATTAATTTTAAAAATATTTTAATTTTAGTTTTAATTTTAAAAAAATAAAATAAACATAAAGTAAAATAGATAATAATTATAGTTTTAATTCTACAAAATAAAATAAAAATTTAAAATATTTTTATCAAGAGTAAAATTATTAATTATATGATGATTATTCTGAAATATATATAAACCAAATATCAATATTTGTAATTAAATCTATTCTATAATTTGAATTAAATAAGAGGTATCGGTAGAGAAGAGCCCGGGCCGGTTTGGGCCCGAAAACCGGCCCGGCCGGCCCTGAAAAAGCCCGGCTCGTGAACCGGCCCGGTGCTACAGTAACCCGAACCGGACCGAACCGGGGTACTGTAGCGGCCGGGCCGGGCCGGTTCAAGGGTTTTTGGAACCGTGAACCGGCCCGGCCGGTTCCAACCGCTCTTTGACCCTTTTTTTTTTGAATTTTTTTTTTTAAATTTTTCCCCTCCTTGTTTGGCCAAACCGGCCCGACCCGGTGTGAACCGGCCCGCCGGTTCCGGTTCAGCGGGCCGGGCCGGTTCAAGCAAAAAATGGAACCGGCCCGGCCCGGCCCGGACTGACCTAGGAACCGCAGCCAGCCCGGCCCGCGGTTCCTGGAACCGTCCTTGAACCGGACCGGGCCCGGCCCGGCCCGGTTACATGTCTAGGTATCGGATTTCAATTCCTATTCTAATTTCTAAAATTTTTTATTATGATTCCCGAGGGCAAATTAAACATCCCCTCAATTTTTCCTATACGTTAGAGAGAGAGAGAGAGAGAGAGAGAGAGAGAGAGAGAGAGAGAGAGAGAGAGAGAGAGAGAGGGATAGAGGGATTTTGATAGGCATACTAATTTTGTCTTCTCAAAATAGATGCAAGACTAACCAAAAGATTAAATGAATTTTTAGTTTATATCATGTAAAAGTTCTATTTTCACCCAATGGAGAGCTAGGTTGATGCATTTTTGGCTAACCCTCTACAGATTTGGCTACAATTTTAGACATAAAGAGTTAATAATGAGTTGATTTGAAATAAAAATATATAAAAAATGAGGAGAATCACATGGTCTTTTTTGCCCTTATAAGAGATACGGAGAGAGATTCAAATCTCATCACCTGTGAAAAATAAACCCTCTTGCGTTACTGAATCAAAAATTGATAATAAGGGTATTTTTGTCTTTTAATCGTTATCCAATCAACCTCTATTGAGAAGAATGAAGATAATCAAAAAGTTTATAATCTCAAGTACCAGAGTCTGTAAGTGCACCGGCGATTTTGAGAGGATACAGAAGTTTCATGACTTGGACAGAGATCATTGAAGGTGAGATTTGAACCATCTTCGTGATTTGCTTGTGAAATCACCAAATCAAATCATGCACAGGCAAAAAAGTAGAGAGAGAGAGAGAGAGAGAGAGAGAGAGAGAGAGAGAGAGAGAGAGAATCCATTTTACCCACTTTTTGTCCACGCTCGCCGATGGTTACTCTGCCCTGTGGGAAAATAATTTGTCGGATTCAACTTTTACTAGAGGACCACTAAAATTTTTGAAATGACATTTTTCTATTTTTGGGTTAAGTAATAATGATTCCATTGAAAAGATTTTGGTATAATTGTGTACTCGTGATCATGCTTTCCCAAAACGAATATTTTACCATCATTTGCCCGTAATCTAACGGCTCAGATTTTGACGTAGCATAGGTCTGACACGGCTATAACCCTATTAAACCTGGCCCACCACCTAGCCAATATCCGATCGTACACGTGTACCCTGACAATCGCACACTGGACCCTTACATCACTCAAATGTCAAATCTGTGAAAACGTAAATTTAGGATCTGAAAATTATCTAAACTTGACTAAATTATGTAAACATGAGGCCAAAGACAGCTAGGTGAGATTGCTCCAAATAATAGCGGAAAGAACGATACCCAGCTACGGTCGCTCTCTCTCTCTCTCTCTCTCTCTCTCTCTCTCTCTCTCTCTCTATGCTCTTTTCTTTTCTCTCATTTGTTTTGGTTATGAATCATTCATGAGACTTTATAGTTTGTTTGCCTTTAATCCACCATCAATTTGGACTAATGCAAAGCGTCACGTGCGATGACACGTGTTCAACAACAGAAACAGCCAATAGACAAACGACACTGTCTTCTCAATTGTCCCTGCTTGGTTGGATTAATATGCCCGCATAAGCACAACCCATCATTCTCATAACATTGGGTGTTTCCCCCCCGCCGTCTCTCTCTCTCTCTCTCTCTCTCCCAATCAAATCAAAGAATAAAATTTCTCAAATCATAGCATTGAACTAATTTAGAGAGAACAAAATTTATTGTCATGGACTTAGGCCGAGGGACATTGTCAAATAGAAATCTTAATTTTTACTAAAAAAATGAGATACTTTGTTAATTTAGAAAGTATAATTTGTTATCTTTCTTCATAAATAATTTTTAAATTAGTGAGGGTTTCTTCTATTAAAATTTTCACTTAAAAAAAGGCAAAAATTTTGTGATTTGAAAACGAGATGAAGTGTAAATATGTTCCAAAAGTATCATATACATGAGATGGAGAAGGAAACAATGTTGACTTAGGAAAGTGTAATCAATAATATTTAGAAAATTATGGTTACAACAGGAAAGACATTACAAAAGGTATTTTAATACAACAAATTTGAAATAACCATAAGTCTAAATAAAATAAAATAACATAACTCAATCTAATATTTATCATATTCGAAACCATAGTTCAACTAATCTGTTTTAGAACTTACAATGGTCCATTAAGAGATTATCTTCCCAACGTAATTTTTTCTATATTTAAATCGTGAGTCAAAATCAGAAATTTGATTAAGGGATTTAATATCACATCCCACTAAACCAACTGTCCGTTGGTATGGCTTCGATGTTTTCTAATTTGGAATTATAATCTTTTCTAATATAAAATGAACCGTATTTAATGATAATTAAGAATATTATTGAATTGTTATTTAATGATTATAAATTATTTTATTATTAAGTCATGTAAGAAGCAGCCAGGGGTGATACAAGATTACTAAGAAATAACTAATACATTTTGTAAATTACATGCACATCTAAATCATCTCATGACCCCGTTGCGGGCAGAGGGAGGGGGAGAGAGAGATGAAAAAAATTACCCAAAGAAAAATGCCAAAGAAAAAAAAAATGACACCACATATTTATATAGGCATGGGATGAAACAGAACACAAACAATTATCAACAACCCAAAGCTCCCCATCTTCAGCATCTCCTTATTCCAGAGGCGCGCGCGCGCACACACACACACACACTCACACACTCACTCTCTCTCTCTCTCTCTCTCTCTCTCTCTCTACTTCCCCCTCTCTCTAAAAATGAGAAGAACAGTATGAAGAGCAGAGGAAGACGATGTCTCTCTCGTTCTCCGATCGAATTCCCGACCTGCTCTGCGACGAGGACTCCGACATATTATCCGGCGGCGACTCGCTGGAGTGCTCCTCCGATCTCGATTTCATAAACCACGATGTCGAAGAATCCATAGCCGGATTCATCGAACACGAGAGCAGATACGTTCCCGGCTTCGATTATCTATCCCGATTTCGTTCTCACTCTCTCGATGTCTCTGCTCGAGAAGAATCCGTTACATGGATTCTGAAGGTGTCTCTCTCTCTCTCTCTCTCTCTCTCTCTCTCTCTCTCTCTATCTATCTCTGTAAATTCTATGGTCAAGACTACTGGTGCTAACGTGCGCGGGTGGTTACTTGACAATCCCCAAAAGGTAACTGTAAGATTCGATTTGGATTCTCCGAATTAATCGGAGCCGTCCGATTCAGAATCCGTTATTTTTGGACCGCGGAGATGGGATTTTGTTCATCGATAATCATTATTCTTTGGAATTTAAATTTCTTTTTTTTTGGCAGGTCCAAGCATACTATGGATTCCAGCCGTTGACGGCGTACCTCTCCGTTAACTACTTCGACCGTTTCCTATATTCCCGTCGTTTGCCGGTAAAATTTCCTTCACGGTTCGTTATATATAGTAGGAAGATGAATAGGTGCTGGGGTTGAAAAGGACTTTTGTGGGAATGAAAAAAGGGCTTATCTGAAAAGGAAAAAAACTGTTAAGGGGGTTTTTGTTTGGGAATTGGGTATTTGACGTTTTTTTTTCCCCGAAAAAATACGAAAATGACCGGAGCGGATTTATGTAGTGTATTTTTGCACATTATAATGGTCTCACGTTTTTTGGTTTCCTTGAAAGGTGTATGTATTGGCTTTGGCACGACGGAATCTAGACATAAATAAAACCGTGGACGACCAAATGACCAAAAAACCCTTGCTGCTTATACTATTTAATAATAAAAAAAAAACACGCTTCACTTTATGTCCTTCTCATAATGCACTGGAATAAATGTAATTGAATAAATTTTTTTTTCATTGTAGTGAAAGTCATGGAATGAAAATGACTTGTGGAAACTAAATGTACCTGCAGTATATGTTGCGGGTGATATTATTATTACCATATAGAATGATAAATTTTTACTAGTTGTCCATATTTTTAACCTTATTGTAACTATGTATTTTTTAAATGTGGATTAGCGTGAGACAAATAGATATATACATTGTTCTTGGTCGCTAGCATAAAATATTACCACCCCTTGTTTGGGGGGGCGGAGCGGAAGGTGTCCAAATCTCCGTCACTGTTTTCCAAAAGTGTAGTTTACCCTTTTGGCCAAATCTTTTCACTATTTAACCTATTGTAATGCAGGCTAAAAGTAGAACATATTTTTGGAATACTTTGATGGATTTTTGTAGAATTCAAGCGTATAATTTATCTTTTTATCTTTTTTAATTATTCCAGCAAACAAATGGGTGGCCAGTACAATTATTGTCTGTCGCTTGCTTGTCATTGGCTGCTAAGATGGAAGAACCTCTTGTTCCTTCTCTCTTGGATCTTCAGGTATGCTTGTGCTTCCAGTTTTTAGAGACTAAATATGACTAATACAAAAAAAAAATGTAGTATGATGATGTATTTAATTTGATCAAAGGTTGAAGGTGCAAAATTCATCTTTGAACCTAGAACCATCCGTCGTATGGAACTTCTTGTGCTCAGTGTTTTGGATTGGAGACTACGTTCCGTGACACCGTTTAGCTTCATTGGTTTCTTTGCCTACAAAATTGACCCGACTGGAACTTTTGTTGGATTTCTTCTATCAAGGGCTACAGAAATGATTCTATCTAATATTCAAGGTAATAAGTTTATTGCATTAGTGTTGCGCATTAGTGTTGCACGTGCATTTTATGCATACCCACATGTTTGATTGTGTTACAAGAGAAAAGTTGTTCGGAATCTGGATAAATTTATTCCTAAATATCAACAGAGGCTAGCTTTTTGGAATTTTGGCCATCATGCACAGCTGCTGCAGCCATACTATGTGCCGCTGCTGAAATCCCAAATTTGTCTCTTGTTAATCCTGAAAATGCCGAGTCATGGTGTGATGGACTAAGCAAAGTACGTACGTTATCCTGATTAAAAATGACTATGTTTCACAAATTATATGTTTATTATGCCAACATCGATAAAGTAACTTTTTTTTTCAGGAGAAAATTATGGGCTGCTACAGGCTAATGCAAGAAAATGCGATCAATAATTGCCGAAAGAAGGCCCCCAAGGTCTTACCACAGCTTCGTGTAATTACTCGAGCTATGCTCAGGTCAAGTGACTCTTCGTCCTCATCTTCCTCCCCGGCATCTTATAAACGGAGAAAATTAAATGATTGCTTATGGGTAGATGATGACAAAGGTCACTTTGATTAAGGAAAACTGAAGAAAGGAAGAAAAAGATACGGTGGTGGACCTAGTTGTCTAGACTCCTCAATGTTTTTTAGAGGGTTTTGAGATTATAATTAATTGAAGAGTGGGTGTAGATTGTTAGTGTATATGTTATGCACGAGAGTTTGGATATATTTTTAATTGGGAGAAATATTTTTTTGGATGGGCATTGCCATTGAATAATGGCCTTCGCAGATTCCCAAGGAGGGGGATCTGTTACATAGTAATTTATTTTTCTGTGAAGATGTGAGCTGTTGGGAGGTGGAAGGAGAGAGAAACCAATAAGGGACGAGAGAGAGAGAGAGAGAGAGAGAGAGAGAGAGAGAGAGAGAGAGAGAGAGAGAGAGAGAGAAGGAGGGAGAGAGAGAGTTGTTGCTAAATAGTGGGTAGTCATGCAGTCATGAAAGAAGTGGAGGGATTCACTTCAAGCTTGCATTGATTGCTTTGAACGAAAGAGAGGGCATTTGGTGGGGTCCAAATATATACTATTGTATGGCATGGGCTTTGGAGAAGTTGGAAAAGGGTACCGAATATCAAACTTTGCATTTGCCAAAAATCAAGGGGTTTGAAACTTTGGAGTTTGAGCGGTTCAATGGCAGATAAGTCAACTTCTATCTTAGACCTCATCATTGCTCCTATGTCTCTCTCTCTCTCTCTCTCTCTCTCTCTCTCTCTCTCTCTCTCTCTCTCTCGGATGAAGGAAAACAGATCCGGACCCCATAGAAAGAAAAGAATGAATAAGATGGCTCTCCATGTGATGTACCGCAATAGTATATACCTTTTTGTTAGAGTGTATGTGTGCACACGCTTTGGGATGGCGGGTCACACGTATGAATGTGTGATTTTGGCGGGAAAATGCCTTCTTTTTTTTTGGCAGTATTACTATTTTTTGCTTTGATGGCCTTGAGTTAGGCCTAAAAACAATACTGAAAAAAACAGAGTGCATTGAGTCGTGTGAGGTCAGTCTTTCTTTCCTTTATTTTTGCCTAATTTTCTTTTTTCCTTTGAAAAAATTTCTTTTCAGTGGCCAAAGTTGGCCCAACCAATACAAAGGTCTTTGGGGCCTTTCTTTTGCGTGATATAATTAATTTGTATCAAATTAAATAGAATTTGATTAATGCAATCTCTCTCTCTCTCTCTCTCTCTCTCTCTCTCTCTCTCTCTCTCTCTCTCTCTCTCTCTCTTTGTGATTGCAATGCATGGCACGTGAATGACAATGGAGACTTTGTAGCTTTGCAATTTGTTTTTATTTTACCACGTAAAAAGCTTTTAAGAGGAGTGGTGGAATTATGTGAGGAATGGCCTGATTGAACAGAATACACTAGGGGGTCTGGTTGGCCCCGCTTTCATTTGAAGCTTTTGGGTCCATCCACTGATATGACTCTTTAGAGAAGAAACTAGCCCCTCTCGTGACTTATCCCGTTGATCTCAATGCTCTTCCCCGCACCTTATAATGTTGTTCATCATGCCAGAATCCTCTTGATTTCTTCAAAGTTGGATATAAAAATATCTTGCTTGATTCGATAAATGGCAATTTCTTTATGAATTTTCCTCTCTCTCTCTCTCTCTCTCGGTATTAAAATCCTAACATCAATTTTGGTCCGTCCTTTTGTGTTCATTTGATGCGTATGATCATTTACATGCCAGATTTTTTTCTCTATGTGAAGTCCCCTTCAGGCCCTAGAGAGATATCCTAACCTACCAACAGCTACAACATTTTCTTTTTGCAAGTTAGTAGAACTGCACACCTTTTTTGGTTTCTAAAAGGTAAAACCATATGTTTTCAGCACTTGTGGGTGCCAAAATTATTTATCAATCTTATCATATTGAATATGTATACCTCAAACTGCACCGACTATATAGCTTTCATATGATTTATGGTCCTTATATAAACATCCGCATTTATCAATAAATGTGGAAATACACATGAAAATCCCTTAAGTGTTACAAGGTCCACAGAGAAAACCCCAACTCTAGGACATTTCTTGTAGGGATCCTTAAAATTTTCAGCAGCTCTCCTTGTTTTGTTGCCCTAAAATCTACCTTTTTCTGCACAGGAACCCCAACCCCAATTCAAAAGGGCTATTCAAAGTACTGTAAATCGAGTGATCAAAAGGAAATATTATTGTTCAGTACTAAAACAGCCTTAAGAAATATTATGAATTACGGTGACAATCCTTAATTGATCAGAGTATCATAAAATATGGAAAATAATAAAAAATAAAAGTGGGTCTTGTCCAATGGGTACTACTGGTAGCCTCTAATCTTCCACAAGACTGCAGCCCTTAGGAATAGTTTTCCCCATAAAAGTTGACGAAGTCTTAATTAATGATTAATTATGTACAAACTATACCATTGGGTTTTCGGTTTATAAAAGGACAGGCCCCGGCAGACTTATCAGTGAAAGGGATGTGGCATCCTCCGATTAGATCAAGCAAGATCAATGAGAGCCATTGGAGAAATTTTTGGAGTGTTCTAGTAAACTCAGAATCCCATTAATATTTTTCCCCTCAAAAGGGTCACACTAAACCTAATGTTGGATTAGTTTTTCATTTAAACAAGTGAACATAATTGTGTCTTCTATGCCAATAATAGCCGACAAAAATCTTGGGGTAATCTAACCAACAGGCAACAAAGAATACGACATAGCACGCAGAGAAAAATTGAAGTACAATCTAAGGTTCACAAAATCAGTCGTTTGTTTGACATTTTTCGCCTCACGACTTGTCTTTGAGGTATATTTTAGGATCCCATTTGGTACAATGTAACATTTAATTATGTAGACATGTATTGTTAGTGATGTTAAGTTGTTGACTATGGTTTTAAATGAGTTTTAATGGATGTTAATTAGTGCAATTTCAAAACACACATGGACCTTCGATCGATGTCTAGGGTCCCATTGATAATTGAATAATGTGACTATTGAACTAAGCATATTGGGTCCGACTTGTCGGTGATGTGGGGCATTATGATGGGATGAATTAGGTGAAACCCATGACAGGATCCTTTGGCTGTTGTCATCTTATGGGCTCCCACCATCATCTCCCATTATGAGGGCAACTTGTTACAAATATTGAAAGATTGGGTACTTGATAACTGGTAGGTTTGCAGTAGTAGATGATATAATTCACTTATAATGGCACGAAAAAGCAAGCTTGTTTGGTTATGATCACGAATTATTGCCACTTTAAAAACTCTAAATAGCAAAAAAAAAAAAAAAAATCATATTTTTTATGACTAAAACATAATCTTATTTTTTTTATAACAATATTTGACTTATTATTGAATATTATTATTTTTAGAATTATGATGTAGTCCCATTGTAACGGGTTTTATTCACAAGATCAAGACAGTTTTGATTAAGATGAATAATATTTATTTAAAAAAGAGAGAAGAAATTATTTACTATGCTATCACAAGAGAAAAATAGATGTAATTTATATATATAATGTGTGTGTGTGTGTGTATATATATGCAAACTTTAAATAAGAAAAACAATATTTTTATTTCTAGAAGGCATTCTTAATTTTTTCTTAATGATATTCAACCTATTATTGAATGAATTTTTCTTTTTAAAAAAAAGAATTATGATCTAACCCATTATAATGGGTTTTATTGAGAAAATCAAGACAAAATGAACAATGTTTATTTAAAAATAAAAGGAAAGAGAAAGAATAAATTATTTATACTATTGTATCACATATTTAAATTATGTGCAATAAAATTTGAATTGCATGGTCCCTCACTCCTTTGCTTCTGTCATCCCTTATCTCATAATATGACTAGGGTAAGAGAGATGATCATTCCCACAGGGACTCACTTTTTCTTCACAAACATATTGAAAGCTCTAAAGTTGAGAATCCTGAGTATAAGCCCAAAAGCTAAAAACACTTTTTTTTTTTCCTCCCAATGCAAAGTAAAGGAATTTTGTTGGGGGATAGAGAGGTCTACTTGGTCTAGCTAAGGGAGTAGAATCATAAGCTCTTAAGTACTCTCTATCTCTCTCTCTCCCCCTTTCTTTGGGGGAGGGGGATGATTTTCAGCTTTAGGGTGGTCGTGACAAAGTTAGAGGACCATCTCATGAAATATAAAAGATTGGCTTCTGAATGTGCACTTTGGGCTGTAAAATTGTTTCCACTAAAGGCCGTAGGACCGCGAGTTAAAGGGTTCAAAAGATGGAATCATTCTTGAGCTTTTATGATATTGGTCTGTGATTTTATGCTGAAAGCAAGATGTGTGTGTGTATCAGTCACCAACTCTGAGTCTAAAGCTTGTTACACAGTGATTGACCCCATCACCACATGACAAAATTCAGAGAGAAAAAGAAAAAGATACTGATGGGGAAGAAACCCAAAAGAAAATTCTGCTTTTGTTCATATATATTCATACGCCTGCTTCATATACCTCGTAAAAATTTTCTTTTTGTCTCTTCAATGATGCACTATTTTTCTCTGATACGCTTCCACACAAAACAAAAAATTTTGTACATTATGATCCCACGTCAAGCATAGCTTTCTATCGAGTAGTTGAATTGAAAAATTAATACATAAAAATTCAAGTGTTAAATTAATTAATTATTGAATTTAATGATTAAAAGAATATATTATAATTTATATTATATTATATGAATTAATAAGAAAAAAAAGCTTAATTTGAGGTTTCAAGTTTTTAATTAGACAACACTTTGCAATAAACACATACAAGATAGTTTGAACATTACCAATTAATAATAAACCCAACAAACTTTAGTTTTAATTCTTAACCCTTTTTCTATAGTTTGCTGCATTTCCCATTATTTATTATCAAACAGACTTATTACAGAAGCTCAACATAATTCAATTTATTTTTGTGCATTTTTTTCAATTTTTTTTTTCTTTTCTATATTTGATAACAAGGATCAGATTGTACCGAATGTTTAATACAGGAAGATTTTAAGTTATTCAAGTGATTTTAAGTTAATCATCAATATTCCTACCCCAGTGCCCAATATATATAGAGAATGCTTATGGGCACGACAATCAAATAGCAAGAATATTAAAACTAATCACTATTTTATAAAGTGAAATTTCATACGAAATAACTTTAAACGTTCGCTAATTAGTAAATTAAGTGCACTTAATTAGTAACCGTTAATTATTATCTTGTCTCATAAACTAAGAGTAATAACTAAGTTATGATTCAATGATTAACAACTCTATAAGTATTAATGCGGTAGAAAATTCCTATCAAGCATATCTAGGAATAGATAAATGTGTGCCTATGCATGCCCAAGTGTGGAGAGTAGTCCATGACTTTTGGCTTTACAACTCAGAGAAGTATGTTATGGTGTGTCCTTGGATGCCCTTGAAGCTGTGAAGCTGAAAGTGAAGGATGGAAGGGACTTCTATCGAGGGAGCGGGGGGGTGGCATGAATGTCGTGTTGCTCTTTATTGCCTTTGTGTGCGTGTGGGGGGAATGAATGGATTCGTGCAAAATAATGCACCTCTCTCTCTCTCCATTGTATAAAAAGCTCAGTGGAGACAAAAGGAGTCGTCCATTTCATCATGATCAACTCAAACAGCTAAAGCCACACTCTTCTTCTTCCTCCATGTTTCGATCAGTCCAAATATTTCATGTTTTTTTCCCATCACATCTATATAAAGCAGCAAGCTTGTGTGACGCTTTAAGCTCCAAAAAGAAAAAGAGAAAAGTTTGTGAAAGTAGAAATTCCCTCAACTATGGCATGTGCTCGAGGAGAACTTCAAAGAAAAATCATGGGCAAAATTGGAAAATAGAAAATGATTACAAAAACTAATAACAAAAAGTTTAGCACTCCAATGGTTAAAATTTCCACCATATTAATAGTAAGGTACAACTAAGTGTACTACATATGCCATAATTAATACAATTCTCGTATGAAGCATTTTTAGTATAGTGATTGTATTTTAATTCTACTCGTAAATTTTATAATTATTTATAAGATTTTTACAGTTACGATCTTATAAATTATCTTTTTATATTTTATTAAGAAATGTATTAGTGGAAGGTGACAAGAACTCAAACTCAAAATCAAAATTTTAGATACAGAGAATAGTTTTTACGATCATTGAATCCAAAAAAACTTAGCTGTAAAATATTAATTCTAGCAACCATTTTTTTTCTTGGGAATTAGGGTGAAACAAATCTACCTTGAACACAACATTTGGGCCTCAATTTTACTAAGCCCTTGGAATGAAGGTAAAAAGGATAACAAAAAAGGAGAAGTGTTTTTGGTTCAGCCGAAAGCTTTGTCGCCTAACTAGTCATTAATTAATATAAAAGCAAAGGAGGGACAAGGGACATGGAAAATATTCCGACCTAGACTCTAAAGTAGTTAGATAAGATATAAATCACTTGTAATCACTTTTTTATATGAATATATAAAGATAAAGGTAAAAGATTTCCATTTTGTACTTTGGAGGTTTTCTTAACTTTGGGGCAATTAAACTATTTATTGAAAAATCAATGTATAGTTGGTTTGATAATTAGACACTAATTTTCTTTTCACATCTCAAATTCGATTGTTGTGTGTGAAGAAAATAAATGTCGGGAGAGATTTATCTTTTAAAAAACAATCTAACTCGAATCAGATTTAATCGAATTTAACATGATTATATAGTATCAGTGAATTATACAAAAAAAAATCAATAAGAAAAAAAGCAAAAGTTTTTTTTTGTTATGGACTGACCGGTATCTAGAATAATATTATAATTAATCAAGTCTGAACTGCTATTGTGCCTTTTTTAGGGGACTCTCCAATGTAGTTTTTTTTTTTCAAAATTCGAATTCGAGTTTTAGTTAAAAGGACATGACATTTTTCTCGTTAAGCTAAATGTTTGTCGGTAGAAAAAAGCAAAAGTTTCACAAAAAAAAAAAAAGAAAAAAGCAAAAGTTTAAGAGATGAAGAACATGAATTTTTAGGGAATAACGATTAATATTAACCTTTGTGAATGAGAATTTGTTTCAATTTTGCTTGCTTACTGTAATTGTGAAGATTACTTGATTTGTGCGTGTTATTCTTACGCAGGGCCATGCTAATTTTCTCTATATCGTTTCAATTTTATCGGATGTCCTCAAAGGGACAATTGTGAAGATTACTTACCATTAATATTTTATGACGATAGATTTAAGTTGTAATACTTTGCAAAATATTTTTAAAATTCTTTAGAATATTATTTATTTTATAAAAATTATAATTTCAGTTCTCTCTGTCTTATGAATCGATTTTGGAAACTTGAATCGAGTTTGGATTAAAGATGGGAGACCAGTTATACCATTCTTTGGTACAAAATATCCGACCGCCCATACTTTTCGGGCCATCCCCAAGAATGGATTATTTTAAGTTCTCAGCTCAGATCGGCCTAGATTGCTTTGAAAGGAATTGCGGACCGCTTGGCCCGTGGCCCATGATGATTTTTTTTTTTTGGGTACAAGAGATGCAACCAAATTGGATGGTCAGGGAAGAGAGGATGAAAGTGGAACTTAAGCTGTCCCTGGGGGACCCGTCGCCTATGATGATAATATTATGAAAAGGGGGTAAAAAAAAAATTATGTATACATACTACAAGAGGAACCTTCCGAAGCCCAAATTATCAGCCCTTCCCTCGCCGGCTCCCATAACTGGATCGGGCCCGTGGTTGCATTCTAGCAACATTCGTGGCCCGCAAAATGGCATACACCGGCCCTAGAACGGCAACGGACTGGTTAAATGGGTTGCAGAAACGGGCCAAAATCTACCCAAAAGATAAGCTAAGCTTATTTACCAGCCGAGCATATGATAAATAACAAACGGGTTTCTGCCAAACATATGATAAAATTAAGCAAAATCTAAATCACAAAACTTTAAAAATTGTTCTGTTGAATTAAGGAAATTTATTATTATTATTATTATTATTATTATTGGGAAGCAAAACATTCGCATTATTTATCGTACGACAGTTATATAACTCGTGAATGCCTTCCATATGATCAAAATGTTGCCTTCTCATTTTGAATTTATAACAGCATTTGGCTCGCTGCAGTGATGAAGCCCCAAAAAGCGACCTATTTCATGAAGTGCTACTGATTCTAGGTCAACTTGATTACACTTGGGATTCTCGCTGTCTACCCCCTTCTCATGGGCATCAAAATGGAGTATTTGAGCATCAGGAGAGCCCTCGGCATGCGCTAGGGTCCCATGAAAACCGTCGAAAGGATGCCCGTCGCTGTGGTCATGTAGTGATGACTATGTTGCACCCATTTTAAGAGAGCACGCTCGAACAACAAATGCTTGTGATGCTGATGGTGAAATGTAATTTGGGCCTGTTTGGTTTGCCAGCATAGAAGATACCGCGAAAATGCTTGTGATGGTGTCCGTGCTCATCGTTTGGGAGATCTGAAACTTGGCAACCATGTTTACTCGTTAGACCGTGGCGGAGTATGTCCGGCGATGTTCAAAAGTTAGCCCATAAATGGGTCAAGTAGCCCAGTGGCAGGCCCACTAAACCCATGATGATTTACATAAAGACATTATGCTACACTATCAGCCCAAAACCAATGGCCACATATGGAGTCTCCTTCTCTAAATGTTTCGGCTCCGTTCCGTCTCCCGCCAAAACTCCTGTGCGACGCGACCTATCTCTTATCCTGCACCGTCGTTCTCATGCAAGCTCGGCATTATCGTTTTCAACTTTCTCTGCGAAACCCATTTCGGGGTATGTGTTCAATTTCCCAATTAGAGCATTAGCAGAGCAAAACTATGCTTATCCTGACCCAATCCCAGAATTTGCAAAATCTGTAAGAACCTCTCTTTCTCTCACTCGCTCACTGATCTTGATTTCATTTTTTTCTTTGAGTTTATATGGGTTATAATTTTAATTTATATGTATCGCAAGGAGAGAGAGAAATTTAGGGTCGAGCTTTTGCAGAAGCTGTCAATGGATAAGGACACGTTTGGAGACGAACTTGATGCCGTTGTGGATGTCTGCACTGAGGTATTTCTACTGATTAAGGTTTTAACTTTAATCGGTTTCGTTGATTCGTAGAATTTCAGCTTTATAAATGTTAACTTTGTGATATTTGATAATTGCTCCTAGTGTTAGTTTTGCGAAATTTGGTGATCTTAAAATAGATGATCGGAGTTGTTTTTTATTAATATGTTCTCCAGAGTCCAATTGCTTAGGGTTGATGTGCAGCTACACATGTCAATCGTTTGTGATTTGTAAATATAAAGTTTCTAGTTCTTGTTTCTTCAATAAGTTCAATCTACTTGAGAAAATGCTTGAAAGAAATAACACCAGAAGTGATTGATCTTTTCGAGCAAGTACTGTGTATGTCCTAGCAAGTTAATTTCTTAAAAGTTTATTAACCTTCAATCAATGCTACTTGTATCCTTCTTCCAAGACTTTGCCATGCATCACAGTCAGAATTTAGAATGGCACTAACCTGTAAAAAAGTAAAACAATAAATAAATAAATAAATAAATTTAGGCGACCTCATTCAGAATGGATTCTGGGTTTTTGTTGTGTTATGGTTGTTAAATATTGTGAATGTCATGCAAATCATAAGCGAGCATAGACATCCACATGGGGCGTGAAAAGAATATTGATTTGCCAAAGTAAAGGAGAAGGGCTTGAGCTATTGGGAATTTAATCAAATGAAAATGAGATTCATCTAGAATGTAGCTTTGAGGGTCTGAAAGCAAAATGCAAGATGTGGGCGCAAAAGTATAAGCCTTTCTGCTCTAGAAGTGGGCAAAGGAACTGATATTGTGACAGCTATGATCATTTTGCAAAGGATTAGATATGAGATGTTTTCAGATCTAAACTCTTCATGAGAAAAAATATTAGTGGATGCAAATGGTGATCATTACAACAGGCGCCTTACGTTTGTGCAAAAAGAATTGATTTTGTCATTTGGGAGGTTGAATGTACAATAATTCTTATTTCCATATCTATTCTAGTCTTAATCTAGGAGGTGTATTTAACTGTTCTCATGAATTTTGAACAAAGTAGATGAAACCTGCACTGCATAAGGAAATGCTTGCTTTGTGACAAAAAGTTTGCACCTACTTGGTTGCTATCTATGTTGAGAAAATACAGATATTGGTTTATGAGTACTTATCCTATAGTCAAACACACCTCATCCCTGGAAATTTTCCCCGCTTGTCCTTGATGTTTAGTTCATGCGCACGTTGATGCATGTACCGCCACAAAATATAGATTGCTTGAAAACTTGCTATAATTCTATTTCTATCTAAAGGCTTTCACATCATGGACCTTTTTTTACATAAGATATATCATCACAATTGATCAGTTTTTCAACCACTAAGAAATCACTATTGTTGTTGACATCTTTAAGGAGTCTTTATTGAAATTTTTCCATTGGATGTTTAGATAAGATGATACATTTCATTGGTCTTGCAAAGGAAAAATGCATTACCGGAGGAGGAAGTGTGTTTTCAAAGGGGGTTTTGATGGGGTTATATTTTACTGCTCTCAATTTTTTTTTCTTTTTTTTTTTTTATTTTTTTTTTTATTTTTGATGATTTGAAGATGAGAAGTGAGATATGGCAAGGGGCATAAGCATTTCACTTATTTTCCAGGATATCCATTTTCTTTGACAACTGTGGCCAGTTAACAACCTGTGATAAGACAAAATAGCTGTCATAATTCTTTGGTCATTTAGGTGCCATCCCTGCAATAAATTCTAGTTTGTTTTTATTACTAGTCTCGGAAGGAGCAGAATTTTTTTTTAAATCAAGAAGCGAGAAAAGTGCAGGTGCATTGATGTGGTTGGATGAGATCAAGTTTCCGTTGGATTGGAAATGTCATGATTCTTCAGTTATTTAGGTGCCAATCCTTGTAATAAATTCTAGTTTGTTTTTATTACTAGTCTGGGATGGAAACGGTATTTCAAGATCTAGAAGAGAGAAAAGTGCAGGTGTGGCTGGATCAGATCAAGCTTGTCAACTTTGTTCAATTAGAATTGTCATGGCATGAAGAATGTGAATCATGTTTCCAGAGCTAAGTTTCATACGTGAAAGTTGTAATTCTTTTGTTCTTCTTGACTTATTAACCTAATGGAGGATTATGTGGATTGTCATTATCTTTCTCGTATTGATCATCCATGAACAACAATGGTACAATAGCGACATTCACACATGTGTGCATCAACTAAAAAACATGACTAAAGGCATGATTCTCCTGTTACAAATAATTTATCTCGTCATCTTAAGTGCAATGCATATATTAACTTTTGAAGTCCATTAGATTACATGTTTCTTAAGAAATGAGTTGACTAATGCCCTTTTTCTTAATTCCTGGGGTTGGTTTGACCTGCAAACAGTTTAATTGTTGACCTGTTTTTAATATCTCACCTAGCACAATGATCCAAACGACTTTCAATAAACCATTTTTAACATTTTGTGCATTGTTTGGCCCATAGGCGCCATTGGATGGGATCGCTTCATGCGTATGTGATGCCTTTTCATTTTACACTGACAGCTTGGAACTTTGGTACTTATGTATGAGTTGTATGAAAAGTATAGATGCTTACAAGAGCTTGTAATAATGCTAAAACCAGATATTTGGCGAATTTTTGCACAAGGAATATGGAGGCCCGGGGACATTATTGGTGGAGCCTTTCACAGATATGCTAGTTGTTCTCAAGGAGAAGAAACTGCCTGGAGCACCACTGGCTGCACGAGCATCTCTTTTGTGGGCTCAGAACAATGTAGACTATGACTGGGAGGTTTGGAACTCAAAACCAAGAAATTGATTTTCCCTTAAATATTATTGTCTTCACTGTATTATCTTTGTGCTGTAATTTGACCATGCTCATCTCATGAAGAACTTAATTCATCTCACTAAGCCTTTTTTCTCAAACTAGTTGAGGTTGATTGTTTTAAGTCTTCTCCCTAGCCCCCCTCCCCCCTCCCCCCCCCCCCCCCAACACAAAAAAAAGCCCCCTTCTCCGGTTCTGCTTAATATAAGGCCATACGTTCAATCTTATGATAATGGGTGTTCTTGAACCTTCAAACCCCCTTTTTTTAAATTAGGCTTCTGTGTAGAATTTAGTGAACAAAATTAGAAGCCAAAATCTATTTCTAATTCAAAACAGTGCCCTTTAACAACTTCACAGCCATTTTACCCTTTTTTTAACTTCTTTTTTGCTTTCTTTCGAAGTAAAAACTGTACAGAGGTCTTATTATCCCGGATTATTAATTCGGGAGTGATGCCTGGCAACACATTGAGATCTTGGTATCCTCTTCTGTGAAATTTAACCATGTTTCTGGGGGTCCGGTTACAGAGCAAACCAATTGCTCCAGGGCTCTTCCAAATGAACTCTTTGATTGAACAATCAGTTTGCAGCTTCCGAGATGCTTTGCAATGAAGGGCGCCATGATTTTGATCTTCCAACTGCAGGATATGTTGATCCTTTCCTTGATAGGTGTCTTTCATGGCTCATCACCTGAAATCAGATTTCAAGGTTAAACCATATCATAATGCGAAATCATAAACTAAAATATTTTTCAGATCCTTCACTCTCAACCCCACAAACCTCATCTATTCCTTCCCTCCTTTTCTGTACAACAGGCGTATAGGGCCTCCTTAGCCAATAGCTTTTGTGCACAGAAAAGGCCTACTAGCTTAGCTTAGGTCAGGGATAGTAAGTATTGTCTCGATTAGATTTTTTATCAGAAACTGCAGGAAAATGAAGATATCTTCTCGGAGACAATCAGAAGGAAACCACTGGTACCACTCACTTTGTCAAACATTGTACGGGGTTTCTGGCCAACTTGATTAAAAATGTCTGAATTCTTAGGTTGGTGAAAACTAAAGTCATTTGGAACTTGGAATCCTAACAAACCTACAGAATGCTATTTTTGTTTCTGACTTATTATTATCTCTTCCTTCCCAGTAACTAATTTTTCCCTGCAAAGAAATCCCATTTTGGTTCTTCTTATTACCTCATTGTGCCGCTCAATATTCTTCCACTTCTTTAATTAATAATAAGATCACAATTGAGTGATCAGAAGAACTTTCTGATTTGTGAATGATCTTGTTTTTCTTGTACAAAAGGAAAAAGAATACAAATTTAACCTATATTAAGTTTTGGGTTAGTGAGAACTACCTGTCTGGCTTTCTCCAAATCAGACCTTACTCCGGATTCACGACTTGAGCTCTGCCTCTCATCTGTTCTCCTCCTCGTCGTCGTCGTTGTCGTTGTTGTTGTGGCTTCTTCACTCCGAGTCTTTTTCATCTTTGCATTTTTTTTCGCTCTCAAAACCTTCATAACCTCTGCAAAACAATAACAAACAAGAAAACCAAAAACCCAATAATTCAATCCATCTCACACCCACAAAACAAAAGCTCGCTTTTTAACACACCCCAAATGGGCAAAAAAGAGAAGAAAACAAGAATCAACCTTGAGTAGTTACAAGCCTATAAGCATGACCAAGGGCTAAGGTGTCCGTAGGTCTGAGAAGCTGAACACGTGTGAACCTCACGGTCTTGTTATCTTCTGGATTTTCTTCTCCTCCTCCTCCTCCTCCTTCTTCTCCTCCGGTTACTGGCAATGGAATTATGAGAGAAACATAATGACCCGGATGCATTTTCATTACCTCACTTGCTGTCACCGGCCAATACAGCCTGTCTATTCTCCCACTTGGATGTTGTATCACTAGTGCAGCTGCATCTATGGCTTGGCAATTCCCCATCTCTCTCTCTCTCTCTCTCTCTGTGTGTTTATGGTGTGTATAGATAACGTAGAAGGAAGAGAGGATAGATAAGGAGGGAAGAGGCAAGGAGGTGAAACAGAAGTCTCCGTCTAAGCGTTTCCAATCAAAGTATATAAGTGGTAAAATAGGTCTATTTCTCTCCCTAAGCAGGCCGTCTCTCCACTCTCCCCAACTAACATGTAATGTTACTACTACTATAGTACTACCATTAACTTTATTCTAAACATTTTAATTCCTGGGTGTGTCTTGTCTTATATTAATATATATTCCAAAATTAGGAGCTCATACCAAACAGCTTATTATATATACATTATAATACAAGTTTGAATTATTTTTTCAATTACATTATTTGTATAAAAAAAATAATAAGCCAGTGGGGCACAGCAACACCGTCCTTTGATGCTGGCGTGACTGCCACATGGCTTAACGTCAAGAAGCTTGATATTTGGCCGGGCTCGCTCGGCGGTGTCGACGGAGGTCAAGGTTTTAGACTTTTTGAATTTTTTTTCCTTAAATTTTATTTTCGAGTGTTTCCCATCATAGTCAGAGACTCGGTGCCTAAAAATTGGGTACCAAAGCGTGCGTGTGAGATTCAGAGAGAAAGAGAAGACACCCACCTTATCCGCGTAGCTCAAGGCATTGCAAATGCACAGCTTCCTTGCCTCTCTCTCTCTCTCTCTCTCTCACTTAGCTACTGCCAAAGTCCAGTTTCAGCTTTTGTTGAGGTCATTTTAAATCTACGCCGGCAAGCCTGCGTGGTTTGGCTTGTAAATAATTTGGAAAAATACCTACTTGTATCACAAGTGTACTCACATCTATCCCTTTGGACGCAGACTTTGTTCCTTTTATTCTTCTTCTAAAATTGGCATTATTTAGTAAGGTTGTTTGCTCCAATTTGTTCTTTATTTTGAAGCTACCAACTATCTTTCTCTTTTTTTCTTTTTCACTTATTATATTTCAATTAAATCCATAATTATTGTGAGAATTATTGAAATTTAGATCCACTGATATGTGTAATTAGTGTTGATTATTTTTTTAATTCAATTCAAATTAAATATGATTTAATCAGATTTAATATGATTAAATCAGATTTAATATGATTATCAGATAATAATTTATTAGAAATGGGGGTCGGTTTCACAAATTGGCATTCCTAGGTGTCCTTTTTTTGGGGCGTGGTCAACAAGCTGTATTTTTTAAGAAGGATTGTCAATTGTTTACTCAAAACTTTAATTGCAAGGAATATAGAGCACTCTCCCGCTAACCCACAACACAAATTTCATTGCACGGCCTTCAAACCCCAATGCGGGTCAATTCATTATATTTATAATATTTTTGAATTAGAAATACAAAATTTTAATAAAAAATAAAATTTGATGATATAAATTATTTTATAAAACTATTATTATAGTAAAAAAGTTTACTTAATCTTAATTTTTGCAATTCTTTAAATTAGATGGACGATGGTCTAGGTTTCTTCCTCCTCGTACTTTGTATGTCATCCTCGTGTAATTAAGGATGTTACGCTCCTGGTCATATTTCTCTACTCATTATGTTAGACATATAAAATAAATTATTCTAATCCATCTAGTTTAGCATTGAGCAAGTTCTATCACGTCCCTTTTTTGGTGTAACTAAAATTACTTGACACCGATCAATATTCAGATTTCGTATGATTAATCTGATTTAAATACTGTGAGTTTCTTTGTAGAAGAATTGATTCTCTCAAATTTTATTTTTCTTTTCTTATGATTCGAAATCAAGATTTATAGTTAAAAAAAGTATAACATCTTATCACTACACTCATAAAAATTTGGTTTCACGTGCCCTAAATCTACTCATATTTATCATTTATCCCCGTTTTAAGATTTCTTGTACCATCTCGTGTATGTATATTTCTCCTTTCTCCTTTCTCCTTTCTCCTTTCCCATGTATGTAGGATATCTGCGCTCCTTTAAACCAGAAAAACGAATCAATTGTGAAGATCTCACGTACCCACACCTGTTTAATCTCCTTCTTTTGGGTTGCTGTGCATACACCAGACCTCTAGCCCTAGGTTTGCCATGTTGGGTAGAGGAAGACATTAATCTTTTCTACAAGATCTTTGACCCTTGTAAATGTGATCTTTTAGACAATTTGAACTCCCAAGGTCTGAAAATTTCTCTTTTCCATGATTCATATCTGAGTGAACATCTCCTATAAATGTCAGACTGTGTTAGCCCATGTGACATGTTGGCTGATCTTGGGGTCCAATATTAAATGTTACAAATGGACTATTTCTTCATCTTTAATTCACAAAAAATGACCCATGTTGGGGACTAAAACCAAACCAAATAATATTAAATGATAGGTCTTGAACATATGCCCTTTGTTGAGGCAATCACTAATAGTTTAATATATTTAATTTTATTTCGTAGTTTCTTTGTACCAAACTAGTATATTATGACAATTTTGTCTATGCTTAAAACCTGTTTTGGTCTCTTATTTTGTTTGTTGACAAATGTTTTACGTTATCTGTCAACCTACTATAACCGTTCATCTTTACCCTAATTTAGAACTATTAGTGTTAAAAAAAGATCGGCGGAGTTTCTATGCTCAAAACCTCCTAAATACAATTAATAAAGATTGAAACTTTTAAACTCTAGCTACCATCCATAGAATCAAATGATTTGTTTAATAATTAGGTTTTGATTTTCATTGATCGCTTTTCCAATAGTTGGACAGATAGCTTTGAATATATGAATTCTGGACTAGTGGATGAAATTCAAAGCACTGAATTTTTCATGAGATTGTAGCTTGTGGGGACAACATTTTGTGGGCTTGTATGTCTGCATCTTTGCTTTTAAACATTCTTGATTTGTAATTAAAGTTTTCTCCAACCAAATAATATTAAATGATGGGTCTTTAACTTCTTATGCCCTTTGTTGAGGCGATCACTAATAGTTTAATATATTTAATTTTATTTTTGTAGTTTCCTTGTACCAAACTAGTATATTTTGACAATTTTGTCTATGCTCAAAACCTATTTTGGTCTCTCATTTTGTTTGTCAATAAATGTTTTACGCTATCTGTCAATCTACTATAACCCTCCATCTTTATCCAAATTTGGGACTATTAGTGTTAAAAAAAAGACCGACAGAGTTTCTATGCTCAAAACCTCCTAAATACAAATAATAAAGATTGAAACTTCTAAACTCTAGCTACCATCCATAGAGAGATTTATCTCCTATAAGTTAAATCAAATGATTTGTTTAATAATTAGGTTTTGATTTTCATTAATGTTGTTCTTTTCCAATAGTTGGACAGATAGCTTTGAATATATGAAATCTGGACTAGTAGATGAAATTCAAAGCTCTGAATTTTTCATAAGATTGTAGCTTGTGGGGGCTACATTTTGTGGGCTTGTATGTCTGCATCTTTGCTTTTAAACATTCTTGATTTGTGATTAAAGTTTTCTTCAACCAAACATTATATATATATATATATAGTGCTGGTCCTCTAAGTGGGGCTCTGAATTTCTTTTTCTTCCAGGAAAGACACAGGTCTAAAGTTGCTTTCTTAACATTCTTCCCCCAGTACTGTACAATACACTAACCATACAGATGCACACTTGAACGAACTTGTGTAGACAATTTGATTTGAACTAGATTATAATAAAATATGGTGCTCTGGATTTTGAAGACACTGGGAGAGAAAGCTGCTGCATCATTTGGTTATGTTCATGAATTTGGTCATCTACTTAGCAAAACCATATTCAAACGTTTTCTGAATCAACCAATAAGGGGCATGATCAAATCTTGTTTTAAATGTCTTCCATATATTATTTTTCTTAAAAATTCTATTACAAATTTTCAACACCTCAAACTCTGTACCATTGGTCTCTGTATTGGTCGGGGTTACAAAAAGCCTCTTTGTACTTCCCATTTTTCACAATCAAATGAATTCCCATTTCGATCTCAGTTTAATGGATAAAAATTTTTAATTTTTTAATAACTCTGGAATTCAAAATTTAATAGATAAAATTGATCCAATCATCATTTGAATCAGATTAATCATAATATAATTTTTTATATTAAATGATATAACAAACGAAAAAAAAATGCGGAACATTTCACATCGGTTGAGGGTGTGAGAAATTGGTGCGGTGAGCCTTAAATTTAATATTGGCTCGTGCCAGATTGATTCTTAGCCGTATATGTATGACTGTTCTTTTATGTGGACAAAACTTTGCAGTCTGCGCAGTTAGGGCAGACAATATTTCATGGGTATAGGAAGAAGGATGCCTGCACTTGATTTCATAATTGGAATAAAAATTGTGTGATAGAGATACAAGAGGTCAGCATTGCACATTTAGTGCTATTTTGGTTTGCAGAACTAAAATGGTTGACCCCATGTACTTAGTGGTTACCGGCCTGTCATTTTCTTTGGGGCCATTCCTTTGCCGGCCTTTATTATTAGGGCATTTCACAAATATTTTCTAATTTGGTTGACATTTAGATCAGACCTTAGGATAATAATATACAGTAAAAATATTTAAATATGCCTTTATTTTTCTTTTTTCTAATTAGAGACCTTCTTGGAGGATTATGTAATCCCAACTTAGTTAAAAGACATTTGGCAGCAAAGCCTAAGCTTTCAATCCAGCTAGGCGGGTTGTCCTGATTCATGCTTGAAAACAAGACTCTTTTTTCCTTTTTCTTTCTTTCTTTCTTTTTTTTTTTTTTTTTTTTTTTGTCAAAAGTGTTTGAAAGTTGAATTTTTAGATGGATAACAAGAAAAATACAATATTTTCTTACATAGAAAGAGAAATTGAAAAGTTAAATGAGAAAAAGAAATTGGGTTTTTTTCTGAGAGAAAAGGGTCTAAAGAAATAATATGATTGGAATTAGCATCATATTTTATTATTTTTATTATTAGATTTTTAGTCTAAATAATATTACCCAAGTTTCCAATTTTACCCCATGAGAGGATTAAGATGAATTTACCTTTATCCTACTCTTCAAAGCTTCAAAATCACATTTTGACAAACCGGAAGAGAGGTTATAATCATGGGCATATTCCTTAATGTCTAATCGGGCATCCAATGTTCCTTAAACTCGATAATGAAGCATCTCAAATCAACTTCATCTCACCACTTGTTACTCAAAAAATAAAAAATAAAAGTGTAGATTCCTTAATGGAAGAATTTCTGATGAGGATGGAAGATTTCCCATAGGCTTTAGAAGGTTGTGACCTTGTGGGTGAGGAGGATTGAAGGAAATGGAGATTCCACAATGAGGATGTAAGGGTTATTTAACAAAAATTTAAGCATATTATGGAGGTGATAGGCTTATTGATTAGATTCCTTGGGTATGATCATGCAGAAGACTAGGCTTACAATAATTGAATATTCAAGAGTCAAGGGTCAAGACCATCCCTACCAAATATCAAATTCTTCAACTTCAATTGCACTCAAAGCCTCAATCATGCCCTTAGTCACACACCTCTTTTCCTTTTGTTTTTGTTTCTTTTTATTTTTCTCATGTTTAAACCTTCCCTTTATAATGATTTATAATGATTTATAATGAAATTTTGAACCAACGAATAGTCAGTTTAGTAGGATGGGATGATAGAATTTTTAACCAAATTTTAGATTCAAAACTTGAAAATGAAAAATATTACGTTAAAAGAGACACTCCCTAAATAGGGCCCTATATATACTCGAACCAGATTAATTAGAATATAATTTCAAATATAGACAGCGAGAAAAAAAAATAACGGGATTCCATTAATCTCCCATTAATGATATCAAGAACAATGAGAAATGAAGTCTAGGGTCACGGGCCTTGGCCCAAGCTGATCATTATAATGAATTTTATAAACCAAGAAGTTCAATATTTAAAGTTATTGTGATAGTCACCATTAAATATGTTTATAAAAAATTTTAAAAAAAATTATAATTTTGTTAAAAATAATTTTCATTTGACAACTCTTTATCCTAATTGAGAAATGTTATCAATAAATAAAATAAAGTAAAACAGAACGTCAAAGTGGAAGAGGAAAAGCCTGGTTCCCAACACCACCATAGAAAGTCATGACTTGAGTTCCTACTCTCATCCATGGATTGCTCAGAGAGTGAGAAACATCTCCCATAATATTCCTCAAAAAATCCATCTTTGCGCTGTTTAAAAGCTTTTTATTATTTCTCCTATTTTAACCACTCGACTTGAAAACTCTAATTATTAGTGAAAAAATGTCAATTAATTCTTCAGGTTTGGCCTTTTTATCAAAAAGAGAAACATAAAACAAGAAAAAAGGAACACTTTTTTTTCCTTTGTCGATCATTATTGCATGTTTTTTTTCATTCTTTTTTCCCTTTTCCCCACCTTATGGATTACAACACTAACTTCACTTGCCACACACTCTCAAAAAGGATACCTGTTTGATCCCCTGACGTTCCAATCCAGATAAAATGAAACATAGTGGGTAGTCCTAGAGGTCATTTCCTAGTCATTTGGTCTCCATAGGTGGATATATGAAAGGCAAATTCATGAATGGGTAAAAAGTTTTCGACTTTTGTCCCAACTTTAGGTTTGGTGATTGTGATCAATCCTTTTCCATGCAACCCATGCGAGATTACAACAAAGCTATACACTGCCCTCCTCACCCTGATTTTGAAATTATTGAGATAACATGTCTCTGTTTGAATGCTATCAAAATTTGACACCACAGGAGAAGTGGTGGTCACCCCTTGTCACCCACATGATTAGAACTAAATCACATCATTCTGGGAAGTGCCTCTGCCTTTGGAGACACCTTATTAGGCTATAATGGACCCCTATATTGGCTTAAGCAAACAAAAACTGCTCTTTTTGGGCCTAATTCATCTGAATTTAGCCTAATCTTCTAAAACTCTTGTTTTTCAATGAATAAAAAATGATTTTTTTCACCAAGCATGCATAAGTTTATCTTCCTTTTGCCCTATCAGTTTCCTCTCTGAAGACCCCATAATTGTTTTTATTGATTTTTATAAGAACACCTGTAGATGACGAACTCTAGATCAGTTGGCATACAATGAATGAATTTCATGATTATGGGTCTCCCACCAAACAACTTATGAATTTTGAGTATTTATGATTCAAATCATACGTTAATAAGTAGTAAAATTACTCATAATTATATAGGTCTTCTTATCACCTCTCTACTAAAGAAGAAATTAGTGCATATGATTTGAATAATTGGCACAAATCAATCACGAGATACGAGCTAATTGTAATGACTAACGATAGAAGGGAACAGAATTCGTGTGCTTGAAATACTCGCTATAGAAGGATATAGAAGGAAAGGGGACACAATTCATGAGCTTCGTTGAGAAAGAAGAAGAGACTAAATTGCTCATGATTGAGTTGCTTGAGTGCATAAAGACACTCAACATGTTTATATTTATTTACATCAAAAGAGAAAAATAAATTCAAGCTGCATATTTTGTAAGTCCCATAGTAATATTCCTTAGAACCAAACATACTAATCTCAATTTATCTGATTAACTCTATTATCTCCAACACTCCCATTCAAGTAGGGGCATATATGTAATGTTAATGTCCAATGCCAAGAATGGTCGCTGGTATGAGAGACGCAGACTGTAGAGTTATCGGTTTGTGCGGCAGTGACTATAGAGGATTGGGTTTGCGTTGATGCTTTCAGTCCTTTTCCCGAAAGGGCACAAGCATATGCCCCATTCTTTTGAAATGGGTGCTTTGAAGGCATTCTCCACGGTTTGCACAACCTCCTCATCCACAACAATTCTTAGAACTTGACACCAATGTGGGAGCAGGTTATTGATATTAACGTTGCAGACACAGATCACAGAAGCTTGACGGCGGGAGGATGATGGGCAAGACCAGACCCGATCTTGACCCGAAGGTGGCTGGGAATTTCAACACAAACTTGCAATAAACCAGAAGAAATCATGATTAAACTCCTACCAGACCTGATGACAAACAAGCTCTGAGACGAATGAAAGACGACAAAAGAGTGACCTAGAGAGACGCACCAAAACATGACCCAGCACTGGTACCACATTGAGAAAGCAGGTGAAGAGACGGCATTGCTTCATTATAACACGCTCTAACACGTTTACATTTATGTATATCAAAAGAGAAGAATTCCTAGAAAAATAAATATATAGCATATTTTCCAAAGACCGGTAGTCATATCATCTAGAACAATAAATCAACCGGTCCCTATATTAACGCTATTATTTTCAACAAGCTTAGCAGAAGGTAAGGGGATCGAACTGGTGTGCTGATTATAATGACTCACAATTACTAGATTGAGCTTAACTAAGCCCGTGAACCCAAAATTCTGTCAAGAGATGGACCAAGCTAGTCAAACCAATCAAAATAGTTCAAGTAGCACGTCTCCATTGAAGTACCCAGTCCCAGAGGAGTTGAAAAATACGTGCAAATCCTGGAATCTTAATAATGACTGATAACCAAGGACGACTTGGCCAAGCTATCATTGAAGCACAAACATATGCCAAACATGTTCATTTTGCAATGACCAAAATCCCTTCTGAAGCCTAAAGATCTCTAAAGTGTGCGAACCGGCTGGGAAAAGACATATTTCATTTTAAAAGACAAACTTTTAAGCTTTCAATCCAATTCATCTCACTCATTTTCAAGGTATAAAGAAGACAATCAAAACTAAGTTTTGTAAAAGGACAATTACTTAAAGCAACTGTTCTGGAGAGCTAATAAGAGATAGAGGGGCAGACTCGGGGATGACGATATCATGTTAGATCTGTAATACACATGATTCACACATGACGAGATATTAAGGGGAGCATGATATGTTCACAGCTTCCGAACATCACACCGATGGGAAATACTTGTTGAGATTGAAGGGAAGGGAATAAAACTCTTCACTCCTTGTGTCGGTTTTGAATGACCGGAACCTATCCCACCAATGCATACCTCTATCTTTCCTGGTTGTGGCATCCTTCCGATGCAATGTGATGTCTAGAAATAGTGCCAACACACCAGCAACAAATGGTTCCGATGAGAAAGGCACATTGATCATATCATTGAACTACAAAAAGTCAAAATAAATCATTACTCTCATCTTAACCTTGTTGAGTCTAAATCTGGAAAAGGAGAATCTAAAGATGTTATTTGAGAGTTATAATGGTTGTTTTTCCATGTACCCATCTTGCTCCGGTGTGCACGGGACCATAGCCATGAACTGCAGTGTACTCGTTGAAATACTGTGGTATGGATAGTCCCATGAAAATGGAGAATCCAAGAATGAACTTTGTTTTGAAGCTGTTTAAATTGCAAAATTGAAGGAAGCTGAGACCTCCCACTCCTGCTCTTGTAAGAAAACTAGTCAGTGCTAAAGAACTTGGTGCGTGACAAAATAAAACCGCTTCTTTACATTTTAATACATACCCACATAGGCAAAGAAAAGGCAATACAGAGCAGCAACGATGGGCGATGGAATTGAAGCAAAGACAGCACCAAATTTTCCTAGATAAGAGTGTCCATTTGAAAGCAATGTCAGGATGTAACTCATACACAAACAAATATACTTGGTGGAAAACCAAAAATAGATTTGTATGTTGAGAAAAATAAGCCCCATGATCCAGAGTATTTGAGAATCGAACAGCATTTGGACATGGGTTACTAACCAAGTATTGAAAAGAAAATCATGAAGCCGGCAGATATTTGCACAACCCTTCGACTTCCAACACGTGTCAGCGCTAACAAACCAGCATTTTCCCTGCAAGAGATGCAGTCCAAGTTCTTAAGCAATTTTTAAAATGATTATATCTATTTCATGACTGAAAGCGCCAGCTCCAGCAACAACAGGTATTCATTGTATAGGATTCTTACACAGAGACCGAAGACCCATTGCCAGTTCCAAATATTCCAGAGAACAAAATTCCAACTCCCTGAGATAAGCAATCAGAGATATCCATCATCACATGCATTTTACATAAAGGCAAAGGAACTATTATGTGTAGGGAAGAAGAAAAATTCCTAAATAATGAGAAGATTAGGATTTTAGGAACTCAACAGTGTAACTTTGTTGGTCATACAAGAAGGTTCTAAAGTTTAATCACCTGCCAGCCAATGCCACGACTAAGCACCGAAGGTGGCACTGGAGTTGCACTTGCATACCTTGAAACAGCAGTAAAAGCTCCAGTGGACTGCTCAGAAAGTTTACATTCGAAGAAATGTAAGGACTATGCACCCCTAAAGTTGTAAACATGGCCATCAATTCTGTTCAGGTTTCAAATAGACATGGATTGCTACACATTTGAAGCAGGTCAAAATTTTCAGGCATTTAAGTACTCCCTCATAGAAATCTCAAAGGGGACAGAGGATCATAAACAGAAGTTTTGGGTGAACAAACCTCTACAAGAGCAACAAATGAAGCAGCCATCATAGCAAAAGCTTCCCCAGCATCAAATGTAGGAGCTCCCCATTGAAAGGGATATGGAACTCTTATCCTGAATGCCAAAATAAATAAATAAATCACACACACTCACACACATAAGAACCTTAAAAAGACAATGGTTACCCTACATTGTCCTTTCCATTGAAAGGGGAGACTAACACAGAGAGAGAGAGAGAGAGAGAGAGAGAGAGAGAGAGAGAGAGAGAGAGAGAGAGAGAGAGGGAATAGTTCTACAGAAGCTAAAAATTTTGTTGCCATTATCTAAGGAGATTTCACACATAGAGCAACATTAGAACTATCAGACAAGTAAACAAAAACAGAAATCGATAGCCATACCATGGAGCTGCACCAATAATTCCAGCACGATCAGTTCTACAAGTTGTTTGAGTTGCTGTTGGAGTATTCTTATATGCCCCACCCACTGTGAGAAGGTGAGCATAAACCCAAACAATCACCACCGAGAATATAACAGCAAAGCGATCAAACACGTGCCTCTCCGAGCGGATTAAATGGGGTATGTACTGCAAATAAATGACTTGTTTGTTAACACAATATCATCTGACACTAGAGTAAGCATTTGAAATATATTTGACCTAATGAAAAATGTGTCCCTAGAGTAGTGCACTAAGTTGAGCATCACCTGTGAAAAGATCACTAAAACAATGATCATTGGAAGTCCAATCTCCACACATTTCGCAGCCTATGCAATCAACCATGCTAACAGTCATCAGACATTACCAACAATATCAACCCATAAACATCCAACATGGCATGCACATATACTTACCACTGGAAAACCTAACTCATAGAGCCCAAATCCAGTCAGAGCAACCAAGGGAACAGCTGAGAGGGGGCTTAAAAACCTGCAAAAGGAAAAGGATACCTGGAATTGGCCAGTGCAATTTTGTAGAGAACCTAACCGCATTACTACTAACCTATAAAAACCAATAGGTAGGATTAAACCCCTTAACATTTGATTTTGACACAACCTGGAACCAATCAGGCAAATCAATTATCAGGCAGGAAAGGTTTGCATTTTGGGGGATACTACTATTCAAACTAAGAGCAAGAGGTTCAGGAATTGAACATGTCCACCCGAAGCCACAAATAGCATCACAGCTTTGGTAATCAGGCATAAATGATTACATATTCAAGCTAGTAAAACCACTGTTGTATTTGTGCCTCGAATTTACATGGATGAATGGAGATCTTGGGCCAGACTTCTGTGGGTTGTAAATAAATGTGTATTTATACAATATATACATGTGTGTACATTATGCCTTCTAAGGATTTGGTTGGCTCTTTTGAGTTATAGGAGTGTTGGGGATTTGGACAGCCACTTGATTGCTGTTCATACTTTGTACCTCTCTCAGCACGGTGAATTTACTCCGCTTTCTGCTTGTGGACGTAGACTACATAATCAAACCACGTAAATCTTGTTTCTGCTTGTCTATTTGTAGGTTATACTCTGTAGTTTGTGTTTGCCTTGCTCTAACAACAACTATAACTGTAGATATCTGGATTCTGGAATGACACCCCCTTCCCCCTGCTCCTCTTCTCCCTCCAGGAAAAGGGAAAGGTACAAAAAACGTCTCTAAATACTGCCCCAACTTAAAGATGCATAAAGCAAAAGAGTAACTGTCATTATCTAAAATTGTTAATCAAATAAAAAATTTGCAGACCTTGCCAAATTGCGCCAAAGGCCACTGAACCCAACAACAATTTGAAGTGTTGACGCTACAATAAGTGCACCCTGGATACCTCGCATTATTTTTTCAAATTTCTGCATGTACATTAGGAAGCGATCAAGGGAATGCAGTGACATGCATATACCAGCAAACTAGTGATCTAACCAACATGGTTTCATAAACCAACCTCTTGAGGATTCACAATGCCACTATATCGACCAGCCAACACAATTGACAGGGTAGTAGGCACAAAGGTGTAAGATCCCCCAATTACAGCAGGTAATCTGGTCCCAAAAAATGTTTGGAACAGTGTATTCAAACCCGCAACAAAAAGTAGTGTCTGAATCATCTTGGCTTTCTCCTCCTATGAACAAAATATGGAATAAATATAAATAAATAATATCTTTATGAACATGAAACCCAACAAAGAAGATAGTAAGCCAAAAGCCTTACATTTCCTCCACCCATTTGAGGAACTAGAAAAGATGGAATCAGAACTGTTGTGCCAAGCATCACTAGGTAATGCTGGAAACCAAGTAAAATAGCCTCAGCTGCAAAAATAACATTGCACGGTTTTACAAATTATGAATTACATAAAATAGGAAATTACCAAAAAATAAAAAATAAAATAAAATAGGCCAGTATGATGCTCCTTTACAATGACAAGATTTATTCAGGAAAAGAAAAGATAAGAGGAAAAAAAGAAATTAAATTATATTCAAGCATTTATAAAAACGATTGGGGAAAGATATATAAGGGGGGAAACCTACTAAATCCAAGAAAGCAAAACTAGTCACAGAAGTTATTGTCAAGGAGGTGAATGCTAAAAGAAGTAATGAACCCTAATAATCCGCTCCCCTATATTTTAATCTGCAAATATATGCAATTTACCAATTGAACTACAAACAAACAGACAAATACCCAAGAATACTATTCACTTCAAACTCAAAGTTACAGTCATTTCTAAATGTTCAAAAATCTGACCGAAAACTACAGAAAACACACCAACTACCGTAATAAAGTGAGACAAGAAAGCAACAAAACAAGAGGGTTGATATGAACAAGAACTAACGCCAAGGTGGAGGACTAGTGATGCAATAAGCAATGTTGGGCAGCTGATCCTTCGCCGGATGCGGCTGCAATTCCTCCTGTTTCGGCAACGGCGCAAGCCCTCCGCCACCACCTCCTGCCATTTTCCTTTTCTTCTCTCTTTTATTTTTTCCTTCTTCTAGTTCTGTGAATCTATCACTAAACCTAGACAACACCTATCTTCAGAAAACCCAGATCCCAAATGTTTTGAAATCTCCAAATAACCCAAAAACAACCCAACCCCGGATGTCACAGTCCCACGAACAGCTATACCACCTCTTCAAGCCCAGAAAAACAAAACAAAACAAAACCCGGAAAGCCGTATATTTTCCTAGGATTATAGGAGTTTTACAAGTGAAGTTTTAAGGTAACCCAGATGAAGTATTGATACTTGAGGGCAAGAAATTCACAGAGCCAGCATTCTAGTCAAAAGCTTCTGCAATCAAACAAGAAACAAATAATAATTACGCAGCTCAAAGAAACTTGTCGGTGTAATGTAACGTTTTAAAACCCGAAACCCACTTGGGAAAAACGAGAGAGAGAGAGAGAGAGAGGAGAGATAAAGCAAGTGTGAAGAGAGAGCTAGCTAAGGAAAAAGAGAAGTAAAAGCACAAAACCCATTAAAGCAAAACAAAGAAACCAAACCAAAATACTTCTCTCTGTCCCAAAGAATCTCACTCAATTGTTTAGTATTTTAAAAAATATATATAATATAATCTCTCTCTCTCTCTCTCTCTCTCTCTCTCTCTCTCGGTCCACAGTCTACTAGTTTCTGCTCTTCAATCACGTAAAGATGAAAAAAGATGATAAAGGATTAAAGCATCTTCAGTGACTACAACATTACCGATGCTTCAATTTAAATATAAAAAGCAAACGCTATTAAAGTCTTCCTGGTTAAGAAACCTAACACCAATGGGACAGAGAGGAAAGGTAAGAATTCAATCTTTGCACCTTTTGCACCCCCTTTTCTCTCTCCTCCCTCTCTTTTTCTCTCTCTTCTTCGGAGAGCAGCAGAAGAGGGATTTGATTTCAGCGTTGTACTGAAATGGAATGAAAATGACAATCGACCCATCTTCCAAAAACCCAATTCTTTTGCCATCCGAAACAGAGAAAACGTGTTAGACCTAGAAAAATATAAAAGAAAAGAAAATCACAACAAAATCATAGAAAAGAGTAATGTAAAATGTTTGATTTACGTTAAAGATTTTCTGGGACTTCATTTTTGAGTTTGGTTCAGTGCCCTTTTTCTCTGTTGCTAGTAATGTCAAACGTATACACAAAGATTAATCAGTACTCAGTAGTTGCACACGCTCTCTCTCTCTCTCTCTCTCTCTCTCTCGCTCGCGGAATTGTGTGTGTAAACCAGAGTAAGTCTCATTATTTCAGGCGCTGCATGACACTTATGACTCAGCTGCATGTCCGGACACCACATTGGCGTATACGTATACACCTTGAAAATTTATGGCTTTTCTTGTGTCTGTAAGGTGTGACAATGACATTTGGTGTATCTGCTTTGACGGTTTAGATCGACGGTGTTTACGAATTACACGGTCCCGATTACATTATAGATATGGGACACCTGGGCCCACCTTTTCTCTTTCTCGGCTTATAGTCACCTTCTGAAACCCACGGATATGAAAGTTAAAATTATTTTTAATTAAACTTAACCGACATTAATTTCTTATAATTTAAAAAATAAAAATAAAAATTATTTATATTTTTAATATTTTAATTTAAATTTTTCAGATATGTGTGGACATGCAGCTCCACCTAACTTCTCTATGTAAATATATAGAGTAATTATTAAAATATCTTATTTTATTATAATTTTATGAAATTAATTACTTATTAAAATTTTAAATTCTTGATATGTGATAAAAAAAAAATAAAGTGTTTGCTTATTAATCATTATTATATCTTTGAATTAAATTTAGCGACACTAGCAAGGCGATGACGGATGTGCCCACCACCAATGGCCTTTTTCTTTTAATCCCAATAAGTAATTCATTTATTATTTTCAACTCATTCGATTCGAGATAATTATTAATAGACGATCTATTCTGATATTTATTTTTTTTATTTTTAACTCTCAAATTTAAGAAATTAATTAAAAAATCCAATAATTTTACCATCAAACGAACAATGCATTGTGCCCACTGTCCATTTTTTGGGATAATTATTATTACTATATTACCCCCAATTTTTTTTTTTTAATTTTTGGGGACACACTATATTACCCCAGATGGAATAATTAATTTATATGCACCTGATAAAATTTTTTGGGTAGATTCAGATTCTAATATTTTCAATTTATTTAAAAATTATATAAACAAAATTACGTTGATTATATAAGTCCAAATTTACATAATAAAATAAAAAATGATTAGTCCTTTATAAATGAGTGTAATTCCAGTGGAATTCGCAAATACATTTTTGTGGGGGTCGCATTTGATTATATCTTTGGTCGCAAAATATGTGGGTTGTTTTGGTGCATCTGTTTCCGCCTCAAAGAGGACTCTCTCCACAACCACATTCATAATGATTGTGGGTAGAAAGAACTGTTGGAGAATGGGTAAAAGAAATAAACCCAAAATAATGAAAAAGGAGAGGGATTTCCTTAAATGCTGCTAATAATTTTTCAAATGTTCATTAACTCACCCGAAAGCAAAAGGAATTGTTGGGTGCCACCCATGCACCATCACAAGCGATCTGGTTAAGATCTGGCAAGTGGTGGCTTCCTTTAGGTAATTGTCCTCATAATTTGTAGAGAATTGGATGCCAAAAGTAGAAAACCCATTTGGTTCTTAGAAAGTTCTTTGAATCAAAGTTCCAAACTTGCAAATTAGACAATAGCATATGTTCTGAGAGAGAGAGAGAGAGAGAGAGAGAGAGAGAGAGAGAGAGAGAGAGAGAGCAGTTTTTAGAAAAGCATTTATTCTTGCTTAGATGATTTTGCATTGTATAATTGCCCTGCTACGACAGAGAGGGAGTTGGGGTTGTGACAACGTTCTAGGTCTAGGAGTTGATTGTCATTGGAATTCGCCGTTTGGGCACGTCAATCGGTCTTAATTGGTCAATTATTTATACTAATTTTTAATTAAAATAAGAGAATTTTTAAAAACATATTTAAAAATTTTTAATTAAAAATTATTTTCATTACATTAATATTTATATCAACAGAGTTATATTACTCCACCAGAAAGTAATTTCAATTAATACTAGTTTTAGCTGTTGTGTCGTCTCCGCATTCAATGCAAAAGTACAGTATACAATCAACAGCCGTATTATATATATTTTTTTGATTTTTCGTAGGGGTCCCAACTTGAAATCTTTCATAGGATTGAATTTCTAAAAACTTTTTTTTATTTTATTTTTAAAATTTAAAATCGAGAACTTTAATTAAAAAAATAAAACAATCTTATTGATTTCACGTTAATTGAATTACATAATAATCTCTCATGGGACGGAGACTTTGGTTTCTGGGGCTCCACACAAGTCCCGGTCTGGCACATGAACTCTCATGGGATGGATGGATGGGTCAATCCAAAGTGAACATTTTTCCATCAGCAAATAGACCCCACCATCCACAAGAGTGGTGAATCTTTGGATTGCGACATTTCAAAACACCGTACAAGTTGTCATGTCCATATTTAATTCACCCAAATATGCCAAAATTCTTCAACTGCATGACCCAGGCAGAGTTTTGGTCTTATTACCTGCTGGATGAGCCATCAAAATGCATCTCTGTCCTGGACTTTGGCTGTATATTGACTCAATTCCAAATCGGAACCCAATTACCAAGAATTCCAAAACGTTGGTTTCGGTTCAAGGTCTTTTCCATCAAACGGGAGACATGAGTTCCAAACCATGGGCATGTCCATTCAACCGAAGGGATCAAGCTACTCTCTCTCTCTCTCTCTCTCAATAGAGTCAAAAGGATTTGGTAGATTTCTCATGCAAAAGCAGAACGTTTGATAGACATCCCAAGGTCACACATATTCATTCTATCAAATGTTGCCCAGCAGTTGATGTGCCAAAATACTTTCTGCATGACCCAACTTCTCAACAAAGAAAGAATTATGAAAAAAAAGGATGTATCTTTCTGGTTTCCACAGAACACATGGATTTGCGTGGGATTCAGATTAAGACTTACAATGGACTCTTAATGAAGATCCCTAGATTAGTCCATAGAAAAGAACAGAAAATAGAATAATAAGATAATGTTCTTTGAGATTCTTGATGAAAGTCACTTTCCTCAAAAGTAGCAAAATGGAAGACCTTACTTTAAGCAGGAAAAAAAAGAATAAATCCCATTGGAAAGATCATGAGAATTTTGCAATTTCTCCAGCCATGCATCTACATTACATACTTGTGCACCCCATCTTTCCAGAAAAATGGTTTAAAAATTTTCAAGGAAGACAAGGCACCGACAATACCAGGGAAATGAACTTCAGGAGGATAAATATTCCAAAAGTCCAAAAGTATAAAAGAGCCAGTCTTTTTAGAAAATTTTTTCCCTCAAAAGCTCATTCATTTTGTATACCAAGGGGCAATTTCCAGACCATTACCGGAACACCACTAATTAATTTAATTAATGTTGTAAATAAAAGCAATAACTAATTTTCCAAAAGCCTCAAGTATTCTTATCATTTTAAAGCCATTTCACTTTAGTCCAAAACCAGATACTTTAGCCATCCTCCACAGCATATTCGTACAATAAATAAATAAATAAATGCAATTCAGCTTCTGCTCCAGAAGGCAAAAACTTAGACCTAAGAACAACCAAAACTCAAGAAGTTGAGTATTACATTACCAGTTTGTGTAGTTAGATATGATTCTAGAAACATGTTACCCTAAGATGCTGATTACCCGACACTTCTATAATCAATCACTGATATACCAATTTTCAAACAGCTAATGGCAGGCCCCACACATACTTCCATATTCAATAAGACTAGGAAATATGGATTAAAACACTGAGACCTGGCTACCTGACCATAAGATCATCAGCTAATATGCTAAAGGCATGATGATATAGCACAGGTGACTTAACCAGAAAATCAAAATCATGAGAGGAAACCCAACATTAGCACCTCCCAGAAAATATGGAGGGTGGGATCCCATTGACCCTAGAAAAAATGCAAAAGCGTCAGGAGGAATAACAATTGGTACCTTTAATAACATATAGTTTCTTAAAGAGACATTAATTCGATGTCATTTTGACCTCAAATTACAATTGGAGCATTGCAGGATCACAACCAGAAAGGAACTGGAAAAGAACCAAATTTTCAAACATCTTTTGTCTACACCAGCATCTGCAAACAGAGAAAACAATTGCGACAATGTAATCATAAGTCTGATCATTAATGCAAACCATCATACCTGGTATGTTTGTCACAATTAGCAGAGAAAAAGCAAAGTTAGATTTGATAAGTAAAGGCTTGCCTACAAATAATACGCAACAGCATATCTGAGAATTGTTTCCCACACAAATTTTTCATAAAGCAGTCACCAAGACAAGCAACTCCTTGTCATTCAATTTAAATACCGGTAACAGTGGGCAAAGGGAAATTCTCTGCAAAGGAAACCCCGAGGAAAGACATTTTCTAACTAATGTAACTTTCCTCAAGGCATACGGATGACTTGCTCTTCTTATATACTATTGTTAGTGCATGCCAGACACCTGTCACGAAGCATACCTCAGACTAGAGTCTGTGGCAGCTGAGAAATGCAAACAGACATTATCACTGAGCCACACCACGAGCTTGCAACCTCTTCCTCTCCAATTCAAGCTGCCAGGAGATAGCAAAACGTCTTGGGGTGTTTAAGAAGCAAGAAAAGACAGATGGAAATATCCTCAGTATCTATTATAGCATTTCAAAATCATACCACTTTCTTCACCCGTTCATTGGCAGCAGGAGTTCCACCACTGACAGATTCAGGGAGATATGGACTGCTAACACGTACTTCATTCATCACAACTATGACAGTTTTGTCCCACCGCACTGGAAGCCTGAACAATAAAGTTCTTCAGTTCATCATAAAACTATTTGGTAAATGTAAACTCAAGAATGCAAGTAGAACAAATACAGGCTTTAGCTAAGCAAGAATTATTTATAGATCGGTTCTATGAAACAAGAACTGATCACTTTTAAAAAACTCAAATGCAACATCAGATATGAACCTACCTCTCAAGTTTTGTTGAGAATATAATATGATCACCTGAGTTTCACAAAGGTATCAACATATAGAGGGCTTAGACACACATAAACCACTAAGGACCACCAAGACATCTTATATTTTAGTTATTTGCTTTGCATAACCACAAAAATATACAATTAGGCAGCCACTTTCAAGTTCTTACAGCATTTAGTTCTTTGTATTAGTAAACCAAGATGCCTATTGAAGCCTAGTGCTTTGCTGTTAACAACCAATAAATTGGTAGAAAGATGATGAATCTACTCGTTCAGCAGTATGAACCAGAAAATAATGGAACTTCTACAATTAAATACTCCAAAATCCGAGAGATTCTATTAAGTTTTACAATAATACGCTCCTTCCTGCCATCATGCCCCTGGTGAAGAGAAAGCTTAACCAGGGGAAGCAATGTGACATTATCGAAACTGCCCTAATGCTGGTACAACCACACTTTACAGGTTTGTGATGAGGGGTTTTTATCAGTTAAGTGCATGCTTCTCTTTCTTTCGACACATGGTCATCAATGTTTTCAAACTATTATCTCTCCCTGATGTGAAGATTCTACATTGTGAAAATAATTTTCTATTCATTTCATTGTCATTTTGTTTGAAGTTGCACGAGGAATTCAAAAAGTCTTTCACTGAATATTATATAAGTAATTATTTTCCCAAGAATGAATTAAGTGGAAAAGACTTGTAACCTTAGCATATGTGTTGAACCTCTTAGGAAGAAATGGACGCACATCAACCCCTAAAATCAGATCCTATGCATGCTCTACCTTCTTTTGAGAAACGAATACCTAGTCTTTTGGTTTATAGAAATTCATTGAAACTTTAAAATGAGAATTCTACTGCTCACACCAATGAATACTCATTTTGCGGAAACTAGCATGCATAGCAGACTTCACTTTGCAAAAGTATGGTAGAATATGTTTCATACTGCAATCCTTTTCCATGATGTCAAGTAATAGTTTGGATCATAATGCCAACCCAAATATAACTCAGAATATTTCAAGCTATATGCTTTTTGGACTGCAGATGTGCCCTTTGACCATGTGTAGTGCCATGACAAACTTCCAATGTATTCAAATTCAATGAAACCTGGAAGGCAAGATTCTCGCATTAAAGGATCGTTATCTAATTTCATACTTAAACAGAAACTAAAAGTAAATACCGTCCATGTAGCATATAGCATTTTAACATGGTTCATGTAGCATTGTAACTAGCACAGAACGGCACATCAAACATCTAGAAACAATCCACAGAAAGATTTAAGGAACCCAATCTTAATTTCTTAAAAAAAAATGCATGCCCACTCAGTAGCACATACTCTGACAAACTCAAAGAAGAAGTCAGCTACCACTACAAACCATGAGTACTAGCCGAGGAAAGAACTTTGATATATCATTAACTATTTTGATTCCTATTATTAACTATGTTAACTCCTAACACAGTCAATGACTGATGGCCTTTTATGACAACTTTATGATTTAACCGTTCGATTGTTTATTTGGTAGAAAATTTAAAATCTTTAACTGAAACGCTTCAATAACCATCAAGACCCTATATTCATATTCATTGCAAAAGGAAGAAAAATTTCATATGAATTCATGAACCCGTCTTAAAAGGAAAGGTAATAAAAAATCCCACCAAATCCTCAACCAGACCCTGCAAAGTATTAGTACTCAATTCAAACCTTTTGAAAGAACCAAATCCATCCCATCCCAAAAAATTTTTTTCCTTTCTACTTTGTCTAAGATCATTTTTAGTGCCTGGAATGGAAGGTCCAGCCAGCCAAATTCCAGGTAGTATCAACGAATTATTACCTCCTCATGTAGGAAAGCAAGAACTTTCTAATTGTACAAAACCTCCTGGCAGTTACTTATAGTTACAACTAACAAAACGACAAAAATAACAACATAACACAAGGCCTTGCCACAGCAAATGGTCTGCTTTAGTCAACCTTCACCAACAATCTAATGATCAATTTAATAAATAAAGCAATGAGACCTTGAGACCTAAGAACATGCACTAGTGCTTTATATAACTAGAAAAACTTATGAGTGTAGTCTTCACAGGAGTAGTGATAAAAGCCTCAATATTCTGGATGTTTGAGACTTTAGACCAAATGAATGAAGGCTAACCGAGAACTGGGAACCGCGCAATGAAAAACCTTTTAGCTTGCTGATAACAAGCTGGGAAGATAAGGTAGCAGGATGAAGCTATATTTGGAGGTTTTAGCTTGCTTTAGTCAAATCCTGCTAACCAGGAATTGCTCATGATAAGCAAGTATATATACATGTGCTTCATCTTCGAAATGATGTATACTCTAATTTCCATGAGGAAGCATTGCTTATCTTCTTATCCAACTGCTTCAAGTTTTATGCTTTTATAGCTTTAACACTCTAAAACCTCAACCTGTATATGATTTGCATGACCCCCTTCCTCAACAGAAAAGCACCTATAACCTATGAACAATACCCATTGTGCTCAACTTACCAATGTTCAACCATCCATAGCTGAGAAAAATAAAAATTAGATGGGTAAATGACCTTTATCTTACCTGATAATGGATATATCTCTTTCCCAACAAGGTTCAAGGTTTGAAACTTGGAAATTGTTTTCAGGAGGTTAAGCCCACACATAAGATACACAAAATGAGCTTGCCTCATGAGCATTGTCCATAAGCTATTGTACATGTTTCATGGGAAAGTAATGCACACACAATGAATCATGGCTAAGGTTTCATTTATTACTCCAAGAAAAAAAAAAGGAGATAATATCATGGGTACTGAAATCAACATTCTATTTGATTCATTTCAAGAGTACGCCCAAAATATGGGTGGAGATTCTATGAATATTTTAAAATATTACAGTGGTATTGGGATTTTAACAACTATGGTGATTATACATTTCACCCTTAATATTTGATTAAACCCATTTTCTCACTGACAAGCATAAATTTGCAGTAAATTAGCTCACATACGCATCTGTAGTTCTTAACACGATTATGGTACTACTGACACGTCCAATACGGGGGCATGAATGAACTATGCAAAGTTATACGAGTAAGTAGTTAAGAATATTACGTTTTAGACAAAGCATCAAATATGTTCTGGGCCTCAGCTGTAACCCCAACCCCAATCCTCTCGGCTTCAATCTCTGCTTGTCTACAACCAAAACACAATTCACTTTCCTTAACAAAATTAACAACAATTAAAAGAGATCTCAAACCTAATAGCAGCTTCTTCTCTGGCACGAACAGTGTTAAGATCGACATAACACTTGCTCATATCAAGTGGGTCTTCTGCTTGACCCAAGATTGCGAACTCCTTTATGAAATTTGCCTTCAAAATCCTTAAGTTCCTTCTAGGTCCTTGCTTTGTTCCCTCTTGTGATAATCCGAGCATTAGTTATGGAAATCCCAATTATAGTAATCAAATGCAAAATTTCTGAAACGAAACGCTAGAGAGAGAGAAAAAGGATAAGGATATGAAGAACAAGAAGATTGGAAGGGCGATCAAAGGTGATGACTTGAGCTTCGAATTCGTCGCCCAATGTGGTTTTGATTGAGAGATTCCATCCCGCAGCGAATTCCTCTGCGTTCTCACTCGCCATTGCCGGATTTCTAGAGATGCCGTGCCGCTAGCGAAAGCTTTTTGTGCCCTAACTTCCCAGTTTGAAATCATTCGATTGAATTTCTACTTTTTATTCGAATTACAATATTGCTTAAGAAAGAGTTATGAAAATCCAGAATTCATCAAAAGAACAAAGTCAACCATAAATTTTGACTAAATTTAGTGTTATCCCTTATCTTTACTAATTAATATATATTAATCATTTCAAATTTAATATTTTAATCATTAAGATATGTAATACAATATTATATTCCTTTTTTAAAATTATTTATTTATTTATTAATAATTAATCATTTCAATTATTCAATTTTTATTTTATTTCATTTTATTTGTAATACTTTCCGAGTGGAGTCAACAAAATTTGATATAAAAAAAATAAATTATATTTTTCATAAAATTAAAATTTTTATTTAAAGGTTATAATGCTTTTGAAGAAATTTTACAAAAATCCGAACCTGAATTAATTTAATTGATTAATAGAAAATGGAAATATTTAACAATATTATAGTATTGTCTTTTTTTGAATATACATATTTTCATAACCATTCAACTGTGGAATATGCATTTGGGGTGTTTGATATAAATAATAATAATAATAATAATAATAATAATAATAATAAATAAATAAATAAGAGAAAAAAAATTATAATATAAGTAAATATGAAATAAATTCATGAATTAATTTTAAAAAATATATATATATGTATTAAACAATGATATATGATAATTTATCTCTGAATTTACTTATAACCAAATATATCTTTTAAATAATAAATTATATTTCATTATCAAGACAGTTGTATTTCAATATCCCACTTATAGGAATATTTGAGTAATAAAGAATTTATCTTCAAGTGTGTTCCTATGATCAACTATTCAAATCTCTTATATATTTTTTATAATTTTTGAGATTTTTATATAACCAAAAAATAAAGACAGATTTATTTCAATTATTATTCTTAAAAAAATATTAAATACTCTCTCTCTCTCTCTCTCTTAATGCATTTCAATATCCTAATGATTTTTGCATCTCAAACACGTTTTATTAATTAATATTTATATAAAAATTATTATATTTTATATTTACATATTTTTCATATTTAATAAGTTATTTAATCATTTAATTATAATTTTTATTTTTCTTATAATTAATAATTACATATTTGTTCATTTTGGATTTTTGTTACAAAATATTATTATTCTATTATTTAAATAAAATACTTAATATTTATACAAAAATCATTATATTTTTATATTTGTATATTTTTTATTTTTTTATTTCTTTTATTTTTATAAAATGACATTTTTCTGTATCCATTTCTATTTTCCCATTTTCATTCTGTGCAACCCAGACCGGAAGTGAAAATAAAATATTTGATGATGATTGTAAAGCTTTACCTCCACCCAACTTTAGATGGTAAAATGAAGAAAAAAAAAAAATGGAAGCGACTAATCAGAGCCATAAGTTATGCCCTTATCTCTCTCCTTCGTATAATTGAGTGTAAAATTTAGAGAAGAGAGAGAGAGAGAGAGAGAGAGAGAGAGGAGACAAGAAGGAGAGAGAAAGAGAAACTTTTTTATATATATAAAGTATGTTTTTGAAATTTTAATTAATTCTAAAATAATATTAATTTTATTTAACTTAACGTCATATGTGTACTATTATGAAATATAAAATATAATGTATAGTTTTGAATTAAATTAATTTAATTAATTTTTTAATAAAATTATCCTCAAGCCAAATTTAGACCTGTAATATTTTTTTTTTTTATTTTACATGAAAAATTTTCGATTTTTTCCTAAAAAATGAAATTGAATTCAATGAGTCATTACATTATCAAGCAAAAAAAGAAATATGATTTATTACATTAAAACCCAATTTCTTTTCCCCCTTTTGAACTTCTCCCTAGTGACAAATTTAAGGATACGGTCAATCGTGTCTCACTTGCTTCCCCCGAAAACCCCAGAAAAACCCCCGGTCCTCGTTTGGATTGGATAAGCTTTAGGGTTCCAGAAATGGCTCTCTCATCGACACTGCCTTCTTCCCTACTTCCAAAAATATCTTCTTCCTTCTCTTATTCATCATTTTCACCTCCATGTCGTCCATTTCTCACTCTCTCTTCTTCTTCATCACAAAAAGGGACCCTTTTCTTGTCACGACCCATTGATTCGAAATTCCCAGAACAGAACTGTAGAGCAGCAGCGGCTGAATACAAATTTCCAGATCCAATTCCTGAATTCGCCGAAGCGGTATGGAATTTTGCCTCCACGACCCTTTTACTTTTCTGGGTGTGATTTGGAATTGAATTTTCTTGTGATGGATTTTTTTAAAATTTTGTGGGTTTTTTTTTTTTTTTGGTTTTTGTAATTTTTGTGCTGTTGGTGATTTTGTAATGGTTCAGGAGACTGAAAAGTTTAGGACCCATCTCGTGAAAAAGCTCTCTAAGAAGGATATTTTTGGAGATTCTTTGCAAGAAGTTGTAGATATTTGCACCGAGGTAGGCACTTGATTTGCTTCACTTATACTGTGCAAGAGCATGATGGCTTCTATCTTTGAGGTTGGATTGACTTATACATTGCATGCTTGAATCCAAGAAAATATTAAAAGTATTATTGAAATCTCTTAAATCTCAAGAAATTGATTTGATGTGAAACTGAATGGATCTATGCTTGAAATCATTAGATAACAGTGGGTTAAATGGCCAGGCTCTAGTAAGCAATTGGATGTAATATGAAATATATTACTTATAGTAGGTTGAACCATCTTCCAAATCCATTTATTGAAATTGTGTCCACTGGGATTAATTAGTACCTATTTTTTTCTATGATGGCAACCCATTAAGTGGTTTTTAATGGATTATCAACTATACAATAGTCTACGTGGAGTGGAAACCCTGAGGGGGTATTATGGTGACTCAATGTGTCATTGTAGATTCATTACCTCTCTAAGTCCTTACCTCTCTAAGTCCTAAGTACAGGTTTTTTTCCTTTACTTCTTCATGGAGAGGCGGTCTCCTTGCTATGTCTATGAATTTCTTTAGTTAATGATGTTCCATTGACATGTATGTTTTCATGTAGCACACTGACGGGGCCCATTATATAATTAATTGCTTCATTGATAGCATTATGATGATAATGTTGTTAACAGATTTTCAGTACTTTCTTGCACGCCGAGTATGGAGGTCCTGGTACTCTTTTGGTGATACCATTTATCGACATGGCTGATACTTTGAATGAGAAGGGCTTACCTGGAGGACCACAGGCTGCACGTGCAGCTGTTAAATGGGCTCAAGATCATGTGGACAAGGATTGGAATGCATGGACAGGAAGTGACAATTAATGATGGTAATGACGGCAATTGTGATCAGAATCGTTGCATACTCCCTAGTTTGCTCTGATGCAGTGGCTGTAGATGAGATGACTGTATCCCTGCCCCTTCCCCTGCCCTTGCCCCTACCCTGGCAGCACTCCGTTCACCCAAGACCTTACTTTTGGAGGAGCAAGTGTCTTGGGGCTGTGAGATTAGCACAGAAGACACCAAAAAGGCGAACTTTTAGATTCTCATCTACTTGAAATATTTTGTTCTACCCTATTTTTCTACTTTTTGGAGAACATGGAGGTTTAAGTTTATTGATTGTGATGTGTACTTTAATATAGCTATCTTCAAGTAAAACTCTCTTTAACAACCTCAGCTTTGTTTACTTCTTTTACATTTCTTGGTTATGGCCAAACATCAGTCAAGAGTGCAAATTTCTCCATGTCTCCGCATTGTCAAGCCAGGTATTGGTGTTTTTGCCTCGTCTTCTCGTCATCTAGGCATATCATCTCCAAGATTAACGAGACGAGAACATTTTTTTAATTCCAAAACGGGCTTTCATTCCTAGACAACTAATAACGTGAAACCAAGTATCCAATGCTACCTACCAAAACAGCCATGGTATAAAACCAAACCGTAGTAAATTGGAACAAACATAAAAAACGAAAGCAAGCAAGAAATCCATGGTATACCCATCAGACTAGGCCTTACAGACATGGCCATATGATCAGAATTGCTGCAGTTATCACTCGGTTTGCTCTTATGATGATGGCTGCTCATGCGCATGAAATGACTCCTGGCATTGCACCTGCATCACCCCCTACACCAGCTACTTCTAATACTAGCAGTGCTCTCATCGCTTCCTTCCCTCGTATATTGCTTGAACTTGCTACTTTTGTCGTCACTCTTTTTTGTACTTCAAGAAAGGATTTGAGCCTTCCAGCTGAATTTGATGTATTCTCACTCTAGTCTTTATTTGATTTTTTTGTCTTCCATGTTGTTTCTGTTTCGTTTTCTGCTTCTGTATTCTAAGAAAAAGGGGCCCGAATTGCAATCATTTTGATCAGGCCTAAGGTTACCTGCTGCTGGTGCTGCTTGAAACCCTTACATTCTATTGAACAGTGTTAGTAATCCTTGTAATGTAGGACTATAACAAAGGTATGATCTTTTTGCTAGTGCACCCTATTCAACTCTCATTTTTCTCCTATCCTAACATTTTTCATTAATTCATGGGTCAATGGGTTTAAATTTCAAATAAGAGAAAAGAGATGAAATTTTGCTCTAATTTTCACTGGTTCAACTTATTTCGACCGATCACATGGTTGACAATAAAGCCGTTGTGTGAGAGAAGGGAAATATCCTAAAAATTCTCTCGCACGTTAATAGTAACCCAACAAAATTAATTTTATAATAACATTTTGAATCAAATTGACATCAAGTGGTGCCACTGCGGCCAATAACACATTTCTTGCATACGTAGAAGAAGCAAAATGACAAAATAGGAGAAAAAGAGAGAGTGGCAATAAATTGTTAGCAGCTGCTAAAAGTGATACTAATGTTAGTAGTAGATAGGTAAGATTTTTTTTCTTTTCTTTTCTTTTTACACTAATTAATAATAACAAGGGTCCCAATCCCAAAAAGGGTTTCAATCCCTTTCTGCGTTTTTTTTTTCTCATTTGATTTTTTATAACATTTATTACCTTTTTATATTTGTTCTACTTTACTCTGGAGGAATGACCAATTTAGCTAATGTTTAAAATTTATTATTAAATAAATAAATATACAAGTAATACAGTTCGGCGATTAGTATATTTTATTGTTTTCTTTAAAGGAGGGCCTCTTATTGAAAAAATAATAATATTATTAAAATAAGTGTAAAAAGTTAATTTTGACAAAGTAACGGACAGTAAAATTTAAAGAGATTTGTATAGAAATAAACCCATTAAAAAAAATTAATGACTCTTAGATCAAAAAAATTCTGAATCTAACCCTTATTTGTTACGGATTGAACTCGCAACAAGGCCACGTGACAGCCTCTGGATGGTGTCGCGTTTTCAAGACGCAACACGGCGGCGCTTCTCCACTCGCGGCTTTGCTCTCCTTCCCCGCGACGCTGCGCTCTCCCTCTCTCCCCCCTGCGGCAATGCACTCCTCCCCGGTGTGTTGCACTCGCCCTCTCTCCCCCATATGGCGCTGATCTCCTCTCTTCCTCCCCCGCGGCGCTGCGCTCTCCCTCTCCCCCCGCGGCGCTGCGCTACTCTCTCCCTCCTCCCCTCGCAACGCTTCGCTCTCCCTCTTTCCCCCTACGACGCTACGCTCCTCTCTCTCTCTCTCTCTCTCTCTCTCCCCCGCGGCACTCCTCCCCCGTCACAGCTCTCTTCTCTCTCTCTTTCCCCCCGCGGCACTCCTCCCTCTCCCTTTCTCCTCCACTGCCGCTCATAACCACGGGAGCCCTCTCCCTCCCTCCCCCACTGTCGCGGGAGCCATGGAGGTATGTCGTGTCTTCTAGAACCGTGGCTCCCACGACAGTGGGGGAGGGAAGGAGAGGGAGGAGTGCCACGAGGGGGAAAGAGAGAGAGAGGGGAGTGTCGTGGTGGGGGAGGAGTGTCTCGGGAGGAGAGAGAGAGAAGAGCGTAGCGCCGCAGGGGAGAGAGAGAGTGCAGTGCCGCGGGGGGAGAGAGAGAGGAGCGCAGCTCCACGGGGGGAGAGAAGGAGAGTGCAGAGTGCGGGGAGGAGCGCAGCGCCGCATGGGGAGAGAGGAAGAGCGTAGCACCGTGGGGAACGAGAGCAGCGTCGCGGGTGGAGGAGCACTGCCGTGTGGCGTCTTAGAGACACAACACTGTGTGTCGTATCATGAAGACTCGACACCATCCGGAGGCTACCACGTGGTCATGGATTCAATCCACAATAAATAAAGGTTAGACTCGAAATTTTTTTGATCTGAGAATACTTTACAAATTTTTTTTAATGGTTTTATTTTGGTACAAAACTCAAATTAAAAAAATATTGTCCTTGTTGAATGAATAATTTGAAAAAATTCATGGGGTAATTTTACCTTCTTTTTTCTTTTGGAAGCTTATGAGGGATGAGGAATGTCAATGTACGTCATTGAAAATTTTTGAATTTTGTTCTTTTTTTTATTTTTTGGCTAACAAAAAAACAAAAAATTAATTCATGATCACGAGATGCCAAGTTCGCCCCCATGCTTCCCGGAGATTCCTTTTTCTGGACTTGACCATACGTCGCAGAGACTTCCTGTTTTAGAGAACAGTTCTATGTAACTAATTGAACTGCCTTCTTGCATGTAGGACACCGACATCAATCGAAATCCTATATTGCTTTTAGAAACAATATTTGAATTTTAGGTTTATACTCAATTATATGCATTATGCAGGGAAGAATACAGAGCCTATGATGGCATCGAGGGCCAGGAGATTCGAAACTCCTTTTCTTTTTCTTCTTCTCTTTTTATGAGGGGGTTGGTGGTTGCGATGGTGAAAGGGGTGGTCCCTTGGTTCTTTTAGTCATAGACTACACAAAGAAAGACACGGTACAATTTATGTTCTTTTTCTTGGCCCCTTCTGAAATAGGATGTGACAGGGCGGCTAATGCTATACTATAGCTGTAACATCTCATAACTACCCAAAAAGTTACGTGAAATTAATTAGGCCATTAATATTTAAAAACTAATATTAGGCTTTGCAGGAGTTTTTACTTTTTGAAAAAAATAATTAAAAACATGAAAATGAAATGAAAAGTGGGTTTGATGACAGCAACTTGGCTAGTGATCAACCAACCAAATGAAGTGAATTACTTTACGCATTGAAAATTATGGTTTTCTAAATTCGTCCCGAGGACAGACCAGTGATATATATCTTCTCTCTTAATTTGATATTCCCATATTTAAATTCTAAAACACCAAAAAGAAATAGTTTTCTAATTCTCGAGTCCAAAGTAGAATTTAACTAAAATTCAGAGGATAACAATTACCGAAGCCATTTGTTTTCTATAATAAGCTCCATGATCATTCAGTTCCGTTGGAGAATCCCTATTCTCATGATATTTGTTACAAATCTCTTTTCAACGTTGGACCTCTGCACCTGTCTTTCTGCTAAAAAAGGAGAACCCAAAACGAAATGAAACTTGTCCAAGCCTGTACTTTTTTTTTTTGGTTACGTACCGGGACTTAGAACCTCAATTTATCATATAAGAGAGGAAGAAAGGTATCATTAGGGTCAAAACTTATCGGCCTATACTTCAATTAGCCATAGCCACCCCCTTCTCCTCCCCCGCCCCCAAAAAAAATAATTAAAAATATTAAGATGACAATGAGCACAGAGCAGGCAAATTATATTCATTGCAACAAAATAAAAATCGTCCGAGTAAAAAAAAAAAAAAAAGAATCATCTATGTGCTTGAGCCTCCCATCTCTTGGTCATCTCCAACAATATTTCATTCCAAGTATCAATAGGCCCCGGCATGCACCAGTGAATACAATCATTCGGCACACGGTCTCTAGGCCCTTTAGCAAATGGAAAAGGAAACATGTAAGGTCCTGGATGACCATCTGGTCTCATAAACGCTAATTTTGTCACATCCAAGATTTCTAATCTCACTTTTCCAAATTGTTTAGCCTTTTCCTTGGCAAATTCCACTTCTTCAATCCCAATTTTCCTCATCTGCTCATCCACTGAACCCATACTCTTCTCACCATCTTCATACGGCTTAGTTTTTGGACAAACCCCAGATTTATCCCATTCACCCTCAAAATGTGCTGGCGGAAATGTTACCAAAAGTACGGTAATTGGCTTCCCATCACTATTATTTCCTCTTCTTTCAATTATACTCTTAAGGGAAGTCCTTAGTACTTTGCCATAAGCATCATAAAATCCTATTTCCGAATGATTAAGACCAGGACAAAAATGACAACCCAATGCTAAACCACCCTCATAGTAAACAGCCGAAAGCAAAAGCCATTGACCCGCAACAAGAACAACCATGTCCATCTGATCTAGATCAGACGCCCACTTTTCATCAACATAATCCAGATACAATGTATTAAAATGGTACTTCTGAATACCCTTTACCAAGAGCGGAGACCAGTAAATTGACAATGTAAAATTATGAGAATCAAAATGCCACCTTCTAAATCTGTCATCCTCACCATATTTATAAACGAGTTTTGGAGAAGAATTTGTTGAAAGCAAGCACAAGAGAGACTCTAATTGATTTCTTGCTAGAGAATCACCAACGAAAGCCAAGTGTTTGTTGCTAAAAAGTTGAAGAAAAGTGTGGGGTGCAAACTTTGGTAACTCACATCGATTTGGTTCCCACTTCCAATAGAGATAACCCGAATCAGGTCTTCCATGGCTGATGCAATTACGGCCATATTTGATTGTACCACAATTTGTATCATTGTATAGTGGGACCGAATTGTCTTTGACCCATTTGCCCTCCGCATAGTCACATTGATGAATTTTGTCTTCTTGGTCTTTTTCTGGTGTTTCTGTCGTTTCCTCTTCTGCAACAAAGAACAAGACGAGAATTCATAAAGGGGTTTTCAGTCATAAACCCAAAAATCAAACATTTCGATACAAACCCTCAACTAACAAAATTATGCAAATTGCCATGTAATTTTTTCAATTAAATAAAGATCATTTTATGCTCTTGAAATTGAAAATAAATACAAAAATCAAACTGCATATCTTCGGATTCACATACTTTGAGAAGCAGGAGGAGATGAAGAGGGTGATGATTGTAAATGTGATGGTAAGAGGATGAGGGGTTCGGAGTTGGGGTTGATAGGAGAGAGCTGATTTACGAAGGGTTGATGGAAGGTTAAAGGATACAAGTATAAGCAAAGAAAAGCTCCAGCAAAGAGGACGTAGAGAGTCCAAGCAAACAGCTTTATCAGCGTGAAATGTTGGACTTTGAATGAGCTCTTGGCGTCCATTTTTCAACTCTCTCTATCTCTTTCTGATTCTGCGCAGAGCTCCCTTGTTTAGTTTTTGGAAAGCCGAGTGTGTTCGTTGGGGGTAAAATAGAAGTGCTTTTGAATGATATTTATTTATAAAACCAGATAAGATGCATGTGGTAGGTTTTCATGCAAAAAGTTAATTTAATGATGAATTTTTAAAATTCACAAAGGGTAAAAATGAAATATCAAAATTAATATTTCCTAACTTATTTTCAAATGTTTAAAGTATATTTTTATATAGTCAAAAATGCGTAATGCAAGATTGGTTATTTATCAACCTATCCAATGTATTTTTCTACCAATTAGTATAATTTTTTTACGTAGAAATTCTATAAACACCACATAAACAAATTCAGAAAGAAAAAAGAAAATATTGCTGAAAGATATTTAATAAAATTTCAGTCCTGAAGAAATTATTTGTTTTGTGTGTGGCGGAATGTGGATTGTCTATAATAAATTTACCAAATTAGCCTTTTGGGAGCTTGATAATATTGGCCACGGTTCCGGGATTTTCCCGGTCCAGTTCCAAAAAAATTTGCTGTGAACCGACCAGACCTGACCAACCATGCCTGCTATGCCGGGCCAGTTCGGCGTTTTAATATGTCTGCTGCCTCCTCTCTTCTCTTCTCTTCATCACCTGTGTCGCCGCATTTTTTTACGATCATTTCACTCTCTCTCTCCCCCTCATGCGTAAAGTCAAGGCTTCGAGTGACCATGGCGACCGCCAAAGTCCAGAGGATTATGACACCCGTGTCGCTGCCAACCACCACCGTCGCTATTGTCTCTCGTGATTCTAGTTCTCTCTCTCTCGCTCTCTCTCTCCCTCTCCCCTTCCTAGTCTCTGAATCCTTAGGTCGAAATCTCAAATCTACCCCACCACCTCAGATCTGCCTTTGCCGACTGCCACCACAGATCTTGCACTCTCTGTGCTCTCACTCTTCCTAACCTTCATCATCCGCCATTGTCGACCACTACCATAGATTTTCCGACCTTAGATCTGACTTCGATCTAACTTCATCTCTCACTCCTTGTCATCAGTGATCGGTCGAACCTCTCTCTCTCTCTCTCTCTCTCTCTCTCTCTCTCTCTCTCTCTCTCCCTTCTCCTCCCTCCTAGTCTCGCAATCTTTAAGTTAAGACCTCATATCCGCCTTCACCGTTTCCAAATCTCGCACGCTCTGTGCTTTCACTTTTTCTATCCTTCATCGTCAGCCATTGCCGATCATCATCGTCGCCATAATCTGGACAGCCGTTTGGCAGCAATCAAGCCTCTCTCTCTCTCTCTCTCTCACTCCTTCCCTCCTGATCCTAAAAAAAAAGGCCTTTGGAACCTGCCGGGCCGGACAAGCCGTAGGAATCAACGAGCCGGTTCCCTAGTCGAGCCGGTTCCGCGTCGGTCCCTATACCGTGTCGGACCAATTCCCTATTTAAAAAAAGTAGGAACTGAACTAGCCCGCATACCATATGGCCGGTTTGATTCCGGTTTACTATAACCCAAACCGATTTCGATCCGGAGTTTCACGGGATGACTGGGTCGATTTTTGGGCCGGAAGCCCATGCCCATCTCGAGCGGTAACCTTTACTTTTGGGATATCGAGAGAGAGAGAGAGAGAGAGAGAGCGCAGTAGGACTGTGGGCCAGTCATTTCGTTGTCAACTTGAGTCAGGGATTCCCATTTTCTGTGGGTGTGGTTGGCCACTAACAGTTTAAAAAAACACGGTCTCCTCTTTCCCAAAAAAAAATATGGCAAGCTTCCCACGTGCAGCTTACGTCACGAGACCACGTAAAATGTAAATTAGTGTTTTAGTTTTTGGACAAAATTTTATGTTTGAAATTAAATTTTGGCCAAATAGATATCCGGTTGGACAGAAGATTACAATGGTTTTAAAGGAGACACAGTTCCATAAATAAATCATACAATCAATTCCATTAATCTTTTAAAACAATATTTAATTTTCATTTTTCAAACTCATCTCTGTAGACTTTGCTGATAACAATAAATGCTGGGTCTAAGGAAAAATGCCAATCTCATTCTTGATCCTCACATCCCGGTTAGCCCATGTTTCTTCGTACTTAATCCCATCCCATGTGTGCTGGGAGAAAATTTTTGTGGTCCCACGGGACAGACCACTCCCACATCAGACACATGCTACATTACCTAATTCTCACCTAAAAGTCATTAAAAAAATCATTAGTGTTCTACCGTATGAAAGTCAAAAAAGATTCTTGTGAGCCAGCTTTGATACGTGACTCCTCATTTTTTATTTTAAAGGAAAATTAAAAAGACGAAAACACCCTGGCGTATGGATGCCATCCAAGTCTCTCTTAATGAGGGTCTTAATTGAGAAAAGTTTGGACCCTTTTTCATTTTCTCTGAGCACAATAAAAAGTACTAATAAAAGTACTTTATTTCACATTAAGAGTCTTAATTAATGATTAATATTGCTTCTAATCTCAACATCAACTAGATTTTAAAGGGGTCCAAGTTCAGGTGGAGATGCATCTTCCTTTGCATTCATGCCCCTTTCAGACAGAAAATTGTAAGAGAAAAGTAGAGTTCTATTTTATTTTTTATTTGTGGATTATTAAATTAAAGAAATTTAATCAGATCGCCTCTAATTAATTCATTCTTGCTTTCAAATTGGAAAGACTAGAATGAGCATTCCAACCTTAAACTCTTGTTTATTTTGTATATTCTCATGGGACCTAAGCAAAGACCTTGTGGAGTTCCTTTGGCCGTGAGTCCCTTTTATGTTTTTGTTTGTTTGTGTAAAGACCCTTTCCTACAAAGGGTATTCTCTTGGCCCAACTTTTGCTTACTCGGCAAATTCAACCATGTGATTGGACTTTGTTTGAAAATTCTTAGCCCCGCTCCAAATCCAAACCATATAATATATTTTTTTATATATATATAAACTATCGATATACGATAACTATATTAGGTCTGACTAAATTCGATTATAATTGATTAGAACTCTTAAAGAACAAAACTCAAGAATTTATATAAATCTGATTAATTTGACTCAAATAATTATAAAACTCAATTTAAAAACTATTTCTCCTCACATCTGTTTTTTATTTTCAAAAGTCAAACTTGAAATCTTATAAAATATCGGTTTTATTTTAATATATTTTAATATCTTTAGAGTTGGACAAGATATAATGAAGATGATTTTGGGCAGGATAACAGGAATCCGGCGCGTCATTCAATCACAAAGAAAACAATTGTAAAGACTTCCTATTCTCTCCGCTTTGAAGCTATTCTCTTATTTTTCTTAATTATTCGACTTTTCTACCCTGCCTTGGCGCATTTTATTTTCCTTAAAATTTTTAAATATTATATATATAGTCATAAGAACAAATGCATATGTTTTCCATGAGTCCAAAAAATAAAAAACAAGTATACAGAACGCCACGTGATGAGCCCAAGATTAAGGCCGAGGCCTGGTCGTGAATTTAGGCTCGTGTGCCGTAGAACCAACCCATGGAAGAAGTACTTAACAGGCCCCAAGTCTAAGAGAACGCTCGATCCGTATCTCCTTTTTTTTTATTATATAAAAATTTAAATCTGAAATTATCAATTTGGAGGAAGAGAATTTGTACTACTAAACTGTTCTCTTGAAAATCTCGAGCGAAATCTCCATTAAACCCATTGTCCACCGTGGAATGAAATACCAAAAGAATATACCAACGTCGTAGATTTAGTAACAAGTACTAAAATCTCTTAAACAAATCTATGGAAATATGCACCTTCCAAGTACAGTGGAAGCAGGGGTAATCTAGTCTACAAAGATCTTGCAATTTAGGCTAGTGGAGACAACAATGAGAAAGATAGTCTCCTGAGGCATAGAATGTTAGAATATTTTCTTAACATGAGATTTAACTGATTGTATTTTGTTTTATAAAAACAGATTGAATGAAAAAATCGGTAAAGTCCAAAATTTATTTGTGATCCAATAGAATTGGGACTAAATTCATCTCAGTAAATATATATATTCTTGTGATCATTTTTTTAAAATGTGATATGAAAAACTATAGAGTCTGAATTAAAGTGGATTTTAGGACTCAAATATAGCCTTATTGATTCGGTTCCCTCTCCCAATGGTTTTGCCCCATTTGATAATCACCTGTAAAGTTGCTTGAGAGGAGAGAGAGAGAGAGAGAGAGAGAGAGAGAGAGAGAGAGAGGAAAAGAGCCTAGCCACTCAAAATACAACGGCTTGAATGAAAGTAGTTTTTCTCATCAGTTCAAATAGAGAGACTCGATGTAAATTTGTTTGTTCTTATGCTTGGGCCAAGTCCTTATAATTAAGCCTTTAGGGAGACTTTTCAACTTTTCGGGTCCTAAATTGATTGCCTTTGGCGTGGGGTGGAGGGTGTGGTCCGTGTTAACACGTACAAGCTAACGATTGCTCAGAAATGTGCCTCGTGGAAACCATTATTTTCATTGACTACGTGGAAAGAAAGTCCTTAAAATTGTTTTGCAAGACGTTCCTAATATTTGGTTACTTTTATGAGAGGGAGAGAGAGAGTGTGTGTGCCCAATGACACACCTAGAGAGAAATAAGGTCTTTTATTCATAGACAGACGTAGTAAAGTGACTTTTAACATTAACGTGGCAATTTTTGTCAGTAGACTTGGCATTGAAAACTTTTCTTTTAGAAGCTTAGGACGGACGAGGAATGTCAATCTACACCATTGAAAAATTTTCTATTTTATTTTATTTTATTTTTATCTTTTTGGATAACAAAAGATAAAATTATTTGATGATCACAAGATGTCATGCCAAGTGCGCCCCCATGCTTCATTGAAATTCCCTTTTCTCAACTTGACCATACGTTGTAGAGACCTCCCTTTCACTTTAAAGATCAGTTTTATGTTCCAAATTGAACTGCCTTCGGACACAGTCATCAATCGAAATCCTATATTGCTTTTGGAAACAATATTTGAATTTTAGGTTCATACTCAATCATATGCAGTATGCAGGGAAAAATGAGTCCATGGCATTGAGGGCCGGGAGAACTGAAACTCCCTCCTTTTCTTTTTCTCACTTTTTGTGAGGGTGGGGTTGGTGGTTGTGATGGGAAAGGGGGAGGGGGTTCCCTTCGTTCTTTTAGTCCCGGACAAAGACAGACTACAAATTATGGTCTTTTTCTTGGCCCCTTATAAAATAGGGTGTGATAAGATCGTTTTTGATCATGTAGAGATCATAAAAATCATAAAAATATATATATTTACGAAAATTTAAAAACTAAATCTTAGAAAAAATAGTTGAATCAGAGCTATTTACCACTCGAATATCCCTACAAGGACAAATCCGTTAATGCTATGTCATCGCCGTAACATCTCATAATCATCCAAAAAGTTATATGAAATTAATTAGGCTATTAATATTTAATAACTAATATTAGGCTTAGCATGAATTTTTACTTTTTAAAAAAATAATTAAAAACATGAAAATGAAATGAAAAGTGGGTTTGATGAGGGCAACTTGACTAATTATCAACCAAACGAAGTGCATTACTTTGGGCTAGTTTTCTAAGTTCGAGAGTCCAAAGTAGTATTTAACTTAAATTCAGAGGATAACAATTACTGCAGCCTCTTGTTTTCTATAATAACCTCCATGATCTTTCGGTTCCGCAGCAGAAACCCTATTCCCATGATATTTGTTACAAATTTCTTTTTAACATCAGACCTCTGCACCTATCTTTCTGCTAAAAAAGGTGAACCCAAAACGAAATGAAACATTTTTTTTTTTTTTCGTTAAACCAACTCATATTTAAAGTTATATTCGATTAATCAAAATCGATTATTTATCTAATCTATTTTAAAGAATAAATCTTTAAAAATAATTTTTTTTATTATTAAATTTAAAATTCGAAAGTGAACTTGATACCCTTATAGATCAGAGTGTATGATTGGTAAAACAAAATGAAACTTGTCAAAGCCTGTACTTCAGTTAGCAAGCACCCCCTCCTCCCCCCTCCCCAAAAAAAAGAACTAAAAATAGTATGACGACAATGAGCACTTGTTGTTGATTGAGCCTCCCGTCTCTTTATCATCTCCAACAATATTTCATTCCAGGTATCAATAGGCCCCGGCAAGCACCAGTGAATAGATTAGAGTGTACGTTGGTAAAACAAAATGAAACTCGTCAAAGCCTGTACTTCAGTTAGCAAGCCCAACCCTTTCTCCCCCCCCCCCCTCCCCCCTCCCCAAAAAAAAGAACTAAAAAAATATTATGACGACAATGAGCACAGGGCAGGCAAATTATATTCATTATAACAAAACAAAAATAATCTGAGTTAAAAAAAAAAAAAGAATCATCTACTGGTTGTTGATTGAGCCTCCCGTCTCTTGGTCATCTCCAACAATATTTCATTCCAGGTATCAATAGGCCCCGGCAAGCACCAGTGAATACAATCATTCATCACACGGTCTCTAGGCCCTTCAGCAAATGGAAAAGGAAGCATGTAAGGTCCTGGATGACCATCTGGTCTCATAAATGCTAATTTTGTCACATCCAAGATTTCTAATCTCACATTTCCAAATTGTTTAGACTTTTCCTTGGCAAATTCCACTTCTTCAATCCCAATTTTCCTCATCTGCTCATCCACTGGACCCATACTCTTCTCACCATCTTCATATGGCTTAGTTTTTGAACAAACCCCAAATTTATCCCATTCACCCTCAAAATGTGCTGGTGGAAATGTTACGAAAAGTACGGTAATTGGCTTCCCGTCACTATTATTTCCCCTTCTTTCAATTATGCTCTTAAGGGAAGTCCTAAGTACTTTTCTATAAGCATCATAAAATCCGATTTCCGTATGATTAAGACCAGGACAAAAATGACAACCCAGTGCTCTACCACCCTTATAGTAAACAGCCGAAAGCAAAAGCCATTGACCCGCAACAAGAACAACCATGTCCATCCGATCTAGATCAGACGCCCACTTTCCATCAACATAATCCAGATACAATGTATTAAAATAGTTACCCTTTTCAGATTTCTCAATACCCTTTACCATGAGTGGAGACCAGTAACTTGATAATGTAAAATTATGAGAATCAAAATGCCACCTTCTAAATCTGTCATCCTCACCATAGTTATAAACTAGTTTTGGAGAAGAAATTGTTGAAAGCATGCACAAGAGAGACTCTAATTGATTTCTAGCTAGAGAATCACCAACAAAAGCCAAGTGTTTGTTGCTAAAAAGTTGAAGAAACATGTGGGGTGCAAACTTTGGTAACTCACATTGATTTGGTTCCCACTTCCAATAGAGATAATCTGAATCAGGTCTTCCATGGCTGATGCAATTACGGCCAAATTTGATTGTTCCACAACTTGTATCATTGTAGAGTGGGACCGAATTGTCTTTGACCCATTTGCCCTCCGTGTACTCGCATTGATGAATTTTGTCTTCTTGGTCTTCTTCTGGTGTTTCTATCGTTTCCTCTTCTGCAACAAAGAACATGACGAGAATTCATAAAGGGGTTTTTTTAATCATAAACCCAAAAATCAAAGATTTCGATACAAACCCTCAACTAACAAAATTATGCAAATTCCCATGTAATTTTTTCAATTAAAGAAAGATCATTTGATGCTCTTGAAATTGAAAATAAACACAAAAATCAAACTGCATTTCTTTGGATTCACATACTTTGAGAAGCAGGAGGAGGAGATGAAGATGGTGATGATTGCAAATGTGATGGTAAGAGGATGAGAGATTCGGAGTTGTCGTTGTTAGAAGAAAGCTGATTTGCAAAGGGTTGATAGAAGTATAAGCAAAGAAAAGCTCCAGCAAAGAGGGCGTAGAGACTCCAAGCAAACAGCTTTATCAGAGCGAAACGTTGGAATTTGAAAGAGCTCTTGGCGTCCATTTTTCAACTCTCTCTGTCTCTCTCTATCTGATTATGCACAGAGTTCCCTACTTTGGTTTTTGGAACACCGAGGGTGTTCGTTGGGGGTAAAATAGTTCTTTTGAATGATATTTATTTATAAAACTAGAAAAGATCCATGCGGTAGTGTTTCATATATGCAAAAAAGTTAACTTAACGTTGAATTTTTAAAATTCACAAAGGGTACAAATGAAATAACAAAATTAATATTTCCTAACTTATTTTTAATTGTTGAAAGTATGTTTTTTTTATAGTTAAAAATTCATAATGAAGGCCGGTTATTTATCAACCTATCTAATGTATTTTTCTACGAACGGATTAGTATATTTTTTTTACGTAAAAATTCTATAAACACCGTATAAATAAATTCAGAAAGAAAAAGAAAATATTGCTGAAATATTTTTTATAAAGTTTTAGTCGTGAAGAAATTATATGGTTTGTGTGTGGGTGGAATGTGGATTGTCTGAAATAAATTTACCAAGTTAGCCTTTTGAGAGCTTGATAACATAGGCAACACATTCTTAATTATTTCAGAATTTATAATAAATGAAATTAGTAAAATTATAAATGAATCAAAGAAAATATGGACCTTTGGCCCATTTGGCCCCTTTGGCCCCTTTTTTTTCCCTGTTTTGGTGGGTGTGAACCAGAAATTAATTATAAAAAGTGAAAAGATATAATTAAAGTGAGTAAATATTTGATCAGACGCCAAAAAGAAAAAAAGAAAATAGATAGAATCCGCGTGACCTTTTCTTTTGGGATACAGGGAGAGAGAGGGCTCGCGCGCGGTAGGCCAGTCATTTCATAGTCAACTGGAGTGTGGGATTTCCATTGTCCATGGGTGAGGCTGGCCACTTACAATTTAGAAAACATGGTCTCCCCTTTCATATGGCAGACATATGGCGTCACCTTCGCTTCCCACGTGCAGCTTACGTTAAGATGTAAATGAGTGTTTTTTACTCTCTCTCTCCCCTTGTTTCCCTTATTTCTATAATTTAATTTACCACAAAAATCCCAAAACTATCCTTGATTTTTGGAATTTGTAAGTACCCAATCAAGGGTAAAATTGACCTCTTGTAACTCTTTTTATCTTCCAAAGTAGCTCGGGTCTCGTTTGGTGCTATAGAAATTCCCTCGTATTTTATTTGTTCTTAAAGGTAAAATTCCTTAATTTGGAGTTAAGAAAATGCAAAAGAAACAGGCCTAACAATTCTCGGTCTTTCTTCCCTGTTTACTTTTGCATCCACTATATGTGTAAGCTAAAGATGCCTGGCTAATCCTTAGTTAATAAAAGCATTTTTAGATAACATTAAAAATCTGAGATCAAAAAAGAATTCACCTTTTTAGTGGGCTTGATTAGCGGATGTTGAGCTAGGTCTTAGATAACATGGTTGCATGATTGAACATGATAAAAGAAATTATCAAATTTAATGGAGGTTTATATCGTGGGCGTATTTGTATATACGAGGAATCTCAATACATACGATATATTTACAAATAACTGAGATTTAAATTATTACCTGATATTGGGTTTATTCGGATCTCAAAAATATTTAATTAATCTCGATGATTCTATGCCTTATGCTCGTTGTCCAATTATACGGTTGAGTTAAATGGTTTAATATTTCTTTTGGCTCATGTTTATTCACCCGAATTAAATTTGATAATCTAATAATACAACTGTAATATGCGAAACATTTTATTTCTAAATAATTAACAACTCTTAGATATTAATTCAACAATATCACAATAGTTATATTTTTATGACGATAAAATTTTAAATCAGATATTACTAACAAGAGAATTTTACCAAATAGATATCCGGCAAAATAGAAGATTACAATCATTTTTACAATCAATTCCCTCAATCTTTTAAAATAAAATTTAATCTTGATTTTTCAAACTCACCCTTAGAGAATTTTTCTTTTATATATATACACGATAGCAATAAAATAAATATAGTATTTATAATTGATTTTTGTATTATTTTAAAAAAATATTACATTAATTGTGATGATTAATATGATACATTGGTCGGAAGAGAGGTATGAAGAAATATAAAGAAAAAGATGCTTAATTGGAGTAATTATACAAGAATCGAAGAGTAGACAGAAATGACTTTTCATTAACACGTGAGTGCGCTAAATTCAAGGAGAAATACAGATTTTTGAATATTCTTTTTTTCATTCCTAATATTTAGGAGTGTAAAATTTTATGAGGTTGTAAACGTAAAAAACATTTTTTTTAGAATTTTTTTATTTAAAGTTTTTAGGATTTTATTTCTTAAGGTATTTTATTCAATTTTAGAAAGTATTTTTAATAAATTTACTAAGGCAAAGATAGGAAGATGTTACCCTTCCTTTAGGGTTGCAACCGGCTCCCCTTAGAATGGATATATATACATTGTTTTCTTGACTTTAAAATCAGACCACAGGGAGGCAAAAGGCTACAACCGGGAAGTGAAGTTTCTCTTGCCATTCTTCATTATTTAGAAGTAATAATATTATTTGTGAGTTTTTTTTATTATGAATTCAGTTTAATTTCTTTTTTAATCAAAAGATTATTAAAATTTTAACGAATGATGATTATAAAATCTAAATAATCTTATTTGTTTGATATTTATGGGTATTTATTTTATCTCTATATTTAATATTTATGATTGTTTTGAAATTGTTAAATAGAAGTTTATGTTTAATAACGTTAGAATAGTTTACAACTATTTAAAAATAGTAAAATTTGTGTGTTTTTAATAAAATAGTAATTGACATAGTTTTATGGCCTTGCAAACAGTAAAATTTGTCTGACACTAAATCCAACGAGAGTCTCTTGGTTATCTTTCGATTAGGGAAATAATTAACGATAGTATCTTGATTATCAAAAAATAATGAGAGATCGGTCATTTTATGATATTTAACAGTATAACCAATTTATTTACATAATATTGGATAATTTTTATATTCATAATCAATTAGACACATCAAGATAGAAATAACTTATTTGACTAGATTTTATTATCATTGATATTAATTCATTTAATTGAAATTATTTTATTGTGTTGTTATGGTATTCTCATTGTTTGATTTGCTTTGTTACCTTTTAGATAATTTTCACAGATCCCCCCATAATTTTATTTAAAAGAGATAGATCCGTCGTTTCTCTTATAAATATGATCCTACTTGCGCTATATTCATATTGTTCAAAATAGGAGAAATTTATTTTTGGTTAGATCGACACTCATTAATATAATTAATCGATATTTAAAATTATATTTTAATTAATCTAATTTAAATATTTTCGAATTTAATTTAAAAAAAAATTCTTTTAATATAATATTTTTTAATATTAAAATTTAAATTTGAAAGTGAACTAAAGAATCCACTTTTATCTACCAAAATGATGGTATCTCTGGAAACTTTGCTAATGAAGCTACATTCATTTCATAACAATAAATGCTAGGTCTTGGGAAAAAAGCCAATCTCATTCTTGATCCTCTCCTCAAATCCCGGTGAGCCCATGTTTCTCCGCACTTAATCCCATGTGTGCAGGAAGAAAATTTTTTATGGTCCCACGGGATTAACCACTCCCACGTTAGGCACATGCTACGTAATTAGTGTTCTAATGTGCGAAAATCAAAAAAAAAAAAAAAAAAAAAAAACTTCTTGTGAGCCAACTTTGTGATGTGACTCGTCAAAATTAAAAAAAAAAAAAGGAAATTGAAAAAGACAAAAACACCCTGGCGTATGGATTCCATCAAAACCCATTAGGATTAGTTTAACTGGATCCAAATCTCTCTTAACGAGGGGTCTTAATTGAGAAAAGTGTGAACCCTTTACCATTTTTTTAAGCATATTAATAGTCTTAATTAATTAATAATTAATATTGCTTCTAATCTCAACATCACTAGATTTTTAAGGGGTCCGAGTTCAAGTGGAGATGCATCTTCCTTTGCATTCATGCCCCTTTCAGACAGAAAATTCTAAGAGAAAAGTAGAGTTCTATTTTATTTTTTCTTTGTGGATTATTAAATTAAAGAAATCTTCTCTTTACTATTTTTCATAGATTAATTTGGCCGCCTCTAATTAATTTATAAAATTTCTATTTCACGACTATTTGACAAAAAAATTGAAATTTTAGTGAGAAGGGTATTTTAATTTATTAAAGTTTAATTCAATAATATTTTTTAATTTTTCTTTTTTTTTTTTTTCTTTTTTTGAAAGGATGCAAGGCTGTGTGTAGTTTCTTTGGTTGCTTAATTATGCGAATTCATGGCATTAGTCTTGATATCAAATTAGAAGGACTAGTATGGGCATTCCAACCTTAAATTCTTGTTTATTTTGCATATTCTGATGGGACCTAAGCAAAGACCTTGTGTAGTTTCTTTGGTTGCGAGTCCCTCTTATGTTTTTGTTTGTTTGTATCAAGACCCTTTCCTATTAAGGCTATTCTCTTGGCCAAACTTTGCTCACTTGGCAAATTCAACCATGTGATTGGACGTTGTTTGAAAATTCTTAGCCCTACTTCAAATTCAAATTATATAATACTTTTCTAATATAAATCATCGATATCCAATAATTATATCAGATCTAACTAAGTTCTGTTAAAATCAAGTTAGATTCATAAGAGATAAACTCAAGAGTACATATAAATCTGATTAATATAATTCGAATAGTTATGAACCTCAATTTAGGGGATATTTTTTCCAGAATTTATTTTTCTATTTCCAAAACTTGAAATCAAAATTTTGATTAAAAGAATTTAGTGTTCTGCCGTTAATCTCACAAGACATTGATTTCATTTTAATAAATTTAAATATCCATAAATTGGGCCTAGATATTTTTTTTGGTACCATGACTTGGTCACCACCCAATGTTCTGAGTTTTGTGCTGACTAATCTGGATTGACCGCTGTTGGGCTCACTTTGTAGGGATGGATCTCCTAACATTGTTTTTTTCATATTCAGGAGAAGTCGAACTCCCAATCGGTTAAAAGACGAAGGTAATTATTTCACCTATATCAACAAATGTCGATAAATTGGGCCTAGATATAATGAACATGATTTTGACTTCGAAGCTATTCTCTTATTTTTCTTACTTATTCGATTTTTCTACTATGCTTTGACCGATCTAATTTTCCTTCAAAATTTTAAATGTTATATATGTGTGTGTGTATCGTCATAAGAACAAATGCATATGTTTAATAAAAGTCCAAAAAATAAAAATCACAAGGATACAGAATACTACGGGATGAGCCTAAGCCCATTCCAGGATTCAGGCCGAGGCCTGGTCATGAATTAGGCTCATTTGCCGTAGAACCAACCCATGGACGAAGTACTAAAGAGGCCCCAAGTCCAAGGGAACGCCCGAGCGGAATCTCCATTAGGCCCATTGTCCGCCTTGGAATGAAATACCAGAAGAATATACCAAAATTTGAAAAATAAAAATATAAATGTCAGGAGGAGAGGTTAACTCTAAACTGAATTTTACGGTAGTTGAACTGAATTAATCGGTAATCCAAAATTAAAAAAGAAAAAACAAAACACAGAAGAATACGCACCTTCCTAGTATGGTGGAAGCAGGAGTAATCTAGTCTACAAAGATCTTGCTATTTGGGCTGGTGGAGACCACAATGAGTAAGATACTTTCTAAGGCATAGAATAGAAGAGAAGAAAGGAAATGCATGAAAAACCATGACCCTCTATAATTAAAACGTCAGTGATTACTAGATTGTAATTTCACTAATTATGATATTTTATAAAATAAGAATAGTAGAATCTCTCTCTCTCTCTCTCTCTCTCTCTCTCTCTCTCTCTCTCTCTCTCTCTCAATTTTGCTGTACACTTTCGTAGTTAGAGTTATAAAATGTTCCATATATATAAAAAATTCATAGTTTGACGATTTTTGTTGGAAGAAACGTACATGGGTGAAGAAAGAGGCGCGCAAATAGTGGGGCAGAGGGTTTGGTTTCAGGAGAAGGTAAAGACGTGACCTAAGAAAAATCCATCCCACATATATATTGTTAATTAAAAACGTGACCTCATTGATTCTTTTGATGATAATATAGAGTCACTCACTCGACAGGCAAAAAATAGAATGTGAAAGCGATGATGGGTGCCCAACAAAAGTAAGACATTAGTTTAGTTAGCCTTTTACGGCGTTTTGTCTGACTTTTGCCTTAAACTATTAGGCACAGGAGATAGCTTTACAATTACAATGTGCTTTCAAAATGTGAGAAGAACCTAAGGTTCATATCCTACATTTCTTCTCTTTTGACTTTAATGGAAGCTAAGTTTAAGAAAGTAATATTGTATGATCTCTGGCATTTGAAATTGGACGACCGACCGTTTTGTTCGGCTGATCTAATCAATCTGCCAACTGTCCTTAACAAGCATCTAATGTACATACACTAAATAAGAAAAATCTAGGATAGTTTCTTGTTGGTCGGGCCATCTTCGCCTGGTTTTTGTCCTCCAAAGAAAAACATAGTGCTCACGATTCCCTCTCTCAATCCCGTCATCCGAGTAAAAAGTTTTAGTTGGGTTTTTGGAGGCTTGTTCTCCTTGGTTGCTTCTTTGTTTTTGCGTTTAGCACCGTTCCGGATCCCTCCCCCTCCCCCCCAAAAAAAAAAGGTTCTAGCGTAGGGCTGTGTCCCGATGGCTAATTAATCAAATATTATTAAAGGATTAAAACACCAATGAGAAAACAATTTAAAGTTGAGGGCATTAATGTCTGTTTGTGCTACAATGACGATTTCTAAATTTGCTGCTATTGGCCTGTCGGTATCGTAGACTTATACTTGATGCAATTTTATTCTTGGTGAACCAAAACACTAGGGCGTTGAACCGAAGACTTATGCAACATCGACCAAGGAACTACCTAAAATATATGATATAAATTTGGGGTAAAGGAAATTAAGGAAACACTTGGAATCACTGTTACAATAATCCAAAAGCAAGCCGCCTAAGGGGGGAAAAACCCACCATTATGACATCTTTTTTGACCTAATTAAATCTTTTATTAGATAAATTATCACACAATTAATCAGATTTTATGGGTAATATTCTAATTATCAAAATTTTAGGTAATTATCATTAGGCCTCCAATAGTTTTATATTATTATTAATTTTTTTTTTTTTTAATTTTGATCGACTGTATCATTGTTGTCCCCCACTAGGCCCAACCACCGTTCCACTTTTTGTACTTAAACACATGTTGACAAGATAATCAGGTTGGTTAGTGCGCGGTAACTGCGTTTAAAAATAAAATATCATTAAGTCAAAGTTCTTAGGCTAGCTAACATGCATTTCAACTTGGACTTTTGTTTTCTTTTCCCTCCAAGGACTAAAATATTTAGATCCATTCCAACACTTATTTATGACCACAATGGATGCTAAGGAAGAGGGGAAGTTTTCAAAAAAGATGGGCAATACGAGTCAACAATACAGAAGGGTTGAGAAAGTAGGAGGAGGAGGAGGAGGGTTTAGGTTAAACACACGAAGGTTCTCGATTCATCGATTGCGAGTGAAGGTCTTGTTGTTGTTTAAGATCTTGAATAAATGGAGATCTTCTTGTGGGCGTGGCTTGAAATTGCTGAAGAAAAGTGTTGTTGTGCCTAGATTTCATGAAGGGTACAAGGGAAGTTCAAGTGGGAAGAGAAGTTTGATAAGTATGGAAGAGAAGAAGAATATGAGACGGGTCGATTATGGTTCAAGAAGCTATGGAAGGTCCCATTCTTTTTATGCAGAGGCTATTGCGGATTGCTTGGAGTTTATTAAGAGGACTTCGATTTCTGAGGATGATCGATCTGTCTCTCAAAGATGACCATCCATTGAGAACTCCTCTCTCCCCCTCTCTCTACCCCCTTTTTTCCTTTTCCTTTGGGTTTTTTCTTAGCTTTAGAGGGATGTCGACCTTTTGTTTTTGGGTGAGGACATGGAATTATTGTACATTTTTTGTTGGATTTCATCTCCTCCAAAGCTGCAAAAAATCATGGAAGGATTGATGATTCTGACTTTTCTTTTTTTCGCCCTTTTCTGAGCCAAGTTTGAAGTTCATATGTTAAATTAATAGGAATCCATCCTAACTCTCTTTGTTCTCTTAAAATCCATGCAAAATTCTCAGTTTATTTTTCTACAAAAATTTATAAAATTCTCATCTTTTTAATATAAAAACTATAAAGAGCCAAATGACCAGTTTTAAGAGGAAATGTTGCCGGGGAAGACAATATTTTCCTCCTATTATTACTAATTTTAATTTTTCCAGCTATAAATTTTATCATCAAAGTGGGATATAGAAGAAAATATGTTAATCAATGTCTCGGGTTCAAATTTTATATTTAAAAAAAATGTGTTAACAAGTGTCTCGGGCCATAAATTTTATTTTTTGATATAATAATTAAATACCAATACCTTAAATAATATCTTCGATTCGAATGTTATATATAAAAAAAATAAACAGCGAAAGTGATTTCTCTCTTAAGAAATTAATACGATTCGAATCAAATTTAATCGAATTTAAAATAATTATCAAATAATGATAATTTAGAAAGATCGAGAAATGTGTTATTCTCGGCAAGACAACTACCTCTTTCACCCAAAAGAGGAAAAAAAAATCCCATGTACCTTGCTATGTATAGCTTAGTATAAAATTAAAATTCGGTCGGCCACCTCCTTCCTTAAAAAACAAAAAAAAAGGCACAAATTGGTGGGTTCGCGTACCATATACTACGCAATGATTCGTTGGCTGATTCTTCATTTTTAACAAGGTGAGCAATCTGGGCATGCATGCGCCCAATCGACTGTGGTATTTTTTATAATTTCGATTGCTTATAAAAATACATCTAAAATATTTTATTAATTGTCGATTATTTTATGGAATAATTGCGATAAACACGCTTCTAGAAGTAATAATTATTGCTCGATAAGATATTTTATAACAGATAAAAATAATCATCTTAATATGTAGAGAGAAAAATAATAATGATAACATTACTATGTGGCTAGATTTTTCTTTTTTTTTTTGGCCCTTTGTCGAAACAAGAGAGAGAGAGAGAGAGAGAGAATATTAGATTTAGAAAGTATTTGGCTAGAATTATAACTCTTCAAAATATTTTATAAAATCTTTAAAAGTTTACAAAATTATGAATTTTTTTAATACCTTTTTTTTTTTTTAAAAAAAAAGAGTGTATAAGCTCTAATTATAATAAGATTTTTAAAATTTATAAACTTTTTAAATAATTTGACCTCAACTTTTCCTATTGCATGCTATAATCTGTTTTATTTTGGAAATTACAAATTTGATCTTATTCTGTTCAAAATAAAATAAAATAAAATAAAATATACGGGTTTATAAACTCTAAAAATATCATATGGGTAGCATTTGGTCTAGAGTATGAGATTGGAGGGACTAGACGGGAACAAAAGAGTGTAAGGAAAATTTTGAAAATAGATAAGGATAAAATTATAAAAAAGAAAAAAGAAAATTTATAAAATTCTTTGTTCTATTTTCCCTAAAAAAGAAAGTATAAAAACTTGGCTCATTTTGTCTCTATCTTTATAAGCAAAATATGGTATTTTTTTTGTCTTATAATCATTTTTTTTTTCATTCTGTATTTTTCAAATTTTAATTTTTTGTCTGTCTACATTGTTTTTATTTTCTTTATTTTTACTTTTAAATTTTAATTTTTAATTTTTAAAATTTTTAAAATTTAAAATTTTTAATTTTTTTCTATTATATATTAATTAATCCCTTAAATGATCGGGCCTTAAAGTTTGAGACCAAATTTCAGTTTTTTATTATTGCTCCCGTTAAACTAGGTTTATGGTAGGAAAGTTGAGGCCGAATGGAGGACTTAAGATTTCAATCCAAAAAGAAAAACAAAAACAAAAAACCAAAAAAAAAAAAAGACTTAAGATTGGGCCGTACGGCCCAGATAATTGTATTTATGGATCCGCTCAATTATAACTGATGGGCTTCTAAATGGTGAAAAATCTCAATAAGGAATCTGAACTCAATCTGTCTAGGCCCATAATTCTCGTGGCTACGCAATTGGAATGGTTTGAATCGGGTTCCGGTTTTATTGGCTCACCTAAAATTTCTTTTTCTAACCTCTGCTAAGTTTTTCCAAAACATGTCATCACCATCACCATCATCATCATCATCATCATCATCATCATCATCATCATCATCATCATCATCATCATCATCATCCGTCGTCGTCGTCATCATCATCATCATCATCATCATCATCATCATCATCATCATCATCATCATCATCATCATCATCATCATCATCATCATCATCATCATCATCATCATCATCATCATCATCATCATCATCATCATCATCATCATCATCATCATCATCATCATCATCATCATCATCATCATCATCATCATCATCATCATCATCATCATCATCATCATCATCATCATCATCATCATCATCATCATCATCATCATCATCATCATCATCATCATCATCATCAATGTAGCATATAACCCTTTTTGGGTGGAAGTGGCATGTAACCCAAGCTATGCAGAGACTATTTTTTATTTTACTTTTCCTTCTATATTTAAAAATTTTAACTAATTCAATTTAAATAATTATAAAATTTAATCCGGAAGTTGACTCTTCTTATACTTATTTTTTTTTATTCTTAATATTTGAATTTAATATTTTAATTAAGAACATCTAATACCCTACAACTAAACTTATAGATCATTGATCCACCGAAGACTACTTGATTCTGCTTCCAAAGGGCAAAACAAAGCCCTTCTTCAATTAAACTAGAGCATGTACCTTGATTTTTTCCATGCCATTTACGGTTGGAGTTCTTCAAAACTTGTCTACCTTATTCACTTTTGCTCATTCACAAATAATAATAATAATAATAATAATAATAATAATAATAATAAATTAAAGTAGTCAAGGTGGAAAAACAAGTATTTTTCGTATTCTTTTTTGGCAGCACAGGCATTTGAAATAAACTTTAAAAATAAAAAAAAATTAAAATTTTCCTAATTTATGTCACTTTTAATATATCAAATTGTGTAATTTAAGATTTTTCTTATTTTAAAATGTATTTCAATCGAACTCTTTCTATCTTATTTGAGTTTTATTTCATCTTAATTTCTGTTTGATATTTTTTAGCTTAAGCGAAAAACTTTTTTAACAAGGAATGTGTTATTTTATAAATAAAAATTAAATTTTTATATGAAAATTTTAAGTTATTATTATATTAATATTTTTTTATTAAACAATTAGTTATCAATGAGAACACGAGAACACGAGATTTCCCATAAAAATAGTTATCAATGAGAAGTCACCCACACCCACATTAGAATTGATTCGACGATGCAAAGATCGAATCTCAAAAATGTGACCACATCTTCCCTTGCCCATCTCATCTGTTCCATCAGCAAACAGAAAACAGACACTTTCCTTCCATGGCTACTATACTTTCTCTTTCTATCTTCTTAGATAACTCCCACTATCATCATCACTATCGAAATTACCTTCCTTTCTCTCACAACCCCTTTACCAAACTCACTAGTCTCTCACTCCCAAAACCCCCTCTGTCTCCTCTCCTAATCTCAAAATCCCGCTTCCCAAACCCTCACTTTTCTCACTCCTCTGAAGCACCCACTACTTCTTCAAACCCCTCCTCATATCTCCAAGACCCATTTAGAAAAGGCAAGTTCTTGAGCAATGAAGAGCTTGAAAAGCTCAAATTCCTTGAGAATTTCATTTATACTTGTGAATTGCCAACTGGGATTTTGTACATTAGATTGATGAAACCTGAGGAGCTGGATATTACTGTTCAGTTGCTCTCTGAATCCTTTGCAGAGTCAATGTTGTTGCCTTCTGGTTTTGTTAAGTTTTTGGGTTTTTTGGTTAAGCAGTATTTGATCGAGAGAAGAGAACTTATGCCTCACGCTGCAACACTCATTGGATTCTATAGAGGTGCTGAGGATGAGATTGGTGGTGAAGGAGAATTGGCTGGGACTGTGGAGGTGTCTTTTAATAAGAGAGGAGCTAATGCCTCTCCTCCAACTCCTACTCCTCCCAAGGATTCACCTTACGTCAGTAACATGACTGTTAAAAAGCCTCTTAGAAGGTAATAATGGGCTTTTCCTTATATTGATCATATTGTTTTTAATGCTTTCAAGGACTTGATTTGTCAAGTTTATGTATGTACTCTTAAGCTTGTGAATTTAAAGATGGTACATACTCTTTGAGGATGGTTACATGCTTGCACTATATCTTTATTGGCCCTTTAATTACTTAGGTTCCTGATTTTATTTGTTTCCCTCGGCATGGCAAGTGATCTTAATTATGCTAATTTTTAGCTTCTTTGCTATAGCGATAAGAGAGCAGTTTCTCTGTTGTTGTCATATAGTAATTCAACTTGCCATTGCATTGCAAGAAATAAATTTCTTTTAGGTTTTGAATGCCTGGATTATCAATGTGAAACCTGGCGCTGCCAATCTTTTATTGCAAACGTTGAGTTTTGTTCTGGTCGATAGGTAGGACTTTTCTGGTGGGAGCATGGATCCTAGGTAATCTTCTCCTGTTCATACTGGGAAGCTCCAAAAACTGGTTTGGATTTTGCAGTGCAAGTAGCTTAATGCACCAAACAAGCAAAAATATACCATATCAAATTCATAGTTAAAACTTTTATCTTTCTTCCCGGCAATGATGTTGATCAATCCTGGCTGCTATTGTGCTTATGAGTTATGACATATTTCTGTGGGCCATTCTTGTCTTTAAAGTAGAAGAATCAGGACTTAAATACAAAGGCAGACTTGCTTAAGTTTTCTGTTTTTAAGCCATAATGTGTGAGCTCAGGTCATTGTCATGAGACCATGACTAATTTCAGTGATGTTTACGGATTGGTTATATTAACAAGATACTAAATTTTCACTTGCATTGAATTTTCTTCTATTATATGCTAAATTTTTAACTTCCATATAATTTAGAGAGTCATCCTTAAGGTCAGAAGTATTAACGTGGCATACTTACATTATACGCGTCCTGTTTTAATGGTTCATTTTACTCATATATAGAATGCAGTTGCATGCCAAAGCAAAAGCTGCCATGTTCATCTCTTGTCTCAGCTAAAAAAGAGGGCAGATCTACCTCAATCTCTATTTTCCATTATCAGCTTCAAGCTTTGAAATAATTTGACGTAATCTGTTAACAGATGCCATTTTTATCATAATGCGCAAATAAGAATATGCATTCTAGATACATTCATTTTGAGATAAGAATGTTAACGTATGCCTTTAATCAATTAAGAGAGTTAGAGTAAATCATTTGTGATGGTGGAATAAAATTGGCTATGACTGACCAAGGAGCTATTATTTTCCTATCAATATTTAGGTGTTCTAGGGGCAGCCTGTATTTGTCTACAAGCTAACGTTTGACAACAAAATGTTTTATCTAACAATGGACTAATAATTTGTTCGGTAATGGCATAGAACTATGGACTATTGAGGAAAAAACCACTGTCTACTTATGTTATGAATCGTCACTATTGTAAGGGCAGACCATTTTCTCATTAAAGTTAGCATATCTACAGTTAGGTGTCTCTATCCAATGAGGAAAAAAAGATTATGTTTTTTGAGCTTCACGATGGAAGGTGGTGAGCTCTTAAACTGTGATGCCAAAAAGGAAAAATGTTGCTGTTAACCTGATAGAACAAGTGATCTATTTCTGATGATTGTTTTTTTGAAATCTTTCCAGGAGGAGCATTGGTAAGCATCTTCTGAAGGCAAGCGAGGAGCTTATATCTCAGATGAGCTCCTCAAAAGATGTGTACTTGCATTGCAGAATGATAGATTTAGCCCCTTATAATATGTATACAAAAGCAGGTTACAACATTGTTCAGACGGATAGCATCTTGACATTGTTGACTTTACAAAGACGCAAGCACCTAATGCGAAAGGAAATTCCAGTGTCAAACAGCCAACCAGAGACAAATATATTGGACTCTGATGAAGAATTTCCTTCTTGAGCGAACATGTGGAGATCAAAATATATCTTGTCGAGGTACAAAACCATATGTTAATCACGCTTATAGGTCTTGCTTTTTTTCTATTTAATCTCACAGGTGCCTGTAACATCAAATTTTGTTGAGCACAATTGAGTTAAAATATTCCCATGATCTTTCTCATAAACTGCCATTGCATGATACCTGTCAATGATAAGTTGTAGTTTTCTTTCCATTTCGATCTCTGAATCTTCTTCTTCTCTAATGTTTATATTGATTCATCAATATCTTAAGGATATGTTGGATCTTTTTCTTTTCTTTTTCCTGAAACTGTGTTTTCTTGTCTCTTATCTCCTTCTCTTAGTAGTGCTCTAGTCTTTCTACTATTGTGGATATCTCCAGCCCTTTTGAAAAGAAGATTCTTCCTTCTGTCAGGTGTATTCCATTCCCAATCTTCTTGTGCTCTTTGCAGGAATACTAAACTTATCCTCTCCATATCTTATTTTATTCATTGTATTCTTAGAAGTTGCTGAATTTACTCTCAGAGCGACACCAGTTATGTGGCAATATTTTGAATACAGTTTGATGATTTTCTTTTTACTTGGCAATATTCATTGTAGTCTTTGATTATTTTGTTCTTGCTGTAACGGGACCACACTTGTTCTTAGTTTTTTTTCTGGAAGAATATTTGAACTCTGTAGATAATCGGTAAGCAAGATAAAAAGTTGACTGGGTTCTGGCCTTATCACAACATATGCTGTTAAACTCTTTGTAGGAGAGAAACCAATATGCGATGGACATGAAACTGTATTCTGCCTGCTTATGACTAGTATCATTGATTTTGTATGATTATATCCAAACCTGCAATTTGTTCTTTTTTTTTTTTTCGTGACTCTCTCTTTACATACACTGCAAAGCTCATATGCTTTCCATAACTTTCTAAACTTGGCAATTATTCATTGGAAGAATAAACAAACATTATTACCATTATATATTATATAGATACATATTGAGCAATTCCTCTGCTTAGACAAACTTTTGGGTCTGTTACATATTTTTGAATGAATTCAAACCCATGTTAAAACCTTTTGAATTGGCTTCAAATATCAGGTGAAGCTCTTTTACACATTCTTCCATTAAAGGTCTTTCACTACTTTCATTGCGGACACATCGAGATGCCAGTTTTGCAAACATGAAAATTGATTCCATGGTATATGAACTCCTGCTCATCTCTGGATCTATCACCTTCCTTAGTTTCTTCCTGTCATTGAGTATGTTTCTGACCTGAAAAATGGACTAAAATTATTCTTGCACCTTGATATCCTTCACTAATTAATTTCTTATTTTGCAATAGTGAGAGACAGCTAAACTTGTTAGGATAGAGAATTAAGTGTATCTACCTGGAGTACTAGGTTTTGATCAGTTGGTCCCTGGTTCAGGTCCACAGCCCTTCGTCCGGTAAAAAGCTCAAGCAGAACTACTCCAAATGCGTACACATCACTCTGTATAGTGAGCTTACCTGTCTGTTGATAAAGGAGGCACCATATGCTTTAGAATCAAACCTAGGAAGAATGTCTTTTTTCTTTGTTTTCCTTTCATCACAATGAGCAAAGCTGATTAATAAATTTCATAAGCAATTTCAAAGAATCTTTACCAAATAATAAAGAATTAAGCATCTTCTACTGACAATATCTTTTTTTGATGAATATCTTCTGGTGACAATATATAAGATAGGGGTCAAAGAATATGAATTTGTGAGAGTTTATTTCTGCATGAAATGAGTGGCTTTGAAACAACATGGGCTCACCATTGACCTTGGTTGCTTTATGATTACAAGCACCATGACCTTGATGAATTAGATATCTCAACTTTGGCATACATTTGTTTGGTCAAAATAATTCCTCGTTCTTCAATTTGCATATCAGTTCTCCTCATTTCTGATATGAGCATTATGCAAACGTGCCATATTGGCACTTGTTGGCTGCGATAGATTGTAAAATGCATGTCGCAAAGATCTAACAAGATAACTACGTGTACTGGTATGCAGATTGCCATTTTTCTCCCTTGCTTTTGTTGTTAGTTACTACAAAGCATATGAGACTTTGCTCCACATCAAAGGTTGCTACCAAAAGGTCCTCTAGGTTTCAGTTCTATAACATCCTAGTAGTTTCTAGCCAAAGTCTGGGTAAATTTTTCCATCAGTCATCAGGATACCTGAAACTTTTAGGGTGAACATGTTGCATAAACTCTGTCCCTTTTGAAGATCTGGTGTTTCAGTTTGTGACGGTACATTTGGATTATCATTCCTGATTCACTTACTGACTAATTGCTTAGCAAAGGAGATTTAAGAACAAACACTAAAGAGAACTGATTCTGGCAAATGCATACCGAGGTATACTCCGGATCAAAGTAGCCAAAAGTACCGAGAACTCTAGCAGTTACATACAATTCCCCTCCCTCAGGCATCATCTTAGCTAGTCCAAAGTCAGATATCTGTTATTAAAGAGTGAAACGTTAGACAGGATGGATTAGTTCTGAACCCACATTTATTACGTTCATTACCTTGGCTCCAAAATTGGCATCTAAAAGAATGTTGGTGGATTTAAAATCTCTGTGAACAATTGGAATCCCGACAGCAGAACTAGAATGCAGATAAGCGAGTCCTCTTGCAGCTCCAAGTGCTACTCTGAGTCTTGTAGGCCAATCCATCTTGGTTTCGCCAATTCCTAAAATCTCATTTCAGAACATCAGAAATTAAAGGCATAGTAAATTCTGAAGAGATGATTTGAATGAAAAGTTAACCATTTAGGTGATCTTGCAGGTTCCCGTTTTGCATAAATTCATATACTAAGAACCGATGCTTCCCATCTGCGCAATAGCCTATAAGTGATACCAAATTAGGGTGATCCAGTCTGCTTAAGATGTCAACTTCTACACGGAATTCCCGTTCCCCTTCAGCTTCCTTGAATGCTGGCAGGTCCATTTTCTTGATTGCTACAATCTTATATGCAAGAAAATATTAGCGAGTCAGTACATTGCACTTGTGTGATAATGATCTTTTTTTTTTTTAAACCCTTGAACGAAAATGTCTCATTTTCCTTATAAATTAACATATTGTCAGGTACCCTAGAATTAATTTCCCATCACAAATATAAATATTGTTTTTCTTTTCTGTGATGCAGAACTGCTTGTATATTAGCTTAACTTCGGAATGCCAGTTCATGAAACATGTTTTATTTTTATTTTTGACGATATGGAGATTGGTGTTGAAGGAGCATGAGTATTTCTTTTGATAACCATTAAATTCAATATATGCAGGTACCTCTCCAGATCGCAAAATCCCCTTGTAGACCCTGCCAAATCCTCCTTTGCCAACCATATTCTCGTCACTGAAAGAGTTGGTTGCCTCCTCCATTTCCTTGAGCGTGAAAACGGTTGATCCGCGGTGTCTCTTTGCTGGTGGATTTTGACCTTCAAGTTGCCAATATTCAAAAGGTCTGTATACCCCTGTATGTTATGTTATTGAATGTTCAATGCTATCAAATCACATATTCATATGCAATAATAAAAAAATAACTTCTGCAAAACCTAGTTATGTCCTAGAAAAAATATTGTTGCATCAAAAAAGAGCAGCAAGACTGGAAAATAGAACATACAAGGATCCGTCTGATCTTGTGACTTGCTTCTTCGTCGCTTGCTCCATGCTGTGACAAACCCAAATGGCATTATTATTCTTCTAGAAATATGTAGGTCTGATTCTTCTTTTTAGAATTGAAATGACTGCTGATTATATCACTTGAAACAGACTACTCAAGGGAGGGTAAATTCATTGTGTCCTCCAACAACAAAGATAGAGATCTATTCTGTGTATTATTTGATGCAGCACATAAAAGCATCATTATTTTGTAATTACCGTCGACTTGAAATTCCTTGACAGACAACCTAATAGAGAATGAATAGAGATTATCTTAGTATATGCTGGAGATGTTGGTAGGTCGTATAAGGAATTTCATCAGGAGTACGTATGGAGCAAGTGAGCTGAGACTTTGAGAAGGCTCAATGGCGCTATCCTCCAACAACCGAGTGAGAGAGAGAGAGAGAGAGAGAGAGAGAGGTACTTGGAGAATGTGAAGAAGCAAAGTTAAAAAGGTGGGCATTACTTGTATGGAGAGTAGTAGAGAGGGAATATGCTTGATAAGGCCATGGAAGTTGCCACATCTACATCCATGTGCTAGCTATTCTATCTTTTGCTTTTGCCAATGTAGCCGTTGAGTGGGCCTTTTCAATTATTTGTTAAGATGAATCTCAATTCAAATTCATGTTTGCAGATGCGTATTTTGCATGTTTTTGTATGCCATCATAACAAGTAATTGTTAAATTTAGGTGGGTTTTGAATATATTTCTTTTTTTTGGTTGAGGAAGGGGGATTTGTGCCATTTGAGCTAAAAGCTCAATAAGTAATATCGTGGGACCTTTTCTTGTTGTACACCAGAATTTATTCTGCCCATCAATGAAAACTTATTGCTTACTCTGATTTCAAATTCTTCATTTCAAAACACTTGTACATATATATATATATATATATATATATTTTGTTATACAATGTTTGAATTCCGAATCATGAAAGGTTATAACCATTATGTTGTTCCTTTAGGGACTTTATTTTTTAAATGTTCTTGCACAAGTATTTCCTATAAATACTTGGTTACTTCGTGACCGGCTCGTTTTGTCTTATTCTAAGGTCACTTGTAGGGGTGAGTACTATTCGGTTAAAACCGAAAAAATTGTTTGTTCGTTTATTTATATTTTGGATGATTTTTTAGATATTTGATTTGATTTTAGATAAAATTAAATTTTAATTTCGTTTATTTAGACAGTTATAAGTTTTAATAATTTTTATTTCGTTCAAACCGATTAATATAAGTAATTAAAAATATTATATATATATATTTTGGATAATTTTTATTCATGTAAATATTATTATAGTATTATAATTAAAAATTAAAAAAAAAAGCTTAAAAATTAAAACTAAAACAATGGAGAGTGTACTATTAATGAAAGATTTTTAGTTTTCATCTTTCTAGTTTCATTTTCAATATCTAATTCATTTTACGACTCTTTTACTCCCAAATTTAACTATCACTCACGCCTCTCCATTATTTCACTCATTTTTAATTCTCAAAATTTAGTTTATTTGAAATTTGAAATTTGAAAATTTAAAAATATCATTTGAACTAAATTATAAGTAAAGGTTGAATGTTAAAATTATAGTTTACAGTTATAGATTGATATGATTGATATATAGATTATATTTATATAAACATGAATAGAAAGCAGTGTTATTTAAAAGTTTTTATAATAAGATATTTTAATAATTCGGTTAATTTGGATAATTGAATCAAATTAATCACCTATTTTAGTTAAACAAATTTTCAGTTTTTAGTTTATTTGGTTATTTTATAATTATGAAAATTATATAATCGAATTAAATCGGTTGCGTCAATTTTAGTCCTTTTGATTACGATTTATCCAAATTGTCACTTTTAAATAATTTGGTTAGAGTTTGGATTGGGCTTCCACCTATTTCTTTTCATGAAGTCCAACAAAACTTGGGCCTTGTTTGGCTGTCCCATTTCCGGATCTTCTCACAAATGTGTGATAAGATTTAACTACGAGAGGCCCAATAACTCTTTTTTTTTTTTTTTTTTTTGGTACCAGGCCATCAACCCAATATCCAGTATTTCGTCCTGACTAATTTGGATTGACCTCTTGTAAGGCCCAATTGAGATGCATGCCTCACAACACTGATTTTTCCATTCCCATGGGGATCGAACTCCCAATTATGATTAAGGGGCGTTAATCCCCAAACTAACTGAGTCATCAGACGTTGGTCTTTTTTTAATGTAAACGGATTCTTTTTTTTATACTATATCGATCGGTATCTGAAATCATGTTTTTACTAATGCACTCTGAGACTTGCAGCTGCCTATTTGAGGAGGCTAATTTCCCAACATAGTCTATTCCATGTCTAAGTAGCAAGTCGAACTCTGGATCTTGGTTAAAGGATTTAGTACCACATCTCATTAGGCCAACTGATCGTTGGTAATGTAAATGATTCTTACTATCAATCGGTATCCAAATTTTGCTCGATTAATTCAGTCCGAATACTGTAAAGCCATTAAGGATTGATTTTTCTAAATTTCATTTCTCCGTTCTTATTGCTCGAATACGAAATTTATGATTAAAGGAGTGCAGCGTTTTGTTGCTACACCATGGGAATTTGGTCCCAATAACTCATTTATAGATGAAAATTTTATTCGTGCACAAGAAGTCTATGATTAAAAACAAATAATCTCACATATAATAAATTCATTAGTTGTTCAAAATCAGATAAGATATTTTTTGTGTTTTTAAAGGAGATCTATAAGTTTAGAGTTATTCAAAACCAGCGTTTAGCTGGTCTAGTGATCGAACACTAATACCTATTAAGTAATATCTTTGGTTCGATTCGTGTACAGAGAAAACAGTTATCGAAAGAGTTTTATCCTTTTAACGATTCAACCTGATTCGAATCGGATTTAGTTAGAATAAAATTATTGAATATCAATAGTTTATATAATAACGACGACGACGACGGTGCTGCTGTTGCTTATGCTTATTTATGGGAATACATGGAATAGCTTGGTAATCAATAAATCTATTCCATTATTAAGTTAACTAATTTTAAGTATTACCTTTTTATATACGTTTTAGATTACTGGCCATAGAGATTCTTTAACTGTCAATTGATCCAGAGGAGACGTTTCTTCTTGTCAAGAGTGAAAGAATTGCCCAAAATTGGTTGAATGAAATCAAATCAACATAACCATGTCATACCAGGTTTCAGGAAACAGGCCGTTAGATGCAGACTAGTCTGAGGTCCATCTCTATCTCTTCTATGTTCACACCGTAGTCAACCAAAGTTCAATGAACCCATAAATTGTAGTATTGAGCTAGCCACAAATGTTATCATAATACTATAGAGAAGGGCAAAATTATAGCATGAGAAATAAATATCGACCAACTACCGTACTTTGAAGCCCATCAATTTTCAATTTAATGTACATGTACTCTCCACCCCACTCCATTACTTCTTCTCAATCCAAAAATTGGAAAAATTTTTGGGCTTTTTTTTTATTTAAAAAAAGTTGAATTATTAGAGACTAGGATATGATGAAGCATGGCATATGGGTCACAGACTTAAATGTGATTCTATTTTAGGGAAATTTTAGTTGCTTCTTTTTTTATCATTTTCCTTTAGTATTTAATGGATGCAGCTATGTTATCCACCCCCCCCCCCCAAAAAAAACCAAAAATAAATGAATAAATAAATAAAACAAGGTCCGACCAATTGAGTATAATCAGTGTTTAGGCCATACAATATTATGTTTGCATGGACTAATATGTTTGAATTAATTTCAGATTGTACTATTCTCAATTCAATGTTTCATATTCCCATGTTTTACATTTATAATTCAATTTAAGTAATTTTATTAGAAATAACCCACAAAAGACGCACCCGAATTGGGTTCAAAATCTTTGTAAATGCAATAATTGAGATTGAATCTCTAATGTTTGTGTCAAAAGAGATGCATTTACTTCTTCAACTTTCCTTGCAATAAATATAATCCACTATCAGTATTTTTTTCCTTTTTTTTTGGGGGGGGGGGGTGGGGGTTGGGCAGATGAATGGCCGGTGCGGTGAACATTGTTTTCAATAGAATTTAAGCACCTTACCTACATACCTCACACTTTTGCCACTATATATGAATGTCTCTGTTGGTTCCAACCATCTCATGCACAAACACCAGGTCTCCCTGAGACTATCTCTGTTCTATATTCTCTACTTACTAGCAATCTCTAGCAATAGCAATGGCATCAACACTCAGTGTAGAAGTAGAAGTCAAGTCTGATGCTGAAAAATTCTGGCAAGGCATTAGAGACTCAACCACCCTCTTCCCTAAGGTGTTCCCTGACCAATATAAGTCTATTGAGGTCCTTGAAGGTGATGGCAAGTCCGTGGGCTCTATTCGTCTCATCACATATGCAGAAGGTATTCTAATCATCTTCTTTTTTTTTTTTAGTAGATATTGGGATTTGAACCCGAATCTATTAGGAAGGGAGTAAATGTCACTTGAGCCTTTATTTCTAGCGGCACATGATATCTCCAAGGAAACCGGTGAAAATAAGTGTCACCGTGTGTGTGTGTGTGTGTGTTGGGCTAGTAAGGCCAAACACGGGCTGGGCGGGGTTTCTGTTGGGAAGTAGATGAATTGTATCTTTTTGCTAAATAGCAGAGTCTAGAGTTGTGAGCGTGTAGTAATGGTTAAAATTTCCCTCATTACCTAGAGATTTCAGGTTGAAATATCTATACAATCAAAAAAGTAGTAATTATGGTTTCTATTCTACCATTTGTAGGGGCTCTTGTTCATGAGTCAAAAGAGAAGATTGAATTCGCGGATGAATCAAAAAAGGTGGTCTCCTACAGTGTCATTGAAGGGGATCTGTTGAAGTACTATAAGAAATTTCAAGGCCATATAGATATCAGTCCAAAAGGGAAGGGAAGTTTGGTGAAATGGGTATGTGAATTTGAGAAGGCAAGCCAGGAGGTTCCTGACCCAAATGTGATCAAGGATTTCGTGGTGAAGAACTTCAAGGAGCTTGATGAGTTCCTTCTCAAAGCATAGGCATATAATTTTTAAATGGTCCTGATGTGAAGGTTGGTTCCATTGGTATAGTAAAATAATATGGAGTCCACACCGAAACATGTTCATCTTTGCTACCAGTATTTGGCTAGATGCTCCATAATCACTCTGAATCGTAGCCTTGTTCTGTGTTGGTTTGATCTATGCCGTGGATGTGTCGCCCTTAATATATTATTGTCTATTATGCATAAATCTCTTCTCTCTCTCTCTCTCGTGATATTATATAAATCGGTATTCGAAACTATATTCCGATCAATCCAGTTTGAGATTTACAGTGATCATTTAATAGAATTATTCTTCCAACGTAATTTTTTTCATGTTTAAATCACGCGTCAAACATAAAAACTTGATTTTTTATTAGATCAACTGATCGTTGATCTCTCATACACAAATCGAAGAAAGTAAGGAGGGTTGATCTCAAATGTGAGAGCAGAAGCAAATTCCAGGACGGGACACTCTGGAATGGAAAGACCAAAAATAAAATCAGTGAAATCCTATAAATAAATTTCAAGAACACGATAGCCGAGGCGAGAATCAAAACAATGGCCGATCAAAGTGACAAGATGATATTCGAGTAATTCAATTTCAAGCAGGAATAATGTACAAAAATGACCTTAAAAATTAATAAAAAAAAAAATCCTAAAAAAGTTCATCGGGCAAAAAAAATTATAAATGTGGCCCACATTTATTGAGTGTTTGAACACTCGACCATTATTCATCAGTCTTCAACGCTTGGAAGAATTTGTGCCCCGCATTTTCTCTTATCTTCTCTTCTTTTCTTCCCCGCCCTCAGCAGTAAGTGTATGAACCACTCATTTTCCCACCATTTGTCCACGAAACACTCCTTCCTGAACCTCACTTCTCTCTCTCTCTCTCTCTTTGAAGTGAAGTGAATGGGTGAGGGATGAAGGCAGCGACGATGCATCAAATTTATGCCTTTTCTCCTTCTTCCAACAAACCATTCATTCTTTCCTTCACAGTTTGCTCTTCTTCATCTTCGTCTCTTATCAAGATCATCTCTCACAATCGCAAACCTCGAAGCCTCTCCTCTTCCAAATCTAATCTCAAACCCTAACCCTAACCCGCTGCCGAATACAGTCGGACCTCGTTAAAGTTAGGCTTTCGGCCGCGGGAGAAGAGAAGAGAAGAGAAGAGAAAAGGCAGGGAAGCACGAATTTGTCGAGTGTTGAAGACTCGACGAATATTGGTCGAGTGTTCAACACTCGACGAACCTGAGTCAAATTTGAAATTTTTTTGTCCAGTAGTTTTTTTAGGAATTTTTTTTAAGGTCATTTCTGTACATTGCTCATTCAAGCAGAACCCATATCACTGTGGCCCCACCAAGAACTCCTGCTGATATCTTCTTGTTCCTCAGTACAAACAAATCCACAGCTGCATTTTTAATTCAAGAAACAATCTTAATACTTGGGAGTTTCATAGAGAGAGAGAGAAAGATATTGAAATTGAATCGTGGAATTGAACTTTACAAAAAGTGAGCCGAAAGAGAAAAACCTAAGAGAATTTCTTAATAGAGCTGGTGGAGAAAGAAGAGAGGAGAGAGGAAAGAGAAGCGGTAGAGAAAACTGGCAAAGGTGAGAGAGGGAGAGGGAGAGAGAGAGAGAGAGAGAGAGAGAGAGATTTAAGGTTTTTCCAGCAAGGTATTAAGCTTTTATCAATAAAATCTTGAAATATTTTATCTTAATCCTGAATTGTAATTAACGTTTTCTTTTCATCCAAAATTTAATTTGGATAGACAAAACTAGCAAAGAGAGAGAGATTTAAGTTTTTTTCATCAAGGTATTAAACTTTTATTAATAAAATCTTAAAATTATTTTATCTGAATTGTAATTAAGATTTTCTATTCTTCCAAAATTTAAGGCTTTGAAACTCTCTTGCGGAATGGAGTCATATAACCCGACCCGAATTAAATGGGGTACCGACCGGCCCATAACCCATCTAAAATATTTTTCCATCTCTCTCTCTCTCTCTCTCTCTCTCTCTCTCTCTCTCTCCGGAACAAACCCATAAAAGCTCTATAGCTTCGGTCCCAACTTCTCGTCTTCCAATTCATAGCCTAAGATCTTTAACAGCGAAAAGTAATGAACAAAGGAGGAGTTGGATTGGGAAGTGGTGGTGGCGGCGCCGGCAGCGGTCCAACCGCGGCCGCCGCCGCCGCTGCAACCCAAAAGCAGAAGAATTTGTTTCAGAGAGTAGACAGTGACATCGGTCTTATTGTTGACAATTTTGGGCTCCTTGTTAATGCTGCTCGGGTATCCCTCATTTCCTATTCCTCTGCTTTCAATCTTGCTTGTAATTTTGACAAAATCAAAATAATATTGTTTTAGGGCTTATAATTACCTTGTGAGAAATAAGGAATTGTACAATGTGGATTGGTCATTGGCATCTCTCATTGTTGTTCACGTATCCGACGTTGTATACAAAACTGTAACGATCTCAATTTCTGTGGACATTGATGTTTGATACCAGGTTTTTTTTCCCCTAGATGTCGGAGTGAGAATGTATAAAATTAACAATGATTGTACTGTTTGGTTCTCTAGGGCTATTCCAAACAGATTTCAGCTTGTCTTTTGATGTTCTGGCTGAAAGCACTCTTAATTTACAGAATCCCGTAATGGTGACCTACAACCCTTTTTGTAAAATTCCATTTGAGGACATTCTTTTGTTGTTAGGTTTTGAGGAATGATGGTTTGCATTTGGGCACTTTATGCTTAATTTTCTTCTCGTTAGATTTGTTTTGCTTCTCATACACTCAGAATTCCCAAAGCTCGTCTTAATGCAAGCATGGCAGTGTTCTCCGTGCTTAGGCTGCTGATTAAGTTGAGCTTCTATGTTCCGACCTACCACTCACTTCTCAGTAAGTGATGGCAGTGTTCTTCTTGTACATGGCTCATCGTATGAGTATAGTCGTTTTTCTGACTAGAAAGATGTTGTAGTAGGTTTGGTTTATTCTCGAGATGGGATCCTACGAACTGTAGACACTGAAATGAGACAAACTTGGTGTAGAAGGACATAGAAACGGCTCAGACATGACACCAAATGACATGTTATTAATGAACACTTGTGTTTAATAGCTCTGCTTCTGCCTATAAATACTGCAAAATAAACCAATATTAAATTTGTGTAAATACTCACTGCACGTGCATACAACTAGTTTATCTAATTATAACATCTCGTTTTGCAGGTAAATGAGCCACCTGTTCGGAATTCACAAGAAGCTTTCATGATGGAGATGCGTGCAGCTAGAATGGTAAGAGCAGTTTCGACCCTAAACAACATAACTAAAGAATGACTCTCATCCTCTGCATAGTGCTTACCTCAGCCCTACACCAGAAGATTTTAACCCTCTTCGGAAAAGACAAGTATTATGTGAGACCTTATACCTAGCCACAAGGATCACAATCCAAAAAGAGATTTTTTCCATCATTAACCTCCAAAGCTTTTTGTCAAGTGTTTTCTATGCACCAATGATCTAATCCCTAGATGGGGGCCTTCTATGGTACTGTAACTCATTTTTTATGGTATGGTATCCAATGATCAACAAAACCCATCTATGGTAAACAAAACCCTATCAATGATAAAAAAAGCCCAATTTACGGTAAACTCTTGTTTTATAGTAAATATTACCATAAGTCAGGGTTTTACCACTAACATGACTTTATTTATCATAAATGGGCAATATTTACCAAAATGGGGAAATTTCTGGAACTCAGGGGTTCTTTACTACTGGCAGGGCTTTGTTTACCATATATGGATTTTGTTTACCATTACGGTATCATACCGTAAAAATGGGTTACAGTACCATAGAATTTTAACCTTAGAAGGCTCAGTAGTATGCTGCTTAAGCACCTCCATTTCACAAAATGTATAAACGTGATTTCTTCCAGATTTGAATATTCTCTGACCTTTTATTCACTATTTTCCACTAATTGGGAAATAAATAACATCCACAGGGTAGTAAAAAATGTACAAGTCTTGATAATTTTGAGATCACTTGTAGCTATCCATCTTAGTGCAGAAGTTTCAGTAATTTCAAAAACCTGTGCACCCAGCTTGAAGTAGCCTCATTTTCCTAAAAGCATTGTGACGCTGATAGAACTGGTAGCGTAATGGTTATTTTTCATAACTGTCTTTAATATTTTGAATTTATTCTTCTTGGATTGAGATTCGTCACCTTGCATTCATCTTCATCATCATTGCTTTTGCCGAAGCCCTTGTGTTGTTGGCTAGTGTAGCTTCCTGGGTGTGGTGTCTAATGGTGCTGCTATTGGGGTTTGATGCACACAGCCAATTAGGCTGGCAGTGTTAGACCTATATTCTGAGCTCTGGTTAGAGCAATGTATCAGTCAATATGGCTATTGGCATCGCAAAAATGAAAAGAAAAATAACAAATGTTCCTGTTTTGAGACGGTTATCATGCATACATCTGCACTAAATAATCCATGTTAACTTACAGTTTTCCATTATCCTGAACAATTCTTCCTTACTCCTTACAGGTTCAAGCAGCTGACTCACTACTTAAGCTGGTGTCCGAGCTCAAGCAGACGGCAATCTTTTCTGGATTTGCATCTCTTAATGATCATGTGGATCAACGAATAGCTGAGTTTGATCAGGAGGCAGAGAAAACTGACCGAATGTTAGCAAGTATCGCTGAGGAGGCAGCTGCTAGCCTCAAGGACCTTGAATCTCATTATTATTCCTCTGCAGAGAGGAAAAGCCAACCTCCATAGTTGAGAAGTGAGATGCAAGATACAAGGACATGATGTTGGAGAGGCATTATGACAGCTTATGTACGAGGAAAAGTTAAACAAAAAGGTTGCAAACTTAATCACTAGACTGTTTTGAAGAATTGCAAAGTAATTCGGGTAAAAAATAGCTAATACATTTGCTATCAGCAAGGTCTCAAAGTTATGAGTCAACTTTGAAAGATAAGAATGGGCAGATGTTGCATGTAAAGCAGCTCCAATTGTATCTTCCCCTTAATTTGTAAAATGTGTTAAAATGGTAATTCATAAGAATTATCCTAATAAATTTGATCTTCCACTTAATTTATAAATCGAAGGTGTGCTGGTCAACTGAGGTACATGTATATGGGATTTGTTAGAGGATGCTCCTGATAAAATTATTATTTTCCTTTTTTGGATGAGCTAAGGAAAAAGATTACTTAAAATAATATTTATTTAATTCATCAATTTGGAAGATTATTACTCTGTTTTGCTATTGAACAGAGACACATTTTTAGTAGCACTAGGACTAGTGGCGCATATTTTATTTCAGTATGTCCCCAAGGGGATAGTCTAGTGGTCACAACCTCTCTCTCCCAATCTAGTGATCCCAGATTTGATTCTTAACAAAAAAAAATGTTTTATTTCAATATATATACTAAAAATGTTATTTATCATGAAAGACTTATAACAGAGTATATGTAATAATTTATTTGTTAAAGGTTAAAAATATTAAAAAATAAAAAGTCATAAACAAAGATGTCTGATGGAATAGGAAGGCCAGGGAGCAATTGAAGGTGCATGATGCACCATTTGTGGGGCCTCTCTCTCCTAATTATATACATTTCCCTATAATTTCTCCCCTCCACAACACTTAAAAGCCTTCTCTTATGCCCCTTCCTTTTCTGCTCAAAAGTTACGAGTCCCAACATTTCTATCTTCTCCCCTCCCCAATTTTTTTCCTTCTGACAACATGAAATTACCATTCTTTTTATTGCTCCTATCATCTTTAGCAACATTCCTTCTCCCAATACAATCAAAACTCACCACAAACTACTACCAAAAATCGTGTCCCCAGTTCAATGACATCATGCTAAACATCGTAACAGCCAAGCAAACTGTGTCCCCCACCACCGCAGCAGGCACTCTCCGCCTCTTTTTCCATGACTGCTTCCTCCATGGCTGTGATGCCTCCATTCTCATCTCCTCCAATGCGTTCAATACAGCCGAGAGAGACTCAGACATCAACGTTTCCCTACCGGGCGATGCATTTGACCTCATCGTGCATGCCAAAACTTCCCTAGAACTTGCATGCCCGGGCATTGTCTCATGTGCTGATATCCTAGCAGTGGCAACTAGAAACTTGGTCACCATGGTTGGTGGCCCTCATTATGAAGTCCGACTAGGTCGAAAAGATGGATTTATATCCAATGTGTCGCAGGTTGAAGGCAATTATCCACGGCCTACAATGTCAATGACAGAAATAATCTCCATATTCGCCTCCAAAGGATTTTCAGTGCAGGAGATGGTGGCATTAGCTGGTGCACATACAATAGGATTTTCACATTGCAAGGAATTCAGCAATAGGCTTTTCAACTATGGCAAAACCTCAGAGTCTGATCCGTCATATGATCCTAAGTATGCAGAAGCATTGAGAAAGCTATGCGCCAATTATACCAAGAATCCAGATGCCTCGGCATTCAACGATGCGGTGACACCTAGTAAGTTTGATAACATGTACTACATTAACTTGCAGAGGGGGATGGGATTGTTGGCATCTGATCACGCTCTCACCATCGATTCGAGGACAAAGCAGTATGTGAATCTCTATGCAAAGGATCAGGATGCATTCTTTGAAGCATTTGCGCAAGCAATGAAAAAGCTTAGTGTTTACATGGTCAAGACAGGAAAGAAAGGAGAGGTCAGGCGTCGATGTGATGCTTTTAACCACTTTAGAACATAGAACAGGCAACATCTTTTTCTTTTTCCTGTTTTGGGGGAACTGTATATCCCTTGGAAGATTAAATCCTTGCTTCAATAGAGACGTACTGCTACACATTTTGTAAATTCTTTTGATTTAAAGGTAGGAAGGTGAACCAGTGCCCAACCAATGTTACCCCAGTAACCTCATCAAGCAAGCATAATGTCTGTCTTTTTTTTTTCCTCTCTCTCTCTCTCTCTCTCTCTCCATAAGTAGTTCGAAATGATCTTACAAGGTTCTTGAATGTGTATTATGTGCCCTAGCTACTGCATTATTTTCTATCCAGATCCCTGCAGATGCATTGCAAAAGCCAACAATAGCATAATCCCTGCAGATGAAACAAAATATATTGTAATCCAAAGAGCAATCTGATCAGAAGATTCACTTGGCAAAATCACTAGCTAAACATTCATAGATTCAAATCAAATGTAAATATATAGAATAATAAATCAAATGGTTTACAATTTACCCATCTAGCCAACTTGAGCTGAATGTTACCAAAATCAATCAACTTCATTGAATATGGATAACTGACCAAATCTCCAGATTTCTGCTTATCATTCTCACAGAAGATGACACCATTAACCCATTGTTGGTCAGCCACTTTATGAGCCAACTTCTGCTCATTGTGAGACAGATAACTGTCCTGAGAAAGGACCAACACAACAGAAACAAGACGGATACAATGCATCATGATCGATGAAATTTACAGGTAGAATTGCGGGGATGACTAGAAATAAGAGAATGACCAAAGTCAATAGAAAAGGATGGAAATTTACAAAACTTTGGTAATTGTTTAAAAGTGGGGCATCGTGGAGCATTTCCACTCTCCACTTTCTTCATGGATGAAGGTAGTCGCATGCAGATATGACTCTCTTGCATGTTGCTTGCAAGGGCACTATAGTTGGAAGTGGAAAAAAAACATAGGTAACGCGAACTCATCACCTTGAAACTTGGCTGGTACAGACTTTCCCAGACTAAACAAAGCAAAAAAGGTAGGGGCAAAAATCATTATTCAGTTGTAAAAGGATAAATCTATGAAGAAAAACACTGTACCAAAATTCTCACCATATATCAGCATGGTTTTCTCTTGTCAACCTTTAAGTGGATATTGTACCATCTCTTCTTCTTTGGTCTATCCCTTGTTGATGGCCTTTTTTCTCTAGCTTCGCCATCTTCTCTAGGCTCCTTCAAGGAACTCTTAATTTTGGTTTTGCTATTACTTCGCTTCAATGGTGGACCAGTTGTATATGAAGCATGAATTTCATTCCTTTGTCTAAGAAGGTTATCAATCTGCAGTCAGAAAGAATAAGACCAAATGAGAAACAAAAGGACTATTTTGGATGTCATCATCTAATACGGTTTAAGTCATTAATTTTCATTTAGTAATACACACCGCTTGCATTTCTTGCGCATATCTACTGGTCATCTCTGTAAACTGTGCCAAGACCTGTCAATATTAAAAAAAAAAAAAAAAAGGAGTGAGCTGGTAAGCATTAAGAAATAACATCATATTTTCATGAGGTCGGAAAGACATTCTGTTCATCATATGCTTAGGTTATCAGACCCAAAGGAATAACCTCTCTGTATTCTGCCTCAAACTTTGAGAGTTCTGCCCTTTTACTTAAAATTTTTGCTTCAACAGCTCTCAAGTTGTCTTTCTCTTCTGAAAAGGTTGCAGCACAAAGTGCTTCGATAGTGTAGCTTGCACTTTTGAAAAAGTTGTCACCTAAAAAATACACAAATATGAGAGAAAGTGATTACTCAACCTTTGTGAACAATATCACATTAATAGAGCAACTAAACCTAAACTCACCATAGACTGCAAATACATGAGTGCCAGCTTTTAGTTCAGTTAGTTCACAAGGCTGAAATCCATCAAGTTTTTTGAAGAAGGAAGCATCTGGATCTTTTGCAGCTGCCATCTGAGACCAATAATGAAAAAACAATATGAAAGAATGGAAGAACAAGTTTCCAAAATCAGAGAACTAGAACAGACTAACAAAGCCTTGGCCTACCGAACTAACAGTCTGATCCAGTCGATAAACAGGAAACCCAAGGAAATACATTCCAGCTGATGTGACCTTTCCCGTCTTTGCACTATTCTCCTAAACAAAAAGGAAATTAGTGAGTTAAAGACACAGAAACAGGTAAAATGCCAATGTCATTGCCAAATGAGATAGAAACAGGTAAAAACTTTTAACTGCTTAGGTATTAACTTCTTGGTAGCAGCAGTTTGAGGCAACAGAAAAGCGCACAGGGACAAAACAGCAGGACCAATCCATGGCATTTCTTAGAAATAACCGCAATACAGCATGCCCCTAGCATATTAAAAAAGCTATTCTGCAATAAGTTACATACTTCCACTTCCACCTATTCATTGTATGACCAACAAGCACTAGTTTTGTAAGAGATGCAAGGCAGGCTGAACATAGAGATGGAGGAGAATCCTATCACCATAGTTAAAATAAAATGACAAGCAAGAAATGACCCAAAGCTAGGTATCACAACCTATAACTACAAAATATCAGAAGACTTAAAAAATAATAAATAAATAAATAAAACCTTCCCACAACAAAAGCAGGAAGGCTCAACAAAAGAAGCTTTAGGTTTACGGGAAAGAAATGATAATTCCCCCCTGCTGCTCAGACAGAAATTTAGCTAATAACAGTGATATTAGAACATCCTGACATATCTGAATTTTCAGAAAAATCTGCAATCACTCTGCAATTGAGTTTATAAGATATCTTTGGAAGAAGAAACTTGAAAGACAGGTTGCGCTTGAAAGCCACCTGGAAGGGAGTCATCTAAAGATTGAAACTCCAACAGAAGGAGACTATACCCATCCAGATCATCAGAGAACTTTTTTGATACCTCAGACACTACGACCCTCTTAGTCAGGAGGGATAGAACATCACACAAAGGAAAAGGGAGAGAAAAGAGAAGGAAGTAGAATTTACTCTCATTGTTTCATTGCCAAGGAAGGGAATGAGGTAGAGAATAATGAATCTAGAAGAAAGGTAAAAGTTCAATCCTTCTATTTTGGAAGGTTAAGAAGAAAATGCCTTCTCCACCTCCACCAAACAAAGGAAAGTGCCTTTCCATACCCCCACCCTTCCTTCAAAACAAACACCTAAGCAAGCTCTGCAGATTGGAGACCTATGAAGGCATCACTATGTACTCTTGGGATCCACATAATAAAATTCCCTCAGCATCTTTGTGTACAAGTTTTAACAAGAAAAACACAACATCTAATTCAATTTCAGCAGTACCACCTTTGAATACAGTAGATTGAATTGCCAGGAAACATAAACAAATTGAAGTTCAATTAAAGAGAAAGATCAACAGAATGGAACTAAGCGATCTGAGAGAATGTTGTGAAAGAAAAACTTAACTAGTATAGGATGAACCTAATTTAAACTGAAAATAAGCTAAGCCTAAAGCTGGATTAACGAGTAAAAGCAAGCATGACACCATATCTTGCACATAAGCGTGAACAATAAAAAAGGATAATTCTTCTAGCAAGTGCAATTTCATCAATCAGCTTCATAACAAGTTGGAGTCCTACTGCATACAGTAAGAAAGAAAATAACCATTGAACACGTGACCTTCCCAAACAGAATATGCTTTACCTGCAACGCCAGGCTTAGTCCACCATTCTCTTCTTGATCAAAATACAAAAGCTGCAGAAAGCCAAGTCCGACATCAGAAAGAATCTCAGGGTGCTGTAACGAAGGTTCGACTAAAAAGATCCTCTCATGTTATATTATATCTAATCTAACAGTTGGGGGTGACATCTTGAAAAATCAGAATTTAATAGTCTCAAAAGTTGGAGTAAAGAGATCCTCTCATGTTATTGTCTTGTATCTAATCTACGTCAGGGGAAAACACCTTGAAAAATAAGAATTTAATCTCTTGAAATAAAGTGAGTATGAGATAAGCTGTACTGAACATTTTAAGATCAATTGTGACCATCTCCATTTGATAAATAGAAAATGACTCACTTCTCACAGCCTTAATACACATTTTTTCCTTTTTACTTCCACATTTAACTTTTATTGCATAACCATCAATAAATAAGATCTCCATTTCAGCATCACAATTTCTTTCATCATTATTTATGATTTCTTAATGCCTAAACACCAGTGGTTCAAACTTGATTTAGTATAGACACACTGATTGCATTTCTTTTCTACTTGGTCCAATCCTAGTCACAACCTTAGTCCACCTCATCTCCATAGCTACATAAGTAAATGTCGTTCTCTTGGTGATATTTCCTGCATATCCAGGTACCTCCAAGTCATGCAACACATTGCAGGTGCTAAGGTTGCCAGAAATCTCTTCTCTAATCTTTTCAATATAGTTGGTATGGGAGGCTTGTTCTGGCATTTATCAAAGAGTTGTAAGTCCTCAAATGTGAAGCTCATACAATGTACAATGAATCTCCACATCTTAGGATTGAAGGGTTAACAGTGGCTGAACAGCCAGAAGGAAAACAACTTGGGATACTTAAAGGCAGATTTCTAGAAGGCTATCTGTTGAGGGGAGTAAGGTGTATATGGGACAGATTCATAGGTCTTTATATACATTTTTTTCTCTAATTCATAGGATGATTCTTTAGAACAACAAACTCGAAGATATTATATTGGAAATAGAAAAATACACAATTTTTGTTTTAATGGCCATAGCTTTAATGTATTTCTTACACTAATCTTATTGCTATATTTGGTACAAAAGTTTTTTTTCATACCAGGGTTGCAACCCTTCAGTGCTTTTGTGAAATTTTCTTAAGAATAATTATTTTAAATAAGTATGTGTGCATTTGTATGTGCACGTGGAAAGGATCCGAATGGATACAAACCTTAAATTTGCTCTTTTCTGTTGATTGCACTCGACACACAAATCCAGCCCGTGCTTCCTCTTCTGTTATTGTAACAGAATAGAAATGAGCACATTGCCTTTCAACCTGTTAAGCAATCAAAACAGTCAAACAAGCCAAACTCTTCAAAAGAGACTGTAGATGAATAGGAAGCAAAATACTTACTTTTCTGAACAAAGGATGACCCAGACCAAGTGGGTGGATAGTTATGGCTCCATTTAATGCTTCTTCCAAGACAGTAGCAGATACAGTGGTCTTGATTGGCACACCAAGTTTACTGTTTCGCAGGACATAAAAACAATCCAAAAGTCATTATATCATTGCACAGACCAAATTCCATGGAAACTGGTCTACACAATATGAAGAGTAACATAAATCAGCAAATAAGTCAGAAACCTAAAACTGAAATTACCTAAAAAGTGCTGCAAACATGGTATTCACTGCTCCCAAACTTGAAAGATCTAGCTCCAACTCTTGGCCTTCCGATTCAACAGCCTAACAATAAGGGAGAAGAGAGAGAAGGAGAGGGCAAAATTCAGCTGATGTCTGGACAGTTATATTGTCATCAAAACAGAAGTAGTTTAAGCAAAATATGCAATGAATCCTATAGTACTCAACTAATTCCTGGAATGGCAATCAAAAGAGACACCTGAAACTGAAAAGGTTACAGAAACCAATTCATAGTTGCCAAAATATCATACCTCAAAACCAGCAGTGTCATACTGGCACCGTTTGTTTGGATCAGACAGAATATTATACGAAAATGTAACCTCCTTAAACATGTCTGCTGCTTTGGGATCATTGGCATTTTTGTCAGGGTGGTACCTGAAATTTGCAACAACAACATATTTCAGAATACAAATGGTTCACCAGAAAACATTAGTTTTTCCCCAAAAATGTTATGAACTTTTGCACGAGAGAGAGAGAGGAAAAAAAGAAAAAAAAAAGGAGGAAGAAAGCAAATCGTGTGCATAATTTGGATTCAAGATCCAAATCGTTTGCAAAAAATGAGGGAGATTGAATATGTATGGAACGTTGACATTATCCGGTTAGAGGGCACACTGAAACCTATTTAAAAACTTTGGGAGAATAATCGACTGCAATAAATATTAAGAAGACTATTTGAAAATAGGTCTAAAGTTCATGGGATCATTTGTGTTTTATTTCTTCATTCAATATTAAGTTCAAACTGAGATGAAAATTTTTGCACCTTCCCCAGCCCGATTTCTAAGGGTTCTCTCATGCAATAGACACCTGTTTCTCATTAAGTATGTCTTGTTCTCTCCAACTAAGTTTGGCCAGAAAGTTCGATGAGTATTACCTACCACCAGTTTCCAACCTACGGCTAAGATCTGGGCTCTTGCTACGACACCTCTTTCACAATAGTTTATGGCAACAAGGGTGAACATCTTCGATTGCAAATTGACTTTTCAAACTAGATTTATCCTACTGATTCTGCAAACCCATAGAATAAGAGCCTGGGAATCTTTTCTCACAAACAAATTAAGGCATATTAATGAGGCTTTGCTTTCATTGTAGATACAACAAAGGTACCAATACATGTTATATAGACAACACTGCCCGAGAGAATAAGAGCAATGGTTATTCAACGAGTAGAATGAAGCTCGATCCCATTAAGGTGTTGAGACGGGAAAAATGCCATCCCTGACCCAAGTTTGTGATGTTTGCAAATCAAATCTAAAATAGAAAAGGGAACAGCTTCTGCCCACAGTTCTAAATCCCCTCCCCCCAAAATGAAATAACAGGACCTCATATTTGCCGAAGAGAGTCCGATATGCATAATGCAAGACTCAATTTTCATATTTATTCCTTTCCCTAATTTCTATACAGCAACCGTAAATTGAAACAAATTTCGAAACCCTAGGAAATTCCTTTCAATCCAGGCCAAAAATGGGAAAGCAAGATTTCAGGTGCAAAATGACAAGAAAGCCCCAAATATCCATAAATTACAAAAATGAGAACCACAAATAATCAAAGAAAGAATCAAAATCTGAACATACTTGAGAGCCATTTTGCGATAAGCGGATTTGATTTCTTGATCGGTAGAGTTTCGAGATACGCCAAGAACCTCATAGGGGTCACGCCGTACCGTCGTCTTCGACGAATTCATCTTCTGTGATTTGGATTTGTGCGCCGGCATTGCCCTCAATTCCACCCAAATTCCACCACAACACTTGCTCCTTTTCTTCCTTTTTAAACTACTCAAACAAACCCTAGAACCAGAAATTCATATTGAAGATGCGTGACAATAATTTATATCCATCTCTGCTCAAATTAGTTTCCCAATCATCAAAGAATTAATGACCTAACTCTAGGAGAGAAAACAGCAAGCTGGAGATTTTGGAAGAAAGCATCTGATTGGAGCAAGAGAGCAAGAGAGAGAGGGCGAGAAATTGGAGGGGAAATTCGGTGGCATCAACGTTATTAATTCCAACATTTTCAGAAAATACAAATTCTCGGAAAATTAATCTGCATTGGGAAATAATTTGATACAATGCGCTACGGGGTTAACTGCGCACCATCAACCTGGCTTCAAACTTATGTACAAGTAACTCACACCACACGTGTTTGCTCCTTGGATCGCAGAATTTGAATTGTGTGGTGCACAATGCGCATCCCGGCGCACGATAGAAGAGTTTCTATTTTTTAAGTTTGAATTTATGCACCATCATCGTGTGTATGTGTTTTTTTTTTTTTAAGTTTTTCTTAATTTAATTAATATTCTAATCACCAAATTTAAATTCATTTATAATGCTGCTTTATTAATTAATACTTTTATAAGAATATGATATAATTATTTTTTTTGTACATGGACCTTTCGGTATATGAAAAATTGTCCTAACTAATCTGGAATTGACTTGACTGTCAGGTTTCATTTCAGGAGAGATCTTCTAACATTATTTTCTCCATACCCAATGGGAGTCGAATTCATAACCTAATTAAGAGATGAAAATATCCTTCTCATCTATGTCAACAAGTATTGGTTGATATAATATGACGTATTGATCAGAGTCATTCAAGATAATATTTAAAAATAAGTAAAAGTATTTTGTTTAATCAGTGTAAAAGATTTATGTTTAACAATCCATAGATTAAATTTCATATTTTTTGAGAAATAATCAATAATTCTAAATATTTAAAATTAAATAAAATTATTCCGTCTTCTCTCCCACCAGATTTGATTATTTTTTATTGAGTGACAGCATGTTACACCCAAAAAAAAAAAAATCAAAGTGCAATTACATTTAATATTAATGTAATATAAAAATCATTGCAAACACTTCCTTGGTGGCTAATATTAGGAATTGGTTCATGGACTCATGGAAATCATTATGATTGTTGATGGCGTTGCCATTCTATCTCCACAAATTTAATTACTTGGTGACCCCAGTTGTTCTCAGTATTAGTACTATTATTATTCACTGAAAATGCATTTTCAAATCTTAATTTATTATTATTTTTCATTTATAAAAATCATGTCTCTAAAAAAACAGTCTATTAGTCACAATTCTCTTCTTCAAATCTCGTGATTTGAATTCAAATTTTTTGTAATAAAATAATAATAAGAATAAAAATGCAGGGAGCTAGATCAAGTAAAAATTTTCTAATAAAATTATCATACAGTCAATCTTGTATATGGGTCTAAAATTTTTTGTAATACAATTATTGCGAATCGAATTTTATACATAAGTTTAACGGATTATGATGAGATTACAATGATATATTGCCAATCTTTTTGTATGAATGAAACTATGCCGTGCCTCTCCGATTGATTTAGGTTAAAAAGACGAGAATGGCGACGATGGTAGTGATATTTTGGTTTTAGTTTGGTGGTTTAGGACTAATAAATTTGTCGTATGTTGTTTGAAGAAGCTACAAGGTCGATTTGTCCTAAGATTTGAGTGACAACGTTTGACCACTTGTCCTCCTGCTTTTAGTTACCTTGTTATTTTAATTCATAGGTGTGCCCTCTTAGTCATCGAAAATTTGTCAGAGAATTTCAGATTCTACAAAGCTAAGTTTTAAAAATTAAGAACCATGGAGGTTTCTGAAATTCATCATGGATTTCTAAAAAAATAAATAAATAAATAAACATAAAGGGGCAATTGATCCACGGTGAATCATGATTGATCAAGATTTTAGAGTTTTCTAAAATTGTACATAAGTTTCAATACAAGAAATTGCTCAAGAATTGTGATTCATAGTTTTCATTAAAACCACAACACAAGGGCACCATTCACTGTCCTTGAAAGCAACTCATGGGTAAAGGTTTCCCATGTGAGAGAGGAAACAAATCTAGAAAATGGACAACACCAAGGTTAAAAAAAGAAAAAAAATGGAAACATAGTATAGGGTAGTACATATCTGTCCATTTAGAATTGGGCTTCCTCTATAATTTTAAATGTGGGTCACATGTCATTTACTTTTGATGTTTATGGTTACCTAATCCTTCTTTTTTATGATTTTTCAAGCCTTCTTTTTTTTACTTTTTCAAGCTTGGGATTTTCCAAACAACCCCATTTAAGATTCTTCTAAAATGCTAGCGTTAGCATTCAAGTCAAGTGCTACTAGTAGGGCATGTTTGGATTTAATGCTCTGATGAATAAATAGATTATGACACGTTTTGTGGTCCCTCCTATGACAAAATGAGGAGAATAAATTAGACGATCTCAATGCACCGGCTTCGATAAACATACGGTAAAAATGGGTCTTACGATTATCGATCTAAATTAATCAAAATAAAATTTTAGATATCGGGAGGTGACCAAACCAATATATCAAAAAAAAAAAAAAAGCATATGACCCATTAACTAGCCCCATTGGTCAGGCCGGCAAAGTTGCCTTGGGCTATCGGTCCAACAATATATATATATATATATATATATATATATATTTTAATGGATCAATATCTAAAATTATATTTTGACTTATCTGATTTGAATATTATCAAATCCAATTTAAAGAAGAATTTTTTCTATTTTTTAATTTTTAAAAATCTAATATTTTTATTTATTAAATCATCGAAAAATATACAAATTCACGAGCAAATGCACCTTGTAAAGTCAGGTGCCCTCTGTCACTTGACTTGAGTGCTTTGGCTACCTTTCCTTGTTTGAGCTTGAACTTTGTCCCTTCTTGTAAGGATGTTAGTGATGATGATGATGATTATTGTGATCATTTTTGTCTTAAAGAACTTCTTAGGCTTTGGCTTAAAGCATGGAAAAGAGAGTGACTAGGTACCTAATCTAGTGCCTAGTGTCAAATTATTTGCATATAACATCAACTGGGGAGAGGGATGCCACATCTCATTGATTTTAAAGAAAAACTACTTCAATCAATGTCGATTTATGTTTTTACCTTATAATCCGGTTACACTTTGTAATAACAATGCACCTTTTTATAACAACGGCTTTAATTTTGTAAATGTATATCAAAATTAAGTGTGATTATGAAATTTAATTTTTTTAATTAATTTTATTGACAAAGCGGATAAAATACTTCAGGGTAGCCAAAAAGGATAATACTTCCATATAACAAAATTTGAGTTCTATAAATATTGTCAAGAGTACCGATGGACAATTAGACTAATGGAATGAGATGCAAAGTCTCATAATTAAGTATCAATTCAAAACTTAGAAATGAAAAAAATTATATCAGGAAAGCCGTTTTCTAAAAAGGGTCTCACAGATATTTGACTGAATTAATCAGAATATAACTCAATATATCGGTGGCGGGTACCATAAAAAAATATTGTCAAGAATAGGATTTGGATCAGTACAAAAAAAAGGATTTGGACTAGACTTCCTTTCGGCCAACTATGCTCGGATCCGACTTGGCATGGGAACAGAAAAAATTATGTTTGGAGATTCGGCTAAAAGTGGGCCTAATAGAGAATTTGTCAAATTAGTTAAAACAAAATTTCAGATACTGTATGAATACCGGAGATCAAAAAAAAAACAAAAAACAAAAAACACTTTGTGGGCCTTGTATGGGCCTCACTCTTTTCCACCAAACCCAACTCTACCCGGACTTAGACCAAGTAAACCTGTTGCTATCACCCGGATTTTGTGCGAGATTTGTGGGGTACAAAAGACAAGCAATTTGCAAGTCTCCTGCAGAATTAAATATGATAAAGCACTGTCGAAAAATTAATTATGAATATTAAATTACTCTTTTAGACCTTTGGTTTTGGATTCAGACTTGGTGGTTTACCCTAACCTGTAGTTGTTGTGGAAAGTAAAGCACATTCTATCTAGAAGCTTTTTGTTTAGTTTTACAAACTTCTTACTAAACAATATGATAGCTAGCTTAAACTTGACGTAAATCAACCTTAAAGCCCTCTTTGTTAATTTTTCTTGTCTATGTCAATCCATGTGGACATATATTTATTCTTCTTTTTTCAATTAAATAAAAAATAATAAAAAAAAACTTAAAAATATCATTAAGAAACCAACAATAGAACAAAATCGTAAAAAAATTTCATAAATATTTATGAAATATGTTTAGATTTTTTAAACGAGTTTGTGGTTTATCCCGCTATTTTCTCGCTTTAAGAACAATAATTATAAATTCGGATTGGGATAGAATTACTCAGAAAAGAAATAAATACTTCCTGAAATTTTTTGAACACCATGCAGTGCAACCTATAAGAGCCCACTTTTTCCTTTTTTTTTTTTTTTCATTTTGGTTGGTTAGAAATTACAAATAAATGATGATACAATATTAATAACAAAATATGTTGCTTCCTTGTAGCACATATCCAGTCCCATGATCAGCAGAGCTATGGTTGCTCTTTAACCTTTTCTTTGATATATAATCCACTGTCCGTAACCAGCAATCGCATTGCAGGCCAATGCGAAATATGGATCTGTTTAAGGTTTTGCAAGTATAATGAATCAAATGAAGCAGAAACCAGTATGTGTGCCATATATACTTTTAACTCACTTGTGGTTACAAGTTCAACCCTAATTGCAGATCCATCGGCTTGATGGTTTGCTTGGAAACTGGTAAGGGAGATGGCTTGATGACAACAGGCTTGCTTTGGCCAGACCCATTTGTACGTGTCAGACTAAAAGCATGCGGATGCTGTTGAAAAGGTATGCTATAAGATTGAGTGTACCAGTTGGAGATCTGGGAGCTGTTGAGAGGTGCACCTTGATCAAGTGAGTTGAAACTAATCTGTGATGCTTCATAGAGGGTGAATTCAGGGTTGTAGCATGAAGGATCATAAAACCACGGAGAAGAGCCATGGTAGCTGAGGTTGAGGTGATTTTGATAAGCTTGAAGATAACAATTGATGCTGGCTCTCCGCTCTTGAAGCTCCAACCTTTTCTTCTTCATTTTTTCCTTCTTATGGGCATTTTGGTGACCCCCCAATGCCTGCGAGTTAGCAAACTCCTTGAAACAGTATTGACACTCGAACTTCTTGTTTTCTGTTTCACATGTTGAGTTTTTCTCCTTGGGAGATTTCTCACTTTCAGATGACACCGAGGTTGATGAATTCACGCTTTCATCACCTTCCATAGACCTTTTTGAGCAAGTCTCACCATTTGTATGTGGATCCAGCTCGAACCCAAATAATTTCAGCTTCTTCTCAATGCAGGATTTGGCAGAGTGCTCATTTTCTGCATGAGAGAGAAAATTTGAGACCTTTCTTTCCATTTCCTTTAGTTCAGACAGGATTGAAGATATATTCTAAAATGTTGGTGTGCCAAGAGATTGTTTGGCCTCTCGTCCTTTTATATTACTCTGTTTTTGACGACGCATTGATTTCTAAATATGAAGACACTATTATAATCATGAATAAAACAAGTGCATACATGAGTCAACAAATTAAAAGATTAAAATTATTATTATTATTTTTTTAAAAGAAGAATAGAAAATTCAGAATAGAGAAGCCATCATGCAATGTTTGCTTGAAGCATTTTCATATTATAGTAGATACACCTACACTTCCCCCTCATCAAAGAGGATTCACTTTGGTTTTTATTTAATTGTCTATATGAGCACTTCACCTATATTTTAAACATGCAATTATAGTACCACTTGTTAGATTAAAAACATATATATTCCTATGCTTGAAAGAGAATTACATGCTAATATAATAAGAGCAATTTAATTTAAAAAAATAAAAAGTCAAAGAAGGATGGGAATATAATAAGATAGAGAATGATGGATATGAAAACTTTTGCAGCAAGTCTACCACTGTACTTAATTGCATATAATATTCCACATAATATATAATAATATTATTCTGCTGGACCAGCTAATAAGCCACTGGATTCATTGATGTCATCTAAAGAATGCCAATCATACAAAACGCAATTATTTATGTATAAGATTGCACATGTAGGTGCCCAGCCCTTTCCACAACACACAGTTGCAGAGAATTTTTTTTTTTTTTTTTTTTTTAATTGTGTGTTGGATTCCTGTAGCATTGTGACAATTCTGCACTAGATGAAGTTTCTATGTAATTATTCTCCCCCACTCCACAAGTTAATTATTTTTATTTAAATAAATTATGTCTATCTTAACCATGTTTTAGGAGAGGGAGAGTAGTTGCTAAAAAAAGGAATAATCGGAAGTGGATAATGATGTAAACATAAATACAAACAAAGGTCTTCAATGAGATCTAACCATATCTTCTTAGAGCAGGCAAACTCAATATTCTATACCCCAAAAGCATATGTTTACATGAGAAATAAGTCATCATGAAATACTGATAAACTCAAGTAAAGCCATTTGTGTTGGAGAGTTGTTGTATTTGGTCCCCACCTTTTGTTGCTTTGGGGACATGTTAAAAACTATTAGATTGTGTTGTTATTCCATTGTCTCTACCTAGATCTTTCATTCGTGGACTTCTTCCACCAATAAATCCCTCGTTCTCATCAATTCCAACTCTTTTTTCCCCCTCTCTCTAAGGTATTCAAATTGCTTTCTTACTTTAGGAGAGGAATTCCAAGTAGGCACGCTGTCATCAAGAATTTCATTATCCTAATTCCTACCATGTGGAATATAATTGAGGCCAAATTCTAAGAAGGATCGGATTATGGAGGCTTTTTTTGGGTGGGTTGGTCGATTGATTGATTGATTTCCATCTCAACTCAATCTTAACTACACTGTGAAGATTGAGGATCTGACAGTGGTGCCCACCATCAGCCCACCAAATCTTCATTCTCATCCGTCCTATATCGCTCCAATTCCAGAAGGGCTTAAAAAATGCAAAGGATGAACAGAATTTGATAGGCTAAAAAGGGGACCGAAATTGACTAAGAAAAGAAATTAAAAACAAGTAAGTTATTGGAGATTCTGTCAGTGCTGCAGCATCTTTTTTGCATGGGTTATGATGGATGAAATTTATCTAAGTCAGCTTAAACTAATGGCGCACCCAAAGGAAACATTTGCTGTAACAGGAATATAATTGACATACCATAGTGCTAGCACTGGATCCACTTTTGAGAATTTTGCCTTTGATTTCCTGCATATTCAACTGAGGCTTCAGTGAGCTTCTTCCAGCATATCTGCGTCGGTAAGAGGAGATGGTGCAAATTGGCTTTTAGACACTACGGCTTAATGAAAAATAAGAAAATATCACTAATCATGAATTTCCATACACCATATAGACATTTGTTCTTAAATTTTTGGTTCCTAATCCTTGTGCCACACATTACCACATGTGATGGAATTAACGGGGTCAATGCAAGTTGTAACTCCTAACCTGTTATATAATTATGTAACTTCCATCGAATGAGGATATTCAGAGAATTAAAACTAAAATAAATAAAAGACTACAACATTATGACAACAACACAGGCATACTATCATTGTCCGGAAAGAACTGGTGTTGTCCCCTAATATAGGCAGACCATTCACAAATGATTAATGGAATATAGATGATTCTAGAGCGTAGCTCCCATCTTCAGACATAGGGAGACCAAATAATTTTGGATTTCATCAGTTATGGTGCTCAGCCATATTAGAACAAACAAGAACAAAACTAGTAAAAATTGCTACATTTCACTATAGAGGTTGTGGCAAAAATTAGGGGGTGGGGGGGGGGGGAGGACCTCCTTTCATCTGGTGGAAAATTAATCTCTCTCTCTCTCTCTCTCTCGTGAGAGCGCTCAACTACCACGTATCAATGAATGTAACTAGCCAAAATGCCATTGTAACATAAACAAGGATTAATGTTCACACTGTACCTCTAAAGTCAGCAAAATCAAAGCACTGAAGAAAAGAATAAGCTAAGTTACAGATCTCAAAAACATGAAACATGTGCAGTATATAGAAATAACTATAGGAAATGCCAGTTTTTTTTTTTATAGATTTGGAAGACCGATATAGAAACCCTTATTTCAAAACCTTTTATTTTTTAAAAAAAGACTTTCTTTTAGCAAAGAAATGTTTTCATTCTTTAAATTTCTCTTCACATTTGCAATCTGCAAAAACGCTACTCAATGAGGGAGTATTCCTGGATGAAATGAAGACCAAGATTTTTTTTTGGCATCTATTTTTCCTAAACAGTTGATACTTTCTTCATTACTATCGATTAAAATGATATGAATTAAAGAAAGCCAAGATTGCTTCAGCAACACTTATATTCTAAGGAAGATAAGATTGCCCGAACAAAATCACTATAGGAGATGCAGGATATCTCATTCCCATAAAATAATCCTAAATACTAGGGCCATCACCCTCCAAAGAAGATCTGGGAAACTCTGTTTCATTTTGTTTCCTTTTATTTATCATTCTGATAATTCCCTAATTCTTGCAATTTGAACAGGCTTGATCATTTTCACAGAACTAAATTCACATTTTGTGTGTGTGTGTGTGTGTGTGTGAGTTTTTGGGGATAATCAATTGAAGGTATATTTTTGGGGAGAAGCTGATTGACTATAGTTCCATAGTCAATAACCCACCAACAGACACAAATATGTTCGACATAAAATTGAATGTAAGTTTTGACGAGAATAGCAGGAACTAAACGGGCAGTAAAAGTTGGGGGAATAAGGAATTAAAAAGATTTCCTCGACATAATTAAAAATTGGAACATTCAATATGGACCAGTGGTCGTGAGTGTTGTCGGGTGGGGTGGATGACAATAACATTATGCAAAACAATCTTCCCTATTTTTAAATTACAGAATTTTTTGAAATTCTTCGGCAAACCAATCAGTGACTGTTACCGTGCAAAAAAGGTGCCTTCCACCCGCCACAATTTGACAATAATTAAATGAGAGAGAGAGAGAGCACTTACAAGATACAAACCCTAAAAAGAGTGAAGGAGAAGCCTAGGGAGTCGAATCATTTTCCGCTCCCTAAGCAGTTTCCCGAATGACAAATAATAGCTCTCTCTCTCTCTCTCTATCTCCTCACAGAGCACGAAGAGAAATCCAAATGACTGATCACCATTCTGCGTTTCAATCCAGGACAGGACGGAGGGAAAGTTCCCATCCCTGCTCAAACGGAAAAGAAACCCGGGATTTAACCCCCAACTGTTTTTTTCTTTTTATCATTATTAAAATCTGCAATATCAGTTGCTATAATTTAATTTCAATGAATCAAATACATATACAAATATATATATATATATATATGTTTTCATTTGACTTTAAAGGCCAATGCCCTAGCAGGCAATTAGTTGAGCTTATACTTCTAGTTTTCGAATTTTTTTAATTTTTTATTAATAATTAATAAATATATGACAGAATAATCAAGTAACATTTTTTAAAAGAAACTCCTATAAATAAGTAATTGACATAAAATTTTGTTTAATCCTAATTGAATGTACGTCAAACCTCTCTCATTCATTTCATTCACAAATTATAGCAGATTTCGCATGAAACCGATCTTTTAAAAACTCAACAATCTTTCACGACTCGGAGATAGAATCACAAAAAATTAGGGTTGAACACGTCTTTTTAGAAACAAACATCCAATGCAATGGAGATCTGATTGACAGCGCGTCCTTCATTGAACAGGCAATATGGCAATATGCTTAGCCAACAAGGAAGCGGCAGTCCATTCAGGTGGAGGCAACCGGGATCAACCTGCTAAAAAGTTGGGAATAGAATTCCCAAGTCCATTTTCTAAGACAATACTATAGAGTTGTGTCCTAAGGAGATAATCTAGTAATCACAATCCCTCTCCTCCAACCTTGAGATTCAGAGTTCGAATTCTTGTGTAACAAAAATAATATACGGTACTAGAGAGCTGTCCCTCAAGCAGCAAAAATGCTAACAGAATTAGAATGCACAATACCCAAATAACATTTTCATGAATTCATCACATCAACAATGGCAAATAACAACTCTAACTCGCCCCAGCACTGGGCAACAGGCTAGGTCGCAAGCCTTTCAACATATTTATACTGCCACAGTGTCCCTGTATTTAGTCCACAAGCTCCACTTACGAATGCTCAGTTAGTGAAGTTACACTTGGATACATTGGCGTAGTACAGTCATAGACTCCCCTCCCCCAGCAAGCCTGCGTTTACATGAGGCGAAAATAAACAAGCACAGGAGCTTGTACAGATTAGAAGAATTGCCGGCCAAAATATTTCTCACGACACCAGTCAAAGTTCTTTGCACATGCAAAATTGTGACAAATGATTCCATATGCTACCCACCGACTGTGAGTCAAACATGGATACAAAGTTTGATTTGAAAGATGTTCTGTGCAAATTTGGCACTCAAAGGGCAGTGCGGTCAAGGTTACCGCCTGGAACGAGACCTTAGAGCAAGAAGGATTTTCTTCCTGGGTCCCTGCAAATTAAAGTACTCGGGTAAGAACATGGAAAACTACCATATGATACAAACCATGGTAACAGTTTAATTCAGACTCATCTAGAATCAACTAGCACCTGCATGTTAAAAATTCAAACAATTTTTTACAAAGGCCACATCCAAAGATACAACTAAAAGTCTATCAACAAATACTTGTTTAACCGTAATTCAAAATACATATTAATTGGAAACTACTGAAAAAAATATCATCAAACAGATGACTTTCAATCATATTCATCCGCATCAAGAGCAGCAAATATAATGACAACAAATTACATACCATAGGAATTCCCATCTCTTTAAAATCATTGTCTCCCATCTGTGTCAGTGCTGCCATATCTACCTGCAAAAAGTAGAACTCATTAAACTAACAGAATAAGCCTATCTCTTGGAAACCCGTGTTATCTATTTATTTAGATTTTTGTGTCAGCTGTCAAGGTGTCTAAGTAGACATGCTCTTTTTGTTATGTGGCTACTCTACCAACAAGAAGCTTCTAAAATTAAAACTCTTAAACTAAAAAAAGATGCTTAAGCAATCAGTGCCAGCTTAAAAATGAAAAACTAAGATCAGGATCACCTAATACGAATGTACACAGTAAAATAATAATAATAATAATAATGAAAAAAAAGTCACCTTTAAGCAGGAGAACTGGACTTCAGAGAGTTTAATAGCTAAGATACCAAAAAATCTCTCATAGTGACATTCAACTCTTGGACAATGTAGACATAAAAGATCAATTATCAGATATCCATGATATGGTAGCTGCTTGCTTTCTTGTATTTTGTTTTTATGGAGAAAGAAACATATAATGAGCAAAAATGAGATGAATTACAATGGATGTGGGAGAGGATAGAGTGTCCAAAATAAATCACAAGACAAAATATTAGATATGGAAATAACCCTCCCAAAGAGTTCTAACCAATAACGTGAATGTCTTGCTTCCACTCCTCTCACGTTCCCATGATGAGGAATCTCTGCCTTATATAGGTAGAGATGGATTTAACATTAAATTCTTATTCAGCCATTTATGACCTCAGCATCGGGAGGCAGCTAATTGAAAATAACAGACCTAAGAACCACTCCCCCCAACCACCCAAAAGAATGACACTCTCCTCTCTGGTGGTGCTCCTATCATATGGGTGTACGGCCATATTAAAACCCGAACATATTATCAGACAAACTTTATTTGGATACAAACTTGTGTAGAGAGAACCAAAGAACAGTATGCAAAAGAGCACCTAAATACAGAAACTGCAATAAAATTTACAAAATTCAGACATTTGCACATCCACGAGATGAAACAATATCTCACCTCTGAAAGGATAGGGCATAATAGAAGAATCAGTCGCAAAATTGTCACCTAACATGATACTAGATTTTTCCCCCTTTATCAGAAGAAGATTTTATTCACAGCAAACAAATACAATAGTACCAAGGAGGTGCTACTTCACATGATTATAGTAAATTATATTACAACTTATCATCCAAAATTATCTGAGTATAGACAACTTCATTTATGAATAAGAATGAAAGAAGTAATAAGCCTATACATCATTATCATGCCGTTGTGAATAATAATCTAAGACATGGAGCAAGAGCTCAACTTACACCAAGTGAAGTCAATGTGTCTTTCATTAATCTAGATCAACCACAATAGCATTCGTACTAAAGGAATTTCAAAAGGAAACCAACTAAAGCATGTCGAGCACTTGATATGATTCATGTATTAGTTAGAAGTGGACAAAAATGCTTAAGCTATAAATGAAAACAAATTTATGAAGTATGCAGATGGTCCGCCAAATCATGCGAAATTTGCTATGTACAAGTACTTCTATTTCATTCAATCAGGTACCTGAACTTTTCATGCCAACTTTGGACACAATTTTGTCTGAGGTTTTTTTGGAGGGGGGGGGGGGGGAGTAGCACAAGAATTAAGCCTTTTATGTTTTTGCTTTTCAATGAAGGTGCCATAATAGTTGCTACACAACCATGTGACACTTAGCTTTATAGCCTATTTAGACAAAAAGAAGTAACATTAACTGTCACATTAACAAATTTCATCCCAAAATGGATCAAAATGGCTCAACGGCACTAGTTGAACGAGTTCAAGTTCCTAATTGGCAAAAAAATAATTAACAGTTAAGTACCTAATTAAGCAAAACAGAAGTTCAAGTACAGTATTGCAAAATTTCAACATAAGTTGGACGGCAATATCTGTACCTATATCTATTATGATAGATGAATTCCATATTTAGGTCATTGGTGACTACCCAACATGGCTATTTGATAGAGACGGTGCATCTATTCACACTTAACCAGAGAGTGCCTTTTTCATACATCACCTAATATATGTAAGCATTTTTTTAGAATAGCATGACACAAACCTGAAGCAAGGGTAAGAGATGCAACACATAGTTACTTACTTCTTCAGCCTTGAAATAAATAGCATATTTCTCCAAGCCCAAGGACCTTAACAAGTTCTCGACATTCATTGTTTCATTAGCCTATGCAAAAAGCCAACCAAGGAGAAGACAATTAATGCTCGGATATTCTTGTGTAGTCAGTCAAAAAGATCTTAAATTACTAATCACATATTTGCATTCTCAAAGACTCCAATTGATAATGCTTGAATCTGGCATAATGCAGCATAATGTAACATAAAATATTGTTTGTTTGTTGTCCAGGTAAATAAGAATTTTAAACACTGTGGGCCAGTTTGTGGGACCATAGGAAATGACTTAATTAGTCCACCATCTAGGATCATGACAACAAGGAAAAGATATACTTAGCTGAGCATGTGCATTGCTATTTCTTTGTAAAGCAAAGATTTTTGTTTACACATAAAAAATAAATTACAAAACTTGACAAGAAAATATGATTCCAAGAAAAACCATTACTTGGTCCCATACTTCCAGTAAAACATTCAGAAAGAAAGGTCATCAAATTGGCCTTGGTTGACTCTTTCAAGTTTATCCATGCTTTAACTTACGGGGTTGCTTTCTGTTTCCTTGTGTTGTTTGGCCACACATAGCCCTGATTATTGTAAATTTGGATGAAGTTGAGTGATCACTTATCCTTCTATGAATTTTCTGTCTCTTCCTTCATCTATTCCTTTCAGTTTTCCACTTTTTATACTTGTCTTCTTGCTTCAATTAACTCTGCTCAATCTTTTAATGCCACAAATTAGATCCTTGGAGCAGTATCTCAAGTTCCACCTTTTGGCTTGGTATGACTTAGACTATGAAGATTGTGAAACAGCTGCTAATTTTCTATCAATTCCTTGTCTTGCTATTTGGTTTTGCACTTATGAGGTACCCTCTAAATGCCCCTTTCTGTTCAGAGTTACCATTTGAATATCCTTTTTAGTGCTTCATTTCAGCATTTGCTTATAAAGATCAAATGTCTATTGCTACTTCAATATGTTGTGCCTTACGTGCCAACTAGGTCCAGTTGCCGACTATAGTCTTTCTTCCCTTACTCAAGTGCTGCCAAAATATCTAGCTTCCCTTTGTTCACAATCAGATTCACTAACCATTAAGCTTCCTAGAAAGCACTAAAGACTTTACACCCCCTACTTAGCAAGAATAATATGAAGGATATCTCTCCTTGAGAATTAATTCCACCACCAACAAAGATTTAATGACACTAATTCACAAATAAAATAATTTTCACATGAAAACAATTTCTATCAGTGAGCATTATAAGCACACAAACATTAGTCATGAATAAACATAACAAGAAAAAGAAATTAAAAGAGTATTGTCACATTAAAAAAGACTCATACGTATGATTGTTAAAATTATGCAGCACATTATACACAAGCAACAAACCCCACAACTAACACCCAACCAACTTGTTTTGTATAATGTAGTTGACGCAGAAAAAAGAAACAAGGAAAAGAGAATAGGTACAAACTGTATATGAACTTCTCTGCATAGCGCCTCCTGTTGAATTGCGTGGTGCAAGAATTGGTGGCATAGGTTTTGCTGGCCCAGCACTTAGTGTAGAATTTGTCATATAAGCTGCAGAGCTCACAGGTCTAGGAGGATCAATGACATCTTTGCTCAAATAGCAAATCAATCTATCATCATCATATGCGCGCATTGTCGGCCTCTCTGGGAGTTTTTCCAGATTCCTTCGTGGGGCAAGATCCCTAGAAGGCCTAGAAACTCCATCTGGAGATCTTTGTCTTAACCGCTCTAAAGTCCATGCAGGGAAAGGACTTCTAAATGAATCAACTGAGGATGGATGGTCAGAACCTGAAGATGGAGCTCTTCCCAAGAGGCCAATGCCCTTGGCTTCACGCATAGGCTGTTGTGGCATAACATTATTTACTGGAGGCCGAGCAGTTCTTGACAGCTTTTCCCGAAGGTCCATGCCATTAGGCACATCCGCACTTTGACTCTTCTTAGACATGTTCTTCTGTATGAGTTTGAGCCGGAGGTCATCTTTACCAATGTCTGCATCTTTTATTATTTAAAAAGAACCGGAGTTAGAAACCGGAAATCAAAAAAGAAAATACAAAAGGCAATATTATTGCATTTCTGCGGAGACAGATAGCACTTTGATTATTACCGTTGATGCCATTAGTACTCAAACTCCTATTAGTATCATGCCGTAGTCTGCAAGAAGGTAATTTAAAACATTAAATGCACATTGCAGAAACATTCAATCTTTACAACATAAAGAACATTATCATTTTGGAGAAATAAAGAAGTCTGGGCCTTTGTGGCTTGTCCAGGCCTCATTTGGGCCCTCTCACTGATTTTTACATTTTCAGGAGGGTCATTTTAAGAAATCTTAATGATAGAGAAGCCATAGAATTTTCTTCCACAGGGAAATGATCCTACCGCCCAATGTTCCCAACACTAGGTTTTGGAAACTTAAAACATTCCAGTGCTTTTTTCTTGCAAATCGTAATTACATCATATTATTAGTCTTCATGAGCACCCTCCTTTTTCTTTAATTGATTTTATTTGGAAGGAAAAGTTCCTACCAAGGTTATGACTTTTATTTGGACCATGGTCTTAACAAGATCATTATCAATATCTGTTATAAAAGAGGAGACTTTTTAAAATCTCTCTCTCGATGTGTGTGTTACAACAATTTTGAGAACAAAGATCATTTGTTTTTGCACATATCATAAGGGTGAAAATAAGTCCAAGATGGTTGTATCTAGTGTAAAAAATATTTGCCATCGGTTTTAAAAAAATGAAAGTAATCTTATGCTGTATTAAATCTTGCCTCAAATTTGGGAAATTATATCAAATAATTACTGTGTCTTCCAATTTGCCACTTTCCAATCCTACTGCATTTAATAATAACTTACCAAGCCCTTCTTACCTTTTATGGTCCCAAGAGCACCACTATTACCTACTCTATTGATACTGTAGAAGCTCACTTGATTCTTCCCTCTCCAAGTCATAATTAGTTTTCTTTTTATCATTGATGCCATGAAGGCTTGCCCATTATTTCCTTTTGCATTAGTCTCGAATTCTCTCTCTTTCCTTCCCTTTTTGTTGCAATTAAGACAGCTACATGTTGCAAAGAAAGATGTGAGGGTTTCAACGGGAAGAAAAATGCAAAACAATATCTGGTCTACTCAAAAACCATCAAGTTCAGGCGGTACCAATCAAAACCCAGTGGGTTTGACAGGATAATACACATTTCCAGTCCTCTAACTGAGGCGGACAAGAATAGTGCTCAACTCACCATTTTGGCAAGCTGATCCAGGTCTATAATACTGATCTCACCTATATTAATTATGTTAAGCGTACCATCCAAGCTAAAGTCCTAATCTCAAGAAAAGGACACCAGCAACCAAAACAAATTTATTACATTTTAAACAGTCACCGACAATATGGACACCATGCACTGGTTCTGGTCAGTGGCAATTACTTTTTTGGGAAAAGGATACCAGAAAAAAACGTCCAAAATCTCAAGAAAGGACTAATAGTTTAAAAAATGCGGGACTCAAGAAAACACCAAATTTTGAGAAGACATAGAAAGTAAAGTGGATCTCCAGACACAATTGAATGTCATGCTTTTTAAATCCAGCCAGATGCATCATTTAGTGAACTGGTCAAGTCCAAAAGAAGAAGCAAAGTCAACAATGGCATCAATTGTGGTTGCTGCAACTAGAAGTCACAGGGATTGCGATGCGGAAGTGCTTAAAAAGCAAGTGATTTGTTATACAGAGGAGAGATGTCTGGCAGTTAGAAACTGCGGAGAGAGGTAGAAATTTGCAGAGATTAAGAACAGGACTGTGATGGTGACTATCCATCGGAAGTGAGAGGATGTGGATGGTAATCAAAAGATAATGGAAGTGATATGTTGTAGTTGACCTCTAGGGTTCCTCTTTTTCTAATTTTTACTAAGGAAGCATAATCGTTTCAATCCTAAAGGAAGCTGATCATCCTCACATGAAAACCACTATTCACCAGTCGGTTTCGCTTTGGCACGTCAGTTTTGGTGGATCCTGCAACCTATCCAGCATTAGCCCCCCTGGCTAATCATACCACCTTTTATACATTGATCCACATTATGAAGCACACAAGCAACCAAGTGACTTGCAAAAGCATGTGCTAATTTCTTCAGCACCCTCGTATTGGCAATGCATCTCACCAGTTCAGCAGATGTTTTATGTCTCATTTACTAGGAATCCCTAAGATTCAAAACAAAATAAAAACCTACGAGAAAACAACTGCTTCATGACACTGCCACTTCCAAAAGTTAGAAGGTACAATTCTACAACATGTCCAGAACCTGCCTCTAGATGCATGTCATTTTCAAACCCCCCCCCCCCGACCACAGTCGACGGGTAAAAAACCTGTCACCCTATGTGCTATTACTTTTTCCAGCCTCTATGCCCCCAAATATGAAGTATATCCTTGATACACTTTGAGAGTTTCTTCTACCACCCCCCTTTCCTTGGTTATCTAATGAGTTAATCAACCTTTTACGCATCCGCCCACCCTGTAATACTTGAATTGTTGCATTTTATACCAGTTGGAAACCTACCCAAGGCCTCTAAAAATCATCCTACCCTAAGGATATACTTTTGTCACTATGTCTGTGAACCCACTTGGAAAATGAAAGAGTGCCAGCAACCAAATTCATCAAAACCATAAAGTCATAAAGTGATTTACATTTGAAACTACATCAACCGCTACATGCAAAGACAAATAACATGAAGTACCTTTTGTTCTTGGCAGGAGTTTCATGCACGAAAGAATCATCCACGTCACCCCCTAATCTATCTCTTACTGATCGTTTCGCTCCCGCCGCAGACGATGAATCAGAGGCAAACCCTGCTCTTTTCACCACCTGCAATGAAGAACCACAAATTACTATAGACTTATGGGGGGAGAGAGAGAGAGAGATTCAATAACATAAAACCCTAATAAAAAAGTAAATTTCTGATCGATTAAAACCTAATATATGAAGCACCTGACCACTTCGTCCGAGTGTAATGGTGAATTGAGACCTCGAAGTTTCAGCCATGGGAAGTGAAATCAAGTGAGTTTACAAAATACCAAAAGTTACTCGGAGATTCAATCAGACGGACAGAAATCGACGAAACGTGAAAGTGATAGGAAAGGCGTCATTATCTTCAAAAAGAAAAACATAAACCCTAATTTCAGAGAAGAAATGATCCGACAAGTCAAACTCCGACGAAGAAACTTAGGTTTTATTGAAGTAACTGAACGCGTTCTCTCCGCACGTCAATGGAGATAAAGGGTATTCTGGAGAGAGAGGGAGAGAGAGGCGGGGCAGCTTTGCAAAAAATCAGAAAAAGGTTGAGGTGATGGGTTTGGGATCAACTTGGGCCGAGTCCAACAGCCCTAAGAAACGGGTAAAGAAATCTTTGAGAGAGTTAAATATAAACTTGGTCAGAGTCTTTCTCACTTCCATCCTCTCTATCTATGTTCAAATTCTATTAATTGTATCTCATTATTATATCGAAAAAAATATATATATTTGATTGAAATAAATGTTAAAGGTGTAATTGTTCCTAAGGGACAGCGTAGTGATATAAATTCTCCTCTTTTAATATAATGATTTCAAATTCAAATTCTTATATAACAAAAATAAATAAATAAATATGTAATTATCGAACTTTTTTAGGATAAGTAATCGGACACTCTATTCTCTTAATCAGAGATTTTGAATTTAAATTTTAGAAATAGTGAAAAAGGAATTAGGAGAGCTAACCACTAAAACGGGTCTCATAGTGTTTGAATCGAACTAATCAGGTAAAACCCAGATACCGATGATGAAAACCAAAAAAGAAATAAATGTGTAATTGATTTAATAATTGAATACCGATATTTTTTAGATGAAATTTCGATTTTGAATTTTATTTATAACAAAAATAGATATTAAAAAAAAATTCTCTTTAAGAATCTAACCTAACTCGAAACTGGTTATCCGATACTGATAGTTTATAAAAATATATATATATGTTTGTTTAATGTTAATATTTTAAAACATAAATTATCATAAAAAAATATTTAGGGTTGCATTTCAGAGAACCTTATTATCCAAAAAGCTCCAAACATTTGTGAAAATTGTTTCAACTCTAAAAAAATAAATTTTATAATATTTTTAACATAATTCTGCAATTGCAACTTGGTTAAAAAAAATTATTTTATGTTTTATGTTCATATTAGGTGGGGGATATATTAAAATGACCCTACAATTAATAGGATAATCTTTCGTGAATGATTTTCATTGAATTTCTTGATTGAACATATGTTAATGGGGACATGTTATAATATCATAATAAAAAATAATCTTCCAAGAATTTCACATCTACAAAATAATTGTTATGTTGATGAAATATTCTTTAGTCACAAAAAAAAAAAAAAAATCTAATTTGATATTTTATCCAAAATCCTTCTCATGATAAGGTCATCGACAGGTTAGCAAATTTCTAGAATAAATGGAGTCAACGTTTCAAATAGAAACAGTAGGATCTCTCTTTTGATTTAAATTTCTAATATTAGAGAGAATTTTCACTCATTTATCAGAAATTTATAAATTTACAAAAAATCAATATCCTTGCCGTCTTATTGTAGGAGATAATTTTCATTAATTTATTTAATCGATACAAAAAAAATATAGTTTTATGGATGGATAGTTGGTTTAGTGGGAAGAATATTAAATTTTTTAATTAAATTTCGGATTCAAATTTTAAAAATAAAAAAATTATATTGAAAAGACTTTCTTTCAAAAAGGGGCCTTATAGCAACTCAAATAATATTAGTTTGAGTATAATTTTAAATACCGATTAATGAGAAAGTGTTTTATGTCATGAAAAAAGTGTGATCTTAATATTGCGTCCATAAAATATAGATTAGATAAATTAAATAAGAAATATTTTTGGAGTAAAATGGCTTTTAAAGAAACAATTAATACTTTTTTTTTTCTAAATATGTGTGTTTGGATAATTTTGATTCTTCTGACATGATAACTAATTGAATTTCCTGTTGATATTTAATTTGAAAATATCACCACTTAATAGTTGATCATCAAATGATTGATTACGGAAAACAAATGTTACTCAAGAAAATCAAACTCTTATCCTTATCAATAAGTTATATCTCAATCGATATCGTTTCCCTCCCTTTATAAGTCTCCAATCATGCCTCCCTTATGCACAAAAAAAAAAAAAAAAAAAAAATGGAACCCGCCCTTGTCCTAATTTCCCTAATGGGCCAATGGGCCAACGAGAAAGTTGACAAGGGATGCCAACTTGGGCTCTCAATGCATTAGGCTGTTGGGCCATGGTTGCCCAATACACTGGGCTTTCACAATGCATCTGGCCCATATCAAGGGATGGAAAAGGATTTCATCCGATTCTTTTTTTTTTAATATCAATATTTGAATTTACCAAATTAAAAAAAAATTATAATTATTGGATTATCTCCTTAAGAATGATTTTCATCCTATTCTCAGTAATTGTGTCGTGAGTTAAAAGTAGAAATAAGAATTCAAAGACCTCCTCACCCGGGGACAAAAAAAAAAAAAACAAAGAAAAAATCAAGGAACTCAGATTTCATCAATAGGGATCCCAACCCCTGGATCCTAGATCAGACCATTCTCTTTCTCTCAAGCTCCCAAACCCTAAATTAGACCATTCTCATTATTCATTAGGTTAAGATAAAAAAAAAATTATATCCAATAAAAAAACAATCCATGCAATTTCAAGAAAATTGGAAATCAATACAAACTTGCTAAATAATATGTTTATTATTTTATTTTTAAGTAGGGTGAGATCAATTTATTCATTTGCTCATTTCATTTAAGAAGTTTTCTATTATTCTTGTGCGTGTTGATATCTACGGGTCGATAACCGTTATATAAATCAAAAACAAATGCAAAGTATCTAAGATTGTTTTAAAATTATAAATTTCATAATTAAGATTTGTTGTTGATTCACTTCACGTTTGTTAACCCCATAAGATTGAGCATTTATTTCCAGGTGGCGCGCATATATTTTAATCTAATTTTTCAGATTCATCATCATCCTATTTCATGAAAAACAAAATCTCCCATGCACTCCTTTATTGATTTCAGGGACCATTGGACAGATCTCCAAGAAAGGCTATACACGAAAGCATAAAAAAGATGTCGCCTTTCCCAATCTAGTATGTGTTTTAGTTTCTTTAGCTGTAATAAATTACTTTGATATGTTAATAAATTATATTTTAATTAACACCGTCTTTTCTTTTGTATGTAAATGTTTTAAATTTAAGTTTCTCTATATATCAAATAAAATAAATTACTTCAATGTTCGGATTTGATTAAGAAGCTGGATTTGCTATGCCCAAACCCATATAGACTACATGTGGAGAATCGAATCTGAGGACAAGGATTAATCATGCATATCTATGAAACTCGAAACCCATGACCAAATCCCATGATTGAACTCACAAGCTAATCTCCCTATGGTTAGTCTAGAAACGATTATTCATCACCCACAATGATCATAACCATTTTCGGATTGAAGTTGGCTTCATGAAGACAAGTGGGATGACCTGCCTGGCCCGCTGGCACAGACACCACATAGGGGTACAATATTTGTTCAGGTTTTGACTGGACTTGAATGGGTTTATGAAATTTTGTTACTTACAAGATTTTGTTAACACCCCCTCCAAGCTCAGTCTAAAAGAGCTTAACCAGCATAATACTCACCTCTAGTTGAGATCGACCTTGATAGATAGTTTAGATATGAAAAATTGCTAATTTCTATTTAATGAAATAATCATTTCCCAAAAAAGAGGAAATTAAGAAACAGAAGTCAAAGTGGCCTGATAACTATTGTGAATGTAGCACTGCCCCATTCAATGCGATTACAGACCACTCAATTGGAGAAGATGACTTCATGAATGGAGCAGCAGAAATGGTGTAATGTTGCATCATCAACTTTCCATATTCTCAGTATATCGTTATGGTTTCGAAGAATATCTTTAGACACATGCATGCTTCTCCTGTGTATATTGATACCTATTTCTCAAAGCTATGGCTTTCGAGCTTATATAGCACGTATATCATTTGCAAAATAGATTTTTTTTTTTTTTGTGTGTCAAGAAGCATGCATGTGTGTTGACTCAAATACAATTAATTCACATAATCTTTCGGTATAATCTGATTTCAAAAAAAAAAAAAAAATGTGATGCAGATAAAAAGTGAATAAAAGAATTGAATTTTCTACAATTACTATAAATATTGATACTCATGATATTACAGATAATCATCATTTTCTACTCCGGAAATAATGATAATGATTTCTGGCCATTGGATGAGGATCAATGACCACAAACCCAAAATCCCAAAAAGGGCTACTTGTAGCTGCAATGACTAAACCCATTCTGTGCCCCTTAATCTCCATTAGAACGACCTCATGGAATAAAAGTAGCAATAATGCATAAGCTAGGTCTGTCTATAGAGCTGAATCTTGAAACATTTAAGATAACTATATCAAACCAAAGGGAAGCAAAAGCACAGATGAAGATGATCAAGAGATGAAATTATTTCCAAAAGGAGAAAAAAAAAAAGAAATAAAAAACCATAACCTGTATGAACTGTATGTGTATAGTTTTATTGCATGAGGTGTTGTGTATGAATATATGCAAGATCTTTGTTATTTTCAAGTAATCATCATTATATGTCTGTCTTGAAATTTGGATCTATTCATTATATGTTCCTATTAAATGGAATTAAAGGATAATTTAATCACATAAAACATGGATAAGATCCTAGATATGAACTTAGGGTAAATGTTGATTTGAAACGAAAAACAGTTTGATCTTTCATTTTTGGTTTAATTCAAAAGATGGGACTAAAGTTATCGAACTAGAGAGAGAGAGAGAGAGAGAGAGAGAACCTCTAAATCAGATCTCTACAATTGCACCAAGAAAGAAATAAATCAACAAAGCCATGAATATAAGGGAAGCACACAACATGATATATATAAAAGATCGGTAACTTTATCAGAACACACCATATGAAATTTTCAAGTGAAAAAAGAAAAAACTTCAAAACATCATCATCTACCTAGAAGGCTTAAAGTATTGTCTTTTTTTTTTTTTACCAAAAAAAAAAAGAAAAAAAAAACCCATATTGTAGATTAAAAAGAACTTAAAAAACTTAATTTGAAATTTGCTTGACTTAGCAAACAATCGGACCAAGTGGCTTCAATTCCCCAAGAGAGAGGGAGGAAGGGAGACGACGTAGAAGGTGAGAAGCTAAGGCACCAAATCATGGAGAGAGAAGAGACTTCTTCAATACTTTTGGCAAACAAAAAGTACTTTGGAAGCTGCTAGCTCTAGGGTTTCTTCTTCTTCTTCAACGAAGTCATCTTCGATTTCTTCTACATGTGACTTCTCTCTCTCTCTGACTGATTTTTTTTTCCCTTCTTCTTTTTGTGTTGATCTCTTCTGTGATGCTGCAGTTACATGTTGGTGGTGCAAATATTGATGGAGGAAGCTTGTGGTAGAGAATGGAATGATTTTGATGATGAAAGTGAGGGGCTAATGATGAGAGGAAGAGGTAAAAGAAGGGCATGATATGATTGCTCTTGTTGGGCTTTGCCTTGAATGGAGGGATTGACTTCATTGTTTAGGCAGGACACAAACCAATCCTCAATTTTTCTCATATGGGGCACCAAGTGATCCCAAAGCCATGATTCTCCCGAGCAAGTCCTTCTACACACCCTCTTTTGCACTCACAGGCATATATTCATATTTTAACTTAGAAGAAGAGGATTAAGTCCCTCTTTGGGATTGGGAGAGAGTTGAACCCACGGCCTAAAGGCCGTGGGACTCAATATCCTCTCACTCCCAAGCCTTCAAAGGTATATATAGAAGTGTTAGTTGTACAAATATGTACCTAGAACAGCGATAGTTCTGTTATTGTTTAAAAATGTTTATTACTTTACTAACATAATAATTCTTTTAATGGTTCATTTTCTTTTCTTTTTTTTAATGATTCGTATTAAATGCTTTTGGTTAAAGTGAGTTTTATATCGTTTTTTTCAAAACGATAACGGTAAATTGGTTTAGTAAAATAAGATATTAGATCTTTTAATCAAAATTACGAATTTGACTCATGATTTGAACATGGAACAGATTACGTTGGGAGGGTACCTCTCTTAAATGGATCACTATAAATTTCATATCGAATTAGTGGAAGTATGACTCTTAATATCTATTGATATAATATAAAAAAATGATAAGATAATAATATGAATATCATGCATAAAACATACTCACATTTGCCTCTGTGTATTTGCTTATGTTGTACGTGTAGAAAGAGAGAGTGAGAGAGTTTCTGGGGAAAAAATTTAAGGGGACCAAACTTTTTTGTGAAGTTTCCCCACAATTTCTTTTAGTTACCTCTCCTTTCATGTCCTTAATATGGCATCAAACAACCATGAGACATAATCTGCTCTTTAGGATTGTGGGGGATGGTGCAAACTTTAATTGGATGTTGATGTGATACAGCCCTAAAGTACGCCTAGTGTAGCATGTTGATGTGATGTTATAACATTGATCCATCCTCGCAATAATCGTCAATAATTTTTTGTGCATGTACATATATATATATATATATATATATATATTGAGATTGCTGGTCGACACATTTTGAAATTTTAGATAAAGGTGGAAATAAATCCAAATTAAAATTTGATTCATTTTTAGATAAGTTCAGAACTAAGATATTAAGTTTTGCTCATTTAGCATTAGTAACTAAATTTGAATTTGAATTTTTTTAATTTTCTATCTATAGAAAATAAATTTTAGTTGAAATTGTCTTCATAAATACATTTTTTAAAGATTAATTTTTATTTCCTTTCCTCACTCTACCCTCAACCAGGGTCAATGTTCCTCAATGAAAATTTAAGGGTGTAAATATTACCCTTTAAATTTTAAGGGGGTGATAATTATAGATACCAAATAGCCTAAAAAGAGAAGAAATTTTAATGTGGATTTTTTTTTTTTTTATTGTGGGTAGCACTTTGTTTTGAAAATAATTAAAAAAAAAAAAGATTTATGGGTTTGTAAAAAAATAAAGTTGTTGAAATTTTGAATTTATTTGATTTGTTTATAGTAGGGTTCATCCGAGGCAAGAAGCTTCCCTCTCGGAGCCCATTGTACTGCAAGAAATTTCTCAAGGGACAGTGACAAAAAATTGCTTTGGCTTTTGTTTGGAATTGCCGGCATATGGAACTTTCATGACATTCGAATAACACCAAGACTCGCCACCCTCACTCCCCAAATATTATATACAAACAAATACAAGGTTTGCTAAACTAATAATTAAAAGATTTATATTTTCAACACATGCTTGCTTTCGCTAATTAAAAAGATTAACAATGATAACACCTCCAACTCTTATTCCAATCCAAAATTATTAATTAAGCTATTATTTAATAAGATTATCCAAAGATTACGGATAAAATTTATATTATGAGTCGAACCAATCCTACAAATGAATTCAGAATTATTAAAATATTCTATAAGAGAATCAATCCTTTCGAGCTCTTCAGTTGTATCTAATTTCAAGATGAACTAATAATTATCCAACACTCTATAATTCATGAATTATTGTAAATCAAAATGATGTGTCAATACTACTTGGCTAAAAATGAATAGGAAGATATGCTGTCTCATTGTCCCCAAGGAGACAATCTAGTAGTTACAATCTCCTCCCCCAACTTGATAATCTCAGATTCAGATTTTTGGACTTTTGTGTAATAAAGAAAAAAAAAATGCTGTCTCATTGCAATTTTGAAGAATTTAGGCCCAATCTCCTATCCCAAGTACAGTTTAGATGTCCCGAGCTGGAGTTTGTCACATTCTCAGTTTCTTTAAGCTTTATTATATGTAGAATGGAATTTCAAGTATCTTTGAGAAGCATTTTTGCAAATCATGAATGTAAAGACTCTTACACCATGGGCTACACCATGAGGGGCCATGTCCCATTCTTGGGGGATTTCTCTCACTTTCCGTTTGGGGTTAGAAAGGGACAGATCTTTCTGAATTTTCATTCTTGGGTAATAATTTAATGCCTAAAAACAACCAAAAAAGGAAAAGAAAAAGAAAGAAAAGAAAACATGAGGGTGCTTAGAATTAATAACTCGATTAATATAAATACAAAAATAAATAGAATTACATTTATGAAAAAAAGTAAATATCAAAATATTAAACATAAATAACAAATTAATTGGTCATCAGTATACATGTAATATTGCATAACGCAATATTTATATAAATAAAAAATACGAGTATACGTATACATGCCCCTCTTTAATCATTAAGCATCGAGTATAATCTGAATCTATAAGTGTTGTGAATCTCTGTTTCAATTTGTAATTATTTCAAATTATTCAACTTAAATAATTTATTTATTTTTGGTGGAATGAAAATGATCATTTTCTTGCATACAAGACTTCAATTTCCATAAATATGCTAAGTCTACAAATGGATATGAGAGATGATGGGGCATGTGATGGGGCATTTTCCATAAAGATATTCTTCGGTGTCATGATTATGGCATATTACGTTGAAACTTGCTTTCCCAATCACGCATCATTTTAGTTTGCTTAAGGGGTAAGGTAAGGGCCCAATGGGCCCACCATCAACCTCAATCTGGGCCCTCTTGCAATTCAACCCTTCTTGCCATATTTCTGATGGTTAAAAGTTTTTTCCTTTGGTCTGTTTTTATATTTATATATTTTCCCTTTACCGACTCTTATGAGTCAAACAATCAAACAAGCCGAAAATGATTTGAGGTATGGACTCATGCATACAAGACAAACGAAGTCTCAGGACCCACTACTGTCATTGGAAATTGGGCTTTGAGTCCAGAATAATTGTTTGGGCTTCACCCCGCTTTCTTGTTGGTCATTGGGCTTCCAAGGGATACATCGTCTGATCAACTTGTGCAAGAATTCCTCTTTCGCTCATTTGTCATTGGACTTGGAGTCCATAGCAGTTCTTTTTTCCTTCTTCATTATTATTATTTTGAGATAGTTGCACTTCAAATATTAAATTCCTTTGGATCGAGTGATTAACATTCTATTTTCTTAATTGAAGAGTTTAAATTAGAATCCTAAAAATGATAAAAAAGAATTTGAGAGAGTCAACTCATAAAATTGACCCTATAATGTTTAAATCATATTAATCAGATAAAATCTGAATACCAATGATAAAAATAAAAAAAAAATTGCATTTTAGGTATTAGATTTAGGGTTTCATAAGGGATTCGAAAAAGGATCTAAGTACATGGGGCAATAAAATTTTGAAAATTTATTTGTGTTTACCTTTGTATTATAAATTTGAATGTTTAAATTCCTTTTTCATAAATTACCAAATTTAATCTTATATTAAAAAATTTTAAATTTAAAATACCATCATCAAACAATTTCTATTTCTCTACTAAAAAAATAGAAACTTCCGAACGCGTTTCAAATTTAACATGCACCGATCAGCTTCTATTTCTTTACCAAAAAAATGGAAACTTCTGAAGCCTCAACGGCTATAAATATTTCCACCCCTCTCTCTCTCTCTCTCTGTAACTTTGTCTCTCTTTCTAGACGTGTGGCGCAAGATCTGGGTCTCGGCACTCTCCCAAATCTTGCATTTCCGGCATCGTCGCTGTCCCTTAGCCCCGCTGTGTTGCCACCTTCTCCGTCTCCAGGTACCATTCTCCACATCTCTCTCTTTCTTCCTCTCTCAAACTTTGTCTCTCTTTCTGGACGAGTAGAGCAAGATCTTGGGGTTCGGTGCTCTCCCAAATCTTGCATTTCCGGCATCGTCACTGTCACCCCGGCCCGCCATGTTGCCATCGTCTCCTTCTCCAGGTACTATTCTCTACATCTCTCTCTTTCTTCCTCTCTCTGTCTCTCTTTCTAGACGAGTAGTGCAAGATCTTGGGGTTCGGGTTCTCCCAAATATTGTATTTACGCCATCGTCGCTGTCACTCCGCCGCGCCGTGTCTCCAGGTACTCTTCTCCATCCCCACTCTCTTTCTCTCTCTCTCTCTCTTACTTTGTCTCTCTTTCTACACGAGTCGCGCAAGATCTTGGGGTTCGGTTGCTGTCACCGTCTCCGTCTCCGTCTCCAGGTATTATTCTCCACCGTTCTCCCTCTTTCTTCCTCTCTCGAACTTTGTCCCTCTTTCTAGACGATATCTTAAGGCTGGCGCTCTCCCAAATCCAACTCCGGCGTCGTCGCTATCTCTCAGCCCTGCCGTGTTGCCACCGTCTCCGTCTCCAGGTACTATTCTCCCCATCTCTCTGTTTCTTCCTCTCTCTCTCTAACTTTGTCTAACTTTCTAGACAAGCAGCGCGAGATCTTGGACGCTCTCCCAATTCTTGCATTTCCGGCATCGTCACCGTCTCCGCCTCCGTCTCCGTCTCCGTCTCCGTCTCCAGGCACTATTCTCCACCTCTCTCTCTCTCTTTCTTCCTTTCTCTAACTTTATCTCTCTTTGTGGACGAGTAGCGCAAGATTTGGGGTTCGGCTCCGAGAAGAAGTCGGTTACGCCATATGCTTCGAAGATCGCATATCTGAGAAAATGCATAGTAAGTAATATGAATTTGAATTGATTTAACAGAGGCTTTTTTTTATTTTATTTTTTATTTTTTAAATCAATGAGTTCATTTATGTGATTTCCGATTCTAGGTTTTTGATAAATTAGATATTTGATTGATGGAATTCTTCTTCGAGAAAGTCTGTCTAATCCCGAACTTAATCAGTACCCTGATTATTTTGGATGAAGCTCATGAGACGGTCTAAACAGGTATGATTTACTTCGCACTTCTCAGCAATATCTGCATATGCTTTATTGTTGTGTTGACATTATGCTTAGTGCTACTAGAGTAATTTTGTTTGGACCAGAAAAAGTTTAGAGTCTGAGATCCTGAAAATCAAAAGTGGTGTGAGTTCATTTGTGCAACGAAGATTCACAGTAAATTCTCAAACGTTTTTGTTAGGGATTAGGGATATGTTGTTGGGACTGATGAAATGGCTTATCAAATTGTGTGCCTGCATTATCTAGTTTCTAAGATATTTGATACTGCCCGAAAGCAACTATAGGTTAAAAAATAGATGCATCAAATAAAACACTCATTTAGGAAGTTATGAATTATGTGAAGTATATAATAAAGTACGAGGAATGATTATAGTAACTTAGACAATTGCAGGGTGGTGATAAATTTAATTTACATTGAGGAGACTACCTGTAGGGGTGTCTCTATTGTCTAGTTGCATGTGCTTGGAATGTAGGATTTGTTGTTGAAGTGCAAGTCTCAAAGTCTTTATTACCATTTCATGAGCTTGTGCACAATAGGATTGGAAGGAAGCAATTCAATGCACTAATTAGCTAAGGTTAAAAGCAATATATTATTATGAAATTGAGGATATACTGCTAGTTGTTTCTTCGAATCTTTATTATCATTCAGCTTGTCTTTTTCCAATTTTCTTCATTTCAGCTTCATGCAGCATTGCATTTTGTAGGAAGGGTCTTGTGCTATTGTCCTACATCTTCAGGGTTTACTTGCACCCGAGATGCAGGAAAGTGTTTTACTTCATCCTTTTAAGTTCTGTTTGATCTTAATGAAACAAGGTCAAGAATCTAAGATTTTTCATGATTGAGGCTAATTTCATTATTTTGAGATACTTTTTCTGTGACCTTGCAGGTACATGTATTTCGCCCTCCACATCCAAACTGTAGATGGTTCTTTGTTGCCATAAATATTGCTGAGACTTCTTTGACTGTTGATGGTGTTGTCTAACCAGAGTTGATACTTTCAAGAAATTTTAGGCATTTTTTCATCAATTTTCTTTTCTATATAATCCAGGGCAGGATCAAGACGTATGCTGTTGGTCTCATTCTTAGTCAATATGTTAGGCCCATAGATGTTGCTCTGGACTTGATTAGTCAGCCAGGTCTTTTGTTATCTATAATCTTGTTAAAGTTGTCCTGGGTTATTTTAGAACTTCTAACAAGTTTTCATCTTCATGGTAAGTATGCCATTGATTCTGGTTATATGAAGCAACACTAATACAATCCATCAACCCGCATTTATTCTCTTGATGTCGTCCAAATAAACAAGCAAGACTGCTAAGAGCTTAATCATTTAAAGATGCTTGCATGAAGAACACTTGAAGGGAGCGGGAAAAAATTATAGAAGTTGATATGCCACAAGATTTGAATCTTTTGATTTTACTTTCTATGATTTTTCAAATTTTTGTGTTCTTTTTTGTGCATATGGTTGGTTCTTTTTCTCAACTTTAAATTAGCCATTGCCTTTAGTTCAAATTACACAGGTTCGTATTAGTGAGATAAATTGGCGAGCATTGTTCTTGGAATCATACTGCCCATCGTTTTCTTTATCTAGTTTCTTTTTCATCTTTTTTATTTGTTCCTTTGGAAAATATCATATTTTCTTTGGCATTTTGTTGCAAAATCTCTACTTAAATATGTATTGGAAATGGTGTGTCTTACACGGAGGCTCCTTGATAGCCTGCTTAGTCACGACTACTGAGTGTTATAGAATTTGGAAAAGAATCTATGCCTATGTTTTTCTCTCGTCTCTCTTCTGATGTCAATCCTTTTCTAAATTTTCTACCTTCACTTTTTAACTCATCAAATGAAAGTTACTGTTTCATCTTCCTAAAGGTATTATGAGGTTTGCTGCTTATGATTGCACTTTGCTTATTTTATTCTGGATACTGCAATTTTAGAGAAGTAGTCCTTACCTAGAAACATTTTGCCATTGTCTGAGTAGACTTGCATATCCCCCATTTGCAGAGTGCAAGCCAATCAGCGTGCAGGCCATGTTGGAAGAACATGTCCTGCAAAGTGCTATTGGTTGTACCCATCTTTTGTTTACAAAGAAGAATTTCTGGATGCAACAGTTCCAGAAATACAACGGTCCTCTCTTCCTGGTTGTGTTCATTTGAAGTCTTTAGATCTCCCTGATATTGACATTCTAAAATTTCATTTTCTTGCAAAGTGCTATTGGTTGTACTCATCTTTTGTTTACAAAGAAGAATTTCGGGATGCAACAGTTCCGGAAATACAACACTCCTCTCTTCCTGGTTGTGTTCTTCATTTGAAGTCATTAGATCTCCCTGATATTGACATTCTAAAATTTGATTTTCTTGACCCTCCTTCACGAATGTAAGCAGTTCTTGTCCTTGCTTTGTTCTTTAAATTCATGTTACGTTACTCCTTTCCTTTTCGGTGAATAATTTTCTGGCAAGATTATTTCTTTCTGTCAGGCTTGTAATCATTGATTGAATTTGATTTCTTTTCTGCAGCTGAATCATTGGAGTTTGCTTTAAAGCAGTTATATCTCATTGATGCTATCAATGAGAATGGATCAATTAGCGTGTTGGAAGACGAATGGCCAATAATAATACATTTGCTATTTTGTTGAATTTTACATCTTCATGATTAAACTGTCTGAAGTGCATGTGTTTCATTTACCACCCATTTTTCCCTCCACTGGGATAGGGCTTTGTTTTTGTTTTAGTTACATATGGAATGAGGGATTACACCAATCAGCCACTCGTAAAAGTGAACCAGTTTGGAGCAAGAGCCTTCACTGAGTACGGCTTATTGTTTTCATAGAGCATTTTTTGGTGCATGAACATGTTACCTTAAAAGAAGCAAGCTTTGGTAACTGATCTAAGAACTTTCTTGCTACTTCCATTACCTGTAAGAAATTTTTAGTTATTTACTTCTTTGGGTGAAGTAGTTAAATTTTCTAGTCCTTCAGCATTTTTTTCCATGCAATGCACTATCTATTGTTTTACTCTTAAAGTAGAGTTAACATATTTGTTAGATGAAGGTGCAGATAATGAATACATTTGATATCTTAAAAGAACTTTATTATCACTAGAAATGGACTAGAATCCTGGAAGTGTGCAAAGCCTACTAAGAAATATGAAAAACTATTATGAGATTGTTCAAACCAAATTGTCAGAACATCTGGGTTTTACATTAATAGGCTGACTCTGTTATGCAAATAAAGCAAGGAAAAACCTTTTGAGGTTACTCAAATTGCTTGACACATGAATTATGCTACCTTTGTTGGATCAGCTTGCTAAATCTGCTTCACTCCAAACTTTGAAAATTACGTGGCCATGTTAGATTGCAAACCAGTTCCTTGGACCATATTCAATGTCTATTGTGCTGCAAAGTACATCAAAATACATCTTATCTTTGAAATGCTGTCTCCCAGCAGTTGTCCCAATGAATTAACTTTTTCTTCTAAGAGTCTCGGTAAAGATCTTTTTGTTACCTTTGCTTCAAGGACCTACTGGAGGTGAATGAATATGGTTGCTATCCCAAGCATTGACTGTTGCTGCTATGTTATGGGCAGAAACCTCCTTGCTTCCTGGTCGAGGGTAAGCTCTTATGGATGTATCCTATTATGTACCCCTTCCTATACCTACCGGAAAGAGTTTGTTGTAATTACCCTTCAAAAACATATGCTTGCTGGCCTTCATTGTTTTAGTTAGTCACATCATGTTGTAAAATTTGAATCCAATGAAGAAGTAAAAATAATAAAGAGAGAAGTGTACTACCACCAAATCACTTGGCAGATAGGGGCAGACTTTGGCCAAGGTTTCTAGTTCTCCCATCATTGTGGGATGAGGCAGATTTTGCTCAAGGTTTAGATGATTATATTTGGCCCAAGGGAGTGCATTCACGACCCTCTATCCTCAAACTCCCCCAACACACTATTAAGGTGCATGCTTGATAGCATGTGCCAACACATAAGCAATGATCTTACTCTACAATGTTTTTTCTACACTCTATAGAGATATGTATTAGTAAAAATCTGAACTGCCTTAATGGCAGAACGGAAGGCTGTAGTGACTGTTGCTACGTGACAGGGAGCAAACGAACTCTAAACAGGGATCATTATGAGGCTCTGTTTCCAATTATTGATCATGTCTGACTTTATTGTCACAGTTTCAAACTGTATGATGGAAAATAAATGTCTAGTTAGTAGCATCCATCTATCTTTATTGGTCAGAACTGTGAAATGCGGCAAAAGCACCAACAAGAAGTGGAAACATGCTCTTGTGCACCTTCCTGATGGTGCTGGCTTAGGTGATCATGTCAATATGGGTACCAGATCAACTACAACTGACAGTGGTGCAAAGACAATGACCTGCAGGTATTTTCCAAACATCCATTTGCAATGCGTGTTCTGATGAGTGTCGTCATGCCATTCATCCGACTTATAGTTAATAGTTAGGGTTGCTCAATTTCATGCCATCCTACATATATGCAACTCTGGTGCCATTGCTTTTTTTTTTTATTTTATCATTTGGAAGATGAGGTGCAGGGGGTTTCCATGTGTAAATTGTAGCCTTTCGTGACACCTAATCATGGTAGCAAATGATCATGCATGAAATAAATTCAATAAAATTGTGTAGTATCTCTTTGAAGTAATTGAATACTTGATAACCTTTAAAATCAGAGAAACTGTTCAACTTTGTCCTTGTTTCTATTCCTGCTAATACAAGCACTGACATCATGCATATTTTATTTTAAAGTGAATGCTATTTGGTATTTGTTTCCGGGGTGGCATATACCTGCCTGCTTGAAGGGCTATGATGCACTGATCTTGAACAGTGTTGAAGACTTGTTTATTGCTCGTTTTGGCTTGTATCGTCTTAGATATTGATAAGAGTCTCTTATTTGAGAGAAATAATGACAGTTCAGTTATATGGCTTGCTACTTTTTCCATCTTTAAAGTATTTCGGCATAGATTTTGAAAATTTTTAAATTCAATTTTTTGAGTCTAAATCTAATATATATCAAATGCAATGTTGTGCTCTCTTCTTCGAAAATTTGCAGTAGCTTTGTTTGTGTGATGTCTTATTTGTATCCATATCTACGGTTTTTTTAGGTAACATATATCTGAATAATCTAGGCTCTGCGGTGGAAGCAAGTTACTTCCTCTAGTTTTTGGTAAGACTTGTGGCTTGTTCACCAGCAATTAGAACAGAGTTGTTTGTGCTTCTTGTTATTAGTCACTTTCCTATGTTGAATTTCTAGCGTTGGGATAAAGGTGACATTACTTGATTATGGAACACGTTTACATGCACTTGTTAGGATAGTTGAGTGATAACAATGGAACTTGCTGATTCTAGGTGCGTGGGATGATGTCTGTCAAGGATGTCAGGAAACAGTTATCTCAAATAATGCAGAAAATAGCAAAAGGTTAGCCATTTAATATCTTGCATGGTTGCAGTCCATGCGTAACCGAAATATGCTGTATTTCTCATTACTGGTAATCGAATGTGTTGATTTGCCTGCCAATGATTTTGCTTCTATTCTTAGGCTTTCAGAAATTTATAACTCCCAACTTGTGGTAAGGTGATATTCGAAATTGTATTTGTTTAAGCTTCTAACTCTTAGAGCATTTCAGGAGACAGCAGTTTCCATAATTGGTTGAAATTTGAATTTCATTTTCTTTCATCATCATTTAGGCCATTTGCTTATGAATTTTGCATGATGGTATGTAAGATAGGCTATTGGTTCTAGAATTTGATAATTTCTCTGCTTCTTGGTCCTCCCATTTGACCTTCTATTATTCTCTTCTGCGTAGTTATTTCACTCTCTTGTCTCTCTCCTTACTGTTGCTGCTGATTCTACATAACTATTATCATATGACAAACTTTGATTCGTCATTGCTCTTACTGTTTTCATGGTTAAATCAGAATATATCGCTTCATGGTAAGTTCAGATGAAGAAACCAAGCACAAATGCGCAAATGCATGTTAATTACCTATCTATGCCAGTCTTAGTATTAATTGTTGCTTGTATCTCCCTTGGCACTGGTATGCATTGGTGCCTAAGAGGTATGTCCTGCCTTCACTTGAAAACAAACTGCCACAACTGTTGCCATGCACCACCATGACAACCATCTCAAGATTTCTTGTCCTTTGATCTACAGGCAAACCCTTGCTGGGAAACGAAACCAAACCTACTTTATTACCTGGTTTGCTTTTGCCAATTTGTCCCTGACCCTGCATCTCCTAAACTAGCCTGACTTAGTTTCAAAATTGATCTTGTGTTTGATGCCATTTATAGTTATCCTTCATATTTATATATTTTGGTTCTTATTATTATGCAAATCTCGAGTTTATTTGTTGGTATTATTGTTTTTGGATTTTTGCTTATAAATTTAGGTGTTTGTTGTAATAAATTTGTTGGGGTTATTTAAAAAAAAAATATTGTTTGATTCTCTGATCTTATTGTAATTTTAACATATGTATTCTAAACTTCTGTTCCGTACAGCTCCTGGATTTCATTTTCAATGCCTGTCTTTGGCCCAAAATGAGAACATTAGGGATCAAGGGATGAAGCATTTCATGCATATATTAAAATTGACAAAATGAAATGATTTTATGTTGTATAGCAATTGTTGACAAATATGATTGTCTGTGGTGTGTATGCATTTTGCTGCTCCTTTCTTGCTTTCGTTTTCTCTGTGGGAACTTTGTTAGAAGCCGTTTTCGGGATTTGAATCCTATTGATATGGATAGGGTTTGTAGAATTGAATGATTGTTCTCGTTGGCATTAAACACCTGTCCAAGCTTTGCATGTTATGACTTTTGGGAAGTCTGCAAAACTTGATTAACGTTTGTGATTAATGTTTGTTTTTTTTGGTGGAAAAGAACATCATGTGATTAATGTTTGTGCCACATCGATGGCATGTCAATTTATTTTCTGTTGCAATGTCACATTAGAGAATTGAATAGGGTGATACGGCATGGGATTTTCGTGTTTCCTGGGGGATGGGGGGTGGGGCTCAATGGACATTGAGGTTCATTTATTTTGGGGACATCTTGGCCACTTTTGTTTAACATGGCGGAACAAGCATCACATGAACCATTGCACTTATGAACTAGCAACCAGCAAGCACATCTCCGCTGATTTACCCTGTAGATATGAATTATCTGGGAAAGAGGAATGCTATATGAAGTTAATAACCGACAAGATGAAATGTTATACGAAATTTACCCTGTAGATATGAATTATCCGGGAAGAGGAATGCTCGTCAACCCTCTGGCGTTGGCTGAATGGTAGGGAAGGTGGGTATGCGTCCTAATCAAACTCACCATCTCACCATTATTCCCGGTTGACATATGGACCTTCCTGGGAAATTGTAAGGAAAAGAACAAGATTGACAGGACAAACTTTCTAGACGTACGAATAACGTTTGACAATTCGGTCTGATGTTGTCTAAATTAGAAAACTTGTGTGAATAAGCAAATAGGTTAACAGAAGCAAATTCCTACAATGATGCTCCTGCGTAAAATTCAAAGAAGCCCACTTGCTTTTGTTAAACATTTCACAAAAATTATATGATTAAAACTCATGTTTGATGCATCCGCTGAAAGGAAAGGTTGGGGTTGGCGGGTCATAATTTTGATTTTAGTATCACTCTCAAATTATTTTTATTTAACTTTGAAACACGAATAATACTGATGTGACATATTAAAATCCAAAATAATTTAAAAATAATCTAAATTCTGATATTTTGTCTGCTTACTATGCTAACCATATTTAATTAGCTGTCGGAGAAGAGTTGGTAATCAATTTATTGTTAGGTGTTAGGTTCTTGTCTCCTTCAAACCTGATAAAAAATGAAAAATAAAAAATAAAAAATAAGAAATAAAAACCCTTTTGTTTGAAAATGGTCTCTAATTGGAGGTGTTAGGGGGTTTTGTCACCTTCGTTTTTTATTTTTTTTATTTTTTTTACATTAAGATGGGATTTATTTAGGTCAAAAGTGATCAAGGAAAACTTAGGCAGATTGATCATATCAATTTTCTATTATTTTCTGAAATTTAGGTCAGGTAAGATTGTTGAATCACTTTTTTGATTTCTTGTTTCATTAGCGTAATATTTAATTTTTTACACTTTTAACGTGTCCAATGCATAATAGCTTAGGACAAAATGACCTTCACCTGATCAACAGTTTTCTTTTTTTTTTACTTACCTGATTAATCCAATTTGAATTATTGTCGGGCCCTTTTTAAAAGGAGAATTCTTTCAATATAATTCTTTCAAGCTAAGGAAATTAGTGTATTTTCTATTAAATTGACCGTCTGTTATACTATCTCAAAAGTCTTGGAAGTACTTAAAATGGGATTTGCACTCTGTCCCCCCAAAATCCCATCTTTGTGATCTGCACATGTTGCACAAAAGATGACTAGAAGAATAAAGAGAAGATTGTGCTGTAAAGGTGCAGGCTTATGGGGCGACTTTTAGCCTAATATATCCACCCCACTTGCGATTAATTAAGGATAATCAACTCTTTGAATCTACTAATCAAACATGTATCTAATGAAGATATTTAATAGACATTAGACATCTGTAATATCATGCTGTCATACCAACATAAAAATAAGAGATCCTGCAAATCATTTGGTTAAAGGCTAATAAAAAACTTGCTTAGCCTGAAAAAAATGATAAAAAATGAAATGCTGTCTCTCAGAAATGCTCTCCATTGCAACAAAATTTACTTATATAGCCAGTTGCAATAAATGAACTCAATCGAGTCAAATTAAAAATATTTAAATATGTTCATTTATTAAGTGAATCAAATAGAATTTGAAAAATATATTCAATTTCTTCGATAAATTATAATTTAACTAATAACGTTTCCTGAAAAAAAGAAAAATATGTTCGATCTCAATTTATTTAATTAATTGAATAAATCGAGTTGAGTTTTAAACAATTTTACCATGTAGACAAATTAATTTTGTGTTTAAACTCAACTAGGGCCATGAGGTGTTGATGAAGTTCTTTGCAGCCCTACTCGTTCAGATACGCTCTACCAAAGTTCTTTCCTCCAAAGCAAAGGTTGCTCGTCTCTCACTCGGTCTCTCTCAAATAGTTGCGCATGTTTTCTTGGATTTTTAATTTTTCAACATCCTAAGAAAATACAGGCAGATATAGGATGAAGTCCTAATATTTTGAAATTGAAAGCAAAATGAGAAAGAAAAATCTAATTTTGATATTTTTGAATCAGTGGGGATGTTCGGCGAAGCTAACTAACATGGTAAATGCTTAGCATAAACTAAGAATCCTCGGAAGGTTGACATGAAGGAAAGAAAAGGCTTTCTCTTCCCAAACCTTCATGACCCTTTCCCTTATAAAAGTCTTCCATCTAGAATAGGGGTGGGTAAGATTAGCGTACGATTCATATGCATGACCCCTAACCTACGCTTGGGACCCACTCTAGGAAAGTCGGCGGGGTGGAAAGAAAAGTTTTCTCCTCCCAAACTTTCCTTGGGGACCCTTATGCTTTGTGAAGTGTTCAAAGTTCAAAACTAGCTTACGAATTGGTAAAATTAATGTAGGATTCATATTCATGTTTTGGTTGGAGAAGTTCATATTCAAAGTCCAAAAGACAATTTTTTGTGCTGCAAAGTATGCTGGCGGTCAAGTTCTTCCCTTACCTTCACACCAGTTAATCAGAGCAAAAGACTAGCTTAATGTCGGTGAGATTATCCAAGCATAAAGCCAAAAGGAAGCTTCCGCTGCAGAAATTTCAGAACATCGACCTCCACTTTCCAATATTCTATTGTGTAGGACCATATAGTGCAGAGAGACAACAGAAAGAGTTAAAAGAGAAAGAAGACGGAATGGACAAAACTATCCGCAAGAAATTTACTAAACAACTTGGTGCTGAAAAAATTTGAAAGGAAAGTGGAATCATCTCCGGATGGGATTTCAATAATTTCATAGTCTGAGAGAGAGAGAGAGAGAGAGAGAGAGAGAGAGAGAGAGAGAGATCTGAAAAACATTTTTACAACAAAAAGAGCCAATTCTAACAAAGCACGTCATACATTAACAAAATTCGCAAGAAAAGTACAATTAAAATCTTAATTTTGCTGAAGAGAGGGAGCCCGAATTTTCCACACTTTAATATCACAATCCAGGCTGCCACTATAAACCAGATAGGAATTAGAAGAATCATTTTTGGTACCATCTTTAGTGTCAACAGTTCCACTCAAACACTTAATGGGACCTCTGTGCCCTTCAAGGACTGCCAAACATGAATAACTCTTCTCCGTTTCTCTCCTCCAAATCCTCACCGTTTTATCCGCAGAGCCACTGCACAACAAATCTGACACCACAACCAAGCACAAGATTGCCTTGGTGTGCCCTCGCAGGGCACCTGCGACAACAATGTGTTGTCCAACATTATCTGCAGCATTAACAACTCTCTCCCATACAACTATTGATCGATCACAAGCACCAGAATACAATATACAACCGTCAGTGCTAAGGACCAGGGCATTAACAGCCGACTTGTGCTTCTCAAGAGTAGAGACTAGTGCATGCTTCTTCTCTTTTTCACACTTTCTCCATACTTTGATTTTCCTGTCTGCTGATCCTGTGTATACATATCCATCATTGGACACCGCAATAGCATTTATAGCATCATCATGTGCGCTTGGAACTGATTCTAGGCATTTGAAATCTGATGTCCGCCATATTTTTAGAGTCCTGTCCCATGACACCGAGTAGAGATTAGAGCCATCTTTTGATAAGGCCAAAGCTGATACAGTGTCTACATGATGCACCCATGTGCATTTCTTGTGCCTGCGCACTTGTACATAGTTTTTTGTGGAGAAGAGCTTTATCATGCGGTCGTTGACAGTTGGAAGTGTTGCCAAGCACTTGTATTTCTGGTAGGGATTGTTGTAGTCGATTTTCCAGATTCGAATTTTGTGATCTTGGTGAGCGCTGAATAGCTTATCCCCCAAAACTACTAGACACTTGACCGCATCTTGGCCTATGGCTACTAAGTTTTCATTTACATGGTGCTCTTGAGGAAAAGGGTCACGGCTCCATACCCTAATTTCCTTTTCACAGGATCCGCTATAGAGATACTTGCCTTCAAGTGTGAGCGAGAAGACATAAGAGGAGTGGCCTCTAAGTGTTGAAATGCACTGACAGTGGACAGATGAGGGTTCTTCATGTCGCAAAGATGATGTTAGAGAAGGAACAGAAGGTAGACTTGGTTGAGAAGAAAGAGAGCTCGATGATTCTGAGTGAAGATGATGAGAATGAGACTGCGACTCTTTTTCTAAGTGAATAGACAAAGGACATGGAATTAAACCCATCTTTGTAATTCAGAGGGAATAGTTGAATAATCCACAAGTGATCAACGAATGAAATTTTGTACTTGTTATAAAGAGGAAGAAGAAGGGGGGTTGACGCGCAATTCAGCAAAAGTGGAATCAGAGGACAACTGGCGCACGTTAGCATACCACAAACAAGAGTGGTCCACCAATGACTATTCAATTTGAGGAATGGAGTCAATAGCATAAAAACTAGCTTGCATCACTCAAAAATTTTTGTATGTATTCAAATTTGCTCTTCTCACAGGGCGCCTTATATTTTAGCAATATCTGCCAGGGTCTCTGTACCCTTATTTTTGGTAACACTTTTTAGTGATGATAGTCATCCAGATAACACCCCATGCTTCCGTATTAATTGGCAGTGTTTATGGTTATTTGTATTTGGGTTTGAGTCACTGAACTTTCCTTTGCAGGGTAGAAAGCGAAACTGTGAACACAAGTTTCTGTGGTTCCCCCTATCTAGGACAAATCAAAAGTTTTAAGATAAATGAAGAGTTGATGTACATCGCGGATTGTCTGAGAATTACGAAGAAAAATCTAGATCAACTTTGCCAATCTTTTTACCAATGTCGATTGATCAAAGGATTACTTTTGTCTGCAGTAGAAAGAGATTATCATTTAACTAGTGATCTTAATCATCAACTTGAAGCTTTATGTCCTACTCCGGGACCACCATAGGAGGGCTAGTGCGAGGCCTGCCTTTCTTCAGCCTAATAAAAGTAAAATTCAAGATGTCGCAAAAAGTTGAATGTAACTGTTGTTAGGCCAATGAAATAATAGATTTGTTGATTTAAGGATAAGATAGGTACCACAAAAGGACGTTGAGAATTTTAACAGGTAACCGTAGGAGTCTCTTTCCTTTATCTAGAATAGGCTGTCAAGGTTTAAAAATTATTTTCAACTTCCACCAGAGCTACAGAAGAGATTGTAGTATGTTATGTCATGGTGGCTTATAGAGATGGTTAACCTTTAAGGTCTGAAATCTATAGGGATACCCCGAGAGAGAGAACAAGGTGATATGTATATCGAACAACCATACCGAGTTTGTCTCTTGTGCTTAATTCTTTTTCCTACCTCTCCCATTTTTTTTCAGCCATATACAGGCCAACTTGGTCATTGTCTTCATGTATAATGATCCCACCTCATGTTGCTATCTGTACAGTATCATTAGGTGTATATTTTGACAGGGATTTTGAGCCACTTGATTCCTCTCTTATTTAAAACAAATAAAGAAATTTATCCTAACTTTAAAAGCTATTTATTAAGATTGAGAATTTCCAATTTTATATGTAATGTGTTGAAGAGTTAGTCGATGTATGATTTACCAGAAAATTAACGATCAACTATTAGCAACAGATTAGCCTTTAGATATTTTGTATGGCTTCCATAGGCAGACCCACCACCGTCCATTCCATCAAATATTCATAAAGCATCTTCAACTATGTCTATAAAATGTGGGGCACAAAGGATTGGACTTTTGAGACTTAATAGCAAATGCAAGAGAGTATAGCCTGTCAATCACTGGCTATAACTTTCTTTTAGTTATTCATTAGAGATATGAACAAGACATTAGTACAATGGTTTCACCAAATACTTACTATAAGCCAATGGTTTTTGTATTATCTCATGTGCCGCCATAATTTCATGAACATGACATCAGTACGATACCATGTATGTATGAAAATTCGTATTAACATTCCCAACTCAAACGATAGAGTTTTTTCATTTTTATTCTTTCTTTTATGATCTGATCATATTTGATTGTTCCTTTTTATAAAAAAAAAATATTGATATTAACATTCAGAAACCTTTTCCTATGTTAGATGGGAGAATGCAGCTAGCATTCCTTGACTTCTATCTGTAAAGTGCTTCTCTTTTTTCTCCATTCAGTTTCATTCGGTGACGGCAACTTCCAATTTTTGCTTCAACTGTTTGTATTTTCAAGTTTATTTTCCGCCATGCTTCTCTGCTCGTGTCCGGTTCGAATGATACCCGCGCAAATCGAAGGGCACCCTTTTGACGAGAAATGTTCGGAATTAACCTAAAAATAAAAAAAAAAATTTAGATAATCCGAGAGAGCAAAATTTTTCACAAATGACCCAAATTTGTCACGGGTAGAACCTGTAATCGTATTTGTCGGGAGTAAAACCCATGATCGTATTTGTCGCGAGTTAAACGCTCGACAAAACCACATGGCGTTGCGTGGAGCTTTACCACATCTTGAAGACGCGACAAAGCTACAGCAAGAAATAAACATATATAAGTGAATCGAATTATTCATATATGCGTCCGAGTAATGTGTTTTGACCATTGGCAAGCGGGCTGACCCGTTATCCTGCAGGCCCGTTTGTTGTAAATTTGAAGACGCGGCTCAACTCAACACCACGTGACTTTATCGCGGATTCAATCCGTGACAAATACGGTCGCAGGTTCTACCTGCGACAAATTTGGGTAATTTGTGAAACTTTTTCCTCTCTCAGATTATTTTAATTTTTTTCTTTTTTTGCTCAATTTCGCACATGACTCTCCTTTTGACTAAGAAGTCTGTGGGGGACCCCCCAAAAGGATTAGAATGACTATACTGCCCTTTTTGTTGATATTTTTAAAAAAGAGTAAATTTAAAATTTAAATATAATTTTAATTTATTTGGAGATTTATTCCTATTATATAATTTTAATTTTTGATATTTTTAATTAAAAAAGAAAGAAAAAACAAACGTTATCAATACAAATCTCATTTATGGGATGCGAGAGACATTATGGCTTGTGACCATATGTGGGCTCCTCATGGATGCCCTCTAGGGGACATTGCCTTAATGGGTTCTTTAAATTGAATAGCTTATCTTTTCATCACCCGTAGCCAATAATAATAATAATAATAATAATAATCTCTGACTGATTTTTTTCTGATGACAGCTACAGTTTTTTTGTTTTTAATTTTTTTGTGTAAGGTTAGTAATTTACCAATTTGGCATTTCGTGATGGAAATGATGTTATTGGACTCGTCAATAGCAGAATTCTATACTTAGGATAATAATATATATATTCCTTGAAATTGTCTTTTGTGAAAATTTTTAGGCAGGTGTCATTTAATTAATTAATCAAAATGTTTGAGTTAGTAACAAAAAATTTTGGGCTCAAATCCCACAATACCATAGACTAAATTTATAATTTATCTTTTCATATTTTTTCTTAATTTTATCTTTTAATATTTTTTATCATATAGTTGAGTATGCGATATAAAATAAAGTATGATGACGTATAATAATTCATATAACCGACTCCTACTTAATGGATAAAAATTTGATAATTTTTGTATATTTTAATATTTTACAAGTATATCACAAATGTTTCTTTCAATATCTTCCCCCAAAACAATATCTTATAAGATATTGCTAAAGTAAATGATAAAATTGAGTAGACTCTCTGTCTAACACCAAATAAAGGAGGGGAGATTGACCTTGTAATTGTAAGGAGGAAAATTGTGAGAATTCATGTTGTTGCTCTCTTGTTTTCATTTTTTTTTTTCTTTTTGGTTTTTACTCTACCACATGTATTCAAAAATCTAACTAAAGAGAATTAGTTCTCTCATAACTTTTTTTTCAGTTTCAAGACTTGAAATCAAGATTTTAATTAAACGAGTTTAATGTGTTGTCACTAAACTCATAGATCATTGGTTGCCATTTAAAAAATTAGTAGTATCTAATACCGAATCAACTTCATGTGGTGTAATGGTAAAAATATTAATTTTTCTTAATCAAAATCTTGAATGTGAGTTTTGGAAATGAAAAAGTAGGTATTAGGAAAGTCAATATCAAATGATTTCTATAGTATTCAAATCGGATTAATCAAATAAGCCAGATACTATACATGAAAAAAATAAAAATTATTCGATAGTGGATGCGGTACAGTGAATCTAAAATAATTAAACAATACCAAAAAAATAATCAAAAGATCTTAGGCCCGACTAAAATTGAGTCCAAATAATAATTCTTTCTGGGCTGATTCGGGTTGTGGATTACTATAGGCCCACCTTATAAGCCCAATAGTTTTTTAAGCAGGCAAGGATGAAATAGTGATAAGTTGGGCTAGTGCAACTAACATCGGAGAAATGCAATTGTTGGCGCCCTTGGGCTAGCTCTTCTCGGTGGTTTGCCGTCATTTTTTTCTATTAAAAACTCTTATATTTGAATTATAAATTAATATAAAAAATAATAATTTAATTTTTTTTTTAGTAAAATATTAATAAATTAAACATAAATATCATAGGTTCATAAATATTTAAATTTTACATTTTTTGAATGTTTCGTAAATTCATAAAAAATAATAAACTAATAATTTATATTTTCTATCAAAAAATAATAAATATTCATAAATAATGTTGAAATTGTTAGGTTTTTTTTTTTTTTTAGGTTTATATATGTGAAAAATTATAATAACTGAAATAATTAGAGCAATTTCATTAGTTCAGATATTTTTATTAAAAATGCCTAACGAAAGCTCATCTCGGGAGCTTCTTATTTTTATTTGTTTTCTTTATTAAAAAACTAACCTTTTTTTTTTTATAATAAAATCAACTTCTGAAACCCGGCTTGGACTAGATTTTAAGTTGGCTTTAAGATAGAAAGAAGTAAGGTCAAACATGTACTTCATGAGAATTGAACAATAAGCAAAGCAATTCTATACAACATAAATATAATCATCTCTCAATCTAAACAAGGGATTCTCAACATTAAAGTAATAGGGAGCAACAACAACAGAAATACATAAATTGACATTTAGTGCACCTAATAGGTTTCTTCAAGAGATCATATTCGAGTATTAGAAATAACTCTAATTTAATTAGTGGTTCTATAGGGAAACGTTACATTTTTAGTCCATGGATATCTCGTTAATATTAACAGACAGTTAATTTAGTGAGATAAAATTAATGGTACGTTTGAGTCGAGTTGATTCTGAGCATTCCTGTGGTTGAACTCGAACTCAACGAGTAATAATAATAGAACTCAAACTCGATTCGATTGTATAATGAAACTGTTAGAACTCGACTCGAAAACTCAATTTTTTATATAATATATTAGTATATTTTATTTAATTTAATTTTTTATATTATAATCATATATATAATATATAATATATATTATCGTGTTATTCGATAAGTTTTTAAATTTAAAATTCTATTATTCTAACTCGACTCGAATGGAGATAAGAAAGGAAATGAGATACATACATAGAATGAGAGTTACCAGAAAACTTTGGAAAGTCCAACCTAATAATAAAAAATAAAATAAAATTTAATTTAAATAGAAAATTTTAAATATGTTTATTCCTCTTACAATTTTGTTTTTTTTTACACCTATTCTAACAAGCACTACCTACGGCCGTAAAGCTTTCATGGTCTAGTTTCTAAATTCAAATCAATCTCTTGCTCATCTTCGTAAATTTGAGGGAAGATGTTAATGTGATTATAGTAATACAATATCTTACCAAATTTTCATAGGAGGTCTCAGATTTGAATCTGAGATTTGGAAGAGTCAATCCCTTAATGAGTCCAATAATTTTCGAAATAAATTAATCGAGTAAACTTCAAATACCGATAGATAAAAAAAAATAATATTTTTACAATATTCACTATTTTGTTAACATAAATTAAAAATGTATTGAAAAAATACTTTATATTTTGGTAACATGATATTACGGATATTGGATCTTGTACGGTAGAGTTTTATTTATTTATTTATTTATTTATTTATTTATATATTGGCACTCTAAAACCATATATAATCATTAAATAATCTTACATGTGACATCAGAGACACTTATAAGAAATTTTAGAGTCAACATCTATGCTATTATTATTATTATTATTATTATTATTATTATTATTATTATTATTATTATTATTCAAGGAGTTGCATGAAAATGAAAATTTTAAGATCCTGGCATAGTCAATTTTGTCTTAGAATCTTTCGGCCTATGCATTAATTGCCTATCAACTTGCTTTATACTGCGAGCACTTATACCATGAATTCTAAGGATCAAACGAGAATAAATTTTAGAAACTTCATTGAATTCTTGTAGAAAATTAAGCGTCTTTAATATTCCTAAAAAATTTTATAAGGAGGAAAAAAAAATATTGATCAATGTAGTGAATATTTAAATTAAATTTTATTGGCAAATGACCATTAATATTACTGCTTCAAATTGAATATGACATAACATCTTTTAGATATGAAATATTTTTTCGACCAAGTTAGTAATCATTGGGAAAGTTAATATTTAAGCTGAGTATAATTAGATAGACTTTTGAATATAAATAATTACTTATTTTTTATATTATAAATGTAATAAAGATAATTATCTTTAATTTTGAGTACTACCAGCAAAAAATCTCATGATAATGCTATGTATAGACAAAATAAGTAAAATTTTAAAGAAGAATTTTATATGGCATGTCATTTATTAGAAAAAAAAATAGATACCTTTTTCAAATTAGTGTATGAAGTTGAAAAAATTAAATAAAATTATTAATTATCATATAAATTTAATTTATTTGACTTTTGATTTATTGATTTCTGTTTGTATACATCTAATTTTGATCGAATTAAATATAAAAATAGATGGATAGATAAATAAATAAATAAATAAATAAAAAGTAGAAATCCAGTCGCGAGGAGCAAATATGGATATTCAAACAATGTATGGATACGAATACTAATAAGAATCAATCTCGTACACTGTACGCGTATTTACCGGTATATACCTCACCAAAAATACCAAAAAAATAATTAAAAAAAAAATCTAATTTCACATGATCAGGGAAACAAATCCGAGCGCAATCAGACTAACTAGTGTCCACGAAAGAGTCAAAAGGTGGGTCCCACTCCCACCAGATGTATCGCTCTGCTGAGACGATGTCGTTTCGGTCCCATTGTAATTGGGATTGCTTCCGTACAGTACCTGAATCCCCTGAATATCGTCACTTGCAAGCGTCACTTTTCTCGTTCCTGCAGAGATTGACGGGTACATAATCGCCTCTTCAACGGACGAATGACCTAACCCTAGAAGATGACCGATTTCGTGAACGGCGACGGACTCCAGATCGATGGCCGTCGACGAAGTTGATTGCGTCACGTCCTCCGTTATCACCCAGTTCTCAGCGCCGTCGAGATGGAATCTCCCGTTCGTCGGCGAAAAAGCGTGTGCTAGGGTTCCGAGAACTCCGTCGAACGGCTCTCCGTCACCGTGATCACCGGTGTAAAACGCGATCCTCAGATCTGCGGAGTAGTACGATTCCGTCTCCGTGAATGTTAACGGCGTTACTTCAGCCCACTTCGCAAACGCGTTCGCAAAAACGGTTTTGGCCGAATCAGGAAGTTGATTCGACGGCAAGAATGCGTAAGTAAGATCTGTCTTCGACGAGGGCCATGTCGGATTTCCCGGAAAATAGGAGTAGTGAGCGACTGTGTGAAATTTCATACTCGCCGGAGAAGAAGACGACTTTCCGGAGTTCATTGAACTCGTGCCATTGATTATATCTGCAACTCCACATCTCGGCCGTACGATTTGCTCCACCGTTGACTGGTCGAGTTGACCGGTGACATTTAGATTGAAGTTTTTTTGGTAGATTTTGATCGCCGACTCAAGAACTTCGTCGAAGTCATCCGTGAAGTTAGATGAGTTATTTAAGTAACCGAAATTGTGAAAGTACTGTTTCAATTGGGAAAGTCCGTTGACGTTTTTCTGACCGGGATTGCAGCCGGTGAAGTTCTGAAAAGAGTGCCAGGCGGCGGCGGAGACGTTGCCAAGAATTTCTGGGGGAATTGCGGAGATGTTGGGGAAGAAATGCGGAAGAGCATAGACTGAATTTGAGAACAGAAACAGTGTGATTATCGTGAAGAGTAGATGATGGGATTTCATTTCAAGTGGATCCGGAGTTAATTGGAACGAGAGAGTGATTTGGTGAAGGTTGTATTCTAATCGGAAATGTGGATTTTATGGGCGGATGGAACTGAGTTTTCTAGAAGCAGAGAGAGAGCGAAGAGCCGGCTGCGAAGGTTCTAAGCCACAAGTCATTTTGGAGGTCGGGGTGTCTGATTTTGCTATGAAGAAGTCCTTGTGATGATGGATATTCTTTCGCGTTGAATTATTTGAGTTTGAATGGTTCGCCGTCTCCACGCCATGCTACGATGCGTGTGTTGTTGACTGGTGGGTGGTGGGGGTATATCTATGGTTCCTTTGCACACTGCAGCCGCCTTTATGGACCCTTTCTCCACCTGCGCGTAACCATTAAAGATAATAGTATATTATGAATTAAATAAATCAAATTTTATATTATAATTATTTTTAATAAAATATCTATTTAAATTGATGAGAATATATTAATAATTTGATTAAAAATAGTCAACCTCAATTACTACATAAAATTTCAATTATTTAATTTATGAATCATTTGATCTTATCTGACATTTCTTATATTATTTACATCACACGGTAATGGCACGATGGCAGCCACAATTTTTATGCCAATAGTCACATAAAATTATTTCAAATCCTTGCCTGCTCTTAATCTGGCTCTGGATTATAAAATGAAGGTTCAGGTCTTTTTAATCCATAGTTTAAGGTGAAAAAAAAAAAAAAGAAAGGCAAGGTAGTAAGAGGCTCATTCCAAGTGCTTGATCGCTAAAACAATAAATTCAATGAAAATACACCGTCGTGTTACCCTTCTCGCCGGAAAAAAATGATTAAAAGTTCTCAGCGAAAAGGAAAGTTTACTTTATTAAAGTAGTTATATATCATTGAGATGGGACGTACATGTTGGTGCCACGCGACCCAGCGAGTCTTCGAGGGAAGAGTTGTTGGTGAAGACGGCACGTTAACGTTTGAAAACGGATATACGCGTCGGACAAAACACAAAGGTCTCCGCCCAATCCAACCAATTCACGTTTGTCACGGGCTTGCAACTTCTGAGGGTCCCATTTCTTATTTCTCCCCAGTACAAATATAGAAAATAAGCTCTTTTGGGTTTCTTCAAACCTAGGATGGAAATGGTCTATGAAATTGCTTTATTTCTGTCCACATCCTTGATTATCATCCGTGATGCTTATGGCTAATTTGTCAAACGAAGATATCGTAAATTGACCAATTTATATGTTCATTTTTCTCGATGAAAAAACCTCTATGTTATTCAATTTTGTCATTGATGCTGTCTGGAAGACCACGAGCAAGGATGAGAGAAAACAAACGTTTTGAACCATAAAAATTCACATTTCCAAATGGGGTCCTTTTGCTCATCTTCAGCAGGAATAATGTTTTAAGAACAAGCCAATAAATTTCCTTGTTTGGACAACAATGTGAAGGAGGTTGTATTAGGACAAAATTCTAAGGTGTCATGCTATCAATCAAAAGAATAACACACTATTTTTAATAAATAATGCAGAATGACCCAAGTCGAAGAAATCTCCTCTGAGTTTAATTTCCTGTCCACAAACAGAGGGATCCAAACAGTTGTCTTTCAACTTTTGCGCATGTGAAGTTCACGCTACACCAGTCAGAGAGAGCCTAACAGGATTATCAAATTGCCAGATTTATTATACTTTACTTCAAGCACAAGCTCTAATTTGCGAATATTGAAGTGCGACACAAAGGCTGAAAAGCAGAGCACACCCCATCAAAAAAGATTCATTCTTTTGGATTGTTTATTTGGTACGTTGTAAGCAGTATTTTTAAAACCGAATCGATGAACAAGTCTATTGGTGTATCGATTTCTTGTTTATCAGTAAGAGTGATCGAATCATTTTACAAATCGAATGATATTATCGTGATATTATATATATATATATATATAATTTATACATTATATATTTTAAAATAAAATAAAACATATATATCTTTAAGAAAAAAAATGAATTTACTTCATCAACAATACATAAAAACTCTATTTGAAATGAAAAATCAATCGAATCTGTTCGTTTTATCCATTTGACCAATTTTAAATGGTTTAATCAGAATTGACTTTATCTAATTTAACAATAAAAATCAAACCAAACTATAAAATAATTTCATATCAAATCGATCAAATAAACCGATTTAATCCGTTTATCCGATTTTAAAAACACCGGTCTTAAGGACTAAGGAGGACCTTTATTTCCTTTTTGGACAATGCCAAGCACATGCTAAAATCTTTATATATAATGACACGCTTTACTCATTAAGTGAACTAATCACTATTAATATTTGAACCTATTATTCTGAAAAAAAAAATCAAATATATCAACTGCTAAATTATCTCTGCTTTTATGTAACTCCTTTTGACCTCTTCTTTATATTGTTTAAGTCAAATGATATCTAATTTACAAAAAGATTAATTAAATTACACTGAATTATAAAGATTGATAATAAATTACATAATTACTCGGCTTTTCTTTTGCGTAAGTTTGGATTTTCTATTGGATTTAAAACTTGAGTCAGTCTAACATTTATAATTATGTCAAAATTTTTACAACTAGATGTGAAATTTAAATAAAATTTATTTGTCTAGACAAAGAGATTTGTTCTCGTATCGGCCGATCTAGGTTTAAGCATTATTTTTTTCTTTCTTTTGACCCGACATGAATTTAATCTAAGAATACTTTTTATTATTATTATATATAAGAAAACTCGAATTTGAAATTTTTAAAAAAAATAAGAATAATACTAACTGAACTATATATCATTAACTTTAACCCAAGAATACCTTTATTTACAGAGACCTATCTCTATTTTTTTTTTTCTCTTTATAATATATGAGCACTTATTTAAAGTTAATTTAGAATAAAAAATCACATTGAATGTCATATAATTTGTTTGGATTAACAAAATAAAATTGAAATTTAGGAGTAAAACTTACAATACTTTTGAAATCCAAGTAAACACGTGAATTTTGAAATCCATTTTTAAAATTTTTTATTTCAAATCCAATTTTGATTTTTCTAATGCAAACCAAGCACCCAACGCATATATATCGCCTGGATCCTTGATCATCATGATTCTCGAAGGCTTTTCATAATCATATGTGCTGATCGGGTAACTAGGGCTATTGGGAATTTGTGTCTAAAATTATTTTGAATCCAACCACTGATGAGGAATTTCATGGTATATAAAATGCTGAGAAAATATATTTGGGTCTCATGACCCGTTCTCAATGCTGCTCCAGCACCAAAAGCCTGCAAACAAACAATTCCACGAAACTTGGTCTTGGTTATTTATAATTTTCCCATGTTTAATGAGGGCACGTCCGGACCTTTGACATCATGGGTTTTTGGTTCGGATACGGAAATTGGAAACTTCCATATCCCCTTGCGGCTACACGCGTAGTACGGACACGTTCGGATCAAACCCGACCCGAACAATTAGATATAAAAGTTAAAAAGGAAAGAGCTGGGGATTAAAAAAGGCAGAAGCCAAGATTGACTTGCCAATGGAAATGAATATATGACTCTGCCTCACCTTACCTCTGCTGTACGTTTCCTTTTAACTTATTTTATTATCTTCCCTGATTTTTTATTCTTACTTTATTTTCCTCTCTTATAAATAAAATTCAAACAATATCTCCCATTAAGATCTCTCTCTCTCTCTCTCTCTTTGAATTATGGGATCAAACGAGCCATTTGGAACATCATGGGCCGATCAATGGGACTACAATCCTGACCCAGTACCGGAGACCAAGAAAAACGACACCGGAAAGTTCTCGAAGAAAATCGGCGGCGGCTTCGACAAGACAAAATCAGCTGCTTCGACAGGCGTGAAGAAAGTGAAACAAGGTGCCTCCGTTGGTTTTAACTGGATCAAAGACAAGTGCCATAAAACCCCACAAAAAGACTAGTACCATTTTTCTTGTTTTTCGATTCATAGTGTTTTTTAATTTTTCTTTTCTCTCTCTCTCTCTCATGTTTATCTGTAGATTGGTCATGTAGCAAATTTTTTTGTAAGCGTCGCATGGATTTGATTATTATTCCCTTTGATTGATTTCTCTTGATTGTAAATGACATCCGGCGATTGATAGATTCAACTGTTTTCCGATACTTCCGATGTTAATTCTTCCGTTCTCTCTTCCAACTTCGTCGCACAAAGAGTTGTGAAAATAAAAAATTTACGTTCGAGATAATCCCTCCACGTGGTGCTTTTTGGTTGGTTCAAATTTCACACGCTTTTCTTATATAGGGAAGAAAAGACAAATCTGGAGCGTTGGATGCTCACCCCTCCTCGTCACTTCAACTGCAATATGGAACAGAAAATTTGAATCATCCTGGTTCGTTGGAAGTGGAATAGGACTCGGTCTAGTTGTTGTCTTGTCCCATTAGAATTTCTGTTTCTTTTAATTTTTATTTTATTTTAAAAATATATTTTTTAATAAGACTTTTATTTATAAAAATTAATTCCCTTTATTAAAAATTAAAATCACCCTTTTGAAAAGTGAAGATTAAACTCAATTCAGATTAAACATTAATTTCCAACCTGGAGCACGTAATTAGATTTTTGTTTGTCCTCGACCAGATTGCGTAATCTAGACCCAGAGCTTATGCAATTTCTGTAATTGCCGTCTACCATTTTGTCAAAACTCCAAATTGACGGCCACAATAATTCTTTTTATTATATATTTCGATCAAATGACAATAAAGTCTATTGACTATTATATATTTATTTCTAAATATGTTTCAGACTATTTTATATGTTAATGTAAAATAAATAAATAAATAAATAAATGATTTAAAAAACTACCTCCGATCCAATCCCATAAGTGATCGTCAATTGTACCATTTCATATCAATATTTAGTTAGTCAATTGATTATATCGATATTTTTTAAATAAAATTTTAAATTTGAATAAAATATTAAGAGAATTGATCGACTCAATCCAAATAGAATTTAATTAAATTCAACTTGATTCAATGATTTACAATAAAAAATTCTATTTGATTCTTTTTCATTACATATATTAAAATTTCAAAAATTGGATTGGGCCGAAAACTAATAAAAAACTAGGCCGTCAAAGTCTGTTTAAGTTTTTATACTTAATCGATCGATATCTGATAATTAATTTTATTAATTTCAATTATTTCATTTCGAGTTAACTATCAGACCTTTTAAAAGGTAAACTCTTCCGATATATATTTTTTTCATTTTTAAAACTCAAATTTAAGATTTTGATTAAAAAATATAGTATCTTGTCGTTAGACTAATAAGATTTTGGTGTCGAAGCCAACTTATTACAGTGAAACAAATGATCATCGCACAAGGTATGAATTTTATAAGTAAAATTCGAATTAATAGGAAAAATTTTACAAAAATTATCCATAAATAAGCTTGAAATGCTAATTTTTCGTGTCAATCTGTTTGAAAAAGTTGATATTAGTTGAAACTAATATCAAGGTGAATTTTTCCATGCAAAAAATGATTTATATATTATAATTCAAATACAATTTTTGCAGAAATTTGACTTTTAGTTTCAAAATCTGTATCACCACAAAAGAAGTTTTTATTTTGATTTAAAAGTATTATAAATAAAACAAGGCAAAATAGAGGGAAATCCTAAATTCCACCATTCTTTTACAATCTTAGAAGTCAATAACCACTAAAGTGGTTGTCCTAGTGAATAAGGTTTCTTTTTAATCGGTAGGTCATGAGTTTGACTTTTGATCAAAGGAAATTAAGTACATCTTAATCATCAAATTTTTATGAAAAATATGTAGACGGTCAAACCAGTTCTTGCTATCCCCCATAGAGATCCAGTTTCAAACATGGCCTCTCCCTCTATACCCCAATTCAATCTCTGCAATAGCCACAAAATTCCAATATTGGGTACGGGTACTTTGCATCTCCACTTGTGGAATAAGAAGCCATAAAATAATGTCAGTAGTTCGACTCCTCCTGGACACAAAAAAACAATGTTGAGAGGCTTACGTTTGGGCAGACTCTACAACGGTCGATCAAGATTAGTCGAGACGAAATTTCGGATATTGGGTGATGATCAAACCAAGTTACTAAAAAAAAAAAGAAGCCATAAAACATGCAGTCCTCCAAGCAATCAAACTTGGTTACAGACATTTTGATACTGCTGTGGTATACCAATCAGAGCAGCCTCTGGGTGAAGCCATAGCTCAAGCACTTGATCGTGGCTTAATCAAATCGCGGGACGAGCTTTTCATCACCTCCAAATTATGATATAATTAAAAGTGTTGATATTATAATTTTTATTGCCATTTAATAGTGAACCTGAAAAGTCACCCCAAATGGTTTGAGGTGAAAACATTATAATTCTTATTGATTTTATAATTTTTATAGGCATAATTCTTATTGTCATCCTTTGGTCTGTTTTTATTTTTATTGTTTTTCCTTTTCCGACTCTCATGAGTCGAACAATCAAACAAGCCGAAAATGATCGAGGCGAGGACTCAAGGATGCAAGACAGTCTCAGGACCCACTACTGTTATCGGAAATTGAGCTTTGAGTCCAGAATAATTGTTTGGGCTTTCACCCCGTGTTCTTGTTGGTCACTGGGCTTCCAAGGGAGACAATCGTCTAACCAACTTATGCTAGAATTCCTTTTTCGCTTTCAACCAAAAAAAGAAAAAAAATCCTTTTTGGCACCTTTGTTATTGGACTTTGAGTCCATGGTATTATTATTATTATTATTATTTTTTGGGCAGATGAATTCAGACAATTTATAGTCAATTTCGTGAAAATCTACTTTAAAGTCGATTTCCATGAAATCGATTTCAGTACTTTTAAAATAATAACAAAAAAAAAAAAAAACTACACTATTTTCATAATTTTTGTTCATTTTCTCAATGTTTTGGAAAAATTGTCGGGTTATAGCAAAAGCCCATTTGTCCAATCTCATTTGTTGCTCTAGGTGCATGTCTCCTGACTTATGTCTCTCGGCATTTGTTCATGTCTCTGGATACCCATTGGATCTCTCGGTACTTGCTTGAGAATGTTATTTTTGAGTCTCTCAGTTATGTGTGTTGGAAAATGAAATTATAAGTTTTTCAAAACATTTAATACTTTGATTCACTTGTGTGATATTTAAAATTAAGATTACAATAAATTATACCCCTTTAAAATTCTACAAATTAACATAAAAAAAAATACAGTTGTTGTATAAGGTTATCTCTCATTCTTGAAGCAAGATAATATCTACTTGACTGTCTTCTCCTCTGGCAGCACAACAGCAAACCAAGCTGCTCTCACTCACTCTGTTAACCTCTAGGGAAGAAACGCACCACTCCCTTCCTTCTCTGTCTCTCTCTCGGTCAAATAAAAGGAAAAGAAGAAACTTTCACTACACACTCTCTCGGCACTCTTCTTTTCTTGTGTCTTAATTGGCTTCTTTAAGAAGCTACCTCTTTTTTTTTTTCTTTTCTTTTTTTTTTATTTTTATTTTTATTTTAAACATCACACAAGTCAATCAAAACATTAAATCTTTTTAAAGACTTACAATTTCATTTTCTAAAGCACATAACTGAGAAACCTTGAAATAACATTTTCAAGCAAAGTGCCGAGAGATCCAATGATCATCGAGAGACATGGACAAATGTCGAGAAACATAAGTTGGGAGACATGCACTGAGAGAAAACAAATGGGGCTAGACAAATGGATTTGTGCTATAATCCCAACAAAATTCCCCCTGGGGTTTTCCAAGTGTAGATTGTAGCCCTTTCTGACATCTAATCATCGTAGCCAAAGCCCACTTATGAAATAAATTCAATAAAATTGTACGGTACCTCTTACAAGTAATTGAATGCTTGATAACCTTTAAAATCAGAGAAACCGTTGAACTTTGTCCTCGTTCCTATTCCTGCTGATACAAGCACTTAGCACCGTGCATCTTCTATTTTAAAGTGAATGCTATTTGGGATTTGCGTCCGTGTTGGCATACACCTGCCTGCTTGAAGGGCTGTGATGCACTGATCTTGAACAATTCTGAAGACTTGTTTATAGCTTGTTTTGGCTTGTATTGATTTAAATATTGATAACAGTCTCTTACTTGAAAGAAAATATAATGACAGTTTAGTTATATGGTTTGTTGCTTTTTCCATCTTTGAAGTTTTAAAGCATAAATTTTGTAATTTTTTGAGGCTAAATTTAATATATATGGAATGCAATTGTGTGCTCTCTTTTTCAAAAATTTACAGTATATTTGTTTTTGTGGTGCTCTGCTATCGAAGCAAGTTATTCCCTATAGTATTGTGGTAGGAATTTTGGGCACGGATTTGATTGTTATCCTTTTGTTTGATTTCTCTTGATCGTGAATGGCAGCCGGCGATCGATAGATTAGACTGTTTTCTCATATTTCCGATGGTTAAAGCTTTTGTTCTCACTCTTCTAACTTCGTACAAAGAGGGATGAAAATTTCAGCCCAGAAATTATCTGATGCTCCTATAATTATAAATTGCATAATTATTACTAAATAAAAATAAAGAATTGAACAAATGGGTATATATATATATATATATATTATTTATTTATATTGAAAATAAAGAATTAAGTAGTAGATAGTCCCTCCACGTGGTTGGGAAGAAAAGACTAATGTCAAGCATTGGATTAGTGTAGTCAAAATAAGATTACGGCCACGGCAAGTGAAGGTTCTTCAAATTTGGTCATCCTCCTGTTTTTAATCTATCTGGTTATGGAAGTGGAACAGACTCGGTCTGGTTGCTGTCTTGTCCCATTAGAATTTCTTATTCTTTTAATTTTTATTTTATTTTAAAGTTATATTTTAATAAGTATACAAATCTTTTGTTTATAAAAATTAATAAAAATAAAATCACCATTTTAGATTAATTAAGTTAGATAATGAACGATGGCATCCCAAAAGGTGGGTTTTGAAAAGTGAGGATTAAACTCAATTCAGATTATATGAGGTTTTTGATATTACAAAAATTGTTAATATTACAAGAATTTCTTTTTTGACTTTTGTTTATAAATTTTATAATTTAATTTTCACTTCAGTCAAAAAAAAAATTATAATTAAAAATTAAAGAAATAAAACCAAAGTTTTAGATTTCTAAGACAACCCAGATAAAACAATCTCTCTCCTTTTCTCTCTCCAACAGGAAATGATCTTATAAAATACTTCTTAACTATCAAATTTTTGTGAAAAATATATACACGGTCGAACCAGTTCTTGCCATCCCCCAAAGAGATCCAGTTTCAGACATGGCCTCTCCCTCTATACCCCAAGTCGATCTCTGTAATGGCCACAAAATTCCAATATTGGGTATGGGTACTTTTGCATCTCCACCTGTGGAATCAGAAGCCATAAAACATGCAGTTCTCCAAGCAATCAAACTTGGTTACAGACATTTTGATACTGCTGTTCTCTACCAATCAGAGCAGCCTCTGGGTGAAGCCATATCTCAAGCACTTGAACGTGGCTTAATCAAATCGCGGGATGAGCTTTTTATCACCTCCAAGTTATGGTGTAGTGATGCTCATCACGATCTTGTTGTTTCTGGTCTCCAGAGGTCTTTAAGGTAATTAGAAAAAACATTTTCTTTTTCTTTTTCTTTTTCTTTTTGTTTTTATTTTTCATGGAACATACGTAATAAAAATGGTGTTTATTTGGACTAATTGTGCAGAAATCTTAAATTGGAGTACCTTGATCTGTATATAATACATTGGCCAGTGAGCTCAAAACCCGGAATTTGGGAACACCCTATAAAGGATGAGGATTTTCTTCCTATGGATTTCGAGTCTGTTTGGGAAGCAATGGAAGAGTGTCAAAGGCTTGGACTCACCAAGTCTATTGGGTTAGCAATTTTTCATGCAAAAAGCTTGCTCATGTCCTTGCAGCTGCAAAATCCCTCCAGCAGTCAATCAGGTGATATTTAACTTCAAAGACTCAATTGGATCATGACCTTTTCTTTTCCCATTTCCTTTAAAAAAAAAAATTGCGGATTATCATGAGTAAGTCAAATCGTAAAAAAGTTGTGCAGAAAGAAAGTATTTTTCTGGTGGCATTGACTTCTCTCCGATGTTCTGAAAGGTTGAGATGAACCCATTTTGGCAACAGAAGAAACTAGTAGAATTTTGCAAAGCTAATGGAGTCATTGTCACAGCATATGCCCCTTTAGGAAGAACAAGTGGCATCGACCGGCTTTTCCAATGTGACTTGCTGAAGGAAATTGCCAATAAAAAAGGCAAGACACTTGCTCAGGTAAATCAACAGATCATAGTCTATTTTAGTTATAGTTTCTGGGTGTTTTGCAGATGTTAAATTCATGGCTGCTTCTGTAAAGGTTTGTCTGAGGTGGATACTTGAGCAAGGGGTGAGCATACTGGTGAAGAGTTTTAAATGAAGTGAGAATGAGAGAGAATCTTGAGATATTCGATTGGGAATTGAGTGAAGAGGAGAGGAAGAAAATCAGTGAAATCCCACAATCCAGAGGTTTTCTAGGAGATGATTACATTTCTTCAGATGGGAATGGGCCGATCAAGTCACTTGAAGAACTTTGGGATGGAGAAATTTGAATTTTGATCAAATTGCATACGAGCAGCCTCAATGCGGTCTTAGATTTTGATCGTTTTGCTCGTTGTCGTCACCAACAGAAGAAGACATTTTCTGTATGTTCTTTTGATGTTATTATTATTATTATTTTCCTCTTAGTTTTGTTCAAAACATTTTATGACAACAATTCAAATTCTACGGCACTATAAATAATAAATAATGATAAATACATAATATAAAATGATATTATATTAGGGAATAATTCTTAAATATTTTAGTATTATTCCTCAGTCTTATACCCCAATTTCCCTTTTCCTTTTTTTCTTTTTATCCCCTTTCCTCAAGGAAACAAAACAAACGTACGTCATAGAGAAAACAAACACCATTCCCACGAAAGGAAGGTGCAAAACAAAACCGATTGGAAAGAGGCACGTCATCAAAACAGGTTCCATGTTTACGTTCTTTCTGACCTGAATATCGTTCCTTCATGAAATTTCGCACATTGCGCACTTTCAAACGTATTTATGTTGTGCTCTCCAATCTTCACCGGTGGATTTGAATTTTGAACCTGTCTGGCGAGAAGACCAAGGAGATTCACCCCCAATTAATACCAAATGTTTTTCATATATTATCATTATTATGTTTTATATACTATTACCCAATTCGAGTATTATGAGACTCATTTTAAGAGTTGACTTTTTTTATACATGTTTTTCTATTCTCAAAATTTAAACTCGACATTTTAATTAAGAGAATTTAGTATTCTTTTACTAGACACCAATATTAATTTCTTCACATATATGTTACTACGGCCACAAGCAAAAATTTTGATTTTGATGTCCAACTTTTGCTTTTCAAAACACCAAAAGAAAAGGACAAGATTTCTTTGTCTTTTGAATCGGACATACATTAAACTAATAGACAAGAATATCGTTAGACCATACGTTTATCCCTACTTAACATCAACGGAAAATGAAATCCACGCAATTCAGAGGGGAAAAAAAATGTTTGCTATACCGGAAGTTGTTCCATGTAGGGGGTGGAAGATGCCCATATTTGGGCTTGGCACAAATGCTTCGCCTAGAGCAGAACCAGAAACTGTTAAGTTTGCAGTGCTGGAAGCAATCAAGCTCGGCTGCAGACATTTAGTTCCGCACCAGACACAGCAGCCTCTTGGCGAAGCCATAGCTGAATCGCTAAATGTTGGCTTAGTCCAATCTAGACACGATTGTTTCATCACTTACAAGCTGTGGTGCAGCAATGCTCATTGCCAACATCATGCCCCCTGGCCTCAACAAGTCATTGAACTCTTTCATCTGTTATTTGATCTTTGGTGATTTCTGGCATTGTTGTGTGAAGTTGCTTTGGTTGAATTTCAAAGCAGAAATCATAGAATGGAGGTTTGTTTGGGTTTTCATAGCAGAGTTTTCGTTCTCAGCTTTTACGGCAAGATTGATTTCATGGTAGGTTTGTCTGAGAAGGATATATGAGCAAGGGGCTTGCATACTGGTGAAGAGTTTCAACAAGGAAAGGATGAGTGAGAACCTTGACATATTCAACCGGAAGTTAAAAGTGAAGAGGAGTCCAAGAGGTTTAATGAGATCCCACAAAGGAAAGGCTTCTTGGGGAAGGACTTCATTTCCACGGATGGCCCTATTAAGACAATAGAGGAGCTCTGGGATGGAGAACTCTAATATGATCAAAAGCATATACCAGCTCGCATCTTCGACCAAGCAGCAAACTTCCAGCAATGACTTTCTTACAATCTGATATGTTATTTAGGTAGCAAATGATTTCAAACACAGTGACTTCCGTATTCTACCACAAATATTCACTTGGGGGACAAGAAATTCCTGCTCATATACTTACGAAGGATGCCCTTGTTATTGCTTCCAATAAGCAAAATCCTCTCAAATCCCCACCATCGTTGTCTATCCCGTCTTCTTGCTCATCTATCAGCAAAAAGAAATAAATCCTCTAATGCAAAGCAAAAAATTTTAAGACAGTTTCAGTTTGCACTAGAGCAAGAATGGGTACAAAAGGGCTTCGTTTCTTCAAGATCTGGAACAGAGCTACATTGTCAAGCAACAGACAGAGAGAAGCCATTGAAAGGAATGCATATATCACAATTATACAAGTCTTGATGTCACATTTAAGACAATTTAATTCTTATTTATAGGCCAGACGACACCAATCTCTATTTCTCTAGAGTGTGTTCTTAGTAGAATAAGAAACTATGTACACATATTGGGCGGCCGCAAGGACATGGTACTTCATGCACGTGATATCGTGGTAGATGGATGAACGACGAAATACAAGCTCAGGAGCACATAAAGCATATTTTTTGATACCAGAGTCACATACATAGAGCCTGACTGCAACCTCAGCATCTCACAGGCCTATCATAGGTTGGAGGTAATGAAGGGCAGTTCTCATTCATATTGGCATATGGCTCTAAAGTGTTATATTGAGGCAACTCCATGCGGTACTCGCCAAGAATCTGGCAAAATGGGAGCTTTCCATCCTCATTATTGCACCAACTTGGAAGGCGAGTTACATTGTTCTCAAATATCTTAAGCATGTATGCATCACGAATCTAAGGAAAAACAAAGTGACCACAGAATTAGTATAGTGACTGTGTTACTCATGCCAATTAAGGTTTGTGAAGGAGGATGACACTTACAGTGAACTCAGTTACTTGAATAGATTTGGATATGGGACCAAAGATCCCAGCTGCTTTATACATTGCAAGGATAAAAGCAACACAAGTTGTTGATTTCCCATCACTGTATACCCATTCATCTTGTTCTGGAATGGTAAGAAGGTGTTCAAATGACATCCCACGCCGTTCAATCTCAGTAAGTATTTGGTACAAGTCCAGATCCTAAAAGCAAATGGACAGCTAGCTTAAGCAATGTTATAAATAAAAACTGAGAAGAGCTGTATGCAGACAAAACAATGGAGGATCAACTGGAAGCCCGGTTCTTAAGCGTTTCAACCTATGTAAATTAGACTTGTAGACGTTGCAAGGACACTATCATCACCAGCAGAATGTGCCCAGAAATAAAAAATTCATCATCATTGGGACAAATCCAAGAGAGACCACAGGAGATGGCCTGGTTCCTTCCCTCCTACCTTATTTTTTTTAATAAAAATAAATAAATAAATTATGCTTCACTGGATGGGCAGTAATGGGAAGATTGTACATCCTTGCAATAAACCAGCACCAAATTCTGTCTTGTCTCTAATGTGTAAAAGTGTGGTAAATTTTGGGATTTTTCCCTTCTATTTTCTCCTTTTTGGCAACCGTAGGGTAAGGGAGTGAGCTTGGTGAGAGAGAGAGATGGAGCTTCTATTCTACCCATGAAACATGTAAATTTTAATTTTAAAAAAAAATGTACTACACTGGCTTCTAAAAACAAGATCAAATTTATAAAATAAGCACCCTACATTTTACTCTCGATACACTTCAAAATTACAACTTGCATCCAAATTTATTATAGCACTACCTGTGTTTCTAGTAAGGGTGTTGGAAGGGTGGAATGGGAAGGAAACACATTTCATGCCTGTTCAGATGTTTGAAGTAACCATAGGGTTGAGAAATTTCTTGCTTCACAGGAATAATTAATGCCTAGGCTCATTTGAGGATAATAAGGTGGGCTTATCACAGAATGAATTAAAAGCACAGAAAGACTGAAAGTTTTCATTGTTCATCATCTCTCACTCAATCCGGTTTCCAATGTTCTTCATCCCATCCCTATGGTAACTCTCTCCCAAGGAAAATGAATTCTGGCATGCTCAAGGATCACTATCTTTCAATCTCTACCAAGCGATTTTCCAGCTATTTCAACAATTTGGCTCTTGATCTGATAGTTCATCTCTTGTCAGCCTGGAGCACACCAGCAATCACATGAAAATTGGTTCTAGACAAATCTAGCAGAAGTGTTCTCATTTGCCACTGCACTTATCTGGGGCCTTTTTCAACCAGGGGCACAAAATGGATTGGATTTTGACAGGCAAACAACTACAGATTTGCAACAAGTTAATAACTAGATAACTAAGATGATTTTGTTATATAGATCGAAACTTATCCAACTTGAACAAGCATTCTTCAAGGGTGATGACTTATGTATCTTTCCAATTAACAAACTAACAAAAACTCAAAGAGTTATTGACAATAAATCCCAAGTTACAAAGTGTAGTAATCAGAAAAACATAGATTTCAAAGGGTTATCATAAGTGCTCTCCAAACCTCCTATGACTTAATATTTCCTGCTCTAGAAATTTCCAGTATGTAATTATGATATGACAGCTCTTTTTCAAAACCAAAAAATTGACACATAATGGTCTATAATGGTCTAATACTACTTTCTCAAGCCCAGCCATGGTAATTGCTACATCTCCTCAACCAAATCATGCGTATAAATAAATCAATAGAGAAAGGAAAAAAATAAAAAATAAAAATAAACCTGGAACAGAAAACTAGCACTATGATCTCAAATAAAGGAAGAAGATTAGAAAGAAACAGCATACCTCAGTTCCAAGGCGTTTATTCAAAGCTTCATTCCACATATTAGCAGCATAAGCTGGCTGCACCCTAGTCCACATAGACATGACAGAAATGACCTATACATGGAGCCCAAATATTAGTGCAAAACCTCAACACGTTACTTATGTGTGGAATATATAAGAGAAACAACGTTCACAGTAACATATGCTGAATTTGCAAGTTAGCATAACACAAAACTGCTGCAGATAAGATGGTCCGAGGAAATATATATAAACACAACCGTGTAAGCCTAGACAATTTATTGGGTGAAATTAATTGGTTTTGTGATATTTTCATATGGCTGACAATCAAGAACCCATGAGACAGTTAAGAAAAGGCCCCCTTATCTGTATGCCAACCACTTCTATCAAGATGAAAATGCCTGACAAAGCCACTATTTACAGGATAATGCAAGCAATATAAGGAAGATATGCTCCACAACTAAAGCTATAATTGTATTAACCCTCCTAAGGGTTCACAATTTCAGACATTTGCCACAAATATTGAGGCAAATTATGGGAAAATTCATATCAAAATACCAACGCTGGGTATGTGTGTGCATGCACGAGCACATTCTTTTGCTGAGCTGTTTTAGATTTATCACCAGGATAAAGGCAGCAAACATGTCCATGAAATCTCAATTCTTTGTTGCAGTTGCAACACACAAAGTCGAAGCTAACATGAAGCATGCCCCAAAGAATTACACAATATCAAAATCTACACATAATAAATGCAATACATACACAGACACATGTTTGCGCAAGGATATAATAAGGTTCAGAACAAAAGGGTTGAAAATGTAAGATAAATACACGGATCCACTGGCATCACAAACATCAACCAACGTCAAGTCTAATACAGCAAACATTACGGTGACTATCATAAAGCTTTGATTCTCTCTCTTGTTTTTTCCCATCCTCCATCCTATGGATTGCGGAAAAACTAAGACACATGAGGTGCCTAATTCACTCTTACCGTCCTTCCAAAGCGGGGAGACTAGGTTACATTGGATTGAAAACTACACATATCTCCCCACATGAAAGACAAATAGCAAATTGATCAGACTACAGCTTCTACTACTTAAATCAGCCAACAACAAAGCATAGAATTGTAGGTCCCCAGCATTACCAGCCCATTTGTTGAGATGAGATTCACAAGCATCATCGATTCTTTTCAGAGTTATAAACTCAAATGAATCAAATATCTGAATACCAAAAGTTAAAGGATAGATTAATACCAAGTGAGCATCAAGAGGAGGCGGATAGTTGTCAGCTAAAGTGTCAATCCAACTGAAAATCATATTGTGGTAACCATATGGTTTGCCTGCCATGCTCCTTGCATATTCCCATGCCGCTGTAGAGTTAAATTTAGCACGCAGATCTCGATGTAAGGGGAGCAAAGCTATTTGTGGGTTAGAATTATCCTTTACAGCTAGTTCCCACCACTCGTGCCATGGAATTACCACAATTATTTCTTCACCCTGCAACGAAACCAGCACATATGATCAAGCTGGAGTCTCTCGTTGCCAATATATATGCATGCTAAAAAGCATAATGATAATCAAATAGTGTGGAACTTCCAAAAAAAAAAAGACACTCACAATAACTAGGAAAGGCATATATGCCCTACCAAATGGGGGTAAAAACGAGTGCAAGCATTTTCTGTTGAAAGGGAAGGGAAAAAGGCCATACTATAGCAGCTATTATTCATGGACAAAGCAGTTTTTTTACAAATTTGTCCACACATGCCATCTTAGAAGTTATTATAAACACATCCTCTCACCATTAAAGAATCACATCATCCTCTCGAAGAATTTATTTCTTCCAAGATGCAATAATAGTTACTTGCATACCTTTTCATTCTCATGTCCTGATTCACCAACCCAAAGGTTACCGATCTCATCCTTCAAGCAAACTGCGGTATGACCAGCAAAGGCACCTGTAACCCACTTTTCTAACGTCTCAAATCCACCCCATCGACCACGGATCTTTGAAACTGCTAGGAAATCACCAGAATGAACATTCTCTGGGTTGATAGTTGCAACCCAGGGCTCAGGGCGTTTTTCAAAGGATGCACCCATGTGCTTCTTCAGAAAAGCCAAGTTAGCATTCTGACCCCAGGCAGAGTTAGAAAATATAGGTAAGACATCCATCAAGGAAAGCAATGTCCCCAGCATTCCCGATGGCATAAGAAACACAGAGATCCCATGTTTCTTTACCTGTTCAAAAGTAAGACCAAATATCTGTTATAAGAAACCTTTGCTAAAATGTATACCAACAAAATATGTGTACACAATAAATAGTGAAACATACATATTCAAGCTCGGTAGGGTCTTCCCAAGAATCAAATTTCAGGGTATGCTCTCGAGCAGAGAAATAATAGTCCCAAGTAACTCGATATGGGGTTGCAAAAACATACAGATCCATACAGGTCCAGCTATGAGCAGCAGCTGTCTGAAATGATATAATAAACAAAATTAGCCACAGACCTACATCAACTAGGTGTCACCAAGTCCTTTCATACAAGAATCTATTTCTGAAATAAAATATACCAGTTTACATCTTTCAACAAAAGATATGAAGTAAATTTCCGCTTCCAAAGGGACATTTCCTTCTTCCCCACATCATACCAGATTACTACAGGATAAAAAGCCTGCTACTGCAACATAACTATGGTTTTGAGAAGGGCCCACCTTTCCCCACATGTCCATTGAGAGGCTAAAACATCTCATCAGGTCCTTTGTCTCAAAAGATACACCCATGCTTTTGCCACCCTTACTCCCAATGTTTAACTGGATCATGGTTCATTATGGTGCCAGATATGGTGAACATGGCATGCTACCTTCCCCAGTATGCAGTATGTGGGGTAGCTGAATTAGATTCTTAGATGACTACTTGCAGTGGTAGTTTGCTTTCACTGAATTACTTCATATATTTTTATGGGAAGTTTTTACATATGTAAATTTCATTTTAATCAATACTAAAATAATAAAGAAAAGAAATCAAGTTAAGAATATGATAATGGCTTTTTAGATTAAAAAAAAAACTTTTTATGTATGAGGTTTGTATTTAGTGAACTACTTAAAACCTATATTAGTTTCGGATCCTCCATTTTTGTGATCTAGTTTGCTATACTACCATGTTTCTAATCGGATGATCAAGATCCCAGATTGCTAGGGGATAGAGCAATCCAATGACTATGTTCACCCCTCAACCAAGCTACTTGTTAATGAAAGCAGAAGCACAACTCAAAACACTTTCCCCTGTGCACTGCCACCATGTGACTGCAACTCAGCCCATATCCAACCATTACTACATGAGCAAGACAGAGGGATCCAACCGATCCAACAATTACCTTCAACTAATAGCACATTCATGAGAGATGCACTTACATGATGCTTATTGGTGGTGCATTGTACTTTGTGAAGACAGGGCTCCTCAACCATTTGACCTCATCAACTTCTAATGTGTGGAAATTCCGAATGTTAGATAACAATAGACCAGTATTTATTCACAGAAATGTTGCCTATGGTAGAATCCATAAGATAAGGTCACATAGACATCCTAGAGAAAACCTATAACCATCTATAAAGGAATTTAAGGCCAAAGTTGCAGACATACTCTGCTATCTTAACTTTCCTCTAAACCAAATTCTTGATTTCGTTGACCTCCCCGATCTGTATAAAGCACACACGGCTCTCACCATTACTGTGTGGAGTTAAGGGTGGATCAATTCACGCAACCTTACCCATACAAGAAGAGATAATAACCAAACATTTCGGTTTTTCTTTTTTTATAAAACTGTGATCACTATAACTCTGTTTCCTTTAAAAATTTGATCCTAAAACCTATGTCGCACAAACACTTCGAAAACCTTAATCATGGCAGTGTTCTTCAAAATAAAACGTAATGCAACACTTCAACTTACATCAGCGAAAAACCTTCAATAACTCCAGCTAGCCTCTATGTTCATGCCGTGTTGTGTCTGTTCGTGCTACATAGAATATAATCCACTGATTTCACCCAAAGACAAAACCCTCTTATTTCACAATAAGAGACTTACAATCCACCGATTTCACCAAAAGACAAAACCCTCTTATTTCACAATAATTAAACTTACAATTGAACTTTCTTTCCTTGGAAAGAAAAGTAACAGCATAAACAATACATAATCATAAAACTCTCCAAAATTCAAAAAAGATATAATATTAACCATGAAAGATGAAGAAGACAATGAAACACAAACCGTGAGATAGAGAACACCGCCTCCCAAATCGCTCTCATCTGCAGTTTTAGGCTCCGTGAACTCAAGCCATGCTTCATTCCCAAAAAAACAAGCCCCTTTCCACTGAATCGAACCGTTATTAGGAGCAATCGACCCAACGAAAGAAGGCAACAAATCAATGGCACTGTGAAGGTTGTTGAGAACAGGCCAAGAAATTTGGTGTGGAAGAACAGGAAGCACGTCTTTAACCCTAAATGGAACCTTCAAAGATTCCCCCAATTGAACCCCAAACCCCAACCCTAACCCTAACCCTAAAATTAGGCATGTTAGGTGTAACTGATTTACAATTGAAGAGCTAGACATAATTAGGGCTTGACTGCGGGATTAATTGAGAGAGAGAAGAGAGAGATCGTATGTCGAGGTAGTGACGTTGGTCTGTTGATCATCCATCACAGAGAATCTGAGGAAATTGAGGAGGAATTAGTTGGTGTCCAGGACAATTAAGAGAATGTAACAAAAAAAAAATGAACAATTAAGAGAAAGATATCCAATTCCCATAAGAATTTGGAAATTTGGGATTTGGGGGAATTTGGATTTCGAACTGTCCGTCGGGTCAAAATGAGACGACGACAGTAAGTTATATTGGTGCTTGAGTTACAGATCCGAGGAGGCAGTTTTGGCAGAGGCAGAAACAGTGATATATAATAAACAACATCGGAAAGAGGAAGGAATGCGCCGCTTGACTTTTGACTTTTAGTTCCCTTGGCAAATTAAGGCTTCGTTTGGAAAGTTTATAACATTCAAAACTAGATTTGAATTCTATCAATTATGGTTAATAGTCTTAAATCTATGCATCCTTCACGAAAATATAAAAAATATTTTTTCTCAATTTTAAAATTTTAATATAATTTTAATTTTAATTTTTTTGAAAAATTATTTGTCCTTGTAAGGCTCCATGTGATCGTATGTTTAATCATCACCCAGAAAACAAAAAAAGGATTGCACATATTTCTAAATTTAGAGGCATCAATATAAACAAAGTTCACATACTAAGGTAAGCATATTGAACAGGTCAAACCCCGGTTGATGGGCACACATTCACCACTCCCGGCCTCTCAAAGAATGTCTTCACAGCATTCAAACTCCAGGCCCCCCCCCCGGGAAAAAAAAAGGGGGGGAGGGGAAGTCCTTAGCAACATTATGCCCGCCCACCAAGTTCCAAAACTCACGAATCGGCTCGTAGGTCCAATGAGTTCAGTCCCTGTTACAGTGGTAGAGCCCATCAGGCATCCCACCACGAGATGTTATATCGTCTTTATATACTTCATTCAAGATGGTCGGTGGCGAGCTTTGCCTGCTACACTCCCCACTTCAGATGGTGGTCTCAAGATCCTTGTTTACCTTGGACTGACCAGAAATTCCAAAAAGAAAGCAATTTGAGTAGCAAGGAAGAAACAGCACGCTATCCTCAACAGCCATTGGTTGTCTGAATGGATTTAGTTGAATCTGCAATACCGGTCCATTAGTTGTTCATCTGCGACTTTTACAATGGCCATAATTCATATGAAAAAAATGAAAAAGCCAGGTACACCCACCGGAGTAGTGAGGGAGTGGCCAGTTATGCTGCTTATGCAAGAAGCAGCCAAATGAACAGCTTCTTCACAGTAATCCGTGAAAATTGCTGGCACGTTTATGTTCTCTATAAGTTCCTGTAATGCTCAACATATTATTGCTGCCAACAATAAGGGAATGAATAGGTTCCAAGTGGAGCGACACAAGTAGAGAGGGAGATAGGAAATTAGAGACATACAATACTCTGTATCCAGCTAGAGTAAGCAGCAATGCCAGCATTTGGTGCAACTATTATGTCTGGGGAGGAATTCTACGATCCAAACAGAAATTACAAGAAGCAGAAGGCACAGGTAAAAGACACCTTGATATGGTGAAATAAGGCTGGGCTAGATAAAGAGATACCTTCACTATGTCACTGTAACGATCATGGTATAACCCCTTTCGCAATAGCAATGTGACTGCTGAAGCTCTGTAATTGGGACTACCCGGCCCAACCTTCTCGCTTGAAGATTTGCACTCGCAACTTGTGTCAACACAATGTGCATAGCTGCATAAATCAATTTGCTCACCATCCCTGCCCAAGCCAGTTCAGTAAAAATATAACGAGTCATATAGACAAAAGCATATTAGGAAGAAACAAAAATTAATAATTTGATACTCACAAAATAAAATTTTGGAAATAAACCACACATGACATAGACAAGACTCATCTCTAGAATTGTCGATGAAACATAGGTCTTGATGAATATAGCCTGCATCTAGTGGAGCAGCAGCTATAGCTCACTATTACCTACAACGTTCACATCACTTTCCAGCCTCCTCAAACTACTTAAATGTTTCAGCCTATTAACTCTTACATTAGCTAACTTGGACATGGATTCCTAACAATCCCGGTATTGTGACGATGAACTTTGAGCAAAAGAAATATGATGACAATGGCAACCATGTTATGTGAAAAGCTGAAGAAGCTCAGACCAGACATAAGAGAGAGTTTTCCCTTGTCGATTAAAATTCCTCCAACAGACAGGGATAGTAGTATAGCACAGAAAGTGACCCATCTAGCAAATATTTTTTGGCACCACCTTCCCAGACTATGTCCAAATTCTCAACCAGTGAAACCTGGGACTGAACTGCCAATGTCTCTCCTATTACCTTCACAATATGCCCATCCGAGTCTTCATTCTTTACCATCTATTGACAGCATCATGAAGACAACCCTCCAGCAGAACACTTTCTAAACCCCCCCCCCCAAATGACAGCATATGCACCTACTTCCCTCTATAATCAATTGACTCACTGACTGTGGTATATATTATCCACACATTAATCAGAATTCATGGAGTCATATTAAGTTTTATTTCACTCCAGTCTATACAGACCTGACAAGCAACACTTACATTATTTTTAAATTCATAATATAATTTATAGACAACATTTTTTTTTAATCCTGAAGTTCATAACTGAACCATATTTTTCAGGAAGGGGGAAATGTTCTTACCGGTGCTGTGCAATTGCAGGTCCAATGAGCTCCATATGCACTTTAACTCCAGGAAAAAGTGCACACAGCTCTCCAAAAACAGCAAGCTGGAAGAGCTCTTTTTCCGGTCCTTCAAAAATTTTTCCACGAAGCAAAACAAAAGAATGATTGTCAACAGTAGTATATCAAAACACTAAAATCGACCAAGTTCTCAATCATATAAGTTATATAGTATCCTTTTTAGCATTAGCAAATATTGAACTTTGTTTGCTTTAGGCAATATTGTAGCATTCAACCACATATCTTACACCTCCAAGCTAAACAAGAGTTATAATCATGCCATTGCTCAGTGTAGCCATAAAATCCTGCAAAAGGCAAGCAAAGGCACTAGGGAGAATAATCATCATGAGGGCAACAACTGGCCAGAAAAAAAGGAGTATCATTCTCCTCTCAGACCTCTCAAAAATCCCACTTAAGCAGGACTGACATTTGTAAGGTCCCAGGAAACTATTTGCAACAATGCATCTCCACTTAAAGACCACCAAAACATCCCCTTAAAGAAATGAATATACTTCCAAATCTATGCCTGCAATGATGCTTTTGCTTTTATAAACAATTTAGCAAAATCTTATTTTCCAAGACCTACTAAACATCTTTCCAAGCAAAACTTATGCTGCAACTGTTTTACAGGCATAGAATTATGCTCCTATTTACAAGTGCAGTTCTTACAAATCTTTTCCTTCCTAAGAACCAGCACTTCATTAATTTCTAGGCAGATTTGGTGACAGTACAGGACTCCAGTTAAGCTCAAAAGACAACCCAACATAAAATGATAAATAGGGGTGATGACTTACCAAGATAGTGTATGTGCAATTGATCACCAATTTCAGGAATCAAGCCTCTTGTTACAGCAAGTTGAGTGCCATAAAATATAGTTAGTGGCTGGAGAGGAGAAAAAGAAAGACTGAGTTTGCAACATATCAAGCTTGCTAAGAAAGAATCAGTTATATGGACATCAGTGGTTGAGAACTCCAAAGTAGATAATATCATTCCGAAAACATGTATTTCTTCGTTAACAAAAGCAAATGCTTTCAGCTTCAGCTTCGCTATCTGGCAAACAAATGACACATCTGCTAAACTACATTCCATAAGCTTTGGGGGGAAATAGTATCAATATATTACCCAGTGAAGAAGCAATGCCACAGGCGAATGTAAAGGAATAGACCTCCACCCGTAATAATCCCTCCAACTATTAAAATTGCTAGATAATGGAGATTTTGGTGCTGCAGATAAGAAGTAACATCAGCAAACACCAAACCCTGCCTTGGAACATGATTGACTGGACACAAAGTATCATACCTGTACAAGGACACAAGTCTTTTGGAAGATTCCAACTATCATCAAACCTGCAGAAAAGGCACTTGAATTCAACAAAACAGGGTGACCTAGAATAACTTATTTCCTTCAAATAGAAATGGAACAATATGGTCATCTATGATCAGCACTAGCATTTACTTGAGATATTTGTATCTCTGGCATGCCCTGGCTATTGCCCAAATACACGATGGCAGTAACGTCATGCTCCCTCACCAATATTATGTCTCAATTTAAGCAATAACTATGAAGAATTAATACATAAACTATACATTATAGCAAAATAATAGTATGTGAATAACTTTTAACACGTTTTGACCTATAGAGCATGGACATGGGCATGAGAAACAAGAAATGACATGACACAACAGAATTCTAAAATATTTTACGCTGTTGCCAATTACAAAGTGTCTGTGCAACATAGGTTATAACCAGATGCATAGATCCTATACATAAAAAGGAGTGGATCACAAGGTGCGGATTAGTCAACAAAATTGATCAATGTAATTAGGTAGACATGGTTATGCTGCCAATTGTCACAATTTTTCACTTTTTTACAATGAACAAGTGTAAGTTGCAAAAGTTTTAAACTACATATTGTGCACCTTATAAATCAAATGCACATAATCTCAGGTGAAAAATAGAATTATGTGGAAAATTTTGCTTCAACATCTTAATCATCATGATTTTAAAAGGAAAAAGAACACCATATTCCAATTTGTTCACATTAATTTGCACATTGATAGTGTAGGAGACATATAATAATAATAATAATAATAATAATATGATCGAAAGAAACCTTGAACTATCGAAAGGAGTAATTGATGCACCACAATGACATTCATATTTCCACATGCCTTCTTGATGGAGGCCTTGCTTGACCAAGAAGGAACACCTAGTCTCTTGCTTTTCACAAACCTATCTAGAAGGCACCCAAGAAAAGGAAATCAAATATTTTATAATCTTCAAAAACATATTAAAAAATGCATGACATTGAGCTTAATGAGATAACTATAGGTAAACAAGGCAAATAATCTTTGAGTAAGAAGTGTTAGCTACCTTCAAAGTGGTGTCTTGAGAGAAAGTAAAAGGAAAATCATGTAAGGCATCTGCCCGCCTCATTTGTTCTTCTAACCTTTCACATTCTTCTTTGTGATCCTTCCAATGTGAGATCTACAAACGGAATAGAGATGTAGCAAAGCACCAATTGCTTAAAAATATGATATACTTGTAAAAAGTTATCTAAAATTGTCAAAAAGAAATTAATAACCAAAACAAAAGACCCCAACTCCGTAGATTCCCATAAAAAAAATGATATCAATCATCTAGATGATCAATAACAATCCCCAGAGGCATGCCTAACTCTCTTCCAAAACCTTACCCAAATAAAATACTAATGCTTAAAAATCTTTTGCTTTTATCCTGGTTGGTCTATTAGTTCCAAAAAGAGGGAGAGAGAGAGAGACATAATCAGAACACAAGAAATACGAGCAGGGTCTTAATTGAAGTCCAATTGAATTCATCCTAATGTACAAAAAGGGGGCAAAATAGGGTCCTAAATGTCATACATGCTTGCTCATAAGTCCCACGTGGGTTCACTCTACCTGTCAAAGTGCGATCCACCTTAGCAGCTAAAATCAAGTTCTTGAAAGCCATCATTGAGTTAGTCGTGTGAGAGAAAAATGAAGAGACTGATCACACACACCTCATAATTTGAGCTCTCCACAAAAATTAGAAGTTCGACTAGTTTGTTTAAGCACAACAGTTGAGAAGGATGATAAGTGAAATTGTTTGGGGGGGAGAGAGAACCTGATGAGAAAGAGAGCAGTAAGCGACGGCTGCGCAGCGAGCACAGCGTCTGATTGGTGGGCCCACGCATCTGCTCCCTCTTCCCTTTCCGGCGCACTCCATTCTTCTGCGTCTTGACGTCTCCAAGCTCCACAACAGGGAGAGGCACTTAAACTTCCCTTGGTTATACCGGAGACCCTCCGGCCATTAGCCAAGGTTTTTGAAATCGGACCGGACCGGCCGGTCGGAGCTACGAAGTTAGAAGAAATAAAAGAGGTTATCCAAATGCACCACTCACATACATGTATTTAATTATTCTTCTTTCCTGTCTTATAAAAATAATAGTAAATAACTCTAAAAAAAAAAATTAAATAACACAAACGGAAAAATATTTTCGTTTCTAACCCGCATTTGTCGGGAGGAGACACAACATACTTCAACTTGCGACAAAATCCAGAGAGAGAGGAGTCCGCGGAGGAGGGAGAGAGAGGAGGGAGAGAGAGGAGGGAGGAGAGCGGCAGAGGACGGAGGGGGGAGGAAGGAGCGCGGCGGGGCGGAGGGGGAAAGGAGAGAGAGGGGAGGACCGCGGCGGGGTACGGAGGGAGGAGGGAGAGAGAGAGAGAAGGGAGGGCCACGGAGGGGGAGGGAGGGAGAGAAATAGGGGAGGGCGGCGGGTGTCCGCCGAGGGAGGGAGAGAGAGAAAGAGGGGAGGGCTGCAGGGGGCAGAGGGGGAGGGAGAGAGAGAGAAAGAGAGGAGGAGCGCGGCGGCGAGGGTGGAGGGGGAGAGGGAGAGAGAGAAAAAGGGGAGGAGTCGGGTGGCAGAGGGGGGAGGGAGGGAGAGAGGGGAGGAGCGGGGGGCAGAAGGGGGAGAGAGAGAGAGAAAGAGCCACAGAGAAGGAGCGCAGCGCGGCCCTCCCCTCTCTCTCTCTCTCCCTCCCCCTCCGCACCCCTCCGCGCCCCTCCTCTCTCTCTCTCCTTCCCCCTCTGCCCCCGGCCTCCGCTTCGCTCCTCCCCTCTCTCTCCCTCCCGGCGGACTCCTCTCTCTCTCTCACTGTATCGCGTTTTCAACTCCTGACAAATGCGTATTAAAAATAGAAATATTACTCTGTTTGGATTATTTTAAAATTTTTTTAAAATTATTTCGGAACATGACTCAAAATAATATATATTATTTATTAGATAACAATTCAATAAATACAAAAATTGTAAATATTAATTTTAATAAAATATTGTTCTTTCGTTCAAACGGACCAAAAAAAAATGGAATTTTGAGAAGGTGGGAGTGTCGGAGAGAGTGGATTAGGATTAGGAGAAAGTGGATTAGGATGTTTATTTTCTTGTCCATATTTTTCTTTTAATTCCTTAATGTCTTCATAGTTCTACAAGCCATCAATTCTATATAAATTTAAATTTAGTATGCCTGAATTTTATATTGACAAAATAAATAATATTATTAATTTAAATTATATTTTTAGTCCATGTATTATTTAATGTTGTCGAATTTCTACACTTGATTAAAAAAACTGAAGTAAAAAAATGTTTTTTTTTTTAATTTCTTTAGACATTTATTTTTAAAATCCTAAGTTCACATAAGAAACTTATAGTTTTCTTCTGAAATTTTCAATGAAGACAACCGATTTTAACAATAATATATGAAATTTATTATTTTAAAAACAATTAGAGAGGTGATTTTTCTCCATCTAAATCAAAACTAGGGTTTTGATCAATCTCTCTCATCCAAATCTAATCGCTCTTTCGAATTTTGCCGATCAATCCAACTCATTTTTCAGACTCAATTCTCATCGCTGTTTGGGTAATTCATATATTCCTCTGATTCCTTGTTCCTTTTGTCTTGAATTCCCTGAGGTCTCAGAATGGGATTTGGATTTAATTACTACTAACTTTTTTCATTGATATTTATAATTCAATGTCTAAATTTGAATCAAACCATTCTTGGTTTTCCTAATACCTTTGATCTTGTTTGAATTCCTCCGGATGAATCTGCAACATTTCTCTCTTCCGATCGGTATCATTTGGATTAGATACTTCACATTTATTGATTCGGGTTTACATTTTTTTAAAAGCCAATTAATCTCGCTATCCCGATCTCTTGGAATTTTGTGTTGGATTTTGACATTCTAAAATGATCACATTAACTTGGTATGACTTTTCCTTTGCTACAATCATGACATGACATATGCATTAATATTAAATGTGATTTTGAAGAATTGTATCAAAATTCTGCAATGGAGATTTCCTGTAAACATTTTCTTTAATTTGATTTATTGTTGTCATTGTTGGGTGTGATTGGTACTGGTTTTAGATCTGACCGGTGTTTGCAAGAATGGAAGTGAAATTTGATCTGGTCATTAATATTTTTACTGTATTAATGTGTTTAGGTAATTCAAGAAGTTGCCCAGAACCAATCTACTCTAACTTCAACTTTCTCAATCATCTATGGAGTAGGTAAAATTTTAAACCCCTCCTCTCGCCCCCCTCCTCTGTTATTTTGGTGGATGTGAAAACGTGAATGCGTTATAATATGGCCCTTCTTGGATTTAGTCTGTGACTTGTTAATACATATAATGTAACCTCAAGCTTCTCAATTAATAGCTCAAGAAATGCTAAGAACTTGAAAGGTGATTGAAGTTATTAGCTTTAGGCATAGTAACAAAGTTACTTTGTTAGAGAACTTGCTCATAGAAATAGTAGTCTCATAGGTTACATTAACTATGGAATCATGTGAAATGGCTTTGCTTGAAACATTAGTTTTCATTGAATTGTATACACAGATTTTGGCTTCGAGAACATTGCTGCTTGTATATTTACCTTAACTACTAATGTAAGATCATGCATGTAAGTCTAAGTTTGCCGATGTTATGGATCTTAAGAACTGGTTAGGAATCTGTAGAAACAAATAAGCTCCATTTATGATCACAAAACTCAATTTTAACTTGCTTGGACTACTTTTGGTAACACTAGTGTGGAGTGGATGAATTATAGGATTGAGACCATGTGCCTTCTTGTTATTTGCTTTGTTTGCAATCCAGCTGATGTCCTTTATGCAACCATTAGCTTGTTTACCAAAAGTTCTATGAGAAGGAATCTTAATGCTGCTAAGACTATACAAGCAAATAAGCTTAACTTAGAGTGATTGAACTTGGACTAACTTAGGTTTGAAAAGTTAGTGATCATTTAGTTCTCTGTGTCTAAGGTTCTATGGCATCTCTGTAATGTTACGGTACAATAGTTTGCATTGTAGGGATCAGAAGTTCATGTCTAATGATGAACTTGTGTTCCCTGTTTGTGTAGTTTTTAAATTGTATTTTCTTAATGGATTTTGGCATATAGAGGTTTCATAGAGAAAAAGTAGTCTGACATGGTGTTTGAGTACAATTTGCATGTAGAAAATTTACACGGCAGGCTGTTGTTTCTCGTTTGTATCAGGACTTTCCAAGTGTAATCGATGCATTGTACATCTCCCATAAAAGCAAGTGTTGGACCAAGGGCTTCCATGAATCCCTTCGATGAATTTTCTCATTCACGGGACCAAGTTTTCACATTTTAGTGTTGGACAAAGTTGGGATGCCCATCACATGGTTGATATGTCTAATTCACTGATAGGTTCCATTTAAGATGCATGCAATGTAGTGTTCTCTATGTGCCCGTGGGTCATTTGTAAAATGGACCAAGGGCTTTGAAATGATTCTGAAATTCTTGCTTGCCATAAACGTCTTTAGTTCCTTAAGGAAAAAAGGGTTGGTTCTAAAATGTGGTCTTGTGGAAGCGATTACCATGGCATGCTCACATAAAAGAGGATAACAAGCACTTTCGGATGTCATCTGTGTGCCTCTATAATAGGATGTAGTCCAATTTTTTCCTACTAATATCAGTTATGAAAGTTTTATTTGATAGTTTTGAATATACACTATAGCATATAAATTTGTCTGTATATATAGATCTATATATGTTCTCGTGTTAATTGCTATTATCCTGAGTTTCATTGTTGTTTGGCTTTTACAGATTATCCCTTTAATGAACAAACAAGTCTTAATTCTTAGTATAGAACACATGATGAAATTTCGTGGAAAAAGGTGAGGCACTGTTTTATAAGAGCAGCATGTCTACCATTCTCATTATATAATTGTAAAGATTAAAGGACTTGAAATTTGAAATTTACTCACACTGGCAAACGGGTCAATGTCTTTTTTTTTTTTTTTTATGCGCTTGTGTATATGTGGGTCAATGTCACTCCAGTCTATGGTAATGGAGGATCATCCGGACGGTGGCTCAAGCCCACAAGCACTCTCCGCGGAATTTAAAATTGAGGACCCACAAGCCCTTACGAAGCCCAGCCCATCATCTGTTCCTTTTTTTTTTTTTTTTTGATTTCATGTATTGGACTGCTCGTTATCTGGGATTTCGTCCCGATTAATCCTGTAGTGACTCATTTTCGGAGGACATGTTTCTCAACGGAGAACGCTCCATACACATGAGTGTCTGATACTTCCAATGGGAGTCAAACCTCGGTCATATTTAAGAGAACTTAACCTCATATCCAGTTGAACTAACCTACGTTGGTCCATCATCTATTCATGATAAAGTAGTCTAGTCACTCATAAAGTATTTAAAAAAAATTCCTGAATTTTTCTGCCTCCGTTTTTTGTCTTCTTTGCCGAGGGAACTAACCTATTCAATTTTTCTGGCTCAGGATTTAACTAGACTAACTCTATCCAAATATTTAAACAATCTTGAATCATTAATTTATAGCTTTTAATTACCCTACATTATTAAACAAATGAAAAACTAACGATATTAATGACATTGATTAACACTTAATTCTCTTAATTAAATATTCAAATTCAAATCTTAAAAATGAAAAAAATAAGTATCAAGAAAGTTCATCCCTTAATAGGTGCGACAGTTAATTCGAATCAAATTAATCAAAACTAATAAATTAATTACTAAATGTTGATCGATCAAGTAATAAAAAAAAAAAGGAAGAAAATTCTTGGTTTTCTTTTTGATTAATATGAAACCATTTTAAACTCAATTTATTTTACCAAAAATCACTATACCCAAAAAAAATTAGAAAAATACAAATTCTTTAAAACATATTTTATCTTTGTTTATTTAGATGGTTTTCCTTACGATTATAGGTAATTCCTCTCATGATGATTTAATTTTGGATGCTCAACCTTGAAAATTAATAGAAGGGGAAGAAGTCGGGAGGTGTTCCCATGCTTCAAGTTGTTGATGTGGTGAGGGAAGTAAACAGGAAAGTAAGAGAGAGTCGCCGAGAGAGAGTCGGGCGACCTCGATGATGGGGTTCAAAGAAAAGTGGGACGAACTTGGTTATGGGTTTAGACAAAAGAGACACAGGATCATGGCGATGGGTTGAGAGAGAGAAAGAGAGAGAGGAATCAGGTCATTAATAGATTTTACTAACAATATAAAAATAAAATTAATGTTTCCATGACATAATAGTTCATGCACACTAAAACAATATACACAGTTTAAGAATTTAAAAAGAAAAGGAGAGCTTTGCCCTAATTCCTGAATTACTATCATCCAACTATCACCTGGGATCCTTGGGTGGGCTTTTTAAAACAGTGGGGTTTGCGAGAGGGAAAGGGAGGGGTTGAAAAGATGTTTCTCCTTTTTGGCTTTTAAAACAGTGTTGTGAGTGGTATTGTGTCCTAATCACTACATTAACCTAAATCTTATTGTATCCTAAATCTTCTTTGTTTGCAAGATCCTTCAACAGTGGGATGCTATTGTTTGAAAAGAAGAAGATGACTGATTACCCGTTTTGTAAAAGAGAGATATAAAGTGCTTTCCACATGTGAGAGAGAGAGAGAGATTTGTGATCTTTCTAATAGTACAAGAAACCAAGATGCCCATATCACGATCAAATATTTTAAAAAGGAGATTCCAAATCTTCTATACACAAATATCATTTTCAGGCTGTCAGTCGAGTTGTTTTTCTTTGAAGATTTAGCATTTATATTATACGCAATCGAACTGATTAGTGAATTTTTCTTCCTCCTTCTCATTTCATGATTAGCACCAAAAAAAAAAAAATTAAAAATTGGCTTGTGATCTTAGCCATACAACTAGATGACTTTTTTAAGTTTGACTTTTGTAAAACGTGATTTATCAAATACTAGGAAATTGATGAGAATCCAACCCCACGACCGAAAGAAGTTTGACCTCAAATATGAAAAATGTGTCTATTATTAATCTTTGTAAAAGTCAATAATGCAATTTTATTTGGTGGGTCCCATCGTACGCGCTAGGTTCAGATTCTGTTTGACCAAGATTTGTTTAATTAACCTAGATGTCAATCTTGATGATAAGGTCCGATCTGCTTATTTTATACCGAGGACTTGTTTTGTGACGAGGTCAACCAATATTTATTTCCTAGATTTTAATAACCAAAGAACAATGAACATGGCCAGCAAGTCAAACGCAAAATCAGACCCAAAAATCTCATGCAATGAGAAGATCGAAAAAAGGGTTATCCACATTGAAAGAAGCTTGAGAATTGTTTCAAGAGCCTGCCTATTCTATAGGAAAAGGTTTCTGAAACTGGGACTATTGGAGTATCAGGATACTGCCAGAAATTTTACTCTTGAAAATGCACTGGTGACGCGCTGGACAGTCTGAGCAGAAGAGGGGTCGTGTTTGACGAGCAAACATACGGAGAATGAATCAATGGATCACGCCTTCTTTCCTTGTGAAAAAACATATGGAATATGGATGGGTTGCTTAGAGTGGTGGTGGAGGAGTGTTAGTAAATATGTCTAAGGAGATTTTATCACAAAGTAAAAAAGAATAAAAAAATTAAAAGTTAATTATGAAATAATGGGTAATTATTATCCTAACTTTCCCCTTAGATTTCTCCATAACTTTGAAAAAAAGCAATTTTTTTGGGGTTGCTTTTGGTAGAACTCTATCTGTACATATTATAGGTTGAGCGAGATAACCTAACAATGAGACATATACATTCTCTTATGTGAGAATATAACAACGGATTGATCAAAAGTAACTTATAAGTCACCTGGAAAGGGTTAAAACGAGAAGGTAATGCAAGGAATGGGCCCATGAACCCACAATGTGGTCAGATTACACAATGTTAAAATATTTTTTTAATATAAATCACTAAATTAATTTAAAATTTCTAATGTAATAAAACTAATTCATAAGTAACTTATAAGTCACCTTATCCCATTTAATAAAATAAGAAGAACTATACTTTTTTTTTAGATTTTTTATAAGATAAAATACCCCTCTCGAGCCGGATCCTAAATAAAAGATCCACGGTCCTTAAAATTTTCCGACCTGGGCCGGGGCGGGCGGCTATGAGGTCTAATTTCGAAAGGAAATCCAATCAAATGCAAACGACGGCGAAATTCAATTCAAGTGTCTTGACTTGACTAATCTCTCTATCTTCCCCCGGGGGTGGGGGCCCCCCGAGATTCGCTGTGTATCGTGAAAGTGATCGGACGCATACTAGTAAAAACGAGTGAAAGTGAAAACGAGGAAGGAGGGGGAGAGAGAGAGAATCGAAATCGATCTAGGAAAGACAAAGACAGACTACCGATTCAAATTGAAGAAAGCAATCTTGCGAGGGCAAGATATGATTCCCACACTTGTGCCTCGATTGGGAAAAAGAGTCCCAAACTCAAAAATACAAAAGGGTCCCACCAAAAAGATTTCATTGGGACTTCCCCAAATCTCCTTCTTTCTCCTCCTGCCAGGTTATTCCCTGTGTGAACAAAATGGAAAAATTGATTTTTCCACAAAAAGAAAAAGATATCTTAGATTCGGTCGCAGTGTTAATAATAATTATAATCTCCTTCTTCTGCCACCTCCTTGGATCCCTAAACCCAACACTCTTATCGGACACCTGTCCATCAACCCTGCCCTTCTTTTGTACTTTACTTGCTATTTATTTCTTTTTCTTACCTAAATCCTCCTATTTTTTATTAAAGAAAAATATTTTATATATTACATTTGTTGGGTTTTTTAGATAGATATAAATATTTGCTGAGAACTGTGTTTTAAATAAAATTAAAGAGTATATCGACGGTGAAAAAATTACCATCGTTACGACTCAATCAGTTTATGAAATAGAGAGTTAGTGTTAAAGTTTAACCCATTTGAAAATAAATTAGAAATCCTAATATGAAATCAAATCATCGTGTTTCCAAAGTCCAACTTCCAAAATCATAAATTAAATGACAATGATTTCTTTCGACATCATATTCATAACGTTGTTATTGGCAAAAGAAAAAGTTAGGTAATTTTTGATAATTTTTTAATAAATTATTGATATTTAATAATTATTGTTAACGTGATTAAATTTGATTTGAATTAAATTAAATTTTAAGATATAAAATATTTTTGATATTTATTTTTGATATTAAATTTATATTTAAAATTTTATTTAAAAAATATTAAAGACTAATTATTTAATTAATTAGAGAACATATCGAAAACCGCGGGATTCAGAAAAGTTACAAGAAGGAACCGACGGCGGACCCCCTCTCTCTCTAACCTAACACCCATTGACCCCAGTCAACCCCAACAACAATCAGAACCATCCATTTCAATCTCGTCAAAATTTCATACCGCGTCTCAATTTCTCTCACCAATTGATCATATCTGACGAAAGATTTGGGGGTCGGAGAGAGAGAGAGAGAGAGAGAGAAGGAGGAAAAATTCGAGGGGGTTGTATGGAAATCCCACCAAAGTGGATTTCACAATCTCTCTCCCGTTTTTATTAGCTTCCGTATTTAAAAAAGAAAAACCAATAATGGAGTAGATTTCCTTGAGATTTCGAAGATTTGGAGAGAGAAAATAATAATAAAAACAAACAAAGCAGCAGACGGACAGGACACGGCCTCTTAAATATATAAAACCCCAAGTCCCCAGAATTCCGAAGATTACTCTGTTGGAATTGGATTTTCTTTTTAATGGCGAGAAACGGAGTGATTTCACGAAGATTGAGATCGGATAAAATCGAAGGATTTGAGATTTCGGCCATGGATTCTCAGAAAGAAGTTCATGTTCTAGCTGTTGATGACAGTCTTGTTGATCGGAAAGTCATTGAACGCTTGCTTAAGATTTCCTGTTGTAAAGGTTTGCTTTTCTCTCCGATTTTGAAATTGGCTATTTATTTGTTGGAAATTAGATTTGGATGGATTTTGAGAGATTTCCGTTTACAGTTACGGCAGTTGATAGTGGAAGAAGAGCTTTGCAATTTCTGGGAATCGATGAGGAGAAAAAATCCGTTGGTTTTGATGTAAGTTTTAGCTCCATAATTTCCGATTAGTGCTGTTTAAAGTTAATTTCAGGTTCGTCAATTGAGGAATTTCGAATTTTTGAATCTAGGGTTTAAAGGTGGACCTAATAATCACAGACTATTGTATGCCTGGAATGACTGGATATGAATTGCTCAAGAAAATCAAGGTACATATATATTTACTTGGTAATGATCGCTCACTAATTTCATTTGCGCAAACCTTTAATTTGATTATTTTTCTTCTGGAATTTCTTCTGCTCAACAGGAATCATCAGCATTGAGAGAAATCCCAGTAGTGATAATGTCATCAGAGAACATATTGACAAGAATTGATAGGTAAATTCTTGTATTTCACGTCAAAATTAAATATTTGATCTCGACCAAATTAACAAAATTCATTCGGTTATTGATTTGATTTCTTGTTTGATGAAGAGGATAAAAGGATTGTGTTTGATTTTACAGATGTCTAGAAGAGGGAGCAGAGGATTATATAGTGAAGCCGGTGAAATTATCGGATGTCAAAAGATTGAGAGATTACATGAGGAGGGAAGACAAAAACCACAGTGAAAACAGAGGAGGGACTGTAAACAAGAGAAAGTTGCGGGAAACATCTGATCCCTCCCTCTCATCATATCCACCGTCCATTTCCTCGCCATCATCACCATCAACACCCTCATCTTCTTCTTCTTCTTCATCGGTGGAGTTGGATTCTCCGACAAGACGACTCAAAATGACCAATACTGATTTGTGATTAGCAAAAAAAAAAAAAGTTCTACTACCCATATGGGGTCTTGTGGCTCACCTGCAATCACAATCATCTGCAGTAGCTGCGATTGCCCTACCCATCACCTTTTCCTTTTTTCTTAACACCCTTTTGGGTATTTACTTTTGTATTAATTTTGTTGAGCACATGATGCCGATCATGATATTGGAATACTAATTTACTAACCAATACCGTTGATCATTCAGTTTGCTCCAACCATAAATTTCATGTATCTGGGAATTTAATAATTAAAGGGGAAAATTGGATGTTGAATTTTATTTTTTATCAGCTAGACAACAAATTGGTTTGTGGGGGATAATTTTAAGGGGACAAGCTACAATTGGCCAATAATATACAATGATTCGGTTCGGAATAGAGCGGGGTATGCCAGATATTGTCTCCTGAAAAAGAAAAGGGGGGAGGATCTGGACACGTTAGTCATGTTTCCTTGGTGAAGGGTCTGGACACGTTAGTCATGTTTCCTTGGTGAAGGGTGAGTGGTGGGGTCGAGGATAAGGGTTATTGTCTCTCCTTCGGTCCCATGTCCGAACTGGGTTTGGTTTGTGCTGATCTCTGATTATGCCTTTGGATGTCAGAGGGCCTTGCGCTCTAAATTATACCCAACACAACATGACAGTCCCTGCCTGCAAATCGCAGCGAGAGAGTGAGAGACAGAAAATCATTTTCGTGTTTACATGTACAAATTCATATGGGCATGTTTGAGATGGTCTTATTTTAGATGATCAATTGATAATGGTTCAAATCGGTAACAAACTAAAATGATCACTCTTGTTTAGAGAAAGGAAAAAGAGGTCACTTCTCTATATAGTGGTCCATTCAAGGGGTTATCCTCTGAATATAGTTTTATTTATATTCATGTTACGAGTCGAATTCGAGAACTTAATTAAAGGATCTAGCACTATATTTCACTAAGTCAACTATTCATCAGTTTTTCTTCTTTTTTTTAAGACAACAAATATCCGATACAAATTAAAATGGAGTTACCTCTTTTGAAGTATCTCTCATGCGGAGAATTTGGATTGTTAGAATTGAATCACGTGTTTTTAATCGGTAAGAAATCACAATCGAAATCATAATCAATTCACAATCCAGATTCTTCCTCCGATGATTTTCTTGGAGAGATTACTAAATGCACCAATCCTTAGATTATATCTACTTATACAAATTTGTACCAAAAAAAAAATCTACTTATACAAATTATATCTGTACTGCTATTTCTTTCGGTCCTTTTTTCTAGCATGGGGCACACATATTTAAAAAAAAAATGGATTTGAGGCGAGCCCACTTCGTTAATGTAGTTCCCACCCCACTTTAATTTAAGAGGGTTTCAGAGATAAATATTTGGGCTCCATTAATGGGTTTTAGATAACAATGTCGAAGCTATTAGGCCCTAACTCGTTCTTTCCCCTTTTTTTGGGGGGGGGGGTACCAAGCCCTAACTCGTGTTTGGCTGGTCTCATCATTAGAATACGAATTCTTTTTTTTTTAATAATTAATTGGTATTCAAAATCATATTCTAACTAATTCAATTTGAATATTATCGGATTTAATTTAGGGGTGAGTTTTTTCAACATAGTATTTTCAAAAGTTTCTTGTTTATTTATTTATTTTAATCCTACTTAACGCCCACGTGATCATTTTTTGAGCCAAAAATATAATCATTTAGATATAAACTTGTGCATGGCCAGACATGGACTGGCATCTTCCAAACGTTCAAAAATGTGGCCCGTCCTGGCCTAACATTTTAGTAAAAGGCAAAAAAAAAGTAGTTCGCTTTTGTATTTTCTTTTTTTGGTTACACAAGAATTGAACCTTGAATTTTAGAGTTGAGAAAGAGAGATTGTGACCACTAAGTTGTCTATGCTGTCCCCTCGGGACGTTTGCTTTTGTATTCGTCGCGCTGTTACGTGCCTGGCCTAACATTTTAAGGTCGGACCAGAGCTCGCTAGACCCGCCCAAGCCCAAACTCTGAGCTTTCGGTCGGATTTGAGCCTGGACTTTAATACCCACAATAGAATGGTACCAGACCTACCGATTAATGCTGAGACCAGGTACAACAGCTTTACAAGCATCGGTAGTTCATTATTTATTATTTATTATTATTATAATTATTTCACCCGTAATACAGATCATCTTTTACCAAGCCATCCTTTTGACCGGGTACAACGGAATGGTACCAGACCTACCGATGCTTGTAAAGGTACGAATTCCCCCAAATGATTCAGGGAGGGGATGTGAAATCTTTATGAGTTGATATTAAATCAAAATTTCAGTGATAGAGGGTTGATTTAGTAGAATGGGTATTAAATTTTTTAAATAAAATTTAAATTTAAATTTTAAAAATAAAAAAAAAAAATTATTTTAAGAGAGATTTTTTCTAAAAAAGATCTGACTCGGAATATGATTTTTAATACCAATCTCAGATATTTATTAGCTATTTATTGATAGCTTATTCATTTATTTCTAAACTCATGTAGCTACCGTACTATGTCACGCGTGAATGTTCCTTCCTGCCCATCAAATAACAAAGAGGAAAAATAGGAAAAACACACATCAGTAAGCTGGGCATGACATGTGAATTGGTAGTGAATCATTTAAAAATGTGCAAAGAATGATTCTTTTCTGCTCAGCTATTGGAGAAACTGGTATGGTTAATCCACTGTCTAAATCAAATTGAGGGATGTTGGACAAAAAGTAAGGGAACAAACCTAACATCTTCTCTTCTATATTGATAAAGACTGTTGTTAATAAGTGAAAAACCGAGTACAGATGAGCAAGGTAGCTCATCCTTTGGTACCATTCTGTTACTTGTACCCAGTCAAAAGGATGGTTTGTTAAAAGATGATCTGTATGACAACGCCGGAACAACGATGATAACGATAATAATAATAATAATGGTAATAATAAATAATGAACTATTTGTCAAAGAAAAAGAAGTGACAGAAGATCAAAAGTTCAAACTGCATCCAATCCCATCGATAGGAGAATTCAAACAATTTAATTTTCTACATAAGCTTGTGAATAGCATTTTCTTTTGAAAATTTCCGATCTAAATTTTTATTTTAAAATTTATGTAAGTATCGACCGATATTAAATCAGTATGCATTTGGGTCTAATTAGCATGCCCATTTAGCTCTAGATGAATTTTTATATTTGTCCAAAAATCATAAATTACTCAATAACCGATAATTTTGCTTCTGCACATCAATTTATGTAAATTTAGCATGAATTAATTTTAGTATAAAATGGTTAAATTTAAAGTAAAGAATGTCTTAAATTTTTATACTTATCATAAATATTGATATTTACAAAAATTATAACCTTCCAGTTGTGATTTAATAATTATTTTTTCTATAAATAAGTAAATAATTCAACCAACACAAAAACACAAGCAAATTCAATTATGCAATTATGCGAATGGATGTTGAGATGGTGCGGACTAGGCCAATAAAAGGTACCCAGCAGTCTCTTTACACAATACAAAATGATGGGAAATATGATCGGCATATATACTGAAAAGGAGTCCGTCAATTAGACTCAATTGATAGAGCCTCCTTCTGTCCCTGTAAAAGCCTCGAGTTTGAACCTTCGAAAGAAAAAACAAAAAAGTAGCGGGAAAGAGTCCCTAAGAAAACCTCCATCCAAATTCAACAAGAAGGAGAAAGCAAAGTGTAAACGAGATGACCTTCCGAGAAAGGTAGAAGGGTACCAACCACACACCGACTTGAGACTTGAAAGCGCGCTGGTTTTGACCCCAGCAAGTCAGACACTAGTTGGGCAATACCCATTAATGGTTGAGTCCCTCTCTCTCTCTCAACCACCGCATTACGCACTCTAGGATCAAGCAAAACTCCAAATTACCAAACACGTTTTGGTAAGCCACTCTACTCTCTAAAATTTTCAACCACTAAAATCTGACCCTTGGGGCCCCCCACCCTACAATTCCCAAACTTCCCTTCTCGAAATCTCGACCACCCCCACCATACTTCAATATGACGTTCGAATTTGCTTTCGTAATTTCTTATATTTATTAATGATTGATTGCCATTCGGAAGTATATATTTGTTGGTCTTCCTCTTGACTTCTTGTTATTAAGGGTATAATGTTATGTCCCCAAACAAGTTAATAAGATGTCAAACTGTATGTTAATTTTATATTGTTCCGATATTTCTTTTTGTATACAAATATCACCGTTCTTAATAAGATCGATAAAATAGGGTTGACTAACATTTTATCCTCTCTAAACATTACTAAAAGAGAAACCACTATATTAAGTTCTGTTTAAATTATAGTTATTGATTTTGAGGAATCTTGCCATTATAATTCTATTAAAAGCCCAATAATTATATCAAAATTTATATTATGAATTAAGGATCATATCTTGTGTCGATAATATTTCATTTTATAAATATAAAAGCCTTTGTTCATAATATCCTTTTATTCCATGTCATAGGTGGTTCCATGGAATATTCCAAATCCTAAAAGCTGCATTGAATTCTATTTAATGGGTGTGTGCCCGTTCAAAGTTTGTCCTCAACGAAACCAAAATCCCATGTCGGACGAAGTAAACGGCTACGCACCAACAAATCGCTCTGCATCCCCACTTCGCAGGGTTTGGGTTATATGTTCACTTACAATTAAAGAAAAAGACACCAAAGTACCAAAACACCCTTTTCTTGGTTATATATTAGTTAAGAACGGAAGGGTATATTGGTCATTTAAAAAGAATAAAGCCCGGGAAAAAGATTAGGTCAGAAACAACTAACTTCTTTCCTTGGAAACTGTCAAGCAACCAAAACCGGACCCCCCAACAAAACAAAAAAAAAGGGGGGGCGAAAGTGATAAGCATCATTTCCCACAATTCCGAAACCATCAAACACCAAATTTAAACTCAAAACTCTCTTTCTGTCCTCTGTCTCTCTCTCCAAATCCCTCTGAGTTCTCATGGAAGCAATTGAATCTCTTCCTCTCTGTCTTGTATTCTTTATGTTCATGTTTCTTGTCCATTCCTCACAATCCAATTCCCCTCAAAATATTGAGACTTTCTACCCCTTTGCACCAATTGTCCCTTCAACACCAAAATCACCATTCTCACCCCCGATTTTCACACCACCATCCTCATCGTCGTCGCCGTCGCCCTCCTCATCCTCCTCGAGCAACAAGATTGTCAAGGCAGTTGCAGTAACTGCAGCTAGCAGTGTAGTTTTTGCGGTTCTTTTTTTCTTTGTTGTCCAAAAATATGCACGTAAGAGGAGAGAGAACAACAGCGGAGGTGGTCCTATTAGAGGTGGAGGCGGTGATGTAGCCTTGTCTGGTGATGAATTTTCGCGATTCGCTGGAAATATTAAGGGGTTGATTGTTGATGAAGATGGGTTGGATGTGATTTATTGGAGAAACCTACATGAAGGGGAGCCGAAGCCAAGGACGGCATATGGAAAGGAGGTTTTAGAAGAAGTAAAAAATGAGAAGGCGGCAAGCGTGAGAAGACGTGAACCTGTTCAAGAAGTCCCTTTGCTTAGAGGCAAGTCTTCAACTTCACAAAGCCCAATTTGGCAAGGGAAAGAAGACGATGATGATGGCGAAAATATTGTTCTTCAAAGAACTCAGCCGACAAGTGGAATCAATCTCGACAATGCGAAAGAATCCGTAACATTGACTAATCAATCAAGTCCTCCCCCACCACCACCCACGCCTCCTAGACCACCACCACCACGACCACCGATGTTAGCAATTCCAAAAACACAACAGGACTTTGCACCACCACCACCTCCTCCACCACCGATACCCATTAAGAAAAGTGGTCCTTCGCCTCCACCTCCTCCACCTAAGGCCGGTGGATTTGCCTCTTCATCAAAATTACCTGCAGCCAAGAAAGGAGTGACAATTAACGATGAACATGAACAGTCTTCTTCTGAAGGGAAGGTAAAACTGAAGCCTCTGCATTGGGATAAAGTCAATGCTGCAAATATCGAACACTCTATGGTGTGGGACAAAATTGAAGGCGGATCTTTTAGGTAAGTGACTATTGAGAAATTTTTCTTATTTTTCTACCTAAGCACTCACAATTTGATCATGGAAATCTAAATATTTTTGGATAAACTAACTCTGCAGGTTTGATGGTGATCTTATGGAGCACCTCTTTGGATGTGTCGCCATCAACCATAAATCTCCGCGAAAAAACAGTGACTCATCAAATCAGACAAGTCCTAGTCCAGGAACATCTACGAAAATTTTTATCCTTGAACCTAAAAAGTCACAGAACACAGCAATTGTGCTTCGAACTCTAGAAGTCTCTCGCAAAGAACTACTAGAGGCACTCCATGAGGGTCGAGGCCTAAATGCAGATACCATTGAAAAGCTTTCGAGAATAACCCCAACAAAAGAAGAAGAGTCTCTAATTCTTGCATTTAAAGGAGACTCAACAAAGCTAGCCGATGCTGAATCCTTCCTATACCACCTTCTACGAGCTGTTCCCTCAGCTTTTATGCGTCTGAACACAATGCAATTCAGACTGAATTATGATTCAGTGATAACTCATATGAAGGAAGCTTTATCAACAATTGAATTGGGATGCAAGGAGCTTAGAACTCGAGGCCTATTTGTGAAACTTCTCGAAGCAGTTCTCAAGGCAGGGAATCGAATGAACGCTGGGACAGCTAGGGGAAATGCACAAGCTTTTAACCTGTCTGCTCTCCGAAAGCTCTCTGATGTGAAAAGCACTGATGGAAAAACCACTTTGCTTCACTTTGTTGTAGAAGAAGTAGTAAGGTCAGAAGGAAAGAAGTGTGTTCTCAATCGCAATGGCAGCTTGAGCAGGAATAGCAGCATGAACAGCACTCGCAGCAGCCTAAATTCTGACAATGAAACATCGGGAGAAGACACGGAGAGAGAATATATAAAGCTTGGATTACCTGTAGTTGGTGGTCTCAGTTCTGAGTTTACCAATGTAAAGAAAGCAGCTTCATTAGACTATGAGGAATTTTCTAAGACATGTTCAACACTGGCTGCCCGTGTTTCTGAAATTAGACAAATCGTGCAACAATGTAGCAATACTAAAGGAGGAGGATTTGCAAGAGAAATGAGTAGTTTTCTCGATGCAGCTGAAAAAGAGATAGGAGTAATGAAGGAGGAGCAAAACCGGGTGATGGAGCTAGCGAAGAGAACAACAGAATACTATCAAACAAAGTCTTCAAAGGATAAAGGCGTGCAAACTTTTCAACTGTTTGTGATAGTTAGAGACTTCCTACACATGGTTGATCAGGTCTGTGTAACCATTGCTAGGAATTTGCAGCAAAGAAGAAAAAGGGTTGCAAGTCCGCAATCCTCATCGCAAAATTCACCAAATTCAAGGCCTACAATGAGGTTCCCTATCTTGCCTCCCAATTTCATGTCAACCTCCGGCAGTAGTAGCTCGTCAAGTGAATCGGAGGGTGATTCCTGATTCTCCTTCCTTTTTTATGTATTAGAAGGGGATTGGCTAGTGTATATAACTGGACAGAGGATACAGGATTAAAGAACTGAACAAATTATTAGAAAAGTTTGTAAATTTCTTTTTCAAATTCTGAATATATATTGCATCAAATTATTTGCTCCAAAGGAGTAGAAAGGATAGAAATGGAAAGGAAAGCGAATGAAGCCTTTACGGGTTCTTCATTTCTCCCGTTATTAGTTAAAGTAACCAAGCTAAAACTCAAACAAATGTATATATTGTTTAGGTCTAAATAGAAACTTATCTGAACTGATGCATTTTAAAAGATCAAACTAATGTATATATTGTAGAATTCACATTACTTTCGTGTCAAATTGCAGTGTTCAAAGAAGAAAAAGTAAAAACATGACACTGCAGTTATTTTATGACAAGCGAAAGGTTTGAGATGCGAAGCCATGTGGTGAGCACAAGGGAACTAAACCATTCTTTCAGCTCTTGCCAAAGAATACCATGCGCTTGTCATTTATAGTGACATACCCTTATTTTGGAGGGTTTTCTTTCTTTTGAGAAATTCTCCAATTGGAGCATTTGGTTGAAAAGAATGGGAATCAAGAATCGGATTCAAACCCGTATGAATTGTTTGAATTAATAGAATGAAAATGGAGATTTGAAAATGAAACCCCTAAAATAAGGGGTTTGTAAAACTAATATCAAGGTCTTTGATTCTGAATCTAATTCGGATTCCCGAATGAATCAAACGCCCTAGTACCAAGTCCTTAGTTTGTTAACATTGGGATTCTTAAGGAATATTTCTGTTCTATGTGATGAAATTTAGATGTGTTTTAAGAAAATATAATGTCTTACTCTTTAAATGACACCAAATTTCAGTAAATCCTATATCTGCAGATTATATCATATTCTTCAATCTCTCAGGAAGAAATTAAACATCCCCCGTGAGATGTTTGCTGGATTTCTTTCTTGTTCATTTAGCCCCCCTAATTTGGTGGATGGCTTTTTTGCAAACTCTAATTTGGTGAACAGATCTGTTATCTAGATTTATGTTCAGTTTGGATATGTAAATTGTCATCTGTACCCATTTTAGATTTTCTCTGTATTTTCTTTGTTATTAGGGTTTTACCCTCCTTTCAATAAAAACAAAAAAAAAAACCTTAAATCAAATTTTATTGGTTATTACCCTCCCAAAATTAATTACAGGTGCATAACAGTGTCTCAGGGTGCCCTTAAAGAATTTATGCGGATGAATATGCCAAAACGGACTGCTCCGGAGAGTTATTGGTAGCCTCCTAGCAAGGTAAACACAGATGAAGCAAATGAGAAAAAGAATAATGCTTCTCAATATGCGGATTTGGCTCGTGTTATTCAAAAGAAGAGCCCAAGACTCTTTTAACCCCCTTTTTTGTTTAGTGAAAAAGGAGGGGGAAGAAAACGTGTTTAAAAATTAAATATTACTTGCTCAGTATATTTGTCTTATTTGATTAAAAGAAAATTAAAAAATTCTAAATAAAAAATCCTAGACTGATCTCCCCTTCCATAAAAACAAATCAAATATCCCAGGACTTGCTACTAGCAAAAATAGATATTATTAGAACATAAAAAGCTTTGAATGGTTCCATTAAACAACAAAAAATACTATTCATGAAAATCCCAAAAAGAAAAAATTTCTTTGAAGTCTTCCTAAGACCCCCGGTGGTGATTTTCTAAAATCAAAGAGCCATTCATCAAGTCCCCCCCATCCCCAATTTTTTCTGAGGGGAATCACCAGCAGTTTGTGGTAGCATCACCACATACCCTTGATCCCATAAATGAAGAAATCAAAGAAACCAAAACCTTTCGTATAAAGACCCGACAGCAGAACAGTACATCTCTAAAGAGCAATTTATAACTAAGAAATCCATGCCTACAAATATTTCAGAAGGTTGGAGAATCTGCACCCTTTATCATACAATACAACATTTATATTCTCCCATAAATGGCTCTCTTTATTGGTAGATGAAAAAAGACGGATCATTTTTGTGTGTATGCATATATATGGCTCTGAACGCCAACCTTCTTCACTCCTGCATATGACTCAGATGCCCCCACCAAAGGAAACAAGATCCACAGTGGGATTTCATCTATCTTCTCAATCAATCTAAATCTGAATCTGTTATCTGTCTGCAAAGCGACATATTTTGGCAGGCCCCACCATACAAAAATAAGATCGTATATATTGGTCAGCTCATCCAGTCATGAATAGATATCTATGTGGTATCACAAGATCAGCACCCGATTCACAATTTGTGATGCACATTAACAATCTCTCAGCCTCAATTGACCACTCAATGTATCTCACCTTTTGCAGTCTCCTGCAATTTAGAGACAGAGAAGTTAGAACTCAAATGTCAAATAAAATTACAATGACCAAAATTTTAAAAATAACCTTGCCCCTTTGGCAACTAATAAGCTCAATTATTGGGAGAGAATTTCCACATTATCGACCGATAGGGGTCCATAGAATCATAATTTCAAACACTAGAAACCTTCTACATTACAAGAAACTAAAGTCTGCACACTAAAATTACTCACAATGACTAAAAATTTCAGTTACAAAACCTTTCCAAAGCACGAAGGCTAAAAATTTCCCTAAGGTTTGGCCGAAAGTTTTAATGGGGTGCTTTATTTCCAAATGACTAATCAATGGTAAGGGCCTGTTAGGTTGTTCCATGAAATGAATAGGTGTCATTTGCAACCATGAAATAAAATATTCACAAGAAATGATCATAATGAAGTTTCAATAATTGAAATCTACAATTAGCAATTGGAGGGCATTTCTGGTAGTACAAGAAATGTTTTCACCACAAGATGCTTCAACCGTGAACAATGTTAAGCATGTATTTTGTAATGAAAACAATTGAAAAAATAGGTTTAAAATTGAAATTTGTCATGAAACAACGTGACACCATTTAGCTATTAAATAATACCCAAAGGTAAGATCTTTGTGCCCACAGTTTATCGTGTGGCTATTGACATCACAAGGCACTGAACTTTCTCTTGTCTGAGGATTAATCACCCAAAATGCACATATTAATTAAGAAATATTGGTTATACTAGCCTTCTTGAAGAGATTTTTTGGCGTTCCTTGTCCCTTATAAAATCTTGGCATGAGCGTGGCTTTGAAATTAGGGCTTCCTCTTAGCTTTTTAATCTCTGCATCTTTTTCTTCCTGCAATAAACAGGGTTTCTGCGCATGAACTGTATTATACAACCAAATGCAAGCAATTTTGGGGATGAACTATGCAAACTTAGCAAACAAAGAGAAAGAGAAATCACACCTTTATTTTAGATTGATGGCGTGTTTGCTTAGCCTCTTTAGCAGTGGATTTCTCCTCTAATTTCTTAGAAAACTGCAAACAGTTGGCAAAAGAATTTGTGAACTTGTGGATAATAGGATGAGAGAGACATGTGCAGCAAGGAATTTCATGTGAATGTATGCTACGTCACTTGAGTGTGTGCGTGCCTGTGAATGTGCATACGAGAGAGAGAGAGAGAGAGAGAGAGAGAGACCTCTTTCCGTGTTTCTGCCCTTTCATTACTCCTCAAGCCAAAAGATGGAGAAGACTTGGCACTTTGTTGATTGGCAATGTCGGACCTTGGTGACCTGTCCTAAAGTAAAAAAGCCTAATTAAGAAACATGGTAAACAGTGGCCTCCAATCCCCCCCCCCAAAAAAAAAAGAAGGAAAGAAGACAAGGATGTGAAAAGTAGCACAAGCATTTACAGAGTTGAGGAAATCCAAGTCTCCTGATCTTTAACAACGATACAACAGATAGTTCTGCCTATGATTTTTAAGAATGTATCTCCCTGGTAATTTTAGCATGTTTTTACAACATGACAATCACGATCAGGAAAGTCCAATACCCACTTAAACCCTTGTTTAGATGCCTTTTTTTATTAATCAATTTAAACAAGTTCAACAAATAGTTAGAGCACACTAAACAATAGTTCAAAGATTTCATGGGCAAAGGTCACACTAAACAATCGTGTAAACCTATTGCAGATATTTGAAACAAGAATTTGTTGAAAAAGTACTGCTGTATCCTAGAATATACTCCCAATTGTCTCCCCAACCCCACCAGTGAGAAACACATTTCCTCTCAGCATAGATCTAAATTACTGCCTATAGAAAAGAAAATTAACACAACGAAACCACAAGGAAGATGGAGTGAACCATTCTTGGACAAATTTAACCACGCCATATCATGTTGCAATTGAGTTCCATTTTCCACTCTGTGCATCTCTTATTCTATTCATCTTCTCTGCTGCCATTCTCATTCTCATTCTCATGAGAGAGAGAGAGAGAGAGAGAGAGAGAGAGAGTGAACTAATCTATAAGTTAATCCTAAACAGAACTATGCCAGTGGCCGGCAACAACAAAAAAAGCTCAGCGACATGTAGGAACTATGGTATTGAGATAATAATATAATAGTAACAGTTCCCACACATTCATAGGCTGCTCTAAGCATCGGGTGGAACTTTAACCAAAACATTGTGATTACACACAAATTCCTAATTATAAGAACGTGGTCTCAGATTTCAAGTTTATAAAAAGGCATCGTGTGGTTTAAAGCATTACCCGACACTCTTTTTTCTTGGAGTCACTGTAGTGGAAATCTTTCGTTCTCTCCCCTTTGCTAACACCTGCAGGGCAGAAACATCATTGTCCACAAGACTTACAAAATCCACAAAGAACTCCCATGAATAGAAACATGACAACATTAGCATTGTCGGAGACTCTCCTCAAATAGGTTTAGATAATGAATACCTCCTTTAACACAGGAGACGGGTCTTCATAAGAAGATTTTGAAAGATGGTAGCTGTTCTGAAACATCTTAAATGCTCGCTTAACAATGTCTTTATCCCGCATTTTCTCCATAATGAAAGATCTTCGTGTCGTGGTAGGAGCTGAATCAGAAATTACAGAACTCTGAGTAAGAGACATGTGCAGAGCTTTAGGAGTTGCTTTCCTGCTTTCTCCCAGAGGACTTTGGCTCTTTGACAAAGATGAAACATTTTGGTTCTTTGCTGAAGGTCGTGACGTGGACATGACAGCGGAAGTTGACGCGGGCTTTGACACTTTAGGAGTGGAAATGTGCGCTGGTCTAGGTACATTTGAAACCGGTTTTCTCTTCATGTTTGACATGCTCCTCTCCTTAGTAGTAGCCTTAGTTGTCTAAAAAACCACAATCAACAAATGAGACACCAGAATAGTCAAAAGAACCAAAAAGAATCTGTCTGAAATATCCTAACCAACTTAAAGAGAACCTTAAGTACTTCACCTTCTGAGGTTGTTTAGGGGGATCTGGTTTCACAGTTATCTCCTCCTCTTTTGCAATATCCACTATTTGATCATCCATCTCCTTTGGAGGTTCTATATCTTCTGGAGGCTTCACTGAAGAAGAATCTTCATCTACCAAAGCAATTTCCTCTGGTGTATCCAATTTGGGGTTCTCTTGTTTGCAATCCAAATCATTATTAGCTTCCACGAAAAAGCTGTTTTCACATTCACTGGTTCTAAGACCATTATCTTTGGCCTCATCAACATCATTCCCATTCCCCTCGATTAAATTTCGTTCAACTTCTTCAGTAGATTTCTCCTTAATTAAATCAATCTCAGCTTTGGAACTACTAAATTCACATTGAGGTTCTTCATGGTTAGGATCATCGTGACCCAACACGTCATTTTCCAATTTCTTTTCCTGATCCATTAGCTCAGCTTTCCGAGCAGAAATTTTCTTGTAATGGGCTTCAAAGTAAGCCTTTTTCTGAGCGACAGATCCGGGTGTTGAACACTTTCCAACTTCTTCCAAGTACTTATTGTGCGAAAAAGAAGACCATTTTTCCCAAGACAGGGTATCATCATTCTCAAATCTACCAAAGGAAACCGACTCTTGAAGACCAGCCTTCGAGGCTGCTGATTCCTCCATCTGTTCATAACATTCCAAATCCAAAAATCCATCCAAATAATAAAGAATAAACACTAAAACAAGTCATAGTGTACGCTTTGAAGTGGTTTATAGAGAATTCATCAACAATATAAAGCAAAAACATCATGATATTTAGATTTAATAAAAAGTAACCATAATTGTATTGAATTGATAAATGGGTCACATTAAAAAGATCAAAGTTGGGTATACCTTATCCAAAATCTAAACAAAATAACACTGAGATTCAATGTTGAGTAACAGTAATTGAAGTGAAATTAATAAATGGGTTTCATTAAAAAGATCAAAAAGACAGATGGGTGTACCTTGTTTTGGACATTTGGTAAATCTACAATTGATTCACCCATCGGTTACCAAATTTAAGGGTTTGAACAATCAGAGGGAGACCAAATTAAGACATGAAGTAGCCAGATTGTTCACTGAAACACTACAAGAAATAAGAATAAGAGATCACAGTTCACAATGAAGACAAAAAGAGAGACTCAGAGAATAAAGTTCAATGAAGAGGCAAAAGAAGAAGGAAAGTCAATAATTGAGAGCGCATGTGCATGTGAAGTGTTGAACTAAAATCCATTTGCGATACTAGCTATTGTCATTTCACAATTTTCACAGTGATGAAATCCTTGTCTGTTTCTAGAACTTGAGGAAACTCCTAAAAGGGTACCTTACCTTAAAAATAAAATGACGAAACTCAATCATAAAAAACCCAAACGCACTAATTTTGAGAGGGCAAAAAAGTTCGTGGGGATTAAAAGAAAATCTTTATGTTAATGTGAATCTCCTCTCTTTTTTCTTCTGGTTGCAGAACAAGAAGTAGCATTATACAAACCCACCAGTTCTTTAATGTGAGGGAATCGGACACTTGTTGTGGGAAATGAAAGATGGGATGGGTCAACAACAACATGGAAAAACAAATAAATGAATCAAATTCACAGTCCATTATAAAATTCTGTTTATCTCAATGAGAAGAGGTGTTATCATATTATGAAATTAATTGGTTTGATGGCTCTTAAGGCCCACTTATCAAAAGTTGTGCATGGTTTGAGAGAGAGAGAGAGAGAGAGAGAGAGAGAGAGATTGGCTTGGCGGTCTACGGCGAGGTGCACGTGACAGGTCCCTTGGAAAAGAAAAATCAAAGCTTCGGGTGGTCCAGTTTAGGCCCTACGATCGTAATACGTAATTTGGTTTGAACTAGACGTCACATCAATAGCATTTCAATGCGTTCATGATGGACTGTGAATGGGATGATTTGCACTTCACGGTCAAGGGAGGCCCGGGGCTTTTTGTTTCCCCATTTTTTTTTTTTTGGTGCTAACTTTTTGTTTCCCCATTGATTGTTCTTGGAAAGGAGGTTCAATTCTGAAAACGAAGAAATCGCATTCAAACGTGGCCAAACTTCCAAGAGTGTTAACGGTATGAAATTATACTTTTTTCGTTATAATATTTTATTTTAAGTTACGTGAATAAAATAATAAAATTTTAAAAAATTAATCTTTTAATAAATTTTATAATATTCAGATAAGATTAATTTCAAGTAAAATTTAAATATCGATTATTAAAAATCGAAAAAAATAAAACAAACTAAGAAACATAGTAGGTATTTTGATTGTCTTCTTTACTACTGCTATTCTCAATAAATGTAATACTTATATTATTTTACTCACAAAAATAAGTATTTTAAAATTTTATATAATTCCAAATATAAGATTTATCAAAAAGAACAGGTAGAGACTGTAATCCATAAATGCCCTATCGTGAAACTACGTTCAAGAGGGAAGAATGTAAGTGGATAAAATGGAAGGGTACTGTCTTACTTATGTACTGATGTTTACATGTTAGATGTACGAATATTGGTAAGAGGAGAGACGGGAAGGGGGTAACACAAAGGAAAATTTTAAGTTTTAAATGCTAAAAGAAAATCTTATATTCTAAACACACCCACCCCCACCCCCATCCCCGGGCGGCAAGTGCAGATTCAATCTCAGTGATGGATCATGAGCTTCGACCTAAAATGGATCACGTTAGTTGTGGGTCATGTTATTAAACTAGATCCAAACTCGCTCCGCATGTTGAGAGAGAGAGAGAGAGAGAGAGAGAGAGAGAGAGAGAGAGAGAGAGAGAGAGAGAGAGAGAGAGAGAGAGGGATGGAGAGAGGGATTGTGGTATCAATACTTGTTAGCGTTAGTGGAATAGGTACCTTCATTCCTTAAGTAGGACGGGAATTCGACTCTCTCAGGATAAAAAAAAAATAATGTTTGGAGACCTGCCCCCAAATAGGTCATACAACGGTCAATTCAAATTAGTTAGGGTAAATTTTCGGATACTGAATGGTGGCTAAGTTAAGGTACAAAAAAAAAACGAGGGGATAGTGGTAGGAGGCTGCACTCTTTTAATCATTAGTCTTAGATTTGAATCATAAATATAGATAAATGAAATTTGAGAGAATCAACCCTTTAATATGAGTTACAGTTTTTAAACTAGATTAGTTAAACGAAACCCTGATATCGATTAATAGCAAGAAAAATTCGCTTACACCAAAAAAATGATTAAAAAAAAAACATTGTGAAAGGAATGTTTCGGTGATTTTCAACATCACCATCGATGTCTTTCAAACTAATTTAGAGTAGAATCTCTCACAAGGTAAAGTTGCTTTTACTTGCCTTGCATTTTTCTCCTCCAAATGCTCCCAAGTCACTCTTTTAGACACATATCCTCCACCTTATTTCATAGTTCTACCGCACTCCACTGCCACCTATATATAAACCTCACTCATTAAGGTAAAAACAACCACCCATACCCAAACTTCTCTCCTCTCTCCTCTCTCCTCTCAGGAGCAACCTCATGAACAAATTTATCCTCTACTTTCACTTGGGCCTAGCTCTTCTTGTGGGCCTTGCCCAATCCGACCCACACCCACTCCACGACTATTGCATAGCAGACACAACGGCTCACTCTCAAACATTCTTCATGAATGATTTCCCTTGTATTAACCCCGAATTTGCGCTCCCTACCCACTTCGCTACCTCAGCCCTAGCCAAGCCTGGGAACACCCAAGCAAACCCATTCGGGTTCAACGTCACCCTAGCCACGATTTCAAACTTACCCGGGATCAACACTCTGGGCTTGACCCTGGCTCGAGCAGACCTAGCCCCAAACGGGCTGATCCCACCCCACTCACACCCGCGGGCCTCGGAAGTGACCATTTGCCTTCAAGGCACGCTTCTTGTTGGGTTTGTGGACACATCCAACCGTTTGCTCACCCAACAATTAAGGGCAGGAGATTCTTTTGTTTTCCCAAAAGGTTTGATCCATTTCCTCTACAATCTTGAGCCTTCTACCCCAGCAATTCTTGTGGCTGGGCTTAATAGCCAAAACCCAGGAACGCAAATTGGATCTATGTCTTCATTTGCATCACAACCACAAATCCTTGATGAAGTATTGCAGAAGGCATATCTAATCAACGGTCAGGATGTGGCCAGGATTCGAAGGAACCTTGGAGGGTGATATATCTTCTTTTTAATCATATGACAATTATAGTATTCTACTAGATGACAATTTAATCATGATGCTTCTTTTTTAATTTTTCTTTTAAATGATGTTTGCAATTATTTCAAGTAATTAACTTGTGAATCTAGTTCGTCGCTTTTTTGAAAAAAAAAAAAAAAATTCTGTATGTATTAAAAAATCCTTAAGCAAATATAATTTATAATGCAAATCTTATATGAAATTTAAAATTCTGATAATATCAACAACAGAGTCTGCAACATGTGCATAACAATTCATGCCTTGAAATATATTCAACCCACATTTTTCTTTAGATTAGATAATTATTTTTCCTTATCGAGGAATTTTTTAATATATGCCAATACCCAGTTAAAAATTAAAATGCCTGAGGCCTCTACGGTAGAGGTGACAGAATTTTGGAAAAGAAGGCACCAGGTAAACACATACAAACACACCACTTTTGGTCCAACCATTGGTTGGGTCCGATTCTTAAAAAAAAAAAAAATTTAATTTAACTTTTATATATATAAAAAATATACGTTAAAAAAATTTTATTAGTCAAGAATCCAATCGACTCAAATTTAATTAAATTTAATATAATTAAGGGATATAATGATATATATATATATAAACCCAATAAAAGCACGAGAATCTGATATGCACCGTTGCACAATTTTTTTTATTATTTTTCTTAATTTTATTAATGGTATGGTGCTTCATTTGAGTGGTCTATGTTTGGAATTCATGCCAATTAGGGAAAATATTATTTAATGCTCAATAAAGAAAATCTCCATCAATTATTATGAGGATGGGAGATTCAATGTTCGAAACACCTGTCTTGTCTTGGTCATATAATTATTATGCCTATTTCCTTTTTTCCTTTTTATTTCCTAATTAACGAGGCCACAACATTACTACCCTCAGACCCATCATTTGATACAAAAATATTTAATTTAAAGCATAATTATCAATATATAATTTAAAGAATTATTATATTATACCCAAAAACAAAAGAAAATTCTTTTTTTAAACCTTTTAATTAATAAAATTACAGTATTATAATTTTATTATCTTTTTTTTTTCTTCTGTTCTCTATGTTAGATGTATCGACGGAATTACCCTAAAGATTTTCCTAAGAAATAAAAGAACGCTTATATCAATATATATATATATATATATATATATATATAATTTTCAAAATTATATAATTATAAATATTATTTATCTTCCTAATGAAAACGGATTTTTGTTTTATCCAAGAAAAATTAAACAAGTTTTTTAGGGGTCAAGTCAATGACTTCTCGGAAAAGATATGCCAGCTGCCACCTTCTCGCTTCAACTTCAGACAAAATAAGTCACAGGAACCCCATAGTTCGCACCTTCTTAGGCTCCAATGAAAAGCAGCCCTCGTGAACTCGTGAGCTGTCCGGAAAGGAACGATCTCCCTCTCTCTCTCCGGATGCCTTTCCCAATCCCTCTTCACATTATTAATTGCTTTTTATTATTATTACTCCTGGAAATTTTTAATATTTTGAATTTTTTTATTTATAATAATTTTAAAATAAAATTGAAGCTTTTGGAAACCCTTGTATTTGGCATTAAATATTCAAATCTCACGTTGAAAAACAAAAAGGGTAAACAGCCATATCATCATAATGTCCAGCACATATCATCTGGTGAACAAATCAAGACTAACCCCAAAAACAGAACAGAAGACTACGAATATCAAATACTTCGTTAACAAAGTAAGAATCGTAGAGTGGGACATCAACAGCTGTATATATTTTCCATTTCTTTTTATTAATATTCCTCTTCTTCAACCCACCAAAAATTTAAAATCTCTCCGAGAAAAGAGAGAAATATCACATCCCAAAATAGGGAAAAAAATTATTCTAAGATAACAATGAACCAATTATCTGTACACCAATATGAAAGAATTCTCCATTAAAAAAAATAAAAATCAAAACAAGAAACTAGAATACCCGATCAATGTACTTGAACCAGAAGAAGAAGAAGAATGAGAAGGAAACAACCCGGCTTGTTGTTGATGCTCATTCTTGATGACCCGGTTATGATCAGACCGGTTTCGAACAAACAAATCGTACGGTTCCCAAAGATGATCCATAGGACAAGGTTTCTTCACATCCAGCCGGACCCAAGGCTTGCCCTTCCCGCTCCAGTGGAGCAAGCTAACCGGACCAGGATGGAGGCTCCGACAACTCCCCTTCACATTGTCTCCGCCTAGCCCGTGCTGGTTCCACCTATGATCAATGGGTTCAACGTCGCCCCCAAAGACCAGTAAAAATGGCGGCAAAGAACCCAGTTCGTATATCCTCGTCCTTTTTTGTAGTTCCATCCACAACTCAATCCTCTTTCTGTAATTTCCCCCTCTCCATTTCTGCAAATCCATCACCATGACTCCGGTGTTGAAATAGCAGGGTGTCTTGGGTCGGTTTTGGAAAACCCCAGATAGAACCGGGTCGGACCAGAACAGGTCGGTGAAGTATTTGGTGAAATTGGCGTGGCAGTATTCGGGTGCTCCGATTACTTTTAACGCAGTGATGGATGTGTTCCAGAGTTTGTGGATGTCATCGACGAGGATGACGTCAGAGTCGAGGTAGATGACGCGGGTGATGGAGGAGTCGAGGATGTCACCGAGGTAATTTCTGGCATAATTGAGGGGGTTTTCGAGGGCTTGACGGATTGAAGAGGAGATGAGGTCTGCAACGACATCGCTCTTGAAGATGCAAATTTGGAAGGAGAGAGAAGGGAAAGTGGATCGGACGAGTTGGGTGAGTTGGATCGGAGTGAGCGGGTCGAACTCGGCGGTGATAAAGTGAAAGAACACGTTTTCGGGGCAGGAGGCGTGTTTGAGGACAGAATGGACGGCGGCGATTGTGCCGCGTAAGTATTCGGAGTCGAGAGTCATCGCGACGTGGACGAATGAGGAGGTTGACGTTGGGCAGTGTATGCCGTTACGGTACTCCGGCGCTTCAGAGAATGCACCCAGTTCAGACCCATCGCCGCCGTCGATGTCGATCACACTTGTCGGAAAAGACCTGATCGAAAAACAGAGAGGGAAGAGCACAAGAAAGGAGAACAGACTCAAAACGCCGACGTACGGTCGTAGTCGGAGATGGACTAGGACCATTTCGTGGAATAAAAGAGTTTCTTGACACCGTCTAATTGGTTCTTTCTATTCTCTCGCTCTCTTTCGATAGGAAGTTATAATGGAGAAGAAAGAACTCACGAAACGAAGTTACGAATGAAATCTACAAGAGACGAGAAAGAATGGTCAATTTTAGAGAGAGAAAGGGGGGAATAGAGAGAGGACGCGGTTGTGTGTGCTTTTCTTGGAGGAAGTGGAATGAATTATTTTTAAACGAGGACGCGGTTTACCGTTTTCATATAGAGGAGACATACAGACGGACGACGACCAATATACACTCACACCGTTTGGAATATGTCTTCCATTTCAAGATCAACCCAATTTGGTCTCTCTCTCTCTCTCTCTCTCTCTAATGTGAAAATGAAGAGCGAGAAGAGAAGAAGAGTCGCAGAGGTTTTTATATTAACCGTTTCACTTCTCTGAGGATTTTGATTTAGGAAAGGAGCGTCGGGTCTTACGCGCTTTGCTATTTGGCAGTAATTCTTTTCTGATTCCTATTTCCGTAGTCTAACCGGGTCGGGTTGTTTTAAAATGGTATAGACAAATACAGTTGAACAACTTGGGACGAGTTAAGATTTAATGACAAATAAAGATATACCTATTATTAATAAATAAATCATATAAATAAAAGTGTACATTGTTCATGTAAGTTGAATGATCATTTGTTCTCCATGCTAATGATTATCAAATGAATATAAATATGAATTTGGCTTGTTTGGATGAAGTTGAGCGTCACAAGGTGACCATTGGCTACCTCTTGCCCCGAGGAGATTAAATTATAAAACCAACCAAAGTGAAAGTGAAAGATGGAGTTTCAATATTAATTATCTCCCATTATTTAATATTTATACTCAATAGGGTAATACCACAAACTTCCCATTTACCTTAAATGTTTAATCGAGTTACATCAAATTAAATTTAACATGATTATCAAATAATCATTTATTAAAAAAAAAATTCCTATCTGAAATTTATATACTCCAAAAATATTACTATATTAAATTTAAATATTAAAAACCCTTAGTTTAAAAATCTTTATTTTATTTAAATTATGTTAAATTTTGAAATCAAGATTAATTTCCCCGTTTGGATAAGTTTTTTCATATTCTTTCATTTTTCTCTCTCAAAATTATTGTTTATATACTCAGAGATTTTCAAAAAGTTATACAATCTTTTTATTAACGAATGTAAAATAGTTATCATGCTAAAAAAATTGATATCATACAGAGACTCCATCAAAGCAAATACACAAAAATATTGGTGAGTTCTACCATCCATATTCTTATTTCCTGAGATATCAACTGGGAAACATATAGCTTGTGAATTTTAGAGTGTCGTAGTATATTTACAAGAAATAATTATTTAAAAAATAATTAAAAATAACACTTTTTGGCCCGCTTGACAAATGGTGGAAGTTCGAACTCTTGTCTCTCTTTCTTAAAAAAAAAAAAAAAAAAAAAAAAAAGGGCTCCCTTTGTAATTTAAAATAAAATAGAAAAAAAATTAGTGTAATGAAAAATTCAATTTTGCATACAAGAGAATGCGAATTCTTTTCTATTTTGAAACGTAATTTAAATAGAATGATAAATAGACAGAGAGATAGGGAGAGATCGTGACCTGGGAGTAATATTCTTTGCTTTGGGAAGCCCAAAGGAGGAAAAAAAATGAATAAATGACAGGCTGTGCACCTTAAGTGAGGACAGCTGTAGGCTCTGTGATTGATGTTGACGACTGAGATCAGCCTTACGGTGCCCCCCCCCGGGGCCCCGGGCCACTGTCCATTTATGATTTACTCCAACTTGTGGGTCCCTTATTCCCCCACGTGATCACGTGTTCCCATGTTCGTCGAACCCGCAACACCGACGGAATTAATTTTTAAGAATTAAAATCCAAAACAAACAGCACTCTTATTTTCTTACCGTGCTCTACATTTCTCTGACCGTTAGCTCACGTGGCAATTTTGATCGACAACAAACCGAAATAGTTGAATGTTATTACCGACACTATTTATGTCAAAATTTGTGGATGAAAAAATATGAAATTTTATTTTTAAAGATAATTCGAATGAAATTTAATTAAAATTAATAGAATTATTAAATATCAAATAATTTATATAAAAATTTAATATTATTTAGTTTTGATGAGTTTATTGACATATACAGGAGATTTTCAATATTATTGTAGCAAATTATTGTCTCTCATATTTTACCATAATTTATTTCCTCATTCGTTGTTAAGGAAATTTATGATGTTGCAACAATAACATATACCGTCCCCAATAAGACAGTTTAGTGGTATAAACCCGTTTCTCTAATATGACGATTGCAGATTCAAATTTTTATATAACAAAAAAAACAATAGCATATGTTATTTTTCAAACATGTTAAGGTCATATTTGTGAAATCTCAATTTTTTCAACTTACTTCTTTTGATTTGTAATATAATATTTTATAATTAAACTAAAAAAATTAAAATACATATATAGAATTTAATTATTTAAAAAAAAAAAATTGTATTAAAAAGTAGCTGGGTTTGCTATTGTCAAGCGTAAAGACCGGTGAAGTGAGTGAGGAATTACCAAAGTCACTCCCATCTTTTCACCCATGTTTGGGGGTAACACGAGAGTCAAAAGGCACGTCAATTCTGCATTAATTCTAAAAGGTTAAAGAGAAACCTTTAATCTTTATTATTATAAAAAGTAAAAAAAAAAAAAAAAAAAAAATTGTGTATCATGCACGAAAACTTGAAATACATATATTATATTTTTAAGATCTGTAATTATGGGATCATTGTTGAGAATGGGAGAAGATGACTGGGAAATAAGCAGGCATATAACATGGGCAGCTGGTGGAAGCAAACCAACACATCACATGAGAGAACTTGTTGGGGGCATTAACGATCGGTGGATCTAATAAAATATGTCACCAATTCTTTTAAACAATATCTTGAGTTTGATTTATGATTTGAATATAAAACAGAGTATGTTAGAAAGATAATCTCTTAAATGAATCATTGTAAATCTCAAATCAAATTAATCAAAATATAATTCTGAATATCGATAAATATAATTTTGAATATCGATTGATATAGTATAAAAAAACCCTCGTGGGGACAGCTTATTTTAGCTATTTTTATCGGGAATTATAATGTTTCCATAATATAAACCCTAAATCATCCTCTCACATTGTCAAAAATTATATATACAAATTATGGGTATTTTGGGATTCCTAGAAGTTGAGCTAAAATCATTCTAACTGTCATTTGTATATTTTTGTTAAATGAAATTACAATAACATTCTAATAATCAGGTCAAAATGTCACATGGGCACCTTCTGAGTTGAATACCTGCGAATGTGGTATATCTTAATTAATCATTGCAAAGAAATATTTTATAAATTAATGTATTTTTTAAAATCTAGAATTCACTGACCCATTATAAATTATGCATGCAATTACAGAAATATTTATTGACGCTTCACATTTATAAAAAATACTATAATCAATACTTTTACGTTCATAATTTAAATTTTAAAAATGAAAATAATTATATTAAGAGAGTTTATTTTTAAAAGTGTCTTATAGTAATTAAAATTGAATTATTTGAAATAGGTTGGTTTGGGAAGAGAGAGAGAGAGAGAGAGCATTATTGAAAATGATGGGATGCAATGGAAAGGCAGCCAATGTGGACGATACTTTGCTTTCACTTAATTTAACGTAACATATTGGAAGACATCTCTGTCTTTGATCCAAAGAAAAACAATACTAACAATATTGGAAGCTGCGTGGGGGGGGGGGGGGGGGTGGGGTCTGAACCCTCAACTTTGGAATCATAAATTAATGTGGTTTTGTAGATCGGATTGGATGCTCTTAAATGGGGAATTTTGGGTTTTACTGTGATTCCCTGTACCCCACCTATATTTACTACTAAATGAAATAATAAATAACATTTATTTTTATGAACATTTCCCCCCCAGAGACAAAGCCTCGTTTCCCATGCAACTACCAACCTACTTGCCATTTTAATAAATTCCATTAAGTTCCAACCACAGGCCTAAATATCAAATAATATATAGATTTTTTCACACATTTTTTTTATTTTATCCTTTTTTTTAGGATAACTATTAAAAACACCAATTCAACACCTACCTTTACTTTCATTACTTTGATCTAGATAGGGTTAATTGCAATATTTTGTGATCAAGAATTAAGTAAATTCTTGAATTCAAATTTTATATATGACAAAACTAAATGAAAAAGTTTTGTTATTTGAAAACACAACTCGACTGAAATCGAATTTAGTTGACTCTAACGCCATTATCAAATACCGATGATTTATAACAAAAAGAGATATGAGAGAAAAAAATAATTTAAGATATGTGCAATTATCAAAAATTGAATGGTTATTACTCAGAAAAAAAGTTTTTTTTTTTAATTTAACTTGACTTTGAATGGTACAAAATTTTTTTGAGTTTATACCCATTTCAAATTTAAACTTAATTTTAAACTTGTTTAATCTTGATGATAAATTTTTGTACTACTCAATTTAAAGTGTCTAAAAAAGTAAAATAATTAAACTTAGTTGCCAGTTATGTTGGAAGAATCAACTTGAAGGATCAATTAGCTCAATTTTGCTCTTTTTTTTTTTTTTCAGTCCCACCCGGTATTCTAATTTTTGTCTCGACTAATATGGGGACGGGCCCATATTTGTGGGGATGGATCTCCCAGTAAAAATTTTTTTCATGCACATGGAGGAGTCGAACTTCATCATGCTTAAAAGACACGGATTCTTATCCATCTGTGCCAACCTTTGTCGGTCAATTTTGCTCATTTTCAATATGTAGCATTACTAATTTTATTCTTCATAATATTAATAATTTCCAATTTTTTATAAACTTTAAAAGTAAAAGACAGAGAAGCCATATCACACCAAATTCATGGAATCCTAGACTTGTTAGGACAAACCGTAGAAAAGCCTCAATTACAAAATACAAATCATCAAAATCAAAATGCATGTAATTGAGGATGTTGGTTAAAGAGTAGGTAAATATGATTTTCACTTTTTCCCGAGTCTTTTGGGTACCAAAAGGAGAAAAGAAAAGGAAAAAGAAAAATGAATCCCAAAGTGGCAAAATTATTTCTTGGAAGGTGAGAAGTTGGAGCAGTAGGTGAGGGTTTGCATTGGATTCTCTGTCACAACCACAAGAAGCCACATAGTTTCGATGAACAACCAAAAGGTACTCCCATATTGTACCACTCAATAACACTATGCCGGTGCCAAATATTTTTTGTCCACATTGGTGCAACTTGTTTAATGAAAACAAAATGGCACAAAATTTATATGGTAAGCCCTCCTCTCTCTCTCTCTCTCTCTCTACCACATGTAGGTGAGAGAATACCAGGACCAATTATTGGGTTCCAACAAAGAGAATCAAGTAGCTTGGAGACCAACTCTTTTTATGTTTAGAACAACTCTATGCATTGTTTTTGGCTCTTGGAGAAATGCATAAGAGAGCGAAACATGTCTTGTGTCTCTAAGTAATAGTAGATATAGAATTATTGACAACAAATCTCTACAAGAGGTACTGTAAGAATCTTCAATTTATAAATTATAAAATGTTTAATTTAAATTGTAATCATTGTTCAAGAAAAGTTGATTACTATGAGTCAATACGCTAACACTAGCATGTTCTTACCCGTGACCTGGTATTTTAACCCTAGGTTTTTTTGTTCAAAGAGTTGAGTTTTCATACTTAAGGATTGGGTGGACTGTTCTGCCGACAGTTGTCGCATTCAACCTTGCTTTCATACATGTATTATATATTATCTAGAGAGAGAGAGAAGAGACAACATATCAACAACAGTACCCACCGCAGCGAAAGGGACCGGAAGAAAAGATATTAGTTGAAGAATAAAACAATCCATGGAGAACAAGAAAAAGAAGCATACGTGCAACCTTCCTCACCTTGGGGCTCAAAACTGAATTCAGAATGTCTTTTTCGGTACAAACTAATAGAATTTGATCAAAAGTTAAACTCCCATCCTACAAGCAAACTACCATTGCAATGCCACCCGATCAATAAATAAGGAATGTTCTTAAATGAAAACTATCAAATGTGAAAGACTAGTTCCAGCAAAACACTCAAAACATGAAGTATGAACATGGAAATTTCAATTCGCTCCCCCAAATGAATATTTCCTCCGTTATGCATGTGATGTTAGGCGTGACGAGAAGTAGAACATTCTAGACCACACCATTTTCACGTTTAGGTCCCATGTTGGTACCCCACATATAATGAACATCACATTGTCAAATGCCCAGGGAAAACAAAGTGAGGTAACAATATAATATGGCCACCAAGGACTCTTAAAATTTGTAGCACCAAAAATTCCGGTTTTTTGAATTCGAACCCTCACCCCCCTCCCGTAAGGCGATGCCCTCCTTTATAACCAAAAAAAAAAAATACTAATCAAAATAATTTGGCCGGACAAGCTCTTTATATCTCAAAAGTAGAAAGCATTGGGAGATTCCGTTCCGGACGCATCAGGAATTACATACTCCAGAAAGAAAAAAAAAAAAAAAAGGGCACAAAGCGCCCGCATTACAAACATTAGCATGAAATTAGAACAACTACACCTGCTGAATTACGGAAAAAATATATCTTCCAGGCAAAGAACTTCCAGGCAAAAATGGCATGGATAAAGCGGATGGTCAATAGAAAGTCACCATCTTCCCCACAAAATCTTTGATTATTCTTCTCTTCAATCTCTGTGTACCCCATTTCTCCAAGGGTTCTAGACCAGAAAGGTTCAAAAAACTTCACAAGAGCCTTACGTTAAGGAAGCACAGTTTTAACTTCTTTCCTGTCTACTCCATATACCTGAGACAGGAGAGGAAGAGAGAAGTCAATAACAGGCACCTTATACACGTGGTAAACTGATATACACTTTAACTTACAAAAATCTGAGAAGAGCGGACAAAAAAGGGGCTACTTTTCTCCGCTGATTCAAGGGATGTTAGACTGTCATGGACATGTTAGTGAGTGCTTTCCCGTCAAGTGAACTAAGTCCTAGGGCATACAAGTGATATGAGAGCCGGCCCTACCCCATGCAGGATGGGCATAATAGAAAGCCCAATCCCAGTACAAGCTTTGATCCCCCAGGAGGGCATTCAATCGACTTGGAACCATATACCTTTGTTCAAAGCTTCTGTTGCTCCATGGATTTGTCCAGTATAGATAAATGAGGTCACATCTTGGGGTCATGAGCAAGGGAAAGGGCAGGGGAGCCCAACCTGCTGGTTGCTAACATTTAGGAGAACAAGACCCCTCATGGAATAATTGATAATTTTTTTTTTTCATTTTCAGAATAGTCCTCATTTTATTAAACATTCATGCCACCTGGCGGGCAGGCATTATTGGACATACCATCAAGCAATGCCTGTAAATGCTGACACTGCCGTGCGACTTCCAGAAAGATCCAATAACCTTTAAATATGAAAAGAACAGCAGATTTGTGATCTCTCATGTCCTCACGCTTTTTTGTTTTGCAATTATCCCTCCTGCACCAACTCTATATTACTCTTCACATTAAAGAAACACCGACTCTTCATTACTTGAATCTCCCAAGAGAACATCTCTTCAACTTATCCTTTAAACTTGCAGTTACTCAAACCACACCCTTCTCTCTCCATTCTAACATTCATTTATTTCCAACATTAATGTCAGAAGGTCAAGAGCTATGCCACTGGCTCCTTGATGTTTTGATGCAGTCTTATCACATGAACTGCGCTCAAACTATAGCAGGATGAATGACTCTCATCTCTTTGATAGAAAAAAATCCTCATGAATGCAAAAGAATAAATATTAGATGGACCAGATGAATCAACTAGACCAAATGCCCAAGTGGCAGTCCATGTGGGGCATATTTTGATCAATTTATAATCGGATTTGATTTGATTGATTTAATTTTGATTTTATCAATAAGTCAAAATATGTCTACACTTAATGCCACATATGCATTTGGTCTATTTAGTCCAAAACTCATTTGGTCCATCTAGCACTACTCGATGCATAAACATCACGTGAAATTTAATTATGAGACATTATGGTTCTCCTGAGAATAGGCTCCACCCAGACAAACTGATCAGTAACTTCTATAGTACAAATTCTAGGAAACCAGTGACATTTTCAATCACTGAAATTGCTGGGAAATCCTCACCTGGGATGACATCCGAAATGAAACATCTAAAGATATATCCAATTAGGATGGCAGCCGAGTGGTAACCTCGCAACAAGTGCTCTCATCTCTGTAGAAGGGCAGAAATGGAGCAACATATCCAGACTCTTGACCTGCTGGAATTCATGATCCCAGTTGAGCAGCAAAGAAAGTCTTATAACAGGAAATCTCAATGGTGACAAGGCAGATGAAGTGGAGCCATGTAAGCAAGTTGAGTTGGCCACCCCAAAGATTATGCAAGTGTATAACCGAAGGAAGAACGGAAGTGTGGGTGCTGATGTGGAGTAACAACCCAACTGAAGAATCTAAGAGGTTAGAGGGCTCTTAGAAGATTATAAATGCAAGGGGTGAGAATGAGAGAGGAGGGGGGGGGGGAAATCAGTTGTATTCTTCGGCTTTGCTGGACAGTCTTGCTTTGTTGCAGACTGATTGCTTTCTGTAGCTTCCGCCGGATCTTATCAATGAAAAGAGCACATTGTGCTTCCTTTTTTTTATATCATTCCCAATATTCCATTCTCCTTTAAATCCCCAGTTTTGAGTCTAACAATTTTGGTCCGACCTGCTGGATCCATCAAAATTTTCATGTCTCATACCAGAATGGAGTCTCGAATGGGGGCTGTTGAGAAAAGTGTAACAGGCATTCTGGACGAACTTCTCCACCAACGCTCACGACTAGACAAGCTAGACACATTGGAGGAAATGATTTCGGCGTGGATGAAACGAAGGCCAACGGAGAAGGAGGAAGTTTGTGCATCCTTGACCCCAGCAAGCGGAGTCGCCACCGGAACAGCTACAATGGTTGGAGGATTTCCAACAAACGAAGCAAACCCCAATTCGACCCACCTGGTACCCTCTGGTGAACATCAACTGTACGCGAAAAAAGTGGAACTTCCAAGCTTCGATGGAGATGACCCCGCAGCATGGATTGCACGAGCTGAGCAATATTTCCTCATCCATAAAACCGAGGAGATGAAGGTGACCTTGGCTCTGGTTTGTATGGAAGGAGCTGCTATCCATTGGGTCCGATGGTTACAAGAACAAAATCCGAATATCACATGGGCAAATCATTTTCGCCCATTCCCAAAACCTGACCCAGGTTTACTTAACCACAAATATCCAATTTCGTCATTTACAAAAGCCCCAAATTCCCCGGGCCCTAATTTCACCACAGGAGAACGAGATCCTTTCCCCATTCTTTCTACGAACGATCGAAACTCTCCCAACCCTAACCTCTCTTCACATGACCAAAATCAGTCGAATTCCTACAACCCAACTTCTCTGCAATCAACTGAAGTCAGCAACTCAACCAACGACAATCGTCCAATCCGATTAGCAAAGGTACACGACAGCTCTCCCATCAGGACTACCTGGAGTTAAAATCAAAAGGGCTTTGTTTCAAATGCCGCCAACCGTATCATCCACTGCACAACTGCCCGAACAAAGGGTTGTGAGCCTTGATCCTGGGTGACGATGAAGATTCCACTCTCGGCTGTGAGCTGGAAGCCATGGAAGGACTCAGCGAAGGGACAGCAGGACAAGACCATGAGGCTCTACTGGCGATGCTCGAGTTACCATTGTTCTCTGTGGGAGGGATCAGTCGACCAAAGACAATGAAGATGACAGGTAACATCAACGGAACTAAATTAATAGTAATGATAGATAGTGGTGCTAGCCATAATTTTGTTGCTGAGGAAGAAGTTAGGAGACTAGGACTGAGAGTTGAAGCTACTAAACCTTTCTTTGTACGTCTGGGTGACGGTAGGAGAATGGGTTCATCAGGGGTCTGCCGGGGTTTAAAACTGGACTTTGGTGTAATCCAAATTGTGGTCGACTGTTATGTTTTTCCTTTGGGTGGTGTTGACATAATTCTAGCGGTAGCTTGGTTAGAAACGCTTGGGGAAGTGAGGGTAAATTGGCAGAGTATGACTATGAAGTTTACTGCGAGGAAAGAAACCATCTGCCTAGAAGGAGATCCTTCCTTAATGAGGATCCCGTCCTCACTGAGCACCATAAGGAAACTGATGGATGTGGATTTCGGGGCTTGGATTTGGAAAATGGCAGTTGATGAGGGCAGCAGAGAGAGAGCCAAACATGATCTCACTGAATTTCAACAGGAGCAGTTAACTCATATGTTGATGAGGTATACAGATGTCTTCAAAGCAAGGACTATACCTCCATCGAGATCAACTGACCATCAAATTCCGCTGCGACCAGAGACTGGCCAATCAGTGTACAACCCTATAGCTACGGGCACCACCAGAAGTCTGAAATTGAGACGCTGGTTGCGGAAATGCTCTCTGCAGGGATTATCAGACCTAGTTCCATCCCCTTCTCAATCCCTGTCCTCCTTGTGAGGAAGAAAGATAGTAGCTAGCAATTCTGTGTGGATTATAGAGAACTCAACAAGTCCACCATTCCAGATAAGTATCCTAGTCCCCATGATCTATGAGTTACTAGATGAATTGGGAGGAGCAACTTATTTTTCCAAACTTGACTTGCAATCTGGTTACCATCAAATACGTGTGAAAGAATCGGATATACTTAAAACTGCTTTCCGCACACACTCGGGACACTATGAATTCGTTGTGATGCCTTTTGGACTAATGAATGCACCAACTACGTTTCAAGCCACCATGAATGATGTTTTCCGTCCCTATTTGCGAAAATTTATCATTGTATTCTTAGATGATATACTAGTTTATAGTAAAACTTGGAAGGAGCATTTAGTCCACCTAGAACTCACCTTGAAAGTTATGAAGGGTAATGAATTGGTGGTGAATCGAAAGAAGTGCCACTTTGGGTGTCAAACGATTGAATACTTGGGGCATTTAATTTTGGTTGACGGAGTCATAATGGATCCTTTAAAGGTTGAGTGCATCACAAATTGGCCTAGACTGCAGTCCACTAGAGAAGTGCGAGGGTTCTTGGGCCTTATAGGATACTATAGGCGGTTTATACGCAATTATGACAGTATAGCAAGACCCCTTATGGAGTTGTTAAAAAAAAGAAGCACAATCACACTTTAATTGGACTCAAGAAGCTCAAAAGGCCTTTGCCACTCTGCAGGCAGCAATGGTGAGTGCACCAGTACTTGCTATGCCAGATTTCAACTAGCCATTCGTAGTGGAATGTGATGCTTCGGGCCGAGGAGTGGGTGCTGTTCTGATGCAAGGCAGGAGACCTATTGCCTATTTCAGCAAAGCACTGTCAGAAAGATCATCATCCAAGTCAGCCTATGAGAAAGAATTGATGGTTCTCATCCTAGCTGTTCAACATTGGTGACCCTATTTAATTGGCAAGCATTTTCAAGTCCGAACTGATCAAAAAAGTCTGCGGCACATGCTAGAGCAGAGAGTTATCACTCCTGCACAGCAAGACTGGATTTCCAAACTACTTGGGTATGACTTTGAAGTGGTGTACAAACCGGGAGTTTCCAATCGTGCAGCTGATGCTCTGTCCAGAATGAATGGAGAGGCTGTTTGTAATGCAATCTCATGGCAGCAGTGGGAAGAACTTGAGAAGGACATCTCTAAGGATCCCAAACTCTTGAAGATTAAGCAACATTTGGAGCAAGAACCAGATGGACAGCCTCCCTACTCTTTGAAAAATGGTAGGCTCTTGCACAAGGATAGAATTGTGATTCCGAAAATCTCGAGGTGGATTCCGTTGCTTTTGGCAGAATTTCACGAAACTCTGGGGGCTGGACATGCTGGAGCCTTGAGGACCTACCGGAGGATTGCAGCCAATGTTTATTGGCATGGCATGATGAAGACGGTCCTGAAGTTTGTGGCTGCATGCTTCACTTGCCAGCAACATAAGTATGAAGCCAAAGCTCCGGCTGGACAGTTACAACCTCTGCCAATTCCGACGATGGTATGGGAAGATATGGCAATGGATTTCATAAATGGTTTGCCACATTCGCAAGGGATGGACTGCATTCTGGTTGTGGTAGATAGACTCTCAAAATATGACCATTTTATAGGGCTAAGACATCCTTTCACAACCAAAACAGTGGCTGAAACCTTCGTTCGTGAGATAGTTCGGCTACATGGGGTCCCAAGATCAATAGTGAGCGATAGAGATCCCTTATTCTTGAGCAACTTCTGGGCTGAATTATTTCGCTTACAAGGAAGTAAGGTAAAAATGAGTAGCGCTTATCATATTGAGACGGATGGACAAACTGAGGCTTTAAACAAAGGATTGGAGACTTACTTACGGTGCTTCTCTTCGGAGCAACCGAAAGGTTGGGCAAAGTGGCTACCGTGGACAGAATTTTGTACAACACCAGCCATCATACCGCTGCTGGTATGACTCCCTTCCAAGCAGTCTACGGCAGACCCCCCATCATTTCAAAGGTTTTTACCGGGGGAAATTATGGTGGAGTCGGTAGCCAAAGAGTTGTTGGATCGTGATGAGATATGGCGTCAACTACAATACAATTTAAGGAGGCCCCAACAAAGGATGGTAAAGACAGCTAATGCACACCGGAGGGAAGTCCATTACGATGTTGGAGACAAGGTTTTTTTGAAGCTTAGGCCTTATAGACAAAACTCAGTCCGTAATATTATTCCATCTAAGCTGGCTGCGCGTTACTATGGACCTTTTGTGGTTATTCAGAAGGTTGGGCAGGTAGCTTATAAACTTCAGTTACCGGAATATGCTCGAATACACCCAATTTTCCATGTTTCGCAATTGAAAAAGGCTGTTGGGATACATAAGGCAGTGACTGAACTACCAGTTTGTTTAGAGGTCGATTGTCCTCCAATTAAGACAGAAGAAGTGATAGGGCAGCGCTCTATCAAGAGAAGAGGCAAAACAGTACATCAGTTTCTAATACGCTGGAAGGGAAATTCAAGGGAAGAGGCAACTTGGATAGATCAAGCTGATCTCTCCCTGAAATTCCCAAATTTCAGCCTTGAGGACAAGGCTGTGGCTCCAAGAGGGAGCAATGTTATAACAGGAAATCTCAATGGTGACAAGACGGATGAAGTGGAGCCATGTAAGCAAGTTGAGTTGGCCACCCCAAAGATTCTGCAAGTGTATAACTGAAGGAAGAAGGAAAGTGTGGGTGCTGATGTGGAGTAACAACTCAACTGAAGAATCTAAGAGGTTAGAGGGCTCTTAGAAGATTATAAATGTAAGGGGTGAGAATGAGAGAGGAGGGGGGGGGGAATCAGTTGTATTCTTTGGCTTTGCTGGACAGTCTTGCTTTGTTGCAGACTGATTGCTTTCTGTAGCTTCCGCTGGATCTTATCAATGAAAAGAGCACATTGTGCTTCCTTTTTTTTAAATCATTCCCAATATTCCATTCTCCTTTAAATCCCCAGTTTTGAGTCTAACAGAAAGGGTGAACGGACTTTCTTTATATATGCATGAATGCTATTTCACAAAGACAATAATATGCAGATTCGAGAAACATTCTATAACTGAAATTCTTCCCAGAAAACCACAATGGATCTTTGGGTCCAAAGACACCAACTGCTATGCATGACACCTTCTACAAATTCTGTTAAATTATAATTGTGAACAAAGGATGTTACTCAATGAAACTGTAGCAATTACCTCAAGCCCACAATCTTTCACATAAATATTTGTGAAGAGTTCTGAAGGATCTGGCATTGGACTTTCCTGTAAATTTAAAGAAAAAGGGAAATGTTTGATAACTATGTAGTAAAGAAACAGACTCTGATGTGCATGTGCAATAAAACCAAACAATCAAAATACTTGACACAGAATGTTTCTTACCTTGGCTTTAGCAATGGCTTCATCAACGTCTTTTCTAGCTTCCTTTTCAATATCCTGTACAAAGGTGGGAAAATTCATAACAAATTCAAGATTTGACATGACTACTTTTCTTAACACAATATCCAGTACCAGCTTAGTTCTAAATCTTTTCCTTTCACATAAGTGCATAGAACTGATTTTGAATTAACAAGAAAATGACAGCAGAGACATTATTAGCACATCCCACCTTAGCATTTTTAAGCTTCAACCACAAGATGTATAAATTACAGTCAAGAGAATACCATACCTTAAGCTCCTTTTCAGTGGCCAGATCATGAGCTAAGATCAACTTTCTTATCCTTTCAATTGGATCACGTTCCTGAAATTAATGACCCAAAAGAATTATGTATCATAATCCAAAAGCCAATAAAAGATGCTAACATCACTTAAAAAATTTCGAAACTTTTGAACTATATGAACCTGTCTAACGCCAGTAATCTCATCACGGGTTCGGTAGGTGCTGCCAGGATCGGACATGGAGTGACCATGGTACCTGTATGTATCCATTTCAAGAATCTGAAACATAGAAGATTATTTGATTAAGAAGCTATATTCGTAAGATATCAAGAAAGACCTACCAATACTTAACAGGCCCTTAATTACAAACATCTTTCAAATTATAATGAAATCCCACATCAATGCACCCATACACTGAAAAGAACACAAACATTAGGAACAAGTTCTATCAGTTATACCCAATAGAAAATAAACCTAGTCCAGAAGTTGGCTTAGTTTCGCCCAGTTACTAAAAGCTAAAGCATTACCTTCTCGGTAGTTATATACTATAACATCAAGATGAGCAAGAGGAATGCATTAGATCTTTAAAATGCCGCGTGATACATGCCACTTCGGTTAAAGATTTCCCCCAGCCTACATGTTGAAGGATACATGGACAATTGTAGTAGTCATAAAAGGTCATACAATTTGTGCCTCAAAAGTGGAGGGTTAAGGCCAACAAGGTAGACATGTAACTTTCCAAATCAAAATGAGCATATATGAAGAGTGAATGCAGCAAATCATTTGGGGGACAGAGACATGCTACAGCATGAACATGGACACAATAAATTTCGCTTTTTTATTTTTATTTATCTATTTTTTTAAGACACAAACACTGCACTACACAATTAATATTAGCATTAGCAATTATCACATAAGAAGTGTCCGAGAAACTAGAAATTTCCATTGTTTTAAAAGATTGATCCACCTCCAGTGTGTTTGACATGTTTTTGACCAGTGTCCGAAAAATGTCAAGACCCTTAGCAAATAAAACACAACTAACCAATTTTACTTTAAGAGAGTCAAAACTTAACAAGCATAATTTTTCCCCAAAAAAAAAAAAAAAAAAAGTTTTTGCATGCTGTATTAGAGAAAAATAACCCCAAGTAACAATTTCATCCATGAATTCCACTTCCATTCAACGTATGAACTTGGAATGTGTATATGAATTTGGAAATCTCACTTGGTGCAAGCAAAGGCTCACAAATCACCAGCAAGAGAGGACCCAGAGGGCTAATATTTCTCTGAACCTCATCCACTAACCAAGAAAGGACATAAAGCACCTATCACAAAATAAGACAACAACAAGAAGCCTTTTCCATATCAATACACAAGCCTCCCCTTCCCCCAAGGAAAAAGAGGAAGGGATCCATGAAGGACAGGGCTTAAGACTGTGGGTGCAAAGGAGTAAATTGTCCTCTGGAGACATATCCAGGATTAAGCATTGCTGGAGCCTTCTAACATTTCCAAAGTTCCCCAAGCCAATCGTAACTCATGGTAAAGAAGCCCCTTGTATTGGCATCATCTAACTCAAATTCCAGAGACACATAATTTTGGAAAACTCACCAACAAGAGTTTCAAGGGTATCAATGGGGGAAAAGTAGTCATAATTAAATCAAAAATACAATAGAACATGCTTAATCTTAATTGTAGCTAGTTTCACCAGAGTTTCCAGAGAAGAAGCACTCAACTTTCCCTTTTCAAAGGCCTCATTAAGCATGAGGCTGGACCAACACTAAGCACAGAGTTATGGCCATAAATTAGCTGAAGTTTTTTATTTCCAAATTTAACAGGGTTATATGAGGGTAATATAAAGGTATGAATTACTGTCGCAGGAATGACCAGCCGCACCCTTTTTGACCATAAGCCAAGAACCAAGCTTGACGATGAATCCAATGGTTCCAAGAAAAGTTTTTTGGTTCTTGCCACGTTTTCCTTTTCTAAAGGAAAACCATAAGAAATGGGCTTTTTCAACTTTGCTGATGCTACAAATATGCAAATACCTCTCCAATACTATATGAAGATACTGAAAGAACATTTCACTACAACATTGTCTACAACAAAAATAAGCCTTAGTATATCAAGCTGACAATAGAGGAAAGTTTGTAACTATTTTCACAAAATGTAAGAACAAACTCAACACATTCTTAAGAACATCCAAAAAAAAAAACCTCATAGCAAAACAACCAAACAAATTATGTATAAAGTTTGGGTTCCTCCCACAACCTATGCTCAACAACCATCTCCTAGTTTTTCCATGAAGCAATATAACACAAATACTTTTTTAAATGCCATTACTGCAATTATACTTCTTTTATATGAAAAAAAAATCCTTGTCTATGTGCATGTGCAGTCAACATACTCCAACATCACCTGTGTTCTAAAATTCTGTACAAAATCAAGCATGAACTGGAAATTTCCTTCTGTTATTGCTTTCTAAAGCTACAAAACTGATCCTAATCCTTGGGTGTGGATGGAGTGTGAGTGGAGATAAAAAACTCTCTATTTGCAATATCAAATCATCCACTTCTTAGTGCAAACATCTAAGTCTCCATTTGTTTCACAAAAATAAAACTTTCTAGAGAAATAATTTGGTTAATGCCTTAATGGATCAATGGCAAATCGAAGCCCAATATTAAGATCTTGAAAATAAATCCCAAAGTCATTTTACATACTGCTAGCTGTTGCTGGCAAATTAACTTTGTTAGAGAAAACCAGATTATAAAAGACCATAATTTGACAATAATTATATTTTCCAGGAAAAGAATTTCGCAAGAATATTTTCCTTGGAGATGACTTTCGACAAAACAACCAGAGACTAAACAAATCACAGCTAAGCATAAGAGGTGAATGTAACAGAAAACAACATGGAAGTAAAAGGAGAGCATTTAGTTAGCGAAGGACCAAAAGTAGGTAATTGGGTGGGGAAAGGGTATCCATAGTTATGCTTATTAATGGTAATGGCAGCAACATAAGCAGGTGATCTAGGAGTTCCGGTAACAGATAAGAACAAGCAAAGATAGAGTCATTTAAATAGAAACATTTGAAAAGAACTTGAAACTCACAATGGGCCCATTCTTCAAAGCATGCTCCTTGGCAAATTTGCATGCCTGTTTGACAGCCAGGGCATCCATACCATCTACCTGAGAAGGAATTCAAGATATATATGATGTTAGAAAAGGAAAAGCAGAAAATGGCTAGCTCAAAGCTCTGAAATCCTGATGCATGACATTGCATACAGCATTAGAAATATATTGTACCCTGACATAAGCTGAGAGATCAATGCAAATGAGCGTAAAATTTTTCCAGAGATTTTTCTCCCCACCCCTTCCTAGTGCAGCCACTAATGATCTCCAGATCAGACTATGTCATCTCAAAAGGATTAATTAGTGCATGTTCATCCAAAGCAGATGATGATAAAAGAAAATTACAAGACACATCTGTCTTCCACCCTACCACGCAGGACCAAAAATAAAAGTGCAAAACAACAAACATGCTGTCAATGCAGATGGTATTACCACGAAATGAGTTAACAAGTTTTAGCCACAGTAATTATTAATTTAGAAATAACCACCACTGCATGACACAGCTGCAGTCGTTTGGACTTCTCAGTTGTAATTCCAAGAATATTAAAAACCCCAACTTCTGTTCATAAAACTAAAAAAAGAACCCAGAAGAATCACTTCCTGGTGATAGAATATGATAGTTGTTTTGGAGTATGATACCCATTATCAAATGGAAGGCCTATCATCTGACACAACTTTGACCCTGACTCGCAATATGCATATATCACCTGCCCCAAGCCTGTATCAAATTCTACAGACCTTGCAAGCATTCATATTAATATCCCAAAGTAAGTTTTGTGCCTAAACATGAGAGTCGCTTTGAAATATAGACATAAAAAAGGAAGGATTGCACTCGAACAATGTAGTATCCTTCTAAACCATCGTCTTACTAAACAATTACTGATTTTTTTTTTCCAACAAAAATATTCTTCCTTCCACTAAATATAAAAAAGGAAGAATTAAGACATTGTTTAACAGACACAAATACCCTCAAATTATCAATGCAAAAATAGTACTTCTAAAAGCCAGGAAACCATGATTATCCATAACTAAATAAAGGATTATCACACAAACCCAATGAGTCAATAACCTAATGAATTTTAATGGTTATTAAGGGCATAGCCTGTAGTTTCGTTCTACAGTTATAATTCAGTAGGTCATTTCGCTCATCGAGTCATGTAGTCCATGTGTCACATGCCTAACCAATAAGAATATAATATGATGCAATGTCAAATAATATACACAAGCTGAAAATGATTGTAGCAAAAAGCAGAACTATTAAAAACTAAGATCCCAAACAAGAAGCAAAAAATGAACTACATACGAACCAGGAACATAGACCCAAGCAAGTAACAGGTATAATTTATTTGTACATAGAATGTTGTTTCATTCTATAGTTATAGGCCTTATTTGGGGATGACTGGGTTAGGCTCAACTAAGATCAGATGGAGCTTCAATTGCATGAAATTAAAAATATAAAGATACGGAAAAAATGACTTCTACTAACAACACTTAACATCCTAAAAAATTTTCATGAGCCAAACCGAGGTTTCCCAAGTGGAGCCATAGTTCTTTTAGGTCATGCCGTTTACCAAGTCATTCAGTAGATGTGTCATATCACCAAATTTATAAAAAACACAATTCAATGCAAATTCAGACAAGACATACAAGCTTCAAAATAATTGCAGGAAAAAGGAACTCAATTATACCTTCAAACCAGGAACATAATCCCCACGCTTATAGTAAGCTGGACTCTTGGCTGCTCTCCACTCCGCGGTCCCCATTCCATCTGTCAAAAAAAAAAAAAGCAATCAAACACCAAAACAAATCAAAAAGCACAGTACATATATTCAAACCCTCTCATTTTCTTACAGTGATTGTTCTCGCAAACCAAAATCGCCGGCAAATCCCAGAGAGCCGCCATGTTTAAAGCCTCGAACAGCTGACCCTGATTCGCCGCACCATCACCGTAAAGTGCAAATGTCACATTCTCATCCTTAGAATACTTTTGCGCAAATGCCAATCCACAACCTAACGGAACCTGAGCGCCGACAATTCCATGACCGCCGTAAAATCCTCCTTCCTTCTTATAGAAATGCATAGAACCTCCTTTCCCTCGCGAACAACCGTCTTTTCTTCCCATCAATTCGGCGAAAGACTCAAGCAAAGTCCCTCCTCGGCCCAAGAAGATACAGTGATCGCGATAGGCGGTGATTATGCAGTCCTTCTTGGTCAGGGCCGCTTCCATGCCGACGGCGACGGCTTCTTGGCCGTCGTAGAGATGGCAAAAGCCGCGAATCAGCTTCGCCTTGTAGAGGGAATCGGCGGCGATCTCCATCCGCCGCATAAGCACCATGTCTTTGAAGAAAGTGAGAAGCTCTTGTGGATTGGTCTCCACGGTCCGCGACGGTGGCTCGCATTTGTGGCCCGTGAAAGGAACGCTAGTCTCGACGGTGATAGGTGTTGTATCGGTGGAGATCGGGCGGCGGAGAGAGGATGACAGGATTGTCAGAGGCTTGATGAGTTGCGAGCGTGATGCGGTTGCGACGTGTGATAGCGCCATCTCGCCGCCGTGTGATTGCTGACTTTTTCTATTGCCTCTTCGAAACACGAGGAGAGAGAGAGAGAGGGTGGGATGGTAGGCTTGGTGAGAGTGGGGGCAGGTGAGGGAAGTAGGGTAGTGAAAATGAAAATGAAAATCTACGTTGTAGAATAGGAATTTTATAGTGAGTTGGAATAACACCGCACCGTCCCGTCTACCAAATTCCTCTTATTTTCATTTCCTGGTTTTTTGTAGCGGATAGGAATAGGATCCGATGGGGGGTGATGCTGGAAGAGAAGACAGGGTAGGCCAGGGGTTGCCAGGCTGCTTCGTGTGTTTGGGACGTGGAAGCATATCCTGGGTTTAGGCTTTTTCAAGTGTGCTGTTAGGGAGGAGCCGTCTTTTTATCCTTCTTCACTAATTAAACTGCCAACCGGTGTTTGTTATCTTTTTCAGATTCCCCTTCCCCATTTTAATTATTGCAATACCTTACATTTTTTACCTTTGATTTTAATTAAAATAAATAATTACCCATAAAGACAAATATAAATAAATTAAAACATAAACTCACATTTTCCAAACGTGATCCCATGGGTTTAGTTTTTTTTTTTTTTTTTTTTTTTCACAATTTCTGCATCTTCTTCCTAACAATTCATACATTTTTCTTCTTGCAGATGAAAACCATACGAGATCTCTAAGATTTCATCGATTTTTGTAAATTTTATGTATGATTAAGTTTATTTTCATCCATTTTTTCATATCGACCGAGATAAGTAAGAAAAAAAATCTAATATCATTCTACAAATCGATTATTTGATCATTTTGATTTATTTTTTCTGTTTTTGATTTTAATCATTGATCTTACATATATGAGTGCGAGTGAGGAAACAATTTAGAGAAAGGGAAGGAGATCAATGAGCGGAAGATCTTTTTCGCTTGATCGATTATATTTTGTTTTAAATTATAATATTTTATTCAGTATTACTTATATTTAGAGAGATAAAAGTAATAAAATATTTAGTATGATTGAATTTATTTTAGTATTATTATTATCTATATTTAGAGAAAAAATTAATATAAAGTCGGAGTCGATTATTTTGCATTTATAAAATGATATTAAAAAAGATAATAATAGTTTATTATTAGTATTATTATTATTATTTGAATTTTTCATAAAGGTTGCCCGGGGAAAAGAGCAGCCGTTGGATTGGATAAGACCTCGGACATCAGATCTCCAAAGCTTTTTCGAGCGAGCGGCAACCACCCTGCCCTCTCTCTCTCTCTCTCTCGCCATGAACGTCTCCATCTCCAAACGCGCTCAACACATTCCCTCTCTCTTCGGCATACACCTCAATCTCACCTCTCCAACTCAAACCACTTAATTTCAAATTAGGGTTTTGCTGTCCCAAAACACTTCGTTCCTCAAATTCATCCCTATTCCGTTCTAAAATCTCCTACAAGTTTCGCAACTCATTCGTCTGATGTTTTAGAGTACGAAGATGAAGACGACGAAGAGGCCGCGGACGAGTACGAAGAGGAAAATATTGAGGAGTCTGATGGAGTACAACAATCGAGGACGAAGAGTCTGAGGTTATAGTCTTGAGAACGAAGTGTCGGAATGAAGGTTCAAGTGGCAGAGAGTGGAGAAATTGAGAGATGAAGTGAGAGAGTACGGTGATGGGATTATTGATTGTGATGAACTTGCTTCGGTTTACGACTTTCGAATCGATATATTTCAGGTTCATTTCCTCATTGCTTTATCCTATCGTGTTTTGGTACTAATTAGTTTGACAGAAAAGATGGTTAAGTTCTGCAGAACTCAAATTCAGGGTAGGCACCGCACTTGTTTGATGAATTGAAACTGTGTTGAATTTTTTAGTACCGAAATAATCTGCCAAATATGTAAATTACGAAGAAATTGAAAAAAAAAAAGTGCTTAATCATGTGTTAAATATTTTTCAATATTCACCAATCGGCCAACAAAATTTGACTTAACATTTATATAGTCATCTTGTGCTTGAAGTATTTTATTCGATGCATGGGTCCATGATGGGCGATATGCAATAAGCCACTAATTATTATGAAGAGGCTATTTTATGAAACTGAACTTAAGAACTGAAGTGCTGAAAATCAGCACTTTTACGAGTTTTTTTTTTTATAATCAAATTTAGGCTTCTTTTTTGTGTTATGTCAGTCGTCATTCTCATTATTAAACACCCCCTAATTGATTATTTGTAAAAACACGACCCCCCAAGTTCTAATCTTGAATTTGTTGAAATAGTCATGTGCATCTTTACTATGCAAATCAACTCAATTCCGCTTGGAACCAAGTGATTCCATAAAAGTTGGAGTTCAATTTTAACTCCACAAGTGTGGGTTTGGGAATAGTTAAAAAAGGGATATCTGAATTGAACTCTATGATAGTTTGTGACTTCTCCTGTTTCTTTCTTGCTAATAGTCAATAATACATTTTAAAATTGAATTGTCAGGTTGCTTTGTTCACAGGCGTTCTACTATTTCTGGATTGTAGCCATTGGTTTGAAGCAAAACAGTTTAATAATTTGGAACCTTTCCTGAAATTTGTTCCCATAGGTGTGGCTGAAGATAAAAGAAAGGACAAGTTGAGATCAGAGGATTGGATTTGGAACCTTTCATGTTGTAGGTAACTTGTAGTAGAATAGAGCCTACGAATAGATAATTTATACCAAAGGGATCCTTAACGCACTCTAGAACAAGGCTTATAAGATTCAAAATGGGTAAAATGATTGCAAAAACAAGTGAGAATTTGTATGTTCGAATTAGAAAGGATGGGTTCAAGTAGCTGTTTGCGACAGCTCAACACCTTCTCAATGTAGACATGACTTCCAATTTTATGAACAATTCCTCCCCCCCCCCCAAACAAAAAAACAAAGATCTTCACTGATATAGTTTAGTTGGATCCCTCAAGCCTTGTTCGTAGCTCCCCTTTTTCCTCTTCTAAAAATCTTTGAATCATAGATAGGAGGCTCTTTTCTGGGCTTATCTTTCTCTTCTCCCTAGTTGTTGACTCAAAGCTTGGAGGATACTTTATTGGTGTACTTAGGTTAAGGTGATTGACTATCTTGTTTGAGTTTGCAGCAAGGGATTTCAAGTAAAGTCACCTTTTCTCTGTGGGGCCCAGATATAGCCTCTTAATCCGTTGAACATTGGACAAGCTACCTGATCATACTTGTAGTGTATCATTGTTTCCTAAATCATGTGATTAAGATTGAAGATAGCCTTTTTAGATGAAAGATGTATCAGGTAATGATGATATCGGTTTCAATTTCAGTAATCGTGATATCAATTTAAATTTCCGTAATATGTTATAAATCCCTTATTCATGAATATGAAACTTGGGAGATTAGATCTCATTTTTTTCCTAATTGATGTGTCATAATTAGTGTTGGAATGAGTCCCTGGCTTGGTATTCTAAAATTCAGATAGAACAAGAACATGGTTTTTCCAAGATTATGAACTTTCAAAGTGATGTCTCTCCGAAAACACTTCCAAACAATTGGGAAAGTTGCAAAGATCTAGCAAGGTATAGATCTTTTAGTAATTTTGAAATTTTTGGAGTTCTGGCTCTTGACTTTTCAAATAACAATATTTACATTTGATTTTTTTTTTTTGGGAAAATTATCTTTTTGACGAGAATTTCAAAAAAGAAAATAAATTTAGTTTTGAGAATATTTACTAGAAAGTTTAAGGCCACTGAGATGGGGTATATTAATTTGGTGTGCAACATAGGGTGGCTACAGGAGTGGATTAAGTAGTTTGACAGTCAAATAGAACTACGAAACGGAGAAGCCTGAAGTGGTAGATGATGGTGGGCGTTGATAATGCAGTCTAGATAGGTGACTGCTCCTCTGTTGTGTCTTCTCAAACACTGTAAATCAGAAACGGAGTGGGCATTTCCAACTTCCAAGAATATGCTTGTTGGCGGTTCCAATTAATATCACTACCCGCGTGTAGGGTAGTTATGTGAATAGTGAAAGTTTGAGGACAATGTCAGATGACTTCAAAAGGTTAAAGCGGAGGAATTGCCTCGGGCTTATCTAGACCAAACATTGTTTCATTTTGAGGTTGTGCACTGGTTGGTGTTTTTGCGGTGGTGCCTGCATCCCCCCCCCCCCCCCACAAAAAAAAAACCCGACTAATATTTGAAATTATGTTCTGATTAATTTGATTTGAATATTATCGGATCCAAATTAAAGGGAAGCTTTTCCAAAATAGTCTTTTTCATTTATAAGTTTTAAATCCGACACTCGATTAAGAGATCTAACACTCTTTCGCATGTCTTATAATCTTTACATGTGTTCATTATTATTAATGCTCCATGGAGGTGCACTAGTTATCTGATGACTGATCATATGTATGCATGATTGCATGTCCTGTGGAGTGGGTCTAGATTCGGCTAGGGAGTGACTGGTTTTATGGCACATATGATTGGGCTTAGAAGATTAGAAGGTGCCTGGAATCACCGCAGAAATTCTTCACGTATTTTATATTCACCTTCACCTCTTAATGCAGATTACCAAGTTGCCTGATATTGACCCTCTGCTCCAGAAGACCGCAACAACTGCTGATTACCAAGTTACCTTATATTGACTCTCCGCTCCAGAAGTTGCCTGATATTGACCCTCTGCTCCAGAAGACTACAACAACTGCAGGTGATGTGATGGACCGCTCGCCAATATATTGCTTCTTCGTGGGGCTCATCCCCATCTGTACTTCATCTAAACTAGTCTCTTACTTCAGAGAATCTAAAGGGGGCTATATTTAGGGGCGAGTCAAAAATTTATATTTGGGAGAATGGGGGTTATATGGGGAACAAGGGTGAAGGAGGCAAAGAATATTTTGAAGTATTTTAGTGACATTTTTAAGACTTGAAATGCCATTGACAAGTTTTTGAATTTATATGTATCAATTTTTTAAAAAAAATTTGGTGAGGGTCCGTTCATGGGTTGTTCTTTTTCAGTCCATTCTATCTTTGACACACTTTAGAAGGTTCAAAATGTCATGGAACCTAAAGTTTGGATTGTGTTTGCCAGACTTGTTGGAATTTTTGTCTGGGGCAGTACTGAACTCGAATTTGCTTTGCCAAACTGATCCCGTCAATCCAGAGTTTTCATCATCTGCGAGCATAGATGGAGGGCTTTACCAAAGTTTGGTTGGTTTAGTGGGAAGGACATCAAAACTTTTTAAACATGCCCGGGTTTGATTTGGTATGGGAATAGAAAAAATTATGTTGAGAGATCCTTTCGAAAGTGGGCATGATAGTCGAAATTAGTCAAGGAGAAGTCTTGAATATTGGGCAGCACAAAAACAAAATAAACGAAGGGCTTTGGCCCAAATCATTGACCGTAGAGATTTGATATCACCTGCAGAAATCCGGCCCTTCTTTTAGGCCCGTAGATACGCTTTGAAACTTTCACCGGCTAATAACAATCGGAGGAGGCCGAAAACGCAAAAGAGTTGATTTCTTTCAAAGTCTAGTGGGATTTGTTGTATGTCGGAAACTATATAAACTTGCAGGGCAAGCAAGCCACAATGAATTGAAAAGAGCCCGGGTGTCGTCTTGAAAAACCAAAGTGGAAACTCGTGGCAAGAAAGTTCTCCATCGAGTAAACATTTACAAGCTAAGACGGTAGAACATTTTTAAGTCATTTGACCTTCTTTTGGTGGAAGTACATGGTTTAGTTGATCAAAACCGAGTAATATCAAAACTTCCCCATGCACATGCGAAAGAAGGGCCCGATTAGGGTCTCTACTGGTGATGGGCAATCCAATGCACCTGCGGTTCGCAATGAAGAATCTGATCACATCTCACCATGATGGGGAGGGGGGGAGGGAGGTTCACAATTCACAGTGTTTCATGACTTGCCTAAAACTTAGAGAAAAAAAAAAAAAAAAACATCCTTGGCCTCATCATATCATGTCTATAATATTAAACTATGTATTTTATTTAGTAGAATAATAACACTAAAAATAGTTAAATTTCCTACATCTACCGAAAAGAGTGATGCTAATTATGAAAGGAATTTTAGAAATCGGGAAGATTTCATTCGCGTAAGATGCAGAAGGACCATGAAACAAAACGTTTACATACTTCAAATAAGGGAAAACAATCATTGAAAACATCTTGCCCACTCGTGAATTCACTTTCAGCAACTGCTTTCTTCGTTCCTAGACTTCAAAACCACTATTAGTTCAATGCTAAAATGACAGTACGAACTAAAACATGCATTAGTTGCCACACATAACCCTAATGCAGTTGTGATTGGGTTGAATATGCGGTATATTATTTACGAACAATGCAAATATTTTATATGAATTTAAAGGTAAAAGAATAACACCCTACTTTTTTTAAGAATAAAAGATTGAAAGAGAACTGCATAAATGGAATGAACATATATCTCAGTTTTCAGTCACAAATTATGCTCTCTATTTACAAGTTTATGGCTCAGAATGAGCACAAAGAAACTATGCTACATTCTAACAAGCCATGCTTTCTTTTTCCCAATTCTTTATTTTACCGGTAAGATTGAAATATGAAGATGCACTGCACAAGTATACAGCTTCACCAAAGCTTTGCTTCAGGTGCGTCAATGAGTTATCCATCCTTACTCCCCCTTTATCTATTTCATCAAGGCTACTGGAAAGGACAAACCACCAATGCTATCAGTCGTTAACCCTTAAGCAGGAGAGAGAGAGAGAGAGAGAGAGAGAGAGAGAATATTTACATTATTTATGTTGGTGTTGCAGTAAGGCATATTAAGAACACGAAAGGAATAAACGAAACCTTTCTACTCTAGGGAGGAACCATTGGAGGTCTCTGCTTGGTCATGACACGGCCGACTCTGACGCAAAGCTTTTCTTTTCCTTTTCCCACGGATTAAGTAGTCTTCTGTGTCCAGGACATAGGAGACCTGCAATATACGTTCCGCATTAATAAACACAACTAAGTATTTTGACAGAGATATACACAACCATATGATTGTAGATTATTGATCACATTGTTACTTCAAAATCTATACCAAACAACTTGAAGTACCCACCATTAACATCCAAATAAAGCTGCCCGCTTCTGTCAATAAAGAATTAGATCTATCTCATTCTAAAAGCAATGCATTTAATCAGGCAACAGATTCCTTTCCAAGGATGGGAATAATCCTAATAAGAGTTCACTTTTCAAATAAAAGGAAGAAATAATGCAATTAAATTGGGGCAATGAAAGCTACAATCTCTTCAAACTTGGCCTCTTACCAAATGTAACTCCCCCCCCCCAAAAAAAAAAAAAAAGAAAAACCAAAACTTTTTTGTCCATGAATTTGCAATGGAAATATGGTTGATCAAAACATATTTTAGCAGAAAAGTACCATTCCCAGGATGAATCTCATATGAAACATTCTTTTTATTGGAACTTGGAAGTTGGAAGCATCACTTTTTATTTTGTTCTCCAAAGGTGAAGAGTCAATTTGCAAAATATAAATTTCATCTATGGCCATCTAAGAAAGCCAAGTCTTTTTTTTTTGGGGAAGGGGGGGGAAGTCATGATGAAGCCATCATACTGCCTATTAGATCTGTAACTAACCTCATATAAAACCATCACCACTTGAGAAATGAAAGATATGTCTACATAAGAATTTCTTCCGCTATCACTATAGTATGTAAGATACCTTGGATGAGCTGCAAGCTATCTTACACTCCAGCCCATTGCCTATCTGAAGTCCTTCCATTGCTTGACATGTAGTAGATTCATCTCCAGATGCATATTTGCGTTTATTTCTGCAAAAAAGATGGTATTAGTCATTGAAACTGCAGACTTATGGACTGAATAATTAGATTTGGCCTTTAAAAGCGTATACCTCCTAAGAAATATGCAAGATTTCTTTCTGTTTGAGGGAACAGAGAGAAAATCATTCTGCAGATAAGCTAAAAACCCAGGGTCCATGGAAACAGCTGTTACTTCAGGTTTATCATGCCCATAATCCATGAATTGAATAGACAACCGGGTAGGAACAGGTAACTGTGGAGGAAACATAACCATCAGTAGCAGAAACAATTGGGGCAAGCAGTCCCAAAGGCAGGGAAAATAAAGGCAAGAAAAACCACTGAAGACTTACACATTCAAAACGATATATGTTCTCATCATGAAGAAGCACACGAGCATTCTCATGGTAAACTGAATCAACAAATCTCCCAGGTTTTCTCGATTTTTCATATGCATATAATTGGAGAAGCTTGTTGTCCATCTCATCAGTTGCAACTGTTTGAAGCTGTTTGACAAGTTTATATATCAGCTTATCCAATGTGAATAAGACGTATGACTGAGTTCCAATAATGGCTCGGCAATCATCCTCGAATTTTGTATTGTCTGATGAACCATCCAGTAAATTGTAAAGTGCACTCATAAATCTGCACCAGACATAACTCCCATATTAGTGCTTCAAATCTCCTTAGAGCAGTTTAAAGAATTATAATTGAAAAAGTCAATCACCTAGCATACAGATCAGGACTGGAATCATCTGTACCCCTCCATTTCCTTTCTGCAGATGATGAATTAACTTTTGCTGACAGTATTCTCTCATACAATGTCTGAAAATGATAAGACAGGAAATACAGAGCAAGGTTTCAAACAACAATTAGATGCATATGCCAATCCAGCAATCTATGAACTGATTTTGTGCTATCAAAGCCAAGCAATACTTACCTGATGAAGCCTAAAAAGTACATAGAAAGAATCATTTCCATAGAAAATGTGAGAATCTTTGTTACTGCCACGCAATACTGAAGAAATGAACTTCACAAGAGGCTTCACATTTCGTAGAGAACGGTCTGAGTAATGTAATCCAGAGCCATCTCCCTCAACATCATGAGCATCAGCAACACCCTCAGCCTCACCTTCACTCTCAGCTTTAGCATCATGCTCATCATGGTCTCCATCATCCTCATGCTCTTCAGGAGAGCACTCTTCTCCAGCAGACTCACTTCCAGAAACCTCACCATTCTCAGAAGCATTATCACTGTCCTCTGATGACCTCTGAGCACTTTCATCACCCTCATCATCTGCATCTGCTTCATTATCATTTTCTCCTCCTTGCTCCCCTAAACATACTTCATCTTCTCCAATCCCAGTTTGATATTGCCCATTTGCAGCAGTATCCTTTGGTTTATGGACATCATCTATAGCTGCATCTCTATATGCTGCAAAGTTATCCTCCTCAAAATCTCCATTTGGAGACAACTCACCCTCTTCTCTTTCAACTTTGAAAGGTCGGGCAGATTCTTCATGATACGTATGGGCTTTGCTGCCTTCTGCCATGACCACATTCAAAGATGCAACAGGTTTTGTGCCCTCACCAGCCTGTCATGAGGGGACAATAGGAAAAAAGGAAAAAAGCAAGAAACAGTTGAAACATATTTTACCAAACAGCATCAGAAAATAACAAAAATTAGCCTGAGAAACAAGCATATCCATTGACTCTAAGAAGGAAACATGTTGTGGGTATTTTGGACTAAGGATCTGTTATAAATTGATCTCCACTGTATATAAAATTTCTAAAGATGTGATTAACACAAAATGGAGTAAGTCAGTGCCTGTGATCTGTGTCTTTCTTTCTTCCTTACCGATCCATAGAATAAAGAATTGCAAACATAATAGCTAAGCCACAATGGAAATGGTCACTTTACTGATTTGAGGACAATAATGTGTGGGACATTTTATACTTAATCTAGAAAATTGTAAATGAAAATTTTAACGAAATGTAATCCAGTAACGCAACACGTACCTCTGACGCAGGTAATCTATCACTACCCTGCCTCAACTCAAGCCCGCCTTCATCCGTAGTACCATTTATGGAAGCAGTGGAGCTAGGACCTAGAACAAAAAAGGCACTTCCGAATCCCAATCATAATAAAGAGCAATTTTTTTTCTTTTTAAATAGAAAAAAGTAGTGAGACAATAGAAAGAAACAGATGAACAGCTCATTTAGATTGGAACAATTTGAAGAACCTGATGTATTATTTCCAGTCTTGGTTCCTCCATGATTCTGCTCAGCAGCATTAGTGGGTGATGCTTTTGAATTTGTTACACGTTCATGAGGAATAGTATGTTTGTTGTTGACTCCGGAGACTTCTTCAGCCACAGCAGTACTGTTCTGCACTTTCCCTTGCTGTGAAGCACTACAGAAACCATCATTCTTACGAGTAACATAACCTGCATCAAGACCATCCTCTTTCGCACCACTATCTCCATTTGCCAACCAAGTTCTGGAACAACTTGCTTGCTCTGGAGTAATACCATCATCCCCATTTCTAGAAGAATTCATCTGTTTGGAACTCAAGAGTGTAGCAACACCACCAGGACTGCCCTCACTTTCTCCAGCACTTACAGCTGCATTTTGAGTAACATGGTTCTTGGCTTTCACAACATCTTCCGTGTCCTCTGGTCCCTGAGGACGAGAAGGAACACCAAGCATCAGTTCAAGAAAGGTAGTCCATATTTTCATCACCCTATCTAGCTGCTCAGTCGTACAAACTTCTCCACAAGAATACTTAATGAGCTGATATAGATCTTCATGGACCACTGGATCAGGGAAATCATACTCCAAGTTTGGAATTATGGGACATCTATTCCCAGCCGCAATGGCAAGAAGAACATCATCTTCCTTACGCTTCCTCTCACTGATCTCCTTAATCTCAGCCAACAAAGCTGTGAAGAACATAAAATGGAATGTAAGGGTCAGCATATAAGAATAACTTTATAAATCACCACGTCTTAAACTTGTTTTGTTCCATTAACATGCCATAGTTAAGAGTTCCAAGTTCAATGTTAAAAAATTAATTGAAATGCAGAAACATGTAAAGCATCCATGAAATGCAACATACCACCATTACCAACAATTTTACTATAAATGTTAGACCAAAGTGCAAACTTATCACAGGTTTGCAGATGGAGTCAGACTCCTTGTAATCACAAATTCCATTGCCATTCACAACACACTAGAGCAAGCTAAGTGCTTTCAAAGATGATGACAAATGCAACTAAATCACATTCTAAAGCATATATGGTAGCTACATAAAACAATATTAAATTTCTTCAACAAATCAGATTTATATTCAGTCACCAGATTATCTATCTCAACCCTCGGGGCGTCTGAGATGTTCTAAATCCAAATTGTAAGGTGAATAATGAAACACTTTTAAAATTTTGAATTTCAATAACACTGGCCAATCCAACATTGAAAAAACTAGCACAACCAAAAAAACATATCACAAAATTATGTTCTATCATCAATATTAATCTTTCTTCTTCTACAACACACTGGCATTACCAAAATGATTAGATGAAGAAATGTAAACAAGATGAAATGAACGATGTCAATAATGACATCGACTACTGGAAATTATGTTGAAATTAGAAAATTGATAAAAATGAAATTATGGTAGTTTATATTGCCTTAGGGCATTAATTGTGTTAAAAGAAAAGAAAAGAAAAGAAAAGATGGGTCAAATACCTTTTGTGCTCAAGCTCTTTGTATCTTGTTGCTTAAAATAGAAGCTACGATGATCTAGAGATTTGTGATAGTTCTTAGCATAAATTTCAGCCCAAACTTTGTTAAAATCAGCACGGCACCTTGCCCACTCCTCTTGTTTTTGCTTCAATCGGGTTAATATCACTGGCAAAGCCAGTGAAGCATTCTTCTTCAATACATCCATCACATCAAGCCCATGATCACCATATAAACGCTCGATGCACCTTAGATTTAGAGCTAGAACAATATAACAAATCTGTGAGGTCAGGTTGTGCAAATGGATATACTAAATTCATATGCGAGTAATCAGATGAAAAACCTGTAAGGTGTTCCTCAATATGAATTGGACTGTCTGTTCTGATTGTGTTGTTGTTGATCTTGTTTAGGAGTTCTTCCACACGCTTGGTAGTGACATTTACAGACTCCAACAACATATCAAGTTCAAACCTGATATTCTCACAAGTACTGATATTATCAGAAATTGCCCATGTATACCACCAAAGTATGAAGCAAGTGATGGGCATGAAGAAAGGCATGATAATAATATAGGTTATTCTATGCTTCCAGTGGAACATGCATAATCCTACAAAAGTATGAGATAATATACATGTTTTCTTACATAAACAGTTAAAACATAGCAAATAGAACAACCCTGCTAGAAAATGCAACAGCCTTAGGCAAAATTGCAATAAGAGACCGTAAAACTCCCAAAAGGGTAAATAAAATAAATTAAAGTTGGAAAGACAAAGGCAAACTACCTGTCATCCTCACAGCGGAACAGGCTTTCTTCATACTGATTTTTGCGCATGTGCTTGAAAGAGTAATCCTCGCTTCCTGAAGTGACTGATACCCAATAATCATTCAATACTGCAGCACCAAGCTCCGTCCTATGGCTTGCCGAAGGGATTGGATACTAAGTCATGGTGACATCAATATCACAAATTAACACAGTTGAATCTAGCCTTAGAACATGGAAAGAAAATTTATTAAGAAAAAGCTGGGATTGCAGTAAATAATACATACATTCTTCGGCAGAAGTCGATAGCTGGGAGTACAGCGCTCACAATTAGAGAGGTCAAGTTCTTGAATTGGTTTTCCCAAGTATTTGTCCTTACTTGAATAGAGAATTTTGTGACCAGGGCCATCCTTATTACCAAAGGTTCCACTCCTATCCCTTTCTCCAAATTCACGTTCTCTATCTTTATCTTTGTCATCCCTTTCACGATCCGCTCTATCTCTATCGTCTACCTTAACAGATCTGGGTAACTGTCCTTCACTCCAGAAGGATTCTGCAACGAAGCAAGAGTGAATAAGAACCAATTACTAGTTAGGACAAGCCATTGAATCTTAAGATTTCTCATTCTTAAGGCCAAAAGGAAATAGGATTGACTGCCTCAATCCATCTAATTAAACAAGACTCAAAAAGTAAAATATACGTACTCTTACTCATGACACCAGCAAGAAATCCATCTGCAAGATAATCACAGTCAGATACAACCTTCTGTGCTTGCTGAAATACATGACCACCCAAACAAAACCAACATGAAGTTTTAAACTTACCAGCCCTCTCACAACTCGCCAAAAATTCATTGAACCCATCCATAAGATCTGGATATCTGCCAAGTATATCATGAATCTGTCCAAGAAACAAAACTTCCAATCATAACAATAGATACATTAAGAGAAAACAGTATTTAGCTCATTGTGAAAAGGCATAATGGCAACTCAGATTTCTATATCAGGGTTGATGACATCAGAAGTTTGAGAAAAGGCTAATATATCAGCTTCTACACTATAGAGGCCAATAGACGTATATCTTGCCATCTAGTCCTTGAGAAGCTGTCCTTTAAAGTGATTATCATCCGCTTTAAGTACAAACAAGCCAAATAGCATTTAACCCCACCATTTCTCTAATGTTTGCCCTCCTATCCATTTTATCCTGAAATGTTGTCCCACAGTGAGTATTTAACATCATTTGACAATATTTCTACTATAACATTGGTCATGAAATCGACATTCCCATTTCAAACAGTATCTCATTATAAAGAAAATATTTCGAAGTAATTTTTCCTACAAAAATTGAGTGGCATAACAAATGATTTTCCCATATCAAATTTGATTACTACAGCATATAAATGGAATGAAAGGATTTAATCACATTTATTGCTTCATAACCATGCATGGTCCCTACAGCATTTAATGCAGTATGTTGAGCCAAGTAGGATGTTGCTCAGACATGATAGGATAAAGTTAACGAGTTTAAAAATAAGCTCAAGCTAGCTCCTTCATCATACAAATCAAGATACAGCCAGCTTTACAAGGGTCAAGCTCATTTCAAGATCAACTACCTTGCTTAACTTCAACCTAAGGAACACCAAGCTTAAGCTTGACTGTTTAAATCAAAAAAGTTTCTGTTGAGTCAAACTTGAATCAAACTCAAGCTTTTCTTACCTTGCTAGTTAACAAAAGATTCACTAATTAATAACCTCAACAAAGGGTGACAATTTTTTTTTTGGAGGTCAAAACTATAATCTGAGAGATAAGCTGCATCAGAACTTATCTCCTCCAGAAACTCCTCTAACCTGCTCCCCCTCCTTTTACTTAAGACCCCAGAATATAGGAGAAGAACAATAGAAAAGATCCATAAGGTTCACAATGAATGAAATTCAAGATTTCGTAAGACCACCATCCACCGGTAAAGCTCGAGCTTGTGAGGGAAGTGTTTATATTGTTTTATTACTTACCATTAACAGAAACAAATGCAAAGATGCCAAAAAAAATAAAAATAAAAAAGGAATAAAAAAGGAATAAAGAAGGATGAACAGAAAGCCAATCCTACCAAAGCCTGCAAGTCTGATCTTGTAATTATTTCTTTGCTATAGATATGAAGACACTTCAAAAACTCCTGGTAATCGTCAGGATTACGCAATCTCTCCTTCACTTTCTCACAGAAAGCAAACTCTTGACTGTACAGAACTGCATTAAGTGAGTCATATCAATAAAACAGCTGCAAAATGGAGGACATTTTGAATAGTTTCAAGTTCTACGATACGATTACAAGGATAGCCATGGCTAGCAAGCTAATACTTTCTGAGACGAAGTTGCTATCTCACCAACAAGAGCTGCATGTACTCTAACTCAACCTAAGAAACTAGGATGGGAGATGTGTCAAGTCCAAAAGACTGGCTTGGCCAGTGCAGAACACAATTAAAATCTTATGTGAGAAATTAATAGAGTTTTATGACACGAATCAACTTTCGTGACCAGCTCTATTTGAGGCCATAAAAATAGTTAAGGCAGATGAACATCAGTTCTGAAAGAAAATGCCTTTTATGTGGTGGCATACTAGTGACTAATCCATTTCAGCTGACATGACTTTGTCATTTCTATGATGGAAGTTATTTGAAGTCTCGGTGCATCACACTCTCAAGAGTTTCCTTTCAACTTCCTTTAATTCGTGTGTGATACAACTGAAGACTCACTTTTCAAAGCATTTTTATCATCATGAGAGGGACGCATTCCATAATTCTCACCACCTTCACCTTGGTGCAACTGGTCAGTCACCGCATCATCTATCCTACGACCAGAGTTCCTTTTCCTAGAGCCATCATGATCGAACTCTCGATCATCATGCTCGCGGTCCCTTCGATCTCTATCTTCCCTTCTATCCCTTTCTTTTTCAGCACACCTGCGTTGCTCCTTGTCTGCTATTAGCAGTGCTCTACAATGGTCTGGAGCCGGGCAGTCAACACTGAAGTCTGGGTCAGCATGTGAAGCATTATATCCATCCTTCTGAAAAAAATGAAGGTATTGACAAGACATCAACTAGCTAACAGAAAAAATAATGGACTCAAATGGCAACGGAAGGATCAAGAAGCTACCCTGTCCCCATGCACTGGCTGCATAGTAGGAACTGTAGAGCCCCAGAAAGCAGAATTCCTAGCAGACGCAGCATATTGAGTTGAAGCAGTAGCGGATGCATCTGGCAGAAAGTGTGTAAACTCCACTAGTAAGTCTGGGTGGTCATGGAAAAGTGCAGCAACCTGCAATATCACATGCTTTAGAATTCAAAGACAAAGGATGGCTTCTAACAGCTCCAGCAGACAAAAAGGAGCATACAACAAGGACAGTACAGACCTCCTGATAAACCTCAGCAATTGACTTGTTCTCCTTCCGGTACATATTTAAGATATCAAGAAATGCCTTATAAACATGATCGTCACCTTGAAAACGGGTCTGCAATTTTGGAATCCATCAGTTACATTACAACCCCAAACAGGCAGAATAGGCAAGCTGATAGTTAAACTAAACATGATAGTTTCACCTTAATCTTATTGACAAAATTAATAGCTTCTTCGAATTCAACTGGCTTCCTTGCTGGAGGCTGTTCATCCTCGAGAGGGAGAGTGATCTCATAACCCTTTGGCAAGAAGGTATTGAAACCCAAAATTAGGTCCCGATGTCCTTTAAACAATTCCTTAACCCTTGCAATCACTCCTGTGGTGTCGATTCTAAAATTCACCAGCAAGATTGCTACAATTAGTCACGATTTCCAGATAAAAGCTCAATTCACAACTTATTTCGATAGCATCGATTACCAACAAAGTGAGCATTGCTAACCTTTGAGCCTTAAAATCCTTCATGACTTCAAGAAACTCATCATACTTTTCCCTCCTATCTTGGAAAATGTCTTTCACCGCCTTCAAATAAGCTAACGCATCATTAGTAGTTAGCTTTTGCACATTTGCTCCACTTCCCGCCATTTGGGGTTGCCCCGCCCTTCATTTCAATATTAATTATGAGCGAGAAACGACAAAATAAACACATTATGACAACATATAGCGAAAGGGAATAATATCTAGGCAGCGTATCAAAATCTAATATCCTAGAAAGGGAACAAAGCAAAAAAAAAAATAAAAAATAAAAAGCAAGATCAGAAGTATACCTACGACTAAGGAAACTGATCGTTTTCTTCAACTTTCCCATCTTAAAACTTCAATAGATTGACCCTTTAAGATGCCCTAGGTTTTCTTGACAAAAATCTTTTTACCATCATTTCAACAATAAAAAACGTAAAACATGGCATCAACCTAGAAATTTTAAGTCCGGCCCATCACTAAAACTGATCTAAACTCAAAACAAGTCATGATTCACAATGAACTTGCAGAAGTAAAAATGATAACTTTTACATACAAGTTGAAGTGTTTGATCATATAAAATCTCATTGTGACAAAGACTATAAACCATGATCAGTCATCAGATACAAATATCACACATGTTAACATACAAAAGACCACTTCAAATCACAAAATTAAGCACATATATAAAAAATAAAACCTAAAATTACGAACGAAAAGAAGAGGGGAGATTTAAGATTACGGTTCTCCTCTCGAAGCAACAACAGGCCTTTTCAGTTGGGAGCCCATGTATACATCATCCCTCAACCTTTTCATCTCTCTATTCGTTTCTCTCTCGTTCTTCAACAAATCATGCTCCGAAGTCAGATAAAAACCAGTCGTGCGTTTCAAGATTCTGATGGAAACTGATCCAATCCAATGGCAGAGAACAACAAAATTCCAACCGATTCAAACAACAAAATTCCCTGCAAAAACACAACAAGTGAGAAAAAATGTCAATCACATCAAACACAAACCCCACAACCAAAAGAAATTCACAAAATCAAAAACAATCACGGGGAGAGAGAGAGAGAGAGAGAGAGAGAGAGAGATTACACAGAATGAGGGAGAGAGATCGTCACTCTTTCCACAAGAGAATGATTTTTTGATTATTAGAAAGCGTCAAAAACCAGGAACAGAGAAACCAGAGAAAAACAGTTTTGATTTTCAGAGACAGGGAGAGAGGTTGGGTTTTATGTGTGTATGTGTTTTAAAGCTGCGACGGAGGGAGGGAATACACAATGATAAATTAAAATTAACCTCTCTTTCTCTCTCTCTCTCTCTCTCTCTCTATATCTTTCTCTCTGTTTTCTTCACACAATGGGGAGAGAGAGAGGGAGAGAGTGAGTTTACGTTTGGGACATATAAAGGGAGGATATATAAAACACTGTACCCAGAGGGGGAGAGAGAGAGAAATGGGGTGTGGAGAGGGCGAGTGAACTTGACGTTGAATCACCGGAGGATTACCGAGTCATCCCGGTGGATGAAAGTCCTTCGTGTATTAGGAAATAGGAACTCTTACTTCAATTTGGAGCGCGTGAACAGCACGGACCAATGAGATGTCGGTGTAGCTGGCGATGAACGAGATTAGGGTTTTATTATTATTTATTTATTTATTTATTTATTTATTTTTCTCTTTTGGTAACGCTCGGGTAAGCTGTCCACTGATTTCAAATCAGGATTCGGAGTTTGGTTCGGGGAACCAAAAGTGAAAACATAAAAAGTGTTTTCTGAAAGTAGGAAATCGTTTTGTGAAAAACAAGGTTGCGGAATTAGTTGAATGAGCCCTAGCTCAATGTAGAGTGGATTGACATAAAAACAGCTGCAATTAGGGCTTTGTTTAAAGAAATGAGATCTTGTGCCCTAGAGGACTTCTATGTTGGGCTCTTTTCCCATGCCCAGCTCACCAAAATGGTAGGAATGTTTTCGAGATCACACTAATATGGGCCTAAACCAAACTTGTTTGGCCCATAAATTTTTTATTTTTTATTTTTTTATACCATGTCTTGGACACCCCTAGTATCCGGGATTTCGTCCTGACTAATCCGGACCGATCGCTACAGTGATTCCTTTTCGGAGGGCGGGTCTCCCAACAAGGAACGCTCCATACACACGAGGGCCAGATGCTCCCCGCAAGAGTCAAACCTCGGTCAAGAACTCAACCTCACATCCAGTTGAGTCAATTCACATTGGTGGCCCATAAAATTATAATATGGACAAAATAATGTTATTTTTTTTGTGTAAGTGGATAATTTATCACCGAATGATATCCGGAATTCATCTGATTAATCCGATCTGAGTACTATGGGGCCATTAAAAGTTTGACTCTTCCAAATCATTTTTCTCCATTCTCAGGACTCGAATTTGAAATTTCAGATTAAGAAATAGAGTATCCGACCACTCAATTCAAAAGAATTTGATAAAAAAATAACGTTATTATATCTAAAATTTTGTTTTTCTGTTATTAGAAATACCCTCTTCTCTTTACATGATTTGATGTTTGATATATCTTATTCACCTATTCATATCAGTAAAAATTAAAATTTTTGAGATTCTGAATGATTTTAAATTAATTAAATTTTTTTTCAAATGAAACCAACAAACGCCAGCTGATTTAATGTGTGGTATTATTCAAATAATAAAGATAACTCCTCCTTGAACATTCAAATATTATCATTTATGTCCACCAACTACTGCTTGTTAAGACAATCTATTATTATAAATTAATAAAGTGCTAATAATTCAAAATCTTGCAAATGTAAGGGATATTTTCTTGGTTGGCACTGGGGCTGGAGGGTAATAAATAATTTTTTTTTTTTATTAGACGCATGAAAAACCCTAGAGGTAATCATGAGGTCCTCTCTAATAAGTCCAAAAAGGAACGGTTGTTCTGCCCAACCCACCAGCAAATCTATTAATTTACGGGCGTCAATGTTAAGGAAAGGGAGATAAATGGATAAAGATTGTGGTTGGGTCATGGACGGCAAAATGCAAACCGTCACAAACAGTGTTCGCAGCTTTTAGTGGGCAGCAAATTGGGCCCAACCTGTGAGGATCAACCGAACAACAACATCAAGATGATTTCCTCTTTAGCCCACAACCCAAAGCACCATTTTAATCACTTGAGCCTTGAAAGGTTTTGGGATGAGCAGGCCGTTAGAGTTGGAATGTTGGAATTGGGATGCTACGTTTAGACATACGACCTTCCTCTTGGACTCTATCTTCTGTTTTCGATGTCTCCTTGAATTGGAGACCGAAGTCCAATTCGGAGTAACACTTATTAGTAAGATAAATACCTTCGTCCCTTAATTAAATTGGGAGTTTGATTTATTCTGGATATGAAAAAAATAATATTAGGAGATGTGTCTCCACAAAATGGGTCCTGTAGTGGTTGATCCAAATTAATTATGACGAAACTCTAGATATTGAGTAGTGACAAATCCATGGTATAAAAATAAAAAAATAAAAAAATACTAAATCGGAGAGGCTAAATGTAAATAGTTGTGACTAATTTTATGAAATGGTCAGGCCCGTATGGGAGATGCAATTATGAGAGAGAGAGATACCAACGGACAGTTGATCTAGTAGGATGTGATATTAGATTTCTTAACTAAGTTTTCGAGTTTGACTTACAATTTGGGTATGAAAAAAACTATGTTGGAGGATAACTCCCTTAATGGATCACTGTAAGTCTCGAATCGAATTAATCGGAATATGATTTTAGATACTAATTGATATAGCACTTAAAAAAGAGAGAGAGAGATAGAGAGGGAGGGAGAAATGACAAATTAGCATGGAATAAGTGTTATGTTCTGATCAATTTGATTTAAATGCTTATCAAGCTTATTTTAGGGGATATCTCTCCCTTTGAAGGCCTACTTTGCTCATGAGATACATACTAATTTGCAATATTAGATAAATTTTTGACAAAATTTGTATCAAATTTTACATGTAGAGAAGCGAATTCCTTACTCCTTGGATTAGCAAATTGTTTTTTACTTTTTTTTTGGGGGGGAGGGGGGAGGAGTGATACTTCTTGGCTTCTTGAATGAAAGGATTTCTATTATCATTTGTCACTTACAAGGGATGGTGAGAATGAGGAGACATTCTTGGGAATAATGGAAGAGGCCCATTATCGTACTTCTCATCTAGGCTTCGCCATTCCGAGAGGATTGATCCTCCAAGAGGGCAGAACAGAAGCTCGAGAGCCAATTAACCTATTGGGCAAGTTATGTGGTTTCATTGAAATCTTGGTTCCTGGGATCGTTAATAGTTGCCCACGTTAGCTCCCCTAACCTAATTTCATTATTTACAACCTTCCCTTTTTAAGGATGTACCTTCGCTTTTTTTAGTAATAATAATGATAAAAAACTTATAGAAGAGTCTCAAAATCTTGTCATTTTATAAAATTTCTGAATCTGTATGAACAATTTTATTATTTCATAAATGATTCGCTTCAAAAAAAAAAACAAAATTGTAATTGTTACTTACTATAAATACGTTCATTGACTAAAAAACCCATTTTTTCCCACATAAAACAATAAATATCTAGTTGAAAATTATGTCTTTTTCCTTGTTTCATACGTCCATATCTCAATTTATAGATATGCTACGAATGGAATGGGTTGTTCCCGAAAATAGAAAAGGGAGACTCACTGTCACTGTCATGAGTTTATACGCACTCAATTTCATGTCAAAAACCATGGGTTAAGTATAAATTTTGAAATATAAAGAAGGGATCACTAGGGTTTTGTCTATACCTTTTGCATCTGAGTTTGGCAATGAATGAACTGTGTGGCTTTTGTCTTCACTTTTGCATTATTTGCCTCTCACTTGATCTTGGTTTTGACTCTTGGCCTAAAATTATTCTAATTCAACAAAAGACCTACTTCTATAATAATTGAGAATAAGATGAAAATCATTAGCACCAAGGCTGAGGATGAGGCCAAAAACCAGACATGATTGGTCTACTGCAAAACCATGTGGAGTGATCAGGGTCAAGCCTGCTTCGGATGATAAAAATTTAATGTTTAGCATCATTATCATTCATTTCCATGCATAAATTCACGTGACAGATCCAATCCAATCCATACATCACAAAAATTTTTTATTTTTGATCACCCCACCTTTACATTTTTGTTTAAACGGACATTTATCGATAATCGATATTCAGAATTAATCTGATTAAATATTATGAAATCTATTAAAAAATTAATTTTTTTAAATCTCAATATCTATCTTTCTACTTTTAAGATTTAAATTTAAGATATTACTTAAGAAAGTATAACATCCGATCATTATACTCGTCCAACCGTTGCATTTTGCCCTTTAACTAAGGTGCATCACGTGGCCTTTGGTCCCTGTCCTATCCTATTCTTCACCGATTATCCATACACACCCATGAGAGAGAATTATAGATTAACTACATCCTCAGATTCTAAGTTTGATTTCCAGTTGACGGAGTTCTTCCCTTTCATAGGTTTCGGCATTTGTTCTGTTCCACTTTCATAGATTTCAAGTAATTTTTTAGGTTATAGATTTGTCAATGATTCCACACTCATGTGGAATGATCAAGGTTTAGCTATATTTGCTCATTATAAGTAAATTTATTATATATAAAAGATTCATCTGAATCATGTAAATTTTTTTTTTACATTATTTTATTGAGACTTAGAATCCTTCAATTTAATTAAATATTAAAAGTCTTTGCCTTTTAAATGATTAATATGATTGGTGGTTGCCACATTTTCAGGTGCAAGTACTAACCCACATTTTATTAAAAACATTATCTTATTAAATTAATTTAGAAAACAGCAATTTATCTGTATTTTCTTCTCACCACCCGCATACAAGAAAATAAATTAAGAAGTTGTGCTACAAGAGAATTAAAATAAACAGATTTATAAAATTTATTAACAAATAAATTCTTATATTAAAATTTTAAAATTTTAAATTTCAGATTTAATTAAATTTAATCAATTTTTTTAAATAATATTATTTACGTTATTACTCTTAATATTCTTGATATTCATTTGAATCCAAGTAGATTGAGGAGGGTTGTGATTATTTAATATTTTTATAATAGTAATTGAATGAGAATTTTATAATGATAATACTACTAATCTTATTATACCCTTATATTTAAAAAATATATATATAATAAAACTATGCTCTAAATTAATTATAATGATACACTATAAGGACATTTAACTACAAAATTGACAGATAATGAATAAAAAAATCTTATGCAGTACACTTAATGAATGAGAGAATCTTGGAAGGTATGAAGACAGATCATATTTTTGTTGTGATTCTTGATCTGCCATGTGAAATGATGAGAGTAGCTGTAGACTCTACTCGATAAGGATTGATCTGCAATTGCAATTGCAATTGCAGCCATATGACAGAGCCCGAAACAGTTTTAAGGACACAGATTTTAGGCTCTGCAAAAGTGGAAATAAGACTGCCCAGGATAGAAGATTTTCAGATCAGCCATCTGTGAAAAATTTTTATTGCTTTCGTTTGTCCAAGTAACAATCATTTTGTGTCATTTTGCACGTTTGAGGGAATCGCAGAAGCCTTTCTTGGAACTTTACGCCAAGTCACAATCACGTAAGAATGGGTTTACCTGTCATACGAATTATTATTATTATTATTATTGAAAAATTTAATCCATAATATTTCCATTTATTTCTAATATTTTTTAATTTGTAAAAAATATTATAATAAAAATTATATTATTTTTATGAGAATTATAAACCTTTTCTATAAATGTTATATAACAAAATCAAACATGAAGTGGGAAAGATGATATCTCGACCACACAAAATCGAAGGGATTGTCGTATTTTAGCAAACATATTTAAAGATCTCAAAATTATGATTAAAGATTTAAGCGTTAAAATTTTTAAAAACAATTTTTACTTTGTTTTGTAAAAATTTATAACATGTGGTGCCGTCGAATCCTCGTATATTATATATCTTCTCTTCTAATATTATTTTCTCTGAACATGGCCCAAGCATGAGCCATGAACCAAGGTTGGAATCATCAAATTTCAAGAACAGATGGGACATACAACAAATTGGAGTTTGACAAGTTTGATAGAGCGCCAGCTGTCACGTGACCACGAGGGGGAAATAAAAACCGAGAATGATCGTACCTTATCTTTTCTCTCCGATATTTTTTTTTTAATTTGATCTATTAATTTTTAAAATTATATTTAAATTATAATACTCTTTTTTAAAATACCTTATTTAATATATTTATTTTATTTTTAAAATTAAAATCTAAATTTTAATTAAAAATTTTAATAATTTTTTCATTAAACCAATTATAAGTTAACCTCGTCTGTCTTTCTATGCGTACACGTGATATAATGAATAAACAATGCCCCCCCATTCCGTCATCCCGCAATTGTTGAAATCCAGGACATAGCTAGGTAGCATGTGAAACTGTCGTCCAAGGAGGAGAAAAACACATGCAGGGGTTGTCCCAAATCCAGTGGATTTGGTCCAAGTTTTGGCCTCCCCTCCCACGCCCCATGTGAAATCCCTTACCGCTTCAAGACAGGCTTATCAGAAGGACAGTGCCTGTTGGTCAACCAACATACCCGTTGGTATAAGTCCTCCAAAATTTTCAAAATTCAAAAATACATTTGTTTCTTTTACATTCACTTCCCTAATTATGATCCCCTCTTCTCTGGTGTACTTCCCCCGCCTCCTGGTCTGTCCACGTCGTTATCCATGTCTTGCACTGCAATTCAATTTGAGTCTTCGATTACGGATGATTCATCTAGTGGGACATGTTTATGTGGTTTTTTTTTCCTGATTTTAATTTGATAAAAATAATATATTTTATATTTTGACTTATATTATAAAAATAATTTAATTATTTTACTATGAGTAAAGACCACACGAACTCATCCCACAAAATTGTTTTCCTCGATAATAATATCTTATAGTAAGATGGGTCTTCTTTTTCCCTTTTTAGTAGAATACTATTAATTTTTCACTTAAAAATTGAGAATAACTTTGTATATTAATAAAATAGTTATGTAAAATACAATATTATTAATTAAATTAATTAATTTTGTATTTTAAACTTCCTTGACCCAAACTCAATTTTTATGCAAAAATTAAATAAGCTGCTTGAACCCCACATCGAGTCTAAACTCAATCTTTTGAGTTAATTTTACTGAGTCGAGTTTATATCTGACTTATTTTTTTCCTAAATCATAAATTGCCATAGTATAAATAATTACACAAATTTCTTCTTCATAATCTCTTGGGACAGGTCAATTCCTTCATATATATATATATATATATTTCTTCTATATTATTATTTTTCCTTTTTAATTTCACATACACCCACGATTAATTTATCATGGACCGCCCGTGAGTTTCAATCTGCAAAAGAATCTCATATGGGTACCTTTTTTATTATCATTAATTATTAATTTATTAAAAATGCAGTTTTCCATGACTAGCTGTTTCTTTTCCTGAATCTAGCACACGTACTATAAAGATAGGTGCTATTCATCATGGAGTTTAAGTATATACATTGATTAGTTTTAGATTGCTCCATGGTACACTACTCAGAGAGATTCTCTCTTTTAGCCAAGCAACCTTTGTTTGCTTCCTTAGGTCACGATTCTTGTTATTCCCCTCCTTTTAGTGCTACCGACAGAGAACTATTTCGTGTTGAAACCAAAAATGTGTACGAAATATGTAAAACCATGGTGTCCTGCATCATAACTTTGGAGTAGTAGTGTTTGGTCCCAGGATTGTTGTGATGGTCTTGGTTATCTAATTTGGTGGAGTTGGCAAGATTTTGCACCTTGTTGCATTAAGTAAACTCTAGACAGATGAAATGGATGAAATATGACAAATTATTTGAAAAATAATTCTGAATTTAATTTTATATTAAAAGAAATCTGTTTAATTTATTAAAATCTCGAATTTAACTTAATTAAGAGTTTAAGAAAAAAAAATTTTCATAAGTTACCTAAATTCGATTTAAAAAAAGGTATCATTGCAGCTGTAATCTAAGTTAAAAAAAACTTCCGTATATATTGGACGAGGGTAAAAATTGTATTGCTAATTGATCATACTCTATTATATTTTTGATTTATATGTTTTATTATTATATTTAAAATAACTCATAGTAAAGAAAAAAAAAAAGACCGAGAAAAAGAGATTTTTTCCAAATGCAATCGATTAAACATCGTTGGTAAATTCTCCAAAAACTTATTTTAGCATTTAGGTTGAATACGAAGCAACATTCTTTTCTACCATAACTTGGTTAGGTGAAAAACATGAAACATGGACAATGTAAAACAGACCCAAGTTGTCTGGTAGGCCAAATCGATCAAATGATAACAACAGCACAGGACGTGATAAAAAAAAAGACATTGGTGGTCACATGGATCCCATCCCAACCCTTATTTTGTGTCACCATCTTCGGTCTTTGGCCTTCAAATCAGGCGATTCTGTCATTATAACACTCCTTTTCTGAAGGATTTTTCTCTCCCCACACCAAACCTCATTCATAAATTCTTATCTCCCATGATAATTACACTTTCACCTCTCTTTTTTACTAAATTTACCGCATATTTAACTTTTTCTCTCATTAAATGGCAAAATGCATGCTGTAGGATCATATAACTGCTATTATTATTTTTTATTTTTTTGTAATTACAAGCAGACGGTGACTTGTTTATTGACATGCTCGGTAGACTTTCCCAAAGGGAGAAAACTAATATAATCCGTAATCATAGTTTATTCTGTGATTATAAAATTACTTATCATTAAATTTACGAACGTTCTATTAAACAAAAATAAAATATAATCTTATTATATAACTTTAAATTCATAAATCTTTTATTGTAAAAAAATTAAATTAAATTTAAATTTAAATTTAAATTTATAATCAATGTAAGAGAGAAAATCAGTATTATTTACCCACCAAAAGCTCCCTAGATTATAGCAAATTTCGGTTGGTTCACGGACCGGGAATCTTTCCGTTGTTCTTTTTACCGACTAGGTTGCCTCCCAATTGATTCTTCCCCACGTTAATACTAAAAAGGTTAGAAATGGCAATTATGGCATTTGGATTTGAGGTTCTAATTATAGGCATGTTCTCTAGATGTTAGATTAGGGTAGACCCTTTTAGGGGCCTCACTTTAGTGACCATTACAACCACGATTACCCTGTGATCTTCGATTCTTTTCCTGTCCCCTCAAAGGGGAAAGTCATCTTTTATTTTGTTACCTTTTTGGGGGGGTGAAAACAAACATTTTCACCTTTACCTGACGCTGGTAAATAAGCACATGATTTTTAAAATAATTTTTTAAAACCAGTATTCTGAAATTTTACCTCGCCAAATTATGAAATTTTATATCCGACAAATTTTCGAACATTATTAAATCTTATTTAAAAAAATTCTTTTAATATAATTTTTTTTTATTTTTTAAATTTAAAATTTAAATTTAATTAAAAAATTTAATATTACTAAGTCAATTGCCTTTGTTAGAGGTCATGATTTTGTTAAAGGTCATGATACCTTGCCGGGCAATCAAGCCACAACATTTAATTTCGATCATTGTAGTTGCTAATTTATTGTCCTTTGAATTCTAAGATGAGTATATTAAATTTCATTTATTAGTTTAAAAAATATTAAAATTTGGTCAAATAATATTACAATCTTAAGATCAATCTACAAAGTCAACAAAAGGATGGTGGGGAATTGGAGGGCACGATCAATGTTTTAAATGGTGGGGCCCTAATAATTTAATTTTGGAGAAAAATATAAAGGGGTAACAACGAAGTTGAGTTTTTTTTTTTTTTTTTTTTATCTGATATTTAAAATTATATTTTAAATAATTTGAGTTATTATTAATATTTTTCGATAAAAAATTCGATCATGAATGAAATTTGTATGTGTACGTGACCTTATCGATAAGGGAAGAAGCTCCGCTCCATATTTTGAGTTCATTGAAAATGCAGATGATGTCTCGTGATTCCCTTTTGTTTTGGTGAAAGTACTTTACCATTTTCATAATCATCGTGCCCACGTGCTCTGCATTTTTAGGCGCTTCCTTCTTTCTCTGGACTTGTTATTTGGTTAGAAGTAGAACTAAAAAATAAAATTACCATTTTGGCAATTCCATTTCCTACTTGTATTTAAATTTGAATATTAAAAAATCATACATTTTTTAATATAATTATTGAAATTTGAATTTTAGACCATTTTTGGAAAAGAAAAAAGAAAAAAATTATTCGGAGAAGAATTCTTTTACAAAGCCATGCAATTATTTGTTTTTTAAATAATGCTTGGCACACCAAATAAATTATAAACTAAATCTTATGTGATAATTTATATTAATATATTTTGAGCAACTCTTATTCAAATATTAATAATTTAACAAAGGATCGATCAATACATGCTCATGTCGGGGCACCATATCAACGTCTAATAACTCAATTAGTTTAGGGATTGACGTCCTTTAATCATGGTCGGGAGTTCGATCTCCTATGAGAATGGAAAAATTAACGCTGGGAGACCTAACCCTCAATTGGGTTTTATAAGCGGTCAATCTAGATTAGTCGAGATAAAACCCCGGATACTGAATTAGTGACTTGATCATGGTTAAAAAAAAAAATGTGGGGGCACATAAGATTTGGTCCATGCAATATTATTGTTTCTATTTTAGGGGCGGGGGGTGTGACACCATTTAGATAGGGTTTGGAAAACATTAACTTCTCTTGACTTATCTTTATCTTATTTTCTTTTATTTATAATATTTTTATCTAAAATTAAAAAGAAAATCTTAGAAAATATATAAGATTTTGTACATATAAATTTCCCAAATAAATTATTTTAAGTTTATATTACAAATTTGAAATGTGTTGAGGCTCTAATGCATTAGGTCTATCCTACCATGTATGCAAGTAATATGGGAGATATAACCGAAGAAGATTAAAAATAAATTTGTTATTAAATTATAACATTCATGATGATTTTATTACCCTATCAAACATTAAGAACATTTGTGAAATTAGACCTCAATGTTAAGTATTTGTGATTAATTTTCCTTTATATCAATCTTCTTTCTCGGGGGATCAAATTCTTCTTTTCTAGAATTTGTGATTTTTCTAGTTATATTCTTTTGAATACTCTAAACTCTTATTGTTATAAAAAACAAAAAAAAAATTCTTTGACATTCATTTAAAATTTGAAAATATCATCAAATATAAACTTAGTAAGAAAATGGACGGTTCTTGAAAAGATAAATTAGTGATCATAATCTCTCTCTTAATATAGTGAATTTAGGATTTATTTTTGTGTAATAAAAAAAATAATAAGAAAATGGGCCCGAGAAATTGAAAATAATAATAATAATAATAATAACAGTAATTTAACCAATCCCCTGTACATCTATCCATGCCTATTCTCTCCAAACTTCAGTCCTGCGGGAGAAGTAAACCATATTTTAAAAGAAAAAAAATAGAGTACCCATAATTTAGTTTAATAATCCAATAAAAAAATATTGGTTTTTATTTAAAACTAGCACCAGTGAAATCCCGTAATAAGATACTGGTTTTCTCTCTCTCTTTTCGTTTTACCTTTTTAGAAACTCTCTCTCTCTCTCTCTCTCTCTCAACGTTTATAAGTTCTCAGACCGACCGACTCAGCAGCCACACTAAAACTGCGGGAACAAAAAAGAAAAAAAATACTGCTCGCCGGGAATCGTAATATTCCCGCCGCTGGCGGTAGTCTAACTACTTTCGCCGCCGTATTTTCACCGGAAACCTGAAAATCTCGAAATGTCTGCATCTCATCATAAACGTTCTCCACAAAGTACTCCACCAGATCTCAAGAATAGGGTGAACACGTGCCTGAACAAACTCTCCGACCGAGATACTCTCACCGTCGCGTCAACCGAACTCGAGTCGATCGCCAAGTCTCTCTCTCATGACTCTCTCTCTCCATTTCTCAACTGTATTTCCACCACCGACTCGTCGGAGAAGTCTCCAGTCAGAAAACAATGCGTTCGTCTTCTCTCTACTCTTTCTCTTTCACATGGAAACTCTCTCTCTCCTCATCTTTCGAAGATGCTGTCGAGTGTCGTTCGTCGTCTTCGCGACGCCGATTCTTCTGTCCGATTGGCGTGTGTGGAAGCGGTTTCAACTATGGTTTCGCACATCACGAAACCTCCGTTTTCGGCATTTTTGAAGCCGTTTTCCGACGCGATTTTGCTCGAACAGGATTACAATGCACAGATCGGAGCTTCGCTGTGTCTTTCCTCGGCGATTATGGCGTCGCCGAGTCCGGAACCGGAGCAATTGGCGAAACTGTTGCCTAGATTGTTGAAATTGTTGAAGAGTGACAGTTTCAAAGCGAAATTTGCATTATTGACGTTGATCAGAAGTGTGACTGCTGTTGGTGGTGCTTCGAATCGTAATGCGGTGGCAAATTTGGTGCACTGTTTGATCGAGTTCTTGAGCAATGATGATTGGACGGCAAGAAAGGCTTCTGCGGAAGCGATCGAGAAGATTGCCACTGCGGAGAGAGTTTTGGCTTCGGAGTTTAAGCAGAAGATTGTTGGTTCTTTAGAGAGTAGAAGATTTGATAAGGTTATTTTTACCCTACTTGCTGATTTTTTGATTAATTAATTTGTTTGTTTTGCTGAATTTTAGGTTTATTTTGTGGTTTAATTTTGATTTTGAATGTGATAGGTTAAAGTTGTGAGGGAGACGATGAATCATGCATTGGAGGTGTGGAAGGAGGTTCCTGATGCTTCTTCTAATGAGATTTTGGCTCAAGTTCAATCCGAAGTTTCTTCAAATGGTATGCTAGTTACATATGCTTTTGTCTATATTTTGATCTGGGCCTATAGTTTTGCAAATTTGAGCCCAAAGTGAAAGCTAATTGGCTTTGTTTGTTTGTAATTGTAGTGATAAGTGTTCTATATCAGTAGTTTATGGCAATTTAGGAGATGAGATAGGAGCTTGGAAGTTTTTTTGGTCATTTTCTATTAAATCCATTATTAGAGATCAATTATTAGGAGAAAATCATGTTGTGCATGGTTTATATAAATTAAAAGGAGGATTATTATTAGAAGATTTCAGTGGAAAATAACTTGAAACAAATATGAAGAAAAGATCTTGGGTTGCTGCTCTAAAATTGATAGCCATCAAGTTTCTATCTTTTGATTTTGAACAAGATGTTAGGGACCCATTATTAAAGCAGGCTTGTTTGTTTTTCTTTTTTTGGGTTTTGTATGGGACCAGATACTGTAAGTAGTGGATGCTTCCCTTCTGTCTCCAAAAGTGCTGGTATTGGAACTCCTCAGGTGAAGAGATCAGTCCCCGCAAACAGGTCATCTCCATCTGATAATTCGTTGGTGACCACGGCAAGAAACAGAAGCCCTCAAATGGGCAGTGATGGAAAATCCATGACAAGAGTGTCTCGTAAACTGGACTCCGGAATCCTATCTAATTGGAAAATTGAAATTGCAGTCGGCAATAGCCCGTCACTGAAAGTGGGTAACGAAGCTGGTTCAGAGAAGAAGGTTGAGGTTTTGGAAGTGGGAGAGGTTGGAGGTTCTAGGAATTTTAGGCTGGAGTTCAAAGACACACTCTTAAACAGATTACGTGAGCGTGATGATAAAATGAACAAATATGGCGGGTGGAGATCTGGATCTCGTGTGGTTCCAGTCCATGAAAATGATGTTGCAGAGTTAGATGTTGCCAACGATGCTTCAGAAGAAATCTATGAGAATCAAAAGGAATTTGAGGATCTGGCCCTGATTCGCAAGCAGCTTCTTCAAATTGGGAACCGGCAATCCAGTCTGTTGGAACTCCTACAGGTATGTTGCATTTTGCCTCGACTTGCTTTTCTTCTCTTCAGTCTGTTGCTTTGCTTTTTTGTCAACTTTGCATGTGTTGAGTTCTACTTTATTCGTACCTTGCACATTAACAATTAGATCACTGTCTTGCACATATATATGCTCTCTAGGTCAAATGTAAACTGACTAGAAATTGAAATTCCAAACTAGGTGAAGAACATGACACTTCTGTTCACTGTTCCACTTCTATAGATTTTTCCCTCCTTTTGCGATTACTTGTGTCTTATCTAGAAATATAATATTAGGCCAATGCAATGGTTCACGGAAAATTCTACTGGAAAGTGCATGTGATGCAAGGAAAAAAAGTCATTATGGAACGACTGATATTATCATTACATCTATGATGCTTGGAGACTTTTATTTTGCAAGTGTGACATTTTCTTCTTTCATTAAAGCAGTCAAAATTGATAGAAAAAGGGGTTAATTCTTGCAAAAATAAGTCACTCTGATATTCTTTTTGGTCAAATCCTGTTTTCTTTGGGTGGGGGGGGTTTCTCTGCTTAACATTTTTAATTACTTTCTACATGAAATTTATCTTGGAATATATGTATGTTCCAATATAATTAACACTCTCTTTCCCTTGAATTCAGAGGTTCATTGGTACCTCCCAGATGGGGATGAATTCTTTGGAGACACGTGTACATGGGCTTGAGATGGCACTTGACGAAATTTCATATGATCTTGCATTATCAACTGGCAGGATTTCAAGTACCGACTCAACTGGAAATACATGCTGCATGTTGCCAGGAGCAGACTTCTTGAGTTCAAAATTCTGGAGGAGAACTGAAGACCTGGATTCTACCTCAAGGTTTCCATTATCCAGGATTAATCAGTCCTCAATTTCTATGTCTAATGCTAGTGGTGAAATGCCTAAGCTTGATGTCACAAGGTTCCAGCACCAAAGTGGGGCTGACATTCTGAAGAGTCCATTGGCAGATAATTTCAATAATGCAGGGGGTAAATCAAAGGTAGCCTTTGATGCAACACCTAGGAAGATAAACAAGGATGTGGAGGGATTATTAATTCACAAGACTGGCCGGCTTAATGGAGCTTCCCCTGCTGATTACACAACACTAGCTGTTACAACCGCAAGGTAATTGAATGTCTTTTTCTTGATAAGCAATCACCTTACCACTATCAGACCATTATACGAACAACATAGGCACACACCCCACAAGAAGGCACTTGCTTTGTTGTATAAAACATTTGTTCTGCTTTCTGTTCTAGTGCAGTTCTATTTATTAGGCCGAAATTACCTCTCAACGCAAACACTACATAAAAAGTTTGTGCAGGTGTTTCTTCTCATGCTACTTGAGGCCTTGATGAATAGTATTTTCCCTTTCCATATGATCCTTGTTATGTTCCTAGCCTCATCCACTGGATTAGAGTGCACATAACCTTAATAACCTTACTTGGATGAACATCGCATTTAACCTAATTTGCTTCTGGCGATAAAAGATATTTTCATGGATTCCTTATTTACTAATCATATAACCATCCTAGGACTCTGACCCCCAGTCATGGATGAGAGAGGACCACATGTCGGTTTTTAGATAACAAGAAATAGGGATAACATATAGCAAAGGTTTGACAACAATCTTGATCAAACATAAAGCCCATATTCACTTCACTTGCCATTTGCAGTGTAGTAGCTCATGGTCTAGGATTTAATAGTTCTGGTCTAAGGGTTTTTGCCATTTATTTCGGTAGTTAGTATTTTTGTCACAAATCTGTTGAATGTCCTTTTTCCTTGTCTTAGATCTGTATATTTAGTCTCATCTGATTGGCATTTCAACATGATTTATTATGTTAAACATTTCTTTCACCTTGGACATTAAATTTTTTTTCTAGTTCTGATTTTTTTTTCCCTTGTGCAGTTAGTAGATCACCGAAAAATACTAAATATACAGATCTAAGACAAGGATGCAAGAGGGAGATTAAGCTCATTGCTGCAATTTTATTCTTGATAGAGTGATGATCTGGCAGGGATTACTTCACTATAAAACCCCTTGTTTAAGAGGCTGCTTTCCATCGATCCTGTGTACCACCAGATTCGGCAACGTTGACGTATCATTTGGTTAAGTGAATTTGTTCCATTAACCAAAAAGACAATTGGAAGGGGGTGGGGAAATTACAGATGCTTAGATTATGTACAGCAATTTCTGCTTCTAACCCTTTTCAAAGAGCCTCATCATGCCTTGTGTATCTTAAAATCAATTCATTTGGCTTCTATTTGAGGAGAAAGTTGCATGCTTTCACGTACAATTTTTGACCTGCAGAGAGATGAGCACCATACCATAGACTAGCATCTAAACAAGCAAAGCACTCTACACTTGCAGAATCAAGTTTTCTATTTTAGTTTCTTAGGCAGGTCAAGCGAAGAAGATTCAGAGTCATGATTGTTGACTAACAATTTACATTGGCCGTAGTTGGTTTGGGACAAGCAATAGGTACAAGTGAAAACCAAGTCCAAAATAGGGCACGCCATGCCAGGAATCAAGTCAGAAGGGGTCTTTTCCTCGGGAGTGACTTGAACATTAGGGCATGTACAAATTAATTTCGAAAGAAAGTAGGGTATAGTACATACCAAGCACATTTCTGCCCCATAATAATTGCGTGGGGTGGTGCGGAGTAGGGAATTGATGACTAAGGCCTTTTTCAGATCATCTCACCCACAACCACATTTCCTGCGGTAGAGTTAGGATTTTGAACAAAAAATTGCTGATAGATTAACAAAGGAGCCACACCCGTTACCACACCCCTTGCAATGCCACTTCTTGTAGCTCTTTCCTTCTCTTGCTCTCTTTCTATTCCTCCTCCATAGTTCAGTCTTTGATATTCATCGTGAACTAGAGGTGGATGGCTCTCAAATATAAAGGTATTTAAATTAAATAATTGAATCATTTTTTTCTATATGTAAATTGTGCAGAGAAACAAACGAATTAATGGTCAAATTAGTTGACATTTGTATACTTTCAGCTATGTTTTTAGGGAGATTCTATCGCTTGAGTTGTCTCTAAGGGACATACTTTCAGCCATTTCAGTTTCCCCAACAAAACTGCAATTATTTACTACTATTTTTCTTTTTTTTTTTTGTATCATGTTTTGGACACCGCTCGATATTCAGGGTTTTGCCCCGATTAATCTGGACCAACTGTTGTAGTGACTTCTTTCGGAGGGCGGGTCTCCCAACGAGGAATTATTTACTACTATATTTCAATGGAAAACTGCAAAAAGGGTAATCAATTTCTAGAATGGGGCGAAACTAGTTTTCTGCAAAGTTAACTGGACTCATAACAAAATGATCCAAGGTTGTCCTGATTACTTTAGGTAAATAAGATGGGCTGGCCTCTTGATTTTGGGCCTTGTTAATGACTGCAGTCATCGATTAGCCCCGATGTAATTCAAATACACATTTGTTCCGGTTGTTGGGACGACTAAATTTGATATTCTTTAAATAAGTTTTTGAATTTAAATTTTGTGTATAACAAAATCAAGTGTAAAAAAAATTTTGCCCCTTAGGGGGGCCAATTCAGCTTGAACCAAATTTAGTCGTCCCAACGCAATTAAATATAAGTGAACTTGTTGGTTTTCTTGATCCGCATTTTAGTGAGTCCACATGATTTGCTAATTTTAATAAAGAGACCAATACATACTCCCTGATCCGTTTAGACTGTTCGGGATCAGGTCAGTTCTCGGCTCTCGCTTCTAGCGTAGAACATCCAGCATTCTGTGGAACTTCCTGATCTGGGAGTTGTATGACATGAATGCACCATTACATTCTTAAAAGGGTAGTAGTTAAGAAGGCATATACCTTAATAAGAAAAATAAAATTCTAGTAATCATGCAACTGGCTGATTTATAACTCGAATATAAGTAACTTTTTACCACACTCGTAGCCCTAGTTTCCAGCCCGCTAAGAACTAGAGAGCTATAAAGGTCCTGATAAGACACAGAATACGTTTAACCTGTTACCCATAAACAATGGTCCATTTATGTGATTTCTTATTTTTGATGGGATGAAAAACTTAAGTTCGGTGTTTGCCGAGGATTGAAGCCAGATTACCTTTGTGCAATAGCAATGCCCACCATTATACTGCAATTAACAATTTTGAATTCCGCATAAACAACAAAACCCCTCAGCTAATAATACTTTGTTTTGGTCTTTCACATTTTTTTTTTGGGAGGGAGGAACTTGTTACCTCAATCCGTTGCAAACATTGGTTTAGAAATACTTAATTTAAGATCTATTTAGAAAATCGAAGCATAAGTAATAGGGAAAGGTTAAAAAAAAAAAAAAAAATCCCAAAAGGTTCATTTTGAAAGACAATATGAAGCGTGTCCAATCTCCATATAGTTGGGATGTGGCAGCTAGCCAAGGCGGTTCAATCCAAGATACCATGAGGCTTGTCTCAATGTTTGAAGAAAAAACGAAAAAGAAAGAAAGAAGATGAGGCAGGCCCTATAGGCATGAGGTAACTTGAGTGACTACCATTTTATTGATTTGTCGATCCTTTGTTCCAACTAAAGTAAAATGCTCAAGAATATCAGCTATGGATTAATGAATTATAATTCAATTGATACCGTTTTTTTCTATTTAAAGTCTCGAATTCGAGTCTCTCCCTATATTAACAAAAAAACAAAGAAGGCCATGGAATGGGGATATATTTTATTTCCCTCTCATGTCCACTGAAGATGGGCAGAGCCCAGCTACCATATACCTCATAGTCCAAAATGAATTTCTCGGATCAACTCCAGCTAATTACAGGCTTGATTTTCGCTTTGATAACATGATTCTGTGTAATGCATCCTACAACTACCACATCTGAACATGATTTCATGTACTATGAGTTACAATCATAGGGTTTACAAAAAAATAAAAATAAAAATAAAAATAAAAAGAGTTCCAATCAAAGGGGACCATTCCTCGTATGATCCCCCGCCAACCCACTCTCGTTACGGATTCCTTGGTGTGATGCAACTTGCAGCAAGACCCCAATCCGGACCATGGGTCTATTAAGCCAAAAAATTAAAAATGAAAACACAATATTGAAGAGGAGAGAGAGAGAGAGAGAGAGAGAGAGAGAGATTTTGTGCCTAATAAAACCTATGGCAATTAATATATTTTTTTTGGGTCTTATCAAAAGATGGCCACATTTGTATTTGTTTTTCTCAAAGGTGACATTAAAGACTCTCTCTCTCTAATAATGGTAAATTTTAGATAATGGCCGACTAATTATGTGTGACCGGAAAATATTAAGTTGTCAACTTCATTTAAAGAAAGGATACATGCCCTTCTAGTTAAATTAGGGTAGGAAAGCTTGAACATTTTCACTTGTATGGACTGGACTCCAGGTAAGAATAGAACAAGTAGATGAGTGAACTTAGGCAAATTATGTGCAAGTTATATAGGCGAAGATTAACATATCAATTTTCAAGAATCGATTGCATCAGTCAGACAACCCTCTCCCAATCCCACCTATAATGGTCGCCATCGGGTCTATTGCAACCATGTCATTGTGAAGTCCTTCTCGTTATAGGGTATTTAATTATTTGGTCATATTATATGATTTTCTCATTTCTGTCATCTCAATTATCCTTCTAAACAAATAGGCAAATTATGTGCAAGTTATATAGGCGAAGATTAACATATCAATTTTCAAGAATCGACTGCATCAGTCAGACAACCCTCTCCCAATCCCACCTATAAGGGTCGCCATCGGGTCTATTGCAACCGTGTCATTGTGAAGTCCTTCTCGTTATAGGGTATTTAATTATTTGGTCATATTATATGATTTTCTCATTTCTGTCATCTCAATTATCCTTCTAAACAAATTGGCATCTCACAGGAGAAAAAAGAAATTAGGATTAGAGAAGAAAGATATTGTTTTTCTTTCCTTTGAGAGTTAAATATAATAGAAAAAAAAAAAAGAGGATTTGGATGACTTTGAGATCCCTTCAAATTTAAAAATTTTTTCCCCTCGAATATGGAAAGAAATGGAGAATCCTCAAAAACTCCCAAACCTACCATAATTGTGGGTAAAGTTTTACATTCTTATTGGTAAGAAAAATTACCCCATTACCTCAATAGTCTCATTCAAGACGCATCTACTCGATTATAACCACATCTAAATGCTGCCGACGACGACTTAACTACATTATGGAGGGCAAGACGACAGCATATGAGACGGAGACAGACAGAGGAATACACAAGAACAGCCTAAAATGCGTTAGCAACACGATTGTTTATTGTTGGAGTAACCCCATATGCCATCCGTAGACAAACTAAGCCAAAACGGAATGCCAGCTATGGTTCTTGTCTCATGTCTTCACCATCAATAGTCATAAACGAATACAATTGAATAATAACCTTCCACATATTTAACTATCTCTAGTTATAAAAATCAATTCATTACTCTTTTTACTATTTAAATACAAATTATAATCTATAAAAATTAAGTACGCAAGGAAGTGTTTTGTGAGGGCTTTACTTCAGATTCTCCATTTTCTTCCCTGCACGTATTTCATTTTCACACCTATTATAACTTTATAGGATGGGGCGCCCTCTAAATTCACCCTTTTTCTTTTTTACATTATTTTTACTTGAGAATTTTTTATTCTGTCAACCTTTTACAGAAACCCCATATATGTACACTTTCAGAAAAAGAAGAAAAAGGGTCGGGGGACCAATTGCTTTGCGGAGCTTTTAAAACTGTTTGATTTTTTGTTTGTGGACGCTGCCACCTTCACCCAAAGCTTTCGTAGATTTTGCTTTGCCTTCAATTCTGAAATCCCGGTTTGGATGGTTCCTTTAGTACCGCCCACAATAATTTACTCCTTTTGCTGTCAGGCCTACTACCTCAGTAAATCCGTTAACAGATTTCTTAAATGCTTATTTAAAATGTCGATCCTTCAAAGATCTTTCCTTTTTGTCAAAAGAAATTACGTATAAATTCTTTAAAACAAATATATTAACCCACCCTTGAAACGTCGTGATTCATGTCTCCCTTTTTCCTCTATAAAGAAGGCAAAAATAAGAGTAATTCTTTAGTGATCACTTGTCTCACAAGAAAATCACCATTTTTTAGAAAGCATTTTTATGTTTATTTTTTGCTAATAATTATTTTTTTTATTGGTTTACTGAAATATCAAAAATTATTATTATCTTTAATTAATTCAGACTTTTCCTCAGATTAGTTTGCTAGCGGATAGTAAAGAGGAAATGCCTTCCAAAAATAAAATTCAAAATTCATTTTTCTAATTTCCTCTGTTATTATTATATATATATATATATATATTCTTTTAAGCAAGTCAAGTTTCACAAAACAAAAGCAACCTTCTTAATTTTTGATCCCTACTTTCAATTTTTTACATATGAAGTAAAGCGTTTTACCATTTTCTTTTGAATGATGATGCCTAACAACAAAACTTTTATTGTAGAATTTGACAAGTGACTGGTTGGTCATCCTAATATTCTACAACTACTACATTTAACTATTTTTGGGTGATTATTGATAAATAAGTACTAGATAGTTGTTCCGTGGGGCTTCATATTGTTGTCCTAAGAAAGGTGATTCATAAATACATACATGGAATAGAACCCTGAAAAACACGAAAGAGGGCCAGCTAAGGAACATTCAAACATGTCCTCCACTAACAACTCACATTTCCTTCTCTTGCTAGGACCTCCTTCCTATTCATAACTTTCCTCAATTAATTTCATTGTTTCATTTTTCATTACAAATGTCTGTTCTTCAGTCTATCAATACAAAGCCATATATATATGTATATGTATATGTACCAATGTTTAGGTTGCAAAGCACAAACTCAGTTTAGGAAGGAATTCTCCTGATATAATATTTTTCATTTCCAAATTTCGAATTGTGATTTTTTTAATAAATACTCTCAAAATTGTAATTTTTTTTCTAATTAAAATCAGGATACGAACAACTCATTCATTTGGAAAATCCTACATTTGATTTGGAATATTCCTTTTTTGGGTACTTCTTCAAATTTAATAGAGAGACTTATATTCTAAAGGGTACTTGTGCAAGTAATTTTGCATATAAACCGGTTCCAAGAATGTAAATCTAAACAATAATTTTACTCCACCCCTAGAAATGAAATAAGGGTTTTTTCGTTTTTTCTTTTTGAACATATAAAAATGGACATTGGGAAGCAGCATTTACTATTTTTTTTCCAAATCCTTACCATAATTTATATATTAATTCAAATAGGATTGACATTAAACAAAACCCACCCTCCCCAGGTGGAGTTAACTCCGGTATAAGCCAGAGGGAATACAATATTAAAATCGATAGAGGTTGAATAAATAGTCAAGGCAGTCCAAGAAGCCAACCGGAACCTATAAATAAGGTGCAATGATTATCCCAGGAAAATAATGTCTCAAAGAGACATTACAGTGATCATAGGTTTAAATTATTGTATAATTAAAGAATATATATATCTTAGGAAGACGATGTATTAGTTAATTAATTAAGAAAATAAAAAAGGGTATTAGGCAAGTGTACATACACATACCTTATCTCACACGTCCTGTTGAAAATAATAGGACTGTTGTCTCCCGAGTCTTCATCCTTAACCGAGTCCCAATCACGCCACCGACACGTGCCTCCACGATCCTTCTCTACTTGCCGTTGATCTTCCAGTACGCGCTCTCACGCGTGTCCTCCGGTAACGCGCTCTCACGCGTGTCCCTCCGGTAACGCGCTCTCACGCGCGTCCCCCCCAAGTATACTCCTGCCAACGCAATCTCTCTCGTTCGTTTGCAGAAAGAGAGACAAGGCAACAGAACAACCCATTCTCCTTCGTAGCAACGTCTTTCTCTCTCTATCTTTTCCACAGAAATCCAGAAGCTATTCAGTCAGAAAACAGTGTCGGCGTACCGGATCTGATAACAGAACGACGTCGTAGTGATGGAATTCGCAGAGCAACGCCGGAAGAGGAAAGGCGTTGCGGCGGCGATACTCAAACCGCATTCTCTCTCTCTTCTCCTCTGCTTCTGTTTCTCTCTCTTCATCTTCTTCTTCTCTCACCGCTTCACTCTCAACTCCTCAGCTTTTCGTCCTGTTTTAATCGTCTCCAGACTTTCTCTTCTGTCTTCAACTTCAAGCTATTCCATTCTAGAAAAATCAACTAAATCTCTCTCTCACTCTCCGTTTAGAGTTGAAGATCGAGTGTTATTTCCAGACCACGCTTTGTTACTACTGTCCAATCGGAATCTGCCACGTTTGCATCAGAAAACCAAAGAATTCGTCTGTGCTTGCAATCAGCTGCTTCTTTCACCGCTTATATCCGTCGACGAGTACGATGAGCATCGTTCGATTGCCCGATGTCCACTCCCGCCTGGAAATCAAACGGCCGAGATTACTCTTAGACGGAAATCAGACGCTGACGTGGCGGATTATGATCTGCTAGATCGCCGGAGAGTTCATTCCTGGGAAAACATGACATATGCGGCGGTTTTGGATGGTGAGACGGTGGTTATTTTTCTTAAAGGATTGAATCTCAGGCCCGACCGAAAATCCGACCCGACCTATTTCAAGTGCTTGTTCGGGTCTTCCAGTTCTGCTGCTTTGAGCACCAAAGCAGTAACGGCCGCACAAGAAGTGGTGAGGTGTTACCTTCCTAGGAACATCCGAAAAGACCCAAATAAGGCTCTGGGTATTCGGGTCACAATCGGTGTTTGTGGTAGCACTAATACTTCACTAATGCATACCATGCCTTCAGTTGCTAGGATTTCTGATATTAGATTGAGAAAAATTGAGAATGAAAAACATGAGTTGTGTGTGTGTACAATGTTGTGGAATCAAGCTTCTAATTTGAGGGAGTGGATAAAGTACCATGCTTGGCTTGGTGTCGAGAGATGGTTCATATATGACAACAATAGTGATGATGGGATTGAGGAAGTGATTGAGGAACTAGAGTTTGAGGATTACAATGTGAGTAGGCATGTTTGGCCTTGGATTAAGACACAAGAGGCGGGTTTTTCGCATTGTGCTCTTAGGGCTAGAGAGGAGTGTAATTGGGTGGCGTTCATGGACGTTGATGAGTTCTTTTACTTCCCCTATCCAACCCCTAAACGTCGCGGAAGGTTTAGTAAATTTGGGCTGGGATTGCCTGCGCAAAATTCGCTTAAAACCCTAGTAGCAAATGTGGCGAATTTGTCATTGGTTGGGGAGATTAGAACGGCTTGTCATAGTTTTGGACCATCCGGGTTGAGCTCAGTTCCTCCACAGGGTGTGACCGTAGGGTACACTTGCAGGCTCCAGAGTCCCGAGAGGCACAAGTCTATTGTGCGGCCGGATGCTCTACATAATACCCTTCTCAATGTAGTGCATCATTTTCGGCTAAAGAAGGGTGTTAGATACATGAATTTGCCACAGAGCATAGCTGTGATAAACCACTATAAGTATCAAGTGTGGGAGGCTTTTAGAACTAAGTTTTACAGAAGGGTTGCTACTTATGTTGCTGATTGGCAAGAGAACCAAAATGAAGGTTCCAAAGATAGGGCACCAGGACTCGGAAGAGAGGCCATTGAACCACCTAATTGGCCGCTACAGTTTTGTGAGGTCTGGGATACCGGATTGAGAGACTTTGTTTTGACTAACTTGGCTGATGATGCAACTGGGTTGCTGCCTTGGCAGAGGTCTTCTTTGTAATATATACTCAAAATTTGGGGTTGCTTGAATTTGAAGCTCGCCTGCCCATGTACAAGAAACCAATCACACGTATCGTCATTCTTTTCCCTATATTGTTTTGCTCTGCTCACTCTGTATCTGATTTTGTGCTGTTTGTAGTTGTAGGATTTAGAAAAGGCATCGATTGTTCATAGGTTCTTACATGAGTTGATTAAATTTTTTGTTGTCTTGTTGATGAATGATCAATGATAATGATTCATTTTTCAGAATTGTGCCTTCAATCTGACACAATGTGACCGCTTCATCTGACACAATGTGACCGCTACTTTTGTCATTTTCTCTTCATAAATCAATTATATTCCTAGTACCTAGGATGTTGGTGAAGAAGTTCCCATTTTGAAAATTTAGCATGAAATGAAGTTGCACTTTACTAGGTATCTTGTGCTGTTCTTTCATGTTTTCTTCCGCAACAAGCATTCAAGGGTTAGTTTGGGTGCGACAGAAGCTGTGAAAGTCCCATTTCGAAAACCCTCCCCAGGAAAGTGAAGATATGATAGAAAAGGAGAAGCAGTATTCCTTGGAAATTGTATAGTCTTCTGTAACCAAAAAAAAAAAAAAAAAGAAATTGTATGGTCTTTAGTTTCCACTGGATTGCATGGATAAACCTGACCGGAGGCAATTCTGACTAGAACTATAAACCTGTCCTACGTCACATTCTACCGTCTAGGGCTCCTGAAATATTTGATCCGTTTATATAACATTTCATATTTGATCCTTACGAACCTCCTTTAAATGAATGGTGTGCCATTTTCATCTTTCTGAATCCTGATAAAAGATAGAAATTACAAAAAGGAGGAAAGGAAAAGAACCAAGGAGGGTACAAGGAAGAATTCACCAAAGGTAAAGGTATTTCAGAAATTATCCACAAAATTGAACAGGACATCTCAAACCCCTCAAAAATCCTCCAGCTATGTATTCCTCCAAATCTACCAAAACAAGTGCATAAGACTTGTCCCTACAGCAGACATTAAATTGTAGGATGTAGTCTACATGGTGGTTATCAAATGTTCTCGCCTACCTAAAGTTAGCTTGGCCAACCCATTTTCGCCAACCTTCTCAAATATAAACCTCCGAAAAGCAACTGTATAAAACACAACAACAAAATCTATACAAAGATAAATGGAAAGAAAGTTAAATGGAGTTGGTTCTAATTTATTATGGAGTGGTTAGACTCTTTAAGAAATGGACATTACAATAGACACCAAATGCATTACTGTTAACAGAAAGTTCACAACCTATGAAATCCAGGATCAGTCAGCAACATATTCTTGGCAAAGGATAAAAGTGTAAAGGCAAAATAGAAGATGATCAAATACCACATCAAACTAGTATGTTTTGTTGCCAGGTATATGTTGAGGGACCTGAAAGCGTAACAGTATAGCATTAGGATGAATACCAAGACCTACTCAGATACTATATATTGAGGAAATTATTATCAATAATAGATAGACAATCACAGGACAACAAGTGGGATTTGCGAACACCCCCAAGCAGTTTCTTGCCGCGGTCTTTCGGGTATCAAGTGGAGTCCACCATTTGGATTATTAAAGAGATTTGTCCAACTAAAAATGGAAAAATAGACCAGTGCAGGCAGCAATGTGTGCATGAACAAAAGCTTTTAAGTACCTTCAAAAATAGCTTGAAAGCAGATGGGAGGATGCTTTTTCTAATTTTATTTCATCACTGGCCACAACTCTAGTAGAAGCAAATCAGCAGTAGGAAATTGATGCCGCCAGCCCAAGGTAGTAAAAATAAAAATAAAAATTAAAAAAATAATAATAAAAATATAAAAAGAAACCTACATTTGACTTTAAGTAGTGCAAGTTTCTATCCTTGTGCCCTCCATATGACCATTTTTAATTCAGCAAAGACTTAGTTGAGGTTACATTAAATGGAAAATAGAAAACAGATATAATGATTTATTTGAAGTTTATCTCTATAAATCACTCGTCTGATACTATGTTATGGAAATGCTAAAAAGAGAGAAGATTGTATGTTAGCAACTTTTACACATAGATACGTTCAATGATTGCCCATTGGCAATTCAATGAGACTTCAATGGTAATAGACTAGTCACCAATATTTGGTAACAAGGTAGATAGGAAAACAAAATTTTCAGCTTTGTGGAAATCTGTGAGATGTTAATCCACTTGAGACGCTTATGCCACGGGAGGGGGGGAATTAAAGTCCTGTTCCTGTTCTTCGACAGGTTTCAATAATGTTATCATTGAAGCACCAGTTGTACATAATATAGTCTTCACAATTGGTCTTATTTATTTCTCTTTATCCAAATTACTAGTTCTAATAAGATCCCAGGAATTGACAGATCAACCGTAGATGGGACAATGTAAAAGCGAAAACAGGCAGAACTGAGGGAGTTGCTAGGGACTAGTTCATGCTAGCCTCAAGAATGAATCTTGAAGGGGATTTACCAACTCCGGATCAGAAAAAACAAAAGCATTAATAACAAATTTATGAGAAATTATTGGAAGACATGTTATGTGGTTTGCTAAGGCAAAAACTACATAGTGCAAAAAAAATTTACCAAAAAGTAAAACAAAAATTTTATTACCTTGAACAGACAGCTTTTAGTGAAACCCTATACACAAAGTTCGTAATTGTGAGCTTTTAATGCACAGGCAGTGCAACGTCAAAATATTTTGACAGTGTAGCATCCAACTTCTCTCCAACAAACGTGATCCATGCCTGAAACAAGAGAAAATTCCATCACGAGTTACTGTTTTTTCCTAGCTGACCCCAAAAAAGGCACTATTCTAAATGATTAATTATATCAAAAGTGTCTATTAACGTTGCCATCTCCCCAAGCAAAAGCAAAGAAGACAACCCTTGTGAGTTTGTGACAAATTATTACAAATAGTATGAAATTTTAAGCATAGAGTCACGCAGTCAACAAAATAAGGAAGCGTGATAGGGAAGCACAAAGAAGATGACACATCAATACAATAATACACGAATCTAAATTCTCATGATGCAATACTTAAAAAGTCTACCAGTGGAACTCTTATGGTAATGCCCATAAGGGGTGGTATTGTTGGTATCATTTTACACTCTTTTCTACCAGTGGAGTTTCATGTTAGCATATAAACTTGGAAAACAACTGTCAACTTGCATAACATTGTAGTCACCGGCAAATAGTATGAAACAAACCTGGTCAGAAGTTGTGAACCCCCTGATTGTGTCACCACCAATAATTGCAATTCCTTTGTCTCCCAAAGGCTGCAAGATGACCGCCTAACAAGTAAAATTAATATAAGCCCTCATAGTTGGACAAGCAGAAACTTGATTTTGCAGAGAATTGATTTTACATGGACGGAATGCAACAGGCACCACATTATACATCCAAGGAGGGTAGAAAATTTTTAGAAGGCAGAACCCCATTATCCAGAAGTGTATCATAAAGAGAATGCAACAAGTAACTACTAGAACAGATAAATGCGATAGCCAATGATCAAGCACTTGTCATGAAATAATAATTTATGAGGAAGATTATGACATACTATAGAACAGTGAAACCAACACATGGAAATGAACACCCAAGATTTTAGCTATCACACATCACAAACAGCTGCATGCTACAAAATAGAAGGGGGGGAGCACAAGAAAAAAATCCTTGGAGAACTCCAGCTATTCCTCGGTGAACTCTAGTCAGCAGGGAATACCAAAAATCGTTTGAAAAAAAAAGGCATTCGATAGATCTCCAGCTTCCATGTGTGAAGTTGCTATCATCCTCAACCAGGAAAAATGAAGGAGAAAACACATTGGCATCAATTTCAAACAATTTCACATGAATATATGCTTCATGATTACTATGTTTTAGTGGTGGAGCCATTAAAAGGGATCCCAATCTCAAAAATGACATTTAAATTTCAATTTAGCTGTGGAATCTTCAAACCGATATCCAAATATTCAGATAATTGCTAAATTATTGCTGGCACTTTTTGAAAATCATGGAAAAAAAGATAAACCATTCCATTTATGAGTATAATGTATATAAGTTTACCTGCGTATTGGAGGGCAGAAATGGCAGCTCAGACCTCCCAGGATATAGAGATAGGTTGGCCAAGTAGCTTTCTGCACAGAATGAGAGACATTTGGCAGAATTGTTTCAGGGCCATTAAGAATGATGGCATATTGAACTGAGATGAAAGCTCTCACAAAAACTTTTTCCATAACAGTACTTACGTGCTCCCGACTTCATAACACCTGTATAAAGTGACCCTTGCATCAATTTATCAGTATCCACTGCTGCTGCTTTGCCATCATCACTAGATGACTTGGCTGCCATGCCAATTTGAAGAATACAGAGGCCATTATAGATGATTATTAAAGACCTACAGCATGTTACGACTGACAGAGATTCCCACGCCCTGAGGATAATGACAAAAACAAATTAATAGACAGCCAGAGCTGGTAACAGGAAAATGGTAGCTTTCTATCCTATCAGGAGCTAAAAAATTTTGGCCTTTGAATGAGCATCGTCATTTTTTCTACTCTATGAGCAGAGCACATAACACCATCTTCCTTTAGCAGGCTTAAACGCCATAAGCTAACGACCTGGCGATTTGTAATTGCATAATGATCTAGGCTCTAGCTGAAATGCACCATTAGCATGACAGACAGTATAAATATTTTTAATTATTAGTAGAATTGACAAAGGACCTAATTTTACAGCATTGCTTTCAGAACCTACCCAAAAAAAATGCAGGCCCTTAATCCCATTAAAATAACAAGAGAAAATATGAAACTAATGGGGGAAAGAGAGGGAAATCCAGCAAAACTTCCAGAATATTGTGAACTTTACCAAAGCAACTCTGAAGTAACAGAATCAGGAAAATGCGAATAAATTATCTCACACTCCACTCCTTCAGGATCTACCTGCAAAAAACTCCAAACAAATAAATAAATCAAAAATCTTTTCTACAAGAAAACTTAAGTGGAAAGCATAATATGATCCTGAATGACTCAGGAAAACAAACAAATTTGAAGAGCGCTTGGAATGAAACTCTCACCTTAGATATGGACTTTGGACGAATAGATAACCAGACTAGCCCAGTCAAGATATTGGTAACAGCCAAACCGAGTGTTAATAAATCTGCTCTTGACTGTGAACTGATAAGTTCAAAAGGGACAATGATGTCAATTGACAAGGTCACATGACATAAGAGAGAAAGTGGAAGATATGGATGTGTGTGTGTGTTTTGGCTACAAGAGAAATTCACTGAATAGTAAGTTAAACTAGACTATATGTTGAAAAGGAAAATATCAAATATTCACCTAAACAATAATATAAGGTAAATAAATATCATAAGAGTTTGACCTCAATTTGAGGAGAAACACATCTTCATGCTGTAGGATCAGCATGTAAGTGAAAGAATGTAATCTCCAGACTTTCTATTCATCTTTCTAGCACCATCCCTTTGTTACATAGTTGAGATATGAAAAAATAGGCTAGAAAAAGAGACCAAGAACCTAGTGCATCAAGCATCAAGCATAAAATTGACACTGTGCCATATGAACTCCAGTGCATCCACTCCTTCACCACCACCATCCCCCCCACCCTCCTCCACAGACTGCCACTGCCAATTCACCTTAATACTCCATCCAAACATCTAAGTGAGGCAAGAATTTGCAGTGGAGCACAGAATTCTTCAAAGGCTGGCATGTGTTCAAGGACCAAGTTCATAAAGCATTTTATAAAAAATATATATATATGGGCAGACCCACATTATGCAAATATGCTTTCTTTCAATTTCTTTCAAGTGCTGCAAAATTGATTACTAGTTCAGACTGAATTTTTAAGGGCACCTACTGTAGTCAATTAGAAGATCATGAAGAAATCCACCAAACTGTCAACTGCTTTTTGAACTTCGAACTAATTGCATCTTCATAAATGCTATACAACCCAAATATATTACCTCCATTTTCTTTAAAGCTCATCCTCAATCCTAGGAAAATCTATCCTCGCCTAGCTTCTCAAAATGAGAGAATTCGAAATTCCATGATGTAACATCCAAGCACAAACCCTAACAGGTACCGAGTCACAACCTTGACAAACTCGAGGGGAAAAAAAAAAACATTATCAGACCTTATTGGCCAACTCGACTAGCAGCGAAATGTTAAGGTGGTATCAAGAAATTCTGAATTTAACTAGTCCGTACCAAGTGAGAGTGTTCATGACCAGGAGAGAGTCTACATGACATGATGACCGATTAGTACACATAAAGAGAATTCAAAAAAGAAAACAGAAAAAAAAAACAGTTCTTGAAAATGGAGCTACTGGCATGACATGTTATGAGGCTCCAATAAAGCATCCCGTGAACACAATTGGAATACAAGAGTCTAAGCAAAACTGAATAGAAATCAAAGTGAAAATCAAGCATATGCAATCCCTTAGAGAGAGAGAGAGAGAGAGAGAGACCTGCTGGCATCAGCAACAGGAGCAATGCCAGAGATAGTGCGGTTAAAGAGAACAGCCAAGAGAGAAACTCCGCCGACATAAATTGGCAAGCTACGAACAACATCGTCGTTTTTAGAAACCCAGTCTGCTACCCAATCCTCCTTCGGCTTTGGTCCTCTGTATTTCCTCCCCTAATTTCACAATCCAAAAAGAAAGTGCTTTAAGCAAAAGCTAAAATTCAATCAAACTCCCGAGGGGGGAGAGAGAGAGAGAGAGGTACCAGTGACTGTGACTGTGAAGTAGATGAAGCCCTAATGAAAGAAAAAGAAGAAGAAGGGAGAGGAGGAGGGGAGAGAGGAAGAGACTGAAATCTGGTGTTCCACAGAAATGGACTACAGAGAACCAGACTCCCAATTCCCGCCTTCATCGGAACCTTTATCTCTGTATTTCATTTTGGCTTTGTTTCTATAAAATCTGGAGAACGCGAAACGACAACGTTTAGCGGAACGTTTCCCTTGGTTAACTCCCCTCCCCTCCCCCCCTGCCCCCAAAACCCGAAAAAACAACAACCCCTTTCCTTTCCCGTTTTACCCACTTTCGATTGGCGGGCTCGGGACGGAGTTCTGCTGTTAATCCTTCCGTTTAAGAGAGAACCCCGTAACACGTCATCCTTTAACTTTTATTAACTTCTCAATAATATTCGAAAAAACGTTTTTAGTTGAGAAAAAGTTAGGATAAATTCATTTTAAAATATTTAAAAAATAAAAAATTGATAAATATTAATTTCCATTTAAAGCAAAAATAAAAAAATATATATAAATGAATTAAATCCAAATTTCAGAAGTTAACTAAGGGTACATATATTAATCTTCTCTTTGAAGTATTACCTGTTGCAACAGTTATCAAAATACTAAATAATTACACAAAATCCTTTGCAAAAATGACAAAATTGCAAAAGTCTCCTGTTTCAGAATTATGTAGTTTCTACCCGCTTGAAATCAGTGTCTTCTAATGCCGCTTACCCAATGGCATTGGTTATAAATCCATTTTGGACTCTCCCATTACTTGTTTCAAAATTGCCTTGTACATTTACTCAAGATTCTTTCTTTTTTTTTTTTTTTTTTTATTATAAACCTCCCATATGCGATGATCACGTCAATTTTTACTATCAATTTAATCTGAGTTAGACTCATAAAAACAAAATATTAGAAATATTTTTTAAAATTTAAATTTCATTCAAAATGAAGTTAATGGTAAAAATATAATCAAAAAAAGATTAAATATGATAAATAATCGAAGGAATTTGAATTTAGATTCATTTGATCAGATTTTGATATCTCATTCAAATCTCTACGTAATTAATCTTATTTTTTTATTTTAAATATTTAATAATTCTCATAACGTCCACGGTGATAATTATAGAGTTTTAATGAATGACTTTTTGATAATTGAGAACTTATATAAACACTCTTTTAGTGCATTAGTTTCCTAAATCTAAATTTCTAAACTCCGCCCCATCCATTGAGTGAAATTAAGAGTTTAGAAAACTTGTGTATGTCTCAATGATTATTTTGGTGTTATCACAATCGTCGAATTTCGTCGAAATCGCAAATGGCCGGAGTTACATTCGATCTCCTTTTACTGGTTATTTTTATTTGTGTTCAAATGTGCAATATAATATTACATTTGGTATCAGAGCCATTTTGTCCTCTGTCTTTAATATTTTGATCAATTTGAAAATTTTTCAAAAATTAAAATTTTTAAATTTTTAAATACCAAAAAAATCTTAATTTTTTTGAAAAATTATGCCCAAAATTAAAATCTTTGTATCATTACAACCAAAATCATGTTTCCAAAAATAATTTTAGAATATTCATGTATTTTTTGACAGAACTTTGGTCGTCGATGATCCTTCATGTGGGTTCAGACATTCAATATTTTAAGATAGCTGACATGTGTAAACAATTTAAACCCTATGAGTTGTGATTCAATGATCAAATATCAACCATGTGGTTGTATTTTGAATATTTTGTGATTGAATAATTAAAGTCTTTTCATTGAATTTTGGTATATATTTTTTAAAGAATTATAGTTTTGTTTTAAAACTTTCAATAAGAAACTGATGCATCTTCAGAAATTAATCTCTGATTTCCAAACATTGAAGAGGTAATTATCATCTGGGTATTCATTAAAATTCATATACATTCTGCATTAACAGTGGAGGTAATTATCATCCGGATATGTCTTGCTTCTTCCAACAAAAGTGAAACTCTTGAGGAAGGTGTATGTTCTGGACGCTCGCTCGGAAGAATTACCAGCAGGCGGTACAAAGGAAACAACTTCCAAATGCTATAATCAGGATTCCGCAGCTAATTACATCAGTATCCCCACAGAAACCACCAAAAAAAAAAAGAAAGAAAACAGCAACAACACAAGAATGGAGGAGTGCATAGGAACATTTCTGCATAAGAGAGTCCATGGAAGGACAAACTTTTAGGCAAGACCAAAATTTTGGTTAAATCTGACGTAAGAAAAGAGAGAGATTCTCTTATTGTCTTGGCTTGTTGATTCTCCCAATTTCAATGTCTTGTTGTTGCTGGGCTTTCAGAACATTCTGGGCTTGCTTCTTCAGTTCAACATAAATTAGGAATGATTTTGTCATGAGATCATTCACTGTTGGAACAAGTTTGAGAGACTCAATTGCAGAAGAATTCTGAGAAAATAAGAAAAAACTGGAGAGCTGTTGCTGCGTGAAATGTTAATAATGAAATCTAAAAAGAATGCCATTAAGAATTGAGTATACGTGAATTTTATCTTCAATTCTTCTCCAAAAAGAAATCTTAAAAAAGGGTTTGAACTTAATGTCATGAAACAAAGGAAAATCAAAAGAATCCATTAAGAATCGATGCATGATACATGGGTTTCAATAATTTTTTATACAAATTACTTTAAAAAAATTGCAAGAACTATCGAGATTAAGAAAGGAATAAAGAAATTGAAACTTGGTTTCCAGAATTATAACTTGGAAATGTCTCTCCCTCTCTCCTCACGTTGCGCAAGAAACCCAAAAATATGACAGTAAACTTTGGAAGAAAAGTAGGGAGGGATCAGCTTCAAGGCACGTGACGTTAAGTTTGAGGAATTAGATGAGTGTGTTTTTAAGAGTGTAAGTATCAAGTTCACCATAATACAAATTTAGAGGGACATTTGTAAATAGCCCTAAACTTTGGGGCAATTTTTATAGTTTTGGCCTTTCATAAACTCAAAAAAAATCTAAAGAAGCCTGAGGTATCATCTCTTTGTTAGTTAATGGAGCTCAGCTTGGACACTCAAAAGGGTCGTTCTATACATTACACTATCTTTATTTCAAGCCATTGCTTTGGGCTTAGGATTTTACTTTGCTCTGAATACAAATTCTCTTGTTTATATGTTCTGGGCATGCGCCTCTCTGTTTGCGTTTTTTTTTCAGATTTTATTTTTGTTGTTGCAAAACAGTCTAGTTTGCTCTTTGTCATTAGCAAAACAGTTTTGTTCTTAAGATTTCAACGTGCGACCTTAACAAGATTAGAAGATACCAAGTGAATGTCCTTATTGGTTATTGCACCCTTAATGTTCTTTGCGTTTGACTAGTAGGTGATTGAACCAATAATCCAACAAAGGTTACCTATAAACACAGGCAATTCGATCATGTCCCAAATTTCAGCAATTACCCGAAATAACCCAAGCATCGAACTAGCAGATCAAAACAAACAAGTCCACTTTTATGGCAGACAATGAGACCAAAAGAAAGGTTTTTTCCAAGCACATGTTGTGTGTGCTAGTCTCATGGCCTCGACAAAAGATTATTCTCACTTTATTTTCACTCTTAGTTTTCACTGTGCTCCCAAATCTTTACCATAGTCGAAATGTGCTGGTCAACAATTGAAAAAGGAGGATTAGTTTGCACTAATTCACATTAAGTCTGATGATCTGTCTCTCTCTGTCCCCGAAGTGTTTTCATATTTTTAGTACAGAGTGATGATTTTAATAAAAACCCTCCTCAACCAAGAGAAATGGACTTGACAATGCCATTCAACCAAGCATAGAAAAATAAAACATTAACAAAATCGACCAACCACAATAGTCTCCTTCGCAATATAGCATGGACTTGTGGAAAATTACTTTTGAAATACACATTTCAACTTTCAAGAGGCGTGCAAATAATTTTATATTTTTTAAATTAATATTTTTAAATACATATTATTTTGAATTTTGCTTTCGATTCGATGGTAGTTTATTCAAGAGGGGCGTTTGATTGACCAATCTGTAACAATCAAATACTAATATCTCGAGTTTGAATTCTAAACAAAAAAAAATAAGAATTAAGAGAGTTAATTCTTTAATCACTTTACAATATTCGAATCGAATTAATCGGATGATACTCAAATATTAACCGAAGATAAGCAATCCACTTACACCTATTAAAAAAAAAAAATGGTTTGATTGTTAATAGCATTAGGCTCGTATAAGCTGTCGGTTGTTGGATTGGAGGATTAAGATTAACCGAGCTACAATTGCTCCACGTCCACGGCAATTCCACCATCAAACGTTGCGTCATCACGGAAACGACGTTTGGATTTGGATTTTGATTTGAGTGGCCAACGATTCTCATTCCCGTACAGCTTTGTTTTATTCGCATCATTCAATGTTTTATCCGAATTCCCATCCCAACGACCCTTTTTCAATCATACAAGGATGTTGGCGGAGATTATAATGTTCTTTTTTTCCTTATTTGTGAATGATTTTGTAAATTAATTTAATTAAAAATACAACTCTTTTCAAATATATATATATATATTTGATTATTATGCTATGGCTGCCGAAAGCGAAGTACAGGAATTGAGAAAAGGTGCGAAAACATTTTTTTTATTGATTTTATGAAAAATAGAATGTTGGATTCGACTTTTTTTTTTTTTTTCTTTTTCTCCACTGGTCAAGAAATCATCAATTAGGTATCAGATGTGTTGGCGTTTCTTTGTTGGGTAGGGTCGAGAGTGATTTGGTTTGATTTCCATCCCATCAGGCGACATGTTCTAATGAAATGAAAGTTGGGGCCACTCTTTTCTTAGGAAAACAACATTATTTGTTTTCCACAAACCACCAACGTTGTCATGACTGTTGCTCAATCGATGGTTCAAAAGGTACCGGTGTAGAATTTTTAATTGTTAGAATAATTTTGAGGATTTTAATGTTTTCGGAGTGTATCTAACTTTACCACAGTAAAAAACCATAGTAGCAAAAGAGTTGTTTTGGTCATCTTTATAAAAGGGTGACTACTCAACTCTTTCAAACTAGATAAAAGATTTTCTTGACAAAGAAAGTTCAAGGGCGTCGCATCCCATGTTAGACTCTTATTTATTGGAGCCTTCGTTCTTGCTTTAACAAAAAACCAATGACATGTGAATATAATAACCGAATGTTAAATTTTTTTAATCAAAAATTTTAAATTAAATTTTTGAGAATTTAAAGATAGATATAGAGAGAATCAACCCTTAATGAATCTCATAATACCCAGTTAGATTAATCGGATTAAATTTAAATATCGATTGATAAAAAATATCTACTAAAAAAATGGAAAACAAATAAGATAAGGAAATCACTTTCTATGATTTATAATATTGGTCGGCTTTCTTATTTTTGGATGCATGAAAAATAAGTGAAGAATGGAAAATTTGATAGATATGAGCAAAGCATCCAATCATTTTAGAAGACAAGTTGAGCGGGAGAAGGGTGTGCGCACGCAGTATTCTAAATATTATACCGGATCCTGAATTGATGAGGTAAACAACAAGTGGTTAAATAGTGGATATAAGTAAATTGACATGATAAATAATTATTTAATAATTAAAAAAATAAATAAGCTACCATCTTTCATAATTATAACATTAATTATTACAAATAAAAGAATATAAGTAAAAATAAAAACATTTTTAAAAAAAGAAAAAGGTAAAAGTAGATGAGGGCCGAGAACCAGACAAATCATTTTTTAAAAGCAACGTGACAAAAGAAGAGTCGACAAATTGAGAAAAATAGAATATAAAGAGTCATTCTTCATAAACTCCTTTTTTTTTTTAATAACTTTTGAGATTTTAAAAGGATTCAATTTAAATACTATATTGAAAAAAATAGTTAAAAATTTGAAATGATATTCAATTTATATCGGTCTGTATGATTTTTTTTTAATATTTTATCAAATCGGGTATTTAATTTAGAATAAAATAGATAAATATTTGTAAAATATCTGTAATTAAAAAAGTGAAAATTTATTTTAATCAATTTGATTAATCGATACGACACGATATTTAAAATACTTGCAACGCAGGAGATTACCAATTTTGACTTTGGATGAAAAGTCATGGGTTTGAAACAATAAAGCCCCTCCCCTCCCCCCACCCCCCCCCCCCACCCCCTTTGCTTTGAGGGTTCAAAAGCACAGCTTTTTCCCCTCTGGCTCGAAAAGTAGATTTCCCAAGAAAATTTTGATTTTTTTTTTCTTTAATAGCAATCGTGCATTCACAAACTAATTGGTTTTCTCTCATCTTTTTCTCTTTTATTTCTCCATCTGTTTAAACATGCATTCAAAGCTCACATGTTTATAAAGAAAGGCATAACTAAAGCTGTACATAAAGGGTTGGACGGCACAATGCAAATGAACCTTTTACTAAAGAATTACTATGTTCAATGGATTTTCTTAGTCTAAATGATATTTTCATTTTTTTTCTTTTCTTTTTCTCGGCACATGGCATGTAACCCTACTGCTGATTGGAGATACGGATGCCTTCTTAAGCATGCTTTGGCTTCTATCAAAGAAGAAAAAAAAAATGGGATTCAATAATTCACTGTATAATATGAAAAATTTTATAAATTTTTGCAAAAATTTAGGTTTCTACATGAACGAGATTTTATGTTTATAACTATGAGTAAACCGATACAAAATGTTACATTTGTAGAAGAGAGCAAATGTCTTTTTTTAATTGAGTGATTGGGTATTTTTTTTTTTTAACTAAATATGAATTTGAGAGAGTCAAGTCTTAAAATAAATCTCATAATACTCGAATTGAATTAATCAAATAGATCTCAAAAATCATTGAAGAAAAAAAAAGAAGTAAATGAGAACAGAGGGCCCCAAATGCTTTTCATTCTCACACATCTCAAACTTTTAGCATTCCAAGCTTGGGAAGTACTTAATTCAAATAAAATTAATCTCAATGAAATGTCACTAAAGAAATTTTAAATTATCACATTTTTCTTAATTTCAGGGAAGGTCTCCCAACAGGGGGTCCCGCTGGTTATCGGGGACAAAAGAGAAAGGGTGTTATTACACTTTTTAGTAGAATTTGTTTTTTTTTTTTTTTTTTTGAAGTAAAGGTGAAGACGATGGATTGGAAGGGAGAGAATGGGAATATCGGCTGCCACATAACCAACGTGTGAATCATGGTGCTCCGAACCCCAAGTCTACATCACGCCTTCAACGTTTGACAAGACGGAAGCCACAACCTTACAACACACGCACCATAAAGACATGGAAGAAAAGTTCGATCCGGATGTCCTCAAGGTAATTTTCTTTTTTTCTTTTTATTCTCTTCTTGCGAATGAAATACAAGCAGTAGCGTATGCCCCCGTCAACGATGCAAAACGATTCGTGTTTTTTTTATATTTAAAATTATATTTTAATTAATTTAATATCTATAAAAATTTTATTTAGAGACATTCTCTTAATATAATTTTTTTATTTTTAAATATAAAATATAAAATTTGATTAAAAAATTTAATATCTTATTTTATTTCAATAGATTATTCTTTTTACGTCAGTGATACTAAACGTCAATGTCAAAACCGTATAGAGTAGCCCAACAAGGAAGGCCCACGAATAATCCCATCTCGAATATGGCACCACACAAGTGGTCGTTCAAAGTTTGAGTCGCGAAGCCCGTCATTTTATACATGTGATCTAAAATGAGAAAGCTAAAGAGACAAGGGGTGGGTATCAAGCCGAAGGGATAGGTTCCACTTGGCAACCAAAAACAACGCCACCACGATAAGAATTCCAAAGACTTTTATATTTTCGTTAATTTAAAGTTTAAATTAGAGAAGAAAATATTATTAATTATTAATTATTATTTTATATTTTAATATTTTTTTTATGTATCGGATAATATACCCAATCGTGTGAAATTTTTAAATAAACTAAAATAAATCTAACATAGCTCGATTTTAAGGTGATATTATTTTATATTTTATATAATTATAATTCATTTTAAAAATTTAAATTAATAAAACAAAATGTTATTAACTACTTTATATTTTGCTTTAAAAAATGTAACTACTTTATATGTTGCAAATAGTTAAAGTTAATAAGTTTATACTACTTAGCTTATGTATAGTAGGACAGGAATAATTTGAGAAATAAAATTCTATTATTAAAATTATTCTTAAAATATTTATTTAAATAAAAATTATTTTTTGCTTTTTTACTTAAAAAGAAAAAAAGAAGTCAAAGAAGAGGATAGAGAAAATTATCCACAAAAGAGGGAAAAGGTTCATGAGTTTTTCATATTATTATTTGGGTTAAATTCGGTCAATTCCTTCTATCACACAATTATAACAAATTAAATTTAATTATTTTAATTGCAAAAATTATCTATTTATGTCATATGATAATCAAAAAGCAATATTTATCAAGATTAATAAGTGTCACAATTTTAATGATTATTACGTGCAAAATGAGATACACCACAATGAATAGATTATGTTATATAAATTGAGTTTGATAATGACTCGCCCATGAAGCGGTTGGTGGCTATTGTGGGTAACCCGGGGCAGTGCCACTGAATCATTTATTCTAATCGAAATAAATAATATTCCTCTTTTATTAATTAATTAATTTTTTATTTTTTATACAAAGATTTAAATTTTAGATTTTTATAAATAAAAAAAAAAACAATGATGTCTCTTCCGCAATTAATTTATTAATTGATTAAGGAAAAAGCAGGAAGGAGGGAATTATGAAAGGTGATGGGTGGGGTCCATGAAACCTTATCCTCACATCACGACCCACCACTAGAAGCCAACATAGACAAGGAAAAAGGACGACTGCTAGACTAGAAGACAACAAAAACTTTCTCAATGCAACAGAGAATATACCAACTCGACGGTCCTGAAACACCCTGCTTCCCCCATCATCCTTTTTTTTTTTTTTTAATATATAATTATTTTTGGCAAATTTATTATTTCTATTGAAAGTACTAGAGCCATCAATAATGGTGCTCATACAACTTTACAACCATGTTGGGTTATTAAGATATATGATTAAGAACGTCATGTGCATACAGCGATAAAATATTACCCCATAAAAAAATAGACACGGAAAGACTTCGCTCTTAAATTGAATCTCAAAATACACGAATCAAATTAAATGGGTAATCTGAATTCCGATGATTAAATAAAAAACAGATATGTATTTTAATTAATGATGCTAATGATGTTTGTGTCATTTTATAAGTTATTAATTAGATTATTTAATTATTATATAATCTGATTTGATTATATAAATAAGGAGACGTTCACAATGGACCTTAAAATTTTCGTATTTAAATCCTGAACTAAGCATGTACGTGCCATTGTCTTACTGACCCACTCCTCCACTCCAGGTAACCTGTTTCACTCGCCAGACCCTGATGTCGAATGACCTAGAAAAGTCAGTCCTCCGGATTATCCAATATAAGCCCATTTTCAAAAAATTAAAAATTAAATTCGCTTGGGATTAAATCATATTTTCTTAATAAAAATTTTAAAATTTTTACTTTAATTAAAATATATTACAAAACAAAATAAAGAAAATTTAAGATAAGTTAGGATTTTTCATATATCCGTATAATGATTGAGGCGAATAATTACTTATTTTATCGATTGTGAAGCATATTTAATTTGTATTTAGAATATGAAAGATATAAATTCCATTTTCCGAGGTTTTTTATTTTTATTTTCCGAGGGACTTTATGGTGTAATGAATTGGGGGTTGAGATTAGAATACCTGGACCATTCTGCACAAAAAATGATCCGGACCATCCGATCATTTCCAGAGGTGGTTCATGTGGCTAAAAGAGGAGAATCATTTATGGGTCGGTTGTTGGAAAATCTTATCTTAGGAAGCCATCCCACGTATGATAACCTAGACGGAAATTCACTAAATTGGGGGAAACTTTCATGGCCTGCTCCCGACTCTGCCTCACTTTTGGATATTCTAATTATAATTAGTCTTGTTAAATTCAATTTCAAAAGGAAAAACTCTTAATATAATATTTTTTATTTTAAAATTTTAAATTTAAAACTTAATTAATAGATTTAATATTTTTATTCATTAAACCAATTATCCGATGTTACCATGAATAAATTTCTACGCTCTACAAAATGACACAACTTGGAATTTCATGAGTCAAAATTGATTTTTATACCTCCCGACAATCTGCAATCCTTTGAGCGTGAAAAATGCTAAGTTGATAACAATAAAATGTTTCTATAGCTTTAGCATATTTTTCTTTCTTCCTCTTTTAATATTTTCTTCTTCTTTTGAGTGTATGAAAGGGGTTTACGGAGAGAACCTAATGTTTTCATCAAAATCTGTAAAATATTTTTGTAGATTCATCTAAAAGGTCATGTATTGACTAATTCAATTTGAAATAATTAAAATATACTAATAATTTGATTAAAAATTAATTAAAATAACTTTGATATTAATTAATATATGAAATTTAATTATTTTTAATTTTTATTTCAAACGGGCCATGCCAATTACTCAACAAACAGAGTAATTAATATATAAACGCTTTAAATAAAAATGACTTTGATTGCTCATTCTAAAACATACTCCCACGATGGGTCCAGATGTTGCATAATTTCTTATGGTCTCTATAAATATTAATATTTATGAAATTAATCATGATCAAATCTCGCTCAATTTTGAACGGTGAGATTTGATCAGACCTCAAAACATTAATCCTACTGGAATGTCCTGTGTCGCGATATTCTCCCTTACAATACAAATTTATCCAGACACGGACAAATTAACCCTTCACTCCATGCTAACACATTTCTATATTAAACCCTCCACCCCCTCACTCTTGGGCTTGGCTCTCATCTCTCTCTCTCTCTCACGATGTCACGATCTTGCTCTCAGTGCGGTAGCAACGGCCACAACTCACGCACCTGTTCGGAATCGGGCGAGAACGGAATCATGCTCTTTGGCGTCCGAGTCACAGCTAATGATCAGCAAAACTCTTTCAGGAAGTGCGCCAGTATGAACAACCTCTCTCAGTTGGAACAACCTCAAGATTCCAACCCTGATGTTGCTGCTGGTTATGCCTCCGATGACGTCGTTCACCCCTCCGCTCGTACTCGCGAGCGCAAGCGAGGTCGCTCTTCTCTCTCTATCTCCTCTTTTTCTCTCTCTCTCTCTGCGACTAATTAATTTTTGGATTTTGATTGTTCTGCAGGGATTCCGTGGACGGAAGAAGAGCACAAACTGTTTCTGTTAGGACTGCAGAAAGTAGGAAAAGGCGACTGGAGAGGAATTTCCAGAAACTTTGTGAAAACAAGAACTCCTACCCAAGTTGCTAGTCATGCCCAGAAATATTTTCTCCGACGAAGCAATCTCAACAGGCGTCGTCGCAGATCCAGCCTCTTCGACATCACTCCTGACTCAGTAATTTCCTCACTTAATTTTTCTTCCCCCCCTCCCCCAAAAAAAAACTACTCTAGTCATAAATCTTATTCATTTATTGTATGTTTTTGCAGTTTGTGAGTTCGCAAATGGAAGAGGATTCGATTCACAATGAAACTCAATCACCGACCCAAAAATCACACCTTAATTGCAACAACATGGGGGCATATCCGATACCGGCTTTTCCGATGACATTAACTCCGGTAATATTACCACCGGTGACCGGAGAAACATCACCATCATCGGCATCGGCATCGGCATCTGCATCGGCCAAGCTCATCCGACCGATACCAATTCTCCCGGTTCCGCCATCATCAAAAATGGCATATCTAAATTTGAACAAATCATCTTCATCATCAGCCGTTGATCCGCCGTTGCCATTGTCTCTGAAACTGTCAACTCCGTCGTCGTCGTCGTCGTCGTCGTCGTCGTCGGATCACTCATCAGCTTTTCAGGCGATGCAAGGTGGAGACAAAGTCATTATTGTTGCCTGAAGAAACTATAATTAGTCATGAGAACATGAGAATCATGATAATAAATTCAAGTTATATTATCTTCTGGGTACTGTAAAGTTGAAGATGAAAGCTGGATTTAGATTTAGATTATTAGATATTATTAGAATTATTAGAATGGTGGGTTTTTTCTTGGAAAATTACTTGATTCGGTGGTTAGATGATTCCTTGGTTGTACAGGTTAGAGAGAGAGAGAGAAACGTGGGATGTCGCTTTTGTTGTTGGGGATTCTTGTCTAGCTTGTCTGGTTGGTTTCTTTTGTTAATTAGTGAAGAACAGCACTGAGTACCCTTTGTATTTGGTTTTGCTAGTTCATTTAGATGACTTTTAATTATTAAAAAAAATTATCTGTCTCAATTATTATGTTTTATTTACATTTTTAAAATTTTACCGTTTTCCCATTTAATAATCATTAACTCAGGAAATATTTATGCTTACAAAATTGGATTTTAATACTCATAAAATTATTAAGAAAACTTTGTAATGCAAATCTAAAAGAAAAATCTTAATCTTTAAGCATTTCATATTCTAAATGAGCATTTGGAGAACCAGTTGAATGTTACCAATCAGACGTGGCTAGCAGAGAGGGGGTCCACCACCAGTCCAGTACAACTAGGATGTCACCGGTGGGTGCGGTCAGTTGTATCGGAGGAAGTGCCACACTTCAGATTTCAGAACGCCACATTTGCAAGCCGGATGGGGAATTGAATAGAGAGAGAGAGAGAGAGAGAGAACCATCATTCTGGGGATGCAGGTGCGCATAAGTAAAAGAGAGAAAAAAAAAATGGTTCGTTTTAAGAAGACAAATGTATTAAAAATTCAAGCTTTGAATTTTAAGGAAAAAGCTTGCTTTGGGGGAATACAAATATATATATATATATATATATATATATATAATATATATGAGATGATATTATTCAGTTTGATTTTGATAGTGGTGATGCCTTTTGTACCATTCCATCCTTTCTTCACATGCAAGGTAAATTATATTTTCCTTTACCTTTTGCGAAGTCATCTTGGGGACAACCCATTCTTCTTACAATTACAAGATTCATTTAACCTAGTCACCTCATGTTCATCTTATAATCTTATATTAAATGAACTTGTTTTCCGTAGGTAAGTCAAAAGAAAAAAGTTTAAGCCATCCTCCTTGCATGCTTGCTTAGACTTTGATTCTTAACTTTTTCGGTCAATCCAAGAACAGTAAAAATTTTGAAGTGATATCAGAAATTTCTTGACTTCAATTTTAATGACACCCATGTTGCTCATTCAGATCATCTCGCATATATAAAATTTTAAACCAATTGAATAATAGGGCTAATGAAAAAAATATTAAAATTTTTAATTAAATCTTAAATTTAAATTTTAAAAATACGAAAAATTATATTGGTAGAGTTCTCTTTAAAAAAGATTTAATATCAATTCAAACTGAATTAAGATATCAAATACAGATTAGTTAAGTTACAAAAAATATATATAAAATTTTAAATAGCGGGAAATCAAATATCCAAAATGTATTTCAATCATTTTTGTATTAAAAATAGTCTATAAATATAAATTATAGTGAGATAAAAGAAATAGTGACTGAGTTCTAAAACAAATCTAATTTTTTTTTTCTTTTAATTTGCTTTGTAGTCCCACAGATGTGGCAATGGGGGGTTTTATAATAAAAGCAGTGAGGCCAGCCATGCTGCAGAAATACAGAGAGAATCTTATCATCATTTCCCATTATTAATAAAGCAAGCAAGCCTTTGAAGGGCCATTGCATTTTTTCATTCTAAATACAACAAAAGGTCCAAATCATTCTTGATCTGTCTTATTAAAAGCTTATCCCCAATTCCTATTTATATCACTCATCCTATCTCAACTCATCTACAATGAAATGATTTTGAATTATTCTCCTTTTGAGTAGAGTTATTTCCAACTCTTGCCTCTCCTTTGCTCTCTATCTACACAACACCACAAATTGAACCGGGCCCTATTTTGAATATATGTTTTTGTTATGTTCAATGGAGGTCGAAGAGGTCAAATGATGTTTTCAATGAACTTGTGTTCCGTCGGAAACAAAATTTTTTCTCACTTCATCTTAATAATGGAATACCCAATTCAGAATTTCGTAATCCAGAATTTATTTCACAAACATAATATTGAATTTTTCACTTCATCCATTAGAATGGTAGCTCTACAGATTTGGAATATCATACATCCAAACCCTGGGAAATGTGCTTCGGGATAATGTCCTTTCCAAAGAGACAAAAACTGGCACAGACATGACTCACCATAGAATGCCACTTCTATGGCCTATATGTATTGTCACCATGACTACCCTATAGATATTCAACCCATATTCAGAGTTGTAAAATAGCTTGAACTTGTAATACACTGACGTCAGTGAAGAATTATTGAACTGTAAAATCAACATTAAGCAGCACAATTCCCCCCCAGACAAAGTTAAGTTGCTTTGAATATTATTGAACTGTAAGACAGATAAAATCAACATCAAGCAGCACAATTCCCCCAGACAAAGTTGCTTTGAATAAAGAAAATCATTATCTCAACAATTTTTTTTTTTTGCCCTTTTCTATAGCAAAATAAAATCTTTACGATATATCAGAATTTTTTCCTCCTTTGTCCACCCCCAGCTTTAATGTCTCTTAGCTATATTTGTTTCCAAGGCACAAACCAATAAACCTTATCTTCACATGTTTCTCATAGGTGTATTACCTTAATCGATTGGACACAATACTGTTCATCTTGGATCAAAAATGAAAAATATATGAGAATTATTAGTCCTAGTGAAAAATATTTCTTGAAATGATATTAAAGTTTGTGAAAATTAATTCTGTATTTATCAAGATTGCCTTTTATGGAGAAAGGTATAATAACTCTCAATTATATGACTCGACTTTGACAAAAGGAACGTGAAAAATTGAAGGCCACAGCTCTCTTTGTTGCATTAAATTGGGACTAGATTTAGTAAAAGGGATGGTGGCTTGTAATATTATTAAAAAATACAAATTATTAAAAAATGGCACATTTTGCAAAAATAAAAATTTACTGAATATTCTGGTCTTAATGACATTATTTTCTTTCTTTTCTTTTTTTTCTCGTTGTTGATGGTTGGACACCAGTGTAGCTCTCCAAGCCCACAAGTGGTCGGCACGAACAGGATTTCGAATCGTTGACATAAGTCCTCTGATGATCAAGCCAAGGAGGAAATGAATAGAGAGAGAAAGAGAGTATAATTAGTTGGGGTGAGAAATTATTGTGCTTTGTGGTTTTGTGTTTGATCATAATCAATTCTTTTCATTGGAGCACTGGTTGAAGTTTTTCGCATGCCATAAATTTTTAAGCTCTCCGACCAAATCGGCTCGAGCATTTCCCCTGCTCTAATTAGTGTCAAGCAGTTATGATACTCTACCCAACTTGAAATGGTCCTTGGGCACAACTCACAAAAGAGTAGTCCTTGTGCCCTACGTGTTACAACTCTAACGACAGATCCTAAAAAAATAAAAAAATAATACTTAATTTTAATAAATTTTCTTATTCAATAGATCGATTTTTTTAATTAAATTCTTTTATTAGGTTTGAATCCATGACAAAATGATATCAGAGTCTCCGATCCAACATAAAAAATGGTTATTTAGAATAGGGTTACCTAGTGTTTGATAAGATTCGGAGTGAGAGCCATCCAAAAAAAAAGAAAAAAAACTACTGATATCAGAGTGAGAGTTATCTAAAAGAGAAAGATTATCTGTTGTTGGAGTGAGAGTGGTCTAAAGGGGAAAAGGGCTACCTGGTACGTTCAGAATGAGAGCTATCTGTGAATGTTCAACATCTCAAAAGGTGGACAATATTACAAATCTCACATCGGATTTCAAAAAAATAAAAAATAATACTTAACTCCAATAGATTCTCTTACCTAAGAAGTCAATTTTTTAAGTTAAATTCTCCTATTAAATTTAAATCTATTATTTGTTTCACCAAAAAAAAAAAAAAATCCACCGTTTGGATCCACGACACTTGGCTTGGAGTGGCCCGTGCTCTCCCTTCGGATTGGGTCATAAGCAAATACGAATTGGGATATTTGCTGATAAATTACTTACGGGATTCCATTCCTTTTTTTGGGTGGAAAATATGGGATTCCTTTCAAGGCTATAAAGTTCATGAAAAATTATATTTGAGAATCTAATCAAAATTATCCATAGAATGAGATTTGTTTAATTGGATTGGAGACTGAGACATTCAAACACCTTGTTCCACTGCCAGAGGAAAGCTCTTTTGCCGTGTGCGTTTGTTTCGAGGTTCCAAACTCCACTTTTGAAAGACACTAAAGAACAAATCAAAAGCTAAAAATACACTACAAAAGCCAACACAACAAAGACCTGTAAGCATTAGGGTTGTCTATTGTTTATTTTGTTTTTCAGGACTCATTAGACAATTTTCCACGAGTCTACCCTTTTTTTATTAGTCACAATTTTTTTCTTTTTTTTTTTTTGAAATAACAGTGCTAAATCAGTTCTCATGCATAGAATTATTAAAAATACAATTTAGAAAAAAAAAGGCCAAATTTAATATACAAGAAATTCAAAAATAAGAGCCATTAGATTACAACCAACCATCGAAGGAAGCACTCTTTCGTCTTAAAATATGGGGAAATGATGGGCAAACAATTGTTTACCTAGGAATTGTGAGGAAATAATTGTCCAGATGTCTTGATTGCGTAGGCTAGCCCCAGTTTTTGTTTGGTCTTGGTCGATTTTGTTTTTCAGGTTTAACTGGGAAATTTCGCCAACATTTTCAATCCACAATATTTAGAATCTTTCTCGAACTCCAATTGTTTTAATTCAGCCAAACATCGATACGGGACAGTCATGGATTATATGTTGTTTTGCTTTCTTTTCGCATAATTGAATAATGGAACCCTTATTTGGGTCCATGACCTAATTAAATACAAAACTATACAAGTACGAAATAGTCCACCTAATGCATAAACTATGTTGTTCGCACATTTTCATAACTTGGGTTTGCCCCCCCTGGTCCATTTCTCTCTGGTGAAGGTGAATTCTTCCTCTGATTCTTTCATTCTGAATTAACTAAATCAATTAATCAAATAGGTGTACCAGAGATTTTTCAAATTGCATTGCAACAGGAGGCTATCACATGTTGACAGGCTATTTGGCTCGAGAAGGTGGAGGAGGCAGAATAGATGACAAACTTTCCGGTGCACCATTGAAATCTCTTCTATTTTTGTCATGAACCCTTTTGATGTAAGCTGAAGCTCTTGAGTTGATGTTGTTTTCGAGCATACTACCACGCGATGAGACCTCCAATTCAAGCTCAGTCAAATACATATTATTTTAAGAGCCACTCTCTGGTTCTTTTGACCTCTTGCTTTGAGAAAGTTGATTCAGAGACATAACACCTCTTCTGCCCACTGAACCCATGAAGGAGACCTGATTGCCCTCCGATTCGTGTATTCTTGATCCCATAATCGAACTAGCAAGTGAGAGAGATGACAACTTGATCATGTTTGTCATCATCTGCATCGAGTTTTCACATAGAGATTTCTTCTTGTTTCTTGCCTTGTTGGTCATAGCAACTCACTCGCCTGAGATTGGACAAGCTTGATGAAGAAAATGTTGGTGAGAGTGTTGCCTTAAATGGGTTGGAAGGCACACTTTCTAGAGAAAAGGTGAGTAATTTGTTCCATGGAGCTCTAGAAAGAGCTGAGCACAAAAAGTTATGATTACAGCAAAACAAGTACAATGTCCGGTGCGTTGGGTCCTTGGAATTTCTACACATGATGGTGATTGCGGTTGGCTATGGGCTTGAATTGAATTCTTGGATGTTATAGCCATTTGAGTAACCAAACCGGCTTGCATGAGAGAAAGAGTGGAATTTTTGGAGTGGATAGATCTTTCATGCAATTATTCTTTAATTTTCATAGTTTTACGATATTCAAGATGAGTTAATTAATAACACCTCCTACGAACTTTGCGAGTAAATGATTTTTCATTAAATTTATAATAGTATCAAAATAGGAAATTCTTAATTTGTCACGTGAGGTTCATTTTCATGCTCTTGCCAAGTGTATTTTTACAAAATTCCAAATCGTGCTAAACTTTTTTAAATAAAATTTTATGTGGTTTGAAGTATTTGCATTGAAGTATTACATAGTTAATAAAAATTCCCAGATAATTTGAGCTCTTGGAGAATAAATTAATATTCAATTCTTTTTTTTTCCGATCAGAAATCCGTGACCCAGTCTTCCTTCTTCGTGCATGGACCAGCCAAAAAAGGAAAGGGCGGTATTATTCCGTTGTCGTAGTGTCTCAAATTCAGAGGGAATAGGCCAAATTTGTCAAGACAAAGACCACCACTTTCAAAATACTACTCCAAGATGAGTGGACACAATATGGCTCTTTTGTTTTCGTTCACCTTGACGTTGCCCCCACGCTATAAAGCCAAACAGGTCAAAAGTTCTTAACCTAAAACTTGGGCCTTAGATGAAAAAGGTGTGGCCTATACATTCACTTCAAATTATGCTATCCTTCAGCCTTTCAAAACTTTGCCCTTTCCCCCCCCCCCCTTTTTGGGAGCAATTACTGTTAAAAAAAACAATTTTTTATGATGGATATGAAATAGACATTTGCTGCTTTTCTTTATCCTTGGATAAAAGGTGATGGGATTTATCAACAATGTTATCCCCATCACTCAAGTAAATCCACAAATGAAGGTAGTCTGCCCAGCCTCGAAAGAACTCCAAGCTTTGATCAAGACACATGCGTAGTTAGGCGTGGCGTAATCCATTGTGAACATAATGTACCAATCGAGATTTGTAGGGTACTCTCTCTCCCTCTCTCTCCCTCTCTCTCATGCTTGTTTACAAGTAGAGTTTTTCCCCATTTTTTTTCATGGACCTCGTCTCAAAATGATAGATTAATAGCTATCTTTATGTGACGTGACCTTTCCCACTTCAACATTTTTTCCTTTTCTTATGGTCAGTCAATCACTTCTCAATGTGGTCATCCAAACCTTGATCTATTTTCTAGCCCTGCTTGTTTTTGCGATTTCATTTGCACGTCAAAGGGCAGTAACCTCATTCAATTTATTGATGATAAACAACCCCCCCCCCCCGCCCCACACAATAAAAAAAAAAAAAAAGAAAAGACAAACAAATCTTAAACTTTTTATGTTGTTTTGTGATTGAATATGAATGCCCGAGAACTTTGAGCTGAGTTATTGAGCTTTTTCTGATCAAATCTTGAATTTCCTCATTATTGGCACTTCTAACCTTGTTATCATCGCTATCTTCTAAAACAAGAGCTTGATGGTTTGAAATTTAGCAATACTTGGCCTATAAATTCGTGTAAGATTTGAAATCTCAATTGATATTAATCTAACTTCTTATAAGGTTGATCAATATTCTGTAAATATTATGATCAGACATTATATTTTTTAATTAAAATCTTAAATTTAAATCTTGAGAATAAAAAAATAATCATTAGAAAAGTTAATCGGTCTCATAGGATTTGAATCAAATTAGTCAAATAATTCAAATACCGATTAGTTAAATCCATATAAAAAAGAAACCACTTCTCAAACAGCCTTATTGGTGTCTTGCAAAACATATGTCTCTGCACTTCCTGGTATTAAAATGATATATTTATATGCATGTACTATATGCATGAATGAATGCCTCTCTCATAATATGTATATATATATAAATATTATATACATTTAAATTTATGTGTATATATAAGTAGGTATAATTTGTGGTTAGTGTAACTAATAATTTTTCTGACGAACACAAATTTTAATAACAAGAGATGATTATTCTTATTATATAACACTATATACATAATTTTTTATTTAAAAAAAGAAAATAAATATTATATTTCGTAGATATCTTACCTCATTCATTTGTATTACATCTATGAAAAAATGGGTGCGTCAAATTTTGAGCTCGAATCAAGAAGATCTCTTTATCATCACCATTGATTCTACTTTTTACCTGGTTGGATAAGATTCATGATACAGAAGAAAGGCCCACGCTTGGAAATAATCATAAACAGAAGAATGTACTTATCCCAAAAAAAGTCAACAATTGTGTGACCAAATGCGGAGTTTGACCAAAGATGAAGGACCGCCGGTGTAAAAAAGGACAGCTCCGAACTTTAATTTATTTTCAATCCTGAATTCTGAAAAATGTCGTACGATGACCCAATAGTTCCCCATTTTAAGGGAATTTTCGGCAAAAGGACACGTCCCGCCAAGTACAGTGAATAGAATTTTTAGAAATTCCGAATTCGTCGTTAATCTATTTTCAGAATTCCAATTATACGAAATTTATCCAACGTGAAACGAAGTCGTTTGCTGCATTGCAGGCTCAGAACAGAACACGGTCGGCTGATCCCATCTTAATAAACAAATAATGCTTCTTTTATAATAAAAGCGAGAAGACTAAAACTATCAAATAATATTTGATTTTATTTTCTTTAAAAAATATTTAATAATTTGTTACGAGTATAATTTTATTTCAAGAAAATAATACAATATGCATATAATTAATTTATATTAAAAAATAATATTTTAATATAACTGCATACATATAAAAGGCATAATACAATATTATATATAAAGATTTGAAATATAATAAAATCGTGGCTAAAATTAGTCCGACTAAAATAGATGTTTATTAACATTTAAAAAAAAAAATATTTTTCTCACTTCTCAGAATTTTTTTTCCTAAAAATCAAAGTCAAAAATGAAAATGAAGCAAATTATGTAGATTTAATATTTTTAAATTTGGCCATGTTTCTGATTTTTTTATTATTTTTGGCAATATTTTTGAGCCATATTCCAAAATAACCCAAAATAAAAAAAAATTTTTTAAAATAACCCTAACCCAAAATAATTTCCCCAAATAACCTCAATTTGTCGCGTCTTGTAGACGCGACACAGTGTGTCGCGTCTCGAAGACGCGACAACCCAAGGTCCAGAGAGAGAGAGAGAGAGAGAGAGCGGGGGAGGGAGGGAGGGAGGGAAGGAGGGAGAGGAGTCCGCGGGGGGGGGGGGGGGAGGGAGGAGAGGGGAGGAGAGTGGCGGGGGAGGGAGGAGCGCGGCGGGGGGAAGGAGAGAGAGGGGAGGACCGCGGCGGGGTGCGGAGGGGGGAGGGAGGGAGAGAGAGGGGAGAGGGCCGCGGAGGGGGGAGGGAGAGAGAGGGAGGGCCGCGGGGGCCGAGGGGGAGGAGAGAGATAGCGGAGGGGGGAGGGAGAGAGAGAGGGAGGGCCGCGGGTGGGGGGAGGGCCGCGGGGGGCGGAGGGGGCCGCGGGGGGCGGGGGGGCGGAGGGGGAGGAGAGAGACACAGCGGAGGGGGGGAGGGAGAGAGAGAGGGAGGGCCGCGGGGGGGGGGGGGGAGGGGGCGCCCCCCCCGCGGCCCTCCGCCCCCCGCGGCCCTCCCTCTCTCTCTCCCTCCCCCTCCGCTGTCTCTCTCCTCCCCCTCCGCCCCCCCTCTCTCTCTCCCTCCCCCCCTCCGCTGTCTCTCTCCTCCCCCTCCCGCCCCACGCGGCCCTCCCTCTCTCTCTTCCTCCCCCCTCCGCGGCCCTCTCCCCTCTCTCTCTCCCTCCCTCCCTCCCCCTCCGCACCCCGCCGCGGTCCTCCCCTCTCTCTCCTTCCCCCGCCGCCCCCCGCAGCGCTCCTCCCTCCCCCGCCGCTCTCCTCCCCTCTCTCCCTCTCTCCCTCCCCCCGCGGACTCCTCTCCCTCCCTCCCTCTCTCTCTCTCTCTCTCTCTCTGGGGTTGTCGCGTCTTCAAGACGCGACACACTCTCTCCCTCTCTCGAAATTGGATTGTCGCGCCTTCGAGACGCGACACACTGTACCGCGTCTTCAAGACGCGACAAATTGGAGTTATTTAACGAAATATTTTTAGACTGGGGTTTTTTTAAAATTTTTTTTTTATTGGGATATTTTGGAACATGTCTCAATATTTTTTGTTAAAGTTGTTGGGAGTATTAAATAAAATAAAAATAAATTATATTATAAGAGTTGTTTTTTAAATATATTTAATTAGATTAATTCAAATATAATTCTGAATTTGAGTATAGATAACGGGAGATAAAAAAAAATAAATAAATATTATACATTGGTTTCCGAAAAATTTAAACTTACTATCTGCTTTCTTTTTCGTTCGGTTAAATCGGAAAAAGGAAATGAAGCAAACAAATAAGGACACGGAATCAAGTCATCAACTGCGGTCAAACTGAAAGCGGCCTACTCTCTCTCTCTCTCTCTCTCTCTCTCTCTCTCTCTGACTCTGCTCTCTGCTCTCTGCTGTCAATGGCCTTCCATACTCCATAACTATCCTCAAAAACCTGCTAAAAAGCCTCACGAACTATCCTAACCCCCCCAAAATCCACAAAACCATGAACAGACTGAACCCTAATGCTAAACCCACTTTCTCTATCTCAACTTTCCTCATTTTCTCCCTCTTCTTCTTTTTCTCTCTGGCCATTGAAGACGACGTCAAGTGTCTTGAAGGCGTCAAATCTTCTCTTTCCGACCCACTTGGCAAAATCGCTTCCTGGACCTTTACAAACTCCTCAAAGGGTGCAATCTGCAATCTTAATGGTGTCTCGTGTTGGAACGACCAAGAGAATCGAGTCATCAGTCTCCAACTTCCCATGTCAAGTCTCTCAGGTCAAATTCCTCAATCTTTACAATACTGTCGCAATCTCCAAACCTTAGATCTCTCAAATAACAATCTCTCAGGTCCAATCCCTTCTCAAATCGCCACTTGGTTACCCTATTTAGTAACTCTATATTTCTCCAGCAATTCCCTCTCGGGTTCTATCCCGCCTGAAATTGCTGACTGTAAATTCTTGAATACTCTTGATTTGAGTGATAATCAGTTATCTGGAGTGATTCCTTATGGGATTGGTAGGCTTGATAGGTTGAAGAAGCTTTCTCTTGCTGACAATGATCTGTCAGGGGCTATTCCGTCAGATTTGTCCAATTTTGATGCTTCCGGGTTTACTGGGAATGATCTTTGTGGGAAGCCATTAGGGTCAAAGTGTGGTGGTTTGGGTAGTAAGAATTTGACTATTATTATTGCTGCTGGGGTTTTGGGAGCTGCAGCAAGTTTAATGATTGGTTTTACATTGTGGTGGTGGTTTTTCCGGAGATCGAATAGGGAAAAGGGTGGATATGGAAAAGATGGGAATGGTTGGGTGGAGAGACTGAGAATGCATAGGTTGGTTCAAGTGTCATTGTTTCAGAAACCTATTGTGAAGGTTAAGCTAGGAGATTTGTTAGCGGCAACAAATAGTTTTGATTCTAGAAATGTGATTATTTTGACTCGAACTGGGGTTTCGTACAAGGCAATGTTGCCTGATGGGTCGGCGTTGGCAATTAAGAGGATGAGTGTTTGTAAGCTGAATGAGAAGCAATTTAGGTCGGAGATGAACAGGTTGGGGCAGCTTAGGCATCCAAATTTGGTCCCTTTATTGGGGTTTTGTGTAGTGGAGGATGAAAAGCTTTTGGTGTATAAACACTTGCCTAATGGGACCCTGTATTCGCTTTTGCATGGAAGTGTTGGTAATGGAGAGCACTGTTCATTGGATTGGCCAACGAGGCTTAAGATTGGTGTCGGTGCAGCAAGAGGGATTGCTTGGCTGCACCATGGGTGTCAACCTCCTTATATGCACCAGAACATTAGTTCTAATGTGATTTTAATTGATGAGGACTATGATGCTCGGATAACAGATTTTGGGTTGGCTACACTAATGGGATCTGCAGACTCCTATGACTCTTCCATTTTTAATGGAGATTTTGGGGAGTTTGGTTATGTGGCCCCTGAGTACTCGAGTACCATGGTTGCATCACTCAAAGGTGATGTATATGCGTTTGGGGTAGTGCTTCTCGAGTTGGTGACTGGGGAGAGGCCTACTGAAGTAAGTCGTGCAGATGAAGAATTCAAGGGGAACTTGGTAGACTGGGTCAATCAATTAACAATTGCAGGGAAGAAGAAGGAAGCTGTAGATAGGTCTTTGCGTGATAATGGTTATGATGAACAGGTCGTGGGTTTCTTAAAACTTGCTTGTACTTGTGTTGCTTCTAGGCCTAAGGATAGACCTTCAATGTACCAAGTACACCAGACACTGAAGAGCATGCTTCAGGAACATGGCTTTTCAGAACAGCTTGATGATTTCCCGTTGATTTTTGGTGTACAAGATTCTGAATACAAGCAGTAGTCCAAAGAGTTAAGCATTAGAACCATAATCACTATTCCTGACTTCAAAAATCTGCAGCCTTGGAATATATGTGCAATTTATGTTGCATTATTAAGGATTTTGTGAGTTCTTGGTATGTTCCTCTCCCACTTCATCAGGTTTCCTGCGATCATCTGTTGAATACTTCTGTATTGTATATGTATTTTATGCATTTCTGTGGAATCCAATGTTCATCTCCAAGATAAAGCAAGTTGCCATTGAGGTTTCCCTATGTTGTAACATTCATCCTTTCTAGAAATGTGACTAGTCTTTGTTAAACATTGTGCAAACTAGCATCAATGTTTTCATCTTTTATCTGTTTTGATTGGTGTAAACAACATTATTCTCAGTTGTGATCAATCTTGGAATTGTTAGAGCACTATTACTTTTAAGTTGTACAATTGGGGATCTAATATGTGCACTCTATCGCATCTAATATGTGCACTTTAATTTATCTTGATCATACTACATTGTAGCTGAATCAGGGATTACAGAAAAGACGATTCGCTGAGGTTGATGAATATCATAGTCGGATGACCATGATAATACTGTCTGATGAAGTCCTTAATAGTTACATTTGGAATGATCTGCCCATAAGGAATAATGCTTTTAGAGACACTGAAATCAGACATTATGGATGTATTGTATTCCTCTTATGGGAAACAAATTTATAGGACTGCCTTGTTGGTCCTGACTTGGTTAGTGTCTTAGACCAAAGGTTTTGTACCTTCAATTCAATCCAAGTATCTTTAAATGGAAGGAGGATGTTTGAGATCTCTATAACATGTCAACTGAGCTAAGGATAAAAGGGGAAAAAAATCTCGATCCACTTGTATAGTGTTACGAGCTCCATGACTAGGTGACCTACCCAAGTTAATGATACTGTAGGTCAATATTTTTGGCCTTTTGTCTTCCATCTTTACATGATCTTATAGCTAATGTAGACACTCAGTACCAATTGTTTGATGCTCTTATTCGTCCAGTGAGATCATTGGCCCCATGCTTTTGCACCTAGCTTAGATTACTAATATCAACAAGGTTTAAAATTGCTGTTTCATGGAAAGCACTTGTATTTTTTTAGATTCTCTGTTTTTATCTATGATTAGATGTTCGATTGCACTGATGTTTGATTCTAATGTGCACATATAGTCCCACCAAGTCCAAGTGGCAAATTAGATCTATAGATATTGACAGGCATAAGCCATGGACTTCACTGTTGTCGGCAGCTTACATGGCTCACAGATGCTCAGCCTCTTTATTTTTGTTAACTATTATTATTATTATTTTGGCGGGGAGGGGGGATCTGTGAAAGATTTAGATGGAGCAAGTGCATGTAATTCTCAGACACAGGACTCTCGTGATATAATTCAATGTTTTTCAACCCCTCCCCCCAATTAATGGTCAGTAACCAATAAATATCAGATATATATTCAAAGTGAGATGATATGAAATGTCCTCTTGGTGGGGTCTCAGAATGTTGGGAGTTTCCAATCCAACCCAACCCCTGCATGTGAGGGCGAGCCAAGTGTATTTCCCATCCCTCCATGCCTGTGTTTCTGAGATGGTAGTGAGTGATCGTTGGCGTGTTGAAGGACATGCCAAGGATCCCCCCCCCCCCCCACTTATTCTCTCAAAATTTGATATCCATATCTAACAGTTTGAATCCAGCAGATGGGTAATCCTGAACAGATTTTACTTTTATTTCTGGCCTGTATGAAAAACTTTGTATGGTACTAGTCTGGAATCACCTTTTGTCCTTAGTGAATGCTCTCAATGGTGAGGGGACCATATTAGTTTCCTGTTTCAAGCTGGTACTCTCTCTGTAGGACTGCAAGCTACTCCGGTCGAGCCGAGTCCGGAGGTATTTGAAAACGAGTCAACCCGAGTTCAATGTCTTTTCTAGATAACTTTTAAAATTGTCTATATATTTGAATTTTTAAGGACCAATTTAGGGGTACAATAGTTTGGATTATTTTAGGCCCTAGTTGTTTCTAACCTGAATAAAATGTCATAATTGGAATTGGAATTGGAAGTAAATAATGGTAGCCATTTGAAATTTTCTTGCTGCAACCAAAATTGAACAGAACAAGTGCCTAAAACTTGGTGTGGCTTCTGCTTCTCTCTCTCCCCGCCCCCCCTGGGGGTCTGTTTTCCGCCAGAAGATTTTCTTTGTCAAAGCAAATTCTTCATTATACAAGACCTCAAAATAACCCCCCCCCCCCCCACCCAAAAAAAAAATCGAATCTTTTCTCCATTGTTCTTCAGAAAAAACCACGATGTTTATAATATATTCAAACTTATCCTTACCAACTCCTGTAGTCATTTGGTCCATAATAATTAAAAAGTAGAATTTGATTTTTACACGGGTTTACATTATCTTAATTGTATTGAAGTCAAACATTTTTTTATTAAAGAAATTATATAATTCATGTATAAAACATTCTTACAATTTTATTAGAAATACTAACATTTCTCTTCATATTCTTATAAAATGTAAAACAAAAAAGAAATTAAAAAAAAAAGGCTACAGACAACCCTTTCGCACGGGAAATGATTTTACCTATAAATAAATTTTTAAGCAAAAAAGATGGATGAACCGGGAGTGGCACGGAAAGATAGAAAACAATTCACCATGGGTTTATTGCAAATATATTTTTAAAAAGTGGCGATTCTATAAAATCGTTAAAAGTAAAGGGTAAAATCAAAATTCATGAAAATCAGAATTTCCGTGTCTCTCTTTCTCTGTCTCTCTCTCCTGGATTCAGACCTAAGAGCGAAGAAGAAGAGGGTTAAAAGAGAGGGTTTGATTTGCTATGGCCATTTCAGATTCAGAATTCCATTTTCTCTTACTAGTAATCATAATAGTGTCCACATCTCCTCTTCAAACGCTAGGGCACCAATCGTAAGATCGATTTTCAATTTCAAGTCTGATTGATCTTTAATTGGAATTAGAATAGGGTAGAGTCCTTTTTGGATTCTTTACTTCGTCTGTATTGATCTCTGTATTGTGAATTTCTATGTTCTTCTTGATTTGACAGTAGCGATGGAGGAGGTCTAGGGCGTAGACTTCTAATCAGTTTCAAAGAAACTCCTGCTGGGGGCAATACAACCTTTGAATGCTCTCCTTCTGGTCCCTGTATTCCCTGTCAGTACTCTGAAAAGGTCCTCTCTCTCTCTCTCTCAAATGCTTTTTGGTCCTTTTGAATTAAAATGCTGGAGTTGGTTCTTGGATAGTTTATTACATCTAGAATTGTATAACTGAATTTCATGTTACTTTTTATGGAGTTTGGTGTTGAAATTTTATGCAGATTAGTGGAACATGTTTTCAATTTGATCCGGAGATTTTGTTAATTTATGTGTTTAATTGCATTAGTTTATGTGGGTTTTGTTGGTGTCCTTTACAAGTTAAACGTGTCTACCTGGTTTTGACTATATACCAAATGAGATAGCTGTGAGTTTGAAATGGATTATTTGGTTATTTCATATCAACTTGAAAGGTTGTTGGATGAGGAATAGTGCCATTGCAAGTATCCGTTTACACAGTTATGAATTCTGTTAAAGATGGATCTATTTACCATGATGATGAATGAAAAAGTATTAAGACTACTAATATGGGCCTGTATGCACGTGCATGTAACATCAAAGATCGGAAAAGTACTTGTTAATGATGTACTGAATTTCACCAATAAAAGAAAGGTAGACGTGGGATTCAATCAATCTCCCTGACAAGATAATCTGTCATTGAAATTATAAGATGACCAAGCAAATGGGAGAGGAGCTGTAGTCGTAGGTTTGATGGAGCCTAGAATTATGCTAGAAGTGAGGTGGGGAGCTGTAAGCATTGCAATGTAGATAGAGGTTCTGCTTCAAGCATGGTTAGATCATCTGGCTTTGATAACATTTGTCTTTTTTCTTCATTTTGTTATTCCAAGGATCTATAAATTTTACAGAGTTTTCAACCTAGAAAAAAAGAAAAGCTTTCCAAGTTTCTCCCATTATTGAAGACCAGTGAGACAATCACATTCTCTAGATCAGAATAGGATCATATGGACCTAAGTGTTGTTGGTATAGGGGCCTTGTTTGATATCATTTTTCCGAGGACCTCCTCGACTAGGTTGGGGGCCTTGTTTGATATCATTTTTCCGAGGACCTCCTCGACTAGGTTGGGAAAGTTAACCCTTTCACTAATTGGAGGTAAAAAAGTGATGGTGTGCCCACATGCAACAACTTGGTTGATTGTCAAAGGCACTCCAGGCACTCTCACTTAAAATGGGTTTGTCTTTGCTTGTCTTTGTTTGCTAGAAATGCATCAGTTTAGTGATTTACTGTGTTTTTAACTCAAGTTGTAATGGTTTTGGATGATTCTAGATCCATATGACTCTTTATTTGTGTTGGGCTAGTAGAACCTTGTTTTCTTACTAGTTTTAGGGCTTACAATGCTTAGCTTGTTGGGCTTTCATATTGGCCTTTCTAACAGCTTGGGTTTCATCAGAACCCCTATCATATGCTGCCTTTGTGCTTCTGATCTGATTATGATTAATGTTCATGTGTGTTTTCCCTAGTCCATGTATTTTTCCTAAAACTCCTCTTATAAGGTCATTTTTTCTAATTGACTAGTTGTCAAATATAAAAAATTATTAGTCAGGTATAGACAAAATTCCACCACTTTTTGCAATGGCTTGCGGGCTTTCACTTTTCCTCCTTTGCTTTCGCCTATATCCGTTTGGGATAAGGTCAATTCCTTCCCTTGGAACTGTGCTGGACACTCTTTTTTTTATTATTATTTTTCCTAATCTTAGCTCTATGTTTTCGATCAATAGTAAGCTAGGCAGCAAACAAGCTGAGCGAAGCTGAACTTTTGGATGCTCAAACTCATCTTAATGAAAGTTCTTCAATCTTGTGCTCGGTGGAACTATGCCAAGCTCAAGCTTGGCATCAACAGCTCAGTTTGATCTGAAGGGAAAAATTAGGTGTCTGTTCCAAAAGTGGCCGGAATTTGTTGTATAATGGCTAGCTCTTGCTTTAAAATGGTGAGAGGTTGTTCTGAAATGTCTAGATCTGGGTTGGAGGAGCATTGTTCATCTTGCTCATTTTGAAATGGCTGAATCTTGCTTGTTTCTGTTGAGAACTCTATTACTGAGATTGATGAATAAACTTGGAAGAAAAGAGCAATGAACTGGCTGGATGTGGTTTCCAAAATGAGAGAGAGAGAGAGAGAGAGAGAGAGAGAGAGAGAGAGAGAGAGAGAGAGAGAGAGAGAGAGAGAGAGAGAGAGAGAGAGAGAGAGAGAGAGAGAGAGAAGAGCAATGAACTGGCTGGATGTGGTTTCCAAAATGAGAGAGAGAGAGAGAGAGAGAGAGATGGGTAGCCCCTAGGTATGTATCTTGCTCCTCTTCCAAGATTTTAAATGGATGTGGGACTTGCATCTCACTAAGCCATGCTCTACAGATCTATTGGTTTCTTTTCTGATCGAGCCTAAAACCTGAGAATTGGGCTTGGCTCGTTTTCTAAATAAATGAGCTCAAGCCAGGTCAAAGCCTAGTTACCGGAATTCACACTATCACCTGCGAACCATGAACCAATTCTTCTGTGTGATTTGATGGTGGCAAAGATGGCAGATTCCGATGGTTCCAGGAAAAATCAATGGTATAGGGGATGAAACTGAGGATGAGAGAATGGTGTATATGTTGTATTGAAGGTTTTTATTTATTTATTTATTTATTTTTACTAGGATGAATCAAATAGAGAGAGAGAGAGAGAACACTTTGTGGGTTTATGGAGGAAAAGGTTTGGGGTTTGAGAGAATGATATATTTGGTGTATACCTTTTTTTTTTAATGAGAGACAGAGAGTACCTCTATTTATTTATTTATTTTGAATGAGTGAAAGAGGTGGGCTTCCTTCTATAGTGCTTATCAAGGGTGGAGATGAAGAGATATGAAAGGCCAGGATCAAACTTCAACTGAATGATAGAGATTGGTGGTGGATCAAGCTGAGGGATGGGATGAAATTTTAATCTTTAATGGTTAAAAATCTCCATTTTAAAATAAATAATGCATATATGTGATTTCAAATTTTCTTTAAATAAATTTCTAAAATTAACGACAAAATCATTTAATAATTTTGATGCAAAATAGTTAATTTAAAATTGATATCTTGATATATTTTAATGATTCAAAACTAAATAAATGAATATCTTAAATATACTATCCAAAAATTATGATTTCATTGTTGAAATGTTTTTAGGCTTCTGAGGATTAAGAAATGATAGTGTTATCTTGAAAATAATTTTTAACTTTCTTAAGAGTTCACATTGAGAGGGTACCAACTAAACTATTCAAGTGCATCACATACCAAAAGAGGTATCAAGCCTACTGCCTGCTTACCACATATCTGGCAAAGTGATGTACCACATTATCCATACCCTACCATGTAGCATAGAGGACTGCATATTTGGAAACTAGAGTTGAAGTTTGTTTGCAAATAAATTTGTTCATTTGCAGCCCTATGAGCAAATAGGATCACATTTTACTTGTGTCTTAAGATCTAATTAGAAGGAATCTGACCCTTGGAGGAGGGAGCACACTTGACATAGACATTACTTCTATCAACCTGAAGGTTCTCATTGTCTTAGATTATTTTGTTTGAGATTTTTAGTTATGATTAATCTTATTTTGCTGCACTTGGACAGCATAGATTTTCCTTTTGTGATTGAAGTATTTATGATCAATAAATTGTCTACAGTTGTTTTCTGCAATGGACAACAAATATCATGTCTATTTTGTCATGTTTCACTTCCATTTTCTTTCATGTGTTTTGTCAGCTCATTGTGGCATTGCATTTGTGTCTGTGCTTCTTGGATCATGAGAGATAGTTCACTGTTTTGAATTTATGGCTTATTCATTATGGTTAGGGTGAGATGCATGGATGGAACAACGATGTGGGCTTTTGAATGGCACATACAAATTCTAATGCTAGAGAGGTTAAATAGGGTAGTTAGAGGACCAGTACTCTGTATTAAGGACAAAAAATGCAGACAACAAGAACCATGTTAAGACGACCCCATGGAGATTCCTAAGGAGGAGTAACTTAAGAAATTCTTTATAAAAGAAACATCAGTGTTGGAAACGAGAAGTTTTCTCCAACTTCCATGGTGTCTATTATTTATTGTGAAAGACACTAGTAGGGAGGATGGAGTTTGGTGAAGCAGGGCATCATTTAGTTCTTTGAGATAAAATCTTAATATAGAAGTTGCTTTTGATAGAAAATGCGTTAAACTTTAACAATGAATGTAGAATCTGCATCATAGTTTATTAATTGATGGAAATTAGCATTTCTATCTTGGCTTTAAACACAAACTATTATGGCATTGTTCATTTTTGCTTTTTCTTTAGGTTTCCATCTGGACTGTACTCTAGTGGCTACCGACAACTAAAAGTTTCTGAGAATATATGATTTTTTCCCTCTTTTGGTTCTATACTATAATGTGTTTTTATCCCTTGAGTTATATCTGATGTTAATGCTTTGTTTCACAATTTCAGAAAAATGCCAAGTATCACTGCAGTGAAACTGGTTATCGTATTCCATTGAAATGTGTTGAAATGAGAGATGATTTAAAGGAAAAGAATGGCAAAAAAAGCCAGAAAACTCGCTCTGCTCTTGAAGAGTTTCACAGGTCCGCAGAAACATATACATTGAATAATGCTAAAGTCACTAGTAAAAGTGGATGCAGAGTTTTACTGGATGATTCATCTGCATCAGATGGTGGTCTTCAGACTTATATCACCTACCGAAGCTGTATACCTGCTGAAAATGAAGAGAAGTTGTCAGTTATTGGATTTGAGGTATGTTAATGACTATGTTATTGTTATTATTTGTGGCTTAGTTTTGCCTTTCGTAACTGCATTCAACATTTTACAGAGTTAATCATTGAGAGTGAATATACAACATAATTGATAATTTGATTTTGGTTGATTGAGAGTACTTGACCCTATAGTTGTTTTCCTTCTTTTAATATTTCTTCTGGTAATCTTCAGGAGCAAGATTCACAGAAACATACAATTTTTTGAATCTTGTATGGTACACAGCTCCTCACAGAGAGGTCTTTGTTTGCACCCTGAGGCTTATAACTATCTTCTTTTAGTCCTTGATCTTTCGAAATAGTCTGAGCTCATGCTATGCCATAAGTATTTCAATAAAACAAGAGAAGGAAAAACAATAGCGGAGCTATAGTAACTTAGAGATTCAAACGATATGAAATTCTAAGAAATATATCAGTTGAATTCTAACATTTTCTTACTCTTAAGCCACTTCAATCATCATCCTATCCCAAGTAACTTTGGGAACTTTGTCTTTCGATTTTTTTCCCCCTTTGTACTCTTTAGTGTCCCTTCCCAATTCTTAGAAGGTACCTTTCATGAATATACTTTTGTTTCATTTGTATGGATGAGCACCAAAAAGGAATTTGCCTTAGATTTCTCTTTTTATATTTTGCATGTTGGCGGAGGAGATGGGGGGGCTTTTTCATGAATACAATAGTTTGGGAGATGTTGGGCTACTGCAATAGTGTGGGAAATGGCTAATTGTGGTATTGTCATGCTTCACTGCACTTTTAGGTGATATTGTGATTTCAAATTAGTCTGCTTAATTGTTCTAAATTAGTAAGTATATTCTTGATTGGTTTGGTGTTATTTATGAACTGAATAGGCTTCCAGTACAGGCCTAGATTCTATTGGACAAGATGGTAAAAGATCCACGCCTAGTGCTTTCTCTACCCCTAAATAATATCCCTGTTGTCCATGTGTGCAGATTTAACTTTTAACAAGAGCTTGACATGTTCCTTTGTTTCCTCTGTTGTTTTTGTCAATGAAAATGCATAAGTACTCTTCCACATCAGAGTTCATCTTAAAGCCCTAATAACCACGAAAGTACACTCTTTCCCAGAAGGGACAATATATAGAAAAGTTTAATAATTGTCATTTGAATAGTTAAAATGGAAAACATATTCGTCATCTGAAACATGGAATTGTTGACCATAATCATTGGAACAACGATGGAATTTAATTTGGAAAGGATTTCATTTTTTTGATGTTTGGTTTTGGAAACTTCTAAGAAGTGATATCCTGTTGAATATATTTTTTCTGGGTGTATTTTCGTGTTAAAAAAGTAGTTTTGACGTAAATGTAAAGACTGATCTTATTATATGGGGCTAAGAAGTGGCTATTTATATATTCCTAAATCTAACAGACATGTTTTTGGTGAAATTGGATATTATTTTTTTTGATTGCTCTGCAAGAATTTAAAACTAATCTGAATTTGGAGAATCAGAGTCATGAGCAAAAATAATGATATTTGAAAAACAAATATATCAAGAGGGGTACAGAGAGGGAAGAGAGAGTAGAGAAAAGAAAGAGAAGAAATAGGGATGATGTTAGAAAGAAAAAGATGAATGAGAATTGGAAGCAGTAGAAGAGTTAAAGTGGAAGAGTGCGATCTATTTCATTTATCTTAGTTTATAGTGTTTAGCAAAGACCTACAAGAATAAGCAAAGTAAGCAGTCTTATGTGTTTCTGCAAACTTATATCAGCTGTGCATGTGAGAGGAAACTTTTGTAACTCTAGTTTTGCCTTTATTATGCAAGAGTGAATTTCTAAGTTCTTTTAACTTATATATCAATCATAATTTTGTAAATTTAGTGCAATTAAGTCTCTGATCTTTCAACATCTCTACCTGGACATGCAGCATGCTCATATCAGTTGCTTCACCGAACTGGATAGGTACTACTTGCGGTTAAAAGACATGTTTTCAAATGAAACCTTTAAAGTCATTGAATAACGAGAATCCCATAAGGATTAAAATTTCCTGCCGATGGTGACAGGCCAAGGAAGAATATTGGAGGTGGCCAACACCCCCCCCCAAAAAGAAAAGGAAAAAGAAATAACAAAGTTTCTGCTAAATTCAGTAATTCCCATGGTTGATTCTATGGTATTAAATTGAGTCATCTTCGGGAAAAAAGAAAAAAAAAATTGTATGACCTGCTTCTAACCTTTGAGATATTTCATGTTACTCCCTATTATAGTGCGGGAGACATTTTATTGTCACTCAAGTTCATCTTGTGTACATCCATCATTTCTTGTAGATGAAGCATGATTGTATAAACAAAACATATAATGTTATTGCAGCTGTCATGTAAGTAAAAATAGAATAGTTTTAAGCGCCTGCCTAGGTTGTGGTATGGCCTGGCAATGACCTTAATTACTGTTTTGGATTGCTTTTATGTTTAAATATCATAATATCAATTTGGCATGCCAATTTAATCTTTTTGCATATCAACGTGGTCATTTTGATAATATTGCTTGACCTTTAAGGGGCATGCCATAATGTGATCTTCATGCATATAATTTCCTTTTACAGGTCACGATGTTCTCTTTCCTGCTCATTAGTGGCTCCTTTGTGTACTTCAGGCGAAAACGGACAGTGACTATGCCAGGAGCAGTAAGGGTACAGAGCAACTCTAGATTCTGAATTTAACTGCCAGTGTTACATCGCTGTTAATTTCAATATGAATCATTGATGAGCACTCACACACCCGCAGAGGTATATATATTGTGGTATATAATATGAAGTCAATCGTTAAATTTGGTTAAATCATTGAATATGGTGTTTGAGCGGATTTGGACAAAAAGGTAGAAGGGCGACTCAAACAGCAAGTCCTGTCATTTCCTTTATCTTCAAATCCACCAAAACAAACCGAGCTTTACTTCCCCTGCTCATGCTGCTTTAGGTAATCTTCAACGTTCCGAGGTGGCATAGCAGTTTGTATTCACCTGTAATTAAGTGCTTTAAGGGGACCTGCTCAGCCTTTAAAAAAAAAATGGTGCCAAAGTGATTTCTTTGAGCTATGTGATCTATAGAGTAGGGATCAGTTTCATGTAACTCTGCAGTTTCCTTTTGCGATTAGTAGCTCTTTGTGGATTGTTTTGAAAGAGATTCGTTCTGAATTTTATGATGATATTTTGAATCCGTGGAACTAATTGCGAGAAGAATGAGCATTTTCCCTGTTTGTTCTCAATGGGAAGGTCTCTCTCATACATGCTCCGAAAAGAGGAGGATGTCATATGTGCCTTTGTTTTTTGTCCATGGAAAGGCATATGACCACACAATAGGTATAACCAACCTCATCAAATATATTCGAGTCATTAGAATTTGAATTTGCTTATTAAAGGAAGCTATAATAGGTGCACACCCGCGAAGCTCATTTGATAAAATGTTATATGTTACGAGTGTCATATATATTGCATCTAATGTATACCAAAGCAAGCAAGTTCGAGATCAATTAATTGCTTAAATTTAAGTTGCCTAGAAATAAGAAAATGCTTTCTCCAAGGTTGTTTCATTTGTGTTTTGTAATCCGAATGCCAATGCTTCATTGATCTAGTGGGAAGTGTATTATCACTCCACCAAGAATCGGGGTTCGAATGTTTGTAGTGATAAAAATGACGTTGGGAAATCTCTCTCTCGATTGAGACCCGACAGTAACTCGGTCGAGATAAGTCGAAGAAAAGCTTTGAATGCTCAACGGTGAACCAAGTCTAGGAGACCAAAAAAAAAATAGGGCAAGGAGTATGGTCAAGAAAAGGTACAACACCATGCGTCTTCATCGGTAATAGAAAAAGGAGGCTGAGATTGGGTTTGATAATGAAATTGTGTCCAGAGTAGGAAGGGAAGAAGGATATTGGAGATGGTAGGAAGCATTGGTGAAGACGGTAGTGAGGATGGGAGTGAAGAATCTGTTGACAACCAAACATTTGGAAGAGGGTAGCAACTCCAATCGTATATCAGTGAAGTCATTTCTGATTCAGACTTTAGAGCGAAGGCAGACTTGGAGAATGTTGTAGGACCAGGACCATTACAAAACACATATGAAACAACCTTGGAGAAAGCCATCCAGAAAGACATAGAAGTGGTGTGAATTTATCCGGCAACTCGCACAACTCTTTGGTTCTACACCCGGGCGTTACATACAGGAACCACTGTCAACCTAAGAAAGAAGGGAAAACAAAGAAAAAAAAAAGGTTGTATTGTTGAAAAGGGGTAACCGATCAATAGTTTTGTCTTTTATTCTAAAACCAATGCTCTCCTTCTAGTTTTGTTCTCACACAGCTGGACCAGAACCACCAAGCTTTGTCTTGGGAGGCAGTTCATCAGGCGGTGTCAGCACTTCTCAAGTTTCCTGTTCTAGTTGGTATCTACCTCCAGATCCTTCTACCATCTCCGATTATTCTTACACTGGAAATACATGGTCTGGAAGTGTCAATCAAAATTGTAATCTCGATGTGGTCATTAACCGTTCGCAGGATTAGAAACACCCCGAACCCTTCACATTTCCCTACAAATAAATCAAAAGATTCCAGACTCCAGGACTCAAAAAATTTGAGCAAAAAACTGAGATTTGGAGTTGCTGCCAACAAATAGCAGCTGATATACGATGGTACAACACTAAGATTAACTGTCTGCCTTGTTCAGTCCTTCCTCTCTCTCTCTCTTTCTCTCGTTTCGGACTTGACAGCGAAGAAGAAGAGGGTAAAAGAGAGGGTTTGATTTGCTATGGCTATTTCTGATTCACATTCCATCTTCTCTTACTGGCGATCAAAATAGTGTCTGCCTCTCTTCTTCAAACGCTAGGGAACCAATCGTAAGATCGATTTTCAATTCAAGTTTAATTGATCCGTAATTGGAACTAGAATAGGGTAGAGTCGTTTCTCGATTCTTTACTTCGTATGTATTGATCGCTGTATTGTGAATTTCTGTGTGTTTCTGGATTTGGCTGTAGCGATGGAGGAGGAGGTGTAGGGCGAAGAGTTCTAATGAGTTTCAAAGGATCGGAGTGAAGAATCTGTTGACAACCAAACATTTGGAAGAAGGCTAGTTGCTGGATGAAGAAAAAGACAATAGAAAGATAACAGGAAAGAAGATTTATTCTTGAATCTTTTTCTTCAAATGAAGGGGAATTGATAGGCTAGAGAGAGAGAGAGAGAGAGAGCTTGATAGAAGCAAACAAAACATGGATCTTGAGAAAAAAAAAATGGGGGATTTCAACGGAGGGCATGGACAGAATAGTTATAGAAGCAATTTAAGGATTAGTGTGGAGGAGAAATCTCAATGGGAAAGTCTAATTCAGAGAGCAACTGGCATCCGAATCAGACGACACATCATCTCCTAGTTCCAGTCAACGACAACCTGGCCTCCAAGTCAGACGACACGTCATCTGCAGAGGCCAGTCGGTGCTTACGTGGCCTCCTAGTCAGACGACACCTCCGCTCCCATATCCAATCACCAAACATGTCATCCGAAATGTCCAGTCATCTCCCACGTCACAGCAAAGGTCCAGTCATCGATTATGTGGCCTCCAGGTCCAAGACACGTCAGCTCCTATATCCCAGTCATCAGACACATCATCTGAAGCGTCCAGTCAGCTGTGACATGCCATCCAAGTCATATCCAAGGTCCAGTCATCTCCCACGTCATCAGCATTGGTCCAATCATCGCTTACATGGCATCCAAGTCAGGCGACACATCAGCTCCATGTCTGGCTCAGCAGACACATCATCTGCAGCATCCAGTTAGCGGTGACATGGCATTCATGTCACAGACACGTCATCTCCAGATATCCAGTCAGCGTGTATATGGCCTCCAAGTCAGACAACACCTTAGCTCCCATATCCTAGTCATCAAGAACGTCCTGCCAGCTGTGACCTGGCATGCAAGTCAAAGGACATGTCATATCCAAGGTCCAGTCATATCCCACATCATCAGCGTTGGTCCAATCATCGCTTACGTGGCCTCAAAGTCAGGTGACACATCAGCTGCATGCCCAACTCAGCAGACACATCATCTGCAGCGTCCAGTCAGCGGTGACATGGCATTCATGTCACGGGACACGTCATCTCCAGTGCCCGGTCAGTGTATGTGGCCTCCAAGTCTGACGACACCTCAGCTCCCATATCCTAGTCATCAAGAAGTCCAGTCAGCTGTGACTTGGCATCGGAGTCACAGGATACGTCATATCCAAGGTCAAGTCATCAATGTTAGTCCAATCATCGCTTACGTGGCCTCCAAGTTAGGTGACATATCAGCTCAATATCAGACTCAGCAGACACATCATCTGCAGCGTCCAGTCAGCGGTGACATGACGTTCATGTCACAGGACATCATCTCCAGATATCCAGTCAGCTTGTATGTGGCCCCCCAGTCAGACCACACGTCAGCTGCCATATCCTAGTCATCAAGAAAGTCCAGTCAACTGTGACCTGGCATCCGAGTCATAGGACATGTCATATCTAGGGGCCAGTCATCTCCCACGTCATCAATGTTGGTCCAATCATCGCTTACGTGGCCTCTAAGTCAGGTGACATATCAGCTCCATATCAGACTCGGCAGACACATCATCTGCAGCGTCCAGTCAGCGGTGACATGATGTTCATGACACGGGACACGTCATCTCCAGATATCCAGTCAGCTTGTATGTGGCCCCCCAGTCAGACCACACCTCAGCTCCCATATCCTAGTCATCAAGAACGTCCAGTCAACTGTGACCTGGCATCCGAGTCATAGGACATGTCATATCTAGGGGCCAGTCATCTCCCACGTCATCAACATTGGTCCCATCATCGCGTACGTGGCTCCCAAGTTGGATGACACGTCAACTCCCCATCCCAGTCGTCAGACACATCATCTGAAGCGTCCGGTTAGCTGCGACCTGTTCTCCAAGTGATAGGACACGTGATATCCATGATCCAATCATCTCCCACATCCAAGCGTTGGTCCAATTGCTGCTTACGTGGTCTCCAAGTCGGGTGACACGTCTGCTCACTATCGAGTCAGCACACACATCATCTGCAGCGTCCAGTCAGTGTTGGCCTGGCATCCATGTCACAGGACACATCATATCCAAGGTCCAGTCATCTCCCACGTCTTCTCCGTATCTCCAGTCAGCGTGTACGTGGCCTCCAAGTCCGAGGACACCTCAGCTCCCATATATCCCAGTCATCAGACATATCTGGTCATCGGTGACCTGGCATCCGAGTCAGAGTACACATCATAACCAAGGTCCGGTCATCTCCCAGGTCATCTCCTGGGGTCCAGTTAGCGCTTATGTGGCCTCCAATTCGGTCGACACATCAGCCTCTATGTCCCGGTCATCAGACACATCAGTTGAAATGTCCAATCAGCGATGCCCTGGCATCCGGGTCGCAGGACACATCATCTACCTAGTCCAGTCATCACACAGGTCATCTCCTGGGGTCCAGTCAGCACTTTTTGTACTCCGAGTCAGCCATCAGTCAGCGCTTAGTCATAGGACAAATCATCTGCATAGTTAGTTAGCACACACGTAGCAGCCTTTTGAACCACTAGTCAAGCCAGGCAGCATGACAGTGCCCTCGTGTCGTCGATTCATCACAAAGGTGGCATCCAGTCGGTCATGGTCTGGCTCGGTTCGTGCGGTTCGATTCAGACGGTTGACAGCAAGTTTGGGTTTTTTGGTCAACCAGACCAGTTCCTAGGGTTTTGAGATGTTCTGAATTCATTTATGGAGTTAGATTGGCCAAATTCTTACTCTACATATAGTTTTTTTTTTTGTGATTTTTAAGTGAAGTGTTAAACATTTCATTGTTGTCTGCACCATGGAGGAGATTTTCAAAATCTTTGTAAACAAATGTGAATTAGTTGACCTACCTTTGGAGAACAGAAATTCACGTGGGATAATTCAGAGGGGTCCAGGGTGAGTTGACCTGATAGAATTTTGGTAAATAACGAAAAAGCTAGGCATTGGGGTCATACAGTGGGGTCTCAGGAGAACATTATGTACCAATCTTACTGAAAAGCACAGAAACTAATTGTGGTTCAAAATCATTTAAAGTTTTGGATTGTTGATGAGAAGACAAGACTTTTGAGAGAGGGTTAATCTCTGGTGGAAGAATTCAATTGTAGATGGATGAAGAGGTTATCAAGTAAAGGAGAAACTCAAAAATCTGTTAAGAGTGGTTTTGGAACCATTACAGAAATGATTCGGCCATTAAAAGTAACCCAAGAGGTATTGGATCTAAAAGCAGAGGAAAATAGTCTGAATGATGAAGAAAAGTTAAAAAAAAAAAAAAGGGGTAAGAGAGCAAGAAGAATTTTGGGACCTGTTGAAGAAAGAAGAGATGATTTGGAAACAAAACTCCAGAGTTAGATGGTTCAAGGAAGGGGATGGGAGTCGCAAAATTTCGCAAAGAGTTGCGGTGCGTAGACAAAGAAGAAACAATATCGATGGTGCTCAGGACAAGGATGCATCGATGTTAAAGAAAAGGCCAGAGATTTTTCAAAAATCAATTTTAGGAAATCAAGTGAAGTAGGCCAAAGATGGGATGGGATTTTATTTAGAAGGATTGAGGACAAAAAGGCCAAGAAGTTAGGAATATGGCAACATTTTAAATTTTAACTTTATCTAGAAGGTTTTCAAATATAGATTATTATAAAATGAATGCGTGTATATGATTCTCCTTAGGAAAATTTCCAACCCTGTCAAATGTCAAATGAATTGGTTATAGAACAATAATTTTAGTCAAAACAAAAATGAAAAGCGGTCCCGAGTGATGCATATGATTTAGGGAGAGAGAGAGAGAGAGAGAGAGAGAGAGAGAGAGAGAGGATATTTTACTTGATACTAAGGAATTGTTATCACCCATGATTATTGGCATATGTGGAAAGAGTATTTTTGTTCCTTAATCAAGTCGGGAGTTCGACTTTCCATATACATGAAAAAAACAATGTTGGGAGAGCTCTCCTCAAATGAAACCCGACAGTCAAGTCGGTACAAATTAATCAAGACGAAATCTCTGATACCGAATGATGAACCAGTCATAAGACCGGAAAAAAAAAACTAAGGAATTGTTATCACTCTATAAAGGGTTATCATTTTGATATCAAAAGATTTCTTTCCAATAACAAATTTAGACATTTTTTATGGTTCAGGTTTAACATATATTTCTCATTAAAATTTTATTACTTGAGTCAATAAATATTATAAATAAAATAAAAATAACTTAGATAGATGAGGTCTGAGTACATCTCCTCTCCTCTCCACTCCTCTCCTCTCCTCTCCTCTCCTGTTGTTACGTTATCATAAATTTTGGTTATAATGATATACTAGTTAATCGAGAAATTTGATGATTTTTTGCTAAAAGTGATATTTTTACATAAAAATTATTTTATTATAGTTAAAATAATATATAAATAGGAGAGTAGAAATAATTAAAGAGAAAAGAATTTCAGGTAAAACACAACCGTATAATATTGCCTTTTACCAAGGAAATAGTCAAATACCACTTTAAGATTTCAAACTTTTGAATATTAAAACCACATCCAACCGTGGGATCCCAAAACAGATGGTATTGTCTCTGCTTTCACCTCAAACTTCAATACGTATCAAAGCTGTTCTAATTATTTATCGTTAAAAGTGGTAACAAGAGTCATGTTTTGTTTGTTTATTTATTTATTTATTTTAAGAGAAATTTAAGTTACTTTAGGTACTCCGAAAGATGTACCAAGACGTGTGATTAGTAGACAAATCGGTGACTTTACGTATTTGGTTTTTTTATCAAATAATATCCGATAATTAATTTATTAATTTTAATTAAATCAAATTTTAATTAAATTCGATTTAAGTGAACTACCACTACCGAAGCCATTAAAGATGTTAACATGAAAATACCATACAAATGTGACACTTTTCCTGCATGTTTCCCATTGTTTGCAAACCCCGACACCAATATTACCACTTCCTTCCCGTCTCTCATATTCAATACTCATAAACTGAAAATATCACAATTTTATGTAAGTGTTTCTACAAGATTATATCCCAACAAATTATATATATATATTAACTTTTATAACTCATACAATGTTATTTCATTTTTTGTTTGAATGAGTTTGAACCACATGATAACCAATTTATTAATTTCAATTTTTTTTATATAGTGACAGAGAACGCTACTTGTTTTCCAGAAGTTTAAGTTACTTTAGAAACTCCGAAAGATGCACCATAATGTGTGATTAGTAGACAAATCAATTTTTTTTTTTTTTAACCAAACAATATTCGATAATCAATTTATTATTTTTAACTAAAATCGGTTTAAATTAACTATCAAACCTATTAAGAGATGAGTTTTCCTAATATATTTTTTTTATTATCAAATCTCAAAGACAAAAACTTAATTAAGAAAATTTAATGACAATCCGTACCATTTTTTGATACCTGTTTTTCTATTATCAAAACTCAAAGTTAAAAATTTGACTAAAAAATTTTAGTGACAAATCAGATCAACAAAGAGTTGATTTGGTGTCCTTGCTCTTTAACAAAGGATTGGCGCACTTGCCCTTCACCATAGTCCACAAAATTCACTGCACATATTGGGCATCCCCAAGCACTCGTGGACGGACAGCGCATTGCTAGCATTAAAAGGAATATGTCAACATGTGCATTCCAAGAGACCATATTCAATGGTAGGAAGTCTTTAGACCTCCAGGCTGCCCGGCCAATACAATGGTTTCCACAACAGCGAACTCTATAACACGTAGTAGAAATTCTACAAAATAATTCCAAGTGAAAGTGCCCTTCTGCATCTACCAACCTCTCTGATCAGCCAACTCCAGAGGCATAATGAAACAAAAGCCTTAAAACAAAGGAGTATAGGGAAAATTTTCTGAAAGCATTGAACAAAATCAGGGTAGACGCTGAGAAACTTTGTTATGCCATCACAAAGAAAAGGTAAAAGCAAGCCTAAAGAAAACTCAGCCTAGCCTTGTTGAATCTCCAAGAGGTGGCTGGCTTGGTTGAAGACAAGTATATTGGCCCTTACAGACATTTTTCAAATATTTACTCATAGTATCAACTGCAATAAATCACTTGCCCTACCATGGGATAGCCTTACTCTGGGAACAAGCCTCCAACATATCCCGCCACCTCCTGATTTGCATATTTGCTCATTCCAGACATAAATGGCTGACAACGGCCACACTGAATTTTCTTTATCTTGAGCAGCTTTGACCTCTCCATAAGCCCGACAGAAGCAGGAACTAGGAACCATCAAGATTGTTTATCTAACCCTAAAATGAAAAATTACAAACAAATTATACCACGACATTGCTGCCTCCTGAGAATATACAAGGACACAAGACCACTGGTGCCTGCTGTCTGTTTTCTGGGTCGTTATCTTGTGGACATTATACAAGCAGAAGAAGCAAACTCCAAATAAAGAATGAAGGTGCCGACCACCTCTTTTTAACAACAAAACTCCTTTTTCTTATGAAACATCTACAGGAAGATGACAGCAAACAGGGATTACAAACAGCTGGCTCAGGTAAAGAGATTATAAAAAATAATCTGGAGTTTTGCGTGTCGTGTCAGGCTCTATTTGTCGAGGTGCTGGGTCAAACTGAAGAAAGTTCTGATCCATATTCTCCCCAATCTCTAATATTGCAGCCATATTCCCACAGCGATAACAGTAGTTTGGAGCACTAAACACTGTCACCACATTTTTATCCTGAAAATATAATTGCATTGACAAATATAAAGAGTCTAGGTTTTTCAGAAGTGTCAATAACTGTTGTTTCTGCCCAGATTCACATACCTGGCACCAATTATAGCCTTCCATGACTAGCTGATGGGCTCTTGATATAAGGTTAAGCCCATTTGTATGGTTGAACTGAGAAGCAATATCCTGTCCAAAGGTATAACCAGCACCCCTGGCAGATATTCCCCATCCACAGCGATCATCCGGATCAGACCATAAAAGATCACACATTGGTCCTTCATGTGGAACCTACGAACCCACAAATAAACTGCATAAATGGAACATCTCAAGATAACTAAATGTCAAAACTAAAAAATAAAATTAAAAAATAAACAAAAATAAAAGAACAGTGGCAACAATCAACAAACAAGAATTAATAAGAAACCGATAAGGGAAAGCCAATTAGAGGCCTTTATGTACCAACCTAGCTGCATTTTGCTACATGAATCCTTTTGCTTCGTCTATCGTTATTTCAGGTCATATTAGTACCTAAAATATGTAATTACACTTTATGTCTCACAATCTCCTCCAAAATTTTCTTAGGTCTTCACCTGAACTCTTGAACCTCTTTGAATATGTATATTTTTGCTTTTCCAAACTCCTAACTGGTGCCTTAAAAAGGTTCTTAGCTGGACCATCTAAATAGATTATCCATCATTTTATCATGCACCTAGCAGGACCATCTACGAAATTATCAATTATCCACCTTTTCAAAAGCGAAAAATTACTGACAGTTTGTAATATCCATCGTAAAGATAGCTTTTCCACAACATATTTTACTGATTGAAGTTTTAGCGACAAATGCAATCTACCACACCACACAGACAGTAGCTGATAGGCACCTAACCAAAAAACTGCCTGCAAAAAACCAAAGCTTCAAGATCCTTTATGTTACTTGGTCATCTGCTAAAATTCTAACATAGCAAACGATAGTCATAAACCTCAAGGCCTTGAAGAAGAGACATTGATAGGCCAAAGTGATAACTTGCACAAAGTCTAACTTGAGACTTAGAAGAGGGGGTTATTAAGCATCTAAAATCAGAAATGATATATTAAAAACAAACTCAAGGCTCAGAGAGATGCACGAGTCCTGTAAGGTCCGTTATTAGGACAATTAATTCAACTTTTAACCACATCATCAGCATAAAAGGTGCAAATCTCTACATACAGGTGGTTACACATTAATCTAGAATAATGATGGTCTAATATTGGTGTGTTCTTTAAAAGTCATCTTCATGTAAACCAGCTTATGTTTTTCCCTTTGTCTGACCATATTCATCAAATTAATGCATTGAACACCACGAAATGTCCACATGGGGAAGGAAAAAGAGGAGTCTGACTGAAATGATATAGACTCAAACTAGACTTTGAAAGCTATTCTACACCTACGGCACGTAAATGCAATCCATATTCTGATAGTTATACCTCCTGTATGCGATCTAAGGATTGAATATTGTCTAATGTATCCAAAGATGGTGAGAGTCCTCCATGCAAGCAGAATATCTGCAACACAACAATACTGTTACAAGCAGTCATAGAGTTCACATATTCAAAGCATCTTCACCAAGTGCAAAACTCAAACCTGACTCTCGATAAGGGCTGTAAGAGGTAAGTAATCAAAAAGATCAGTAAAGTGCTTCCACACGTTGGCATTTCCATATTTCCTCAAGCATTCATCATAAAATCCATACCTGAATCAATATTATTTAAAAGGAACCGTCACTAATCACATTACAATGAAAAAATAACAATGTGTGGCTATTAAGGGAGAAAAGGAAACTTCTGGCTCGCTCTGTTTGCTTCATAAGAACTGGCCCCCATGAGCAAATGTATCCAGATAAAATCATGAAGTATTTTCCAGGGGCATATTTGAAGTTCTCTAGTTGAAGCTTTCTTTAATTATCATATTCCTATTAACTTCTGTTTTATAAGCACACACACGACATTTGACCGTCTTGTTCGGCAAGTGTTGAAATAAGACATGCTATCAACATGATTGTGACACGTGTTGGACACATATGCATGCTTGTCTAAAAAGGATGTGGTTAATTTTAATCTAAGACCAGGATTGGACACAGGGGGCCTTTTCTTCGAATTTTGATAGAAAAAAATTAGAAAATAAAAAAATATGTACAATAAATTAAACTACTATTTTATGAATCCAATAACACAAAATATTATAGATTTTGATGATTAATTTAGTATTAATCTTTATGTGAGTAATATATTTTTGCATTAATTTTGATTTTGTCCTCATAATATATATGTTAAAGTACATATCTCGTGTCAGGTACAATATTTTTCGAATTCTGCCGAGTTGTTCTCTCCATGTTGGGCCATGTCCCCTGCTACATACCTTCTGTCCCCCAACAACATCCATTTGTTGGAGAAAGTAGACAAGAAAATGACCTCTAAAATTCTCATAGAAAATCAATTTCCTTTGCAAGTTCTTGACATTGACTGCAAACACTTTCTATTGACCAGATTTTTTCCAACAACCAAACACAAAAGGAGAAAAACTATTTTCTATTTTATTTTCCATGATATGCAAAGAGCATTGAGATGATTGTCTTCCTTCTAATGACCTAAATCCATTTTCCCATGATTTCTACAGCTCAAAAAGCAAGGTTATCACAAAATAAATTTCTTTATTCACAAATCATAGGATGTAGTTTGACCATAATTCTCTTCAATTTTCATGTGAAAAGTTCACAAGTACAACTAAATACATACTCTTATCATGAATATAAGTTCTACCAATTCAAAATAAGTCAACTCAACAATCACATTCAGAAAGATCCTCTTATTTCGAAGAGTCAAGAAATTGTTAGTATTTTCTACCCAAGACCATGAAAAAAGCCAGTATGTTATACTTGCCCTGCAAATATGGCATAGGATGGGTATGAACACAGCACATCAAACACAACTGTGATGAGTTATTTTTGGAAGAAAGATCTCCAGAAGCCATTATTATGTTTGCCATGCTGCAAAACAAACATTAACTAACCAAAGAATTGATATCTTACACTTGAGTAATTTGTCGGCTCTCATGGTTTCCTCTCAGTATTGTGATTCTATCTCTATATCGAACCTTCAGTGCTACCAATAGTGTCACGGTCTCCACAGAGTAATACCCACGATCTGCATTAACAAAACAAGAAATCACACCTTGTTGTTACCATTAATTACAAATTTCTACATGAATGCAAAGAAAGCACCCACCCACTCATGTAAAACAGTTAAATTCGTATGAAGAAACTTATAATGGAATTCGTAAGCTAGAGAAAAGAAAAAGGAAGAAATGAGAGCAGAAGGGTATATTAAAATTTTGGAATAGAACATATACTTCAGACAAGCAGATTCATCATCCATCATACAACCTCATTCACAAAAACCAAAGTGCTGCTTGAATAACCACCTCAAGATCATCTAACAGGATAAGAACAATCTTCAAGTTTGACATTCATAAGTGCTATTTATCACTGTTTCGGGATGGCCTGATGCAAAATGCTTGTCCATATAAAAGCAGTGTAGCATGAAGACTAGTGTAATATAATCAAAAGCAAACACAAACACAGAACACAATTAGAACCTGACAAAGAAATGGAGATAGCGATAAGGTCAGATTTCTACAAGGAGAGCAGGCAAAGGCATGCAACAGATTAAACTTCAGCACCAGGGCGTTATACAATTTCTTAAAGGTACACCAGAGTGTCCTTTAGCCATGACAACAAATGTGACGAATTAAAAGTTTTGATCATGGAGGGAATTGTAACATTCCATATGAGTTTAGCAACACAAAAAAGGAAGATTATTAGATTTTGTGGTCAGATAATCAAATAGAACTATGGGGAAATCTAACAAGCTGAAACCCACATATAGGAGCCAGAAGAAATCAGAAATATGGTCAAGAATGAGGAAAGCTCCACTTCCTTTCTTTTATTGAGACTCCTGACATAACAGTTGTTCCAAGAAATAACAGATATCCTCAAAAAAGTGAGTACAACAGTTAACTACCATGAAAGATACCTTTCAACTGAAACAAGAGTATAAGGGGAAAAATGAACCAAAAGTATATTCATGAAAGATACCTTCTAAGAATTGGGAAAGGGAAACTAACGAGTACAAAGGGGGAAAATCAAAAGACAGAAAGTTCCCAAAGTTACTTGGGACAGGAACATGATTGAAGTGGCTTAAGCGGTTAGAATTCAATTGATATACTTCTTAAAATTTGATAGCCTTTGAAACAGAATCTCTGAGTTACTATAGCCCTTCTCATCTTCAGTTACTATAGCCTTTGCACACAGCCTGACGTGTCGTTTTATTAAGTCTAGAAATGGTGTCGCTTAAGTTATTGAGTCATGTGGCAAGTCGGTTTCACATTGTTGCCTGTTAGAGTCGTTCCTGCAGAATGTAATGTTTAAGCGTGGACTGTGGAGCTTGGACATGCGCAAGCCAACCCTTTGAATCAAGCTGATACATAACATCCCAAAGGGAGAAACTAATTTGATTCCCTCTTGTGCACTCTATCTCTTTCAATTTCTTCAATTCACCACAAAATCCCTAATTTCATTTGAATTCACCAAATTAGAGGGGATTTTGTGGTGAATTGAAGAAATGGCATTGAATTCTAGAGAAGAAGAAGAAGAACAAGAACAAGAACAAGAACAAGAATAAGAAAAAGAAGAAGAAAAAGAAAAGAAAGAAAGTATACAAGAAGGAATCAAATTGGTTTCTACCTATCGGAGTTTTTTAGGTCTTAGCCTGATTTAAATGATTGGCTCGTGCATATACAAGCTTAACGGTCGAGGCTTAAACATCACATTCCACTAAAAAACGCAAACAATTCTAACAATTAACAAATGCAAAAATGACGTGCCACATGGCTCAATAACCTAAATGACAGCATTTGTAGACTTAATAAAATGACATGTCAGCTCATTCTAACTTCACTCTTCCTTCCCCACCTATTGACATCTCTTAGATTCCATCCCTATCAATGTCCCCCATTACATCCAGCAGCATTCAACTTCTTTGTTGTCAATAACCATATCTAGATATGATGGCGTGGATTATTGAAAAGATATTATGGTCTTCCACAGAAGAATTAAAGGCAGCAATATATGAATCTATCTCCTTCCAGAAACCTAGAAAGGACCTTGGCCTTTTGGAAATATGGCCACACACTGCCACAAGGAAAATTACCAACTCCATCTTAGTCATCTAAGGCAAGCATGTCTATGATAGCAGCACCAATCTAATGTGAAGATCTAATGTGTAAGGAGTGTTGGGCAAAGGAGCCACAAAGCCCAACAGTCAAGTTTTGAGAATCATCAATCATGAGAATGTAGCCAAATCACATGGAAATTAAATTAACCGTGTAGTCCAGTCAAGTTTTGACCTTAACCGTGTAGGGTCAAAGCTCTTAGTAATTTCTTGTGTCAACAATTTCACAAGGTATATAACAACTTGATAATAGGTCAGCTAGTGGAACATAAGGGAAACAAATGCAAGTCATTAAGGATCCTCTCTCCCTCTCTCTCTCTCTCTCTCTCTCTCTCCCCCCTAGTTTTTCTAACATGATTGGATGCTAACACCAGTCTCAACTAGGTTTTCATATATTTTGCATATGATCACCCAAATATCAAATTCAAAAGGACGGATAACAACCCTTGCAATATTATCATATTTTAGTCCCTTTGACACGCTTTTTCTTTGGCTCTCTATATATTCGCCCAATCAACAATCAACAATCAACCATTACTCGTATGTTTTCACACCACTACAATCAAATTCAACCAAAAAGATTTCTAAAGAAAGAAGCACAAAATAATACTTTTCTCATCACACTAGCAATCAACAGATCAACAAGAGACAGGAAATGGCCTTAAAACAAAACTCAAGATCGATAAAACTAACCTACATAATCGCCCATGAAAAGATAATTAGTATCCGGCGCATTCCCTCCGATCCGAAACAGTTCGATCAGGTCATAGAACTGTCCATGAATATCTCCGCAAACCGTCACAGGACACTTCACAGGCTGCACGTTCCATTCCTCGACCAGAATTGCCCTAGCTTGATCGCACAAAGTCTTCACCTCCGGTTCCGATAGAGGCTTGCACTCCATCAATTGCTCGATCTGACGGTCAAGATCCGCGTGCGACGGCATTGTTTATCTCTCTATCTATCTCTCTCTATCTCAATCCCCGATCTAAATAGATCGATCCCAAAATTCAACCCAAATTTTGAGCTAGGGTTTCTAACATTCTCTCTCTGGAAAAGCTTTGGACCATCGAGAGAGAAAATTATTTATATGATGCGACAGAGAGCCTTGATTTTTTTTTTTTTTTTTATTAGAAGGAGCGTGAAATGAAATTCAAATTCGAGTGAAATGATAGAGCGTCGAAAATTTTGAATGTGATCTCGTAGAGAACGAAATGAAATGAAATTTCTTCCTCGGATTTTTTTTTTTCTTTTTTCTTTTCTCTCTCTCCGGTGGCTCCGCCGAGTCAAAATCGACAAGTCACTGGCACGTGTCGATCTTACTGATCCTTTTGAACTGGTTATCGTGTGCGCAGGGGTACAGGTTAGCAGAAACTGGTTGTGTGAGCCGGGTCAAGTCTCGGGAGCTAGATTTTCCATTTTTATTTTCCCCTCCATTTGTTGTATTTAATATTTTCATCTTATTTCTTTTACATCATAAGATGATTATTTAAATAAGTGAAAAATTAATTTAATAATCAAGAAATTATCCAGACAATTAAATTTTGTATCTTTAAATATATAAAAATATCAAATTAATAAAACTATTTTAATATCATGATCAGAATTATTCTTTATATTTGACATATAACAATAATCCTCTTTACCAAAAAAAAAATATAACAATAATCCTATTACGGAAATAATCTATTATTTTGCAAAATATTGGACTCAAGAACTATTACTACAAACAAAATTGGGGAACCTGACTTTGCAAATACAAAATATATTGTTACTAGAGTGGTGATTTGATACTTAATACTCCTAAAGTTAAATGAACTCATTATCTCTGTGTCCATGAATTCTAAGGTTATGATTTAAGAGAGCATGCTCAATTAGAGGAGGCTGAAAAAACAAAAAGAAGCTTGGCATATTTATAAGTTTAAATAATAAGAAAACTATTAGTTTGATTAAAAAAGGAATTTGAAATATAAGAAGCAATCGATTCAAAGATAGTGATATGTGTGGACAAAATATATAAGATTAGTTAACACAATAATAATTTATATCGTTGAAGAATAAATTCATAATAAAGAGAAATAATTCATTATTGATGATAGATAATAGTGCTACTTAAATGAGTTGAATAGAAAATGAGTTATTTAAAATATTGAAAATCCAGATTTGATCAGCCCATCAAAATCTAAGTACTCAAATATATGAATTTTTGAAATATTAAGAAAATGAGAATAAAAATTTCTGATAGTTATTCATATATTATTTAGATTAAAATATATTTTTCTAAAATTTTTTTAATTCATTAATTTTTCGAAGAAAAATCATCCAAAATTCAAAGTCGGAATTTTATTCATTGAAGGGATAGTTGACTTTTTTTTTAAGAAATTATATTTTAAAACTATTTTTATTGAATACAAATGAGTGTATTTTTTATTTTACATATAATATCTTAAATAAATAAAAATATTAAATATAAAATAATGATATTTATTTAAATGATTATTATAATATAAATGACGTGCAAAACCAATCCTGTCATGCCAACCGGCGCTCAATTGGTCCGACCACATAAGCATGGCAGCCTGCCGCGAGACTTTGGAGAGTGGCTTTTGTTCTCTCTCCACCACATGTAATTTTTAAAACAAAACAACACTTTTGTCAACTTTTTGCTTTTATTTGCACATTCTCTCTCTCTCTCTCTCTCTCTCTCTCTAAAACTCCACACTCCACATAGTTACCCATTTACCATTACCTATCGCTTCACCACGTGCACACCAACATGGTTTTTCTTTCTACCATCCACAAATATTTAATCTCTCTAAAAAATCATCTTCTCAACTAAAATTACCCATTTGTCATCTTCATCACGATATCCTTCCCAATCTAAAACCACTTCGCATCACAAATTTTAAATACGAATCTTTTTCTATGATCAATCTCAGACTGCTATATGCTATCTCTCTCTCTCTAAAACAATTCTTGTTTGGGAAGCACGTTCAAATCGAACGAATGTCTTTTATTGACTTTTTGGAAACACGCACTAAAATTACCCATTTGTCACGTCAATTTAACTCATCTCGCTCAAAATGGCCAACCGCGTGCCTGTGTGGGCTACTGCACAAGCAAGGCGCATCCAACCACGTGGACTACTGTGTACCTGGTGCAGGCTACCACGCACGCATGATACACTCAAGCGACTGACCGCAAATACACGTGCGTTCTACTAGCAGTACTCTAATGGTCTACCGACAGTGTTCCTATGGTTTGCCGGTGAACTGCAAAAAGAGCTAAATAGAAACAAATTAAAGGTTGACCAAAACCCTTCTTGACCATTTTTTATTAAGGAAGAAATTACGTGGATATTATAACATCTATTAAATGTTTAGAGACCGAAGACATCAAACTCTTTAATTAAGGTCAATATGGTGCATTCAATTTAAATTTTGAATATGTGTTGTTTGACTAGTTAACCTTTCTATTACGGTGAAAAGACGTTTCATTTTTTTTGAGACATGATCTGCTTAACAGAAAAAAGTAATAAATAACGATAACGAGTAAAATCATTAGTTGAGAAGTAGTCGAAAGTATTAATCAAGAAATCAAAAGTATTGAATAAGGAAGGTGAAAAGTATTTAATTGTCAACGTTCAAAGTTACGTACCATTCAATGGTATTGTTGAAGACGAGCTTTAAATGTCAGAGCAATGAAGAATAGAGCAATAATTCTGGCAATCAAGAAAAATAGAGCATATCTCAGAAGAGCACTAAGAATTAAATACAACTTCATTGAATACCCATCTACTAAAAAAAAACACTTCACATCAAACTCCTCAGTTTTTCTTTGAGTGTGTAATATTCTTTGAATTTCAATTTTGTATATGAGAATTAGCCTTACTTTGTATTCTCTGAGCATTTACTTTTGTACATCTAAGGATCAACCATAATCTCTGTAACATTGTAATAGTCTAAACTTAACTTCGTTACAATTAGGATTAGCCTCACTTTCTATAACCTTTCAGTCCTATTATACTAAGTTAGAAGATCGTGCGAGATTCACGCTCTGGATTTTGAAAGAGAAAAGTATTTCTCAAGAAAAATATTTAGTTGTAAAGATTTCATTTACACCTCATAAGTAAATGGATTATACTATTTGAAAAATAGTGAAAATCCAGAAATATTATCTAGAAGTGAACATACACCGAATTAATAAAACCACTATTAAAATCTCTATGTTTGATCTCTTCTTTATTTTCAATTTCTTAATCTTATATTCTTAATTTTATTTAGTTGAAAATTTTCAAAAAGTTATCCCCTCTAATTATTTTACTCTTTTTTTCACCATAAGGTTGACGCAGCAGCAGAGAATTGAGCTGTATTTAAAAAGTCATAATATCATACCGTATAATGGTGGTCAGGACAAGAAACCTGGAATTTATTTGATCCCAGGGGCGACCATGTGAGTCACCTTTTGAATTTTGATTTTACATGTTTTTTAGCAGAGTGTGATGCATTGACTAACATGGTCGCATCAAAAAATGAAGAGACCTGGTTTTCTGATGCATTCATGCTCTGTGTCCCTTCGGGGACATCCGATGCATTCATGCTCTGTCCGGTTTCTTTTGATGCTTACCAATGTTCTAAATCAAACAATATCCCATTAAAGATAGAGAGAACCCCAGGTCACACAAGAAATTCTGTATTTTTTTTTTTTGAATTTTGGTTGAATTGGAGAATTATTATGCAAAAAATAAGACCTAAGCTCCTAATGACCACGTCAATGGTTTTTTTTTATTTATTTCATTGGCAAATAATAAAGAGCATTCTTGCTCTTTGATTTTTTTTTTTGTTGATTTGATTTTCAATTATATTGGTGATTAAATCTAATTAAATAGTTGCATAAGCAAATAATCATTATACAACTAGAGTGGATACCATGGCTTCAAAATCCTAAATTAGTAGTCCATCAAATAACCTACTTTAAAATTAATTGTTTGCAATTGAGCTAGCGAAATTGTTTTTTTAAATTAAATAATTATTCTCGATAATATGGTGCCTTGGTACTCTCTAAGGCCCATTTGGTTCACACTCATAAATCAAAATTAAAATCAGAATAGAATAAAATATTTAGGAATCAAAATTCAATTTCTTTGGTTTGATTTAAATTTTAAAATGAATATAATTATTTATATTTAGTTTGTATATTTTTTTGAGGTGAGAATCATTTGAACGTACATTTTGCCCCGATGAAAAATGTAACAAAGAAAAAAATAAAAAGAAAAAACCGATCTCTCTCTCTTTCAAAGGATAATCGGTAGCACTCAAAGAAATAAAGCAATCCCTCCCACTATCAACCTTCAGCAGAATCGCAGCAGCTCGAAGAAGGGCTGCAATGTTCCTAGAACCCATGTAGGTCATTGGATCAGGCTTTCCAATCACATCCACATTCCCAAAAGCCCTAATTGCAGGCACAGATTTCACAGTAGAAACCAACCAATTCCTATCCGCCGTTGAAGCCTCAGTCCCTAAATGCAAAAGCTACCGATTTCTCAAAAGGGAAAGATTTGTGGAAAGAGAAGGCGTATGATGAATTGAAACCTGAAATTGCTGAGAGGAAAAGGAGAGAGACGAAGGCTGCTGAGAAGAGTGTGAATAGCCATTTCTTCTCTGCTCCCATCCTCCTTTACAGTTTCTCTGGATCATATGGAGAGAGAGAGATATGAAAATTAGGTTTTGTGGCTATTAGATTTGGGATTTGAGTAAAGGGATTGTTTCATTTTAGATCTTGATTAAATAGGTTTCTCGCTGTTGCAAAATCTGAAGAGAAATTGGAGTTTTTTGTGATCAAGAGTGTGAATGAATTGGAGGGTTAGGATTTGGAGGTGAGATTTCTGAAAACACACCCCTAACAATTGGCGGAGAGAGGGTGTTGGTCTCATCGACAGGCTTCGTGGCAGAGAACTTGTGGGTTGCATGGAGATGGCGGGATTCCTCGAGGATGGTCTCATCGGCAGGATGGTGGTGCTTTGCGGGAGACGGTGTTGGTGGTGTTGCAGAGAGGGTCTCATCGCGAATGAAAGGAGGGGTCGGGTGAAATATAGGCAGAAATGAAAATTAATTTTCTTGGGTGTCAGGATGGTTTCGGATGAAACCCACCGTTCCACTGGGGTTTTACAAAACCCTAGTTTCATTCCTATATTTTTATTCTCATTCCATTCACTAAATAATTTATTTGGATTTCAAATTCATTTCTTATTCACATATCGCTTAAGCGAACACCACTTAAAATCATTTCATAAAACAAATTAGGAAAAAGAGTAAAGAAAATGATCGTCTTTATTCTATTTTAGTTTATTTTCTGTTGGCTCTAATATGCTTATCGTTGTAGTCAACAAAATGTTACCATGTGAACAAGCCTATGAAATCACAACATGCTTCAAGTGAGGCATGGGGCTACTAATTTTGGACTTCTCATTCAAATTAATTTGGGCCAAGGGCATAGATGCAGGGCCGAAGGGGCCTCGGGACTATTTTTAAATTATTAAATGATTCTTTTGTACAAAAGAAAAACTCAAAAAGAGAGAGAGAAAACCAGAGCTTAAGTACCTAAGATAGGAGTTCCTAATTCATTTTGGTGCAGCAGAAGTTCTATGATGTTGGGGGCTGTGGACACCTGCATTCCTGGAGGGCTCAAGTGTCACATGCTGGCCATGTGGTCAGCGCATCTGTTTTCTTCTCTGAAGATGTGGATGATAGAACAAGCACCCGTGCTTTGCACAAGTGATCCGCAGTCCTTGATAATTAAGTGAAGGGGGTGGCGTGGGACTTCCTTGTTCAGGTAAATGGAAGTGTTGCAGAATCTGTTTCAATGGGGTTGTTTGTTTGAGCCAGTCTCAGGCCCTTTGAGGCCTCATAACTCAACTCTTTAACTGTCTGTTACTCCTACATTGATTGCATAGTCGAGAACCCACCTGCCAGTGGAGTCCCTTATAAGACCTCCTGCACTGTCTTGACCCGTATTGGCCTAAACTGATCCATCAGAGTTAAGTTTGACTATGATCTCTAGTGAGGGGGGTCCAGATAACATGCTTAGGTTTTTGGAGGGTGTTGGGTTTTCCTGCAACTACTAGGGACATGTTTTTGGTAAAACGTATTGCTTGCATTGCTGTTCTTTTGGCATTAGTGAGGAGGTTGTCAAAGATGTGCTTGCATCTTGCCTTCCACATGCGCCAGACTATTGCACAGAAGATCATGATCCAATTGGGGTGGTTGTGAACATGGTGACCGCTGACCCGTGCAGTTCAGCTTCAGCCAATCTATGGTGGAGTTTGTGTTGAAGTATCTGCTTGTTTATTTAGGGAAACTATTGTCCAAATTTTTCTAGCCCAGTTGCAGTCTTTGAGCATATGGAGAATAGATTCCTCTTTGAGTTTCTGCAGATGAGGCATACTGGATCAGTGGTGATTTTTCTTCTTACTTTTTCCGAGTTGGTGAGGATTTTCCTTGTACCTGCGTGCCAAATAAACATTCTTTTGGACATGGGATTTTCCATATCCAGCTCTATGAACTCTCTAGGTTTGGATTGTGGTTGTCTTCTCCTTGCAGCAGGCTGTAAGCAGAAACCACTGTGTAGATACCATCTGCAGTGAATTTCCAGCATGTTCCGCTGATATCTTCCAATTTATGATGGGGAGAACCCTTTTCAACTCATCTACTGTCTGTAGGGATTTGATCTGATTAAATGAGAGCATGATTGGCATGTTTATCTCTTCCCACCAAGTTTATTTTGTCTATCACTATGTTTTATGACCGTATCCTTCCTCATGTATATCATCTAAATATTACTTTAATGTGCACCGATTTTTGCTCATTTACAATCAATTTCTTTATAGCATCACTATGCCCTAACCAAGTGACTTGGGCAAGTTTCGATCTTAAGTCTTGTCTTCGTGTATTTGTGCAGCTATAGTCTTAATCCGACCAATATCATTACTTAAGATATTGTTTATCTCAAAAATTTTGAAGCTAAATTTCCTTCAATGGAATCCAAATCCAATAAAAAGAAAAAGCAAGCATGAGCTTTCTCTGTTTCCATGCAAGCGTCAGTGCTCATTTTTTCCTTTTATCTTCTTTGCACCATTTTTTTTTTTTTGCCAATTTCCACGAGATTAAAAGAACCTATGGCAGTTTTTTCACAAGTTTGAATGGACCAAAGACCAAAACAGTCTCAACGCACACAACCTTACAAAGAATCTAGTGGTAAAGACTAACGCATAAGATGCACGTACCTTTTTTTTTTCCCCAGGATACAAACAAGCACCTTTAATTGGTGGGATTCTCTTTAGTTGGGAAAGGAAACACATGCTTACCCTTTTTTTGAAGAAGGGAAATGAATTAAATTAAACCTTTCGAAAGAGGAAAAAAAAAGTTCTCTCTCATGGCGGGTATTGTTGCAAAATCCCATCCGACCCTCAAAACCCTAAAAAAATATGATTCTCTGAAATTGACCATCCACCATTTTCTACTTTTAAGTATTTTTTTTATTATAATCATTCACCACTCAAAAGAAAAAAAAAAGATTATAAAGTAAATTTGAACATGAAGCTAACTACTGTTGCTAAGGAATACACATATATCTTTTTCTTCTTTTTTTTTTTTTTTTTTTTTTTTTCATATGAGAGTAGGATGAGAAGCCTCTTTTTATCCACTCCTCCGAGATCTCCGCCCGTAACAAATTGCGTCTCTTCTAAATTTCAAATTTAATAAACATTTTCAGGCACTTATGCGGTCCTTTTGCTTTTCTTTGGGAAAAGTACATGCAAGATGCGAGACATCTTCTGTCATCTTGTGTACTTGATCTGGTGTTGAAGTTGAAGCTTCTGTCCACTGATTCTTAAGCTTGACCAGGAGGTTGCCTAGAGTTCCCAGCTCTCCTGCAAATTGAATTTCCATGCGTACTAATCAAAAGCCAAAATAATAATAATAATAATAATAATAATAATATATAAAAAAAAGCATATGGAGAGATATAACCCAAACCGTACTTGACTTTGGAGTCTTATTCTTCATCGTTTTGTAAGTACTTTCAAATCTTGTAAGTATCATCAAACAAAGGGTGATACGATATTTTGTAATTAAATACCAAAAATGAATACTTCATGTCTCAAAATATTGGTGAGGTCGTTGAATATAATTCAAAAAATTAATTTTAAATTTAATTAGAAAGATAAGTAATATATCAATTTCCAAAGTACACAAGTTTTTGTTTTTATATGATAATTGTTTGTACTCATATATAAAACTAGAAAAATAATTTTTCTTAAAAAAAAGGTAAAAATAGGTCTAAGAAAAGAGGAATTAATGGCAAGGGGAGGTTCAAGGGATATGATAATTTAATACTTTTAAGCCGATTATCAAAACAGATTGTTTATATTAATGAATTATCATATATTTTAATATACAAATAACTGATAAATATATATTTTTAAAAATAAGATATGATTGATATGGTACGTTTAAAAATAATAAGAGAATGAGAATAAGTCTTTATTTGAAGCAACGGGGCAAACACAGCTGTACATCGCTAAGCCTTTATTTTGAACTTTTGCTAATTATACTTAACTTTCTAAGCCTAAGAATAATTTAGGTGTAGTGATAAAGGAGAAAAGAAACTTGTAAAAGCAAAGGCAACGCGATAAGGCTTCAAAGGACCAAATGATGTGTAGAACGAGATGCAAGTGTAATTAAACATGATTATTTAAGAGATGGAATAAAGGGAAAGAGCAGACAGACTTTCTTTCTTCTTTTTCCTATGCATGTTGTTTTAAACTGCTGGCAAACCAAGTTGGATTCGAGGTCACTTTTCCTAGTGGAACAAGGCCTTGATGGAACAGTTAAGCATGCAAAACCCTCATGGTGGGTTTTGTTTAAAAAGTAGAGAAATGAAAGTGAAGTAAAAGAAAAGAAACAAGACGACTGCAGGCTCTTTAGCCAAAATTCTACTTTAATGACACACACATCTCAATTTTTTTTCTTTTTTTTTCCCTAGAATCAAATGATTTGGCCTTTCAAATGTTTGATAATTAACATGAGAAACACGAAAATAAAAATAAATTTTAAACTCAGGATAGTCGGTATGTTTTTTGCTTATTGACTAGTGCATAAAACACACTCTGATACGATACAGTTTTGTCTGGATTTAGATGTATACAGTCTTACCTTTATATGCAAACAAATGGAGATGCCAAAGTAGTCTATAGAAAGATGAGAATTCATTATTGGAACTAATGCCTTCCTAAGGTCACAATGAGTTAAAATGGCTAGTTTTCTTGTATGTGTGATTGTGCTATTTTCTTTTTCACATATTCTCCTGATAGCTTATCTTCGACTTCAAAAAAAAAAAAATGAAGAGAGAGAGATAGAGAACTATTTTGGCCTTTAAAAATAGTTAGTTCTCATTCAAAATTGACTAAATTTTCATAGAACACAAAGAGAGAATGTACAAATAATTGGTAATACCTGTTGTGAACTGGATCAGGTCCATTGGGAACTCTTCTTTTGCTCATGTAGTTGAGATCCAATAATGGTTGGTGAGGCAATACCTCTCTTCCATCCACTTCCATGTGCTTGAAATTCTGACTTGTGAACGTGTTTGCAGATTCAATGCCACGACTGTCAAGGTTTGAAGCCACCAAAATACAGGTAAGTCCAACAAGTGCAAGTGCTCCAAACAACGGCTTAAGTTTCCAAGGACTACTACTACCCATATTTGGTGGTGTTTCTATCTATATATATGTGCTGTCTCTCCACAAGTAGGTGTCTTGCTGTACTAGCTTCTACCTAAGATTTGGAATAACTAGAAACAAGAAAATCCTATGATTTGGATGTACTATGCTTATGATTGTCTTCAAAGGGAGGAAGAGGATTCAGAGAGAATAAGAAAATTTGAGATGTTGAAGAGATGGCTAAGACAAGAATTCTTTTAGGGGTAGTGTACGTGCGCGTGTGTTTGTGTGCGTTTGTAACTTGAGGGGTCTAGGGTACGTGGTTGGTTTTCTTTATAGGTCGGAGTGATTCTGTTGCACTTTCTCGAACTGAGAGAGAGGGGGGGGGGTTGAGGTGAGTATAACGTGGTTTGGAGGGGACCCCTTTGCTTTACACTAAGAGGCCCCAATATGGAAAAACGTTCTTTTGCTTTTTTATTTGTGTATTTTCATGCACATATACTTTAGGATGCAATTCGCAAGACACCTTCTCTAATCATCTCTTGGAAACCAGAATTTTTTACTAAGGGCTGAAGTTTAATGTTTTAGTTTTTAGGACTTTTATCGATATTTTTGAATAAAGCACGGTTAGATTTAACTAAATTTTGAACTTATATTGATTTATTTTTATAATAAAAGAATTTAGAATTTTATGGATTATATAAAATGTACCAGATATATAAAATAATTATCTCTTTTTATTTGTTTTTAATTTAGTTATAGATGCTTTTCTTGATTTTATACCCAACATATTGCACTGTGCCAACTATATTAACTTCTTAGTATTTTTTAATTTTGTACCCTACACATTCCACTGTGCTTTTCTTTGCATTTTGACAGAGGGCTGCTCCGTCTTCGATTGCAGCATTTCCTCTGCAGGCGCAATTCCATTTGCCGTCCATGTAATGTAACCCTAACTCTTGTAGACGAGACCCGAGTCCCATCTTGGCCAAGGAGCCGGAGAAGCTTTCCGGATTTGTGGGTCCCACTCATTTGTTGTGTGGCTTTTCAGTTTAGGTCAGTCAAGTGGCGATTTGGCATATCTCCCCCAGCACCTGATTAAGTGGATTCAAATACAGAATATTAGAGTCATAAAGTATGTGTCTTATCCATGTTAGACAACCTCTGAATCAAAATAAAATCAACAAAACCATTAAAAGAATATTTTTGAAGGAGAAAAGGAATCAAAAGTAATTTTTGGTCATAATTGTTGGATTTCAGCTAAAGGACTAATATAAAACTATTCAAAACCACCTAGATTTAAATTGAATATGGATGACGGCCTTAGACTGGTAGTCGTCGCTACAGGAGGGGTGTAATTAGAAATGAGGATCCGTGCTTTCTGTGAGAATTTGGAGAACTATACTGTCCTTAGTGAACAATTATAGGGTGGTTTCTCTGAATATTAAGCATTTACCGATTGAAATGGATTCTAAATTTAGAGTGATTGAAATGAATAATTCTTCGATGAGGTTTCATTCTTGTTGTAATTTGGTATATTCATGCCTTTAGATCCAATACCCAGAAGAGTTTTCGTATTTTTGGAGTGACTAATCAATATGCTAATTGATTAGTCACAGATGCCATGAGTCCCCATGGAAAAGGTTGTCCTTCAACCCCCGGCAAGGCCTCTTTCATTTGTTGTTGGAGGGTTGCATGGGTGTTGTTTGTTTCATGGTGGTGTAATATGTACTTAAGTGATTGGATTTTGTATTTGAGCCTTTGACGCTTGAAATAAAACACTGTATTTGGAAAACTATATGGGATTAGAAACACAATAATTAAACAGGTCAGATTCTCTTACCTCTTTCACAAATTCAAGTTGGTGAATAATACATAATTGCTAGTTAAACGTCATTGTCCCGGTATGTACTTTTTTATTATTATATAGAAGTCGTAAAAATTATGAAAATATATTTATGTATAAAAGTTCAAATATCATATCTCGGATAATACACTTAAGCAAGAGTTTTTTATCAATCGGGTATCTCTATAAGAACTCCCAATATATACTTTATAATTACAGCGATCGTGCAAGGTCCGGATCATATTATGCCATAATCACGTCGAACCTGTATTCCTTGAGCCTGCTAAAATTTTAGACACACCTATGCTCTCTAGGAAACAATGATATGATTTTGAAGAATATATGTAGAACAAATGTGAACAAGAATACGATTTGAATAGACTGAAGCAGAAGCATTTCTTTCTACAGAGTTTTTGATTAGGGAATATTGCGGCATATTGGCACTTATTGTCTTATCCACCCATGGTGAATCTCATTTTAAAAACATTAACATAGAAACGGATCCAATGCTCCTCACTAGGCTAGCTTCAACATCTTCTGGAAGGTAAATTACTTGAATATATATATCCTTGAGAAATTATAGTGTCACATCCTTGAATTGTATGTTTTCATTTGATGGTGGTCGACAGGCTTTAAGGAGTAAGAGTGACGAATTCTGAAATAGTCAGATGCAATCATTTTGGTCTTTTTTTGGGGGGGGGGTAATTCCTTGCAATATTAATTTTCTTTTAAGAGACTATAAATTGCCGTTCAAAATTCAATTTAAATGAAAAACTTTAGTTTTGTGGTTGGGTTTTAAATGAATATATTACCTTTATTTAAGTGTCCCAAAATCATTGAATGTTACTTTGGCTGCAGCATTTCTAGAGAAAGAAGTGGCTTTTAAGCTTAACCCATATGCCATGAATTAACTTGAAGCTTCAAACTGAAGGTTTTGCTGAATGGGACTTTTCTTAAAGATGGGCCCGCCAGCAGCCATTCTTGCATATATTTGGTTTCAAAAGGCAGTCTATGCGGCTGTAGCCGGAATAGCTCTAGTTGGAGACCCCATTCTTTATGAGAATGGAGAAATGGTTCTGGGAACCAAAGAATGGGCTTTAAAGCATTCCCTTTTGGCCATTAGTGTTCTTTGATGCCTCAAAAAGTTTATATTCGGGCAGAACTATAAATTTTTAAAAATATATATTTTTAGAACTTTTAACAGTATTTTAACAAATATTTAAAAAAAAAAATTGTTACACTTATACATATTAATTTTTTCTCAAAATTTCAGAATGCATTTTGTATCTCTCCCCTAGGCTTCCCCCTTGCCTGTGGAGTGTGGTCGTGATATTTGTTATGTCACAGTATCTTCTACGTGTTATTTTTTAAAAATATTTTGATAAGGGTATTAACCAAAAATCTAAATGTTAAATATGAATGAATTATCAAAATTTAATATCACCTTCATACAATAAAACCTAGGGTTTTGATTTTACGAGAAAAATACTAGATGCCCATAAACTGTGGCGAAGCAGGTTGAATTTTCCATAGCCCTTGATCTTTTCCAATTTTATACTCCAATTGTATCAATTTAGCAAATGCCTCTTGCTTTGGCTTTACAAAATCTAACCCAACATGAGGGCCCTCTGGCATATCAAATAAAATATTTAATCCATTTATGGATTCGTACAAGACAACTTTGTGAATTGTCCCTTTAAATTTAATATTTTTTGAGTACTTGCACATGAACAACTAGAAACAAGTGATGTAGATAAAAGGGCTATCACTTATGATTCTATTCTTCATAAACCAATAGTATAACCACATGGAATTTTTGTGCAAAAGCATGAACTTTTATGCCTAATCACTCCCACTGGTTCCTAACGAAAAGGCATCCAGAAGTGGCTGTGGGCTCAACTCTACGTGACCATATTTCTTATTCAAGCCTCTTTTAGTATTTGAATCTCAGAAACTAGACATGGAGCTCTTCGGGAGCATGAAATGTCATATCGAATCAACCCGTTCTAATAAAATAAGATGTTAAGTTTTTAATCAAATCTTAAATTTAAAATTTAGTAATAAAAAAAACTACGTTAGAAGAATTATTTTTTAAATAAGATTCTCACAAATACTCGAATCGAATTACTTAGAGTATGATTCTAAATATTAGTCATGATAACCCAAAAAAAAAGTGCCATATGGGAAAAAGAAATTATATAATTTTTCTTCTTAGACCAACACATAAGTTGGGATTTTGGTTTTCTCTTAAAAATTTATTGATCGAAACATTCTACTAAATTAATGTGATTCAAAATGAGCAATGTGTAAATAATTTTAAATTTTGTTTAAAAAATTCAGATGTCATTTTATAAAAAATACAGCACAAAAGATCTATTCTCTAGTTTCTCTTCTCTCTCCCTCTTTTTAAAAAATCAGTAATACCAAATCTCTTTGAGTTGAGTGGTCATATATTCTATTTCTTTAACCAGAAATCTCGATTTGAGTCATGAGAATGTTAAAAAAGGATTTAGAAGAGTCAATCTTTAAAATGGGTCTCATAGTATCCGAACTGAATTAGTCAATTTAGATATCGATGATGAAAATAAAAAAAAAATCGATAATGATTTCAAAAATATTCAGAGCGTTTGATTTGTAGTTGGAAATAAAAACAAGAAAAAATTGCGTGATTAAACTTGGCTCACCTCAAAACGGTGGTTCATTTAACCACATAAATTACATGATTTTAATTCTAAAGCAGGTCGAGTCGACCCTCTTATAGATATCCGATTTGGGTATAAAATTCAAAATCCAAGAATGCAAAATTGTGAACTTTTGAGTACTCTGCTATTGCAAGCGGAGAGAACCCTACGCCTAAACCAAACAAGGCAAAGCAACTTCTTTTGTGAATTATCTTGTATACTTTAATTGGAATTTGGAAGCACAGATCTCTTACAGATACATTTTTTTTTTAAAAAAAATTGGTGATAATAGGAAGCTTTTAAGACGAACTTGTATGAACTATAAAACATATTTAAATTTGAGCTAAACTAACAAATTTTTTTATAAAAATATTTAAAATTTGAATATTTATTCGATATACATAGTTTATAAATTATTATATAAGCTTAATGAGTTTACTCAGGAGTAATGAAAAAGTCATTTGTCAATAAATTATAACTATCATCTTTTTTTTTTTTTTTTGAATTGAAATCTTAAAAATAAAAATAATGATAATAAATATTCTCAAATATTTTGACCGGATATCAAATCGGTTATATCAATATGGTCACGTAGCAACGAGAATAAATTCAAGGTAAATTTAAAATTATAAAAAAAAAGTATATATATAATTTTTTATTTTTGTAATTATTAAATAATTATTTATTATTTATTAAAAAGGGATAATCAAGAACTTCCCATTGCTCCGCATGTTGTCTTTTTGGGTGGGAGTGGACACGAAGGGGTACTCTAATCAAATTGATACGGTGAGTTTGTTGGGTTTCCTGGTGGTTTTGTGCGAGGGACGGTGATACATTTGGCACTTTTCCTCGTTCTTGGGAATCTCTTCTCATCTAATTTTGAGAAAACTAATCCTACGGCTGAAAATGCCCGACCGTTAATTCTCCGTTTCATTTTTCACTTTTTATTTCTTTGTGAAATTCATGAGAGAGAGAGAGTTCGCTTATCTTACATCGGAATCGAAGCATTGAATCTTCAGTCTTCATCGCGAGCAGATGTTCGACTGGGTAATAAATTTAGAGAGTTTCTAACTCTTTCTCCCTTTTTCTCTTATAATGATGCGATTGGGTTATAAATTTTTCTTCCAATTCAGAATCAGAGAAAGAGAGAGAGAGATAGAGAGAGATTGGGTTATAAATTTTTCTTTCAATTCATAATCACAGGGAGAGAGAGAGAGGTCTCTTCAGGGCCGTCAATCTTTCTACAAGAACGGCGACAAGGTCTAATCCTCTTCTTTCTTAACCCTAGTTGTCAACGAGTAACTTTTTGTTCAAAGATTCACATGTTCAACATTTAAAAATTTCCCAGATATGCAAATTGATGGTTAGAATTTTTGTCAATTAGGTTTTCTCTCCACCTTGGTTTGCCTATTAGGGTTTTCGCCTCCTTAAGTTGATTAAATTTCCACAGAATCTGCTATGTGACGTTGAGTATATCTTGTCTTTTGGTGTTTTTCTTGATCATTAATTGGTTTCAGAAATTTGGGGATTGAGTGTTTAACTTTTTCTGCTTGAATGGTATGGGGTTTTCCTTGAATCTAAACTTTTTAAGGTTTTTTTTGGCTATTTATTCGTTCATTAAACTCGGTCTTATAGTTTAACGTGTGAAGCTTTGGAATTCCTGCATTATACTTATAGTCGTCATCTTCCCCATCTCTGATTCAGTTTGTATTATTCTTGCTTTAATTGTCGTTGATTTCTCAAATTATAATTTTTCATTTGGCTGGTCCTCGTACATTCAAATTTTCATATTGTAGATCAACCCCATTAGCATAAAGAATCTAGGATGTTCAGCTTCTCATCTCAATAGGTCAAGTCACTAATCAATTCTCCCCCTCCACCAGGTAAAAAATTTCTGCCTCTACTCTCCCCCCCCCATTGTGTTTATGTGAAATGTGGGTGACAGGATGGAATGCAGGGATTTTTATCTATTGTGCGTTTTTGTTTCCGTTTTTTATTTTTAAAGTCATTTTTTTTTCATTTTATCATGTGTGTCATATGGTGGGTTAGTGCCTTTAGGATCATGATTACGCCTTTCCATGATTATTAATGAAAGACATTGTAAAAATCTGGGTAACTTGTTACGGCAGATTGGGGACACAAAAATGTGGATGAAGTATGGATTTGCCATCAATTACCTTAGACCACTAATGCAAACTTGAGCTGATTAAGCAATAGTCTATGATTAATGAGTTGTCCAATAGTTTTTGATCTAAAGACTAAGCATGGTAATAAATCACTTTGCAAGGAACATTATAAGAATTACTCATACCAAATGTGGTCATATACATTTCCCTTATGATGGAACTTCTTCATTGGACTAGGTTTCAAATATGATGTTTTTTTTATTAGCTTAAATCTAATAGAAAACACTAAAATATGGATCAGGATTAGGATTGAGATCATTGTAGTCTCTAAACTTTTAGCTTGGTAGCCAACTTAATAATTATATACGATTTTGTTGGATTGTGCACAGACACATAAGCTACATTTATGGTGACAAGACAAAATCCAACTATGCAAGGATGATGTGGTCTTCCTTGCAACACTAGAATGCGAATATACCATTATATCATTGCTTTCCTAGTATTTGCTTAGTTCCCAATCTATTTGATGCTCTTTTATACAAGCGTAAGTTTGTCAAATGAATAATATTCTGTAAAAAGATATTAAAATCTGCTTGGTGTATGCAGGCAAGTGGAATGATTTTGGTATGACTGAATTTGAATTTATTTTGATTTTAAGTAGTTTAAAATTGTCTGATTTTATATGATTTAAGGATCTATGGCTATTTTTCATTTGTTTCTCTTGTTGATTTGTAAGGATCAAAAATTTATTTTTAGTATTCGACTTGACTTTGTAATATTTATTTATAAACAAGTAAAGCACATTGAAAAACATGAAAAACTAAATCGTTTCTTTTCATTTACTTTTTGTGGGGCCGGGAGTGGAGGCAGAAGCTAGTTTGGTAAGTATTGCTAGATTGTGGATTCCAAGGAGAGAGGAGTAGATTTATTTGGATCTCAAGCATGATTAAGAAATAAGTCCCTCCCAAAGATGGTAAAAATATGTGAACCTTATGTTGAAAATGCATATCTATGCCCGGGCCATGTCTTTTTGTAAGTTGGTGCATAGAATTTTGCACTATCATGTGAACTCTGAGCCTTAGGAATTCATATTTGATGACTGCATTGTACAATTTGATTTTGATGCACTGATTTGAGTTAAAGAGGTAAATAAATGTCATAGTGGAAGTGCTTGAAAGTTGGATAGCTAGATTTGCATTGCATATAGTTGTCACTCAAAATTTCCTTAGTTGCTACATAGGTTCTCATATGCACCTCCAACACTAGTATAGTAAAAATCTATCTGTTCTATTGATATTAAGAATATTAATTTCTACAATTTCACGGAATTATATCATTTAAAATGCATGCCATGTGCATGTGCTTTGTTTGTAATGGAGTCATTGCGATGTTATTCTAACACATGAATGATCACAACTAGCACTTGCACTACTCATGTGACATTTATGTATGAGTGCCTCTAGTAGTATCACGGAATTTTACTATTTCTGCATAAATTTTGAAGTTCTAGCATGACTAATTAGAAATTCTTGTGCACAAAGCTAGTCACATCTATTGCCCTAAATCATGCATACACATATATGATACAACTAGATTATTGGAAGAGTCTTAACCTTGAAAGTGTTTTTCCCTTTTTACGTTTAAGTCTTGCTTGAGATCCAAAGAGAACTTGGCATTCACAATTTCAGTATCATTTGAACATGCTCTTTTTACCTTCAATATCTTCTTCCTTCACCCCCAGTGCTTCTGGATATGCTTTACTGTTTTATAACGGGATGGTAACAGTGCAACTGCTTTAACTATTTCTAATTTTAGGTTGAGCGCTTGACCGTCATTATTATGCAATCAAGTGTTTGTTCAACCTTTTAATTTTGTGCAATCAAGTTCTTGTATTATTATTTTTCTTAAATAAAGTTTTCAACTTTGAATTTGGTGCACTTTATAAAGATATTATTATATTATTTTGTAACAAACAGCGGGAAAATATATGGCGAACAGTAAGAAATCAGCAAGTAGTAGTTGTAATAATAAGAAAGCAACCCTCAAAATAATTATGGCATACAATTAAAACTATATTTTTATGCTAAACTGTGATACTTGAGTCTAAAACTGCAATAATTTTACTATTGTCATCCTCCAAAATTTCCTTTTTTTTTGGTTATTATAGTTACTTCATTCTTTTCAAAAATGAAATTATTTCTTTTAAATTTTTTAAGTAACTATTCTTTATTTTGTGTAATTAAAAATATATATTTTTTTATTTTCATGTTTTTTGAGATGTGAGCATTACACTTTTCAACGTAGCATTTCAAAAACTAATAGTTGCTTCTGTCAAGAAAGAGGGCTCAAAATCTTCATTGCATTAGCTTTAGAAGAGACCTGATTGCAAAGGAATTCAAGCACTGGTCAAAGTTCAAACACTTAGAATGGCTTCCCCTCCACTAAGTACTTAACGTCTAGTTTATTACTACATATTTACTTTGATCCTTAGAAAGGTTGTATAAAACAAATAGAAAACTTTATGCTTATGTCAGATGCCATAAAAAAAATCAAATGTGTCTAAATTATTTAAAATTAATATCAATTCAAATTGAGTACTGCATATAACTCAAGCAGTTGGCAATATAAACGTTAAATCTTGGGACAAAGCACTTTCCACCGCTTGAATGAGATTTAGACACGAGACAATAGCAAGTTGAATCATCCACCATCACCTGCTGAAATTCAGTTTGTGGGAGTAAATCTCAGCCATAAGAAGTGGTAGAGAAGCATAATGTGAAGAATTGGTTGTTTGAGGTGAGAGAATAAGATTCTTTGAAGGCAGAAAAATTATTTTTCTACCATGAATTTGGAAATTCCAAAGCACTGGACTATCTCTTGATGGTGTCAGCAAGAATTATAAAATGCGCAGGAGGTCCAACGTTGGCTTTAGAAGTGTTTGGGTCCTATATGTCTAATAAGAGAAAGGACAAGGACTGGCAAGATTCTTTAGAAAAGCTCAAGAAGATTCATCCTGGTAACCTTCAACATGTGCTGAAGATTAGTTCTGATGGACTGGATGAAGAAGAGAAATGTATATTACTTGATATTTCATGTCTGCTTGCTACAAGGCACACCGAAAGACAAAAGGCTGTTGACATATATAAGGGCTGAGGTTTCCATGCTGAAATAGCAATTGGAGACCTTGCCAATAAATCTCTCATTAAGATCATTGAACCTGATTCACTGTGGATACGTGATCAGCATGTTGAAATGGGAAGACATCTTAGATGAATCCTTTGTTGACCCTGGTATGAGAACTAGATTGTGGGAGTGAAGTCAAATTATGTTTGTCTTGAAGAAAATGATGGTTCTAAATTTTCTATAATCCCCTCTCGTCAAACAATGAACTTCAGGACATGTTTAGTTTTATGGGGCAGAATAATGATATTTGTTGCTGCCTACCAAGCATGGTCATAGCACATGGTGCACAACACCACACAAACATGCTTTTTATTTATAAAAGTATGGGCACGTCACACATCGTTTCATTTTCTAGAAGCGTGTGTGGTATAGCTTGTTGCAAAAAGGAACATGATGCTTTTAATGGTTGAGCCTACTTGGAACAGAGAGCATTGTATGGTATGAAGCTATGAAATGTTGTATCCGAGAAAGGGTGGTGGGGAGCCTTCAATGCTACAAGTCACTTTATCATAATCAGTTTGGTCTAAATTGGCTGGTCCTTGTACGGCATTAGATCTTTCTTTAATGTGGTCTATCTGTATTAAAATAGGAAGTAAGTCCTACTAGAGGAATTGTTCTCACTTGAGCTAGAAGGAACAAAAATTTTCAAGTGCAAGAAGGATTGCAGAACCAAGCTTTCAGAATGAAAGCTCTTTCTTCACTCTATGCACATGCTTGCCTGAACTTCAGGAAGGAAATAAAAAACAAGAAGCAGAGAAAGAGGGAGATAATGCATTGCTTCATACCAAGCGGTTTGAGTCTGTCTAAGCTTAAGATTGCTGCAAATTTACAAAACAGAATTGAAAGGGAAATTCAAATACATGCCTCCTAAATTGCTGTAGCTTCAGTGGAGAGAAAGCCGTTGAAATGCCTTCCATCTGATTTTGATATGGAGGAACTTACTGTGCTTGATCTGTCTCAAAGCAAGGTAGAAAAACCATGGGGCTGCTTGAACAAGGTACGAGTCTCTTTGGCAATTCTCTCATGTTTTTCTTCTTATACATGACTGTTTGAAACTGAAGCACATGCAAACACTACAGACTCAAAACTCTTCCAACATACAATTAAGTGTTCACCCTCTTGGCCCTTAGAGACCATGAACTTTGGAAGCCGCTGGACTAGTAGTCATATGTCAGAGAACAAGTGGCCTCAAACCTCAACCGCAATATATGATGTAAGTTGCTTTTGTGCACTACTTTTACAGTCCCCTCTACTTTTTTTCCTAGAAATTGAATCTTTTTAGGTTTGGAATGAAAATTTTATGAGGTCTGGACATTAATTTTGAAGAGAGGACGAACATCATTTTGAATCCAATGCTGATGTTGCCAATTTACCATAGTTTTTTTGTAGTTTCTGAGGTAGTATGGTTGCTATGTTTATGATGCTCTTAGCTCTTTGTTTATTCTTCTTTTTTTGTGAAAAATGGTTCTTATTATCAACCTTTACTCGAGAAATTGTTTGTCCTTTGGCAGGCGCCAAGGAAATTAATGGTTTTTAATCTCTACAATTTCTACAATCGATAGTGCTCCTGATTTATCTGGACTAGAATGATGTTCATCAGAAGTCTATGAATCTGTGAGAGATCTGACTGCATTGGTCTAATTGAACTTGAGGATTGCTCAAAGCTTTTTGAATTCTCAAATGATGTCACCAGGCTGAAAAATCTCGCGGATCTTATCCTTTCTAGCTGTTCAAAATTAGGAGTACTTCCGGAAACCATAGGCAGCTTGGTGTTCTTAAAAGAACTTATCATTGACACCACTTCTATTGCAACACTATCACAATCTATATTTCACCTGACAAAGCTTGAAAGACCAAGTGTTGATAATTGCAAGTTTCTGAAAAGCTTACCTGATTGTCTAGGAAAGTTTTTTTTCTTTAAAAGTTCTGTCTGCTAATAGTTCTTCTTTGGAAGTGCTACCTGACTCCATTGATTCATTGGCAAACCTCAAGATATTGAGACTGATTTGGTGTGAAGATCTCTGTGCTTCCGAACTCTGTTGGCAAACTTGATTCACTGATCAAGCTGTCACTTAGTGGTAGCTCAATCAAACAATTACCAGCTTCTGTTGGCTAACTATTCTGTTAAAGAATTTATCACTTGGTTCAATGCAAATATTTCAGCAAATTGCCTGTTTCTATCAATGGCTTAGCATCCATTGTGGAGCTTCAGTTAGATGCTGTATCGATAAATGCACTACCCTCTAAACTTAGCAACTTGAAATTGCTTGAGAGGCTTGAAATAAGAAACTACCCTTTGATTGGGTCTCTCCTGGATCGTTGAGCCTAAAAGTCCTGATTGTACAAAACAGCATTATAGAGGGCTGCCAGAATCCATAAGAACATTGGAGAATCTGTACATGTTAGACTTGAACAAATGTAAACAACTTCTCGAGTTATATAGTTAAATTGGAAAATTGAAGTCTTCGCTGTAGTTACACATGGATACTTCAGTGAAAGAATCACCTGGAGAATTTGGGATGCTTTTGAGCCAGTTAAATTGGAAAATTGAGGTCTTTGCTGTAGTTACACATGGAGGAGAGTGCAGTGACAGAATTACACAAAGAATTTGGGATGCTTTCGAGCTTAGCTGTACCAAAGATTGCAAAGTGTCCACACCTTGACCATGTCCAAAATAGCAAAGCATCCTCACATAACACACAGCAGATCATTGTAATTCCATCTTCTTTCTCAAATCTTTCATGCTTATGTGGACTTGATGAATGCTCTAGGAATCTCTCTGGAAAGTTTCTGATGATTTTGAGAAGCTGTCATCTTTGGAACTTCTGAATTTGGGTGGCAACAATATCCAAAGCTTGCCATCTAGTCTGATGAGTCATTGGATTCTGAAGAAGTTGCATTTGGCAAATTGTCACGAGTTAATGTGCCTTCCTCCCACTCCCATCAAGCTTGACTGACTTGGATTTTACAACTTGTGTAGCACTTGAAGGATCTCAGACCTATCGAACTTGGAGAATTTGCAGGAGTTTAGCCTTTACAAATTGATGTTCCTGGCCCTGAGTGCTTAAAATCACTGAAAGGGTTGTACATGGGTGATTGTACAGGATATTCACCTGCAATAAAGAAAAGACTATAACCTCTGTCTCTCTCTTTCTCTCTCAGAGACTTGTTACTGCAGGTTGTTCTGAAGAACTTGCGCAATTTGAGCCTACCCTGGAGTGAAATTCCAGTGGTTTGTTCAGCATGAGATTACTTATTCAAGCTTCAGAAACCGCAAATTCAAAGGTGTGAATGTGATTATAGGTCTAGCTATCTCTGTCGACCCTCATGCACCAAGTATACCCTACAATGAACTCCCTGCAAATAGTGAACATTGATGCAAGAATTATGAGAATTGACCAGCAGTATTCTCTACTGTCCCCTACTTGAGAAGAGTTCCAAACACCAATGAAGATCTAAAGTCGTGGATGGTGATAGGGTGAAAGTTACAGTGAGAGACCCACCAATTCTCAAGAGGGTTGACATGAAGACATGTGGGATTCATCCGGTCCTTTTTTGAGGTTTTACCTAAATTTTATAGCTTTAGTATGCATTGGAAGTCCTTTTTTGAGGTTTTACCTAAATTTTATAGCTTAGTATGCATTGGAAGTTCCAACAGCTGCTGAGCAAATGCTAGTGCCAGCAATACTGATTTCGGATTTCCCTTCTTTTTGGTCTAAAACTAATTAAACCACGTAATGAAGTTAACTCTCATCGCTTCTGCATTGCTGCACCGTCAAGAATGGAACCATAGAAGGATAGAGATCAATGGTATTGAAGCTGGACAGAGAAGGATTGCATAACATAACAAATATAAAGATAAATTATGAACATCTAGAATAAGATTACATCAAAAATCAAAGACACATATCAGCATATATTAAATTGGGGGGACGGGGGGAGTCTTGCCTTCAAATCTGGGTAAATATGCAATAGCGAGATTCATGTCAAGGAAAAGTTTCCGGCCTATTTTGCGGCTCATTTACATTGATACACCAAAATCAAGGTATATGTGAAAAATCTGATGTACGGAAAAAATTACCAAAACTATCATGAACAGTAACTCATGCCTTCTCTTCCCGAGTAATAAAAATCAGATATGAGTCAATTTTACAGAGAGCGAAAAATAAAAATGGCTCTTCTCCAATGTAATATTACAGGATCTTGTTGGCATACACAAGTGGCAACCCTGAAAGCCACTATGAATCCTCCAAGAGAAAAAGAATGGGAACCATTCATGTTTGGAAAAAAGACTAGGATATGGCACAACTAATTTCACTGGTTCTTCTATGTCAAAAACAAAAAACAACAAAACAAAACAAAAAAAGGAACTTTGTACAAAAGCTACCTATCAACATTTCAACTTTTTGGGGGCAACTTCTGGCGTGACCTCATACTAGCTCTTCGCGCAACATCCCATGCCTTTTGTGGAACGTAAACACCAGCCTGTGAAGCAAAAAATGACTCATATCCTGGAGAGTCAAAAGCAAAGCCTGTGTGCCTTGATTTCTCCCTCGGAAGTTGTGCTATGGCATAGCTTCTGGCTTCATCTGGTGTAAGCGGCGGTCCCATCTCCAACAATTGCATGCGACTACTATGTTCAGGCTCATGCCTATGTATTTCTTGAACAATCTGATAATCATATGGGAAGAACCATCGCTGAACCCTGGACAAGGAAAATCATAGGAGTTTAAGACTAGACAGAGGCACTTACAAACGTTAGATACCAAAACATCAACAATTGGTAAAGCCAAAATTCAATTAAGCCAAACACAATCTTGAGATTTAAAGCAGATCATTTTGTACATCTTACCCTTGGAAAATAAAGTCACCAAAAAGTGCAGCAATTGGTACGAGAAGAAGTGTCAGATAGAAATAGATTGTACTCATCAGAACATATATAGTAAAAAATTCATTATTCTGCATGTACACGTAAAAAGGAACCAAGTTAGAAATATATATAATCCAACTGAGAGAGAGAGAGAGAGAGATTGGGATACAGGGGAGAATTTTATTCACCTGATCACGTGGCATTAGGAAACCCGAATACACAAAGATGAATAGGAACCATGCTAATATGCTACCTCCAACACTTGCATAATGCCACTTGGTGATAGAATTACACATCAAAAGAAGACGGAGATTAACGGTCACTACAGCACAAGTGAAGGCCATTGTGCTGACATCCCAGTGACCAAACATCTTGCCAGATTTTTCAGATGAAGAACTGGATGTAGTTACGAAAAAATAGAACACCAGTGACTGGTAGAAAGAAAAGAAAGCCCAAATCCCCACAACTCTCTTTTTGAAGAACGCATTTTTTATTCCCTCCTTGTATAATTCAGGATACTTCTTGGAAAGCTTTGCACTAACATCCTGCATAAAGTCCATACTACAAAAATCAAAATAGATTTAATCCCATTACACCAAGGTGAAAGGCCATGGTGGATTCTATCATTGCAAGATTACATCCTTCCATTCATATCAATCACATAATATTTGCTCCAACATTTAACATTGAGAATGCAAATGAAATTTGGCACAGCACAGAGAATAACGCACCTTGTCAAAGAGCCCCAGTATGACAACCGGTAGGGCTGTAAAAATAACATTATACAGAGACTGAAACCAATCATCATAGAATCTCTGACCAGAAAATCCAGTTTGGAAGTTGAACCAAAATTGAGTTAAAGTGAACGTAAGATTCTTGTAAAAGAAATATGTGATAACCTGTAACAGAAAAATGTGTAAGCTGGAAACAAATAATGAATTCCAAGCATAAAATTATGCGAAATAATGAGCTCGGTTAAAAAACAATCCATGTCATTTGGTGAGATCTTAAGACAAGCCTCTTTTGTCCGTTAAGATTTAAGAATAACTACTTCAAACTACTCCCCCCCCCCCCCCCAAAAAAAAAGAGGAGGAAAAAAAGCCCCTTGCAATCCCACATGAAAAAGGAGTAAAGGTGGATAATCCTCAAGAAAGAAAAGGAAAAAAGAAATCAAGAAGAAAACATAGAGATGTGCATGTCAAGATGAATATGTAGAAGATTGACCTTGCATATTCTATGATATGACCACCGTCCGTGAACAAGAAGTAAATCACTAAGAAACCGGAACTGGGCTATTGCAAAGTCACTAGCCATTACTGCTTGCATCCCTTCTAGCCCGCTTATTCCAACACCAACATGGGCAGCCTGAATCATGCTAACGTCATTGGCACCATCACCTATACTTAAGGTAATTTTCCGGGCACCTTTCTTGACTAGGCTTGTCACCTGCAAAACAGAACCTCAACTTTAGCTTTAGGGCAAGACCAATATAGCATCTCATCATTTTTCAAACCATCAATACTAGTGATTATGGCTACCACATTTCAATGAGGCTACATTATGAAGACAACAGAACACAGAGCTCTTAACAGGGGAGATAGAATGAAATATATATATATATAAATACAGAATCCCCACAGAGACAGTAGGAGAGAAGGGGTAAAGGGAGGGGGAAGGAAGGAAGGAATCAAAAGCAAAACCAAACAAATAAAAAAATGGAAGACAAAGCAAGCTGGCTTGGTGCTCAAATTTTCTAGTCAGCTTCTAAACTATTGAATCCCAAATATCAGATCCACAGCTTTCCAAGGGGTAATTGAGATGCAACAGCTGAATCATAATCAACAAATGCAACACTTTCGAGGAAAAGGGACCTTAAAGCTTAGCTCCATCAGATAAAGGGACAAGAAAACTGTCAAGATCTCATAATTGATTCAACTTGTAACTCCAAACCAAACCTAGTAGATATGTCTAGCTCAACATTAATGGCTTGTTCAACTGAAATAATCACTCCAACATTATGACTTAGACAGCAATAGCAATAGCTGGTGAGAATAGGAGACGATCATTTTAGGCAAGAGAGAAATTTTAGGAAGAGGATCACGCTTGTCCACTCTCCCTGTGATTGAGAACTTCTCAGGCCTGAAATTAAGATGATCAGAAAACATATAGAAGAGCCAAGTGGACAATAGGTCCAACATGGAAGAAATAAAGTTCCTCTTCACATTTAATTGAACTACAGTGATGCCCACACCCTCTGTATAATGCACAATATTTACACTCTCTCAGATAATAAATTTTATGATAAATGGATTATCTGGTATATCACAAAAGTGCGACCCAGCTTCAAGACACCAAAAGTTGGAGGTTTCCAGCATAGATCTTAATGCTACAAACAAAAATCAAATCAAGCACTACCTCAAACAAGTTGATCAAATAAACTACGATGATGGAGTACCTGTGCTTTCTGTAAAGGAGAAACTCGGCAGCAAACCACTGAAGCACAATTCAAGCTCAGGTTAAGCAACATTCCACGTAAAGTAGGATCTAATGCATACATCAAGCACTTCCCATCAATTATGAGAGCCAATTTTGGACCAGAAACTGTGCAAAGATATTGTTGTGCTTCTTCAAGGTACTTTTTGAGCTCCTTTCTTACTGAATCTTTTATGATGCGTGCAACTTCAACTTGATCACCCTAATCAGCAAATTAGAAATGCCTGTTCATATTGTAAATAGTGTGCTAGAGAATTCCTTCTACATACAAAAGAGAACCGACCATGAAAAGCCACATACTCTGTTCTCAGCTTCCCTAATCTCATTGGTTTCCGAACTGATGACAAATTGTTTCATATCATTGTTAATCAAGCTGCATGCTGCAATAGAGTAGATGGCAAACACATGAAAGACATTAAAAATTTAATTTAACCTTTTCAAGAGATAAGTGCACCTAATTCCAATTTCATTAAAACAACAGACCATAGGCTATGTTTATTGCTGTCTCCATCTTGTCCCCTGTTAGCACCCAAATCTTAATTCCAGCTCTGGAGAGAGTCTCTATACAAGATGGTACTCCCTCTTGAAGCTTGTCTTCTATGGCAGTGCATCCAATCAAAGTAAGATCCTTCTCTATCAATTCTGCCACCTGCATTAGTGCACCATTTATAACCACGATTCTTCTGTGAATATATGGTGCAAAAGCTAGAACTGAAAGGAGAGAAATGGCTGCCCATATTTGAATAGAAACACAAATGACTTGAGAAAGGATAGCTTTTTCAAGCAGCTTTGGTAGAGATCAGTTAAAAATTGTCTTAAAAGCAATAAAATTCTTCCTAAAAATATTTAAAACTAAATGTTACATGAGACAACTGACTCCAAATTGAGCCTCAAGTATACCATTACATAGGAGATATCATGGGTCTTCCTCTGCAGGGCCAAATGGATTCCAATAATGCACAGAATACACTAGTAATGACATTATTCCAGACGAAGTTGACTCAAGATTCAAATGCAATATGATCCATTAGAGTGACTGTGACTGCAGACTACAGAGGAAGAAAAAAAGGGGAAGAAGGAGAAGATAACAAGGTAAAGTGCAAGCAACAGAGGAGAATGAAATATGATATCAACACAAACAATGTCTGTCATCGACAGTAGCTCCTTCTTTATGGTCAAACTCATAGCGTATCCCTTTTTCCAGGATGGTGCCACTCCTTAAGATCCTGATCGGAACTTCATCAATCCTTAGTTGGATAGAGAAAACATTTTATCCTTCAAAACTTTCACCATTAAGCCCAAGGCAAGTACAGATTGTATACGAACTAACAATCAGCCATGGAACTAGAAATCAGACGTAGAAAGTCTCATGATCAACATTTTCATGAAAATTGTGGACTAATAAGAGAAAGTCTAACCAAGATGATCAGATGCGGTAAAGCATAGATGCAAATATCTGATGTGGATACGTGGTCACAACACTAAATAGACACGACCACAGACCTATGCAAATTTTTGGGGAATAAAGCACGTGTGTGTGCACAAAATATGACCCAGGACATTACACTCAAACAAAATATTTCTTGATGTATGTGATTGGGGCTTACAAATTTTACTATATTTTAAGCTCAGCAAATAAGCAAATTATCTGAATACAACCTGTCATAACTTGCTCCTAAGCAAGAAACATTTGTAAAAATCTTTAACATGAAAGCATCTCAATTTAGTTAATAATAACTAAGTATATATCCTGAGAGTAATATCCCGAGAGTATCCCTAATAAAACAAAAAAAGAAGATATTTCAACAAGCCACATGACATATCCTATATGTGCCGAGTATAAAACAGGTGCTGCATGATTTTCATCTGTTTTTGCTTCAGCTGTCACAGATTATACACAACAGACAGAAAATACCGTCAATTTGTTTTGCATATGCATTTCATCTGAATGGGCTTACTAGAGTGTAGGGGAAGCGGAAATGGAAGGAGAGCAAGGGGTTTTGCAAGAGAAAGATACCAGTGTTATTGTGTAACTTCAAAACATCTAAAGAAAAGAGGAGAGCTAGAGTTTTAACGATGTATCAAACTAAACACACCTCATCCAACTTCTTTTCACGGTCTCGTAATGAAGACTTTGCCTGAATAAACTTTTCATTCCAGCTTTCATACAAGGAGGAACTCAAATCTCTATAAGCTAAGCAGAGTGTACGTAATCCAGCAGAACCGAATTGTTCTAAGTGCTCCCTCGTTATATTCTTCAACTCATTGCCCCCATCAGCCAATCTTTCATAAATTACAGTATCAGCACCCTGTGTAAGATAGGTTCCTGTCCAAGGGTCAATTCACTAGCAATTGCGTTATCAGATCTTTTTATGAAGAGGCATATAGAACAATTACCTTGCAATATAGAACAATCCTGCCATTTGGATAACGACAAACAACAGACTGGCGTTTCCTTGTACTAAAAACTCAACAAAGACAGCAGTCAAGATTAGCACTGTTTTATAGAGCTTTGCAATCAGAAATACACAAGCCGAACACCCAAAATTTACCTGTTAAATTCCAAAACATTCAGGATCTCATAAGACATATCCTCAACCCTCCCCATCTTTTCTACATGTGATTCACGAACATGGACCATAGTAGGCGTGCGCCTGAAAAATAACATTTCAAAATGTTTACAACAGAAAACCAGCCTTTATGCAATAACAGAAATTTCAAGCCATGCAATGATGTACTTTCAAGTCCTAAGGCTGGTCTTTCCTCCAAAAGTTCCAGAGGCTGAGGACATGCTCAAGCAGCCTAACCTGATATACACTAATTCTCCTTAACAGAACAGGCACGGGGAAATATCCTGTTTATACACTTGACTCAAATTAAACAACAGCAGTCTTTAGCATCCAGGATGCAACTTCTTCATTACAAAGAGTGGAAGGCTGGATCTATAAAAGAAAAGTGAATGGAGACACTGGATTAACACATCATTTTCCCTTTTTCCAAGATAAGAAAAGGCCAACATATTCAGCATTCATTCTGTCAAATTTTTTGAAGAAAACCAGCCCCGCCCCACCCCCAAAAAAAAAGTCTTCACATATTGGGCCCATCCAACACTAACTTTCAGACTTGTGACTTGGTGATAACTATATAAAAAAGGCATTGACTTCGAGGTGAAAAGACATTATTGTAAAATTATATCATGAAATACAGACCTATAGAAAAAGAAGCCAAAGATCTTGGCTGCAGTGACCAAAGCAGCCTCATCTGGTGACGCAGCTTGGTATGTAATCTTTTCTGGGGACTCCTCACCTTCAGGAAGTACAGTATGACATATAGCAAGGCATCTAAAAAACTCCTACACAATGAAAGAAAAAAGATAAAGAAACTTCAGCAAGTTGATTGTCAATAACAATATGCCACAGAAATTTAATTCTATAATAACACAGAATTAACTAAATCGTTATCTTTCAAAGTGTATCAGGTATTTTAAAAGCTACTTTGCAAAGATAAAACCCAAATTTATCCATTTTGAATCACATTGATCCAAAACCAATAATAAAATCTCTTGCACACAGTTGCTATAAGCAGGTTTCAAGGAAGACAGTAGTTACAGAAATAAAACTAATGCATCTGCCCATCACACACTGCATTATATCCCAAATGCTCATAGGAACTTCGGCAATACTATCCTCTACATGTCACAGGGCCACCACATATATAAGAGAAATGAGAAAAAAAAAATGGTCAACATTGTAAATAACATCATACATGATTTCAACAATCAAGGAAAGAGTATAATCATCCAAAAAGAGCTTTCATCCTTACTATCCACATGTTACATTATAGATTCTGCAGGAACTTGCCACATAGCACATAGCTCTCAAGGACAACACATGATTACATCACATACATATCACTCAGTGGTTGGGCAGAGGAAGGTGCATTTATAAACAAATTCCAAAGGGTCTAAGAATATTCATAAATCAAGGATTTTTTTTTTTTTTTTTTTTTACCTTAGATTGTGAACCAACCTAGCTTATTATTCACAAAAATTTCATCAGGATTTCCCCAGGTTAGAAACTTAAAGCCAGATACACTAAATTCAAGAATGGAAGCATTGAATGTCATTCTAGTCTAGGAAAAGGACCAAATGTACCTTGCAAGTGTCGGGATTGGGCTCATTTCTCCAGGCACCACACATGAGCCTAGCATCATCAAAATTAAAACCCTTCTCATGTACCAAACCAGGGGATTTCTGTGCCTGTGCAAAATTTAATCACCTTAAATATATCTCACATTGCAAGTAACATACTTATAACATCAAGGAATAGCCAACTTTACCTTTCCAACATTCCCACCATTTCTCTGTGCTGCACCACTCTCAATCTCAGTGACACCAGTTCCATAGACCTCTCCTCCAATGGAACACTTGAAAAATTCCATCAAGTTTCTTGTCAAAGTTCCAGTTTTGTCAGAAAATATGTACTCGACCTGGTGTAAGATCCCAAAAGAAAATAGATAAAGATAAACAAGATTAAATGGGAAATTTTCCTAGCATGCAGTCCAAAAAGAAAAAGGAAAATTTTCCTTGACGCCCAAAAGAACTGCACCCTCACTAAATAAACGAATATGGCATTACACACCTGACCAAGTTCCTCATTCAGATTGGAAGTTCGTGCAGATGCAGGGGTGTTTGTTTCCACATGATACATGTGCAAATCCTTGTTTATAAATTGAGTAGACTGAATAAATTTGATCATCTGGAAAATTAATTGAAAAGGATGCATTTCAGCAAAGATCATAGCACAACATAAGCAACCAAATACTATTGTTTGTTTAGATACCTACCTCTATAGAAACATATAGAGAAATAGGGATGATTGTAGAATACAAAGTGATGAGAGTTAAAAAGGTCAGGATAAAAACCTGTAAGAAACACAAGATTAATGCAAGATAATAAATAAAATGAAGCCTTAAAAATCATACTAAAAAAAGGAGATTGATGCAAAAATATTAAGAAAATATTTAAAAAAAATCAGATACAACACATTTGATTTCATTGTATTCCTCTTAAACTAAGTGTTGATACCAGAAATCTGTTGTCAGGGTTGAACTGATCTTCTACATTTGCTGTCAGACCCAAATAGAAATACTTCCGATTTATGAATATGGCACTGCAGCATTATAAGCCAAAAGCGTCAGTCCAAGACGAAAAAAAAAAAAATAACTGATTGAAGTACATTAAAGTTACTACATTCTTTATTATCCAAAAGAAAGATGAAAGAGAAAAGATACAGTCAGAAGCTAGTAGCGAACCTGCCTATGGCTCCTATGAGGCACATAAGGAACAATGCACCAAACAGGGTGAGAATAAGTTTGTCCAGTTTCCTCTCTAAGGTACTTCGTTTGGAAGGGACATTCATGGAGTTCATCATAACCTGAAATTATGAATCATGCAGCAATAAAATTTCAAAGTATATTGAGTGAATAAAGAGGCTAAAGAGCCACCACCAAACCCCCCCCAAAAAAAGGCAGAATAGATGTTTATTCAATTCAGGAATTTCACCCTAATTAAGAATCTCTAACAGCTGGCAGTAAATTCGGAAGAAGAAAGCTCTGAACAGCAAGCTATGATTTTTGGGACCCTCCCTGATTCCTAGGGGTGGGAATGTAAAAAATACCAAAGGTGCTTAACATAAACAGAAAGATATCGCTTCCCAAGAAAGTTAAAAAAGTGATCCTTCATTATCCACAAGATACATACAACAGTTCTATAATGCAAAGACCCAAAAACAAAAGATAAAATGAACAAAGGGAGAGGCCCAGTAACAACAAATTTTATCAGACTCCATAATAGCAACCTTAGTTTCATGCCCTGTGAAAATTACAGCACCAACAATGTACTCGGTGTTCCTTAGACTGCATCCCTGAAAACATATGATGCCACAGTCAGTAAGAAATTCAGGTAAGTTGTAACAAAGAAATGACAGCAGAACAAACAACAAGTTTATTTCTAATGAAAGATACTCTAGGGGACACTAAAGAAGACAAAGTCTGTATCTGTGTAAAATAATGAAGCTAAATAGAACTTCAAAGAGCACAAGTCAAGCCACCATTTATTAAAAAGAAAACACGAAAAAGGATTACAAAGGGGAGGAAGCACCTCCATTCCCTCCGAGATAAGTAGCAAGAAATTCCAACAAACATGGTCATAAACATTTTTCATATCCAGTTTGGATATGACACCCCCACCACCTTGTCAGAGCTTTACATCCCAACAACACATTAGCTATTAAGGCAGCATCCGGAATCTGCCTCTCCACATAAAGCATGCTGTTATCTCCCCACCACACTCCCCAAGACCTCTTTCAGCCTCCCTGTCAAAACTTTAGACAGAAGTTTACACCTTCCGCACCAAGTCATAAACCTAAAATCCATCAGATCAGGTGCTCACGGTTTTGGAATGAAGACCAGGAACATACTGTTCAAACTTCCATCAAAGTCCTTCAAGGCATGAAACTTATTTATTAAAAAAAATAAAATAAAACAAAGTCCATAAACTCTGTTCTAACAACCTCGCAATTCTCCTTAAAAAAAACCATCATGAAACTGTTTGAACCTGGGCCCTACATCATTGCACAGTTTCAAAACCGCAACAACATCTTCGCAAAAAGCCTCTGCAACCAAGATACTCTCCCCACCCCTATAGAATTAAAAGCCACACCATCAACCTGTGCCCTCCAAAAACTCTGCTCCATATACAACTTTTCATAAACACCACCAATAATGTCTTCCATGCCATCACCTTATGCAAAAACCTCCCCATTTACTGTAATGCTCAAAATAGAGCTTTGAATTGGATGCATATTTCCCATTTTATTAATATATATATAAATATATGTATATATTACAGTGATAGTAGTAGTAGTAGTAGTAATAACAACAATAATAATTGGGCTACCAAAAAACTTCCTCCAATGCAAAAACATCCGAAAGCTCACACTTTAAGGCCATCCTTCTCTCCACACTCCGCACTCAGAGGCTGTTCATCACCTCGATCTCATCTAATCTTTTGATCTCCCACAAATTTTGTTGTTTCTTTGCTATCACATTCATGAAAGATTCCTTATTACATCTTTTCAGATGGTGTTTTGGAAGTTCCAATTTGGCAATAAGAATACAAGTAAGGTGGCTGACAACTGCCTCTTCCCCCCACCATTTCTAGATCATCCCCTCAAATCCTTACTCTTTGAACCACATATTCTCAAAAGGTCAAAATGGAAAGGAGATGGGCCCTTTGCACACCCCCTACCTCTAGCAAAACCGATGGTGTTCGAAAGTGGCCAATGAAACACTTTCTAGATACTACAGGGATTATGATCATCTTAATCTCCTGGAACAAGGAACATATCCAACTTAGACAAAAAGGGTTAACCTTACACATGACAAAGCAGCCTCCAACACTAGGCACATCAATCAAGATGCCTCTAGCCTAAACCCCATCCATGTTAAGCCACCTAATTAAAGAAGATATTTCATTCTGCTCTTTCTCAAGAAAACAGCATACTACTTCCAAGATACGCCCAATGCTGGTCTCCCTACTCCTAAGAAATAAATCAGAGGAACACGTCCTACGCATCATCATCTTTTGACAACTAATTAACCAGACTATTGTATAATTAATTAAGTGATTTTGGATTTTGTGAATAATAAATTTTATTCTTTGATCCCAAAAATATATATATTCCACTGTATGGCACAACAAACATGAGTTCACACAAAAATCATCAAGGCTTTATAGGTTTAAAATCTCCTCTGTCCGTCTATGCTGTTCTTTTTTGGAATAGGAGCAAAAGAATAGAAGATGAATCTTTAACCAAATCTCAAGAAGGAAAGGAATTTGAGAGAAAAGCTTAACATGTCCTTATGCACCACTAGTAAGTACTCTAAGAGAAAACTCATCAGGACCCAAGACCATCTCCCCATTACAGTCCTCTAATGCCCTGGGGATTCTCTTCTCAAACATCACAGAAAGGACAAAATCCTTGGAGCACGCTAATTAAAGGGTTAAGTCTAGAGTTTTCCTATCACTAAGATTTCAAAAACAAATAAAGTTCCGATCAAAAATCTGCATCAAAGTACAAGGACAAAATCCTTGGAGCACGCTAATCAAAGAGGTAAGTCTAGAGTTTTCCTATCACTAAGATTTCTAAAAGAAATAAAATTCCAATCAAAAATCTGCATCAAAGTACACAGCTACATTCATTAAATTAACTTTTTGAGAAAGATACGGGAAAATTTCTAACCAACCAAGGACGAGCAACAATGATACCACCAGTAACTTTTAGAAACTCTAATCGTTTAGTCATCAGTAGGTGTCAGCTTGTTCCCCTTAAATCAAATTATCAGTACATTCCCCAATTTTCCTAGCTTTATGGCTTGAACATGCCTTCGTTTAGTTGGTAGGCAATCAACTGCAATTTGGGAGACTCAGAACTTGTCACAGTTCCTTTTTTAATTCCTTCATGAGGTTGCAAGGAACAATAATCATTCCAGGTTGGCAAATTTTGAACATCGTGTTTTTCTGATTTCTCAGATATAAGAAAAAGGGTCAAATAATATCTGACTTTCACTTCTCCAAATTGCTTGGGAAACTTATACCAGCACAAAGCAAGGTGCCAGTTTCAAGGAATAATTTAATGGACTAATTAACAATCAGAGTGTACCTGTGATTGCTCCTTTTCTATGCTTTATCTCCTAAGTAAGAAGATGTTTTTTTACTCTTTTCTGAGAATATGGAGAAGTGCATGCTATTTTATGAGAAGACAATGAAAATAAAATTCAAGCACTATATAGAATTAGTTCCAAAATAAAATAAATTAAAATAAAGATCAAGAGAAACTGCTAACAAATGATTAAAAAATTATCATGTCATACTCGCAAAAGAACTTGGTTTGGAGTAAGGGGTATTGTTTGCTTTTGGATAATGAGATTGCCTGTGAAAGTGTATAACGAATTGTTTGGCTGCTCGCATTGTATTTCACCTGCATCAAGGGCGAAAAAAATGAATCAATCCTCTGAACATAAACAGAGAGAAAGGTCCCTGTAAACAGCATGAAATATTAGCAAAATCTCTCGACTCCAGTGAAGTCTTTGCTAGAAACTCCATCATATCATTGTAGATTAAAGTCAGCATATCTATCACTGAAAGCTAGAAGTCAATGGTCATGGGTTAAGTTTGGAAAGAATTATAGATTATCATATCCATTGTATGAGTAACATAACCAAAAAAAATGAATTTTATAAATAGAAAATGCATCTCAAATAGTGTTTAATTCAAAATTTTAAAACTTTATATTTTTGAAGATAATAATGCGTCACACATAATAATATAGTATTCAGTAATCAATAAATAAAACGTATTATATCAAAATTTGTTCAAATTTAAAACTAACACTATTTGTAATGGAGACTTGAGATGGTAAATGATGTGATCATCAAGACTGCAAGAAATTTATAAAATTCAACTCAAGTTCCAGTTGGGTCAGTAAGAAAAGTTCGAGTTAAAAGGTTCAAAGAATTACTGAATAACTTAATTCGGAGGATTTTACAATAAAAAATTGAAATCTAACTGAATGAAAAACCAAAAGGGGCCTTAATTATACTCATACAAGCCCAGTTGGAAGAATAAAATGTCCAAAACTACTCAAAAACAAGGGATGACGAAAATAAAGAAAAATAGCAGCAACACTTGGTCAAAATAGTTTGGTTTATTTAGTTTCTTAATTTTTATTTTTTATTTTTTGTAATTTATGTTTTAGTTTCCTAATTCTTTATTGTTTAGAGAGTTACTAAATTTTTAGTTGTCAATTAAGTCTTTATCTTTAGGTTATAAATAGGTCATTATACATTGTGTAAAAAACAACACTTTTGGAGATAATTAATAAAATTGTGAGGGTTTTTTATACAGGTCTTGTTCTTTTGAGAACTTTGAACTTATTCAAGATAGGAGTTTTGTTTAGTTCTTTGACTTATCAATCTAGATTCCGAACAATCTAAGTTATGGCGTCATTCATTCCATCTTTATACCAAAATTCTTGATTTAGTAGAAACGGGTCTAAGGTCATATACCTCTTCCTCCTTTAGGGCAAGGGTTGAGGTCTTTAATTCCACCGGTTCAAATAATTCGTTGGGATGATTTTTGGGCCAAATTAACTTGTTCGTGGATTCTAGGGATTTTATACCAACGGGTTCACATCAGTAAATTTTTTAAAATCTAAGTTTCATAGAAAAGCTGCTAAAATCAAAGCACAAGTCATTTTTATAATGAGCAAAACTAAGAAAATTTTCTCTTTTCTACTCTCTGTGCAAAAATAAGACACTTTGACAAGATGCATTATATAATTCTTTTAACCAAACCTCATTTTTCAATAATGTATTATCAAAAATGCACTATGACTTATAATACATACTTAAGAGTGAAAAACAAACACCACTCAAATACGTAGCATAAGCCACCATGCTACATAACATGTATAACCAAAGAGAGACAGCATTCTTTGACATCAAGATGCAAAAATTCTATTGAAATATACTTTAAGACAGTTTAATGGTGTAAATGGATAAAGAGACATGCCAACATTTTCATGCAGCTAAATCTTCCAATCAAGCTGTTGTCGGATAAGATAGTTTTTCTAGTGGATCATAATGGTCTTTTCACTGAAATGATTTGCATTATTTTCAAATTTGTGTTTTTTCTTGGAGGATCTGTTATCCTCCTGTCTAGTGCCTTTAATATCTTCTTCTAATGGAAAGTTATTTTGTCCTATCAATATATAAATGAGATGAGAAACAATAACTTAATATACAACACCCCCCCGGGGGCCCAACTTTAAAATAAACAACCAACATACCCAAAAAAAAAAATTACAATGAGGGAGCCCCCAAAAAGTCTGCCGAGAAACAACAATAATAACAACAAAATAAAGCTAAACAACAATCTATCAGGGTTAAGAGACATCTTTTATTATCAAATAGCTCATAAGGATAGCTTGCTGAACACAATGCATACCCTGCAAGCCCGTAACTTATTCCCCACCCAACCAGCCACCACCCCCTGCATCTACAAATTGTATACACTGTCTCAGAAATCCAACAAATGCATGCCAAACACACCAACCTAAATGCAAGGATCACAGGTTTTGAGCCCCACCCCACCCCAAACAAAAAGGCCAAATCCAGCACGGAGAGGCCTTCCCTCCCAAGGCCCCTGAAATACAATAACCCGATTCCTATCCCTCCAGAGAAGTAGAATGTAACAGATGGATCAAATATGTTTTCCCCTCATGGTTTCACTTCCAAGGATTTCTTATTTTTGGTAGTCATTGTACATTCTTTTCCTTTCTAATATTAATTTCTTTTTCTGTTAAAAAAAGAAAAAGAAAAAGAAAAAGAAAAAAAGCTCGAAAGTTCACAAGGTCATTTTGGCCAAAGCCGGGGAACTCACTGATTCAGTCAGTGACATAAAGATTATCTGTATACCACCACTAACCCCTTCTTTTGCATATCATCTAGGATCAAAATTCTTTCCAAGTTACTTACGATGAAAGCCATCATTAAAAGAACAAAAGATTTCCATCTGCTTTCTAAAAGGGGTTTGTTTCTTCTGGGAACCACTACTAACAATGTTGGGCTCAAAATCTATAATTAGTTATATAAATAGATTCAACTGAAATTATTTTTCTTATCTTTCTAATTTTAAAAATTCAGAAATAAGTTTTTTTTCCCCTATAAAAAAGTTAAAAAGACTTGGCATCTCGGGTCCTAGTTGCGTCCCGGTCTTGTGGGCAGGCAGCATGTCCAACAGGTTCTGTGCCGCTGGTGGTTCCCTACAAACATTCTATGCTTGTGTCATGTTGAGTTCTGCCTCCCATGTCCATGTTCCATAACTTCAAACATAAGCTAGTTCTATTCCCACACCATCCTATCCATAATACTCCTAGCTACTTTTACCCTTTCCAAGACTCAAAAAAATAAATAATAATAATAATAACAGCAAAAACGATAATAGTGACAATAACAACAACAACAACGATAATAAATAATTAAAAAATAAGAGTAGAAACTCTTCAACTACCAAAAATCTGCACTCCTTTTGAAAACAAAATTCCCACGCCTTTTATCACCTTCTTGAAAAAATTACCTCGTAGGATCCTTGAATCTAACCAAAATAGAGAGGCCAAGAAAATGATCCACACACCACCTCTCCGAATTGCCTTCCACGCAACAATGCCAGAAGCCCACTGCCCTCACTTTGTAGAGACCACCTTCTCCACAAATTGTTTATTTAAGCTTAAACCTCTAAATCCATTTTCCTAATAAAGCTTTGTTGAAACTATGTGTGACCTTATTCTTTTGATGCTCTTAATTCTCATGGCCAGAACAACAAATTGGGAAAGTGACAGAAAGTAGAGAGGAAGATTCTTGAGAATGCATGAGCATAAGATGCTAGCCATAGCACTTTGTTCCTTTGCATTAAAACATTGGTATTATCTAAATGTTCATAACATCAAGCCCTCTACCTGCCTATGGATATTGCTCCTGATGAAACAAGAAATGCCGCTTTCAGTAAGTTAATAAACAATTAAGAGACACCATAACTAACTGTAAGAATTAGATACATGACAACATCAAAAGAAATATTCATCAGCTTCCTTACCTAGATCAGTTTGATCCCTTTTTTTTCCTTTCAATTACTTTAATATAAACAAGGGTTCTGCCTATAGAAACTATCCTCATATCATATTAGGACAAGTAATTTTACTTTCTGCTAGAAAAAAATTAGCAATCTATTTGTTGGCACCAAGTACAAAAAGAACATTAGATATATATCCAACAACACGAATAAACATTCGCTGGGAAATAGAAAGGCCAAACCTTTAAATTCGGAGGCCTTATCAGGAGTCAAGTAATCCCATGTCTTTTCCAATGCTTTTCTGATCTTCAAATTTGTCTCACCGTCCAGATTTGCAGTCTGAAATCCAAATAACAAAACATAAACAAAAAATAAAGCTGGAAAAACAAAAGAAAAAAATGATGCAATAATGACACGAAATTCTCATAATCAACTCAAAATTTTATAAAAATTTTAAGACAAAAAATGCTGAAATCAGGAAACCTCAATGTAACAGACACCATCAGGGTTTGTACTGGCAAGGAAGAGTAGATCTGCAGGAAAGAATCCATCCTGCTTAACCTGAAGAGTGAGAACAAAGAAGCCACATCATAAATATCACGTATAATACATGGCGTGCGTCAAAAGTATAACCAAGTAGCAACAATCAAATTGCAGCATACTTACTTTAACAATATCCCCAACCTGCAGCTTCTTCCAGGGGAGCTCTACCCACTTTTGACCTTGCAAAACATCTATAGAAGCATTGTTTATGGCCATATCATTTTGGAAACGCTTCTGTAATACATGGTTCATAAGAGTTGGGTTAGCAAATAAAGATCCAAGCAATTATTCCATTGATACACTTTAATCTAACAGAGAAATCTGTCTTAAGCCAACAAACTCTATTTTTGAATTTATCCCAGGAAACAAATTTTATTTTCCAAAGTTCTTACGAGTAATACTTACCCAGTCCTCAAAAGCCTCCTTAATAAGCGAGACCAGAAGCACAAGACTGAGAGGAGCTACATTTGTTACTGGACTCACAGGACTGCATAAAGGGGGAAAAATTACAGTTCCATGATGCAATGTGTAACAAGAATTAGAATACAAAAAATTTGGCAAGGCAGTAATAATACATATAAAAGATACAACAATCAGATTAACTTCAAAATCTACAAATATTACAAACCAAAGAGAGGCAACAAATATTTTCTGACAGGAGGAAGGTAACAAAATTGTCCAATTTTTGTGACATATTGGGCAAGGTGGTATATAACATGTAGCATAGCATTGGGAATTAAATGTAAGTATAGAAAGTCTACAAGGCTCAATCATAAGTTTGGCCTATGTCAATCATACTATTGTTATGCTAATGTTATGATTCTAGTAGAACATTGTTAAGACAACACAACTATCTCTATTTTAACTAGACATACCTTATGGGTGTTGTCGATAAAATTGAAATAGTAAGAAAGTAAAGGTTTGCCACCCGCCTGAACTGTCAATGCAAAGATAAATTCTCAAGAACAACTTGAATTAAGAACAGGCTCTGTTACAACATAGCAACTAAACAAATAATCTCTGGGATGACGACCACAAAGTTGTACCTGTTCAAACAACCCCTTTGGAAGAAACGTGAGGACATTGTACTTTGTGGTTGATATAGAATTTCCCTATAAACAATTAATCAAGTAATCAACTACAAGAACTGAATACATTATATTATTCTATATACGTATATTTTAAGTAAAAGAATGAAAAATATAAAAGTATAAAAGTGTTTTTGCAAAGACTAAAATTCTCCTACTAAACTTTGTATTAAGATGATCAGGACCTCAATTTGATCTCCCTCATTTCAACACAACTCTTGCACGACAACCAAAAAAGAAACAACAAGGAAATTTATCAATCTCTTCTTCAAAGCAATTGGAATAACAATTAATTAGAAATCATAACCATTTTTAGATTTCTATCTAGCCATTTGCAGGTGGCCACTGTATAGAAAAACATATAGAAGGTACAGCTTTGACCCACATCTTATAAGAAGACACAGCATGCTTATCCATGTTTCCTTTAGCTTGGTCAAACTAAGGCACTAAAATATATCCCACAATTCAATTACTTTTTGCAATAATTGCAAGTGTGGAATATCTTCATGGAAGCCCAGATACACTAATAAGGGAGGGGAGCAAAGAGGGTTCATTGAAGTTGAGGAGGTATACAAGGTGATTCATGATCCAAGCAGTGTATCTTGGAGATCCCCATTTCCTTCGAAGGCAAGTGGAACACTCCCCCCCCCCAAAAAAAAGGGGTGGCTTTTTCCACTTGGGAGGCAGCTCAAGAAAGATTCTAACACAAGTTTGCCTCCAAAAGAGAAGGATCATCCCCATTAATATTGGTCAATAGATGTCCTCTGTGCAAGACATAGAGGGAAATACACAGCCATTTGCTTCTTTATTGTTCTCTCATTCAAAACTTGCAGAATTAATCCACTCATCATTATATATCCACTGCATGAAATGTACATAACAAGCTGCAGGCATGAAGAGGTATGAAGTTGTGTACAATGAGAACGAAGTCCACTGATTGGATCCTTCTAGCCCTTTTTTGGTGGCCTTAGAGGGATAGGAACCGAGAGCTTTTTAGGATGCTGAGAAACCCTTCATTTGTTCCCCAATTTTTCATGAGAAAACTTTTTTTTGGGGGTATTGTCATGGCTCTTTTGTTGCTATGGAGTTCATTGCAGCCCTTGTAGATTCCTTGTTATCTAGAGGAGGCTGTATTGGACGCACCACCATAGTGCCTCATGAAGTTCTATACAATTTTTTCACTATAAAAAACATGTAGAACATATTATGTGCCTGATAATATCATTTATGGGGGAATGGGAAGAGACAAATATTGGTACATTACTTACCTACCCTCATCCCTGAAGTAAGGGAAAAATATCAATCTGTTGACCACATCTCTCAAAACCCTAAGCTGAGCCCTAGGGATGCGACTCTCTTTCCAACATCTCTCACCTTCCTCAAGAAGAAGAAGCATCTCAATGTGAAAAACTAACCAAGACTAGCAAAGGTGATGGGATGACTTGCAAGAACTTGCTGATCCAGAACACTTGTCGGTAAAAAATATCATTCACTAGATTGGACGTGAACAACTATGGCCTGCTTGGTACTTCGCCGAATCTCCTGACTCTGCATAAAGCAAGCAGAGCAATGCCAGAGATTTATCTGAGGAAGAAGAAATAAGGAAGCGGAATGGCCATGTGTGTGTGCATTGCCATATGACTTTGTATTTTTTTTTATTTATATTGTTTTTCCACCTAGAAAAGCCACATGTTCTTTAAATATATATGTATATACATATATTTTTTTTTTTACTTCACTTTCTTATTGCCCTCTAATGGCCTGGGTTATTTTCTATGGACTGTTGCACAGGGCACTTTGTCAAAAATTGAACCAGACGGGCTGGTGGTAAATTATGTAAACCAGTGTAAGGTTTTTGCAATTATCCCCAAAAAAATTTGAAATACTAATGCTGGAAATGAAATTCGCCCCAATGATCCAGGATTGAAAGCCAATAATCAATATGATTGCACAAGGGCCTTTCAACTCCTTTACACACCCTCCTATCACACTTTCTCAAAACATGACCAAAAAATAGCCAGAGGAACTATAAAAAAAAAAAAAGAATATCATGCTCACTGCAGAGCAGAACTTGTTATGACGGATTAGCTAGAGTGTGTAATAAGGATTAAACAAACCCAAGAGCAATTAGGCAACAAGTAGATGTTAGCTCCATTCTACAAGAAAGAAACCTGTTTACCAAAACTATCCCCTTACACTGAAGATTGTCCCAGGTCAAACTCTACGGTACATAACACCAGGCCAAGGAAATCAATCCTAGGGGCTATAAAAAGAATGGTGCTTCAATGGGATAGTCCCATCATTCCAAAAATATGCAAGCTAACCATCCTTCACTTTAACATCGAACTCCAGGAGAAAAACTCCCAACTTCTTATATCATTCCCTACTACAACACTGAATCCACCAACATTATGGTTACACATACACCCGTTATGTTTTACCATTCCATACTTAAACCCAAACACCTCTAGAAATGGTTTCTTTCCATTATGAACCACCACAAACAATTCCCTGACAATACTTTTGTTAAACTCTAGCAAAAACCTAATTCATAGGCCCATAGCCCGACAGGATATGCATTATTATAACATGTTTTCCACTTAAACTATAACTCCTAGCAATAAATAATGTGAATTATATTATTAGTACATAGCGATGATTAATCATTTACACTATAATCTTGAGAGAAAATTTTGACAAACAACAAAATGTGCCACACCTTTGAAGTCTGACAAATTTTGTCTGAGATACTTAATAGTAATCATATTTTGAATCCCTGAATACAATGGAATAGATGGCTCATATATCAAATACAATAGAAACATTCTCTAACTCAGCATATGTTATACGTATAATATCACATGGGACTTAGATTATCTCGCTGTTGAGATCCATATAAAGATCATAGACCAACATCAACCCCCCAAAGTTTGAAAAGATCTATATAGCACTTATACTGTATTACATAATTTTCACTAAACCTAGCAAATGTTGTGCTTTACCCCCCAAAAAAAAATATCGTTCCTAGATCCATCCGTAAGCAAGTTGGATTAGGTTAAGCTTGTATAGATTCCTTGCCCATGGTGAGACCAAAAAATAGACAAAATATTGACAGAACTACTAGCAAATTGAGAAAAACACTTGAAACACATAAAAAGTGGTCACTGGAGAGCTAATTAATATGTCCCCTCCAGAAAGCTAACAACAAGGAGAGAAATAAAATGCCGGTATGGTCACTCGGAAGATGGGAATGTAATACTTTATTAAATCAAACGTACTATGCTTCTCTTTGCAGTCCTCTACATACTTCCATGCCTATCTTTCCATCTTCATTAAACATCCACACAACAGTCTATGTCTACAAATTCATCATTGCCTTCATTCTCCGTTCTTAAAACCCCATCCACTTGTAACATTAGGGTTTTTCTGGCAGCTTAAAATATTTCATTGCAACTAACAAAATACTAACTGCAACTGCAAACGAGTCTATTCATAGATATACACTCTCCAAAAAGAATAATATCATTTCAAGCAACAGAAAAGGTTAATGACCTAAATGACAAAACCCACAATAAATTCCCCCATGTGCCTTTTTATGACCAACCATACTCTCCGGCTCTGGATTTTGTAATTTTAGCCATTTACTTTTTTCTTTTTCTTTTTTTTTGTCCGGGTCATCACGACATTACTCTTGGAAAATACAAACAACAGCGGACTTGTCTTTTCCCATAAGTAATCATTGGTTGGTGTTTCAAAATCATTAATATGACTTCAATTGAAACAGTTCACTTTTCACACATGGGATCAAGCAAGCCCTAAATTGAACAGAAAACACCGACCAACAGAGAAATCGCATAAAACCAAGTGAGTTACTCGAAAAAATCACATTGCACAAACTCATTGTCAAATGAAGAATCTGAAAAAACATAAATGAATGAACCTTAAATCGAACGAGGAAATTGGCCTCGCGGTCGTTGCAGAAGATGTTGCGATGACCGGGGGCTTGAGGCTCAACCCGCCCAAGACGAACGGTGGAAGTTATTCGATTGGTCGTCGTTGTCGATCCAGCCTGATCAAGATTCGATCGTGATGACCCAACCTTTTCCCATCCTCTCATCTTCTTCCCGAAATCCAAACTTCTTGAATCCAACTTTCAAACCCTAACACGATGAATCTTCCTTCGATTTTTTTAAACGGGTTCTGTGCTTTTGAAAATCCTTGTGTGCGGACGGTTGCAATGAGAGAGAGAGAGAGAGAGACAGAGACAGAGGAGGTTGGGGCGGGGACTGTCCGCATTCAACCCCTCCGCTCTTTTGAGCCTTTTTTTTTCTTTTTCTTTTTTTTTTTGGTTTTTTGGCCTTTACGGGTTTTTTAGTAATTCGCTTGCTATTGCATTAGCACTGCTTTTGCTTAACTAAAAATTTTATCTTATTCTTACTAATCCCACGCGCATTTTGAGCAAGTGTTCACCAAAACCTCAAACAAGCCTTAAAAAGGAATTTTTATACAATAATTGATAAAAAACAAATTTATGTATTGAGAAAAGTTACACCCAAATTCAATTGTAATGTCCTAACATCACATTGCATTCTCGGAGACATTTCAAAATTTATCGTTTTATGATTTTATTTTTCAAGATCAAAATTTTCAATCGAAATTATAAAGTTAAATCCAATTATAATAATAGAAAATTAAATTTACTCGGTAACTAAAGAAAATATAAGATTCATATAAAATAATACATGTAAATAAATTTTTTTTAATATTATATTTAAAACTTACGTCTCGTCCAATATCTTACAAATACAGTCATTTTTAAAACTATCAATCTAATATAGTAAGTATTAATTTAATATAGTATACAGTATCATTTAATTTACAAACATATACAATTTGGACATTTAGTTCATCCCAAGTCATGAGAGGTGAAGTGAGCTTAATTTCATTACCAAATAAAGGATTCTTGTTGTATTTAAATTATACTTTTGTTAATCGATTAATTGGCTTTTTCTATAAAAAAAAATATCTAATTTTAAATTTTATTTATCTCTATATCTGTTATAGTTTTTTCATCAAGTAATAAAATATTTAACAATCTTAATATTAATTGTATCGTTAAAACTTTTATATATTTGTGATTATTATTTACTCTCGAAGAGTATAATACCTACGGCCATGTTTACCCAAAAAATATTTTCAAAATTAGTTTAATTAATTGTTGAGTATAGCTGCAATAGTTTGCTGCTTAACAATGGAGCTATATATAATTGAATTATTAGCCTTAAAAACGAGAGTTTCAATTATCTAAACAAGCATTACTAGTTTGTCTGTTTAAATATACATTATATCTATTTGTACTTTACATACGTAATACATAATATAAAAGTATTAATAGAGATTAATAAACTAATAATGAGTAACGAAGTTTTTCATCTCTGAAACAATGGTGGTTATTAAATATATTCTTTTTATAAGTAATTTTTTATCTCATAATAAACTATATTAATTAATAGTTTATTCAAAAATATTATATAAAAAATATATGTCATTCTATAGTAATTTTTTTCGATGGGCTCTTATAGCAATTAAAATTTAAATTTAAAAAATACAATAATCTTTATCCATATTTAAACCAGCCTTTATTAGTAGAAAATTAATATTAGTAAGATCGAAACTAATATTAGTAAGATCGACATCTTCAGTGAAAATTATATTTGAAGGAGAGAATCCTTTGAATCTAAACAAAAAGTCATGTAAAATTAAATATGTATACACACACAATAATTTACAATTTGGGGAAAAAAAAGATTTTAAGTTTCAATCCTTTCTAAAAACTATGCACATCGAAATGTATTCGCTTTTCATTATTTCTATAATCTTATCTCTTATTCCTTTAAATTTATCGATATATTCAAATATACATACATATATATATATATATATATATAACAAACTTTAATTATAATATGAGTTATCGATACATAAAAAAATAAATTAAAAATATAAAATCTCACATAATAAAATTATATTGTTGATATATAGTAATTATTTTATTTTTAATGGACCATTGAATTGCCTCAATAGTGATAGTATTAGTATTTGTTTTTTTTTTCTTTTTTTTCCATTTAAATTTACAGGTAAGAAAGCGAGTTGACCTGAACGCGCGGGCAGGAAACGTGATAACTGAAAGAAACGGCGGAACTAAAAAGACTTTGTGAGCGGGAATGCCGCCGTTCAATGCGATTTCTTCGTTCTTGTCCGGCCTCGCTTCGCCACGTGGAATGATGAAACGTTGGGGCTAGGTTTCAGGCAATGGAAGGTTCTCTTAGGCGGTTTACGGACCGAACAAGCTCGCGTCAGATATTCCCCTCCCCTAGCTTTCAGGATATTCTGCGAAATTACCTTCAATGCCCTTTGCAGCAATGGAATATTCCTCTGCTCATGAAACAGAGAGAGGATTGGAAATTCAAAGGCATACCATTTTCATGGAAAATTATTATCTTTATCTTTTCCCTTTTGAAAAAAAAATTATTAATTTTTTCTCAATTAATGATGAAATTATTTTTATTCTTTTCAATAATATTTTTAATATATAATTTATCATTATTATTATAATTATCTTTTCAATATCATATCACGTATTTTATAATAAGAAAAATTTTCGTGACGGCGTTCAGTGATCTCCCTTACATATATAATATTTTTTTCAATATAGTAACCATAGAAAATTAAAATTAAAATTTAGACGGATTAATTATAAAGATTAAGATATGCATACATGGGTATGAATGTGCATTAAACTCCATCACCTTTAGGTGTTTGAAGAATTAACTACAGCCACTCTAAGTGATACCAACTATTATTTAATCGTGATCTTGCACCTATGCGTGGTGCATGACATAAATTAGGTCATGTTTGGTTAAAAGAAATATAAATCAAAATTCAAATTAAAATTTATATAAATTGTTTAGATTAATAGATTAAGAATGAAACCCCAAAATAAGGGTTTCTCAAATCTATCTTAAATTATTTTGTTAGGATGGGTTAATAGAAGCGAGAGAATGAAATAATGTTACGATGGAAAGAAGCAACCATTCTTAAATTATTTATTATTTTGATATAATTGTAATAATAAATTTATTTTAAAATAATAATTATAATTTAAATTAAATATTCTATTTAATAATTAAAAAGTGCAAAGTCCGATGAACAAGGATAGAAGTGAGAGTTTTGTACGAATATAGCCTTATTTTAAAAAAAAATTAAAACAATATCATTCAAAAAATATTTTCAAATCTAACATTCATATATCGTGATTTGAAATCACGACATGAGTACTATTCATCACAGTCTCATGTTGTGACTTTAAGTCACAACAGTGTACACTGTTCAATGAACAATGCATGTCGTGACTTCAAATCAGAACATGGGTGTGTTATTTTTGAAATTTTTTTGTAACATGTACTGTTGACAGTCCTATTGGTATGAATTTTAGTCAGATATGAGACCTTTTTGGAAAGACAATGATTCCTGGTTGACAGTTGCTTGTTCCACAAATGGATCACATATTGGGTTTCTAGTGTCTGAGGTTTTGGAATTGCATCTGGGTGGTTCAGGCTTGTAGGCCCTGACTTAGTGAGCAAGTGAATTGAAGAGTCAAAAACAAGAACAAGAAGAAGAGGTAGTTTCTTGCTGTCAGTGGTACCTAGATGTTTCTAATGTGTGACGAAATGTTAAGAGCAATGTTTATCTGCTGTTTAGATGTCTTTTGCAAGTATTCTTTACATTCTCCCTTATTAGTTGCATAGGTCCTCGGTATGAACCCTTGATATTGGGGTAGGAATAAGGGAAGCTTCCAATGAAGGTTTGTAAAGTAGAAGCTATATCAAGAAATGAGAAGGATAGTTACCTCTAAAATCATTTGATAAACTCATCTTGCTACTATTTTAATGACCTATGCGATAAATCTGGTCAAGCTCTTGTTCCCTATTATGGAAATTGATGCAAGGACATGGTAAATGGCCAGTGGTTGCATCAAGCTCCAAGAAAATTGTTACAGAGTACAAGTAGGAAGAACATCTCAAAAACATCACCTCTTTCTGTTTGGCTCCTTTAGAAAGCTCTTTCTATGGCCATAAGTCAATAATAGCACCAAACTTAAGATTTAGCAAATGTTTGTAGCCCTCTGCAAGTGAATTGGCCTACTCCATGTAACAGTTGAACGGAGAATCAGTTCAAAGATTGAACAAATTTGTTGACTTATATGCAAGAACCCACCTCTGGTACTTGATTTTCTGCAAACTCAGTTGGCTTCGAAGATTAATTTGGATGGAAATTCTCTTAGTTGTTAATCAAAGAACCAACTAAATATTTTGCATTGGGATGTCTCCCACAATTTTAAATTTTTTCGATCTACAAAATTATATATATACATGAAAAGGTTAAAAGTCCATGTTCTTAGCATCTTTACCAGGAAAAAAAAAAAAAAAAAAAAACCGAAAGGAATCAGCTAAAGTATTTCATTTGTCATAATTGCCATGCAAGGTAGAAACAAGTCTGCTGTTATTAAACTACCATGTTACAAAGTAAATTCTGTAAAGAAAAGGGGGCAAATAGATTGCAAACCCTATCTTTGGATGATTGATAAATTGGCAAACTGATTTCTTACATCCAAAGATTCATTAATATCTTAAAGCTGGGCTTGCTATGCCAGGGCTCATGCTAAAGGTAAATCCCCAACCCCCCCCCCCCCAAAAAAAAAGGAATGCCAAAATTATGCCATTTCCTCTGGGGGTGTTACTTCTCATGCATGATTGCAGATGTTGAATCTGTTTCCCTCTCATGAAAAATTTTCCGATGCTGTAAGCAACCAGAAAAATTGAAAAGGTTTTCACTTGCCTCAGATCTTTCTTCTTTCTTTCGTTTTTCTTTTTTTTTTCAGCAAAATGTTTGGCATCTGTTAATATTTCCTTTCCTTTTGCCATGTGGAATCAGGTGTCATTTGCAGTAGATGGGTTCTTCCTCTGGCTTCACTCTCCATTCTTAAAGCAATTCTTCAGGTACTCCTTTGCTACCACCAATTGTTTAGCAGCATAGATGCCTGTACATTAATTGTTCTCAAGTGCAATTCTTTCTAATTGTTCTCAAGTGCAATTCTGGCCCCATCTTTTTTTTTTTTTGTTTTTACCACCGGTATCTAGACTTTTAACTTGATTAATCTGGTTCGAACACCGTAAGACTCATTTTAGGGGTTGACTCTTCTAAATTTTTTTTCGTTATTCTCAAAACTCAAACTCGAGACCTTTGGTTAAAAGGGTAGAGTTTCCGACTACTTAACCCAAAGGAATGAAATGCATTAAATAGTGATTATGTATGGCCCCTTTCTTTTGGTCCAAATGGCCGCCAGGAGGGCTTTAGAATCCAGGTCTATGGTGAGGCCAGGGGTCCAAGCCCCACTTCCTGTGACGATATATTTAAAATCTCAGAGCAGGTACTTGTCTTTTGTCATCCTGTGACCAGTCACTTGAAGATTGGATCACAACCATTACTCTGAGCAAGTTTATAATCAAATAGAGCAACAGGAACCTAATCTAGTATAATTGTTGTTTACAGGTTGTGTGCACCCTTGGAGGCACCGTCTTTGCAGTCATACTCTTGCGTGTTGTGTGGGCAGCAATTGCCTACTTCCAGTCAAATGGGATTGGTTTCAATCAGGATGGACCTGCGACATGATTTTTTTTGCCACAGATCAAGGACCACTGTCCTTAATGCTGGGACGATTGTCTCTGTAAAATGCATTCAGTTTTGGTCCCCAGATACCGGTTGACAAAATGAAGTGCTGTACTTGTGGTGGAGATAATGAAGGACCTCCAATTAACAGGTGGTGATTGTTGATTAGCTTGCCATCATTCAAATGTGTCAACCATGTATGGTACACGAAGATTTGATCTAGATTATCCAGTGTAAGAAACTGAAAGCATGTTTTGGTGTAAATATATCAGGGTTTATCTTCAAAACATGTTTAAGAAAGATAACAGTTGCATCCACGTCTCTCATGTTGCAGCTGGATTGACTTTGTTCCTAATTAGAATTCATTTTGTTCTCCTGCTACCAATTGTAATGGAGCTGACCGTTTAACTTTCGGAAAAGCTCAACAAGGAGAATTCCCAAATTTCACATCTGAGAATGTTTTAGCCAAATCTAAGAAATGGGTTTTGGACAAAAACAACTAGGTTATTTCATTTTGAACAAAAGCATCAGTACAAGGCAAATCTTTTAACTGGTTGAATTAAACAAAACTTAGAAATTGGTTTTCTGCAACAAGGAATGTTCGCCTTATAAAAAAGGGACAAGAACTGGTACTCATTCAAAGGTGAAAAGGAGAATATATTACACTAACATATTAATAGTTCGACAGCCGTGCCTTAATTAGCTGCAAAAAACAATTGAGGTTGCAAAATTTTTTACTTTTATTTGATCAAAATTCAAAGGAAGAACAGTAAATGAATTATATTTTCCCAAGAAACAAAAATCCTAAGCCAGGGATCTCACAAATCTTACTCGCAGTATCAGTTGATAAAAGGAAGAGACCCATTTAAATAAGGGCTTGAACTCCAAGCTGTTGCATTTCTCTCAGCCTCCACACAGGATATAGAGCACCTTCTCCGAGTTCATCAGCATCCACTTGTTGCATCGCCCATGCATAGTATACAGTTTGGATCGTATCCTAAAGACATTGCAAGTGTTGTCATGTAATAACCATAGAATGTTAACTTGTAACAACAAAGTAGCTCACGAAGCACAAAAGGTTGAGCATAGGAAAAAGTACATGTATGAATCATGGAATGTGGCATACTGAGAAAGCCTAATGAAGAATGCGGAAGTAGGAGATAACATAGAGGCATCAACGAGCTAAAGATATGATGAGGATCATTAGCTGTACATATTATTAATAAGATTTGGCATGAACCACTGAAATGAATGTATGTGAGAAAACTTGGAGCCCAAGAATGAAGTAGGGACGTGCATGGCATTAAGCCTAAGGTTCAGAAGAACTGTGCAGCACAATTGTATTACAAGAAAGAAATACATAAATATGATGCACAGCAAGATCCTTCCCAAGGGATTGAGACAAAAAAAAAAATTATATTATCATGCTTTGAATCATCAGAAGTAAGGGATTGTTTGATAACCAGCTTATGAAAAGTTTGACTAATTGCAGAAAAGTTTCAGTATTAAGCTTGTTTGTTACTTGCTGAACCAAGAATTTCTTCAAAAATTAACCCAGAATTTGCTGGCTTATTGTTGAAAGCAGCCTTCCCTTTACATTAGTCAGAGCAAGTTGTCAATGGGCAAAAACTTAAGCTCAATTCTGTCATCATACATCAACACTTTCAGCAACTCATTTTCCGACACTTAAAATTCAGCACTTGGTTTGGGTTTATCAAACATCTACTAAGTTTGGGAACATCGCACAAGATCAAGTAATCATCTCCCTATCTGCATCTCTCTCATACACTACGTAAATTGGAAGCCTAAATCCATGCCTAAGTCAAAGAAATAACAACAGAGTGCCTCCTTTTACTCTTTCTGTTTGTGTTTCCCCCTGCGTAGGAGGCTTGGATATATTTTAGAGATTGAAACTTGGAAATAGATTGTGAGACTTTCAATTGTAAATTGTGCTGTGTATGTAAACATTATTTTCTTTTGGGTAAGTAAATATACCAATGTAATATACTTAATAAGGGTTCAGCATTACCTTTCCGCCTTCTGTTATTGCACCATTTTTATCACGTACACAGTAAACTTGCTGCGTTTGGAACTGCAATGGTGCGAAGGAGAAGGCCATTAGATCAAAATTTTTCCTTTATTTAAATACTTTAGGACAAAAAAGCTCTAATACTTACAACTACGATGATTATTGGAGAGTTTCCCATCATTTTGGTTTCTCTTACTTCTGCATCAGATATATGTAAAATCTGCAACAAAGGGGGGGGGGGGAAGAAAGATTCGAAATGCTTCAATCCAAACATAACACATCTTCCCACACTTCCGACATTTATGGAACCAACTAAAGGTTCCACATTCCAGTGATGCTCTTTAAGTTTTGTGAAGAAAAAACAAAGGCCCACGAAAAAGAAGACAAATACGTCCATCATAAATCATAAATCATATGAAGGCATGAATGTCTGCAGAACCAAAATTTTTTAAAGGGATCGTAGATGGACATCCATTCTTACAGTTCTGTTGCCTTCGGTTAGATCACTTCTTGGACTTAATGACATTTATAAAATGCTTATCAAATCTAGTTTAAAAATCTTAATGATTTTTGAGCGGGAAAAACTAATGTAACATCTCAATCAGGATTAAAACTATGAAATAACTGAAGAAAGAGCAGTGAGGTTGGTACCCGTTCCTTAATTCAGCTTCCATCTCTTTTATTCTAATTCTAATACCAAATAAAATTCAACCTAACCAAGTCTAGTGTTCCAAACTACGGAGCCAGCTATTCTTTTTCTTTTTTCTTCTTATGTTCTGCTCAATTTAAGGCATAACTTGAATTCCAAAATTATACATATGTACAGATGTTAAAAACCCTGTTTTTACCGGACAAAAACCCCAATGTCACCACTAGAAGTGACAACCATGCAGAAATAGACGAAAGGTATTTGCACTCTCTTACTTTGTTATCAAAAAAGATACCATGGCTTTGATAAGCCTGGTGCTCTGCTTTACACCTTTCAATCACTTCAGGGCTACAATACTTTTTCAAAACTTCAGCATCACCCTGCAAACATACTCAACAAAAAGAAGAATTAAGACATCTTCCAATCGGTAGGTAGAGAAGACTATGCAATGCAACATGGATGGACTAATATGAAAAAACAAAAGAAAGTAGGTGACATCTTTTTTTTTTGACAGCCTTTGTTATCAAAGAAAAAAAAAAGAATTGTTTCAACAATTTCATTTTCCTGGTATTTCCTGTTCTTTGGTGTTTGAAAACAATGCAGAAATTACAGAAGGGAGATCACTTTAAAATCCTAAATAAGCTATAAGCACTAACCTTGCTGTAGGCCTTCAGAACTGGTTTTATTATTTCCTGAACCTCCAGTAAGAACTCCGGTAAAGAGAAAGATCTAGACGGCATGTTTAAAGAAGTCAGAAGAAGCTTCAAGAAAAAGTACAAGCCTGAGACTTGGGACCAATTAAAATAATTTTGTACTCTCTAAACTTATATAACCATCGCACATTGAATATCATATTACAGGGCAATAGAAGCAAGAACTTTTGAAATCATCTTTAAATGAAATGTATGCTTACGGATCACGACGACGTATCTCCTTGAAAGATAATGCTGCATCAGTTTCTCCAAAAACAGTTTCATTGAGACTGCCAAGGTGGGTATAATTACATTAATATGGAAAATAGTTCACAAACACTTTTCAGCCTATCATCTAAAAACAGGACAAGTGGTAGTTATAAAATACAGGGGCGTACTCTTGAATTTTGTGAACAACTGGATTATCACTAGTCTCCCATCTCTCCCGCATGTCCTCTGCGAGCTGCCACACTCAACCAATTAGAGCAGCAGATTAAAAAAGAAAAAGAACGAACACAAATGAATAGAAGTTGTGAAGTAATAAATAAACAAAAAGAGGATACAAGAATGCAGCATAATGACCAAAAATCAAGGTTTTAATGGAGTTTCCAAGTGTTACCATGGAAATGGCATTGGAACGGAACAAACATAAACATTAGGGCAAGAATTTCATGGTTTAACAAATTTATCTAAAAATAGAAGATCACTAAAACACGGGTAAAAACAATAACACCGAGACCAAACAACATAAATCATATAAGTGAAATAAGGAAAAACCCCGGCTAAATACAGGCCAATAATGACAACTTGTATGAAAAGTCACCAAAAGAGAGATCCATTCCTAATTTTGGAGAGGTCAAGTTTCACATATACACCCCTACCTCTATAAAGGAAAAGGGATCCCTCTATGGCATGAGTTCAGAAAGTCATAAGGAACTAACACTCAGGTGAATAAAACTTCAAATAACATATGTGCTGCTTGATTGGATCTCCTCGTGTTCCCATTATGTTGAAGATGGAAGAGAGAGCAATTCCTCACTATTTACCGAATGATCAAAAGCAGGCACTTCAATGTGATCATTAATAAATCCTAGTTTCATATATGAAATTAATGGCAAAGGCAATTGAGAACCACACGTTGGGTTTTCACAGAAGAACTTGTGTATTTGCAATAGTACCTCGCAATGCAATACAGGCTAAAGCAACACAGGCATTTGAAAAGGGGGGTTGGAGAGAAAAATAGCATTAGATTTACCTCCTGACTCTTTGCCACAACAGGTTCACTTAAGCCACTGACACGCTTGAAAACTGGATGACCTTTCATCTAAGGCAAAAAAAAAAAGAACCCTGGGTTACTCAAAGCAGCAACATTATTAGATAGAAATTTCTATTACAAGATTATAGAAAAGAATTCTTCATTGATTTTTTCTTTTAAAAAAAATGGCACCAGTACAAGACAATCACCTTATCTTTAAATGCCTCCCACTTTTTACTCCAATGAGACTGTTTTGATGGAACAATAACAACCTCAGTTCTAGTACTTCTTTCACCTGTTGATGAGGAGGAAGCTTCATGCTCCATGTGCTTCCTTTTGCGTGGAGTACCGCGTAACTCATCCTTTACTGCCTCATAACCTTTCTTCGCTAAGTCAAGCATCTTTGCTTCTTTCAACTTTTGGAAAGCCATCGACACCTTAGGTGAGGCAGAAGAAACACTTGATTTAAATTTGCTAAATAATGACTCTGCAGTGTCACTGGGGCCAGATTGTTGGGCCCCTTCTTCACCAGGTGAGTCCTTGCTTTGATCTTTTGCATCTGTACCTTGATTTGCTGATGTATCGGTTTTTTGAGAAAAATCTTCCTTGCCAATTCCAAAACTCTCTTTGACCTATACACATAAAATAATAATAAAAATAAGCACCTTTGTTAAAAGAAGGTCATGGAAACATGTCAACTAACATAAAAATTATAATAGCACCTCATCTGTCGCAGCTGAAATTTTATCCTTCACATTGGTGGAAACCTACATACAATAAAATAAAATGAAATGGCCAAGAAACCAGGAACCTACAAAAAGCATGTGATTTATCCAGCTGAAGAACACCATAAAAAACTTAGTTACTTGAGAATTTAGATAACTCTTGATGAACAGAACTTAAGTCATCACATTATTTAACAGTGCAAAACTAGCCAGACCGATGTAACATGAAGACTTCATCATAAGCCCCTTAGAGGATGTTCACAAGTAGGTGTTTTCATTGGTTATCACTCTTGCTTTCAAATTTCTGGTGATAGCACCAAAAGTGGGCAGATTTGATGAACTACTACAATCTGTATCCTGCTTGGTCCCACAATCTACTCGCATTGAATTTATCTTGGATACACATGTATAAATAATAAACTAAAATTCTTGCTCATTCTTATCCTTTCTATTTGATATGCTTCCATACTATAATGCAAGAAAACAAGATGTCAAACAATAAAAAAAAAAGCCTACTTAATGGCTTTGACAGATAAAAGAGATACTAAGAGTAGAAAGCGTTGCTCTCATAAAAAAGCTCTATCTAATTTTAAAACAACTCATGCAATATGATTACAATCTCCAAGAGAATCGGGATGCTTTAAAAGATTGACCACCAGAGACAGCTCCCAAAAAGGAATGCAGGAAAGACAATAAGCCAGAAAAGTGCTTGAAGAAGAAGGACATACAACTTGACATTACAGAAGAAAAAAAAATTAACACCATGTGTGGACATTTAAAGCAAGTGCATGAAAATGCAGTTCTCATTCCACTTGCCAACAAAAGCGGCTACATTCCAGTATACTTAGGGTAATTTCTTGTAAACAACTGCCATAAACTGGCAATATTGAATTTTAATGGTGCCAACAACAGTTACCATAAATAAGTGCATTGGTTGATTGAGAAAGTAAACCAGTGAGGAGAAAAAAAAACAGAAATGACATATTCCAAACCACTACAAATTGTTGGGACAATGATTTTGAATTCTAAAAGGACTCCAAGGAAAGGGGGGATCAAAAGCATGCAGAAACTATACTGAGATATGGGTCACAACCTTCTTTGCTGTAGCTTCAGCCTCAGTCCACACACCATCAACGTGCTTGTATAGCTGCTCAGTTGTCTGCTTTGTTCTGCATTCGCGAGGTCAGGCATCTCAGGCCCTCCATTAGGTGTCTGCCAAGCCTTGACATACAAAGTATGTCTCAGCCTACTACCTAATTCAAAACCAAAGAAAATGCCAAAGGAGAAAGAAATGACAACACCAGAAACAAGTACCTAGCTTTAAGGTCCTCCTTAACCCCTTTCAACTCCTCTGCTTTCTCTTTAAATTCCTTCATCGTCTTTTGGAATTCCGGATTGCTGACAACAGGCAAATGACAGCTATCATATACTCATTTGTTTCATTCTCAAAAGAAATAAATTAAAGAATGAAATGTACGGAGAGAATAACTCAAGCTCAACTCAAGTTTGATACAATAAAAGATGGTTTAGTTCAAGCTTGATTCATAATGTTAAAAGAGCTGAGCTTAAGCTTAACATCGTGCTCGTTTGGCAGAAGAGTCCATCTCAAGAATTGTGCTACTCAACTTGGACTTTAAATTGGGTTAAAATAAAGAAGCTTCTCAAAGCTGGGCTCAAGCTCAAGCTCAACCCACAACATAAAAGAGCCGGGGCTTGAGCATTGAGGTATATCGTGCACTTGTTTCAAATGTACAAATTTAACAAGCTACTTGAATAGGGATTGAGCTCCACTTGTATGAGGAAACAACCAAAATTGAGTATCCTACAACCAGTTCATTCTCAACACTATTACACTTTGGAGCTAAAAGAATTTCACATCCACAGATACACACATGTACCAAACTAAAAAGAGAGGAGCAAAAGCTCGAGAGATCAGAAATATGTTCAAAATGACACAATCAATATATATAGAAATTATTAAACACACAAAAACCCTAATATGAATGAATACCTTTGAACTTCTCCCTTCAGCTTCTTTGAGAACTCGTCAAAAACACCGTATCGACGAAAACCCGAATACCCATTTGGCGGAAGCAACCTCAATCTCGTATTTGAATACTAGAACATCAAATCACCATTAAAAAAAGTTAAAACACAAAACAAAAAAAAAATTAAAAATTAAAAATAAAAGAGAGAGAGAGAGAAAGAGAAAGAGGAAACTGAGGTACGAACCTGACGAGAGTGTAGCTGAAGAGAAACGAATAAGTCTCTTACCAGCTTTCTGCTAGCCATTTTTTCCAAAGCCACAAAACACAATTTCGCCGATCAATTTCAAAGCCACTCCTTTTTCTCGTCAGATTAAAATGATTTATTATTTCTTTTCCGTTTCTGAGGAAGATGAAAGGATGAATCTTGAGAGCGAAAGGGTTTTGTGTTTACCGCCACGCGAGTGTGTAAGCCGAACCTGCAAATGTCATTTGTTTTAGGGTTTCTGTTCTTTCCGTCTTCAGCAGGAAAAGACGTATGAGAATGCTGCGTTTATCCATATGCCCCCCCTCGCAAAAGTGACGCGTTTCATTAAAGAAAACCGCAGCACCAAATAAAAAAATCTTTTAAAAAAATTTAGATTTTTTTTAGGAAACATCTATACCCCAAATCAGCTTCACTACATTTGTAGGAGTATTGCAGAACGAGGTGCCAGGTTGAAAACAACATTATCCTATATAAACTGCATTTTAAAAATTAATTTGCGTATTTATTTTAGAATTTTATATTTAATTCTCAAGCATTACAATTGGATTTTCACATGTTTTATAAGATATCAACGACAGATTTTAATTTCAATATTTATTTGAATGATTTGAATACATTTCGAATCTTATTCCTCTTTGTTGCAAAAAGAAAAAAGATGCACGTTACTTTTTGGTATCTATTATCAGTATTTAAAATTATATTCTGATTATTTTGGTTTGAGTGTATACAAGACTCTATTTTAAGAAACGACTCTTTCAATATAGGTTTTTATATTCCTAAATTTCATATTTAAGGAGATTTCACACCTCATCTCACTAAACCGACTATCCGTTGATTAAAAAAATGCACTTGTTGAATTTAGAATTAACAAATCGATATTTGAAATATTTTTAAATTATCTATTAGGAGAAAAAAAACACGTTGAATTTAGAATTGACAAAATAATATTTGAAATATTTTCAAATTATCCTGATTTTATTTAACTTGTAAAATTAGAGACAAAATGCTCAGTAAAATTTTAAATTTCTTACGATAGCATGTGATTAATGCATTTATACAATTCCATTCACGGATTTGGTCAACTTTCAAAATAACATCTTTTTGTCAATTCTTTCATTTTTTTCGTCATATATGTTATTATTATTATTATTATTATTTATTCAATAAGAGGCCTATAGGTCTAAGGTTAAACCATAGGAAATAATTCTTCCATGTACAGTTATTAAATAAAATATAATTATTATTAATATTCAAATTTGCTTGTCCAAATAGAATTATCAATTATTCAAGCCATTAGATTATACTAACTTATACAAATTGCTTACATTTCAAATCTTAAATATTTAAGAAATGGAATCAATAAACAGTTGCCCTAATTGGGGTAAGACTGCTATATCTTTTAATCATGTTTCGAGTTTAAAATTTAGAAATGAAAAAAACTACGTTAGGAGAATTCTCTCAAAATTGGATTCGACAATACTCGAATCGAATTAGTCGAAATATGATTACAGACACCGATTGATATATAAAAAGAAAAAGAAAAAAATGACAAATTCATGTATTGTCTAGGTTAGAACTAGTAATGATTCAAAATCAAGATTTGTTCACTTTAATTTTATTAATCTTACCAAACCCCCCTCCTCAAAAAGGGTGGGGGGAAACCATGTCCACTTCAAAAATGGGTCGGTCCGAGCTACTACACCTCAGATTGTATCACAACATCCGCAGCAGTGACCTGGAGAGCCTTGTTGGATAAGAAGAATGAAGATCTAAGTTGAGCATTGAGGCAAAAAAATATTGCTTGTATATTGCTCTGCCTAGTCGCAGGGAAACATGAATATCTATCTTATTTGATCAGTTTGGTCCACTTTTTTTTTTTTTTTTGGGTTAACGTTTGGTCCACTTTAATACCCTCTGGCCATGGATTCTCACACCAAAGCAAGTGCAGATACTATGAATGCAGATTATAGAGTTGTTCCCTATCAATATTATCTCTTTCAGGCTTCGGAGTTATGGAAGGGTTTGTGGCCCACTCAGCATTTCAGTGAGTCTATGGTGCATAACTTGGTATTTTTTTTCCCTTAATAAACTCTCTATATTTAATAATCACATTGAATTTATTTAAATTTTGTTCGAGTCAAAAGTGATCTACACAAAATTCTCGTAACTCTTGTTTTTCCCACACACAAGCTTAGCATTGGTACAGTGCATAACCGTAGCTCAAAACTAAGTATCCCACGCACCATCGCTCGTGGGTGATAGCAAACATATCATTTAATTTAGCCAAAAAAATAAATGGAACCATACCATCCCCCTCTGTCAATGGGTCCAGCTTTAAAGACTTTTTTTTTTATTAGCATATGCCCTTTGAAATCATAAATTTAATTCGTTCCGTTTAACATTGGCGTTTCATATACATTCCAAATAAATTTTCAAAATGTTTATGAATGTCATGGAGAAAAAGAATATAAGCAGAGATAGAACTCAACACACGTTACATATTTGAAATATGAGAAGAATTACTCTCTTTCCAACATTTTGAACTGTTTTCTAGCTCCTTGCCTTTGTCAGACATGAATTATTGTTCTTTTCTTTAGATGGCCTAAAAAGAGAAATAGAAGTTGAGGCATCTTTTTTTTTTGGGGGGGGGGGTGTGTGTGGGGAGGCATGAGAGGAGGAGCTCAGTCACTGCATTGTGGCTGAACAATAACTTTACATGAAATTTGTTTCTGAAACTCGTTCCACAAATTAATAAAACTCGTAACCATCAATCTTTTGGGCACGTATGGCGGATTTCGTTAGCAAACTTTAATATATCCATAGAAAAAAAATGGGTCTCGTAGTGCATGGAGCTTGAATCAAATAAACACCTCCAAGACAAATGACAAATGCCAGAGAGAGTTTCAAACATTCACCATCCATAAAATGAACCATTCTCCTGGCTTTCACTAAATCCTAGCTGCAGAATTTGATCAACCAAAGCCAAAATGTACACTCCCAACACGCTGACCAAGATTATCACTTGTGAAGATCATATCAACATGTGTGCAGTACAATAGGCAAAAAAAGTTTTTAAGTTTCTTGGTACCATGTTCCTCGAGTCAGAAAGGAATTTGAACTTGCTTAAAGACGAAGAAAGGAAGATAATACTGGAGCAAGAACATCAAAGTGACAGTTGAGGCACTAAACCCCATAAAAACGTCATAAAGGCAGTTGGTGTGTTACAATATTTTCAATTTAATTCTCTTAGATAATATTGGGTTAATACAAATACCTGCACGCATAATAGCTTCTTGAATTCTGTAGTACAAAGTACATAATATGGCAGGTTAAGAACATCCATCAGTATTAATATGAAGGCTTGATTTAAGATTAGGCAACCATCCAAAAAGAAGCGATTACTGAGATTTCTTTATTTTCTTTACTTTTTTAATTTTTTGGAGAATCTATGATAATATGAGCTCTTGCAAGAAAACATGACTGTGAACTAGTAACACTTACAATCTTAATAGTCCAATGATGACGCTTCAACAAGCTATATAGAGATCAAAGAAGACATTTTCTAACAGACAAAAGAAATGGAGCCCTACTTAGAGCGGTCTTATAGACATGTAACAGCTCATGCCTGATCTAGTAAATGTAATTATGGTGTCTCTTTGTTTAAGATAAATAATATACTCAACAACAGTCGCTGAAAGAGGAAGCAATTGCCAATTGAGGCCCTTATTAACAATTGACAAGGACTATTTGAATTTTTATGTTGTTCTATCAAAACCACCACCAACCTGCATATGCAGCCATTCCGGTGATGAACCCCGAGGGTATGCCCTTGTAGCTTGTGAACCAAATGCCACACTGGCACTATCAAATGCTTGTGGAGCAAACTGGCACAGAGAGTTAACTTGCTGCAAGAACCATGGAAATGCAAAAAAAAAAAAGAGGAAATCAGAGGCATTAATTCAATATTAACTTAGTATATCAAGAACATCTTATGTTCAATAAAAAAATGTACATATATGTAATCTTATCGATAATATATATAATCTTATCGATCACAAGATAATGCAAAAAGCTTGTACGCAGCAACTATAACAGTTCTACATCAAAAACTTTTCAACAATCTTAATTTCCAACTATTGGTACTGTCTATCACTATCACAGTGCCAAACTATCATAGGCTAATTGGAACAACAGAAAAGAAAACACAAGGCAATAAAAGATTATAGGCAAGGATAAGGGAAATTAAACAATAATACAGATCCTTTCGCATCATGAAGATGGATGATTCGGTCAAAGATTTTATATTAAGTCCCTCAATAACCCCCCCCCAAAAAAAAAGGTTTATATGGACAAACCAGAAAATAACATCCAGTTTTCCTCATACAATCCCGCAGAGACAATTCTGAATAAAAAACGATATTCACCATATCCATCACCAAAGCACAAAATTTAAGATAGTATTTTCTTCTTATCAAGATAAACCTCAAAATGCCAAAACTGATTTTAGAAGCTACAAAGGCTTGAGAATAAAACAGGCCATAAAGTTTTTCTAATATAAGTTTCTCCAACTTCTAATGAACAAACACAGAGGAAGATACACTTACATCTTTGGAAGGAAAACCTTCGATGCCCGGGGTCATTCTTGAATTGACTGCTTCAAGCTTCATTGACAAGAACTGAGAATCCGATCACAAAAGCAACAGAATTTAGCAGCAATTCAGGACCAGACCAAAAAAAAAAAAAAAAAAAATAGTGAACCAACTCAAATTCAGAAGACCTGCATACCTCAACCTGACGCTGTAGAGATTGGATGTAATTGATTATCTCATCAAGGACAAGTGCTTTTCCAATTACCTGAATCCACAAACCACTTTAATCACCTAGCCCTATAAAAATCGCTCAATAAAGCAACCCCAATACCAATAACATACCTTATTACAACCAGGAACCAGATCTTGTAGAATTTTCATTCTCTCACTAATCTTTTCTCTCCTAGCCTGTCCAATAAATCATAAAATTTAGTGGAAAATTCATCTAAAAGCTCAACAACTTCAACTAGACCTAGTCAATAAACACTTAACCTTAAAATTAAGATGCTAGCCCTTCAGTCAATATCATGGGTCGTTATCAATTAATATAATTAGTACTAAGAAATACTCATGATACTAAAGTAAGGTAGATTGATTACTCGTTCTGCTAGGCTATGGCTATCCGTAGCTTGACCCCTTCTTGCTCTCACGTGTATATAATCTTGTTTAGGAGGGTCTGGTGGTTGAGCTTTCTGTTCCACAGGTTTGCCTGAACTGGTTTCCATATCAGTTCTCGATTCGTGATTCTCTTCCCTTGATCTTTGCGATTTAAGGCGTTTACCATCCGAATCATTCTGCTCAAAATCCGCAATTAATGGGGTAATAAAATTTTATGGATTTTTAGATCATACCTGGGAAGGAATTCAAATTTTCTAAACCTAATATATATAAATACCATGGCATTTCCACTACTAGTGGAAACAATCTTCATAGAATCATCATCGGCATTCAATTCTCGTCTCTTTCTTCCATTGAAGTTCCCTCTGTGATCCAAATTCATAGGATCATCGACCCGATTGGAATCGCCGAATTGATTCAAATTCTGCTCAAAATGAGCAGCCCTCCTCAAATCCGTATCTCCGTTTCCGGCAGAAATCGGAAACGGCCAGATCTCGGTGAGATTAAACGACGTCGCGCTCGCAGCAGCGGAAGCAAAGGAATTCTCATTCATCATTGCTCGTGGATCCATTTGAAAATTTTCAATTTCACTACTCTCATCCAAAAATTAAAAAAAAAAAAAAAAAATTGTTAATGACTAAAACACCCTAGATTGACTTGCTCCTTTTTAAGACCTGCATTTGAAAAAAAAAATTGAAAAGTAAATCTATAAGTAGTCGAAATCGAAGCAATGCGAGAGAGAGAGAGAGAGAGAGAGAGAGAAGAGAGGATATATAAGTACGTACCTGCGAAGAGAAGCAACAGAGAAGAGAGAGAGAGAGAGAGAGGGGGGAAGTAAAGCTCAGTGTGATCTCCTGAGAGAGGGAGAGAGAGAGTGGTTGGTGCGGGAGTGGAGACAGTGCGCGTTTGTTTTCCTCCACCACTCACTATTTGAGAGACAAAGAGACCTCGGGAGTTGAAAAGAAGTGACTTCGAGTGAGGTTTTCTCGGAAGGTCCATCCATCATCATCTAATCATCCCCTACGAACCTCTCCACCCTCATCTACCTATGCCCTCGATTTTCCGCCGTCCATTTATGTATATCAACCAATCAGGTCAAACCAAATAATTCAAATTCACCCTCATCTTTGGAAGTTTTAGATGATTAACCAACAATCTCACTTGATCGAAGGGTCAATGCTATGGACGGTCATGATTTGTTGCGGATTAGACGTTGATAGAATTTAAATAATCGGTTTTCATTTAAAGCCGGGGTCAAAAATTGCATTCATGCAAGTACGCGTTCGAAAGGAGAAATTGAAGGGGAGAACGTTTTTATCGTTTCCCGATATATTGGGGAATAGAAAAATGATTGGAGCATTCACTTCACTTATTAGCACATGATTTAATAAAGGATTTGGAATAATTAATGATGATTTGTCTTAAAAATGTTATGATAAGGAAAGTTGACCCCAAATATGGTAAAGTTTTTAATAATGATCGGCTTTTTGGGTTTTGGAGATCTAGCTTGATATCATTGATTCTAACCTCATCATGATTTATCCTAATTTTTAACTAATTTCCCATTCTAGAAATGGCTTAAGCTCTTTTAATTTGTATTGCAAGATTTTTTTTTTTTTTTTTCACTTTTAGGAATAGATGTTTTGAGACTTTGCATAATGTTATTAAGTTGGAATTCTTTTTTTTTTTCATCTCATACTTGAATATTTACCGCAAATAAAAATTTAAAATTATTCATGAAAAACAGTATTTTAGGTGTATATATAGATGACGAATTAATTGACACTGGAATATTTTATTTTTCTAATAATCTTTATAAAATCATTATTGTTATATTACAACAATAAAATTTTTATCTCACTAAATGAGGTCGGATATATAGATTGTTCAATATTATTATACTTTATTTCATATCACATACGCATTTATATGTTTATTTTTTTATATAATAATAATCATACTTTTATTTCATTAAGTGAAGTCAGTAATATGGATACTTTTATATCATTGTATTCTATCTTGTATTGTATTTTCGTCTATATTAGAGTAATTTTATAATATCATTATTGTTATAGTTCTATATATTAAACACGACAAAGGAGATTATAGAGTGTACAAACGATTTTGTTAAGTAGTTTTTAACAATGGTACGTGGGAAACTTCATGACTAATAAAACATGGTTTTGATTGGATAAAACATGATTCAAGTTTTGTGAATAAAAAAAAATGTCAGAAATCTTTTAAGAATTTAATTCAACTTAAATCAAATTTAGTTAAAAATAATATGATTATTGAGTACCGATAATTTTTAAAAAAAATACAAATAAGATGAACTTTAGAACAAATGGATAATTTGAACAATAATCGAACTATAAAATAACAAATTTGAATGTACGATTTTGGACTGTGGCCTGATAGTTCCATGTCTTTTGCTTGATTTGTAGTAGGTCGAGGGTCTGGATCATTGTATAATTCATGTTATCCGGATTGGGACGAGGACTATAGCCCTTCGCTTGAAGTCCACAAAAAAAGAATTAAAAAAAAAAAGAAAAATTGATTACCAAATAAAAAAAAATAAAAATAAAATGGGTGCTTTGTCCATAGAATGAGCACAAATAATATGGGTACTTTGGCTTCTGCCCATTTGTTGCTGGCCCCATGATCCCCAGCAAAAATATCAATAATTTTGATCTACTAATCATATAAAATTGTTCTCTATCTCGAGTAATATCTTTTGTTCCCCTTTAAATCCCTTTTCTATGATTGAATTGAGGAAAAAAAATAATATGTATGTCTATTTGTATTTTTGCGTCGTAAAATTTTAAAGATTTATACAACCAACATAGGAATTGATCGTCGTATATTTTACTAATTTACTTTAGAGAGTAATTTTAAATTTTAGTAATTTAAGTTTATTCCGTAATTATATAAGAACAATTATTACATATTATATAATTCATTAATATATAGGTGGTTCAGTGTTTGGATACTAATACCCCCTAAAAAAATTTTAAATTCGAATTCTGTGTACGATAAAAATAAATATCGAGAGAGTTGTCTCTTAAAAATTTAATCCGATTCGAATTAAATTTAGTCAAATTTAATATAATTATTAGACAGTGACCATTTATAAAATAAATATATTATATAATCCCGGTCTCATAATAATAATAATAAAAAAATCAAAGCACAAGTTATATAGGTAACAAGATTTATCCTATGCCAAATGTGTGCATGTTTTTTCTTTTCTTCTTCCTGGAGTGGGCGGAGAGAGGGGCATAGAATAGCAAGAATTTTATATTTTTTAATGAAAAAATTTGTTAACTATATTTTACATTTTTGGTAATTTTCCATATTAATATTTGATATAAAAAAATAAGATAAAAATTAACATAAATAAAAAATAGAACAGAAATTCCATGCACCTGATATTGATAGCAACATAATTAAAAGTTACTTTTATTTTATTTTTAAATATTTTTCTATAGAAAGTCTGAAATAAAAATTTTTGATAAAAAATATTGAGTTTTACAATTAAAAGTTAAAATTTTTTGGATATAAAATTTTATTATTATATAACAAAAACAATGATAAATACTGTGGAGTTTAATTTCTTAAAATATAATTTTCTTGTTTTAAATTTGAAGCTAAATATTTATGAAATACTTTGGTTCTAAATCAATAAAACCACGTTCCTAATTCCTTAGGAGGAAATTCGTTTCATCCTTTTTCAACCTTTGAGAATTGGAATATGTTCATAATTTGATCTGTTCACCAGATGTATCGAATCTTTCCCCCACCCCCCAAAGCCTCCAAGCAAAAGGATCTCTCCTATGTCCTTCCTTCCGCCCTGGGGGCCAGACTACCTAGGAGTCCTTTGATGAGGATGGGACACAAAATTCTCAATCACATCGCCCACTCCACCCACACAATCCATCCGTTTCCATAGTGCTTCACAGCACAATTTGTATGGTGCACAAGGACGAAGAAGAAGATGACATCATTAATTTATTTTTTTTAAAAAATCAATCGAAATTTAAAATTATAATTAATTTGATCTGAACGTTATTAAACCCAATTTAAAAATAAACTCTTCCAACATAATTTTTTCTATTTTTAAATTTCAAATTTAAAATTTGATTAAGTAATTTAGTATTTATATTCACCAGATCGAGCGGCGCTTGATAACATCATTATTTTACGTGAAATGATTACATTCAGTCACATACTGGGGTGTTATTCGGAGGAAAACAAATAGAGGTTAAGCAGAGAAAAAGTTAAGCTAGATTATTAAAATTTGAGTTCATTTATAAAAATCTTTTGGTAGAGTTTATAAATATTATAAGTAAATTAAAATAAAATAAAGATCAATTAGAGCCATGCACACAGAACTATTTAGAGAAATTAAAACAGAGGTTGCAGTTGCCTCTCCAAGTATTATTATTATTATTGTTATTTTGTTTTAGTAGGATGGTTTCTTTTGTACTAAAATAATAGTTTAAAAGAATAGCTTTACAAACTTCAATTTCGGTATTTTAGCCTTAATATCCTAAATTTTTTCTGAAAAATGCTTTTCTATTAAGTCCAAACATTTAACTTTGATATTAAAACTATAATATATATATATATATATATAATATAATCACCAATCATATCAGGACAGTACGATTTTAATGACTATACAAACGCGAGGATAGCACCACATACACGCCAAAGCTCGAAAGAATGAATTTGGGTTTAATTTAATTTTAATATTATATCATATCATTATAGAACTCAATTTCTAGAATTAATTATTAAGGTGAAAATTTTTCAGATTTATATATCACATCTTAAGAATTGAGTTAATCGATTTAAAATTTAATACAAAAATATAAACTATAAAATTTGTGCTTTTTACTTGAAATACTACGCCCGTAGATTACGGCTCATAAGAATTTTAAATTTCATCTACATTTTTAAGCCCTTCAAAAATGGCATCAACTCATTGAAAGGCATAGTCATTGCCCTTGTCAAAAAAATTGGTGGGGACTGTTTAATTGAAGTACCCTTTTGTCAAAGAGTGAGATACGTAGATGAAAAGAGCTGCAAACAAAGGGTCATGCCAAACTTGCCTGCCAATGTCATGCATGCAAAATATAGTTAGGCACATACCGATCAATAGAAAGGCTTGTATCTCCTTTCTTATTTATTGATTCAAAATTAATTTGCATGAGAAAAAATATTTATAATTCTATTTATCACACGTTACAAAATCCTTTTTTTTTGTAGTTGACCGGTATGTATTCAAAATCATATTTTAACTAATATGACTCGAGTTACGATCGGACTCTCTATACGTAAAACTCTTTTAATGTAATTTTTTTTTATTTTCAATATTTGAATTTAAGTTTTAGTTAAACGATTTATCATTTTTTTTATTAAATTAATTATGGAAAAAATTCCTTTCACACGGAAATTGGTAATTTGAAAGACTTGGTATAGCCATAGGAGTGGAAACAAATGCCTTTTTCCTTGACGGCGCCGGGGCATAGTCTTGTAATGTGGCAACGTTGTCCTTCTGTCATCATCAATTGTTGGATCATTCGACTTGTAATATGATAAAGTGCACGTGAAAAACAAGTAATTTGGGGCCTATTTTTTCAACCCTTGCAACATCCAAAAGGTTGCACAGATGTAACACTTAAGCACATGCCATGTGGGAGATTGCTAAATTTGGGAACGTATCAGACCAATTGTCCATTCCTACAGAGTTGGAAGAATTCTTGCGACACTCTACTAGCGACGGAAACCTTGTTGATTTTTTTTTTTTTGACTAAATGATTTTGATTAATAATTTGATCTCCGGAAGATATGTCCTATGATTCAATAAAAATTAGGATTGGAGGCTACGTATGTACCTTTTTGCTTGGGGAATCGAATTTTGTCCACGTTTCGCATTAGATCACCTAGAGATTTTTTTTTAATATGTTTTAACTAAAAGAGTTATTGACAGCTGAGTTATAACTTATTAACATTAAAGGATTTTGTCACCACAGAGTGTTTGCTTAGTGCCCACAAGGTTATTACACGCCCTTTGTGATCTTATTAGTGCGTGTATGCAGGTAAAGGTTCAAGGATTCTGTCGACATAAAAAATTATTAATATTAATAAAGTATTAGGCATATATAATAATATATAAATAATATGTGCAATTAGGTAAACCCTATGCCTTGAGGCTCAAAACTCTTTTATATAAATATATCGAATCTCTTTTATATAAATATTAAAATATAAAAGTTGAATCTTGCTTAAATTTTGTAGAAAATAGTGATCACTTGGCAATTAAGCCTGGGATCATTTTCCTTTAAAAGTGATACTAGAGAATTGAGATTAGTGTGCAACAGGGTTAAGGGTTTTTGGACCCGATGTATATTCATTTACTTTTTTTTTTACCGACTCATATTCGTATTTTATTTGATTAATTTGGTCCAACCATTATGGGGTTCTTTAAGGAGTTGGCTATCACAAATCTCATTTCTCCATTCACATGAGTCGAATATGAAATCTATGATTAAGGGAGAACAGTGCTGTATTACTATATTTGTGAAAGTTTAGTCCTTTCTTTATTTCTTAAAAAATGTCATTTTCGCACCGTGGCTGTTTAAAATTTTTTTAAGATTAGCTTAATTTGTGAATGGGGTATCTTAAATAATAATTGTTCTATTATCAAAATATTTAAAAAAAAATAGTAAAAAATTTGTTACAAATTTTAAGAAAGTCCATTTAATATATATTTTATAATCCGCACATTTTTTATATATGTTAGAATGATCATTGATTTTTGGGTTTTTGAATGATTCTTAATTTTTGAATTTCATATTTCTTTAAAGTGCCTATATATAGGTTTCCTCTATTATTTCGTTTGTAGATATAAAAATAATGATGATAATAGAGAAAATAAGATAATTTTGTCTAAAATTATTTTCTCTGTATTGTATTTAATTTTTTTTAATATATTATACTTTTAAATTTCACAACAAAATAGACTTTTTAGTAAAATTCATAATTCTCTTTTATATTTATGGAATATTGACATTATATATTATGGTACTTGGTTTAATTGTTATTTATTTATTTATTTTATTATACAAGAATTTGAATCTGAAGTCATCAAGTTAAGAAATGAGGGTTTATATCACTAGTCAGCCCCCTTGGGAACTTGGTTCGATTGTTATGATATATAATTAAAAATCTTTAAGAATTGAAATAATTAGAAAGTATAAAAACGATGCAAAAACCGTAGAGGAGCACCATCTTGAGTAATTGGGACAATTTTAGGACAACTTTCTCAATTGAATTTTATGATCAGATTTGTCAGTGATGGTTGGTAGGTTGTTTCAGAATTTATATGAAGCAACCTCATAAAAAAAACCTCTTACTTGCGGTTTAATGTAATGAAATAAATATATTCATCCTATAGCTAGGAACAGCCTGCCAGGAATCCCAAGTGCACATCTATCGCAAAAGATAAATGCACATCTATTCACACACATACACACACATTATATGAAAATTCTTAATTAATACTTTGCTTTTATATAGTTTAAATATATTAACGGATAATCAATTTAATAGAATAGTGACTTAAATTTCTTAACCAAGTTTCGAATTTAAAATTTAAAAATATAAAAATTTATGTTGGGAGAATTATTTCTGAATAAAGATTTTTATAGATATTTGAATTGAATTGAAATATAGATGGTAGATACACAAATATATATATATATATATATATATATATATATATGGTTTAAATACTCTTAAAAAGTGAGTTGAGTACTACATAGATGCGGCGAAGCCAAGGGACACAGTGGGGAATTAAACTTTTTGGAAAATTTTAATACGTTTCTTTTTAGCGGCAATTTTGGCAATGATGCTAAAATTTTTAGATTTTTCATTATCGGTTTTATATATAAATTCTTTAGAATATTATTTGTTCATTAAATTTTATAATGTTTGCCAAAGTCTCCTAATATTTTGTCATCTACTGTAAATTTCTAACTTTATTCTGAAATATTAAATTGCTATTTCTTGGCTCTTCTATATTACTAGTTGAATTTGATCATATATAAATTTTATAGATTTTACTTGATTTGTTCATGACAAACAAGTAATTGTTTGCTTAATAAGGCTCGAACTTAGCAGAGTTGGCTTTTTTTTAGTTCCCACCGTTGATATCAAGAGTTATGAATTATATTTCGATTAATTCGATTTGAATATTTACAGAGTTCTATTTAGAAGATGCCTTCTTTCGGCCAGGCTCCACACTTTATAAGACTCGAGCCGGCTTTTAAGAGTTGAGTCAGAGGTATTCCTTGTTTTGAAAAAGTCCCGTTGGCCAAATGGACATATTCTTACACTTGGAACATCAAAGTATGATAAGACATATCCCGAGAAAACCACACTAACTAGTAGATGCTTGAAGTAGTGGTTAGGCACAGGGCTTTTGGTTCGTGATGGTATTCCACATCCACATATGGAATCCCTATAGTGATTGAACGAGAGAAAAAATTGCAGAAGAAACCTGAAAAATTAGATGATGGAGACGTGTGTGAGGAAATGCAACCAGGCTGGCAAAGCGAAAGGAGAGGAAATGAAAAGGGTAGTTCCAGACCAGTATTAATAGATGGCCCAGTGTTTGATTTATATGAAACACATAGTCCCATTAATGGAGCCATTTCAATGCCAATTGTATGAAGATTTAGGATGATTGCATTTCTGTATTATTAGTTTCCATATTTTTTATTGAAAAATCTGTTAAATAGAATTCTTTTTTACTAAAGATTAGTCCACGGTTTGTAAATACAAGTGGGTTTATTTTATTTTACTTGAATTTGAAATCTATTACTTCGGTTGGTGGATTATGGAGTTTGTGCGGTGCCCTATCAGTTCTCAAATTCCAAATCTCATCGATCATGATTTTATTGAACGGAAAAGAGCTGTTTGATGAGTGTGTTGGGGAAATAATGATAGTGCTCACAGCTAGATCTTGGATTTATTGATGAAGGGATTACAAAATATGGTGAGATATTTATATTTGGTTGGCTTGCCGTAGAAGAATTTTGGGAATTATGGGTGATGTCAAGTTGGATGGAGCAGTGTCTAGATTTTTCATGGTGTCCAGGGAGAGCTCATACTTTTTGAGAAAGTAAGCATCATATGTTGAATGAAACAAAATCAATGGTGGCCATTCTTTATATCTTTTCTTTTATTTAAAAATTATTAAAAATAGCCAAATATAACCATTTGTGATATCTACCAATTTTTTATCCTTATCACTCTCGTACAAGTCATATATTTATTGAGCCGTCCCTTGCCAACAGGAGTGGGCTCAGGTCCAAAATTATTAGACAAGCCCAGCATAAGAGCAAGATGGTCTGTACGGGCCAAGTGGGCTGCCCCGCATAATTATGTCTAGTCCAAAGTCTATTAAAATGGCTGACGAATAGTTGATATAGTAAAATAGAGTGTTAAATTTTTTAATTAAATCTTATATTTAAAACTTAAGAGTGAAAAAAACTGTTTCGAAAGAGTCGTCTCCTAAATAGGACCTCATGCAGATGCTCAAACTGAATTAATCGAAATATGATTCCAGATATTATGATAAATTAAAAAAATCGATTAAAAGGAGAAGGAATCTGACTGTTGGAGGACATTTATAATCCTATTTAAAATTTTTAATATACATACTATTAAACAAATATCATATCATTATCTAAGAATGTAAACCTATAAAATTTTGGATTAAGGCTAACGATTTCCATTGATTTTCCTTCCCAAACACCCTTTCTTGGCCATGGTAACTACCACTGTGCCATAAGAGTCCCCACTTATGATGACCCGGATGCATCTGAACAAAAACTTATTTTGCAGAAATCGCCTCTTGAACCTTTCTTTGAGCCTTTTCTCTTACTGCATTGACGTTGCTTGCTTCGAGCTTCCATACTCAAATTTTGGACGGAGAAATATAAAGGAAAAATATTAAAAAATAGAATGAGATTATGATTAATGTTTCAAGTTAACGCAATACTTCAACTATGTTAAATATATAAAAATTTTGCCGGTCAATTTTCTTGAGCCAACGTAAAAATCTTAGACTTAACCGACAGATAAATAGTCCACTGTATAAGGGTGTCAGATCTTTTAACCAAGTTTCGGATTTAAAATTTAAGTATAAAAAAGACTATATTAGAATAGTTATCATAAAATAAGTCTGATAAGCATTCGAAACAGGTTAGTTGGAGTATGATTTCGAATATTAGTTGATATAATATCAAAAAATAATCTTGGACTTAATATAAATTGAGACAAAATCGGGTCTAAATATTCTGAATTCATATTTAAATTTAAACTAAGAATTATGAATAATTTTTTAAAAATTTTACACAAATATTCAGGCCGGAATTCATTAAATGAAAATTGGAACGGCTCCTTGGGCGTTTCCCATTGATGGGATTTGAAGCTTGGGCTGGGTTTTCCTCAGTTAGTGAGGCGGGCCTATGTTTCACTGGACTTGTAGGGTGGTGCTCTGCTAGTCTTTCTTTTTTTGTTCGAACCCTAGGGCTTTTGATTGATATTGTGAAAGAAGTTTCTGGGAGTGTTCAGCGCTCTCTCTCTCTGGGGTTCCAAAACCCTCTCGTGTTTGTGAAGGTTTTCAAAATCCCTCCCCTCTCCTCTCTGTTGAGGCGTTTCACATCTCTCTCCACGTCACACCTTCAAATCAAGGTACGCAATTTCTCTTTCTATATTCATTTTGTTATCTTTCGTATTGTTTTTGTATCATACAATTGATTTGCAGTGTTTTAGGTATTGTTTTGTCTAGAGTTTAGATTTTGTCTGTTCCTACGCTCATTAATAACTTTATTTACTTCTCCAAAATTAATGAAAATAAAGATAAATGATTCATGTATAATTTTCTGATTTAGGGTTTTCATCAATGTATTGTTTGACGTGAATTGTAATTAGGGTTTTTGTTTCATGTGGTATGATGAAAAATTGACCAAATTAACTGTTGTCACATTTGTGAAAATCTCAGTTTTGTTATTTGGGGAAAAAGTATTTTCAATCATTGATTTTAAAGTTTACCGAAAACATATCTTTGAACATTTGGGTTGCGTTCATTTTGCTAATTCAAATTCATAGGATCATCGACCCAATTGGACTCGCCGAATTGATTCAAATTCTGCTCAAAATGAGCAGCCCTCCTCAAATCCGTATCTCCGTTTCTGGCGGAAATCGGAAACTGCCAGATCTCGGTGAGATTAAACGACGTCGCACTCGCAGCAGCGGAAGCAAAGGAATTCTCATTCATCATTGCTCGTGGATCCATTTGAAAATTTTCAATTTCACTACTCTCATCCAAAATTTTCAAAAAAAATTGTTAATGACTAAAACACCCTAGATTGACTTGTTCATTTTTAAGATCTGCATTTGAAAAAAAAATTTGAAAAGTAAATCTGTAGGTAGGCTAACGATCTGCATTGGCTGTATTGGCATCTATTTTAATTGGTTTTCCCACTGCTTTCCCAATTTCGAGTAAAATCTCCTCATTGAAGAACTCCATGGGAAGATGGGGAAGACGAATCCAAACTGCCGTAGACTTGATTTTTTCCTCCTCTGGGGTAAACCACGGTCTCCATTTCTTCACAGTAAGATAGTGGTCATGAATAAGCCATGGACCCTCCGTTAGCGCGCGATCATAGGCTGTTCCACCGGAAAATTTAACCAGAAAGAAGCCCTCTCCCAGGTCAAGAAGTTCTAAGTGACCCTCCGGCCTCCACATGTGATTTAACTTTAGGGACATTAGCTGGTAACCTAAACTCTTCCCTAGTAATTTGATAATTAGAGTTTTCCTCCGTGGCTTCCAAAGTTCTCTCAGCGTACTGTTTGATACTCTGATTTCCGGGATGGGCTTGTCCTCATAGAGGATATCAGTGTCCTCATCTTCCAGAAACTCAAGGTCCGAATCAAGTTCTTTTCCCATCGGAGCATCTCCTCCAGGATCATTACTAGTTTGGCCCAATAACATATCCTTGAACGTCCGTTTAACATCAATGCATGAGCTTCTCCCATCAGCTTTTGCCTTCTTGGTACTTCTTTGAAGGTGGTCTATCTCCTCAGTCGAGGATTCCAGCTCCCTCTCCACTATGGCTCATTCCTCCACTTGCTTGTTTTCACGCCTAATGAAAATTACATGCAATCGTTTCTTCTTCTTTATTTTTTTTTAATAAATAACTAACTTCATAAGAAACTAATTAAATATATAGCATGATTCTCTCTTCCAAACAACAATTCCGAAAGTGCACAAAAGCAGGAAAAAAAATGCCCTAAAAACCGGGGAAATACCCTCCTCCCGGCCCATGACAATCCCATATGAACTCCTCAGCCTATACCTGGTCCATTCTCTCTCAACCACTGACTTGGCCCATTCTCTCTCTACCTCTGCTTTCTGCCTACCAATTAAATCGTCTGACTCCATTAGGGCTGACTTCTCGGGAAACAAGTCTCCCTTTCCTTTCTCTTTTCTTCCTCCTGTCTTCACCGATCTTCCTTTCTCAGATCCCTTTATCATCAATTTGGTTTGACCTCTTATCAGCTGGATGTTGCAATCTGTCTCGTGGCTGACCTCGCTGTCTTCTTCCTCTGACTGCTGCATCACATCGTTCGGCGCACCTTTGACTTTGCCCAAGTAATTGAATCGATTCTGGTAAGTGGATTCCTTTCTTCCCGAGTTTCTAAGATTTCCAGATTTGTTTAATTTTTGTCTTCTCTGGATTATCATCCACGGACCCAAGCCGTCGTCTTTCTCCGCCATGTGCACCGCCGCACTGAGGCTTTCGTCAATTAGGTTTTCGTTACTATTCCCCTCTCCTTTATCTCTGTTTCTTACCTCCATGCTTAAGCTTGCTTGCTTGTAATTTTCGATCCTGTGACCCACTTTTCCACATCCGAAGCATATAGTGTGGAGACCTTCGTATTCTACACGTTGAATCCTTCCCTTGATTTTAAATCTTGACACTAGTGCCTTGTCTAAGTCTATTTCAACGCATACTCTTGCATATCTCCCTCTCAAGGCATTTGCTGTATTAGCGTCCACCTTGATTGGCCTGCAGATCGCCTTACTGATTTCCAAAAGGACTTCTTCATTCAAGAATTCGATGGGAAGGTGTGGTAAACGCGCCCAGACTGCTGTAGATCTTATCTCTTCGTTTTCTGGAGAAAACCAGGGTTTCCATTTCCTCACCATGAGGTAATGGTCATGGATGAGCCAGGGACCCTCTGCTAGCACCCAAGAGTAGTTTGTTCTGCTATTGAATTTTGCCAGGAAGTATCCATCCCCTAAATCAAGTAGTTCAAAGCTTCCCTCAAGTTTCCACGTGTCACTTTAGTTTGCATTAAGTGGTATCCTATATCGTTGCCTAGAAGCTTAATTATTAGTGTTTGTTTCCATGGTTTCCATAAGTCTTTCAGTGCATCGTTTGACACTGCGACCTCTGGAATATTACTAGAACCAGGAATTTCCTCAACTGACTTATCCTTTAGCTCGTCATCCTCATCGAATTCTACCTCCATATCCCTTGCTGCACCCATCATTTCACTGGGTCTGCCCATCAACATTTCCTTAAAGGAGACTTTCGGTCCTTGGTTATCGTTTGTATCCCCCGCTTTCGCCTTCTTGACGCTTCTTTCTAAATGGTCTGCTTCCTCTGTAGAAATTTCTTGTTCCCTAGCATGATTCTTGGTTCCATCCATTTCTTCGCCCTGCCTAGGTTTTCTCTATGTAATTCACTCATCGCGGGAGTATATTCTGAATTATTACTGGGACCATGGGAAACAGATGCTGGATACTGAACATTCAAACTAAAGGGGCTCCAATTGCATAGTACATTCGATAAGACTCCAATTAAGATAAAAACAATAAGCACAACCCAGACGTTCATTCAGTAAACTTTAATATCGATGATTGAAAACACAACAGATATGTTTTTAGTAAACTTTAATTTTAATGATTGAAAACACTTTTTTCCCAAGCAACAGGACTGAGATTTTCAGAAACTTATGTGATAGCAGTTAATTTGGTCAATTTTTCATACAATTGATTTGGAGTGTTTTAGGTGTTGCTCTGTCTAGGGTTTAGATTTTGTCTGTTCCTGTGCTCTTCAATAATTTTATTTTCTTCCCCAAAACTAATGAAAACAAAGACAAATGATTTATATAGAATTTTCTGCCTTAGGGTTTTTATCAAGGTATTGATCTTGTTTGACGTGAATGGTAATTAAGGTTTTCGTTTCATGTGGTGTTTTCTTCTTTTGCTGATGAAAAATTGACCAAATTAACTGCTGTAACATAAGTTTATGAGGATGTCAGTTCTGTTGTTTGGGGAAAAAGTGTTTTCAATCATTGATATTAAAATTTACTGAAAACATATTTATTGAACATCTGGGTTGTGTTTATTTTGCTAATCCATAGTTTTCTATCTTTATGTTGATTGGAGTCTTGTCGAATGTACTGTGCAATTGGAGTCTCCTTTAGTTTGAATGTCATCAGATACTTATTAGCAGGTTTTTTGCAGCTATTAATTAATTTTTGATTCAGCATTCAGTGGATAGGAAAAAAACTTTACTTATAGTTTTGGTTCTCCTTTAGTATCGTCTACGCTAGAGCTAGCTAGGATGCTGTTCGAACATTCTAGAATATCCACATGACATAGTAAGACACTATCTTGTAACTTTTATCCATGTTCAGTATTCGGTATTTGTTTCCCATGGTCTAATAGTGTCAAAGTTGCTTTTTCATCTTATTAATAGTTTTTGGATTTTGATACCCTATTATTTTTCATAAGTTGTAAACCATGGCCGAACAAGTTGGCTTGTTTATGGTGCACCAAATTGTTGGGAGAAATATAAAGAAAAAATGTTGAAAAACAGAATGAAATTGTGAATAATGGGGTTTCAAGTTAGCACAACACTTTAGCTATGTTAAATATGTAAAAATTTCAACATAAAAATCTTGGACTTAACCGACGGACAAATGGTCTACTGCGTAAGGGTGTCAGATCCCTTAATCAAGTTTCGGGTTTAAAATTTAAAAATAAAAAAGACTATATTGGAATAGTTATCCTAAAATGAGCCTGACAAGCATTCGAAATAAGTTAGTTGGAGTATGGCTCCAGATATCAATTGAGATAATACCAAAAAAAATCTTGGACTTAAAGATAGATTGGGACAAAATCGGGTCCAAATATTCTGAATTCATATTTAAATTAAGAATCAGTAATAATTTTTCCAAACTTTTATCCAAAATTCTGGCTGGAATTCATTAAATGAAAAGTGGAACTGCTCCTTGGGTGGTTCCCATTGATGGGATTTGAGGCTTGGGTTAGGTTTTCCTCGGTTAGTGAGGCGGGCCTGTGTTTCACTGGGCTTGTAGGGTGGTGCTCTGCTAGTCTCCTTTTTTTTTTGTTTGAATCCTAGGGCTTTTGATTGATGTTGTGAAATAAGAAATTCCTGAGAGTGCTTAGCGCTCTCTCTATCTCTGGGGTTCCAAAACCCTCTCGTGTTTGCGAGGTTTTCAAAGTCTTGTTAGTCTTTGAGCCAGTCTTTTTCTTTGTCTGTATGCGGATGATATACTCTCGCGCCACCCTCTCTTCTCCTCTCTATTGAGGCGCTTCATATCTCTCTCTCTCCACACCGCACCTTCAAATGAAGGTGCGCAATCTCTCTTTTTATGTTCATTTTGTTATTGTGCGTATTGTTTTTGTATCATACAATTGATTTGGAGTGTTTTAAGTGTTGCTCTGTCAAGGGTTTAGATTTTGTCTGTTCCATAACTTTATTTGCTTCCCCAAAATTAATGAAAACAAAGATAAATGATTCATGTAGAATTTTCTAACGTAGGGTTTTCATCAAGGTATTGATATCTTGTTTGATGTGAATGGTAATTAGGGTTTTTGTTTCATGTAGTGTTTTTTTCTTCTGCTGATGAAAAATTGACCAAATTAACTGTTGTAACATAAGTTTCGGAAAATCTCAGTTCTGGTGTTTGGGGAAAAAGAGTTTTCAATCATTGATATTAAAGTTTACTGAAAACATATTTGTTGTGTTTTCAGTCATTGATATTCAAGTTTACTGAAAACATATCTGTTGAACATTGGATTGCGTTCATTTTGCTAATCCATAGTTTCCTGTCTTTATCTTAATTGGAGTCTTGTCGAATGTACTGTGCAATTGGAGCCCCTTTAGTTTGAATGTCTTTAGATATTTAATTCGAAGGTTTTTGGCGGCTATTAGTTAATTTTTGATTCAGCATTTAATGGATAGGAGAAAAATTTTACTTGTAGTTTTGATTCTCCTCTAGTATCTTCTGCGCTAGAGCTAGCTAGGATGTTGTCAGGACATTCTAGAAATCCACGTGACATAGCAAGACACTTTTTTGCAACTTTTATCCATGTTCAGTATCTGGCATTTGTTTCCCATGGTCTAGTAGTGTCAAAGTTGTTTTTTCATTTTATTAATAGTTTTTAGACTTTGATGTCCTATTATTGTTCATAGGTTGTAAACCATGGCTGAACAAGCTGGTATGTTTATGGTGCACCAAACTGTTGGGAGTGTTCTGTGCTGCAAGTGCGGTATTCCCATGCAGCCAAATGCTGCTAATATGTGTGTCAATTGTTTACGCTCTGAAGAAGATATTACAGAAGGTCTACAGAAGCATGTGATCATCATGCATTGCCCCGAGTGCAGTTGCTACTTGCAGCCACCAAAGACTTGGATTAAGGCCGAGTTGGAATCGAAGGAGCTCCTACAATTTTGCTTGAAGAGATTGAAGAATATGAATAAGGTTAGGTTGGTACATGCTGAATTTGTGTGGACGGAGCCTCATTCCAAGAGGCTGAAGGTGAAGCTGAGGGTTCAAAAAGAGGTTCATGGAGCTATACTTGAACAATCTTATGTTGTTGAGTATGTTGTTCAGGATTACATGTGCACTTCCTGTTCAAGGATTCAGGCAAACCCTGACCAATGGGTGGCCTGTGTGCAACTCCGACAACATGTTTCTCACAGACGCACTTTCTTCTACATAGAGCAGCTTATTTTAACTCATGATGCTGCTTCTCATGCCATTAATATTAAACAGGTGAATCAGGGTATCGATTTCTTTTTTAGTAATCGGAGTCATGCTGTGAAATTTGTGGAATTCTTAGGTAAAGTTGCTCCAATTAACCACCGTCATGACAAACAACTTGTATCCCATGATCCGAAGAGCAATGACTACAATTACAAGCACACCTTTTCTGTTGAGATCTGTCCAATATGCCGTGAGGATCTGATTTGTCTGCCTCCCAAAGTTGCATTAAGCTTGGGCAATTTGGGTCCACTTGTGATTTGCACAAAAGTCAGCAACAGCATTACTTTATTGGATCCTTTTACATTAAGGCATTGCTCATTGGATGCAGCACAGTATTGGAGGACATGTTTTAAGTCCCTGCTATCTAGTAGGCAGCTTGTTGAATACATAGTACTTGATGTGGAGACTTCAAATATTGAAGTTAATGCTGGTGGCTCAAAGTATGTCTTGGCTGAGGTTGAAGTGGCTCGTGTGTGTGATTTTGGCAAGAATGACCAAATATTTCGCATCAGAACACATCTAGGGCATCTTCTAAGCCCCGGAGACTTTGCCCTGGGTTATGATCTATATGCAGCCAACACCAATGATATTGATCTCGACAAACATAGAGGTTTAGTACTTCCGGAAGCAGTCTTGATAAAGAAGAGCTATGAGGAGAAGCGCCAGAGAAAGCATAGGAAGAATCGACCATGGAAGCTAAAAGCACTTGACATGGAAGTTGATAATACTACTAAAGGCAGAGTTGATGAGCAGAAGATGAACTCTGAGTATGAACAATTCTTGAGAGACTTGGAGGAAAATCCTGAACTGAGATTCAACATATCTCTTTACCATAATAGAGACTACCAGCCATCTGAAATGGCTTCTGTGACTGACGGAGGAGATTTACCTTCCGTTCCATTGGAAGAGTTGCTTGCTGATCTTGATCTAAGTGATGAGGATATGGAGGATGTGGAGGAATGATCTAGCTAGCATCTGCTGAACTGGGTAAAAAGATATTTCTTCTCACTCTCTCTCAACTTTTTCCTTTGTTGCCATGATTGTTCATTTCTTGTGATACATGTGGTAAACTGAACCAGTGGCTTCTGTAAGTGTGCTCAATGCGGAACCTGTCAAGTTTATTTCTGAGAGATGACAAGATTTACTTCCCTCAACCATGTGGAGGAGGTGCGGTTCTTTTTTTTTTTTTTTTTCCTTTCCCCATAATCTCTTTTGGTATCTGAATATCTTTGAAGAAAAGAAAGAAAAAGGTCATGAGTTTCATTTTGGCTTTGAGTTTTATGGTGTTGGGAGTGAATTTCCCTCCGAGGGTGGCCTGTTGTGGGTGTAATTGAATTTCTAGGTGTAATAATCAAAGTTATTTAGGCTACAATTTAAGATTAGCTTGACATTTGTTCTCTTAAATCTTCTTCTTGACATTAAACATTCTTTGATGCTTCATTTGTAAACACCCAAAAATTGAAGGAGAGAGAGAATTGATGCATCATGAAATTGATAGAAATAATATGATTATTCAAGGAAAATGAAAAAAAGAAAAACAAACCATTTGCTTTAGTGAAATGATTATTCAATGGAAATCGTTGAAATTTAATGAAAAAAAAAGTGTTTTTCATTTTTATCTTGTTATTACAAAATTAATTCAACTCGATGGATTTAAGCCCCATCAGCCCAAAACTGAATGATTTTTGTGTCACCTTGTTAAAATATAAATAAAAAATTTAAAAATAAATTATTTTATTTGGTAGAAATAAAAAATTTGAAGAGTAGAGATTTTTCCCCTGGGAATTCAAATACTATTTATTTTCAAATCTGATGGGTAAATAGGTAATAAATAAAAAATTATACCCTACCTCAAAATTCACTCTGATATTTTGATGATCTTTCTGTTCCACGTTTATGGTTTCTCTGTCGTATGCACGTTATTTACTGCTTATACTTCCAAGGGGACAAACCAAAACGTATTAGGGAATAATTTTTTTAAAATTTCATCTTGTATTAATAGATAATTTTATTGAGTATTTTGAAATTATTCAAATCTCAGAAATTATTTCTCTGCTATTGCCAAACTCCCTCTTGAAGCATCCCTTAGAATGTGGTTTGGTCGTTTGATTTTATAGCATTGTCATATGAAATCTGGGAGGCTAAATTTATACCTTATTTTGGCATCTTGGCTTATGTCTTGTCATATAAGTGCATACATTATTGCAGAAAATTAAATATTGGAAAAGGACATTGTTGCATTGCAAGAGAAAACCAAAAATCACAAGAATGGTAATGCTATGCTTCTACTCCTAGTATTGCGTAAGCCTTCCGCTAATTAAAATCCTCCTGTTGCTTGCCACGAATAATACAACATCAGGGAGTGTTACGCGTTGATACGGCAAATTGTAAGGTAGGACAAATTTATGTGGTTCTTCGCCACAACAGGTTCGCTTAAGCCACTGACACGCTTGAAACCTGGATGACCTCTCATCTAAGGCAAAAAAAAAAAAAGAACCCTGGGGTTACTCAAAGCAGCAACATTATTAGATAGAAATTTCTATTACAAGATTATAGAAAAGAATTCTTCATTGATTTTTTCTTTCAAAAAAAATGGCACCAGTACAAGACAATCACCTTATCTTTAAATGCCTCCCACTTTTTACTCCAACGAGACTGTTTTGATGGAACAATAACAACCTCAGTTCTAGTACTTCTTTCACCTGTTGATGAGGAGGAAGCTTCACGCTCCACGTGCTTCTTTTTGCGTGGTGTACCGCGCAACTCATCCTTTACTGCCTCATAACCTTTCTTCGCTAAGTCAAGCATCTTTGCTTCTTTCAACTTTTGGAAAGCCATCGACACCTTAGGTGAGGCAGAAAAAACACTTGATTTAAATTTGCTAAATAATGACTCTGCAGTGTCACTGGGGCCAGATTGTTGGGCCCCTTCTTCACCACGTGAGCCCTTGCTTCGATCTTTTGCATGTGTACCTTGATTTGCTGAGGTATCAGTTTTTTGAGAAGAATCTTCCTTGCCAATTCCAAAACTCTCTTTGACCAATACAATGCATAAAATAATAATAAAAATAAGCACCTTTGTTAAAAGAAGGTTATGGAAACATGTCAACTAACATAAAAATTATAATAGCACCTCATCAGCAGCAGCTGAAATTTTATCCTTCACGTTGGTGGAAACCTACATACAATAAAAAAAAAAAAAAAATGCCCAAGAAACCAAGAACCTACAAAAAGCATGTCATTTATCCAGCTGAAGAACACCATAAAAAACTTACGTACTTGAGAATTTAGATAACTCTTGATGAACAGAACTTAAGTCATCACATTATTTAACAGTGCAAAACTAGCCAGAATGATGTAACATGAAGACTGCATCATAAGCACCGAGTAGCTGTTTTCATTGGTTATCACTCTTGCTTTCAAATTTCTGGTGACAGCACCAAAAGTGGGCAGATTTGATGAACTACTACAATCTGTATCCTGTTTGGTCCCACAATCTACCTGCATTGAATTTATCTTAGGATACACATGTATAAATAATAAACTAAAATTCTTCTCATTCTTATCCTTTCAATTTGATTGCTTCCATACCATAATGTAAGAAAACAAGATGTCAAACAAGTAAAAAAAAAAAAAAAAAAAAATCCTACTTAATGGCTTTGACAGATAAAAGAGATATTAAGAGTAGAAAGCATTGCTCTCATAAAGAAATTCTGTCTAATTCTAAAACAACTCATGGAATATGATTACAATCGCCAAGAGAATCTGGATGCTATAAAAGATTAACACTGTGTGTGAACATAAAGCAAGTGCATGAAAATGCAGTTTTCATTCCACTTGCTAACAAAAACAGCTAGCATTCCGGTATACTTGGGGCAATTTCTTGTAAACAACTGCCACAAACTGGCAATATTGAATTTTAATGGTGCCAACAACAGTTACCATAAATAAGTGCATTGGTTGATTGAGAAAGTAAAACAGTGAGGAGAAAAAAACAGAAATGTACTTAGGGTAATTTCTTGTAAACAACTGCCACAAACTGGCAATATTGAATTTTAATGGTGCCAACAACGGTTACCATAAATAAGTGCATAGGTTGATTGAGAAAGCAAAACAGTGAGGAGAAAAAAACAGAAATGACAAATTCCAAACCACTACAAATTGTTGGGACAATGATTAAGGAAAGGGAGAATCAAAAGCATGTAGAAACTGTACTCAGATATGGGTCACAACCTTCTTTGCTGTAGCTTCATCCTCAGTCCACACACCATCAACGTGCTTGTACAGCTGCTCAGTTGTCTGCTTTGTTCTGCATTCGCGAGGTCAGGCATCTCAGGCCCTCCATTAGGTGTCTGCCAAGCCTTGACATACAAAGTATGTCTCAGCCTACTACCTAGTTCAAAACCAAAGAAAATGCCAAACGAGAAAGAAATGAAGACACCAGAAACAAGTACCTAGCTTTAAGGTCCTCCTTAACCCCTTTCAACTCCTCCGCTTTCTCCTCAATTTCCTTCATCTGTCTTTTGGAATTCCTGATTACTGACAACAGGCAAATGACAGATATAATATACTCATTTGTTTCATTCTCAAAAGAAATAAATTAAAGAATGAAATGTACGAGAGAATAACTCAAGCTCAACTCAAGTTTGATACAATAAAAGATGGTTTAGTTCAAGCTTGACTCATAATGTTAAAAGAGCTGAGCTTAAGCTTAACATCGTGCTCGTTTGGCAGAAGAGTCCATCTCAAGAATTGTGCTACTCAACTTGGACTTCAAATTGGGTTAAAATAAAGAAGCTTCTCAAAGCTCGGCTCAAGCTCAAGCTCAACCCACAACATAAAAGAGCCGGGCTTGAGCATTGAGGTGTATCGTGCACTTGTTTCAAATGTACAAATTTAACAAGCTACTTGAATAGGGATTGAGCTCCACTTGTATGAGGAAACAACCAAAATTGAGTAACCTACAACTAGTTAATTCTCAACACTATTACACTTTGGAGGTAAACGAATTTCACATCCACAGATACACACATGTACCAAACTAAAAAGATAGGAGAAAAAGCTAGAGAGACCAAAAATATGTTCAAAATGACACAACCAATATATATAGAAATTGTAAAACACACCAAAAAAACCCTAATATGAATGAATACCTTTAAGCTTCTCCCTTCAGCTTCTTTGAAAACTCGTCGAAAACACCATATCGACGAAAACCCGAATACCCATTTGGCGGAAGCAACCTCAATCTCGTATTTGAATACTAGAACATCAAATCACCATTCAAAAAAGTTAAAACACAAAATAAAAAAAAATACAAAATTAAAAATAAAAGAGAGAGAGAGAGAGAGAAAGAGAGAGGAAACTGAGGTACGAACCTGATGAGAGTGTGGCCGAAAAAATGATTAAGTTTTTATAAAACTTTGCAAAGTGTGAAATGTTTAAATGAGTTAGGAAAAGAGAGTTTTGAAGGGAAACCGAACCCTTGATGGTAAAGTTTTTCCTACGTATAATTTATAATATATTATTTTCATAAATAAATTTTTAAAATCTATATAATTTTTTTCACGTTTTTTTTCGTCTATTTTTTTATTATCAACGTTATTCTTAATTTTTTACTTTTTTTTATATTTTTAATCAATACCACAACGTAATTTTTCATATACATTATTTAGATTGTTGAAAAAATTCCTTACTATATTTTAATAATTTTTACTATTTATTATCTTATTATTACTACATTTCATGCAAACACATGCCTGTGCGGTCCCCTTCCATAAGCCCTGTGTTGTGCTAATTATTCCATTTGATTAATAAAAAATTAATGTATATTCCATGACAATTCAACACAAAGTTTTTAATATTATTAATTTAAATAATATAATGATATGAAATTAGTAATTTATATAATATGGTGTTATAGTTTTGAAATTTTATTGACCAATTATTAGATAATATAGTATTGTAATTTGAAATTATGACAATGTAATGTAATTATGTAATTAATTATGTTGGTATAATTAATGAAAAACACTAAATCTTGTATCGATTATATTGATAAAAATTGGGTTTTGTGGTTCAAAATCCATATTAAGTTATTTAGCGTTGACTCTCATAATGTGACTCGATTTCGAGACAGCACTAAAAACTTTTCCGTATTTATAATCACAAAAAACGTAATTTTTTCAATGAATAAAATTTAATCTCTCACATTTCCACACTTTACATACACAACTCCACGTATGTACTACCGCCTCCAACCCCAACTCAACCACTTTTTGCATTGGATCACTAGAGATTTTTTTTTATGGGTTTTAACTCGAGATTAGAAAAGAGACGCTGACAGTTGAGTTATAACTTATTGACATCTAGAGATTTTGATGCCGTAGAGTGTTTGCTTAGTGTCCACAAGGTTATTGCACGCCCTTTGTGATCTTATTAGTGCGTGTATGGAGGCAAAGGTTCGAGACTTCTACCGACATAAAAAAATTATTAATATTAATAAATTATTAGACACATATAATAAGATATAAATAATATGTGCAACTTAGGTAAACCCTATACCTTGAGGCTTAAAACCCTTTTATATAAATATATCCAATCTTTTTTAAATAAATATTAAAATATAAAAGTTGAATCTTGCTTAAATTTTGTAGAAAATAGTAATCACCTGGCAACGGAGCCTGGGATCAAATTCCTTTAAAAGTGATACGAGAGAATTGAGATCAGTGTGCAACAGCGTCAAAAGTTTTTGTCCCATAGTATATTCATTTGCTTTTTTATTGTTTTATATTTATATTTTGTTGGATTGATCTTGTTCAAGTACTATAAGCTCATTTAAGAGGATAACTATCTCAAATCTCATTTCTTTATTTACATGGCTTGAATCCAAGATTTATAATTAAATAAGTACAGTATGGTATTATTATTAATCGTGAGAGTTTGGTTATTTCTTTGTTTCTTAAAGAATGTCAATTTTTTTTTATCAACGTGATTGGCTCAACTGAATGTAGGATTGAGTGCCGTTAAACATAATTGAGATTCAACTCTCATTGGGAGTATCATACCCTCATGTGTATGGAGTATTCCTCGTTGGGAGACCCACCCTCTGAAAGGAGCCACTGCAGCGGTCGGTCCGGATTAGTCGGGACGAAATCTCGTATATCGAACGATATCCAAGATATAGTAAAAAAAAAAAAAAGTCATTTTCGTACCGTGACTGTTTAAAATTTTTTTAAGATGAGCTTAATTTGTGAATGGGGTGTCTTAAATAATAACTGTTCTATTATCAAAATATATATATAAAAAAAAGGTAACCAGACACTACAAAAAAATGCCATTTACCGGCGGCGATCTTTACCAGCGGCTCTTAAAACCGTTGGGATTGGTTGCGCTTTATCAGCGGAAAGAAAAGAACCGTCAATAAAGGTATACTAACAGCAACAGCGCTAGTTTTAGTTAGAAAAAGTCCCTGTAGCCCTAATTTCTCCTTTCCTCCCCTCTCGTTCATTTCACGTCTCTCCTCCCTACCCGCCTCATCTGTTCAGCCACCATCCCTCTCTCTCTCTCTCTCTCTCTCTCCATTTCTTCTGTTCTCTCCTTCTCTTCTCCCCTTTCTCTCACGGGGGCCACCATCTAATTTCTTCCACCATCGACCATCTGAGTTTCTCGGCTTCGTCTCTCGCAGGCAAACCCTCTGTCTCTCATCTCTACGTTCTATGTTGTAAAATCCATTTTCTTTCTCTTTCATCTGAGTTTCTCTCTCTCTCCATTTCTTTCGACTGTCAGCCTTTTTCTTCTGTTCTCCCCTTTCTCTCACAGGTGCTACCATCTAATTTCTTCCATCGTTGAGCATCTCAGTTTCTCGGCTTTGTCTCTCGCAGGTAAACCCTCCGTCTCTCATCTCCGCGTTCTATGTTGTAAAATCTATTTTCTATTTCTGGTCTTTACATTATATTTTTGGTTGATTTCAGCATCTGAGTTGCTCTACTCTACAAAATTGCATCGAAAGAAGTTAGGGTTTTGAAACTTAAACTGTAAATTTTGCGGACTTAAAATACTCATAAGAGAAATGTTGTTCTAATAAACAAGTTCCTAAAATTAGGGTTTGGAAACTTACCGTAAATTTTGCAGACTTCAGATGCTCGGAAGAGAAATTAGGATTTTGAAACTTAGACCTTAAATTTTGCAGACTTCAATCAGAATCGGTAGTAATGCTATATTTCTGCTGTCCAAACTTCAAAAAATTTAAACCCATTTCTTTTATAGGAGTGGTCCTTCCTTTTTGTGAATGAGACTGGACTCGATAAAAATAAATAAATAAACTTCATTGGAGATTTTGTGCTTTGGTTTTCTTGGATTTTGTTTCTTGTGTATTCTTATGGATAGTGTGCTGCCCTATTTCTACTGTTACTGGGAGTGATTTTTACTGCTGGTGCTAGTGAAAATATATCCTCTTTCTGCTGTTGGTACCGCCCTATTAGGATTTGCAAGCAGTCTCTGTTTCCTAAGGATTACTTCTGGCATGTCTTCATAGTAGGTGGTTGGATGCTTCTGTTGTGACTGTGAGAGAGGTTTGAAATATAGCTTATATGCTTTTCATTGATAGTTAGGATAATGGCAACTAAATGACAATTTTGATAATTATATTATGATGTTAATATGTATTTAGTAACTAAATGACAATTGCATCATAATTATATTATGATGTTAATATTTATTCTTTTATGCTTTTCATTTCTAGAAAAAATTGTTATATATTTTAAAAAATTTAGATGAACATTTAGTATATATTTTATAACCTGCATATTTTTGACATATGTTAAAATGATTATTGGTTTTTGGGTTTCTGAGTGATTCAAACTTTTGAGTTACCACGCTTAAAAAGTGCGACTATTCATATTTCTTTAAAGTGCTTATATATAGGTTTCCTCTCTTTATAGGTTTCCTCTCTTATTTCATTTGTAGACATAAAAATAACGATCATAATAGAGAAAATAAGATCATTTTGTCTAAAATCATTCTCTTTATATTGTTTTTAATTTTCTTTTTTGAATATATTATACTTTTAAATTTCACAACAAAATCAACTTTCTAGTAAAATTCATAATTCTCTTTTATATTTATGGAATATGGACATTCTATATTATGGTACTTGGTTCAATTGTTATGATATATAATTAAAAATTTTAAAGAATTTGAATAATGAGAAAGTATAAAAACTGTGCAAGCACCATCTTGAGTAATTGGGACAATTTTATTACAACTTTCTCAATTGAATTTTATGATCAGATTTGTCAGTGATGGTTGGTTGGCTGTATCAGAATTTATATGAAGCAACGTCATAATAATAATAATAATAAAAACCTCTTACTTGCGGCTTAACGTGATGAAATTAGCATATTCTTCCTATAACTAGGAACCGCCTGTCAGCGATCCCAAGTGCACATCTATTACAAAAGATAAATGCACATCTATTCATATATATATATATATATTAATATATAAATACACACACATATATTATATGAAAATTCTTAATTTTAAGAATAGACGATAGTATTTTGCTTTTATGTGATTTAAATTGATCAATGGATAGTCGATTTAATAGAATAATGTGTTAGATTTTTTAACCAAGTTTCGAGTTCAAAACTTGAGAATAGAAATATCTACGTTAGGAAACCCGCTTTTAAATAGGATCTCCATAGACATTCAAATTGAATTAGTCGGAATATAGTTTTTGTGGTAAATAAACCAAAAAAAATATATGTGGTTTAAATACACTTAAAAAGTGAGTTGAGTACTACATAGATGTAGTGAAGCCAAGGGACAGGCAGAGAATTAAACTTTTTGAAAAATTTTAATACGTTTCTTTTTAGCGGCAATTAGGCAATGATGCAAAAGTTTTTAGATTTATCATTATAGGTTTCATATATAAATTCTTTAGAATATTATTTGTTCATTAAATTTTATAGTGCTTAACTCCTTTGCCAAAGTCTCGTAATATTTCGTTATCTACTTTAAATTTCTAACTTTATTCTGAAATATTAAATTGCTATTTCTTGGCTATTCTTTATTACCTGTCGAATTTGATCATATATAAATTTAATAGATTTTACTGAATTTGTTCATGACAAACAAGTAACTGTTTACTTAATAAGGCTCGAACTCAGCAGAGCTGGCTTTTTTCTGGTTCCCACAATCGGTATCGAGAGTTATATTCTGATTAATTCAGTTTGAATATCTGCGAAATCCTATTTAGGAGGTGACTTTTCTAGTCATGGTCCACGCTTGATAAGACTCGAGCTGGCTTTTAAGAGTTGAGTCAGAGGCATTCCTTGTTTTGAAAAAGTTCCGTTGGCCAAATGGACATATTCTTACACTTCGAACATCAAAGTATGATAAGACATATCCAGAGAAAACCACACTAACAAGTAGATGTTTGAAGTAGTGGTTAGGCACAGGGCTTTTGGTTCGTGATGGTATTCCACAACCACATATGGAATCCCTATAGTGATTGAACAAGAGAAAAAATTGCAGAACAAACTTGAAAAATTAGATGATGGAGATGTGTGTGAGGAAATGCAACCAGGCTAGCAAAGTGGTAGGAGAGGAAATGAAAGTAGAGCAGAGGAAATGAAAGGGGTAGTTCCAGACTGGTATTAATAGATGGCCCAGTGTTTGATTTATATGAAACACATAGTCCCATTAATGGAGCAATTTCAATGCCAATTATATGAAGATTTAGGATGATTGCGTTTCTGTATTATTAGTTTCCTTTCATCGTTCAGTGTTATAAAATGTCTAATTTAAAATATAATTATATATTTTTTTATTGGAAAATCTGTTAAATAAAATTCTTTTTTACTAAGGATTAGTCCACGGTTTGTAAATACAAGTGGGTTTATTTTATTTTACTTGAATTTGAAATCTATTACTTCAGTAGGTGGATTATGGAGTTTGTGCAGTGCCCTATCACTTCTCAAATTCCAAATCTCATCAATTATGATTTTATTGAACGGAAAAAAGCTGTTTGATGAGTGTGTTGGGGAAATAATGATAGTGCTCACAGCTAGATCTTGGATTTATTGATGAAGGGATTACAAAATATGGTGAGATATTTATATTTGGTTGGCTTGCAGTAGAAGAATTTTGGGAATTATGGGTAATGTCAGGTTGGATGGAGCAGTGTCTAGATTTTTCATGGTGTCCAGGGAGAGCTCATACTTTTTGAGAAAGTAAGCATCGTATGTTGAATGAACCAAAATCAATGGTGGCCATTCTTTATATCTTTTCTTTTATTTAAAAATTATTAAAAATTATTAAAAATTATTAAAAATTATTAAAAATTATTAAAAATTATTAAAAATAGACCAATATAACCATTTGTGATATCTACCAATTTTTTATCTTTATCACCCTCATACAAGTCATATATTTATGGAGCCTTCTCTAGCCAACAGGAGTGGGCCTCAGGCCCAAAATTATTAGACAAGCCCAGCCAAGAGCGAGCTGGTCTTTCAGGCCAAGTGGGCTGCCCGCATAATTATGTATAGTCCAAAGTCTATTAAAATGACCAATAAATAGTCAGTTTAGTGGAATGGAGTGTTAAATCTCTTAACCAAGTCTTGAGTTTAAAATTTGGGAATGGAAAAGACTACTCTGAGAGAGCCGTCCCCTAAATAGGACCCTCGCAAATGCTCAAACTAGATTAGTCGAAATATAGTTTTAAATACCAGGATAAATAAAAAAAAAGTCAATTAAAAGGAGAAGGAATTTGAACTTTGGAGGACATTTATAATCCTATTTAAAATTTTTAATATACGATACTATTAAACAAATATCATATCATTATCTAAGAATGTAAACCTATTAAATTTTGGATTAAGGCTAACAATTTCCATTGATTTTCCTTCCAAAAATCCCTTTCTTGGCCATAGCAACTACCATTGTGCCATAAGAGTCCCCCCTTATGATGACCCGATGCCCTTCAACAATCTCGACAAAAACTTAGTTTGCAGAAATCGCCTCTTGGACCTTTATTTGAGCCTTTTCTCTTACTGTATTGACGTTGTTTGCTTCCACCTTTCATACTCAAATTTTGGACAGAGAAATATAAAGGAAAAATGTTGAAAAACAGTATGAGATTGTGACTGTTACTTTTAATGGGGGTTTTAAGTTAATGCAACACTTTAGCTATGTTAAATATATAAAAATTTTGCCGGTCTACCTTCTTGAGCCTACAAAAAAATCTTGGACTTAACCGGCAGACAAATGGTCAACTGGGTAAGGGAATCAAGTCTCTTAACCGAGTTTCAGATTCGAAACTTAAGAATGGAAAAAATTACGTTAGAATAGTTGTCCCTAAAATTGGTCTAACAAGCAATCGAAATGAGTTAGTTAGAGTATGGTTTCGGATATCGGTCGGTATAACACAAAAAAAAATCTTGGACTTAACATAGATTGGGACAAAATCGGGCCCAAATATTTGAATTCATATTTAAACTAAGAATCAGCAATAAATTTTCCAAAAATTTTATCCAAAATTCTGGCTGGAATTCATTAAATGAAAAGTGAAACGGCTCCTAGGCTGGTTCCCGTTGTTGGGATTTGAAGCTTGGGCTGGGTTTTCCTCAGTTAGTGCTGTGTTTCACTGGGCTTGTTGGGTGGTGCTCTTCTCGTCTCTGAGCCAGTTTTTTTCTTTGTCGGGCGTCGGTCCTCCTCCAGGGACAGGAAGGTTGTTGAGCCCGGGCCCGCTCTTGTTGCCGTCAGCCCGTGGCCTGCCGGGGCTCAAAAATGGAAAAGGAGAAAAATGAAAGGGAGAAGCTTGTTTCAACTTCATTTCGTGTTTGGTCGGTCGGTCCGCAGATATACTCTCTCGCCGCCCTCTTCTCTCCTCTCTGTTTTTTGCAGAGAGAGGCATTTTGCATCTCTCTCTCTCCACGCCACACCTTCAAATCGAGGTGCACAATCTCTCTTTCTATGTTCATTTTGTTATCGAGCGTATTGTTTTTGTATCATACAATTGATTTAGAGTGTTTTAGGTGTTATTCTGCCTAGGGTTTAGATTTTATGTTTGTTCTTGCACTCTTTAATAATTTTATTTGCTTCCCTAAAACTAATGAAAACAAGGATAAATGATTCATGTCGAATTTTCTGCCTTAGGGTTATCTTGTTTGACGTGAATGGTAATTAGGGTTTTCATTTCATGCGGTGTTTTCTTCTTCTGCTAATGAAAAATTGACCAAATTAACTGTTGTAACATAAGTTCCTGAACATCTCAGTTCTACTGCTTGGGGACATAGTGTTTTCAATTACTGAAAACATATCTGTTGAACATCTGGGTTGTGTTCATTTTGCTAATCCATCGTTTCCTGTCTTTATCTTAACTGGAGTCTTGTCAAATGTAATGTGCAATTGAAGCCCCTTTAGTTGAATGTCATCAGATACTTAATTAGCAGGTTTTTTTTGCAGCTATTAGTTAATGAATAGGAGAAAAACTTTACTTGTAGTTTTGGTTCTCCTTTAGTATCTTCTGCGCTAGAGCTAGCTAGGATGCTGCCTGGACATTCTCGGATATCGACATAACATAGTAAGATACTTTTTTGCAACTTTTATCCATGCTCAGTATCCAGCATCTGTTCCCATAGTCTAGTAGTGTCAAAGTTGTTTTTTCATCTTATTAATAGTTTTTGGACTTTGACGCTCTATTATTGTTCATAGGTTGTAAACCATGGCTGAACAAGCTGGCATGTTTATGGTGCACCAAACTGTTGGGAGTGTTCTGTGCTGCAAGTGCGGTATTCCCATGCAGCCAAATGCTGCCAATATGTGTGTCAATTGTTTACGCTCTGAAGAAGATATCACAGAAGGTCTACAGAAGCATGTGATCATCATGCATTGCCCCGAGTGCAGTTGCTACTTGCAGCCACCAAAGACTTGGATTAAGGCCGAATTGGAATCGAAGGAGCTCCTACAATTTTGCCTGAAGAGATTGAAGAATATGAATAAGGTTAGGTTGGTACATGCTGAATTTGTGTGGACAGAGCCTCATTCCAAGAGGCTCAAGGTAAAGCTGAGGGTTCAAAAAGAGGTTCATGGAGCTGTACTTGAACAATCTTATGTTGTTGAGTATGTTGTTCAGGATTACATGTGCACTTCCTGTTCAAGGATTCAGGCAAACCCTGACCAATGGGTGGCCTGTGTGCAACTCCGACAACATGTCTCTCACAGACGCACTTTCTTCTACATAGAGCAGCTTATTTTAACTCATGATGCTGCTTCTCATGCCATTAATATTAAACAGGTGAATCAGGGTATCGATTTCTTTTTTAGTAATCGGAGTCATGCTGTGAAATTTGTGGAATTCTTGGGTAAAGTTGCTCCAACTAACCACCGTCATGACAAACAACTCGTATCCCATGACCCCAAGAGCAATGACTACAATTACAAGCACACCTTTTCTGTTGAGATCTGTCCAATATGCCGTGAGGATCTGATTTGCCTGCCTCCCAAAGTTGCATTAAGCTTGGGAAATTTGGGTCCACTTGTGGTTTGCACAAAAGTCAGCAATAGCATTACTTTATTGGATCCTTTTACATTAAGGCATTGCTCATTGGATGCAGCACAGTATTGGAGGACATGTTTTAAGCCCCTGCTATCTAGTAGGCAGCTTGTTGAATACATAGTACTTGATGTGGAGACTTCAAATATTGAAGTTAATGCTGGTGGCTCAAAGTATGTCTTGGCTGAGGTTGAAGTGGCTCGTGTGTGTGATTTTGGCAAGAATGACCAAATATTCTGCATAAGAACACATCTAGGGCATCTTCTAAGCCCGGGAGACTTTGCCCTGGGTTATGATCTATATGCAGCCAACACCAATGATATTGATCTCGACAAACATAGAGGTTTAGTACTTCCGGAAGCAGTCTTGATAAAGAAGAGCTATGAGGAGAAGCGCCAGAGAAAGCATAGGAAGAATCGTCCATGGAAGCTAAGATCACTTAACATGGAAGTTGATGATACTACTAAAGGCAGAGTTGATGAGCAGAAGATGAACTCTGAGTATGAACAATTCTTGAGAGACTTGGAGGAAAATCCTGAACTGAGATTCAACATGTCTCTCTACCATAATAGAGACTACCAGCCATCTGAAATTGCTTCTGTGACTGATGGAGGAGATGTACCTTCTGTTCCATTGGAAGAGTTGCTTGCTGATCTTGATCTAAGTGATGAGGATATGGAGGATGTGGAGGAATGATCTAGCTAGCATCTGCTGAACTGGGTAAAAAGATATTTCTTCTCTTCTCTCAACTTTTTCCCTTGTCGCCATGATTGTTCATTTCTTGTGATATATGCAGTCAACTGAACCAGTGGCTTCTGTAAGTGTGCTCAATGCGGAATCTGTCAAGTTTATTTATGAGAGATGGCAAGATTTACGTCCCTCAACCATGTGGTGGAGGTGCGGATTTTTTATTTTTATTTTTTTTCTCATAATGTCTTTTGGTTTCCGAATATCTTTGAAGGGAAGAAAGAACAAGGTCATGAGTTTCTTTTTGGCTTTGAGCTTAATGGTGTTGGGAGTGAATTTCCCTCCGAAGGTGGCCTGTTGTGGGTGCAATTGAATTTCTAGGTGTAATGATATAAGTTATTTAGGCTACAATTTAAGATTAGCTTGACATTTGTTCTCTTAAATCTTCTTCTTAACATACATCCTTTGATGCTTCATTTATAAACACCCAAAAAATGAAAAAAGAAAAGGAGAAAGAGAATTGATGAATCATGAAATTGATAGAAATATAATGATTTTTCAAGGAAAATGAAAAAAAAAAAAAAAGAAAAGAAAAACAAACCATTTGCTTTAGTGAAATGACTATTCGAGGGAAATCGTTGAAATTTAATGAAAAAAAAAGTGTTTTTCATTTTTATCTTGTTATTACAAAATTAATTCATCTCGATGGATTTAGGCTTCGTCAACCCAAAACTGAATGATTTTTGAATCACCTTGTTAAAATATAAATAAAAAATTTAAAAATAAATTATTTTATGTGATGATCTTTCTGTCCCATGTTCATGGTTTCTCTGTCGAATGCACGTTTTTTACTGCTTATACCTCCACAGGGACAAACCAAAAAGTATTAGGGAATAATATGTAAAAATTTTCATCTTATATTAATAAATAATTTTATTGAGTATTTTGAAATTATTCAAATCTCAGAAATTATTTCTCTGCTATTGCCAAACTCCCTCTTGAAGGATCCCTTAGAATATGGTTTGGTCGTTAGATTTTATAGCATTATCATATGAAATCTGGGAGGCTAAATTTATACCTTATTTTGGCATCTTGGCTTATGTCTTGTCATATAAGTGTATACATTATTGCAGACAATTAAAAATTAGAAAAGGACATTGTTGCATTGCAAGAGAAAACCAAAAATCACAAAATGGTAATGCTATGCTTCTCCTCCTTGTATTGCGTAAGCCTTCCGCTAATTAAATTCCTCCCGTTTCTCGCCACGAATAATACAACATCTGGGAGTGTTAAGCGTTGATACGGCAAATTGTCTGGTAGGACAAATTTATGTGGTTCTTACCTAATAAAATAAGATAAAAATTTCATAATATAAATAACATTATAAAATAATAATAATAATTAAGAAAAAACTACATGGGCTTGTCTAGATAATTTTTAGGTTAATAGAATATCACATCGAGTACCAAGGACTTGCCGGTAATAACAGAAATACCTCAAAACTAAGCCAATAAACAGCTTGTTCCGAGGCATTCATGGACCGAGATTTTAAGAGCTCTGAATTAAGGGGCCTGGTCTGATTCAAAACCGGGTTTGAACCGTGGGATTTTGTTGCCTAAAGGCATCACCAAAGAAAGAAAGCTAGGACAAAAAGACCAGCTTGATCATGCCAATGCTAATACCCACGCCTTTAAACCACTACAAATAGTGTCAATAATTTTGATTTCAAAAGGTTCCCCAAGAATATGCTAGTTTCCACCTTGTGGCGCACCTTTCCTACGAAAAGCGTGGGCGTGCAAATGTACCATCAATGAAGTAGGTGGGGGGGGGGGAGAGGGGGTTCATACAACGTTATCAGTACAATGGGACAATAATGATCCATGAGAGGATGAACGAAATGAAAATTGCATAAAGCCCTGATAGGACTACTCAGATGAAGCTAACTATTGCTGCTGCCCTAGGCCCCATTAACCAATGACCAGATTGATTTTTGAACATTGCTGGTACCATCTTACCTGGGAGAAACAGTGACATTTTGGGGGCCACGTCTGGAGTCCACGCCATGGATGTACCACATGTTCCCCCAAATCTCTCACTATCCCATTATGATTTTGTCCGATTGTGTTTTTGATAAGAAATGGAAAGTGATCCTAACAAGATATAATACTAAATTTTTTAATTAAATTTTAAATTTAAAATTTAAAAATAAAATAAATTATATTAAGAGAGTCATCTTTTAAATAGGGCTTTCATAGATGTTTGAATCAAATTAGTCGGAATATGATTTTGAATCTTAATAGTAGGAAAAAAAATTATGTTTTTTATTAGAATCATTTATGTTGAATATTAAGTCTCGGTTATGCACTTGCCTTAGCTCAGAATTTTAAATGATTAATTCTAGAGTTTAAGCTCCTTTCCAGGAAAAAAATAAAATAAAATTATCAATAAGATTAAACTCGACATGTATAACACTACTCAAATAGTCAGAACAGTCAGGAGAACGGATGCATTACAGAAAATAATCTATAAAAATCAGAAACAAATTCTAGATTCTTTCTCTTATCGATGAAATTTTAGCCATTATTTTTTAGATATGCACTGATAAATATATCACACATATATAAAACTCACAAATCATATGCAGCAGTAAGCACAATTGCAAGTTAAGTGTGAGCTCAACTCTCTGATGCAAGGGTCTTAAATCTTATTGGGATAGAAATGTATTTCTTTGTCCAAGAGGACAATTTAGTGATACAAAAATTATTAGAAAGTAGACTTTCAGTAACAGAAAAAAATCCGTCGGTGATATTTAGTGGGGTCACTATCACCGATAGATTTAACGAGAAAAAATGAACTTTCAGCGCCTGATTCGATAATTTTTTTATTTTTTTAATTTTGTTTTAATGACAGAAAAAAATCTATCAGTGATATTTAGTGGGGTCACTATCACCTATAGATTTAGAGATAGAAAATGGACTTTCAGCGATGGTTTTCTGTCGCTGAAAGTCCATTTTTTAATAGGGATAATTTGATAATTTTAAATTCAAATTATTATATAATAAGAAAAAGAAATGTATTTCTTTATCGGTTAATTTGAGATTTGGATTGTCTAATTGTGTAAGAAACTTTATATTCAATTGGAATATATTGAGAAATCTTAGGAGGAGAATCATAGCTTTTGTGAAGCGACGCTGTGTCACATTTTTTTTTTATTTTAAAATTATTCTTAAAATTTGTTCAAATTGAACCCCACAATTTCTATTTCATTCATTTATATTAAAAAGTAAATATGGTTCTAAAATCCATTTGAAATTTTGACTTTTTTAATGCAAAATATAGTAATTATATTATTAAATACAATAACAATAAAAACTTTATCCCACTAAATCAGATTGGTTATACGAGTTCTTTTATATTATTATACTTTATTTTATATCGTATATTTTTATTATATAATAATAATAATTATACTTTTATTCTATCAAGTTCGGATATTGCTTGTACTAAAAAAAGTCTTTTCTTTCGCTTGAGGGTTTCCTTCAAAGTAAAGATAAATCCTTGACTAACTTAGGGCTTAAGACAAAAACCCAACAAAATCGACAAGAATGGCTTTCTGTTTCGAGGCATACTGGTTTTCCAAATGCATTATTTTTGCAGGAAGATGGAGATTGGGATCTTGTGGCTCATGATGAAGCAAAAAAAATAAAAAATAAAAAATAAGAAAAATAAAAAGAAATATTTTTTTATTATATCGATTAGTATTCAGAATTATACTCTAAATAACCTAATTCAAAACTTACAATAATCCATTTAAAAGAACTATCACAACATGATTTTTTTCAAAGTGTTTATTAGGTACAGTTATGAACATGTTCCTTCATGATTATTTCGGTGTGACTAGAATGTCTATCCTTGCATTACCTTCCTCACAAGGAAAGATTCTTATCTTTTATTTTATTTTCAAAAAATTATATTTATAATTAATATAATGTTTATAATTATATTTCTTTCTTCAGGGTTGCACTTGTGAGGTATCCATATTTATCATACCTCTTTTATTTTGAAATTTGTTCTTTCTTCAATTTTCTACTCTCTTTTTCAATTTCTTTTTTTCTTTCTTACGTCTTCAAAAGTAATTGGCTTGAATAAAATATATATATACATATAAATTTCTCTTTCATACAAAATTTAACTTTAAAATTTTAAATACTTTTATTAACTAATTTTAGGTTGTACTTTATTTAAAATATAAGACAATTTTGATTTATTTTTATCATGAAGATGGAGGTAATTATTTTATTTTATTTTTATTTCTTCAGATTAAATATAATATTTTTATTGTATACTCTTTTTTTTTTTTATTTCCATATTTCAAACAATAGTTACCCGACTTCACTTGACCTGGGTATATATAGCTAGAGCCTTTTTTTATTTATAAAAATATTATAAAAATTATAAAATAAATATATATATATATATATTTACAAAAATTCTCATACTAAATTTAAAATATATATATATATATATTTAAATAAAAAGTTTTTACCGTTGAGATATATAATTGAGTGTGAATGACTCAAGGGTTTTACATGTTGATACCAACCCCTCTTCATTATAACTTCAATAAATGAATTTGCAGTGGATAAAGGTACTTTCGGGGGGAGGGGTAATAAATAATGCAGGTGAAATGATGAGGGTGGTGTGCCCAGCGGGGGGGTTGGTGCCTTATTATTTTTTCATTTAGGCAAGAAAGCATTAATGAAAGAGTCACTGATTCTTATGCCCACAGATTTTCCAATGTCAAAAACGTAGGAGTTTTGATTAAGTCATGAAAGTTACAGATAGGCAAAAATTTCAATATTCAATTTACTACTGCATTTATTGCAAAATTTTTAAAATATAAAAATAAGTGTGGGACTTGGGGCATTTGGTCTCCTACTTTGCTAATCTTGCTTGATGTGAACTTTTTTCTTTCAAGGGAGTGCTGCATTTGGTCACCTAATTTTGATGTGATCCAAACATAAGGTCGATATGTAAGATTAGTAAATCGTTTAATTAAATTTTATATTTAAAATTTAAAAATAAAAAATTATTTTAAAAGTATTTTTTTTTATAAATTGTATTTAATAACGTTCGAAGAATAATTAAAATATAATTCTGAATATCGATTGATTAAAAGAAAAAAATTAATTTAAATTTATGCACTTCTTCCTGTATCCCTTCAAAGTTGTGTCAATTTTACTGATTTTGATTTTCATTTCATTCCACGAACACACACACACACACTCTCTCTCTCTCTCACTCATAGAAAGAACAATTTAATCAATTATAATATGCAAATACTCGCATAATTAAATTGAAAGAAAATTATTCTCTCCCTCTCTCTAAACCTACCTTGGAAAAATTTTCTAAATGATGTCATGTTTGGATTTCCTTTTCACGATTTTTCAAACCAATAAATTTGTAATATTTTGAAAGCCATCAGATGAATTTGATCATAAAGTCTGTCAACGTCTATCGTATTTCTAATATATATATATATATATATTTTTTTTTATGACTGATCGATATATACAATTATATTTTAATTAATTTAATCCAGACATTATTGAACTCAATTTAGAGAAGAACTCTCATAAAATATTCTTTTTTATTTATAAGTTTTGAATTTAAAATTTATTTAAGGGAGTCAATACTTTTATTCATTAGACTGATTATTTATCGGTATTTTCTTTCCAATATTAAGGGGTAATTCAACTGCCTTTTAGAATTTCATGACGAAAATATTATATACTACTACCAAAAATAAGGTCCAAAAATTGGGAAATGCAAGTGTCTCTTAAATTTAGATAAATTTAAGACCTAAAGATATAGTAATTAAATTTAAAATGAAATGAGGCTATGATTGCCCACTTGGCTTTAAAGTCCTTACATTAATGGGGGTGCCCTTCAATGATGGCCCTTAATTTAAGGCCACTGTCCTAAAAATGGTCGGAGGGTACACGTGGGAGCATTTAAGGGCGTGCAATTCAACAGATTCCCCATCTTTAGATCAAGAATAATACCTTAAAAAAAATCACAAAAATTGTATTTAATTAAATCTATTTTTCTTTTATTTATTATAATTTATAACTTAAGAGATTTACCAAAAAAATATTATTTTACAACTAAAAAAATTAAAATATATGATAAAATAGCATAAAATTATCATCGTATCAATAAAATTTTAAATTAAAATTCTTAATTAAATTTAATTAAATCTAACCTCAACTCTATCAAGCACCCCTATATCTAATAATACCATTTCTTACCCTTTTTTTTTAATGAGAAAAATAATATTTTCATTAGTTTACAAAGGATAGGATATTTTGAATTTATCATCGCAGTCTTCATTTGATCTATTGAGTAATGGTTGCAAGGCGGCTGAACAATTCAACCATTTGTTAGAAATATTCACAGGATTTATTTTTTTTCCTTTTAATAATTGTTTTTTCGTTTCTACATTTTTAAATTCATATATTTGTGAAATCCAAAAATATATATATATATATATATATATATATTTTTTTTTTTTTTTTTGAGAAAAACAAGGCATGAGGCTCTCATGATTAACAAAAGATTTCTTTATTCCCTCGAACAATTCAAAATAATATAAGTTCTGCAGTCAAAACCCAGACCTTGAAATCAAATTTAACTTTGACAAGTTGAGGATTTTTTCTAGTTGGAAACATCCACTAATGTTTGTTCATAGTACTTAGCAAAGAAATATGGCTCCCGTGACACGAGTTTCTCTTCACTGACAACCACAACATCAGCCAAAAACAAAAACCCAAATCTTTGAAATCAAATTTAGCCTCCGGTTTCCATCATTTCATGGGATTTTTTGTTCATTATTTTTTTTTTATAATCGATTAATATTCAAAATTATATTTTGATTAATTCGATTCGAATATTGTTGAGTTTAATTTAGAGAAAAGTTTTTACGACATAATTTTTTTTTTTAATTTTAAAATAGAGATTTGATTAAAAGATCAAACACTCTGTCTATTAAATTCAACGTGGATCGGTACTTTTTGTTGACTAATGTTTGTTCACAAGAATATAAAAAAACACCGTATCTTTTTAATTACTTGAAAATTCCTCCAAAAATTTGGACTCACTCTCCCAAACAAGAAGGACCCACAATCCACCATCCAAGCACTAGAACCACATTGCTTGACCTAATCGACTCAGATCCATGAGACCTCATAAATGAAATGTTCATTTTATAAGAAAAAGTAAACTTTATAGGGTTGTTTTCATATTTTCCTCACGGTTCTTGTACGCGTCATTGGGGAATACTTAGGCTTAGAGGGCTACCCTTCTGTGTTCCATTTTGGTGGATTTTATAACTCCAAAGGTCATTTTCTAAACCCTCTTTGACGGCAAAGGTTGCTAATAAATACAAATTGACAATCAAAAATAATTGATGTAGCACGAGGCAGCGTTTTTTTTTTTCCCTATTGACTTTATTATAAATAGAAATAAATTAAAATAAAACAGCTGTTTTCGTGGGTTTGGCATTGCTCGACTCATACCAATTCTTGGGTTTGGATTCAAATGATTGAAGTTATAGGGACCATCCAGAGATCTTTTCATTTCCAGGGTGCTCAAAATAATTTAATCAAACCACGTCTGAAAAATAATATAAACATGGAATAACACAAATCTAAGCTCAAATCTCAAATATACGATTTATCCTAAAACTCTAAAAAAATTAAGAACTAAAAATTATAAAAACCCGAATTAAATTAAATTTAAATATTAAATTACACGATTCATACTCTATTGTTGTATACAAATTTAATAAATTTAATATTCTTTTTAACCTTTTATCTATACACACGATCAAATATATTTTATACGGTAAAAAATGTTACATTTTGTTATGAGTATTAGTGAGTGAAGAATATAATAAGTATAGCAAAATAATAGAATTTTAGCCAATGATATATAAGATATTGTATCTAGATTTTTTCTCTTATTTATTTTCAAAATGTGGATTCATAATATTTTATTCTTGGACTCAACATAATGTGGTGGGTTTTCCTAATATGATGTGACGATAAATCTAATTATAAAAATTTCAGATCTTAAGTTTAATTTTGCCAAAAACTATGAAATTCTTATAAATTTTGTTACATTTGGTAAAAATAAGTTTACTTGGTCCTTTTGGAAAAAAAAAAGATTATTAGCTGAAAACCCTATAATTTTTATATCAGAAAACCTAAAAAAAAATAATTCAAAAATATTTTCCTAAATATGGCTAAAATATTAGGTGAGGAATAAAAACAGAAAAGAAAAAAGAAAAAAGAAAAAAGAAAAAACAGGTTTTGTTTGGAAAACAAAACACAGAATAGTCCGAAACTGACGAAAGGCAAACAGTGCGCAACGCAAATTTGAAAAACGCGTCAGTTCGCTGAAAAATGAGTTCCAAATTTGAGCAGACACGAACTCTTGAGTTAACAACGTACGTCGTCGGTTCTTTTTATATCATCGGCCAAACAACAACAACCTTTTTCTTTTTTTTTTTTTTTTTTTCTTTTGGTGAAAATAAAAGAAAGAAAAATGGAAAAAAAATCAGAAGACGGCGTGTAACTTGTGAGAGCATCCACCAGCCCGACTCTCTCTCTCTCTCTCTCTCTCTATCTCCTTGTTTCACACGTAGAACCAATTCGTTTTTACCACGTGGCACAGAATAAGAAACGTATTGGTTCCCACATGCACAGCTAGATGCCTTTGAAAGGCAACCGCCCTCACTCCTTTCTCCGCCCTCTCCCCCCCTCCCCCAAAAAAAAACTTCCTGTTCTCCTCCAAACAAGAGTCACTAATCGTCATCGTCATTTGATCGAGAGAGAGAGTAGGGAGAGAAAGAAATAAATAAACGGTTGTTCGGAAGGGTTCTAGTTGTTGAGGTTGTGACCGGAGACCCGCCTTATATCATACACTCTCTCTCTTGAAGCTCAAGTTTGATCTTGCTTACTCCTCTCTCTCTCTCTCTCTCTCTCTCTCTCTCTCTCTACACGAAAGAAGAAATAATTTATTGAAAGAGAGAGGAGAAGGTATGGGAGCTTGCGTGTCGACGCCGGCAACATGTGCCGGCGGTTGTCGGAGATGGTCGAAAAAGAAGAAGACATCCACAACAGCTAATGCTACAACTACAACTCGAAAGAGAAAAAAAGGAATCAGAAGAAGAGTACCTTCTCGTCTCTCCGATCGGCCATCCTTGGACAGGTCTTCGATTATCCCTGATCGCGCTCTCAACAATCCCACCTTCCAAGGTCTCTCTCTCTTTCTGAAAATTTTGGTCAATTTAGTTATCTTGATCATTTTTCTTTTTGGTGAATCGGTTTGTTTTTTGGCTTTATGGGTTCAATCATTTGTAGTTGTTAGATTTTAATTCTGCATTATTCTATGAGCTGGAAAATGTGGGTTTTTGGGGGTGGCTTTTGGTGGGTATTTTTGAAGCAAAATAAAAATTCATTTTACTTTTTTGGGATTATATAAATGATTAGTAATTTTGTTGATTTTGATTTTCTTGCTCTGTTTTCTTGTATTCAAGAAATCAGTCCGGAGGATCTTTTTTCCTTTAATTTTTAATTTTTTTTAATTTCAATTTAATTTTCGCTGTTTAATTATGAAGTTAAATTAAATATATAAGAGGATTATAGAATCTCTTTTTTGGGGTGGGGGATTAAAATTTCAAGCATCAGAAATTGAGTATAGGTAGGTTAGTGATTGGAAACACTAACGCATGAAATCAACGCGGTTCTGTTATAGACCTTGATTCTTGTTTTCAGATGTAAAACAAGAAATGGGTATTCATTATTCTTGAATTTTCGATTATATTTAGCATTTGGGAACATAATTATTTGTCCCAATACCATTTATTTTTTTTCCCATTGTTAATGGAGTTGCTAATTCATTTGGAATGTACTTATTTGTCATCTGGCTCTAGATTTGATTTTTTTTTTTTTTTTTTTTGGATGCTGATTTCTTCTCTAAAATTTGATGTCATCAGCGGGAAGTGTTGAGGAGGCATGGTATGATTCTGTGGCAATATTTGATTCAGACTTGGAAGAAGATTTTGAGAGTGTTCAAGATGGTATGATGTTTATTTAAGTTATATATACTCTAGGAGTACGTGGTTATAAGTTATAAAGTCCCCCTTTTGAATTAGTCATATCCTGAATATATCTACAGAGGTATTATCTCCCCATGGGTCAATCTCGAGTACTTCTTTCACCAAGGATACTTCTCATACTCATGACGAGCATAATGTCAATAACCATTCTGCTCGCAACTCTGTCAGTGAGGTTAATAGAAGTTTGAATGTTCAAGGCTTGCATTCTGTTGATCTAGATTCCCATCGGCAAGCAGATGGACATTGTCAAGCAGTTTTCCTTGATGAAATATCGACCATTGGAGATGACAATGCTAGCAGGGATGGAATTTTGGATAATTGTGGGATTTTACCCAATAACTGCTTGCCTTGTCTTGCTTCTACAGTCCCCACAATTGATAAGAGGAGGTCAACGAGTCCTCCTCCACCAAATACAAGGAAGAAGCCTACCTTGAAGCTTTCTTTCAAATGGAGGGAAGTGCATGCCGGCACTGCTTTGTGTAAGTATCACAGTGCTGATTATTGTGGATTAACAGATATAGCTACATACAATAATAGACATAGACACATACAGCATAATATGAACAATGTAGTGTCAATTTTGGTGTTTTCTTACATTGACATTTAGGGATTAAGTGGAAGCCTTCCTTTTTCTTGTTTTAGGAAGAAAGAATTTGATCAACCAACAAAATTGGTGCTTTTAATAAGTTTGCAGTCTAAGAATAACATCTTTTAATGAATTCAGGGTTTTTGTGGAAATGCTTTAGTGCTTTGTTTCTTCATGAAAAATGTTGGCAGCAATGGTGTGCTCTTAATTTGCATTAGCAAATCAAAGGTTGCTGGGTAACCAGTTTGTCAACTACTTTTATTCCTCAGTATACTAGTGCTTGCTAAAAGAAGCCCATATACTAATGCTTACTGCATTGTTTTATTAATTTTATTATAGTCAGTTGACAGATCCAAGTCCTAAACTGTGTTTTAGTTGGCTTGATTTAGTTAAAAAATTGAAGATTTAGTTAAGATTAGCTCATCTTAAGCTGTATTTCAGCTGTTCTTGTCGGCTATTTCTGTGATGCTTCAGTATCACAAAACTTGCAACGTCCCATGGATCACTCAGAAATTTTTAGTTTTTTGAGTCTTTTTTCAATGTTATTCTTCCACTGTCAAATATGATTCTTGTGTTCTCCTAATCGCATTAACTAATCGTCGTGTCAGTTCATTCAGCATGCTCCAATTAGTGCTCCTACTTATTGCATTCATTACGTCTCAGTGTCTTCTAAGATGGTTCTGCAAAGACCAATTGCCGGCTCGCAAGTACCTTTTTGCCCGGCAGACAAGAACATGCTTGATAGTTGGTCAGCAGTTGAGCCAGGTTCTTTTAAAGTTCGTGGGGAGACCTATTTCAGGTATGCTACAGTTGGCTACTTGGCATGTGCTTGTGTTAATAACACTCATGCACCCTTTGTGTGAAGGCTATTGAAGTCAATAAATATTACAATTCTTACTTGAACATTTTGAATTTCTATGTGGCAGGGATAAAAAGAAGGAACTAGCTTCTAACTGTGCAGCGTACTATCCATTTGGTGTTGACACATTCTTATCAGCAAGAAAAATTGATCATATAGCTCGGTTCGTGGAACTTCCTCTTATTAATTCTTCTGGGAAGTTGCCACCCATTCTTGTTGTCAATGCTCAGGTATTTAATTGCCACTTGAAATCCCCTTGGTCATTCTAGATACTTGGTAAACTTTTGACTCCTGAAAGTAGCTGAACTGAATGAAAAATTTTCTCCTGCTTGAGGCTCCCATTTCTGCCACAAAGTTTTCCGGCTATATGCTGAATATGCGAATGAGTTAAAGGAACAAGCTGCTGACATCTCTTATTTAGTTCTTTGAATATAATTTTATATTTTGTTATGAACGATGAGTTGACAACCTAATTACATTTTTCCAGGTTCTGAAATCTCAGTTCTTTTTTGAGGCTTGGGGTCCATTATAATAATCTTTCCTTTTGATTGATCTGTCAGTTTCTTCCCCCTTATAATTATGTATCATGGTGCATTTAGTGTACATGTTCCAAGGATAATCATAGCAATCCTGTTCTGTACAAAATCAGAAGGTCAGATCATTTTTGAACCAGACAAATTTTCCCGCATACAACGCCTTTCTATCATGAACATAAGCTTATCTCTCTTTCAGAATTCTGAAGTCATTTCTTCACATTTTTATTAGAATCTATTTTTATTTTATTTTTCTTCATCCCCAATTTGTGGCATTTGTCCTTCTTTGCTTAATCATATTATTTTTTTGATTGTGCAGATCCCATTGTACCCAGCCACAATTTTTCAAAACGACACCGATGGTGAAGGAATAAATATCGTATTGTACTTCAAACTGTCTGAAAGTTACTCCAAGGAACTTCCACTGCATTTTCAGGAAAATATAATAGTAAGATGGATTTAAGTAAATTTTCTTTTGACTATTTAAAATTGTGCCTGCACGGTTTGTTTGACAGCTTGACTATAAGCTTCTTTTTCTACACCCAATTTCAATTGCTTAGCTGGCTTTTGGTGAGAAGGGTAAAAGTCTAAGGGGGTAAACATTACCAAGGCTATACCATGTATTAACGGTTTACCCTAAAAAGGGGCAATGTATTTCCCTATCTGTGTAAACATGATCCCTTTTGAGGTAATAATTGGTTCATACATGTAAGAAAACATAGATGCATGCTGACATGGAAGTCCATGTGTTTTAACATTGCTGAAACATTTAATCTTTTGACTGATGCACTCAAGTACTTAACATTTGCGTTAATCTTCATTTTAGAAGCCACGTGTTAGTACCCACTCTGTACTCATTTTGGCAACCTTATGACTTGTTTTAAACTCTATATTATCTCGCCCGTGTTGTATAGAACATTTACAATGAATTTGTTTCATATTGCTAGCCAGCTGCTTATATTCCATGTTTATGTTTAATGATAGAACAGAGGTTAATCGAAGATGAAATGGAAAAAGTGAAAGGATTTCCTGTAGATACAGTGGCGCCCTTCAGGGAAAGATTGAAGATATTGGGCCGTGTTGTAAACATAGATGACCTTCATCTAAGCGCAGCAGAGAGAAAGCTCATGCATGCTTACAATGAAAAACCTGTTCTTTCACGTCCTCAACATGAATTTTACTTGGTAAGTTTGTGCTCCCAATAACTGGCACATTTTTGTGATCTTCTTGTATCTTGTCTTTAATTTTTATCTGGGTAGCAAGTTTATGTACCCCTTCGTATTGTGCTATTTACGCACATCAGGTTTTTATGCGACTTCATGTGCAAAAGAGAAACTGCTTTGCTTGTTTCAGAAAGTACTTCCTAGAAAAATCCAAACCTCTAGAACCAGACAACCATCCTAAGAAAGTTCAATCTTAAAACTTCCATTTTCTTTCAAAAGTTAGTTGCGGCTAAAATTAAGGTATTGAAAATTTCAATCTTATGTGTAGCCCAAAAAGCTGCATTGTCATGTTTCAGTCTTCTTGCAAGTTGACTAATGCATTGCTCCGGCTTATATCACTGTTGGAAGATTATCCTTTTTCTTTTTGGGCTCATCATGCTTATTTGTTTTATTCTTGTAGGGTGAAAATTACTTAGAAATCGATTTAGATATGCATAGGTTCAGCTACATTTCTAGGAAAGGGTTTGAAGCATTCTTAGATAGACTGAAGATTTGTGTCCTGGATTTTGGCCTCACAATTCAGGCAAGTGTATTTAGTTTTATCCTAATTTTTTTCTTTTGGCCGTGGAGCTGCTATTCACTAATCTTCTTTCATTGTATATGATACAGGGCAATAAAGTTGAGGAGTTGCCGGAGCAAATATTGTGTTGTATCAAGCTAAATGGTCTTGACTATATCAATTACCAGCAACTGAGTCAAGAGCACCTTTGAACAGATTTGAGTGCTCAAACATTGTAAGCTTCCGGTTAAAATCTAATAAAAGGTTAATTTTTCATACCAACTTCTTTGTCCTATTGTTTGTACTTCTCAATAACTTAGAAAGAGTGTTTCTGCTTGTAATCACCAAATAAACAGTTAACTGCATAAAAGAGTAAACACAACTACTGGAAAATACAATCAAATGACCACATTTTGGTGCTGTTTGGATGAGACCTGCAAGCCTCTTCTGCCATGGTCAATTAGAATAATGACTTTTTTGTTATTTAATTTATGAGAAATTTTGCAGTTTTCTTTTATTTTCATTCTATACTTGAGAAATAGTATATCTAGAATAAAAAAAAAAAAAGTAGAGGATTTAAGAGATTGGAAGCTTTGTGGAGCTGTCATTGAAATGGGGCTATGTCATTAGCATTTTCATTTCAACATAGTATGCCAACTTTAATTAAATGGTGTAATTGTAGAAGACTATTTCTTTTTTGGTAGGTAGTTGCGGAAGACTTTCAAGTAGGTTCCAAAAAAAGTCTTGGGAAAAGAAAAAGGAAAAAAAGTAGGCTTTAAAAAAAAAATTTCTTGAACGAACAATTTGAACAGCAAGATTTCAAAGATCTTCTGAGTACATGATAATGATGTTGAGTATGAGACAATTGAGGACCAAAGTTAAGGTTAGCCCATAGAGAGTCTGAAAGTTCAAAGCCAAGCATTTCACATCTACCTAGTCTTCCGTTCCATACGCATGACCCTTCCATACATAATTCAAAACTTGCAAGGCAAAAGAGGCTTCCCACGTAGACCTCTATTTCCAGAGTAAGAGCTCTGTGGCAAATCACTAAGAGGTTTACCCAGTGGTATTCTTCCCACCAGTAAATTTTCTGACAAGTTCAGTTCTCTTAGCTCCTTCAACTTCAGAAACACGGGGGGTATTGCACCCGTAAACTGGTTGTTCTGCAGCTTCAGCCTCTCTAACATGCTTATGTTTGATAGAGACTGGCAAATCAGAGCCTAGTTTATTGTAGCTCAAATCCAGGCTTTGCAGTGATTTGAGTTTCCCTACTGTAGTTGGTAATCCACCCTTTAAGAGATTATGCGATATGACGAGAAATTGGATATTGAGTTGTGATCCTACACCAAGTTGCTCAATACCAGCAGTGAATTTGTTGGCAGAAAGATCAACATGGGTCAATGATCCATCTGAGAACCTGCTTTTTATTTTGAAAATCTGACTAACACTATCTGTTAGCCCATTCAAATGGAGATCAAGAACACCCAAGTCTTGCAAACTTGTGATTGTTTCTGGTATTATTGATATGAACATGTTTCTTGACAGATTTAAGGAATAATGTCCTTTGAGGTCTCCAAGCCACGTTGGGAGACTTCCTGAAAGATGGTTTTCTGATAAGTCTAGTTCCTGTAGTGGACTTGGAGTTGTACTTAGGAGCTCAGGTATTTCACCTCGTAAACCGCAGCCTGCTAAGTAAATTCGTGACAGTGATGGCAACTCTGCAAGCCATTTAGGGATGAAGGGCAAGTCTAGGCGGTTGTAGGATATGTGGAGAGATTGAAGATTTTGGAGGGTAGACATTTCATGAGGCAATGGACCTTGGATCGAATTATGAGAGACAGTAAGGAGAATTAGCTGAGAGAGCTGTCCCAGTGATTTGGGCAAGTGTCCCGACAATTGGTTTCCATTGAGATATAGCTCCGACAACATTGATAAATTACCTAGACTTGAAGGAGTTGCTCTTCAAGCTTGTTATTTGCTAGGGATACTCTCTGGAGGGATACCAAATGCCCAAAACCAGGAGGAATAGGTCCAGTTAGCTAATTATCGTGTAGTCTTAGAAAACTAAGGGAAGACATTGGACTAGGGATTATCATAAATGAAAGCTCTCCCTCGAGGAAGTTGGTATCTAGGTAGATTACTGATGTGGAACTTAAGTTTGTTATGGATGAAGGGATTTTCCCCCTTAGGAGATTACTTAAAAGATCAAGCTCTTCCAAGGCTTGCAAGTCACCAATCTTATCTGGTATATGACCACTTAGGGAATTGCTATGTAGATCTAAACTTACTAAATTTGTCAAATTTGTAACGGAATTAGGTATAGTACCAGAAATGTGGTTTGAATATAGAAGTAGTCTATTGAGATGCTCTAGGGTTCCTAGACTTGGTGGTAGAGACCCAGATAAGTTGTTCTCATAAAGCCGGAGTTCCTCAAGTTTTGATAGCTTACCAATGCTTTCTGGTATAGGGCCACTCAGCTTATTGCCATAGATGTAGAGCTTTCGGAGCCCTGGTAGTTTAAAGCCAATCAATGGTGGAATCTCTCCAAAAGGGCCAATGAGGCCACCCAAGTCAATGACTTCAAGAGAGGACAGAAGTGTTACAGAAGCAGATATCCTACTTTCCATCTTGGTTTGGAGAACAAAATCATCGGTGGAAATAAATCCCGGCAGACGAATTTCTGTCACTCTCTTAGTTGTGTTGTTGCAGGCAACACCTTCCCACTTGCAGCAGCTATAACCTCTCCACTTCTGCAGTCGACTGGAGGTGTCTGTCCTGATTCCTGCTTTGAAATCTGTTAGACCCTTTAGGTCTTTAGCGCTGCACATTTCACTGAAATCTCTCATGCTTTGTCCCAATGAGATGAAGGAGAAAATTGCAAAAACCCAAAATAGCTTAGTACCCATTATGTCTAATTCTTGGTTTTGAGTCTTCCAACTGTCACTGCTTTTTAAGCCTGGTTTTGAGGTTTTTGAGGTTACAATCTTGACGGTTAGTTATAGGACAATAAGCAAGTAGGGGTGATGTTGGTCAAAAATCTTAGTCTTTCCACTTGCACTTCCTCTTTTCCTCTTTTCCTCTGTCTTTACAGTCTTTCCACTGCACTTTTTCTTTTCCTCTTTTCCTTTGTCTTTACGGTTTGTATTGCTTAAAAGGAGAACTATGTCTGAATCATTATGTCCTCGGCTTTTGCTAAGAAAAAAGAAAATCGAAATCTGCAGTTTTGTTTATTTCAAGAAAATTAGTCTAACAACAACGACAACCACAAACCACGCCTTAATCTCAATATTTGAAATCGATCATTTGAGAGACAAATTAAAAAAAAAATAAACAAAGAAGAAAAAAAATGAAACAAAGAAATATATAAAAATAAAAAGAAAACGAAAAAGAAAATAAATAAAAAAATTATTAGATAAATATTTAAAATATATTAATTTAATTTGTGCAAATTTTTCTTCGCCATCAATTCCTATCCAAAATCATTTTCTTTTCTAAATTTTTAATTTTACAGATAATTTGCATCCAAGTTTTCAGCGGTTTATTTCTACGTTTTACTATATTTCCTATATTTAAGTTCTCAATTCTCATAATTGGTATATCTTTGGATCTTCTTTACACATGCCCGAACTATCTCAAACGACACTCTCACATCTTATCCATAATTGAACTAACTCTCAACTTGTTATAAATTTCTTCATTTCTAACTCTATCTCTTCTAGTTTTTCCACACATCTACCTAACAATTCTCATTTCTGTTACAGTTATCTTTTGTTTTTGTCGTTATTTAATAATCCAACATTCAGTACCATACAATAGTGTAGATTTTACCGCAATTCTATAAAATTTTTCCTTCCAATGTAATGGTATCGTGTGATCGCAAAGAACTCCGAATGCGTTTCTCTATTTTATCCAATTCGTTTGAATCTTATGGTTCATATCTCTACCTATATAACTATCATTTTAAATGATAGAATCTAAATATCTAAATCGTTCATTTTTTGATACGTCTTATCTATCAAACCTAATCGTTTTTTCATCATTCCTATCACTGTTGTTAAACCTACATCTCATATATTTGGTTTTCGATTTACTCAATCTAAACTTTCTAAATTCTAGTATGAATCTCCATAACTCTAGTTTAACACTAATACTCTCCCTAGTTTTATCAATTAGCACTATATCATCTGTGAAAAGTATACACCATGGTATTTAATTTTGAATATTTTTTGTGATTTCGTCTATCACTATTGTAAAGAGGAGAGAACTTAACACTGAACCTTGTTGGAGTCTAATGTTAATGGAGAAACTATCACTCAAACCTCCGCAAATTCTTACGTTGGTTACTGCTTTTTTATACATATCTCTAATGAAATTAATGTATTTCAAGAATATCATTTTTTTATCAGTGTTCACCACAATACGTCTCTAGAAATCCTATCACATGCTTTTTCTAGGTCAATGAATGTTATATGTAGGTCTCTTTTCTATACTCTATATATCACACAAGTGGATTGTTTCTGTGGTAAATCTTCATGACATAAATCCAAATTGATTTCGAGATAAATTTATTTCCGATTTCAATCTATATTCTATTACTCTTTCCCACAATTTCATTGTATGACTAATAAGTTTAATTCCGATCCAAAACATGTTTTAATGTTTACTAAATATTCTTCTAACTTTTAACGTTCTATAGATCCAAAACATGTTTCCATGAAGCTGCCATCTTGTGTGTGCATTAGCACTCGAGGATTATATTCACTTTAGGATATGATCCAAATCAGAGTTAAGGATCAACGGATGAAAATGTTGGTGGCGATGACAAATGGTTTTGCATTACACTGAATACGCTTCTATCAGAAAACAGGGTGAGAACTTCTATGTTAATATTTATAATGCACTTAACAAACTTCCATGTTCAAACATTAGAGGGTTCTACTCTTTTAATACAATCCAAGGACAGTTTGGAACATTAAGAAGTATCCAAACAATCATCAACATTTTTTATTACTTGTACTGCAAAACCACTTGGGGTCATGCCCAGCATTTAGGGATACTATTTTAAATGATAAGGGTCTCTTTTGCGGTCCTAAAATATTGCTGATCACTAGATTACTGCAATAGTTAATGCGTATACTACAGACCCCTATGTGGGCATTGCTCTGCTAGTGTTTCCTGCCCCAGAAGAGTTTCATAATTTGTGCTTTTTGTTCAACTCTATTAGCAAAATTACAAAAAAAATCCATGATTGGTGCCCTTTGTTTCAAATGCTGCTTCCAGATGATCCCTATTTATGGGGCGTGAATTGCATGGAATTTTCAGGATGGGGAAGCTTCTTTTTTATGACCTTAATTACTGGTATTTCCCTGTCCTTTGATCATGTTTAGCAGAAGGTTAAAGGGTGATGAATTGCTAAAATGAGAAATGGCACTACGATCAACCAAATATTCAAGCTTATTAGAATCAGATTAACAATGTTGATTTCTTTGTAATCTTAGTAACTTTGTCCGGCTACTTCGGGTACTTCCAGAAATAAGTGTGCATGTTTTGTGTCCATAGTAGACATGTCCTTTCGACATTGTACAATACTTTCATAATTTATATCAATGTAAAATTCTAATAATGCTATCGTGCTTTTAATGATGATACAAACTTTCCATGTAAATAAAAAGAGGTAATAGCTATATTTTAAATTGGACATTTAATAGCAAGTGGGGGCCTCAAGGAGGGTAGCAAATGCCTCATCCGTCCTTCTCCCTTTTACTTGGCAATAAAGGAAAAAGAGTTAGATTAATTTCAACTGTATGGACTTCATCTCTAACCTTCACTTCCTCAAGAAAGGATTTCAAGGATCAAATATATCTTTGTTGGTAATGTCTGCTCTTTCGTGCTTCTTCTTTGGACTACTTTCCTTGCTTTTAGATTCTTAGGTTGATCTGTACCTTCAAATCCCATGAAAAAGGAAGTATGACAATTTCAGTTCTATTAAATACCATAATTTCTTTAAATCTGCCCAAACTGATTCAAGTCAACCGACAATGTAGTACTTACGGTTGTTGTCTCATACTCAAAAATCAAGATCTCAAAGAGAATTCAAATCAGCATTTTCCGTTGAATCTGCCTCCCAATTCTGTCAACAGACGGGTTTTTCTCTATGAAGGACTTTTTGATGTTGAATGGAATATGGAACCTTCTAGTAAGCTGCAGTGGGAGTGCTAACTTCTTGTTCTACATTATCAAAGTTTGCTTTTCCAAGTAGCATCTTTATGGCTATCTGGGCGACGTCTGCAAACCACTCATCCTCTGGCAATACACTGCAGAAAATAAAAATCAAACCTAGTCCCAAGTCACAACTTATTGATTAGAACAACTCTTGTTTACTTAAAGAATACCTATAAGGATCTATTCCAGTTGCAGCAACCGCCTCAATGGCTCGAGCGATGATGTTTTTGATAACTTGATGCAGATGTCGAGATAAATATCGTCCTTGTGATGCAAAGAGAAGAACAAATTCCATATCTAAGTAGAACTGCACCAAAGAGAAAAACAGCATGTAGAACTTTGTTTTCTCACATAACAAACTTCTAGGGCATGAGATAGGACATGTATACCTGTTGAAGGCCAAGAGGGCCTATTGGAGCTGGCCCAGATTCAATCTCTTCCCAGAAGCCTTGATCATCAGAAAGCCAGATAATGACAGTCTCTATAAGCCTCATGAGCAGTACAGTTGCAAACCTTTCTCTTCCTACAAACATGTCTGCCGCAATTGTTGCCATTCGCGTCAATTTTCCAAATAGTTCCTGCAGAAAGTTACCATCAAAAACAGAGAAAGGAAGTGTTACATTTGTGCCTTGAATTCTTGCAGACACATGAGATGAAGGAGAACATCTCATGCCGGCTACATTGGGCTGGGACGCACTCTTGCCATGCCCGTGGTCATATACATATGTTGTAACCCTCAAAGGTTTATGATATCGCCACTTTCTAGATTTGGGTGTATCAGGGATTTTGGTTAACTCTCCATACTTTGTATCTCTGTTTTTTGACATACTGAATGTGCTCCTATCTCTCTGTGGCTGTGCACGTAGGGTAATTAGCGGAATCACATAAATCTTGTTTTTGCTTGTCATTTATGTGATTTTCTGTTGGTTGTGATTGCTTGTTTTTAATTGGAGGCAGTTCTTATTTGTATTGGATTATTACCTGAAATATGGGAGATGGAAACCATTCAGGCTCCTGAGTACTTCCATCCATGCTTGTGTAGATAAGTGGAGTCAAACGAACTTCTGCGTTTTCTGTGAAAATCAGTTCAAGGGCATGTTGTCTGCAGAAAGTATCTCTCAGCTGATCAACTGATCGTTGAAGTCGCTTCTTCCAATCCCTTTGTACTGGGCAACGGCTTTGCCTTTCTGAAGCTCTTCTACTAGGAGGTTCATCAAATTTCCCGCCCTGCACCAAAGGCGTGAGCTTCATTGCAGCACGTGGGAGCAAATCTTCTGCCAGCAATGATGCATTAGCTAACAAAGCTATCTGCTGAGATTCTGTCACTGCCATGTTAACAATTTTAATCATTGACCCTTGCAAATTCTCTTCATTTTCCACTGATCCTGGCAGTGCATTTTTAAGCAAACTGATGTACGAGTGGAACACTTCTAAAAGACCTTCTAGTGTTGCTCCTCCCATTTGTAAACTTTCAAGGGGTCCAACATCCTCAAAAATTTCCTTAAAAAGGGATATTTCATGTAAGATATGACTTAGGAAGTTGAAAAGGTGTGATGTAAAGTAAAGAGGTTATGAGTGACTAACCTGGACCATGGAATTGAATCTGTGAGCACTACTTGAAAGCTTTGGTTGGGAAGCATTTACAATTCCCAGAGAGGTAGTTGATCTACTAAAGCGAAGGCCAACAGGATGGAAGGCAAGTGACCAATCATCTACAGCAGCTAGTGCAGCACTGGTCTGCTCGATTCGTTTCAAATTGGCACTCAGTGCCTGTTCCATGGATGGCCTGAAAATTCTCAACAGCACAGGTGAAAGAGACAAACCGCGAGCTTCTAGTAGTGAGCAGTGACCTAAACATAGTTGAACACACTCTATGGCAGCTCTAATACCCCCTGCAGCAGCTGAGGAGGCTAGCACGTGTTTCTTGACTAGACTACTGAAATTCTCTGTCTGCCTTACAGCCCAAGTTACGAGCTCAGATGCATAAGAATGTTCCTCGCCAAACACAGCCAGAGAGTCATTGGCCGCTTGAGCAACAGCTGAGAAAAAGAGCTGTGAAAGAGATGCAGTGGATGCACCTCTAAGTGAAGTGCCTGATGGGCGAAGACTTTGCATGTTGCGGTTCAATCTCTGACTGTGAGAATTTAGAAGTAATGTGTGAGCACGGTGACTGTCACCAAGTTTCTTCAAAGCTATAGTAGCTACACGAAGCTCAACAGGATTGATAGAAGGTTGACAGGCAGACTCTGCAAGCCAATCAGCCAACTTCTGCCTTTGTTCAGTAATAGCAGTCTGCAATGACAAGATTGCTGCAGGGCTCAATGTTTGCTTGTACTTGGCTTCTTCTGCTTTGTTTTCTCCATCATCTAATGCCTTCATTGCTTCGTTTACTCTCTTCTCCGCCATTAAAACTTCTAGGCTGTCCAAAAATTCTGCCAGCCATTTTTCCATTTTTGATGGCTCTCTAATTTCCGGGTCTGAAGTTTCCTGATCTTCTGAATCATCAGCTCCAGTTGTCAATGACGGAACATGAACTCCTTCCGCCAATCCACTAACAAGGGCTGCTTGAGTTGATAGAAGATTTCTCATCGAAAGAAGCTCCCCCTCAAGATCCGAAATCTCTTTGGATGTGCTGCAAAGGCATCGAATCACCAAGGGTTTGGTTTTTGCTTATGATGAAGTTCAATAGATTTTACTAGTTAAACTAGCTGACATCTTATATGAATTTTTGGAGAGAGCATTTTACCAGAGAAAAATACGATAAGTATGACTCAAAGTATGAGCACTTAAAGCAAAAAATCCTCACCGTATAAATGCGGCATAATTTGAATAAACACTTATACGCATTTCCTCTGCAGATGCCTTCTTCAAATTTTCGAGGTAAGAGAACAGGTGCCTTATTTCCTATATGCCAAAAGCAAAGACAATAATGCAATGGTGAATAATTTTGTAAGAATGGTCTGTGTAATAATTTAATCAGTAATGATGTAGAAGTTTTGAATTTTGAGAAAGGACCTTTTCACTCATGGCTTGGCATTTGGACGTAACATAAGCGTCAGGATCAAAATTAGTAGATTTGAAAGCTTTTAGCCTGTCACTGAGAGTTAGTCCTCCATCGAATTCTATCGAGTCTCCCAAGCTGCTAGATGAATAGTGGTGGGTTGGTCTGGCCTGCGATGAAACTGCCTTGGCCTCCATGTTTTGCCTCGTCTTGAATACAATTAGAGAGTAGAAGGAAAAGACAAAAAGAGAGATTGAGAGAAGATGATTACTCTCTCTCTTCTTTGGGTTGGATTTTGATGCAAAATAATGGATGCCGGAGAAGATTGAATGGAGAGGAATTGTGGGATCAGGAAACCTGTCTCAATGTGCCCGTGCAATGCATAGAAACGGTCAAGCATAGGACTCGCTAGTTTGTTTCAGTTAATCCTCTCTCTCTCTCTCTCTCTCTCTCTCTCTCTCTCTCTATTTGCACTTTGACAATCTAGCCCAATTTGAGGGCCAGAACCTACCATCATAATTTTTGTGACAATTGTGTTCATTTTTTTTAATCCCTGTATTGACTTTTTTACTACATTATGCAACCAATTAAAACACAAAAATTTGAAGAACAACCTATTGTTTATTCTCATCCCCATCTAATAACTAAATATTACCTTTTACAAATTTTGCCCAACTTTGACTGAGAGAGCAATCACAAAGCAATGATTCATTGATACAATTTATGGAACAATTTAGCATCCCATAGCTTTACAAGCTTGGATTTTAGGCTCCTCCACCACAGACCCATCGTATCCAGTAAGCGCAGAGTACTTATCTTTTCTGGTCAAGTTAGTGCACTGATAGAAAAGTGCCCCACCAATTAATCTCTGTACATGATTTGCAACTTCGTGACTAGACTTTCCAGAGCTACAGCTCAGCTCCATAGGCAACTTGTCCAAGAATGTGATCTCATAACAAGGGCTCGGATTCATGAAAAAGTAAAATGAATCCAATGCCTTCCACCCTCTAGCAGTCGTCCCATGAAACATGCTTGTATGAGTTGCTATAGCCACCGGGACCAGCTGGTCTGTCAGCTCAGCAAACAGGGCAGAAAACCTTAGCAGAAATGGCTCGCGACAAGTAGTCCCTTCTGGGCATATGGCAAGGTCACCTTGTTGCAACAGTTTCTTTATTATTGATGCATCAGTGGATTTGTCACGCGTAAGTCTGACAGTTTTGATGGGTGAGATGAACTCCGAGACTTTGGAGAGAGAGTAAGTCACTGCAGTGATGGGACGACCAAGTGCTATTGAGAGGAATACGGGATCTAAAAGGCTTCTGTGGGAGCAAATAAAGAGAACACCAGAGAAATAGCACGAGTACTTGTCGAAAAGAGGTGGTGGGTTTCCCTTGACTTTTACGCGAACACCAAAAGCATGAGAAACGTAGTAGAGGATTGACATTGGAAGGAAGACACCAGCTGTGATTCTCAAGCAAGCAAGCAAGAAGCCTATGGGAAACCACAGAATTGTGAGGAGTGCTACAAATGGTGTTGGCTTTTGTACAAGTCGACCATCGTGGAAGATGATAGGTTTGGGAAGCTTGTCACTTGGTACTGACTTATCCTCTGGCTTGGCAGCAGGAACTATATAACGCTCCTGAAAATAATGCAATTTGATATATAGTCCAATTTGAAGAAATCATCGTTGAAGAAATCATCAGAAAGTACCACAAAATTGCATCAGAAAGTTTCACAAAATTGAGAAATCTGAGTGGCAAACTGATATTAAACAGATTTTTATAACCTTCTAGTATTCGATATTTACAAGCACATGAACTCTCATGACAATAAATATTTCCATCTAAGATTTCCATAAATAGCATACCTTGCATAATGCCATAAGGGGAAAATCAGTAGGAAAATGACCAAGTCCTATGTCTGGTCGAATGGCTCCAAAGGCTTTTAGAAGAGCTTTTTCTTTGTGTTTGCCTGTAAGAGTACCAGGCTGACAAACAAGTCCTGTTGCTCTTCCTCTGTAAGTTGCAATCTCGGTACCAAAAACCTTGTCAACTCCCAAGTAATCTTTCAAGAAAGGTTCTACCATAATCCTTGGAGTTGCAGTGACAACACATCTCTTTCCACAGGCTGAGAAGACACGCCACGACTCAGGGTGCAGATCAGTGGAGTAAAACTTAGGCAGCACCCCACGTGCTGCAGAGTCAATATCTGACACTTTCACCCCAACAAAAGCGACAAATATGAGCAACTCAAATCCAGCAGACTCCGAGATCAAGTATGAGAGTAGAATGGAAAATGGTGAAGCCAAGAGCAAGAAGAGAAGCCTTATAATGCCTCCAACATCGAAAGCAACCAGAGCTAAGTAAGGAAAAGGGTTGGAGTCTCTAAGCAGTGCCCTTTCAAAATTGGCTACCACAATGTGTTTCTCTCGACCTAACAATGTGCAAGCATCGACTGTTGGAAGGTTAGTTATAGCCATTTCGGTACAAATCAAATTCCTTAATGTCCCATTGGTATTTATACAGACAATGTCATATGGAACCAGCTCTATAGCCAACGGAATCATGAGAAACCTTCTTGAAATGCTATGCAGTTGAATTAGCTTAAGGACAGACCAACCTGTTTCTTCAAGGACTGCTATGATAGTTTGAGAAAACGGGATTTGCTGCATGATTCAGCATTTTAATCATATGATGAAATTTCAATGCAATCAGCGTGGCAATAAGTCTCCTGGTGCTCTAAAAGTTCAGAATTATGACAAAGGGATAGGCCAACTACGTTGTTTTATTGAAGTTGGTCTTACTATTTGTCAAGACACCTATTATAGTATATTGTCGAAAAAAGGGACTTCTACAAGGAAGTCAAGAGAATCAGCATTTTCCTTGGTGCCATCGTCAAAGATGTTTGTTTCTGGGATAGTGAGAACAAGAAGTTGTGGATGCATTACGAAAACTATGAATAGCAACAGAAAGGTAATGCTGAGAAAAGAGTACTGCATCGTGAATCAAGAGAGTCAAGTATTAAATTGACCAATTAAATTAATTCAGAAAAATTAAAATATATCAAGATGAGATGTTACGCCAAGTTTATTTTTTGACTTATTTAGTGTTTTTGGTATTATTCTATAGAAAAATTCAGAGGGCCTGCCCTCAATTCAATCATGACATGTGAGAACACTATATATGAGGTGAAGGCCGTTCCTAAATGAAAAAGGGGTGTCCTCGCACAGAGGAGGGATCTGTAAAGCTACTAGGGGCACTTGAAACATACCATAATTTACCATTGTGCCAAATAATACCAAACTCAGCCTTTTTAACCTTGGTATTGACAACATCAAACGTTTTAAGAGAACCATAAGGCGCTCTAATTTTTACTGCTGCACGTTTTGTAACCCTCTTGTTTCTAATTGGTGGTTATCTCCCTTTCTTTACTAGATATGTTTAATTGATCACTTTTCTTTTTTTAGAGAGTGGGACATAATTTTTATTGATTTTCTTATTTAAAAATTTAAGAATTGCTGCAGTTTCTGGGTATCCATACCACGAGTGTTACCATCCATTATAGCCTAACATGATCACAAATTCCCATTGCTAACTTTAAATTTTCGAATCTATTCACCCCGTTAAGTTTTTGGGTGATAACATTGCCCCCACAACTGTTGATACCCGGGTTGGTAGAATTCTCAAATTATGCCATATCTAATTGCTCTGTAACTCTTGCCACGTTTCAAAATTTAGTTCATTAGGCATGCCATATTGGGGTAGTCCTCCCATTTAACAATGGTGTGCCCACAAACAACGGGAGTAATGCACTTGTTAACAACAACATTCCTTTCCTCGCTGCACTTGGTAGAGCAACATCCAATGTTCTATAACCCAAAGGCCATGTTTGGGACAACGACAGTAATTGAGACGAAGAGCTAACTGAAAGGCAGGAACTCGGTTGTGGTCTGATTGGTAAGGCAATGGATTTCAAGCTGATAGTTCAATTGATGGGGCCAGGGAGATGATGGTGAACCAGGAATCTAACTATATTACTTTCTTTTAACGCTTGCAAAACATGAGGTCGTTGTAGTATAGTGGTGAGTATTCCCGCCTGTCACGCGGGTGACCCGGGTTCGATCCCCGGCAACGGCGACATTATTTGCTTAATTTTTGTCTTCGTCGGAAACGTGCGTTTTTCTTTCTTTCTTCTTCTTCTTTTTTTTTCTTTTTTTTTTTTTTTGACTCTGGTTGAGCGAAGTATTTTTCATAGGGTGCCTAGGCAAGCCCGTCAAGTTGAATCTTTCTATTGCTATCAAACATCATGTCGGTTTATTCTCCAGCAAGGTATTCTCTCTCTGCCATTTTTGTAATATTCTAGGCCAATAATAGGTCAAGGAAATGGTGATAAAAACAGAGGTTGCCGAACCTTGCTAAAACTTTTGGGCACGAAAATTTCAAAGCTCCAAAGCAGATGCCCTTACGGAAACTGCTGCTCAAGAGAAAAGGGTAAAACAATGTGAATCTTCTGTCTTATCCTCTTTCCCTTCTTCTCAATTTCTGAAAGCCCACAAGAAGAAGAAAAAAAAGGAGTTATTCCTGATAGCCAAGAGTAGTGTGCAATTTGTATTGGTTGTGCCTCGTATTTTAACTATATGGCTTCTTGCCTTTTTGTAAGAGAAAGGAATAGTGACCAGGCAAGTTCAAAAAGAGGGAAAAAAAAAGGAACTTTTGTATCAAAACCAGAATACTTGAATTTCACTATATAGGGAAAGGAAATGAAAATGTAAGAGTTTTTTGCAGTGATGTGTTGTGAATCATGAGGTCATTCTAACAACTATTGAGAAATGACCATTTCTTGCCCTTACTGGGCAACCAACAAGGCTTATTCGTATATTCACCTATTACATGAATATTTTAGCATCCCATGATTTTCTTAGCCTGAACTTTAGGCTTCTCTGCCACAGTCCCATCATTTCCAGCAAGTGCGCGATACTTATCCTTCCTAGTAAATGTGGTGCATTCATAGGAAAGAGTCGCAGCAATCACCCTTTGAATATAATTAGCAACCTCATGACTTGATTTACCTAAACCGCAAGTGAGCTCATGGGGCAACTTGTTCAAGAAAGTCACTTCATAAGCAGGGCTTGGATTCATGAAGAAGTAGATTGGATCCATTCCTTTCCATCCTCTTGCTGTGGTTCCATGGAACATGCTCATTTTATTAACCATAGCAACTGGGACTAATTCATCTGTCAATTCAGCAAAAAGTGCTGAAAAGCGAAGAAGGAATGGCTCACGGCAGGTTGTGCCTTCAGGGCATATTGCCAAGTCACCTTCTTCAAGCAACTTCTTGATCATGGATGCATCTGTGGCACGGTCACGAGTAAGCCTGACAGTTTTGATGGGTGAGATGATTTCGGAGAGTCTTGAGACAGAGTAAGTTACTGCAGGGATAGGGCGCCCTAAAGCAGTGGAGAGGAAAATGGGATCAAGGAGGGTTCTATGGGAGCAGATGAAAAGTACACCTGATCGCCCGGTGGATTTTTTGGCAGGTGGGGGTGGGGTGCCCTTAATGGTGACTCTAACGCCGAGTGCCCAAAAAGCATAGTAAACTATTGGCATTGGAAGGAGGGAACCTGCTGCAATGCGCAGCCAAGCCAAAACAAAGCCAATTGGGTACCAAAGGACAATGAGGAGAGCCATGAGTGGCATCGGTTTTTGGACAAGGCGTCCATCATGGAAGATGATTGGCTTGGGAAGCTTTTCACTTGTCACTGGCTTAACTCCTTGCTTGTGGGGCACCATGTAACCTTCCTGCAAATTTTCAAGCAAAATTCTTCAACGTTTCCTTTCCCTAGAAAGGCAAATTCATGAACTCATTCCAACTAGTATGAGATCACGACTTAGTTTATATGGTTGATTAATATTTAGCATTGAAATTTGCATTACCTTGCACAAAGCCATGAAAGGAAAATCGGTGCATCTATCACCGAGACCAATCTCTGGCTCGGTCTCTCCAAAAGCCTTCTTAAGCGCCTCTGCCTTGTTCAGTCCTACAAGCACTCCAGGCTCACGGACAAACCCAGTTGCTCTTCCCTTATAAGTTTCAAGCTCAGTCCCCAAGACCATGTCAGCTCCTAAGAAATCCTTCAAGAACGCCTCAACCATAATCCTTGGATTTGCAGTAAGAACAACCCTTTTCCCACAGGCAGAGAACACGCGGTATGTCTCTGGATGGAGATCACTATAGTAGAACTTTGGCAGGACAGCACGTGCTACAGACTCGATACTTGAAACTTTCAAGCCAGCAAATGAAGCGAAGATAAGCACTCGGATTCCAGCAGGCTCAGAAACAAAGTAGTAAAGAAGGCCAGCAAGTGGTGAAAGCAAGAGAAAGAAAAGGAGTCTGAGAACACCACCAACCTCAAAAGCAACTAAGGCAAAGTAAGGGAATGAACTACGGCCTATAAGCAAAGTTCCATCCATGTCTGCAACAGCCGTGTGAGATTCACGGTCTGTAGACTTGCAAGTGTCTACAGAGGGATAGATTGAGGCAGTCATGATTGATTACAAGTGAAATTGAATTACCCTTTTAGTTTTCAGATTGGAAAAGGCACCTTCTATGGTTTTTCGAAGGGGCCTGTTGGAGTTTTATGAATTATTTAGTATTTATAGAGAAATAAAGCAAGACAATTCTATGGAAAATGAATGCGAACAATGTAGGCATTGGAGGCGCGGTGATTTCCAAAAGAGCTTGACAAACAGCATATGGAATTAACCTCGTTTTTGTTGTTGTTATAGTTGTTTTTTTTAAAAAAAAAAAAAGAAATAATTGCATAGCATGATTAGTTAAAGCCTCTTTGTTTACACCGCCAACTTCTTGTCTTGCAATCTTTTTCTCAATCATGCAGATGAGCTCATTGCAGGTGTTTATTATCCTGTTTTCCTTTGTTTTTCGACCTAGTTGCCAACAATCCTAGAGGTTTCATGGTTTTCATCTAGCAGTCTTTATGATTAGGAATCTTAAAGATTCTATTACTTGAATCATAAATTTCAGTGTAAGGCGTTTTACTTACATTCTAGTTTGTAGTTAAACAAAACTCATGCAAAACCTTGGTATACATAGTTAAGGATAAGTGTGTAGTTTTGCATTAAACCTATGCGGAGCACATTATATTAATTTTTTTGACATTCATAAGTTTAGAACGTGTTTATTTAGTATCTTGGTTTAGTTGCCACTTAGGTGACTATACTAACCTGAGGAGGAATGACCGGAGGAAAGCCCCACCCATATGGTAAAACAATGAAATTAATGTGCAGCCAGCATTACTAAAAAAAAAAAAAAAAAAGCAATAGAAGGTTCAGTGCTGCACTTGCAGGAGATTACATTTGAGTATTGTTCATCTTAGACATAGTTGTTTTGTTTCAAAATATTTAGCACCTGCGCTCAGTGAGATATGAAGAATTTTCAATTTTACCTCTCTATCTAAGATTAAAACTCATCAAATGGATGATTCATTAAGAAACTAATTGAGTAGCCTTCAGTTTGATTTCTATTGAGCAGTTTTATTATTATTATTATTATTATTATTATTTTACGCATTCTTGATTTGCCTAGGTAATCACCTCTTGATGTTGTCGCCCAAGTCATGAAGATGCGCCCACATGATTGGAATACCATTTTAGACTTCAAAAACATTACAAATTCTCGGATGATATCAACATTATCATGATGATTTGATTAGCCCCCACCAGATTAATTTTTACTTGCCATGAGAACCTTTTTCCATATTTAAGAAATATAAGCAGAGTCTTGTGAATTTATTTGGTCATTCTCGTAAAGGGTCGACATGATCAATAGCTAGTTCTCGATAATTTTGATGGAGTTGGACTTGGGTGGCGGGCTGCTAGAAGCAATTGACCAGAAAACTGTATTCCATAATTAAAGGGCATTTATCAGGAGAAAATCGACATCTTTGTCCCAAGCTTAGGAGCTAATTAGATTCCTCATTCTCGGTTCACATCTGTCAGAGTTTGTTTCACTCTTTTTGCCAGAGCAACACCGCATCAAGTTGGTTTCGTTATTTGTAAAAAAGACCGATGGTCTAGCCGGGTTGGACTTGGGTTTAAGTTAGGCCCAAAAAGGATGATGCACAAGAAAGCCTGCTGGAGCTCTGGCTTAAAGTTGTTGCCAAAATGGATCGGGGCTCCTCGGGCTTTGTCGAATTGGGCTCTAGTCTAGAAATCCTTGGTAGGCCAGGTTATACGCGGCCCATACTCTCACCAGGCAAATTTGTAATTTTTTTCTTGACCGATCAATATCCGATAACTAATTTATTAATCTTATTAATCTGATTTGGTAAAGTCAGTATCTAATATTTTTTATTCTCAAAACTCAAAATCAAAATTTGATTAAGAAATCAGTGTCTTGCTACTGGACCAACAAAACACCGATAGCAAACATACAATTTCATAATTTAAATCATGAATTATATTACTAAACCTATAAATTCTCGAATATTTTGAAGATGTTTGGCTATTTTTCATTAAAAAAAATTATATGCTCGTTAAAATACATAAAGTAGCTCCATTTTTTAATGCAGTTTATAAACTATTTTCTTTTGATCCATAAACCTAAATTAGTCTCATTAATATTTCATCACCATATTGTCCTTTTTAGTCACTTTAACACTAAAAGAAGAGTTTATAAGAATTTACTATTAGCAAATATAATGATAATTTATACCGACATATATTGGCGTAGATTGGAAGAACATCTTCATCTTTTAATCAGGTCAGGAGTTTGACTCCCACTAGATATGAAAAAATATTGTTGGAAGGGATCCCCTCAATTGAGACCTGACAGACTTCTCGATCCGGATTAATTGGAGCGAAACTCTGAATACTGAATGATCAAGTTACCAAAAAAAAATATAATGATAATTTACACACTCACACACTCATCAAGAACTTGTGGAACCTTATATACCTCCCAAATAACCTCTGAAAGCCCAAAGAGTAATTTCAGTATACGGTTGATTGGTTGGTCCAATAATCGAGTATTGTTACCATTTTACTAAAGTCTTGAATTAAGTGTTGTACGAACCATTACTTAGGTTAGTAAGACGTGACGTTAGATTGTTTAATTAAGATCTCAAATTCGACTCGCGATTTAGATATAAAATAAATTATGTTAAAAGGATAATCTCTAAATGGATCACTGTAAGTTTCAAACTGAATTACTTAGAACATAACTCTAAATATTAATTGATATAGTATAAAAAAAATTAAATATTGTGTATGGAAATAATAGATATCGGAAAAGTTTTATCTCTTAAAAGTTTAATTTAGTTTAAATCAGATTTAATTAAATTAAACGAGAATACATGATACTTGTGATTCATCAAAAAAAATTACATGGACTGCGTGCAAAAGAACAAAAGTTGAATTTCTGCCAGAAATATAAAAAATAGAATTTTAAATGATTATCTAGTTAATTGTTAGATATTTTTTAATACGTTGTATTTATATTATCTTTTTTAAATCTTTTTGCAATGATAAAAATACCAAATATTATGGTACAAAAACTTGTAATGTTGAGATTGCTTTACCACTAACAGAGATTATAAACAAATACAAATTAAACATCGTAGTGTTTGATTTTAGCAAAAAAGTAAATTGTTAGAATTTGGATTGAAATTCATGACTTTTTCAAATTATTAACAAATGTGTAGGTACTAAATACCGTAGAAAATTCTCTCTTTCTCTTTCTCTCTCACTCTTGCATATAGCAAACAAGTTTAATTTCTTTCTTTCTTTTCTTTTTTAGATATATCAGGATGACTCGAACTCGAGATCTCAAAAAATAAAAAAAAAGATAATATCAATTAAACTATAGCTGATTGACATTTTCTCACGTATAACAAACAAGTTTAATTTCTTTCTCTCTCGAGTCTCAACCATTATTCAATTAGTATAAATAATAAATTTATCAAATATATACAACAAGAACCTGTAAAATCATGTGTACGATGGAAATATCAATATCTACACAAAGGAAACAATTATGATTTTGTAAAAAACTTGTTCATTATTTATTAATTTTCTAAATTGGAGATTAAAACTAAAATTAGATGAACTTTTTCTAGTTAATTATCTATATTTAGGGTGGGTGGGTGCAATTCACTGTCACTTTCCTCCCTTTGTAATTTACTTATAATGTCTTTTCAACACAAATATAATTAATTATATTTCTATTAATTAACTTTCTTACATTAAATAGGCTTCTTTTTTTTTTTTTTTTGGTCATGTGTGTGGAAGGAATATGTTTCTATTTGTTAAGTGAATTCAAAAGTATTGATTAATCTTGACTCTTTTAATATTAGGCATTAACCTCAAACCAACTTTTGAACCAAACTTCAATAATCATTTAATACCTTTAATGATCAACCTTTGAATCCTCATCATTTACAAAGAGGCAAAGAGGTGTATGCCATGAAGAGGGGAAGAAGATTCCAGTTCTTAATCCAAAATCCAATCGTTACCCTCCTCACTTTTCATCAAATCTTTACTGATTAACGAATAGCAGATTTAATAAATAAAAATATTAAATCTATTAATCAAATTTTATATTTAAAACTTAAAAATTAAAAATATTATATTGAGAGAGTTTTTTCAAATTTGGATTCGATAATACTTTAATCAGATTAATCCAAATATAATTCCAAACACTTTTTAGTCCAACAAAAAAAAAAAAAAGTTCAAATCTTTACTAAATTTTTTTTTTCGATAATAAATCTTTACTTAACCTTCATTATTGGTTAATGCGACTGTTGGAAAATAAAGCATTGTATTTTGAGTAAGAAACGTCCTTCTTAGTGGATATGTACCTGGTTTGGAATCGCAACAAAACATTAGCAAAATCGAAAAAATTCTGATTTTGATTCAATTTTGATCTCAAAACATTTTTTTTTCGAATATTATATACGAGGAGGAGAAAACGATAAAAATAATATAAGTTTTTTTCAAACACTTTTTTAGAATATAAAAAAAAAAGAAGAAGAATTCATATTATTGATGTCTCGACAAAATAAAAATCAAAAGAAACTGACAACTGTTATAAATGACCATTTATTGTGGATGTCTATTCATATGAGTGCTTTTTCAAATGAATGAACAAATTCAAGAATGACCATTGGCTTTTGAGTTACTCTTTAATGACATGACAACTTTTGGCTTTTGGGTTACTTGTGATCATTCAATTTTTGGGTTATTATATTAATGGAAGTGTCTTTTTATTGTTTCTCAAAAATTTCTATAAATATGTATCTTTATAATCTCATTTTGTATAATCAAATATAGAGAAATAAAATTATTCTTCTCTCATTCTCTCAAAAGTTCCTTATATTTTCTTGATATTTCACAACACGTTATCAGCACGAAGCTTTAATTTTTTCACAAGCTAAATATCAAGGTTCATCATCGGTAATCAACACTTGTAAGTTTCTTTTAACACTTACTTATTTTTATTAAGGACGGCCATATGCACTCTATAGTTTCTAATACCACAAACACCTCCGTAGACATCATATTTTATTCTCTCAATATTATGGAGTGCCATTATTGTAGTTTAGTCAATCATTTTATTGTTTGTTTTATTTCTGGGAATGAAGATAATATTACATTTAGTCAACTGTTGTAATGTATTTTGTGTTCCTTTATTTCTCTCTAGTGTTACAATGCATACCATGCTAAAATTTATGATCCTCGTACTCATGACTTTTTATATCATACACGATGGTTCTTTTGAAAGACAAATAAAGTACATGAAATGAAACTAGAAAATAGAAATTAAGATCTCATGCACATATCTTAGTCGAACCAATCACTAGTTTGAACTTTGCATGCAATGATACATGGTATGATATATTGTCACTTATAATATTGATTACATCTATGTAAATTATATTCTAATTTTTTTGTGCTTATATGATAGTACTTCATGGCAAATCTCACCAAACTTGAGTTTGTGGCTCTTGATATTTCGGGAAAAAATTACTTATCATGGATCCTTGATGCTGAAATCCATTTGAATGCAAATGGACTCGGAGAAACAATTAAAGAAAATAATAAAGAGACTTTGCAAAATCGAGCCAAGGCAATGATTTTTCTCCGACACCACCTCCACGAAGATTTGAAAATCGAGTATTTGACAGTGAAAGATCCACATGAATTGTGGAAAAATTTGGAGGAAAGGTTTAACCACCAAAAAACGGTAATACTTCCTAAAGCTCGTTATGATTGGATTCATTTACGATTCCAAGATTTTAAATCTGTGAGTGAATATAATTCAGTCGTCTTTAAAATCAGTTCTCAATTAAAATTATGTGGAGAGAATATTACCGATTATGATATGTTAGAGAAAACACTCTCCACTTTCCATGCCTCAAATATGCTCCTGCAGCAGCAATATCGAGAGAAAGGTTTCAAGAAATATTCTGAGCTAATTTCTTGTTTGCTTGTGGCTGAACAAAATAACGAGCTATTAATGAAAAATCATGAATCTCGTCCAACTGGCTCTATTCCATTCCCTGAAGTGAATGCGACAACTCACAACAACTCTGGACGTGGTCGAGGATGAGGCCGTGGTCGTGGACGAGGCCGTGGTCGTGGTCGTGGCCGTGGTCGTGGCTGGAATGTTTACCGTAATGATCATACAAACTACCAAAAGTGGAAAAGTAATGAGAAAAAACAAGAAAAAGGTGGATCTAGCCAGAATGTTGAGAATAAATGCTACCGATGTGGGGTGATTGGACATTGGTCGCGTACCTGTCGTACGCCAAAACATCTTGTCGAGCTTTATCAAGCCTCGTTGAAGGAAAAAGATAAGAATGTGGAGGCAAATGCCTTATATCAAAATAATGACCCTAATAATATTTTTGAGGGTCTTGAAAATTTACCCCAATTAGAAGTTGGTGATTTTCTTGAGAATACTGAATATGGTGATTTTAATTAATGTAATTGTTTTCATTTCTCAATATCTATAATAAATTCAAATTTATTGATTGTTTGTTTATTAATTTATTTATTTATTGTTTTTGAAGACCTATGGATATTATTGGATCAAATATCGAAGATGAGGATCTCTGTCTTATAGACAGTGCAACTACACATACAATTCTCAAAAGTAAAAGATATTTCTCTCAGCTCATCATGGAAAAACAAAATGTGAATACTATATCTGGTAGTGTAACCTTAATCGAAGGCTCCGGAAGAGCAAACATTTTACTACCAGAAGGAACAAATTTCTTGATCAGTAATGCATTATTTTCACCCAAGTCCCACCGAAATTTATTAAGTTTTAAAGATATTCGCCTCAATGGCTATCATGTAGAAACAACCAATATGGGAAAAAATGAGTATTTGTGCATTACTAATGATAAAATAGGACATAAACAAGTTTTGGAAAGACTATCTGTCTTCTCTTCGGGTCTTTATTATACATACATTAAGACAATTGAAATAAATGTCATAGTAAACCAGAAGTTTACTAATCAAAACGAATTCCTTTTATGGCATGATAGATTGGGTCATCTGGATCTGTAATGATGCGACGAATTATGAAACATTCTTCCGGACATCCATTGAAGAACCTGAAGATTCTTCAATCGAATAAATTCTCATGTGTTGCATGTTATCAAGGCAAATTAATAGTAAAGCCATCACCAAGTAAGATTGATTTTGAATGCCCTACATTTTTAAATCGAATTCAAGGTGATATATGTGGACCAATTCACCCACCATGTGGACCATTTAGATATTTTATGGTTTTAATAGATGCATCTACAAGATGGTCACATGTGTGCTTATTATCAACTCGGAACCTGGAGTTTTCGAGATTACTTGGTCAGATAATTCGATTACGAGCACAATTCCCTGATTATCCCATCAAAACAATCCGCCTTGATAATGCTGGAGAATTTACGTCTCAAGCATTTAATGACTATTGCATGTCCATTGGTATAAAGGTTGAACATCCTGTAGCTTATGTTCATACCCAAAATGGCCTAGCAGAGTCATTTATTAAACGTCTTCAATTAATAGCGAGACCATTACTTTTAAAATCCAAGCTTCCCATTCACGCTTGGGGACATGCAATTTTACATGCAGCAACACTAGTTCGCATCCGACCCACTAGTTTTCAAACTTCTCCTTTTCAATTGGTCTCTGGAAGAGAACCTAATATCTCTCATTTACGAACTTTTGGATGCGCAGTTTATGTCCCTATTGCTCCCCCTCACAGAACAAAAATGGGGTCTCAAAGGAAATTAGGCATTTATATTGGTTATGATTCTCCTTCCATTATCAAATATCTTGAACCCATGACAGGAGATATTTTTACTGCTAGATTTCTTGATTGTCGGTTTGATGAGACATTTTTTCCAACCTTAGGGGGTGATACTAGAAAGGGAAAGGTGGAAAAAGAGATTACCTGGAGTAATCCATCCCTATGTCATTTTGATCATCGCACAAAACAGTGTGACCTAGAAGTTCAACGGATCATTCATTTGCAACAGATTGCAAATCAATTGCCAGATAAATTTTCTGATCCAAAACGAGTAACGAAATCACAAGTTCCAGCAGAAAATGCCCCTATCAGAATTGATGTCTCTGAAGGACCCCTCCCAACAAATGAACCTAAACCATGCCTGAAGCGTGGAAGACCAATGGGTTCTAAGGATAAAAACCCTCGAAAGAAAAAAGAAATAAATGAACAAATTGATCGTAGAGAAAAAGGGAAAGATTCGATCCAAGAAGAAAAACTTCCAGAAGAAGTTGAAATAGATAATCAAGAAATATCGATAAATTATATTTCTACAATGAAGACATGGGATCGAACAAATACAAATATTGATGATATATTTGCATACAATGTGGCAATTGATATTTTGAGTGAAAATGAGGACTTTGAACCCACAAATTTAAAGGAATGTCAATCAAGAGAGGATTGGCCAAAATGGAAGGAAGCAATTCAAACAGAACTGACATCTCTCTCAAAACGTGAAGTTTTTGGGCCCATTGTCAAAATACCTGAAGGTGTTAAACAATAGGATATAAATGGGTATTCGTGCGAAAAAGAAATGAGAAAAATGAAATTGTGCGATACAAAGCTCGACTAGTTGCACAAGGCTTTTCGCAAAGACCTGGAATTGACTATGAAGAGACATATTCTCCTGTAATGGATGCTATTACTTTTCGTTATCTTATTGGTTTAGTAGCACAGAAAAAACTTCATATGCAAATGATGGATGTCGTTACAGCATATTTATATGGTGCACTAGATAATGACATATACATGAAAGTCCCAGAAGGACTAAAGATGCCAGACGCATGCAATTCTCGAGAATTATATTCTATTAAATTACAAAGATCTTTGTATGGTTTAAAGCAATCAGGGCGAATGTGGTACAATCGTCTTAATGAATATTTGTTGAAAGAGAGTTATACAAATAACCATATTTGCCCATGTGTTTTCATAAAGAAGTCTGGACATAGTTTTGTAATAATCGTTGTTTATGTTGATGACTTAAATATTATTGGCACTCCTGAAGAGATCTCTAATGCAATAAATTATTTAAAGAAAGAGTTCGAAATGAAAGATCTCGGTAAAACTACATTTTGTCTCGGCCTGCAGTTCGAGTACTTAAAGAATGAGATTTTTGTTCATCAATCAACTTATACTAATAAAGTTTTGAAACGATTTAATATGGACAATTCATACCCATTAACCAGCCCAATGGTTGTTCGATCACTTGATATACAAAAGGATCATTTTCGTCCTCGGGATGACAATGAGAAGATTCTTGGTCCTGAAATGCCATACTTAAGTGCAATTGGTGCTTTAATGTACCTTGCTAATAACACACGACCCGATATTGCCTTTGCTGTAAATTTATTAGCAAGATACAGTTCTGCTCCAACCAGAAGACATTGGAACGGAATTAAACATATTTTTCGATATCTCCGTGGAACAATTGATATGGGTCTATTTTACCCTTATGAACCAAATGCACAATTAATTGGGTATGCAGATGCAGGATATCTATCAGATCCATACAAAGCTAAGACACAAACGGGTTATGTATTTACATATGGTGGCACAGCAATATCTTGGAGATCTATGAAGCAAACAATAACTGCTACCTCATCAAATCATGTTGAAATAATTGCAATTCATGAGGCAAGTCGTGAGTGTGTATGGCTCAGATCAATGACTAATCATACTCAAGAATCATGCGGTTTGTTAATAAACAAAAGGATTCCAACAATACTTCATGAAGATAATGCAGCTTGCATAGCTCAATTAAAGGGTGGATATATCAAAGGTGATAGAACAAAACATATCTCTCCAAAATTATTTTTTATACATGATTTACTACAAAGTGGAGATATTGACGTATAGAAAATTCAATCAAGCGAGAATCCCGCAGATTTATTCACAAAAACATTACCCACTACAGCATTTAAGAAGTTGATCCATAAGATTGGAATGCGGCTTTATAGAGACATCAAGTAATATCTTTAACAGGGGGAGTATTCTATCGAAATACATGTATAAAGAAGAATGTACTCTTTTTCCTTCACTAGAGCTTTTGTCCCACTGGGTTTTTCTCTAGTAAGGTTTTAACGAGGCATATTCTTTATACGATAGACATCCAAGGGGGAGTGTTATAAATGACCATTTATTGTGGATGTCTATTCATATGAGTGCTTTTTCAAATGAATGAACAAATTCAAGAATGACCATTGGCTTTTGAGTTACTCTTTAATGACATGACAACTTTTGGCTTTTGGGTTACTTGTGATCATTCAATTTTTGGGTTATTATATTAATGGAAGTGTCTTTTTATTGTTTCTCAAAAATTTCTATAAATAGGTATCTTTGTAATCTCATTTTGTATAATCAAATATAGAGAAATAAAATTATTCTTCTCTCATTCTCTCAAAAGTTCCTTATATTTTCTTGATATTTCACAACAACAACTAAAGAAAAAGGATTTATTTAATACTACATTTTTATGTATACTCCTATAAAAAATTTAATCAACATTACAATTTTTGTAAGTTAAACTGAATTTACGTCATGTAATTGAATTTGGGAGAAGGGAAAAAAAAAAAGAAAAAAAGAGAAATGGGTATTCCATGGTTCTTGTTGGCTTGTTTCCCAATTTCATGATTTCTTGACAATTTCGGTTTCGATTCCAATAATTAAAAATCAAGTCCGAATCGGGAGTTTTGTAATTTCAATTCTAAAATTATAGTTTTTAAATCGTTTTAATTTTAATTTGGTTCTTCACAAATAGATTTCGATTTAAAATCGAATCGGTGGTCATTATCATGCAAATTGAATAAGAAAAATTAAATTAAAAAGAAGAAATCATCTAAAATCTAAAAGAAGTTAGACAGAGTCGATCGGTTCCAAATTTATAACCCCGAAATTGGAATAAATTTAATTAATTCATTTAATTAATATAAGAAAGTTTATTATTATTTAGTCAATTCATTTGTCTCGTTGGTCTTGAAGAAAATTCATTATGCCCACCAAGAAAGATTTATTGGCATATAAAATTTACAAGAATTTACCTTGTTCGGATGTTGGTGCAGTTAAAATTTATCTTCTTGCATCATAGAATAAAAATCTTCACTTTTTTTTTTCGAGGAAGGGTAATAATTGCATATGTTGTGAAAAAGAATTCTTCATTAATTTAATAATTTTCAATTACTATCTAAATCAATGAATAATGCTAATAATATTCATGGTTAAAATGGGGACATAGAATGTTTACCTTAAAAATACCATTATTAATTTGAGTCCTAATAAATCATATCAAAAGTTGATGTACTTGGTAACTCTCGTACGTTTGAGATTTTATTTAAATCACGAGGAGTTACCATTCTAAGCACAGTATCACTCTTTCTCTCTTTCTCTCTCTCTCTCTCAAATCTTTTTTTTTTTAATCATTTTTGAATCAAATATAAAAAAAATATAGAAAATAGTTTTTAGAAAATATACATGATCAAACAAATCATGTGGGTCACTCACTCAACTCATTACTAATTAATAATTATTCCTCTAAAAATGGATTAAAAATGGAATTATTTAAAAAAAAAAAAAAAAAAGAAAATAAATGTCATTCGTAAAAATTGACTGTGGTCTCTCTCTCTCTCTCTCTCTCACCGTAATCTCCACCACCTTTGAAATTCTTCTCTTCCTAGTCCCAACGGTCACTTTTACAAACCCTCCACCAACCGTAAACTAAAAGAATATTTTAAAAGAGGGAAAGACGATTTCACATAAGAGACGACGTCGTTCAAGAAGCCCCAACCCGGCACCCAACAATACGACGTGAAGCAGTGGCAAATAATCAGGAAGAGGAAACTAAGGAAATTGTTCTTCTTTCCTCTTTGGACGTATCTGATTCAAAAAATAAAATAGGAAAAATTTTTAACTTCTTTTTTAGCAACAATGGTGACCGCCCAGGTTTTTTCCTTGCATTTCATACCCAAATCTGATTATACTCACCTAACCCTTTCTTGGTTTAAATAGTGTTTGTTCTAGGGTTATGGTTTGATAGGAAAAAATTCATCGTCAAATTTGAGAAGGCAAAAGAACCCACTTTCAAATTTTCATTTTGTCTGTGGGTATCTTTTGTTTTTCTCAAATTGTGAGACGATGAAGAGAATCAAATCGGAGAACTCGTTGGTGTCTAGGGCTCGAAATAGATCAATTCAAATGTTGGTTTGTCTGGGGTTTTTGTATATAGTGCTGGTGAGTGTTGAAATCCCAATTGTTTATAGAATTGCTCCTGGATCTTCTGGATCTAGAAGCTTTAGGTTGTTTGTCAATGATGCTTTGTCCAGAAAGTACAAGCTTGATAGTGAGGAAGAGTTACAAGACAAGGGAGCCCCAGTTACACCTGATGAAAACACAATTAGGGTTTCTCAGGGTCCTTCACAAAATCTTAAAATCCGGAGGGGAAAATTCGAAAAAGTTTCGGGTTTGGTGTTTGATGACCTGAGAATTGATATGCAGGGAAATGGGTCTTCTGATCTTCTCAAGTCTGCAAAGCATGCTTGGGAAGCTGGAAGTAAGTTGTGGGAGGATGTTGAATTAGGGAAAATTCTCATAAATTCAACGAAGGTTGTGGAGCATGTGGTGAATAGGTCTGAATCTTGTTTGCATTCGATTGCTATATCAGGGTCTGATTTTAGAAAGAGGGATGGAATTATGTTGATTCCTTGTGGATTGACATTGGGATCACATATTACTGTTATTGGGAAGCCGAAATGGGCTCACTTGGAGAAGAATTCGAGAATATCAAAGTTAAAAGAGGGAGATTATACAATGGTTTCACAGTTTATGATGGAATTGCAGGGGCTGAAGACAGTAGATGGTGAGGACCCACCTAAAATTCTCCACTTCAATCCAAGGTTGAAAGGTGATTTTAGTGGTAGGCCAGTGATAGAGCAAAATACTTGCTATAAACAGCAGTGGGGATCGGCCATTAGGTGCCAAGGATGGGAATCTAACGCTGATGAGGACACTGGTAAGTGCACTCATTTTTCTTCTTGCAAAATACCTGCTTGCTGGTTATATTTTAATATTGGGCTAATTGGGATAGGTAAATTACTTTGATATATTGTGAATTATTGATGAATAGTGTTGTTGATGCGCTTTTTCAAGTCAGAGTCTCAGTTTTTAAAAGCATCCTATAATTTTCTAGGAATTAGTGTACATCTCCGGAACTGAAGAAAATTAATTTGGTTGTAGTTTTATCCAATTTGATTGTACCTGCCCGGTTGATATCGGGTGTCATTTGGAACTTCATAAGCGCGAACAATGCTGTTCTTTTATTTTTGCCAGTTGCCTGATCTCTTCAAGTTATTGTTTACCTTATTTATTCTTTTTATTCTTCAGTTGATGGTCACGTAAAATGTGAAAAGTGGATTCTGGATGATAAAGATAAATCCGAAGAATTAAAGACAGTGTGGCGGTTGAACAGATTGATAGGAAAAAAGAAGCAGGCTACACTTGACTGGCCATACCCCTTTGCGGAGGACAAGTTGTTTGTTCTCACCCTCAGTGCTGGCTTTGAAGGTTATCACATTCACGTTGATGGCAGACATATCACTTCTTTTCCTTATCACCCAGTATGTATCCTCACGAAGCTTCATAAGTTTATGCATCTGAATCATCTCTGATATGTTTTTATGTTGACAGGGTTTTACACTTGAAGATGCCACTGGGTTCTTTGTAAAAGGAGATGTTCATGTCGATTCTGTGTTTGCTGCTGCTTTACCCACATCCCACCCAAGTTTTGCTCCGCAGAAACTACTTCAGATGGAGGTTAGATGGAAGGCCCCGCCACTTCCTGAGGGGCCTGTGGAGCTATTCATTGGCATCCTTTCTGGAGGAAATCATTTTGCTGAGCGGATGGCTGTGAGGCAGTCTTGGATGCAACACTCATCAATCAAATCCTCTAATGTTGTGGCTCGTTTTTTTGTAGCACTGGTATGGTTACTACATATCATCGTGTCACTTCATACTGTTGGTGTTGAATCTTAAATTGGAGACCCTTAAAGTAATCATGAAATTTGTTCAGAATCCTAGAGATGAAGTAAATGTTGAGCTGAAGAAAGAGCAAGAGTTTTTTGGTGATATTGTGATAGTGCCTTACATGGATCATTATGACCTTATTGTGCTGAAGACAGTTGCTATTTGCGAGTATGGGGTGAGTTATAAAATAGTATCCAAGTTGCCCAATACTTCTTTGAGTTCAGAAATTCTAAAGCATCATTATGATATTGCAGGTTCGAACGGTATCTGCTAAATATATCATGAAGTGTGATGATGACACATTTGTTAGGGTAGATGCTGTGATTGAAGGGTTAAGGAAAGTTAAAGATGGTAATAGCCTGTATGTGGGAAACATAAATTACTACCATCAACCACTGCGCCGTGGGAAGTGGGCGGTTACTTTTGAGGTATTTGGGCCTTACTCTTGTGATTTTTGAAGACCAACTTCTTTCTTTTTTGTTGCTTCCACTTAAGTGCTGCTTGGCTTTCTTGTTTCTGAAATGAGTTTCTCACAGTTAACATTTTCCTTTTTCGATGCATTAGCTGGGTCTAAAGTTTAATTCTGTGATATATGGATACTTAAGTCTTTAAAGGAACAAAAAATGGACTAGCTGATTCTTGTTCGAGTATGACTGACTTGTTTAATAGTCGAGATTTCTGTTTTTGTTATTATTATTCCTTTTCAAAAGTTTGATTTACCCCTTATCAGGTTCCCGTTGATTGCCATGGCAAAGGATTTTTTATACTCTTGGGGTTCAAAATAACTTCGTCATGCATTTATGCAAAGATAAAGTATTGTACTGACTGTGTCATGACTCTGTGTGTTGTGTGCTTGGAGAAAGAAAACAAAAGAAGAGAGAGCCTAGCTTGGAAGAAAGTTATCTGAAAATAACATGTTCCGTCAATTATTTCCATCATAGAAGTAATCAAATGAAAATATTAAAAGAACAATTGTGACTGTTTTAAAACACAGGTTCTCTTGATATGCAGCTATAGATTCATGATGAGAAATTTCGATAGGTACTTAGAACCTGTTCTACTCTCTATTCTTGTTACACTAGCAATCAAAGCCTCCAGCATAGACCTAGACGATTGTACCATTTCTTGTTTTGGTATTATCCCAGGTTCAGTATTACTGTAGAAGTTTGAGATTTGGTCAGACTTGCTGTGGTTCCCTCTAGTAACAGCTTCAGTTATATACTTCGAATTTTGTCCTCCCAGTGGCCTTCTTTTTTTTTTTTTTCCTCATTTGTCTTTCGAGAGAGGGGGGGTTAACACCCTGAACCCTGTTCTAGTGTTGGCTAGTTGATTTTGGAGGTTTAAGTAGTATAAATCCTGCTCTTATGGGTAACTTTATAATATCGTGCAAATAGGAATTGCAACATGGAATAAATACATTCCACATGGAAATTATCAGATTTAAGATAAGCCCCGGACATCATATGGTCCATTCTCATCCTGTGCTACATATCACTGAGTTATTCTTTTCAGTTCCTTTGTATGTGATATTTCCATCTTGCATAACTACTTAATATCATTTTAATTTCTCGGGAGTCCAGGAATGGCCAGAAGAAGTTTATCCACCATATGCAAATGGCCCAGGTTACATTGTGTCTTCCGACATTGCAGAGTTCATCATATCTGAGTTTGAAAACCACAGACTCAGAGTATGTCTCCCTCTCTCTCTCTCTCTCTCTCTCTCTCTCTCTCTCTCTAACAAGATGTATGTGTAGTTGGTGCAAAACTGTTCTAATTAAAGTTCAATAATTAAAAATCATTTTGATACATTACAGTTGTTTAAGATGGAAGATGTCAGCATGGGAATATGGGTGGAAAAATTCAACATTTCGAGGCCAGTAGAGTATCTACACAGCTTAAGATTCTGTCACTTTGGGTGCATTGAGAATTACTTCACTGCACACTATCAATCTCCAAAACAGATGATGTGCCTGTGGGAAAAATTGCAAACCCTTGGGGAAGCCCAGTGCTGCAATATGAGGTGAACACATTAACGCTGACGGATGCAAAATTCATATTATGATGCATAGTGAGGAGGAGAAAGATGGGAAACTAATTTTTACAGTCGCAGGATATTCATGTACATGGTTCCATTGGCTTTTAGTTAGTAGGGGGAGCTATCATGTTCCCTCTCTATTCATTCTTTGATGTTTTCTTTTGGTTCCTTCTGTATCCAAGTTTTCCCCTTTTTCCTACTCCTGTCATGGCAGGTTGAAAGTAGCAGTAGGTGACTGCCACTGGGATCTCAGTTCGAAATCATTTTAACCAGCTCTCCTTTTGTACTCTAGACTCACAACAAGAGTGCATGAAATGAGAATTTTATACTCCTATATTTTCTGGCCCTTAAATTTCTGTGCTTGTGTGGGTGCACATGTGCTTGCACATGCATGTGTGGAATTTCTGGTGTTCATTGTTGATGCCGTGTCTTTTCTGCTTAGTATATTTTCAGCAAGGACTCGAGTTCGATTTGCAACTGGAGAATGGCTGGTCACTGCCAGTTCTGAAGATATTTCTCTCCAGTTGAATTGTTGATATATTAAACTTCAAATTCTTGCTTTCTGCTTTACTTTGAGAACACGACAAAGCTGCAAAGGTTGAGCAGAAACTGTTGTTTGCGACCCATTTTTTGTTATTCATCTCATAGAATTGTATGACTTTGTGGGAAGTACTCGTTAGATTTGGAATGTTTAGGTTTTTGTTGATTTAATAGCTTATGACCTCACTTGCTGACGTCTGCAAAGGCATTTAGTACATAAAAGAGACCACAAAAGACCCAGAATTTGCAGCTTCAATTGAGCACTTCCAGATGATATCTGCAGTTTGGAGTTGCGATTGAGAACTTGACTACTAATCCACTTCAAAAGGAGCGGGTGATTGTTTCTAGTCATTATTGTAGAAAATCTTAGCCATCAAAAGATCATTAAGACCTGTCAATGATTTTTAATGGCTACTTTTCTATGTATTTTAACCTTGACGCGATGGTGGAGTTGCTTTTTTTATGATCTCGAGGTCATAAGTTTGAAGTATGAAAACTTCTTTGCAAAAAATGCAAGGGGAATACTGTGTTCATATATGTTTACCCTCCCCCTACCCCCACATTAAGTCAGGGAGCACTTTGTGCACTGAGTGAGCACTTTTTACTTGTCTGTCTATGTGCTTATGATTGTCTCTCATCACTAACAGCATACTACTGAAAAACATGTAGGTCACCCCCAATGCTAGTGGCCTCGTAAACAATTCGAGAAGAGTATTATAGGCATAAAAGTTTCCTTTACAGCATTCTGGATATTGCTTTGGAAAACAGATAAAGAAGTAGCATTAAAAAAATTGTCTTGATTCTTTCTTGGTGGATCTCTAGCTTAAAAGAAAGAACCCTACTCTCTGAGAGGTCATCAGAATTTGTTCTTCTATACTTGTCTTCTGGATTAGAAGGACCCTACATCACATTCGGGATCATATAATTGACTGTTGATGATCCCACAAGTTTTTCTTATGAAATAGTTTGTAGCTATCAAGCACCGACAGGCATAGAAAACATTATAGGACATTAGCAATACGGACGATGTTCATTTTTTGAAGTGTCTGTGCAGTATACTTTTGTAGTGATCGCATAAAGACCTATTTGCTTCCTCCTGTTTTGGTTAAAGTGGATATATTCTCCTCTGTTCAAATGGAGGCTAGAATTACAGGCAAGTGGTCAGCCTTGATTCCATACTCCACCACTAAGATAAAAGAAGTACATGCCTATATTGTGCAAAAACAAAAGATGTAAATACCGATGACTAGAATCGCAAGAAAGAATTTACATTTTAGATGGCTCTGAATTCTGATGTACAACTGACTAGAATTTGTTATTGCTGACAAACATTGCAGTTTTCCATTACATCAGCAATATATAAGACAACAAAGCCATTTCTGAAACAAATATCCCTAAAATGAAATATTAAACTTTGAACTTATTTCGGACTATCACGTGGGAGGGGTCTCAGCATGAGAAAGGTTCAAAAGCTTGGGAGTTATTTGTGGGAATCCACTCCTGAAATTCGTGGGGTTCGCCCTTATAAGAGTATCCAAATCATGAAGACTGCAATGGAATAGATCAGTCTGCTCCCTGCAAGAACAATATATGATCCAAAATTTCAGAATCCTAGACTTTAGAAAATTCATTAAAATAACAGAAAGAAAAATAGAAAAATTCTTAAGTGTCTTTTATTTGATACCGGCATGCCCAGGATGAAGCGGCTGTGCATTGTTCCAAGATGCCATAAAGTAACAGTTTGTTGAAGTGTTCATTCCATAAGGACAACTACAAAGAAAGGAGTAGAAGTCTCCCGCAATGTATTCACAAGCTACGAGACTCCTCTCACAATCTGCACATAGGCTAGGATAATCATTGTTCACATTAAACTTATACTTTAGGGCCACACCATAGTTCCATCTACCAGGGTCAGAGTCCTGATCATTGTAGCCATAAATTGCAGAATAAGAAGAACACTGTAATTTCTGCAAGTCTAAATCAAATTGAGGACCAAGATCCACAGGCGTGTAGATACAGCATGTAGAGACCGGTAAACTGAGTTTGCTTATAGGTTGGCAAGAGCAGAGAAGACTACAAATTTCAGCTCCTTGGTTGTCACAGAGAGGGACCAATGTGCTATTACCACCACTATAGACACCATTTGATTTGAAAATAGGAGAGGAGGAGACAGAGCAGTCTAAGAGTGCAAAAATGTTGTTGTCAGAGAATGTGAAGGGTGCATCGCAGTCTAGGCCAAAGTCTTTGCTTGGTTGTGAACAAGCACAAGTGCACATGGTAGGATCAGAGGTATACATGGCTTGATTGTGGTAGTCTATGGAAGTGATTGGGTAGGTTCCAGTGTGGGTGGTAAAGGTGAGCTTTTGTTGATTGCAGGTCAGATAGGGTTGGAAGCACGGATTGCCACAGCAAGGTCCTGTGCCAAATGGGTATTGTACATGTTGGTTGCCACAAAATCATTTGCAGGATTGTGATGGAACAGGAGGAAGGATAATTAAAGAGACTGAAATGGAGAGGAGTGCCAAAGAAGATTTCTTGAACTTCATTTTCATGAGAGAGAGAGAGGGAATGGTGGGAGGTGTGGGTATGTGAGGAAGTGGGTTATTTATTGTTATGTAAAAGAGTTTCTGGTAACTATAAGGACAGTTTGCTGGTAAGAGAACCCTTTGCTTTTAAAAGTCACCCTCTCAAATACATCTAAAGAGAGAGATTTAAGTCTTGCTTTCTAGGGGGTGAAGAAGCAGGGCGTAAAGGAAAAAGGAAAATTCTATGTCAAAAGTAAAATCATACACAAAATGAAAGATTTCAAGATATGAAGATGGAGTCGGTCTATCATGCAAGCCGTGCAAAATCATAAGACCATATGAATGGAAGCCAGATTTCTTAATTTATGAATAATATGGTTTTACTTTTATTGCAATATAGTTTTTTCTTGTATAACTTACATACATAAGAAAATCGTTATATTTAATAAAAAGTAAGCGAGTAAACAATTCTTCTTTCTAAAACCCTTTACAGGGAAAGGGGCATGTGCCCTTTTGTTTTTGGGAATTGGTTTGGGCGACTTTCGGTGGTAGGCTGAGTAAGCTTTTTTGATAACCATGCTTTCTTTTTTGGTACTTGAAATATTAACTTGGGATCTCAAAATCTCTTGTTGGGTCGTAGCATAAGTGAACTTCGTGATGTACAGACAAGTTTTCTTGCAAACCGCTGAGGTTGGGATTCACACTTTCTTCTTAAAACCAAAGAAATGAAAATTGTGAGATTCTGAATCTTGTCCCATGCTTGTCCATAAACAACTCTATCGTGGGGGGATGGGAAATGGTTCAATAATTTCGAAGATAACTGATCCAATGTACTGTGCAATTCATCCTGCAGTTGTTTAGACCTCATGTATCTTTAGGCTGTGGTCTGAGATCTTGTAATTGACACCAACATTTCACATTAGCAACCTCTCATAATTATAAAGATAATTATAATTACTTAATATTTTGATAACGTATAATGAAGCGTTAAAATCACACATTTTGCCGAATTAAAGTACAACCCATAAAAATTTAAAGAAAAGAACATAGAAAGGTTGATCTAAGTAGGCTAGAATTTTGATGTTTTCAGATGGGGACGTGAATGAGGTTGCCAGTTCCTGCAGGTGCATGAATCAGTATCTTTACTTCAATGTTTTTAAAACCGAATCAATAAATAATCTAGCCAACCTATCAATTTATTTGTTTATTGATCAGATTGATAAGACAGTTTTACAAATCAAATGATATCATCATGATATCATACATATAATTTGTATATTATATATTTTAAAATAAAATAAAATTCATATATATATTTTTTAAAATAAATTTATTCCATCAACAACACACGAGAAACTTTGCTCATAATAAAAAACAAGTCGGATCGATCCGATTTTGTTAGTTTTATCTGATTTTAAACAATTTTGATCAATTTTGATTTTATTCGATTTAACAATAAAAATCAAATCTAACTATAAAACGATTTCCGATTGAATTAGCTAGTCCAATCCGGGTTTAAAAACACTGTTTTACCGTTAAAACCTCCCTCCCTTTCGACTATGTTTCTAAGATCCATCTTTTATTGATTTGTGATTTTTGTATTCATTAGTAATCGTCTTAGTGCCCTCACCAACCTTTGCACTTGTCCAGGTCCACAGCCACACTCTAATTGAGTAGCTTATTCGTAGCCTATTCAGCTCCAGCCTCGCAAAAAAGAGGACTGCACAGAATATAATAGTAGAAGAATTCTCTCCCTCCACTTTGATATTCTCGCCTTCTTTATTGAGTGGATTTGTTCCATATAACTTTTACTCATAATGATATTAAAATAAATATATAGTTTTTTTAATGAAATTATAAATTTATCATTATTAGCATAATGGGTATGAAAGAAAAAGGACAGACCCGTGGCATGATTTAATATTTTATTAGGTATTAGAAGTAAACCCTTTTATTATATATTTGGACAATTTAAGTAGAACTTGAGGATTAGCTTTATTTTTGTGATACAATAACATACAATTAAACTGATTTGAATTGAGAAAGGAATAATAGAAATGAAAATACTTTATCGCTTGAACTATACCTTACATATATGAGGATTAGCTTTATATCAGCCTTGCTCTAAACAACTCGTGAAGGTACAAAGGCTCCATTGGAGACCCTTTAATATATATTTTTAATCAAAAGAGTACCCTTTTTAATCATTAAGAAAATAATTTTCTATAGCACTGGTGTTTCCCGCAGAACTTATTGTCCTTAAAAATGCATGTCTAGGCAGCCAAAGTGTCCCCAATTCCATAGTGTGGCATGTAAAGGCTTTAAAGAGCAAGGCAAAGTGTTTATGAGAGAGAGAGAGAGAGAGATGGGGGCGTGGGTACAACCAAATATGGTACATGAATTAAATAATTTAAATGATCGAAATAAAAGAAAAATTAATAAAAATTGATTTTGTTCCGATTAGAAAAACAATTAGTCATGATTTAGTTACGTATAATAATTGAATCAAAATGTCAATAAATTTTGATTTAAGTGACATTTTCTCTCTTTCCATATAATAGGCTCAGATTCAACCTAGTATGCACAAAAAAAAAAAAAAAAAAAAAAAAAAGAACTTGACTTTATATAATTGAATCGAAATACCGTGTAAATTAGGGTGAATCCCACCCAGAGGCAAATAGAAAGGGAAGGGGGGAAGATATTGGTTGCATCACGTGTGGACTCGCTTCACTTATGTGGGATCATAGTTCGTTACCTTTTGACGTCTGTTGGGCATAATTTAGTAATCATAAAATACATATAGGATGTAGATATTTGATTTAGTAGGTAAAAATATTAAATCATTTAATTAATTTTTGGGTTTAAAATTTAGAAATAAAAAAAAATTATATTAAAAAAATTCTTTTGAAATTTAGCTCAACAACACTTAAACCAAATTAATAAGAATGTAATTTTAAATATCAATTGATTATATAAATATATATATACACACGCACAAAATACCGAAAAGGTTGAAATAAAAATCGACCTGAATTTAGTATTTTTAATATTAATGTACCGATAAATCTATGACGCATTAAATTTTTACAAATGTTAAATAATCTTGGGGTGATGCTACATCGCTATTTGGACCAGGTTCTTTCGACAAACCCAGCTTCATATCAAATGATCAGACCCTAAACTGGACCAAGAGAATTAATCCAGATACAGAGCAATTGCGGGCACAACTGGATAGGCAAATCCAAAACAGTCGATCGTTTGGACCACATCTCGGGCCCCCAGCTTCAGTCCACGGGCCCAAGAAGTACGAACTAGAGAGAAATGGAGGGATTTCCTTTTTTTTTTTCCAGGATTTTTTTTTACTTGATTTATTCGTCAAGACTGATCCAACTCAAACTAGTAATGGACCTATTAAAGGGCGAGATTTCTCGATGCTTGTTTTTTTTTATGCCCAAAATACAAACTCAAAAACTTAGTTAAAAGAATCAAATACCAACCGTGGTCACAGGACCAATAAGGCATTCTGGTGTTTTTTCTGGATTTTCATTTCCTCAATTTCACAACTCTCAATTCAAAACCTCTAGAAAGACAATGGAGGGATGAAGGAGATTCACTAGTAGGCTGGTTTAGTCCGGCAGTTCAGACCAGCACAGAGATTGTTTCAGGCCAGTTCCCAAAATCATGAACCGGGGCCAGAACTGCAGAGGGGGATTTTCGCTCCGAGCTGAACCATTAAGGTCCTACGCCGGTTCTAGTCCAGTTTTTTAATGGTTCGGTTCCAAACCACACCGGCTGGTCAGCAGGTCTAGAGTCATCTGAAGATTAAGTTGAGATTGAGATTCAACAAATAAATGGCATCTGCGATTTTTATGCAATGTCATGTTTATAATTTACAGTGACCCCTGAGTGGCCTTTTGCATTGCACAAAAATTTCTGCCAATTTCTTAAATTTCCTAAGCTGTAGCATTATAGCAACGTTGAATTGAAACTAGCTATTTCATCATGTTGCTTAGGTAACACTCGTGGCAAGAAACTTGCTCCTCTTTTTTCATCTCTCCAGACCGTAAAAAATTTCCCCCTCATTTGAACAAAAAGGATTCTACTCTTAACTGTGTTGCCGAAGTACCTGGAACACCCATCTGCAAATCAAATTGCATATCGGGTCAGTCACTGTTATCTGATCCAGTTGCCCTGGGAACCTCGGCTGCACATGCCAAGTCATAATAAGCCTGTCTCACTGCGAAAATGTTGCCCTTCACAAGTCTGGGGAAAATGGCTTCCAGTTCCACCACACTATGAAAGCTGATATACCGTTCATTACAATGATTCTTCACAAAAAATTTTACCCTATTTGCATTGGCGGGGACGAAAATTATCACCTGATAAGAGCTCAACAATCAGATGTTCAAGCCTCTTAGCCCCTGGCCCTGGCTTTAGGACTTTTGAATCACCCACAACGGAACACGGGTCAGTCCCATTTTTCCAACTCCCTGCACACCATCCCCCGGGAACAAGCATGCCAGGCCTTCGAGACAGAAGCTGGCTATCTATCTTGTCAAGGACTGGATCAGACCTATGAAACTTCCTTGCAAATGGAGCATTGCTCTCAATCATCCTGGACATGTCATTTTCGTTCAGGTAATGCGGATGTTGCTTTGGAGGATTATCCCAAGCTATGAAATGTAGGTCACTATTAACGGTAGTGTTGCGAAACTCATGGGCGTTGCAGATAACAGTGTGGAAGTAGCCTTCAGGGGAAGAGAGGAAGTTTGCATAGTACATTAAGGCCATTCGAGGAAGGTTGTCCCAACCCCATATGCAATATTCAATGAAGGACCGAGAGAGGACCACCCAAGCAGAACCTGTCACGAAAGTAAAAAACTTATGTATTTAGTGAACGGTAATAAATATAACATAAGCTTGGCTCCGAGTGGTTGAGCTAATCTTCTTAATTTACAACTAGGCAATGTTCTCCCAGCTCAGCATGGCAGTCTGACATGGTGCAATAAGAATTAAACGACTTAAAAGTAGGGTTTATTCATCACCAGTGAGTCCTGATTTCTTTTTTCATTAGGTTCTCCCTCGGACAGTTGGGGAATTCCTTTTACCATGAACTAAGTACCCAGATCACTTCGCAGTTTCTCACAAGGAGCACTAGAAACAGTGTCTTTCTCACATCAAATGATCACACTGGATCAACGAGAAGCATTACATTCCCATCATAAAAAATGTTTCTAAAACTATAAATTGTGACCCTTCTAATTTACATTAATCTGTTTTTCATAGTAATTTTCCTTTAGATTTTTCCCAGCATTTTTTTAAAAATATTTTTCTCTACATCAGGGTGGGTCCCCGATCACTAAAGTCATCCTAGCACGCTTAAACCACTTATCAAATTCTCCATCAAATTCATGGAATTATGTCTTGTTCTTTGACTTTGTCAAAATGCAGTTCCATGTAAGGATATCAGGAGTTTCATAGAAGGTAGAAGCAAATGAACATGTGTTCTCTTCCACATTGAAGTAGAAAGTTACAAGCAGGGTCCACTGCTCCAGTTGCAAGTCATTGGATACTATTATTGGCTAGTAAAGTCCCTCGGAATAAGTCTACCGGCTGCTATTGAGTGTCAGTTAGTAAAGTCTTTGGAAATAAGTCTAACGGGTGCCTTTACAGAGTGGCAGAGCGCCATGCTCCCATATTGTATAGTCATTATTTTTAATATTTTTTAAGGAATAGGATGATAAAATGGATGGATTGGTGATCATTAAATGATGATAATATTTAATTAAAAAAAAACCCAAATTGTATGGCATGTTTGCCTTGGGACAAACAACTCAATGTGAAGCATATTAGACAAATAATACAATAATAATCCTTATGCGAATGATACCAAGGGAATTGCAGAAAAAAACACTATATTGCAGGACTCAAGACGCTTTCGGACAAGCAACACAATGGGAAGCATATTTGATTCTCCGTAGTTTTTACCTGTAAAAAGCTTGAAAGCAGTTGGCACACTTCTCCTCTGCCTAACCCAAAAAACATCCGATTTCGCAGTAGAGTACAATCCAGGATCTACTATAATCGGTCTTGCCCTCTGAAACCTGCATAAATAGGCAAAAAGGAAAAAAAAAAACTTTAATTAAAAAAGAAAAGCCCATTAGATAAAAAGCATGAAAGAAACAAGCAAACAACAATTACTCACTCTTTCCATCCAATTTTGCTGGTATGATCAATGAAATTGAGATCCCGCGGCAAATATGAGAACGTATGCAACAAATCTAAACAAACAAAATTCCAACTCAATTCCAAATTCCACACAAGAGGACAATCAATAAATTTCATAAGAACATAAGAAATATGAAAATATAAAAATTTAAGAATTTTTATATAATTATTAATTATTTTATAAAAATAATGAAATAATCATATAGAAAAATACTAACCATCTTGCGTAACAAGAGGATAATCAGAAGCACTAAGATAAATGAACCAATCCCAATCACCACCTTGCTTCAACAAAATCGCCGCCCCGTGCAGCGTATTCGCCACCATGGTCGGTCCTCTATACGTCACCATATTCGATTTTTTGACCACCCACACATTCTTCACATTCCCAAACACCTCATGCTTTTCAACAAAGTCAATAAGATCAGACCGTTCATTTTCCGTGGCCTTCAGATCCAGATGAATCACATAGAGATTCCCAGGATGGTAGAGAGCTTGGAGAGTGCGTTTCAGGCTGTTGCCGTCGCCGGCGGAGCCGGATATTAAGTATGCGAAACGTGGAGGGGGAGGGACAATTGCCGGAGGACTTGGCCGGAGTTTAGATTCGACAAAGTCGGAAGTGGAGGAAGGGGTCCTGTCGGTGGAGTGGAGAGAGATTAGGGTTTTGGGGAAAATTAGGGTTACGGAGAAGAAGAGGAACAGCGAGAGAACTGAAGTGATGGTGATTGGCTTTGCGATTTTTTGGAGGATGTTGAGTGGTCTTCTTTGGTTGTTTAGATATGTCTTCACACTCTTCATTTTTAGAGAGAGATAGAGAAAGAGGATTTGAGGGGATTCTGTTGGTTTCTCTCTCTCTCTCTCTCTCTCTCTCTCTCTCTCTCTCTCTCTCTCTCTCTCTCCGTACCGTGTCTATGGTGGAGGGAAGCTGGAGGAAGAGGAAGAGGACGAGGTAGAGGGAAAGAGGTGGGGCTTTTGGGCCGTTTCGAAGCGTAACGTGCCGTTAACGGGTTTGACTTCCAGTGTTAACGGTGCTTTATTTGGCCGGGTCTTGATTGAGTGCGGTTAAGGCCGTCTAAGTTGTTGCAACCGGTGCTTTTTTAAAAAAAAAAAAAGGTTCAAATTCAAAACACTAGTTATTATTATTAAAAAAAAAAAAGAAAAAACTTGATAGTTAGTGTTAATGTTATTTATATATATAAATAACTTAGTTTGTTATTTCCTTGCCAACGTGAAAAATAACTTTAAAAATTATCTTTTAACATGAAAAACGCTAAAATACGAAATTAAGAAAATAGAAAAATATTTTATTTTATTTTGATATTAAATTAGGAATAATTATAATAAATAAAGTTCAATCAATCAAAATATCGCAAATTCTATATATCACATGAATAAATAAATTTTATACTAAAATTTCTAAATATCCCAATTGAACGTAATTTTAAACGTTTTCCTACCTATAAACATACTATTTAATCATCACATATTTTCGACCAAAACTATAATCTTAAATGACGATTTTAACCTCTAATTCACACGTTAAAAATGTATTTTGTCTTGAGTGATTAAAGGGAGAGATTTAAATCCATAGTTGCTAATTTTAGAGTTAATCTGGTTTCTGTTTCTTTGGAGGAGGAAGGGATTAACTCGTTGTTAATTAGGGTTTATCTTGAATTTGATGTCTTCTAAGGATATTTAATAATATGTAACCCCTTATTCATTAGACCTTAAGTAAAGACATACTTCAATATTCTTTTTTTTAATACCCATGTTTGGCATATTAAGATTTCTTTATTCATCAATGGTATTTATTGACCCTAACGTTTGTTGTGGGAAGAACGGCAATTATCCCACTTGGGTGGTGTGGGGACAAAGTCCTTGACCTTATCGTGTCCCCCCCTTCCCCTCCATGTTGTTCTTGAACCCTTGTGGGGTTCATTTTCTTTGAAACTTTCTACCCATGTTATTAAAATCAGACCGTATCGTCGATTTAATCGGTTCAATTATTCTTTTAACAATTTTATAGTTCGATTGAATAAAAATACCATTTTATAATTGAACCGGACTGAACCGACTGTTCAATCTCTATTCAACCGTGAACCGAGGTTGAACCGTCGGTTTTAAAAAACCGCGGTCTAGGGTTAAAACCTAAAAAAATATTTTTTTAAAGATTTTTTTTTAATTTCTATGAGATGTGAAATTATCAATTTTTGATATTATGATTTTAATTTATATTTTATATAACTTTATAATTTAGTTATTTAGTTATTAATTATCAATATGAGTTTTAAAAGTAATTATTGATTATATATATATATATATATATATATTTAATTATTATTAAAAAATCAACGGTTCGACCATATTGATCCACGATCCAATCGGTTCAACCATATTTTTGAATTTTACAGATCAATACACGGTACGGTTTTAATAACATTGCTTTCTACTTTTGGTCCCATCATCATTAATATTAAAAATAATTTGAATTTTCTTTTCATTTATATAGAAAAATAATAAAAATTCTATTAAAAAGAAGGGAAAAAAAGAAAGGTTGAATAAATAGTAGTAATAAGTTCTTTTCAAGAAAAGTAGGTCTAAATTCCAAAATCAATTCCCAAGTTTGAATAAATTAGGGGACATAGACTTCTCTTAAATGATGATTAAACAAGATAATAAAGGAATTTCCGTTGTGGATCGAATAGAATTTCCTTCAAATATGGGTGGACGATGTTTCCTCGATTGTCACTTTGGACGTACCAAGCGTGAAAAAATCAGAGCAACTTCCTGCCGATTGGCATCATCAATGTTGAATTGGAATATCTTGATTCTTACAATAAAAGTAGAATTATGGTAAGGCACTTTCGTCACGTATGAGAAGCACAAAATATACGATTGACATATCCAAAATAGTATGTATTACGTTAATTAATCCTGGCAAGAAAAAAATATGGTCATGAAATTTAGCCAATTATGAAACAGGACGTAGTCTAGCCACCCTACACAACCTTAACCGTTGCGGAACTGCAATCAAACTCTTCAGGGAGACATATAAAGATGCTAACCAAAAACTCTACAATCTCGCTAAGCAAATCCAACAAGAAACCAAGCTCAAACCTCGGATGGACAAAAGGGCAAGATGACAGCCCTTACGGAAGAACCTTTAAGGACAAAAGACCACCCTCTCGCAAAGAAATCTGCCCATTTGACCCTTGACGAGAACCCTTGGGGACAATCTGGCCACCCTAGCCAACAAAAAAAAAAAATGGCCAATGGAAGCTAAAGGTTGAAACAAACACAAAAACGGGAATTGTACCTTCTTCGGGAGCCAGAAAGGCTCAAACCCTAGGGAAAGAACAAGGAAGCCTCACTTCTATACAACGGGGGACATTACCATCACTCTTTCAATCGCTTCCTCTCAGCATCTCTTGATTTGCCATTGATTTCAACAGCTCCAAGATGGCAATCATCGTCCTCTACCACTTCTTTGCCACTTGGAGAGAGACAGAGAGAAGCCCTAAGGAAGGAGATGATAGCTTTTTCTTTCGGTCTAGCTTAGCAAACGCAAGCCTTGAGTCCCGCCTCAAAATCTTCTTCCTCAATAATAGTAGTAAAGTAACCTCTTTTTAAAATGCCATCCTTCGGCCTTCATGTGTGGGCTTTTTTGCTTTTCTCCAAGCAGTGTATATTCATTTTAAGGATGTTGTTTTTCAAAACAGTTGGTGTAATGGATTCTTATGATGCGCAAAAAGTTTTTAAGGTTTATGTTTTCTTATTCCCGAAACATTTCCTATTTTCAAAATATTTTTAAAATATTTTAATATGTTAAATTAATTAATATTTATATAAAAATTCTTAAATTTTTTTATGTTAACATATTTTTCTATATTTTAATAAATAATTTATTTATGTAATTATAATTTTTACTTTTATATTATTTATTTTATAATTAATAATTATATATTCGATAATTTCTATTTTTATTATAAAAGATATCTATTCTACCATTTTCATAAAATAATTTATATTTACATAAAAATATTATATTTTTATATTTACATATTTGTCCACATTTTTATTTTCTATATTCTTATTAAATACTATTTTCTCATATTATCTAGTTTCTATTTTCGTTTTTATACAATCCAGATGGACTCATCTATTCTTTCCTCAATTTTTGTATTTATTTATATCTATTATTCTATTATATTATAAGTGAAGACGATTCTCTTCCCTAATTTCGTCATCCAGAAGTAAAATCTAATGAAAAAAAGGGTGATGACTATATAAAACCCGTGGAGTTAATTCTTTTAGTTGAGTGGTCACGACCTGGTGGTCACAATATTGAGTGGTGGGTTCGGGGGTAGAGACCGCACTGAAGGGTAAGGGGACCGACGTGTTTTATATAGTCATCACAATATTTAGTGAGGACAGAAATAATGGTAGCCCTCATCTTCTTCCAAGTCTTCCCTAAAAGAAAAGGAGAGCACGATTGAAGGCGGACATGTCTGGTGGGCCTTGACTCCACTTTCAAATATTGGTAACTTTTTCCAGGTTTTTCTTTTAGGGAAAAGTAAGAATTGAGTTGATTTAATGTAAATCAACTATTAAAATAATAAAAACATTATAAAAGCACACAGAATGGGGGCCCCTATTTACCCTGGGGTCACGGTCCCACCATAAAGTTAGGCAACTTTGGATGGTGAAGTGAAAGATGCATAATTATTCTTGAGCCTTATGTTTAGACATTGTAAAAATATGGTAAATCCGGGCACATCACATCAAGCACCAGTGGTCTAGTGGTAGAATAATACCCTGCCACGGTACAGACCCGGGTTCGATTCCCGGCTGGTGCAACTTCTAATTCATTTTTCTTTTTTTCTTTTATATCATGTTTTTTATTATCAAGAGTTAATCTTAAAACTCACATATTATATGAATTTATTGATATTAGTTTTCTCTGTTACAGAAACAAAAGGAACATAAATACTACTTTATGCTACATACGAAATTATTCAATTAGTGCCGGTTGTAAGAATCCAAATATGATTCTAATAATAATCGATTGCACCCTAACCCGCACAGGTTTTCTCCTTTTTTTTTGGGTGGGGAGGGGGGGGGTGTCATGGGAGAGTGTCTGATCTCGATCATAAATGTACGCACATGGCGAACATATCCTGATGAATGAAACAATAGAATATAGCAATTCACGTCATCGGAAAATGCGCAGCTTTTGAGGACATACACGCGAAGCGAAGGGGGAAGATAGTAAAACAAGCTAACCGAGGATTAAATAGAATAGCTTTGAACTCCTTATGTTAATGCTCTAAAGAAATAAACAAAGTAATTTCTTTTCACTTGGTGATTGTTTACAGGTGAGACTCCTATAGTAATATTTAAGAAACAACTCTTGATGTAAAATTCGAATAAGTACTACTTATTGCATGAGATGTTTGATATATTTCATGGTTTTGTGACCATCGTGTCCATAAAATACGTGGTAATATTGAAAGAAGTTTTTAGAAAAATAATTTAATGGTATAAATCCCTCTTCTCCGATCTAATAATTTTATATTCAAATTTTTATACAATCAGAAAAATATTGAAAGAATTGTCTATGTCTAGGAAGAATCAACTATACCCACTTCTTATTTCTTTTTTTTTTTGGAAAAAGATATTAGAAAAAACATGAAAAATAAATGCTTCATGTCCAAAAATATCATGTCTCGTTGCTTCAATTTTAGCCTCAAAATTCACCTACCCATCACCGACAATTAATTTTACAATTAAATCAATTAATTTCTCAAAGGACGAAAATTCAAAGTACAAATTATGAGAATAAAAAAGCTTCAACTTTCCAAAACAATCTAACAGGCAGATCTTTACCGAATTACTTGTGTTCCAAAAATTTTGGTATTAATATTTTGCTTCAAAGGACAAAAGAGAGCATATGGACAAGAAAAATCAGTGTTTGCGTAGCATCTACCCTTCTTTTCCGGTACCCAATTCCCCGTTCAAACAACCCCAAAAAAAAAAAAAAACAAAAAAAAACCATTTAAAGTAGAATGTGCACATAAAAAATCCCATCCCAACCAAACACACCTCTATAAAATACGACAAGGGAGATCACACAGAGGCAACCCACATTGCATTTTAGGGAGAGAGAGAGAGAGAGTGTAGTCATGGCGACAAGCAATAATGTGAAAATTCTAGGGTCATTTGCAAGCCCATTTGTGATGAGGGCTAGAATTGCAGTGAACCTCAAGTCAGTAGACTATGAATTTTTTGAAGAAAAATTTGGTCAAAAAAGCCAGCTTCTCCTACAATCGAATCCTGTGTATAAGAAAATCCCAGTTTTGATCCATGGAGACAAGCCTGTTTGTGAGTCCCTCATCATTGTTCAGTACGTTGATGAGGTTTGGTCCTCTGGTCCTTCCATCATGCCCTCTGATCCCTATGACCGTGCCACTGCAAGGTTTTGGGCTACCTATGTTGATGACAAGGTACATTTTTGTCCCCTAATTTAATTTGTCAAATTATTTTTTTATGTCATTTTATTAAAGTATGTATTGAGATTTATTGCGTGACAATTAAGAGATTTTACAAATTAAATTTGTTGGCACTGCATTCTTTTTTCTAATCTCACATTGAATGCTAAATGCATAGTCGAGGTAATCAAGTGAAAAATGATAACCTTATTTAAGATCTTTATATAAAAAAAAAAAATCGTGATATACTTCTAGATCTAAGCTAAGATGACAAGCTCTTTTTTTTTTTTTTTTTTTTTCCTATTGTAGAGTTTACTTTAGTCTTAGTGATAGAAATTACGAAGTTGTTTTTTTTTTTGGGGGGGGGGGTTAGTGGTTCCCAAGTCTTAGTGGCATAGCAAGGGCACAAGGAGAGGAAGCAAAGGCAGCATTGATCCAACAAGTGCGAGATGGAATAGCATTATTGGAAGAAGCATTCCCAAAGTGCAGCAAAGGCAAGGCCTTCTTCGGAGGAGACCAAATTGGGTACCTTGACATAGCCTTTGGATGCTTTTTGGGATGGTTGAAGGCCTGCGAGACGATGAATGGCATCAGGCTGATCGACGATGCCACCACACCGCATTTGGCCAAATGGGCTGAGAAATTCTGTTCTCATAGTGCTGTCGAGGATGTGATGCCATCCACAGACAAGCTTCTAGAATTTGCTAAGGTGCTTGCTGCCAAGTTCAAGGCTGCTCAGAGTTGAGAATCAAGAAATTGTTAGTTTGATTTAGTTGAGGATGTAATGAAGATTCAATCTACTGTTTGTTCATGTTAGTATTGATGGTTGCCTTTGTTTTGGTCAGTTGTTTTGAGAGGCCTGTAGTTTGAAAGTATAGTTATTGAATAAGGGTAAACCGGTTGTCATGAAAGATTTAGTATTTTATTTTGTCGGTTCGTTAGACTTAATCCCCGTATTAAACTGGTTATTTTTTTTATTTGTTTCTGTCGTTGATATTTAAAATTATATTTCGATTAATTCGATTCGAATATCTATAAAGATCCTATTTAGGAGGTGATTCTTTTGACGTAATTTTTTTATTTTTAAATTTTGAATCTAAAATTTAATTAAAAATTCTATCTTATTTCACTAAATCAATTATCCAGTATTAAATTGCTTAATTTTGATCGATCCCCAAACTGCTTAATTTTGATCGATCCCCAAATCTATTTCCTACCCCCTACTTGTTAGAGCTTTCATTTTTCTGTCTATATTCTTGAATTGAAATGCCATTTAAGCCAAACACAGAACGGGCTACACGGGGTGAGACATATGCCACTTGCTAAAAGAAAACAACAACTGAGGGACAAAGTCTGCAATTTGGGAATGCTACCCAGGAGAAAACACCCACCAGGAGCCTTTGACAGCTCTCTGCGCCTCGGGGAGTCATATTCTGTGTTTTGGATGAGGATAAGATTCTATTCTATTCTATTCGTCTATATGTTGGGGCTTGCATCTATCCAATTCCATTGCTTATTAATGTTAAGGCATCGTCAAATGTGACTAAATAAAAAAATTAACTTCATCTTCAAAAGAAAAATAAATTAAATATTTATATCTTTTTTTATTGGATGAGGATGAAAATAAAAAATTTGATAAATTTAACTGTCTTTATATATTTTTTAAAATTTTATTATTTTTATTTTATATTTCAAAATCAAACACGATTTTAAATAATAATACAAAGAGAGAGAGAAAATTATGTCAGATATTTTTAAATCAATGAATTTTTTTTTTAAATGATTGAAACTATAAATATTTGTGAGATGTTCAATTAGGGTTGGGTGAAGAGTATGACATAGCAAAGCGATGATTGAATTTGATGAGAATAAATTTTAGACCTGGCTTGGCTCTGATATTATGATGGAAGAAATTTTTAATACGACTCTAATACTATGATAGAAGAAAGTTTAACATAGCTCTCCATGTTGGAAATTTAAAATAATGTAATAATATTAAACATAATACTCTATAAGTTGAATATATAAAGAAAATTTAATGTCACACCATGAGTTTGACTCTAATATCATATTAAAATAAAAATAAATATATAAAATAGATGAATATTATTATAATACCATCTTAGAGATAAAAAGTAATATAATAATATTAAATATAACACTCCATTGTTTAAATAAATTATTATAATAAATTAAGTTTATATAAAAAATGTATTATTACAAATATGGAAGTATAATATTATAAATATGAAAATAAAAAATAAAAAATTAAATTAATAATTGAGTTGATTTTGATATATAATATATTTTAACAGAATTAATTAAATATTTTATTTATGATAAAGAGATAAATTATTGACTTTTTAAGGAATTGATATTTAAGGGGTCGTAAATTTTAAGATACGATGTTCTTTTAACTTCATGAGATTTGTTAAAATAATTGTTCATTTGCTTGTAAAGAGGAATTCTGATTTGGTTTATTCATAGAGACCGATTAATGGAAACGTTGTTTAGAGAGAGAGAGAGAGAGGGAGAGAGAGAGAGGGGTTAGGATATGGGGAAATGATTGTTTAAAATTTTTTAATTAAATTTTATATTTAAAATTTAATGATAAAAAAATTATTAAAAAATAATTTTTAAAATGAGTCTTCGTAAATACTAAAATCGAATCCCATCGTATCATAATTCTAAATACATTAAGCATGAACGAGGGTGGGCCGCAGGGGCCACAAAAGATTTGGCGGTTTGAAAAACGTCCAAACCCTAGGCTAAAGGAAGACACGCTGCTTCTTGCTAACACTCGAGACTCTTGTTCTCGTTCCGTCTTGCGTCAGTTTCTTCCAACTTTTCTTCTTCCTCTGAGATCTTGCTCGCAGAGAGAGAGGGAGAGAGAGAGACAGAGAGAGAGAGAGAGAGAGGGAGAGATTGATCAGATGGAAGAGGATGTGAAGGTTGATAAATGGGGTTATCAAGTCAAAACCTCTTCGGACGCTTGTATTTCTGCTATCAACTCTTATTATGAACAGGTCTCTATCTCTCTCTCTCTCTCTCTCATTTAATGAGTTGTGATTTGTTGAAATGATTGAGTTTCCTATATGGAATTTTGGACTTTGGTGAAAATTGAAGGTACTGAGTTATGGAAGAAAGCGGTCTGTGATTCTGGAAGCCCTAATTCATGACGAAGCTTGCGTTTTAGCTAATATTTTGGCTGCTCATTTTCATGCCTCGTCTAATCCTTCTCGTGCTCCTTTTCATCTTCAAGCCGCCTCTTCTCGTCTCGTAAGTATTTCCTCCCTCCCTCCCCCCCCCTCTCTCTCTCTCTCTCCGGATATTGATTTCAATTTCTTAGTATAGGATCAAGCGACTGAATATGAGAGAGCTGTTTTCAATTCCATCAAGGGCTTGATTTCCGAGAACCGGGATGATGATCTTGCTTTTGAGTTACATTTCAAGGTAGGATTCAACATTTTCAGGTTCCCTTTATGACTGTTGGAAAATTAGTTCTGTTTTTGATTGCTTGGATTTCTTTCTAGTGCTTTTTAGGCAAATTAAGATGCTTTAGCTGACTTTTTTTTCCAAAAGGACTTGGTGACTTTTGATATGTGGTAACAGTAGTACAGAAATGCATCTAATAATGGCTGTCAGGACTAGTAATGAACCCGGCCATTCAAAGGTTCATTTTTGTGAAAAGAGCCGAGCCTGAGCATAGAGTTAGAATTGTTCGAAGGAGTGCAATCAGTTAAAGCTAGGTTCGGCTCATTTAGAGAGGGAACTTAGTTTTCAGACCCTTTGACTTAGCTTTGCCAATCCTAGTGATTAAGGAACTTAGTTTGGATACCCTTTGGTTCAGCTTTGCAGACCCTAGTGGCTGAGGTATGATCCTCAATTGACATTTGGGGTTAGCCAGCGTTATGTTTGGAACTCATGCTTGCCATTGCACGGTCTGGAAGGGTCAAATGTATACAGTCTTATCCTTACAAAAGGGGAGATTATTTTTGTGATTTAAACCTGATTGATCACATCACAATAGTCTAATTTCCTTTTTGGGTACTGATAACCTTATTATTTCTTATTATGGCCTTAATGTTAATGGACTTCTAACTGTATAAAGAAAATCTTGTCATCAGGAGTGCCCTGTTTATGTTATTTATATTTTTAGAATTTTAAACTCTTCCATTGGGGGGGTTTGGGACAAAAAATGGAAAACAGTTGCCAGTCAATTACGAAAGCATATCTTTCCTATTATGAGTATGATAATTGCTGAGAAATGCATAATAGGACTGACTTTTAAGGTTGCTCCTTTAATTAATATTCCTTGCTATTAATGTTGTCTTTCCAATGGTTCATCTAGCGAAATTTATGAACTCAATATAGTCAATGAGAACATATGAAATATGCTAAATATTTTACTCAATAGGTTTTAGCTTCAGTGACCATACTTGATAAGGATGAGGTGTTCTTTTCCTCTTTAAATTGGTAATACTCTCTGTTCTGTTTTTTAACATACAGCTTTTGAAAGATTTCCCTAGAGATCTGGCATCACTGAAGAGGGCTCAAGTGCTGTGCTTTTACATGGGTCGACCAAATCTGTCTTTGGATCTTGTTCAACAGGTATCTTCCTATTAGAATAAGGTAGCTTTGTGAGATTCTTCATTATTTTGGTGGAAACTTTCAAGCTCCTGAACAGGTCAAAATTACTTTTGAACTTCAATAATTTCTGAAGTAGCATTTATTTTGTGCATATGAACCCTTGGTTGCTCACTTGGTTTGGCCTTTTTATGGTAATCAATTTAATAGGTTCTTTCCAAAAACCAAGAAGAAAATTACATGTATGGCATGCTTGCTTTTCCTTTACTGGAGCTGGGTCGGATGACAGATGCTGAGAAAGCTGCTAGGAAAGCATTTCAGATCAACAAGCACGATATTTGGGCACAACATAATGTGAGTCAATCCTACTATTGTCAATGGCTGTCTACTTTGAAGAACCTTTTTCTCTACTCAAACTCCTTTCCTTTCAAAGTCTTATGCTATACATTTTGCTACAACAATTTTTATGCAAAAAGCAGGCTTTACTTACTAACAATTGTCCATGGCACAACTGTTAACTTCCGAATTGATGATGCCCATTTGGGTTTCATTCTCTTTCCTTCTATCTCTGTCAGAAGGACTAGGTTTTGCATGATTTGGCTTAGATATTTGCAAGCAAAATGTGATTTGGGAAGGATACAATAAGTTCTATTTTTTGGTCTACACTCTAAGCACTTGCATGGTCATATTTTGACTGCATCAATTAAGTGGGATGAAAACTTTTCTTGTACTTATATTTGAGACCAAAAATGTAATGGCTGATTTTATGGAAACATGACCAGCACATGGAGAAAACACTCATACTCCTAGGGTTTGAGATTAAGGAAAAATGTGGTCTTATCATCAATGGATAGATGACTAACATTGGCAGGTTTGGGCTTTCATGCAGTTGTGCCATGTTCTTCACTTCGAGTGTCGCTTCAGGGAGGCAGTAGAGCTCATGGTAGAATGCTCATCCACCTGGAGTTTGGCTTCGTCATTTATGTATGCCTTCTAGACATAAACTGACGTAACATTTGCCATATAATGACCATTTTATTACTGAAGGGATTAATATTAGGTATACACACAATTGGTGGCATGTTGCTCTTTGTTACTTGGAAGGCCATTCTCCAATAAGGAAAGTGTTGGAAATTTATGACCATTGCATCTGGAAAGAGTTGGATAGAGATGATGCCGTCGTTGGAGAGGTGAAATACTTGCTCACTTTTTCATCAAAAATTATCATACTGGACTTTATACTGATTTGTTGAATATCATGCCTAAAGGTGTTCCTAAATGCACTGGGTTTGTTGCTACGGATATCTGTGCGGGGTCAAATGTCTTTATTTGAGGAGCGTTTGAAGATCTTAGCAGACCGTTTAACTGATCAAGTGAGTCTCTTGTTCATGATTATCTTTTTCTTTTCTATTCTTTTTTGCCCTCAGTCCATATTTCAGGAGGGAGTTGGCTGTCAAGAGAGAAGAAATAAAATTGTGGATTTATAAATCATCTCAAGAGGCATCCGATTCGCCATCTATTGAGATGTGAATCCCCATTTAAGACTATGTGGTCCACTACTTATCTATCGCTGTTAAACAGCGATGCTCTTCTCATTTCACAGTTTCCTGTAAATATAAAATATGACCGTCAACAAATAATGTGACATTTTTCTGGTTCATGCTATGATGTATAGGGCACCTGGTATCTGGAGTGGCATCTAGATTTGTTGACATTATGGGCCTTAGCAACTACAGGGAGACATGGTAAAGCTGATGATTTACTTGAAGGCTTGAAATCCAGGTTCGAAGGGTCTTCCTTGCTCCCCCATTCCCTTCCTCCATATTACATTAATTGCTAAATTTTACTTTTCCATCTACTTACGGTGGTTAGGTTTTTTCTGTAGATATTCAAAGATGGTTGAGAAGAAGCAGCAGAGGATGAAGGGAGGAGTTCTGGTTAGGCCCATTTCTCAATTGTCTTTTTGTGTTTGACCTTCCTTCTCTATAATCCACTTTAGTTTTTTTTTTTTTTTCACAATTAACATTTAGGAATACAAAGTATGGAACCACAGCTGACTTTTAGATGCTTTCTTAATGTTTTAGTGCTGATAGAAAGCTAAAATATGATGTTGGATCCTAACCAAGAAGTGGCATAAACTTTGTTAATATGGGAATACAGTTAATCTCTACTAGTGTGTTACAATATCATAGTGTTATGTTTTCGCTCAAACCAAAAGCTTAAAAGAAAAAAATAGTTTTTTGCTGGAAAGAAAATTATAGAATAGAAGAAAACAGCAAATGGAGAAAGGTATATTGTATGTGCAAGAATTTTGGGCAGATATTATTGATGTGCAAGTTTTGTAACTTATACAAAAATGGGAGATTATGTTGGAGTTAGAACGTGGTTGATTCAAGTCCTAAGGAGAAGGTGATTACCTAAGATTATGTAATAAATTTTTAAATGAATTTCTAACTTAAGTATATCAAAAAGCAAATAAATAACTAAATAAAACAAATACATCTAACTAGATACGAATCCAAAAAATTATCTCTAAATTAATTTATAAAATAAAATTAAAAATTTTTAATAAACTAAAATTATTAAAAGAATATTAAATTAATCGTTAAAGACTACTAAAGCCTAAACTAATATATATTTTTTAAAATTATAATTATAATAAAATTAAAACTCTAAATAATGAATAAAAGTATAAAATTTAAGAATTAAGAATCAAACATAATAAAATACTGAAATTGAGGCGAATTGAGGCGAATTGAGGTGATTGAGGTTGAACTAACGAAGAACCATGGTGAAGAAGTGAACTGCTAACGGTGAAGCCAAGGTGACCGGTGGTGAGCAGAGATGTTGATGAATCAAAGAACTCGAAGGATGAAGGTGGCTGCAGAAATCGTAGTCAACGAAGACAAAATGTTTATGTTGTATGCCAATCCTGTTGGATAGGTCTTGTTTGCAGCTCAGAACTCTCTTGTCACTTAATGTTCTTGTTTTGGACTGTTAGTGCTGTGTCTAGTTTTAGTAATATTCATAACCCCAAGCCTGATCACCTTGGTGCCCAAAAAAAAAAGAGGGAAAAAAAAAAGACTAAAGACTAAAAATTGCTTTAAGGTTCACCACTGTGCAAGTGCTATGACTTGCTGTACCAGATTTGCTTGACAATTTAATGGAATGTTTTTTCTTTTCCATGCTAGTGCCTAAGAGATCAAAATTTTTGGTGTATTTATCATCACTTCAAAGAAGCTGAGAAAAATTCGGAGGGTTTTGTTGCTTATAATTATTTTTATAACTAAATTATGCATTCCCAGCTTGCAGAGGCCTTATACGAGTACGGGAATGGTAACTATAAGAAGGCGGTAGAATTGCTTGGTCCAGTATTCGATGCCAATGACTGTAAGGTACAATATGTCCTTCTAAGTATCTCTGTCTTTCTAGTGCTATATGACATTAGCTTCTTCATTTTAGGCAATTGGGGCATCAGATGAGCAGCTAGATGTATTCAATGAAGTTTGGTACATTTTGCTGCTGGAAACAGGACACGCCACAGAAGGTACAACAATCAAAGATAGTTTTGTCTCTTAAAAGTTTTTTCCACCTTCTATTTCCTTGTAATGATTGTGTACTGCAGCAATTGAGGTATTGGAGAGATCGGCCAAGAAGAGGGAGGGCATCCCTTTCTTGTGGCGCTTGCTGGTAATTGTTCATCCCATAAACGAGCTTATGTTTTCTTCGCACTATTTTGCATGTGAGCTTTACGTGTTCACAGTGTATTGAATTTGACCGCATGTTCTTAAACTTCTGGTTCAGGAGAGAGCCTATAATATGGGTGGCAGGTCGGAAGCTACTTCAGCGGGTGAGAAGGCCACAGCTTTGGAGACAACATATGGACACGGCTGGATGTGACATTTATGGCGTTGTATTGACCAGTGTTATACCAACATTCTCTCTTCTAGGCAGCATGTTCAATGTTTTTGAGGTGATGAGAAAAAATCTCCCACATGCAAGTCTGTTGTATAAGATATCTAAATAAATTATCTGCGTGTGTGAAAAGATAAAAGAGCCAAGAAACTCAGAACACTGCTATTTAGCGCTATAGGCTTCAATGCTTTCACTGCCCTTTCGGTGTTACCAAACTCGTCACACACCAATGTAAGTTTGAGTTCAGTTCAGGTCTTCTGTTCAGAGTTTTCTCCTCCTTTTTGGATAAGGGTTTCTCTTGTGTTGGTCATTCATCAAATGTTGAAAATCAGAATCCTCATTTTCCATTGTCGACCTTCAAATCAAAGTAAATGAATGGCCAAGAATGCTAAACTGAGTCCACATTGAACTCGCACTCACAATGCCAAGAGGATTATCACTTGAGACTAACAGGGTATTATTCAGCCTCACAAATGATGTTTCCTCCTTATCTCATAGTTGATGTAGCAATTTAAGATTAGCTTTGGGAAAGTTAATGATAGAATCTTTGGACTTCACTGTTCAATGTGATATTGTCATCTCAATTGTTGCAACAATTCTTGCAAGTTGGGCGCATCGTACTTTAAGTCAAACAACATTATCCATCGTCTGTGTGCCAGGGTTTTAGTTTGTTCAAAACTTACCTTTTGTGGAGGAACCAAATCTAGTCTGTAAGAGCGATAGTCGAGGAAAGTCAAGTATTAACGGGTGGACTAAGGTTTTTATGTTGTTATTTGTATTAACCATTGGTGTTCCTGCATCTTTCATGCTTTGATGGACGTTTCTGTGTTTAGTTCAGGTCTTCTCCTAAAAAATTCCCTGCACTCTTGTAGGGTTTTATCTTATATAGGCGCTGGTGCAAATGACGTCAACAAATGTTGGATTTCAGGAAAGTGAACAAGAGACATTAATTAGAGAAGTAGCCGATTGTTCTTTTGGAGATTAACTTTAGGGTAGCAATTTTCATGTTTTGGAGTCTCCATGGTTACTTTGTAAAATATGTTGAATTCTATCAACGCAAAGAGAATGACTCTTCTCACGTGGCAAAAGAATTTGTTTGACTTTTGTTGGGAACTTTAAATAAATAAAAAAATTCAGGTGTGGTATAAATAAGTTTTGTGGAAATAGTCCGAAGATAATGAACAGTCGATTTAAAAAGTAAACATATTAAGTTTTTTAACTAAGTTTTGGATTAAAAATTTAGAAATAAAAAAAAAATACATCGAAAAATATCTTCCTAAATTGACTCCGATAATGTTTAAGTCAAATTAATCAAAAAATGATTTTGAATACCAGTTGAATATAAAAAAAAAAAAAAAAAAATTAAAATTGAGAGATAGGCTTCATAATTGGATCATCTCATTTCAATTTTCCTAGTGATATAATCGAGTGTTTTAATCCCGTGGATGGATTATTCAACCATAAGTAATTAAAGAGTCAAAAATTATTTTATCATTTTTACTTTTTAAATGTTGATATCCATGCAACTGGTGAAATGATATAAACAGTAATTTAACACTTGTAAATTATTTATTATTTTTATTCTTATTTTTTAAATATCAACATTCACATAAATGGTAAAAAGCTTATGAGTTACGACTTGAGTGTGACCAAGGCTAAACTTGTGGGCTGAGCTGGTTGCTTGTTCGATTTAATCTAAAAAGTTTTAAGTTCTGAGTTATTTATCTTGCCCAAGCCTACAAAAATGATGTGGGCATGCTCCATTCTAGAGGTCTAGACGCCTTTCGTAAGGGTAAAACAAAAACCACTGGTTTAGCTCTGGACAGATGACATATGCATCTTGGTGGACTTAGCTTTTGCCTTTTACCCTGTCCATTTTTTCATCCGGGTACATTACATCTGCAAATCAGAGTCATCAATTTTTTCCCATTTTTGAGCCCAATAGTAGTTCTTAACTATGACTTCACACTTGCAGTGATTGCCAGAACATGAACACAAGAACAAGTCACATGAGAATGTGATGTGATTGCCAACATGTACCCATTTTTCTCTTTCTTAAAGATGCAGCCAACAACAGCCGTTAGATCATTATCATTCCCCATTTTTCCTTTTTTACTTTCCATTTGCAACCAATCAAACACCCCACGTATTTAGTCAAAAGAAACAAGTCACGTTAAGTCTACACCATGCACTTACACAAGGTGGACAGTGAGTCAACTAGAAATCAGACCTCGATCGGATCAGGTACAATGGCAGCATTGATGAGCTTGATGCCCTCACAACTCGCATCCGCCACGTATACGGCTCCTGATGTGCTTCAACTCGGCAACTATTTCCCTCGAATCTGGACGGTCATCTTTATCAGACGCAACACATCTGAAAGCCAACTCTGCCATTGAATCTACACCGTCCATCACAACCCCATCAACAAACAAACTAATATCCACCGTTCGATTCAACAACCCCATCTGAATCTTCGAAACCATCATCTCAGCCAATGCCATCTCCCTCTTGTCCCGGTTCTGATCCACAGCTCTCAACCCTGTTATAAGTTCCAACAGCACCACCCCAAAACTGTACACGTCACTCTTCTCGGTCAATTTAAACGACCTGTAATAATCCGGGTCGAGATAACCCGGTGTCCCTTGTGGACCCGTCCAAACAAACCCGCCGGAATCCGATGACCCACCAGTGCCAGAAGACGTTGTTTCAGGCAAAAGCCTGGATAGCCCAAAATCCCCAACTCTAATCTTCATATCTTTTTCAACGAAAATATTTTGCGAAGTTAAATCTCTGTGAACAATCGGAGGTTGAACAGAGAAATGAAGATACTCCAAAGCCAGAGCTATTTGCAGTGCAATGTCGACTCTGACTTCCCAAGTCAAAAGCCCTTTTCTATACAAGCTCTTCAAGCCATGAAGATGATCCGCGAGAGTCCCATTTTCGACATAATCATAAACCAAAAGAAGCCCTCTTGGATCACTGCAATACCCATGTAACTTCACCAAATTTGGATGGTCTATTGAGGACAAAATTAGAATTTCATTGCAAAAAGATTTCGTAGAAAAAGCTTTTCCCTTGTGAAGATGCTTTATAGCGACGAATTTTCCGTCGTTCAATTGACCCAAGTAAACAGAACCGAAGCCTCCGTCACCGATTTTGCGTTTTGGGTCGAACCCGTTTGTGGAAATTTCGAGCTCTTCGTAGGTAAATACTGGTGGAAGAAGATTAGTAGATCTGTGATTACGTAGGAATATCGTCGTTGGGTCTTCCTCGTTTGAAACTGACTTCAATTTGTTGAAACGAAATATGATTACAACAATGGAGACTACGAACATCAAACAAGCAATCAAAAAGAGTGAAGATAACAGGGCAACTCTGTTGTTGGAGTAATTGTGACGAACCCATTTCGGGGAGATTGAAGATTGAGTGTGGAAACAGAGGAATTGCTTTCCTGGGTCGGAGGAATTAAACCCACAAACACCCTTTTTCGCTGTGCAATCTGTGCAATTCGTAAAATACTCGTCTTGATCTGCGTCCCATTCGACTTGAATACCAAATTTCCTCAAGTAATTGTCGAGATAACCTAGAATGTCACCCTGACAACCTTGTTCAGACACTTGATGATGAGAATTTTGATTTTCGCAGGTGTGTATGAGGTTAACTGGGGCTTTTATAAGCTTGCAATCCCAAGAACAGAGGCTGCAATTTGGGAGATTTGGGGGAGGACAAGGACGAAGAAGAGAGAGACGAGAGCAAGAAGAGTCAGAGACTTTGAAGGGAGAGTTGGAGAGATTGATTGGTCTGGTGGGTATTGTGAGGAATTTCGAAGAAGAGCAGTTTTGGCTAGATGGGGTTGGGGAAAGTTGAGGAGAGAGAAGGAGAGAGGTGGAGTTTGGTTGGAAATGGAGGAGAGAGAAAGAGACGTTGTTGATGGAGATGGTAGAATGTGGAAAGAAGCATTGAATTTGGAAGGCGGGGTGTCCACAGCCTGGTGTGGAGGAGAATGGGAATGGGGGAGGGGTTGAGGTGAACGGCGGACAAAGTGTGTGTTTTGAAGCAGAGCATGAGTGAGCCACCGCCGCTGATATTATAAGAAACTGGGAGACTATTAGAAGCACCAAATGTGGTGGTGAAAAGGGAGGCATTAAGAGAGAGAGAGAGAGAGAGAGAGAGAGAAAGGCGGTGGAGTGGTGGTGATTTGAGATCTGAGATTAGAGTTGGGGCTAAGATGAGTGATATGCGCTGCCTCTTCTCTGGCCTAGGTTACTGGAGAGAGAAAAAAATCACGTGAAGTGGGGGTGGAAGTGAAGACGGGAATCGAGAAACGAGGGATTAGAGTGCAGTTGCCCCAGAAAACCTAAACCAAAACCCAAGGTAATGGGCAAGGTCAGGTCTTCTTCATAAAATTTTTTAGGCAAAATTGTAATTTGGCCCCCATAGTTTGCACATTTTTTACAAGTATTGTTTTTTGAGTTTTTAAAAGTTATTTAACGTTATAAAAAATCAAAAATCAAAAAATCAAAAATCAAATACACATAAAAAGTTCACATGTTAAAATAAAAAATGCTTGTGTTCTTTTCTCTCCCTCTTCTATTTCTTCCCAATGCCACCCTCTCTACCTCAACGGCACTTTATTATTTAAGAAAAGAAAAAAAGCTGCTAATTTTTATTATTTTGTTTTTATAACGTCACATGGTGGAAAAAGGGCACTTTGTTAATTTGATAATTATAAAAACTCAAGCAAAACTTGCAAAATGTGCAAATCTCAAGGGGCAAATTGAAATTTCCCCAAATTTTAATTTCTCCTCTTCTTCCTTTTTCAAATTTTCAAATTGGTCCTTTTTTTCCTTTTTCTTTTTTCTTCTCATTTTTTTAGAAAAAAAAATGAATTTACACACCACCATATATTCATTCAAAATACAAGTCGGTTGCTTTTCTGAAAATGGTTTTGCTAAGTATCCAAAGCAGTATGATGTGCGACGACAACGTCCTTTAATATCACCACATCATGGAAAAGAAGAAGATTTTGTTTGGCTGTAGTGATGTCGTGTACTGTATGCATTCTCAGAAGACAAAGGAAACTCATTATGCATTTTGAGCTGCAAGTGAAGTTTGAGTATTATGTTGAGGGTGTTGATCTTTAGTTCATTTACATTTCTCTCAAGTTTAAGTCACTCTAATTCGCATCAAATTCCAAATAACTTAAAGTTGATTCATAGTCGTTGCGCATTAAAATATGCATGATTGCTTAGACGGAGGGGGAGAACCAACATAATCCGAGTGTAGTGATAAGAATACTAAATTTTTTTAATTAAAATTTTAAATTTAAATATTTAAAATAAAAAAATAAGTATTAAAAAAAATTATCTCAAATGAATCTAACAGCGTTCAAATTGGATTAATCATATAAATCAGAAATCGATCATGTGAAAACCAGAGAGTGAGAGAGATTAATTTGTTATGTTGTGAGAAAAGGAATATTTAATATTGTAAATATGCATGAGCATGCATGGCTCTTTGTAGTCTCGGTTTAGAGTTAGGGTTGATTAATAATGTTTTAACCCTTTATAATGCACATGAGTGTTTATTAACATTTTTTAATAATGTTTTATAGTTAATACTAAACTGTGGAGGTTCCGCGACGAGTAAAAGAGGCGTTAGGGAATGAAAAATTTTGAGAATCGAAAAAAATATGAAAGAGTCAATTTTTTTATTGAATTAATTAAAAAAAAGGTATTAGGGAATAAAAAATTTTAAAAATAGAAAAATTTATGAGAGCGTTGATTTTTTAATTAGATTTTATAATTATTTAAATTAAATTAATTAAATTTTTAGACAGTTATAGTAAGAAAAAAAATGGGAGTTAGGGGGTGGGGGATTGTTTGGTATTAAGTATTAACTACTTGGGGCCTATGGTTGTATTTGGTGGGATCGAAGGTCAATCAATGGGATAAACGACCAAAACACGTGAAATTATTCTGCATTGAATGGAGATTAAATGGAGATGTGATGGCTCATTCTGTACTTCCCCTTACTCCTCAGATTATCGTAACAACTTTTCATAATTTATTGTTAAAATTAAATATTTTTTTTTCATTTTGAAAAATCATTTATTTTAATTTAAAAAATGTGGGTTCAAAATTATATAATAGAATGACTTTTTTTCATTTAATTATTAAATCAATAAGAATTATTATTAAAATTAAAATCATAAAATTGAAATAAGAGGATATAACAATCCTCAAATTATATATATATATATATATATATATATTTGTATTTAAAATTATTATTTTATAATAACGGAACCCTCTTAATAATATTTAGAGAATTTATTATCCCCAAAAGTTAACAATTTTTTTTATATAAAAATCATATTTTGATTAATTTAATTTAAGTATTTTCGAGTTTAATTTAGAGATAATTATTTTAATATAATTTCTTTTATTTTTAAATTTTGAGTTTATAATTTTAAAAAAAGATTTAATATTATTATTTATTATATTAATTGTTCGTTGTTCGAAAGAATTAACAATGCCATCGTACTTGGTTCTCCCTCGATTATATGTATAAATATATCTTATATTTTATTAAATTCTATTGAATCGAGTGATTAAGGGTATTTTACTTTTTTAATCAGATATCTTGAATTCAAATTATATAAATAATGAAAAATAATTTAAAAAAAAAATGACTTTAATATATATATATTTTGCAGGAACAATACGAAGGAGAACTCCCGGGGACCCACGTGCCCTTTGTTTCCATCATGCTTGAATTTTTTACTTGGATCGAAGCAAGGTGAAACAGGGAAGAAATATCAACCCCGGCACCTTTATGCAGGCAGATTCATTGAAGCTAATGATGCATTGCTTCCGTCCGTAACCCTATTTTGCTACAGCCCCCCACCGCCCCTTTTGCCTCTCTGTGAAAATTTAATGCCAAACTGCACCTAAAAGTGAAGTCACCAACACCCCAAACCCAATCCAAGTAAAGTCTTCTTAAAAAGTTGAGGCGAGATGAGATATGCTAAAAGAAAGACCGGATTTCATTATATTGTAAAATTAGAAATACAAAAGAAAAAAAATCATCAATATAATGATAATTTAATTCTCTTTTACAGAGAAATTTGATTTTTTTTTTTTTATTATATAAAGATTTGAATATGAAATCATTAGATTGGAGAGAGGATTTGTATCATTAGACTGTCCTATTGAAATGAAAAATTTGATTTTTTATTTGCAGACTTCTATATTTTTTTATTTTAATTAAAACATTAAAATAGAATAAAGTAAAATAAAGATAAATTGAGAAAAAAAAAATAGATTTCCTATCACAATCTAAGAGAGTTGATAGAAAGAAGAAAGTTTCCTAATTATTTTATGAAATAACTATTTTTTTGGGAAATATTATTGTTTGTGCCAAAAAAAAAAAAGTTCTAAATTTTTTATTAATTGATATATGGTTAAATAATTTAGCCTAATTTCAAGCCCAAACAATCATAATTTTCTAGTCTGATTGGAAATTTTTTTTTTTTATTTTTCCTATTTAAGACAAGTAGTTTGTCTCCATAATTAGTATTTTTCGTATATTGGCTTTAGGCATTAGCAGACCAATTTGGCTTACAAAAGGTTTTATCTTGTTTGGTTTTACCAAAAGAGAGTAGAGAGAGGAGATTTCTCCTGACACGGACGGAAATTTTTTAACATTAATATTTTTTTCGTTTTTCATTTTGCAAACATTTTAATATATTAAATAATTAATATTTATACAAAATTTTTTATATTTTTTATATTTATTTACTTATTATAATGATAAATTTTATTTTATTTGTCTTATAATTAATAATTATATATTTGATTATTTTAGATTTTTATTATAAAAATAGCTATTCTATTATTTTTACAAAATAATTAATTTTATATTTTTTATATTCACACATTTATCTATATTTCTATTTTTAATAATTTCACAAAATACCGATTCCTCATTTTATATCCATTTGTCGTTCTCCATTTCAATTTCTATGGAAACAAGGAATACATTAGACTAGGGGTTCATTCGAGTTGAACTGAATCCAAGTATCCTTCAATTCCAACTCGAACTCAGGATTTTTTAATCAAACTCGAACTCAATCTCGAGCTCGACAAGTAATAAATAATATGACTCGAACTCGAATTCAAACTCAAACTTGACGAGTTTTCTATTTTAAAATTCTATTGATTGAATTCGACTCAATTATATAACGAACTCAAATAAAACTTAGTTAAAATCGAGTCGAGTCGAATAGTTAATAAAGTGACTCACAAGCAGCTCTAACTCAAATCGGTTCGTATAACAACCTACATCAGACAATCTACTTAAGATGGCTCTCCCTGTTTCTTATTCATGACTTGGGCAATGGCCCATGGTAGAGGTAGAGCCCGACCAGGTTTGGACTTGGGCCCAAGCCCAGCCTCACCTCAGAATTTATTATTGATATTTAAGATTTAAGTGAGAATCTGTTTGCCAATTTTACTTAAAAAACACTTTTCTTAAATAGATTGTGTGATAAAATAATTTTTATATGTTTTAAAATTTAATGAAATTATAATAAAGGGAAATTGATGTTGAAATTTCATAAATAATATATAAAATAAATAGTTTCATAAATAACTCTAAAATATTTTTAAATTAAATACAAATATTTTTAAATTTTAAATATCCTGAAGTATTCTTAAATATTTAAATCTCTTAAGTTTTTTAAAGAACAATTTCATAAATAGTTAATTTAAACATATATGCAACAAAATATCTTTTTGAGTTTATTTAAATATTTTTTCAAATATTCATAAATAATTAAATATTTTTTGGGTTTATATATATATGACAAAATTGTAATATTTGAAATAGTTAAAGACAACTTTGTCTGTCCATATTGTCATTAAAAAAGTAACAATTTCCTTTTTTTTTTTTAAAGTTTTCTTCATTAAAAAAATACTACCTTTTCTTTTTTAAACAATTTTTAAAAAACTATTCCAACTAATTTTTAACTTTAAATTGATTTTGTTATTCTTTTCATAGGAGTAACATATTCTATATATATAAACTTATTAGATATACACAATTCTATAGTTTATAATATATATATATATATATATATATATATATTTATATATATTTATATATAATTATATATATAATACTATAAGAGCAAGTATTAGAGATGGTTGTTTATTTATTTTTGGTTGACTATTAAACCAAAATCTGTACAATTTGGGAAATAATCTGATAAAAGAATAACTTTCTAATAATGAATCATATAAGTTATTAAATGTTAGAATCCCAGGACAATAATTATCAAATAATTCACCATTAACTTTGTCTTAATACAACTGATTATGATATATCTCTCTGTGTGTTAATGTACTGACCAAAACCCACGAAATTGCTATGAATAGACTCGATGGTTAGAGAGAGAGAGAGAGATAGAGAGAGAGTTATTGTCAAATGCAAAGTCTATATGGACGAATGTCTGATCATGAATGCCATTTGTTTGGAATATATTTTTACCATTTTTGATAGTCTTTTTTCCTTTTCCTTAATAAACCACTATAATCTTTTATACAACATCTTGAGATTCAAATTGTTTGACTAGTGTGAGACGACTTATGTTCATGAAAAATATATTTTTTAAGAAATACCGAAAAATATATTCTCAATAATTTAGTAGGATATAAATTAGAGATCAATAGAGGGAATTAGAACATGTGTACTCTTAAACAAGATATAAAATTTAAGTATGAGTAGTTGCTTAGAGAATTTTAAGCTCATACATCGATTCCTTCCGATAATTTTTAAACAAAATCTAAAATGATTCAAATAATTTATCACTGAACTAATTTCAATGATCGTATTAACTTTTTGAGAAATTCTAAAGAAGAAAATAAAATCTTAAAAAATGTATTTTTCTATAATTGTTTCACTTAAATCTGTGAAATCCGAAAGAATACTTTTCAACTTAGAAGCAAAATAAATAAAGATAATATCGGAAAATTTATTTTCGATATTATTTTCCAAGTGGGAAATGAGGAAATAAGAATAATAAAAGAGTCAAAATCTGTAATCAAATAAAAGCTAATATTGAATTTTTCCATTATCAATCTTTCTTTTTATTTTTTTAATAAAATAGTCAACATAACTTATTTGCATTAACAATAAAAATAGTATTAATTATTTTCAAATTAAATTAGAATAATTCTTTTTTGAATGAACCATAGTTAATGGTCACTTAAAACTAGTTCCAATCAAAAAGATGAAGTTCATCTCTGGTGATCATCTTGATATTGAAAATTTGGAACTAGTTTTTATTTCTTAATAAATTTTCTTTTTTCCATTAACAAATGAATAATAGCAAGTTATGTTGAGTTTTGACACATTGAGAATTATTTTATTGATGTACTTACTACAACTTACTCACATTTTCTTTTATTTCTTTATGTTATTTGCCTTGTACTTCTCTTTTGATGCTAAATAAATAAAAAAATTTCCAAATAATAAAAGTTTTTTCTTGAAAAATTTCATGCATTTCAAAAAAAAAAAAAAATTTCTGGATAAATTTATATACGTTTTAACATATAAAAAGATAAAATTTTTCACAAAAATATATTTCAAAAAAATATTTTCCTATTTTTTTTTAAAAGAAAATAAAGATAAATTAACTCAAAAAAAAAAAAAACTCCTTGTATTAAAATTTAAAACCAATGAATCCAACCCTAGAAATTTCTTGGGCTATCTGGGATTTTTGATTCAAAGTTTATTCGCTTTTCTTCCTTTTTCCATTTCCTCCGAACCTTCCTTCAAAAGAAAAATCCATCCCATAAAAAACATATTCTCTTTCTCACTCTCCAACTCTCCAAAAATCATTCCACTTTAAAATCTCTCTCTCTCTCTCTCTCTCTCTCCCCACTCAAACATGGAATTCTTCCCGAAAGGCAAAACCATACGACTTCGGAGTCACTTAGACATGTACCTAATCGCCGATGAGGACCACGAGACGGTCCTCGTACATCATAACGGTCTGTCACGCAAAGCACGCTGGACAGTCGAACACGTGGAACCCAAAACCAGACTCATCCGTCTCAAAACCTACGACGGTCACTACCTGGCAGCCTCGGAAGCTCCTCTCGTACTAGGAAGGACCGGAAAAAGGGTTACCCAGGCTCTCCCAAACAACCTGGGAGTGGACCCCACAATCGAGTTTGAACCAGTTCGCCACGGTTTTCAAGTCAAACTCAAGACTTTTTGCAACAAATTTTTGCGTGCAAACGGTGGTTTTCCGCCGTGGAGAAATAGGGTAACCCACGATAGTCCGCCGCCGTCGAAAGCACAGGATTGGATCCTCTGGGAGGTTGAGGAAGTCGAGTTTAAGGAATCGGATTTGATGTGGGATTATTTGTCGTCCATGTCGAGTTTCTCGTCCTTGTCCGATGAGCTTGTAGTAGGTTCTGTACCTGGTTCCCCAGTTTCGATCATTTCTATAAGGTCTCCTAAGCGGTCTTTCAAACGGGTATCTCTCTCTCTCTCTCTCTCATTTTTTTCTTATTCTTTCATTTTTCAATTTTTAATATTTTAGATGTTGAAATTTCTTTGTTAGTAAGTAAATTTCGTTTATTTGAAAAAAAAAATAGCTTAATCAATTTGTTAAAATTTTTATCTGAATTTTAATAAATACATAAATTGAGAAGGCAATGTGTGTGTAGTAAGAAAAGACAAAGCTGAAGTTTGGTGAATGTACTATAATACAAGTGTTTGATGGGTATGGGAGTCCACCTCAGCATCGACTTTTTACCCAAGTGTCATATTAGAATGAGTAGGGAGGGGCTAGTGACATGCACCAAAACTATGCTTTTTCATCTTTGGGTTTGTAAAGCATACAATCACCATTCACCAACAAAAATGTCCAAGTCAGTCTAATCATCAGATTCAGAAGAAAAGCTAACCAGCAACTTCATTGGCAGAACAAGAATGGTCAGCACAACAAGGCAACATACAACTCAGGTATTGATCAGTTGAGGATTAATTTCTCTCTAACAACTTATATTAATTTAGGTATAAATACTTGAAAGGGAAATTGAAGAATTAATGAGGTCTATTCTTTTATCTTCACTTTGGTTTCGGGGTTAGGTTTTTCTCATGGAAATGGAAAGTGGGTGGGAGTTGGAAGTTCCTTTCCTTATATATAGGTTGAGATTGGCAAATTTTTGGAAGTAAAGGTTGATTCAATATTTCTTAATATATTTGTCGAACTAAGTTAAGTCTGTTCCCTTTGGCCTGTTTTTATGATACCTGAGTTAAGTAGATGCGTGCATTTCTTAAAATAAATAATAAATAAGTTATGAGTTATTTTGAAAATAGATGTGATCAGCACACACTTATGATCGGTAGACTTAACATAGAAAGACATGGTAGGAGTTGTTGAATGCCAAGGCAGTAAAAGGGAGTAAAATGAACAATTCGAGTACGGAGAAAGGTGTGTTTGAGCAAGAGATTGAAGTGCATTCTGTTTGTTCAGCTTTTGACAATTGGTTCAGACTAAAGTTTTAAATTATTCCTATAACTATTTAATCTTAATCTTCTAATCATATTTGATATTTAACTTAAGAGTCATTTTACGGGTTTAGATGATTGTTCTTTTTTTTTTTTTTTTATGAAAATACGAGGAGTTCATCCAAATGACTTTGTACTTTGGAAGAATTTATTTAGTTGATTGATGATTTAATTCATAAAAAAAAAAAAAAATTCCATTTGAATTGCTTGTCAACGCCTCAATTGATGGGAGAAGTTGCCACCTTTTCCCCTTGTTGCAACAAAGGGTTCATGTTCGTCTATGATAAGTCGTGTGTTTTAAATTAAGTACTTGAGCCGTAAATTGTAATTTAAGTGACTGTTTGGTAGGGTTTTTTTTTTTTTTTTTTCAAGTTATCTTATTCTTTTAAGTAGAAGTAAAAATTAATTCCTTTTAAAAAAAGTTAAAAATTATTTGACCTTTTTTACTTTCAAAATAAAGTTAAAAATTAAAAATTAATTCTATTTTTACTTTCTTACTTTTGAAGTAAAATTAAAAGTTAAAAATTAATGATTATATTTGAAATTTTGTATCATATAAATAAAGATATTAATAGAATAAAAATAATTATACGACAATATAAATTGAATAAAAAATATATATTTCTGGAAATGCCAGAGTATTAAAAAAAAAAAGAGAAGAAAAAAAATATTGTTCGGTAGAGTTTCTCAAAAGAGAAATTGAAAAAAAAAACTCTGTCAAACAAACACTAAGTGTTCAATACTTTGTGGGCATTTCAAAAAGCCAACTCCGATTTAAATTCAGATAAAATTTTTAATGTAAAAATTATTTATTTAATAAAATTGTTGATATGTTTTATGATGTGTTCGAATTTTGGATTGCTCTTAGCCTCTTAAATGTTGTTGTTATTATTATTATTATTATTATTATTAGCTTTTGAGGGTTTAATCTTTTTAAGTTTGGTAGAAAGTAAGAGTATTCATGGTGCATTCAAATGCGCCAAGTCTTCCATCATTAGAAGAATCCTGCATGCCCAATGAGACATTTCGACAATATACAAACAAATAATTGAAAATGATGCCTTTCCTAATTAGCTTAGATTGCAAATTAATCCCAATTTCTATTTTTAGCATACAAATCCAATGCTGCCAAAGGTAGGATCCAATGATTTCCCATCTCCCAGCAAAATTTAATTTTTCAATAAATCTCTTGTGCACATTAGAAAATCTCCCATCCAGAGGGTATTTACAATATTATGGCATAATTATTCTCATCAATTGGCCAAAGTTCCGTCATCCTGACCTTGTCCACCATTTGTTATATGTATAATTTTTTTTTATTTTATAAAAATATAGAGTTTTATAAATAAAAAGAAATATTTTGTATAATAAGGACTAAAATTATTATTATATTAAGAATTTTTTAATAATTTTAATTGAGTTTGATTTCAATTTTTGTGAACGACCCGGTTTACTTATGTGCTACTTCTATTCATCAGTTTGAAATTGTCGCCATAAGTCCATCTAGAAGTTGTTTTGATTCTATTGAAATGGAAAAAGATGAAATGCCATACTTATGTTATAAAAATTGCATTTAGGGTTTAAGACACTTGAACTTGTTATTATTTTTCCCCACCCCATAACCAAAAGGTAAGATCATACCTAAAACTGAAAATTCTGGTTAAGGTTTGGTCTATGTCTTTTTTTTCATCATCGATATCCGGATTTTATCTGAATAATCAGATTCAAATATTATGGATCTCATTTTAGGGGTTGGTTTTCTCAATTTTTTTTTCATTATTTTTAAAATTCAAACTCAAAACATTTGATTAAGCGAGTAGAGTGTCTAACCATTTAATTTAAAAAAGTTTGATAGGTTTGATCGATTATACTCGTACTCATTCTCCGCACCTAATTCTCTAATTTGTGATTTTAAATCATTTTAATCACTAAATTACTTCCTTTTTGGATTTTGGTCCAAGTCAAGTGCCCTAAATGTTCCATTATCAAAATAGAATCATCCAACCCTAACAAGGCAAATACTAGTTCATCACTTTATTATTATTCCAAAAATGGTAATTTTTATTCATTGGGAATACATGCAATTCTCAATGGCAAATACTTGGTATTTTGGAAGAACAGATTTCTATTTCAAATTAATTTACATAATCGTTTTGTTCTTACCATTTTGAAATCCCTTGACCCCTTCTTCTCAATTAATTCCCTAAAATTTAAGGCACCAACCATTTGACTTCTTACTTCTTAGAAACCCAAATACACCACGCGAGTTTGACGTTTACGTTGGGTTGGCGCCCCCAATTTGCGACCCCATCCATCAGGCAACAAATGCCCACCCGCAGATGAGATTCAGATTGCAGCCCGGGACCCGTTAGCCCCCACGTTGACAAAACAATTTTTAGAGAGAGACAGGGTGAGGGGAGAGAGAACAGAAAAGGGTAGAAAAGAAATTCAACGTAGAGAGAGCCGGTGGAGAACTTGGACCGACTCTAGTCCCTCCCTCTAAAAGCTTATTATTTTCTATTTCTCTCTCTCTCTTCATTTGGGGGGTGAACTGATTGGGTATTCAATCAAAATTCTCCACACAGATTGGAATGGAGTTCTTCAACAACGCAAAAGCAGTCCGTCTGAAAAGCCACCACGACAAGTACCTCATGGCCGAGGAGGACGAGGAGTCGGTCACCCAGGACCGTAACGGTTCATCAAAGAATGTCAGATGGACGGTCGAGATCTCGTCATCCTCATCGCTGCCCAACATCATCCGGCTCAAGAGCTGTTACGGGAAATACCTCACAGCCTCCAACCAGCCATTCCCATTGCGCATGACGGGCCACAAAGTCCTCCAGACTCAGCCCAAGAGACTGGACTCCTCCGTCGAGTGGGAGCCCATTAGGGAAGGGAATCACCTGAAACTCAAGACCAGGTACGGCCACTTTTTGAGAGCCAATGGGGGATTGCCACCTTGGAGGAATTCGGTTACCCATGATATTCCTCAGAGGACTGCCACGCAGGATTGGATCCTGTGGAGTGTCGACGTTGTCGAGATTGAAGTCAACAGCAGCCGGTCGATGAAGCCGACTCACGAGCCGGCTCTCGATAGAGCCGATTCGATTGGCTCTGAGTCGTGCACGCTGTCTTCTCTTTCTATAAAATCCGGCAATTTTTCGAGACAAGAGGTATGATTTTTCGTTTCTCTTCCTCTTCAATTCTTGTAAAAACTTCTTGTTCGATGAAATTGTGAAATTAAGCCCGTTATTTTTTGGTAATATAGCATTCGATCACTTGGTATTTCCATTTCGCAATTAGACCCTTATTTTTTAGAAAAAGATCAAAAAATTAACAATAGGAAAATAACTATGACTTCTACAAAAAATGTTCAATAATTTGTTTATGAAAATTTTTAATAACCCATGATCTTCTTATGTACTTTTTTAAAGAAAAAATTAATGGTATTGATAGCTTGATGTCGAAGTAGCAAAATAATGTTATTGAAACAATTGAATTTATTAAAAATACATTTTGGTTGATGTTTTGTCCCTCTTGCTTAATTCTTAAACTATGATGAAGAAAATTCAAAAATTTTGTCGAAATGAAATGACCCAAAGCTTTCTTAAATTGTTAATGTTGAGAGGGACTAGTTAAAAAAAATGAAAACTTTTGTGGGGTCTATGTACAAATAAGTGAAACTTTAGGGTGCGGGTCATTAACGGTTTGGGACTTGGTTTGATTGCTTCAATTCTTGGGTTGAACTTTGTCGCAGTCAAATGATTCAATGGTGAGTTCCCCCCCAAAAATAGGCGGTGGTCGGACGATATATTATCACATTGGAGATGATAATGGGAATGTGGAGGAAGCCATTGAAGGACAGTGCATAACATTCAAAGGGAATGGAGTTGATGAGCTGAGGCAGAGGTTGGAGGAAGAGACAGGACTTGATGATATAGTTGTATGTTCTCGGAGTCCGTTGACCGGAAAATTGTATCCACTCAAATTACAGCTTCCTCCCAATAATACTGCCATGAATGTGGTTGTTGTTGAATCATCTTCCACAGGTTAGGTTTTGATTTTTCTCTTTGGTTTTATTTTGCTTCTTTGTTTATGTCCTAATTAATTGTGTGATGGATAGTTATTGAGAATTAATTTTGTTGATTTACTATGTTCCGTTTTGGGAGAGCTGAGCATGCGTTTGGTTAGCATTCGTGAATCGGAATTGGAATTGAAATCAAAGACTTAGCATGATTTTCACAAAACCCATGCTTTTACTAGGGTTTCACAAATTCCTTTTTTTGGGGGGGGGGTTTCGTCCATAAATCTCTATCTCCATTCCATTAATCCAAACAATTAATATGAATTTCAATTCAATTTTTGATTTCTATTAATCTAAATAACTAATATGGATTTTAATCCGATTCTTGATTTTCATTCCCTTTAACCAAACGTCATCTGGGATTAGACTCAATTGAGATTAAATTAATGCAAGAAATTATTGATATGATTCTTTAATCAAGAGATTTGACATTTACTTGCAAAATTATATATTTGCTATAAAGAGAATTCAGTTTTGTTGAAAAATATTACAAATAGAATCAACAAAGTAGAGGCAAGTTGAGACAAGCTAGTTGTTCATTTGGTTCAAGTTGGGCTAGGGACGAGGGATTTAAGGAATAGGTATTTGTCATTGTTCTAAAGACAACGTTGAGAGAGAGAGAGAGAGAGAGAGGACTTAAAGTAGATAAGTTTTACTACATAAGATAATACTTGGGGACCAATGGACCTCCTATGATAAGACCATCCTCCATTAGGCCATAATTGGAGACAAGAAAATTGCTTGTAAGAATTTGGTAGGCTTTCTCTCTCTCTCTCTCTCTCCCTTTTTTTTTAATACAAACCTCCAAACTATTCAAAATGACTATAAAATATAAGGGTAGAACAGTAAAGCAATTCAAAGATTTTTGAACTATAGTGAAAAGTTTTGTTCACTTAGTGCGTAGATTGTTGTAATTTTGTAAATCACAATTAGTTTGTAGATATGGAGTTACTGTTTTTTGTGAGGTGATGTTGTGTTGCATAAGGGATGATGATGAACGATACATGAATCTTTTAGATGAGCCAGGAAAAGAAAAAGGTTACGAGGATTCGATTGCGTTTTGGTAAACCGTTAGATGAATGAGTGCTGAAACTTGGACGGCAATGGTGTCAAGCTCACCTCTGTGCTCAAATTGTTAGTAATCCTGGAGTAGCTTTTTGAACTGTACAATGAGTTGTTTTCCTTTCCAAGCGATGGGAAGCAAAATCCTATGAAGAATGGGGAATGGATATTTCTCCTACATTTTTAGGAAAAGAATGGTCACTGAGAAAATTGGAGAGAAATTACTGGACTGGACCTAATGTAGTCAGAGTGAAGGAAAATTAGAACTTTAAAAGCTTGTAGGATGCCAGAGGATGGTGGAAGTAGCACTAAAATTCTTTCAAAATGAAAGCAACTCCCTAAACTTAGTTGGGGTATGTGCAGTTGGTCATTAAGGAATACAAATTCTAGCATTGTACTGCACGACGAGTTCGATACAAAAGTATAATTACATTCTTTAGGAGAATAAATTTGGAAAATTTCAACCATTTGAGCAGTCAAGTGAATTCTGTTTTCATGGCAATAGGTGAATAAGCCCTTTTGCAGCTCTATTCCTATACATTTCAAACTTTTTCAATTTTCCAGTTTCAATTGCTATTTACTTAAAACTCTTTGTACTTTTCTGTTTTTGGTGTAACAGTGGCAAGGGAATTTGCAAAATCTGGGCTTCTATGATGATAAAATGCATTGTAGGCTTTAATTTTTCTTCAAAAAAATAGGTTCTGTACCCTCTGGTTGGGACCTGATCTCTTGTCGATCTTGCTAAAGACATTAAGCATCAATATGAATGAGTTTTCCTTGTTCTCCATGCTGAGTTGAGAGCGAATGAAAGAAACAGCTAAGCAAATTTTCAAGGGGCATTCTGAGAGTGACAACACCAAAGCTACATGATTGATCAATGGTCCTCCAAAAAACATTATCCTACTGTGAGTACCCATGATTGTCTGGAGAGCTGCTATTTTTGGTGCCATTGCATCAAGTTGTAAGGCTGCTACTACTTCTTTTTTGGTGCATTTGTAAAGCTACTATTGCCTAATGCGCTTCTTCCCAGGAGAGATTCTGCGGGGGTTTTTTTTTTTTGAAATTAAAATTTTGTGCAACTGTTTATGTTGTAAAGTTTTGGGTAGTCTTTACAAAATTTTGCACAACTATAGATACTTTGCTGGCCAGATATGTCTTCCCATGTTCCATTTTGCAACACACAATTCTTGAAACCAAGAGGCAGTTAGTTTTATTGTGTAAAAGGAGAACACAGATTTTATTTACAATATTGTGATGGCTTTAGACAAGTTTAACTTGCTTGATCTCTCTCCCTTGTTTTTGGGGGGGGTGGGGGGTGGGTTGGTGATGATTGAACCATGCAATAGAAGATGACTCACCCCCTTAAATCCCTCCTATCCCTCAACTTTAGTACTGTCAAAATTTGGTCCGGGGACTTAGTGTCACTGCCTCGAAAGAGCTGAGCTGAACTAGTTGACGTTGGATAATGTGCTTTATCATCCCTACTAGAAACGACCTCAACATTGCAAATTACAACTGATTGAGCACTACCAGATATCCTAACGTGAGCATCAGTCATCCTCAAAGTGATGAAATTCTTACACAATGATTTCTACGTTAAATATTCCAGATATCAATTTGGTTACGTTATGAGAGTCTCTGCAAATCCTAAGGTTCTTAAATATGAGAATAGCCACCCCTGGGTTCGCATTCAAGAGCCCAAAAGCAATTGCCAAGCTCTCAGTATGCAGACGCAGTGATTCTTGTTTGCTAATGTCAAGTTCATCGATCATAGGTGCTTGTGATGGGTCAGGGACATACCCTGCAGAGTCTAGGCTCTCTTCCATTACATCCAAAGCCTGAAAAATCTCTTTAGTTTGAGGATAAGTAGCATCCCCCGCAATAAATTCATGGGCTACACCATTGATCTCGATAAAACTACATCCAGGCTCATTTTTTATGCCCTTCTCTGTCATCAATCTTCTAAGCAAGCCGACTTCATCCCATTTGCTTGCAGAGGTATAGACTCTAGACAGAAGCACATAAGCCCTGCTACAATCACGTCCTTCTGGATCCAAAACTTGCCTTCCCATTTCTTCACTTAGCTATGGTGTTGCATTCTTCTTGCAACAAGCATCAAGAAGGCACCTCCAGATAACTGCATCAGGTTTCACTGGCATGCTCCCTACAATACCTATAGCTTCATCAATTAAGCCGGCCCGAGCAAGCAGATCAACTAGACATCCATGGTGTTCTAACCGGATTTGGTCTCATAATTGCTAACCATCAAATCAAAATACATTCGACCTCCATCAACCATCTGTATGATTGCAACGCTCAGAACACCAATAAATGTGATTAGTTAGACACAAAGCCTTCTTTGTTGATCATCCAGGCAAAATAGTCCAAAGCTTTCTCAGCCTGACCATGCATGGCAAAACCAAGAATAATTGAATTCCACGAATTCAAATTACGCTTATCCATTCACTCAAAAACCTCAACAGCAAATGCCACCGACCCACATCTGAAATGATATCCTTCAAGCAATTATTCAGCAAAACATCGACACCTACATCCACATCACAGTTTCTCAAAATGAAAGCATGAGCCCACATTCCCAAATACAAAGCCCCAAACCAGCACACCTGCTAATAACACTTTGCACCGTATAGCCGTCAGGAACAAACACGCTCCTCATCTCCAATGCATCAAGAAACTGACCCACTTGAACCAAGACATCAATCATGACATTCTACGAAACCAACACATTTTTCCCATGGTCCAAACACCCACAAGACCCGTAAAATGAATCAAACTGTTGTTACTATAAACATCTGAGCCAAATCCATGTTTCAAAACATGGGCATGAATCTGTTTCCCTTCAAACTTGTCAAACAGGAAAGCACAGCTTTGAGAACAAAAGGGTAAGTGTGTTTATCAGGCATAACATCGCCCTCCTATAGCATTTTGCAGTAGAGTAGAAAAGCTTGGTTTTTATGCAAAGGCTCTTATTAGAGTGTTGAACATGAACGAATTGGGGTTTGGAATGTGACCTAGAAGGCGGAGACAGTAATTACAGTAATTAAAGTCATATGTGGAAGAAGAAAAGTGGAGAATTCGGCTGTAGAAGAATTAGGTTTGTGGGTCATTTTGCATTGTGGATTTCAGTGTGTGAGCATGGATTTGTTTGAGCTGAGAAAGAGAAGCGCGTTCATTTGTGAGGACGAGAAGACGATTTTGGTTGCTGTTGAGGTTGAAAGCTTGTGAACGTGGGCCGGTTAGCATAGCCAAAAGCGTCACACTTGGAAAATGCAGTGTGATCGAAATTGGTAGACCCTAACTCACACCCAAAGTGTAGCCCGTCTAGCTCAGTCGGTAGAGCGCAAGGCTCTTAACCTTGTGGTCGTGGGTTCGAGCCCCACGGTGGGCGAACTTGTGTCGTTTCTTATTTTTTTTTTAATTCTAATTAAGTATTTTTTATTAAAAAATCTTAATTACAGTAAAAATTAAATGCTTAATCCATGCGTAAATTACAATACCTTTTCTATTTTATGCTTTGTAATAATTTTTCTTCCTTATTTTGGTCAAATATACTATCTCTCCTCTAATTTATAATCAAATAATATTTTATCTCGAACACAAATAAAAAAAGCCAAACAATAGGTAAAATTATGTATACTACAGACTAAAATATTCTTATGCTTAAAAATTAAAAAAGAATGACAAATAATTCTTTTCTTCTCTATTTTTTATTCGCCGACTAATTACAATACTCTCTTCCTTATTTTGAAAACGTTTTCTCTTCTTAACTGTCTAAATTGTAAATATCAATATGATAAAAATAATAATAAATTAAAAAAAATTATTGTAATCGATTAAAATAGAGGAGAGAAAGTGTTACAAGTTGAAAAATAAAAGTGACAAATCGGGTTTATTTGTGCTTTTCATAAAATAATAAGTAAAATTTTAATTTACAGAATACGTAACTTTATTCGAATCAAAGTAAAATTTATTTCATTAAATTAAAACATACTTAACTTGTTTAAATCTCATACTATAGTTATAAGGTAAAGTAATTAAATCCACCGACCTATTTTTTTCTTGGGTCTATGTTTGGATTTCTATTATTAAACCTCGTATCGACTCGAGCAAGCGATATATGTGAGACTTAATCACCTCTTACAATGGGTAATTGATTTTCAAGCAATTTTGAATAATAAAATATTATTTTCTTCAAATTATGATTAAGTATAGTGATTAACAAGCAAAGCTAAACATTACTTTTTTTATAATCAAGCAAACTATTTGTATAAAGTCCGTTCAAACTCTTAATCTGTAAAACAAATTAAACTCCGTCACCAACTTCTTCGATACTCAAATAATTTATTATTTATTCTTTTTTTACTAAGTAAAAATAGTTAAAAAAAAAAAGCTATTAGCATTTATTATTCTTTCTTAATATTACTATAAAAAAATAAAAATAATATTACATGGTATTAATTTAAACCATAATTATTTTTTTAGAGCATATTGTCCTGATACTTATTATTTGTCTTTGCTATCTTAGTTTAGGTTCCTTTTTTGTTGAGATTTATATTTAATACAATATTTAAAATTTCATTTCATTTTTTTTTTATTATAACAAAATTTGAATTTCGAATTATAAGATTGAGAAAAAGAGATATAACCACTAGACTATTTGTTTGGAGATCAAAAATTAATTTTTTTAGTTATTGAGTTTATATTAAAATTTCTATAACATTTAATACTTTAAAATTATTTTTTAAAATTTTTGCTCTTTTTTAATCTGAATTATGGAGTCTAAAGTAAGCCCAAAAATTAAATACTTGTAACGAGCAAAAGGAATATAGTTCCTTCAAAAAGGATATTTTCCTCTTCGAACGCCAAATGGATTCTCTCTCTCTAGATTCAATGTCGGCTGACCTATAGTGCATTTTCCCGCACGTCCTTCATACTCCGCCACCCTTTCCCCACCCACACCGCCCGTCATTTAATACCCCCACTCTTCTCGAATAAAATTCATCCACGTCTCCTCACAAAACCAAAATATCTTCGACTTTCCACATGTCAAAACTCTATTTGCTTTTCACAAACCCCACCCTCCCTTATCTTGTCTCCCTATCCAAATCCCAATAGGAAAATACCGTCCGACGCGTCACTGTCACCGAAAGCAAAGCCTCCCGGGCAATACGCCTCCGTACGCAGAGAGAGAGAGAGAGAGAGAGGGGGTGGGGGGGGGGGGGCGAGCGAGAGAGAGAGAGAGAGAGAGAGAGTGTGTTTGTGTCTTCGCAGTTACTACGAACGTTCTCGAATATCTCCCTCCATTCTAATATTATCTCCCCCTCTCATCCTTTTTTTCAGTTTCACCCGGAGAGGGAGAGGGAGAGGGAGGGAGAGAGAGAGAGAGAGAGAGAGAGAGAATGGGTTTGGATTACTACAACCTTTTGAAAGTTCCGAAAAATGCGAGCCAAGAAGATTTAAAGAAATCATACAGGAGACTGGCAATGGAGTATCATCCTGACAAAAACCTTAATTCAAACAAAAGAGAAGCGGAGGCCAAATTCAAGCAAGTGTCTGAAGCTTACGATGTTCTAAGTGATCCTCGGAAGCGTCAGATCTATGATCAATATGGAGAAGAGGCTCTCAAGGATAGTGAACTCTTTTCTCAGTCTCGGACACGGAGTAATCGGTATAATGGACATGTTGCAGAGGATGTCTTCGACGAGTCTTTCCGAGGATCCAAGGCTAATCGGACGACGGTAAGAAAGGCGGAGCCGGTGGAAAGTAAATTGAGCTGTAGCTTGGAGGAGTTGTATTTGGGTTCGAAACGCAAAATCAGAGTTTCAAGGATCGTCATTGATGATTTTGGGTAGGTAACGATACTTTATTCTTTTCCTTAATTCTATTTGACTTTGTGAATATAGGGTTTTTCCATGGTTTTGTTAGAGTTATTTACTAAGTATTTCAGATTGCTTTGATGAGTCGATCATTGGTACCCAAAGATCTTGGGAATGCATAGTAATATTGTAATTTGGGATTATGTTGATTCCGCAGTTCTAAATATTAGCATTTTTTGATGCCGCAATGCAACGGTTTTTAGCTTTTAATAGTGCAAAGTCATGTTGCTATGCTTGTCTATTCTCTATTCTTCATGAATTTGGAAAATTACATGGGAGAGGAAAAAATTTACCCTTTCCGGCGGTATGAAATGTGAACAGAAAGGTAATTAGTCCCATTTGATTGATAAGGTATTCCAGTGTCACGCGAACAACAATTTATGAAGGTATTCCAGCTGCTAGAATATGATTGCAAGGGTGGAGAAGTTGCTTTAGAAGTTAAAAAATTAAAGAAAAAAGAAATTGAATCTAGGTATATATTGATGTGCTAACTATAGACGTATAAAGATTGTTACAGCTCCAGGAGATATTTTGAGAATGGGAGTGCTTTCTGTAGGAATTACTTGAAATTCTAGTGTTCTTTTGTATCATCACAGTTGCATGCTATCAAGAGATTGAGTTTCCTTTCCACCGGTTTGAGAGAGATTATGATTGGCACGGAGGCTAACCTTACTTATTTTCATTGAAAAGTGCACTTTCTGAGCGATGCCTTGTTTTCTCAATCTACTTCTTGTCTTATTTTGTTATCAGTCATACATTTGTATTGTCTTTTCTTTAGTATTGTGTTTTTCCTTGTAATGCTGTATTTTTAATTATTAAAATTAAGAAAAAAAAGTCAAAAAGTATATTTTGGAACCCTTCTATAGGAAAATGCATTTTCAGAGTCACGCCTTTCATTTCTCTATCTTCTTCTTCGTATTTTTTTTTTTTTTCCTTTTTTTTTAAGTGGTGAAAATTTCAATCGCTACCTTTGTCGTTTTATAAAAGTAGAAATTTCAGCCACAGCCTTTCATGTGTGCATCACTAAATCAATCAGATGTACACAATAATACGCAAACCATACAAGGCAAACACATGGGAAAAAACTTTTTATGGGATCAAAATTTTCTTAGTGCAATTCCTAAAAGTTGAACCTCTGTCCTTGCCTCGGGAAAAGTACATCTTCTACAGATTGACATAGAATTTGGATGCCTTTCTCCTTTTGTTATTAGTAAAAAAAAAAAGGGTCAACGAATTTTTGGCCTTCTAAGAATTCTGAAGTTATACTTACGAACTCCATTTGCATCTTTATTAACTCCCCCACCTCCCAAAAGTACATTTGACCTGAGGCCGGCACATGCATATGCAGAACCACATGGTGCAACCTGATTGAGACCAAGCTCCAAGAGATAGAGTTTGTCATATTTTAAAACAAGTCAACCACTACCTTATTTCTATTGGAGAATATTAATCCTTCCCAGTTTGTTCATATACTTCTTCTTCTCTGTAATAAACTCTTTAAAAAGAATAATAGAGCTTATAGCAGACTTGGTTTGATTTTACCAAGTTGTGTAGAATAACTTTCTGTCTGACACCTCACTCTAACCCTGTCGCGTGTACATGGCTTAAGAGCTTACACTAGGGGAAGAGGCAATAAACGCTTTTACTCGAAACTCTAGAATAAGAGGCACCTTTATTTCGCATTAGGGGTCACAAACCCTTACTGGGTTGAACTTTTAAATTTTATTCTGGATTGATTGGGGCCTTAATCACCGTTAAGAGTTAGATGGGACCAAATAATTCTCATACATTTGATGCAATGAAACTATTTTCAGGGTCTGCATAGATGCTTTGATGTGAGAACTATTTTGAATATGATATTCATTCAAGATGAGGGGGTAAATCTATGAGCAACTATCGGAATCCAACAACTTAGTGGCAGGCTAATGCAGCAAAGACTAGGGACTAGAAGAGAAGAGAAGAAACCAGGAACAGATGAGAGAGACATGAGGACTGCCAGCTTAAACTTCCAAATATTATTTTATTATTCAAGCCCAACTATTATATTATGAAACCTATTTATAGGCTTGTCAACTTAATCAAATTAAGTAAAAGTACCAGCAAATATTTGAATATTGCCTAATGAGTGATGAATTCTTCATACTCTTTGAATTCAAGAACATCTCAAAAAATCTAAAATATTTAGAAATTTATTATTGCATAAATTCCTAAACTAATACTTGTGCTGCTTCACCAAGCTCAACTCAAGTCATTAATCAAGGCCCTCTATCACATAAATCGCAGGCCTTTTGTAGGCCAAAACCCCTAAGAGTATGGAAACTAAATATTTTCAAAAACCTAATTAAATCAAATAACAATGAAAGCTCAAAATATTTCTAAAACCTTCCTAGATACTTGTCAAATAAAATCTTATTTCTACTTCTCTGAATTTGCATTAGAAATAGTTGCCCTTGTTTATTTATCTAGTTCTAATTTTCTGTCCATGGAGGCAACTAATTGTATGCACAATTATAAACCGGCATATGACTAAATACTTAATAATACCATTTCTTCCATCAATGCCTTGTATTGTGCATATTGGGAACTGAAGCATCTTATGTCTATTCATATGAAACATACCAGAACATAACAGTTCTTTAGGTAGCTTTTGCCTTGACATTGCTTGTGGAACCAAATGAAGTCAGCTCCAATGTGGCTTACACCATTCCAAGGCACACCTATGTCTCATGCTTGAAAAACATTCTATCAAGTTTGTTACGTTGATGAGGTGGAGGCTATAAAATAATGTTGATGATTGGCATGCAACTGTGTTTGATGGGGCAGACATAAGGATTACTTATTGTCATTGCTAGGACGAACATAGTCTAGGCTTTGGCCAAATAGACATTTTTTTGGTGACTCCCACAATATAGGCATTTAAGTTTTGGCATGGGAGCATAATTTAAATGTCGCAAGTATGGTTTTTGAGATGGCAAAGTCTGTTGTTGTCTGTAGGTGGAGAAAGTTTCTTTATGAAGAAGCTGGAATTGCATTAAATTCTAGAGATTCTAAGGTGTCTATAGCCACACAAGTCTTGGTATTATATTTTGGTGTGCTACTTAGAGATAATATTTTGTGGGATGGACTCTATATGTACGGCACTGAATTTATGAATAGTGGTGGTCAGCATAGCCTAATGGGTGGCTTGAGCATAAATTGCCTTTGGCCCGTGTATAAGCAAGAAGGAATCTATTCTTTTGTCATGTTCTAGGAATAGAAGGATTGGCATCCTAGGCTTGCTTTATTGTATACTTCTGGTAAAATGAATTTGTAAGCACCAGTTTCCACAAAGGAGGCTGGCTTTCGTAAGTTGTGGCCCAAAATTTTGTGGTACCATTAAGTGGTTCAGAGTCATCGTCCTGTCTTCATAATGTCTGGCCAAGATTTAATTTGCACAGATTCGATGGCTCAACTGGAAAAAAACAAGGCTTTGATTGCTTAATGTGCTGGGATGGCTTTTTGAAGATCTACCATGAGAATGGCAATGTTAGATTTAGGACTGTGTTGGTGCCAATTGCTTATAACAAGTTTTGCTTCAACTTGATTGATTTGACTTCAGTGAGGCAAATTAAATTTTGAGGCTTCTTGATTCTCTCTTTCTGCTAGTGAAGCATGAATTAATTTCACATGCGAACTCATGATGCAGCACGTTGGTATGTTCACTATAAGTATATTTGACACTAATGTGCAAATTTATTTTAAGGGTATTCTCGAGTCCTTTTGTTAAGGTAATTAGTGATCAGAAATATTTTTGTGCCATAATGTCACATGTTTGTGGATTGCCAAACAATGGATTTGATGATTGCTTCAAATATGACATTATTGTTCTCTGTTTTATAATTTGGATTAATTTGTAAAAAAACTCTTTTTCAGTAAGTCCAAAACCATTGAAGAGATTTTGGCAATATATATCAAGCCTGGTTGGAAGAAGGGAACAAAAATTACCTTCCCAGAAAAAGGAAATGAAGAACCTGGAAATTGTCCTGCGGACCTCATTTTTGTGGTTGATGAGAAACCTCATGCTATTTTCGAAAGGGACGGAAATGATCTGGTGGTTACGGACAGAATAACTCTCCTAGAGGCTCTGACAGGGAAAATCATAAACATAACTACTCTTGATGGAAGAAATCTTTCAATTCCCATTTCAGAAATTATCCGACCAGGCCATGAGATCACGGTCCCCAACGAAGGCATGCCCATCTCGAAAGAACCATCAAAGAAAGGAAATCTTAGAGTCAAATTCGATGTCAAGTTTCCTTCGAGGCTCACCGCAGAACAAAAATCTGATCTGAAAAGGGTTCTGTGTGGGAACTGATAGCCAGCAGTCAGAGGATGTGAAGAATATCTATTAACATTGACAATGTGGAGGACCTGAGTAGAGATGTAAATATGGTATTATTTAACAGCAAGTGAGAGTAGTGTGCAGAAATATCCAAGTCTTGGCTAATTATAAAGACACATTGGCCTGAATCCCCCATCTGTATAGCAGTAATGCCTTGTTCTGTCGAAACAAATCAAAATATTTTCTCAGCTCTCATCCCGTTTCAGAAATCAGTGTCTCTGAAACTCATGGAGTTTGTGATTTGGGAAGCTTGAATATGAATGTTTATTAGAAATCATATAACTGAAAATTGTCCCATATATTTATGTGAAGATGTTTGACAAGACCAATGTTTTTTTATTATGGGATTATGGTTTAGCTTTAGCAGTACAAAAAAAATAATAATAAAAATAAAAATGAGGCACTCTTATTTAGCTCCGTCACGAATGAGTGATTTGCCTATCATTGCCGTTTGTTCTTCTCTATGCATCATCCATAGAGCTTCATTTAAAACCTGTGCTTCTCAATCTTCTTCTGCAGGTCATCCTTTCGGGCACCAACAATCTTGTCAACTACTTTTCCGTTCTTTATCAGGACGAATGATGGCATTGCCTGCACCTCGTACTCCCAAGCTACATCCTATTTTCCACAATTTGTGCATTCATTCATTAGCATAATCGAATCTCGCATATTATAAAGAGAAAAAGAGGAAAACAAGGACTATACCATCAATTCATCAACATCAATTTTGATGAAATCGACGTCGGCGTACTTGGCAGCAAATTCGTTCAATACAGGCTCCATAAGTCGACATGGTCCACACCATGTTGCAGTGAAGTCGATCACCATCTTCATGTCATCAAAACAACATATCAGCAAAGTGCACACATATAAAGAGAAAAACTAAGTAATGGTTGTGAAGTATTATTGCATTACCAGCTTTGAAGAAGATTTGGTGGCTTGAAAATGAGCTTTCCATCCTGCAGAGGAATGAAAGGCGATAACACCCGTCTTCTTTGGTGAAGTAGAAAGAACGTAAGGCATGCCAGATTGGTTGACTCCCATTTTCTTTTTCTTCTTTGTTGAAACTTGGCTTAGGAATCTCTCTTTCTCAGACCTTTGAAGGAGGAAATTTTTGGCTTGGATGTCATGGACTTGTTGCTAAATGAATGTATTTATAGGGAATGCTGTAGAAGAAAAGTTTATTTTGGCTAAAGCTGGAGTTTGGCATTGGATTCTGTTAGTTTGCTTCTTGATGTGACCCATATGATATATGAGCCGTCCGGAGCTAACTTTGGTGTTGGTGCGTAAGTGCTTTATCATGTTTTAACCCGAATGGAAAGCTTTTTGGTTCCCTAATTAATCAATATATATTTTTTATAATTACTAACGTTTAATGACTCAATTGATTTAAAAATTGACACCTCTTAATTATGGTCGGGAGTTCGATCTCCTATGAGAATGAAAAAATCAATGCTGGGAACCTGTCCCTTAATTGGGTCCTATAATCGATTGACGCAAATTAGTCGAGACGAAATCTTGGATACTGGATTGGTGGTATATTACAATTAATTTGAATTATTACAATTAATTTGATTGTAACGTTTATGAGATTTTATTCGATAAATCACTTTTTTGATATAATTTTTTTATTTTTAAGATTTAAATTTAAAATTTAATTAAAAATTTAATATTTTATTTTATTAGATGAATCGTACAAGAGAAAAGGAAAACTTGAGGACGAGTAGCGTAAAATGTCCTCCACTTGTCGGATACAATGGTCGGAGGAAATTGGTTCTACCATGAATCACACCCAAAAAAAATATAATATTTTAGATTATCTTCGACTATTATTTCTATTTCATTCTCATCAATAACTCCAACAAACTAAACAATCAATTAATTTGGTTACCCACATCGGATGTCTATCACAAACAACTGAACCTTATTCTCTTGTGGTAGTCCCTTGTGGAGTTACCCACTTGTTGATAAATTCCAATGCACCGCATTTTGAATATAACCTAATTTCTTATATAAATACAAATTTTTCATCTCACATGAATAGCTTTCCATTTTCTTCCACCGGAAATATTCCCTTTCTCCGGTTCTTTTTTTCTTTTTCCCCCTAAAAAGTTAAATTTTTAATTTTTTTTTATGATGTGAAACGCACCAAAGAAATGTGACCGATGACGAGGAGAGTTGTCAATTTGAAACTCGAATGCTCAATCTACTCGGTTCATACAAAACACATTTTATTGGTTCTCAATATAATTCTCCTTACTTTTTTTTTTGTAATTACAAAGATTTATTGACCCACAATATGTAATATTTTTGTTCTTTTAGGAACAACCAAGTGGCAAAAATTTTTTACTTAAGTGTTTTCTTCGATATTAAGATCTAATGTTCAAATTTTCGTTATCGCATGTATTTTCTGATGTCTTTTTTTTTTTTAGGTTGCACGATATTTAAATTTCGGATCACAGGATTATGTGAGGAGGATGTGACCATTAAGCTGTTTCCCTGAGGACAATTATATGGCATCTATTGTAATCACCAACGAGCTTAGATTGAAGTCGGAGGAAAATCTACACAAGTTTTGGTGAACCATGATCATTGCCTCCACCTATGCCACAATATGCCACCCTCTTCACAAAATCATCAAAATTCAAAATAAGAATGTGGGTATTTGTTGGTATGTGCAAAATAGAAAATATTAAAGAGCACAAATTTAATGCACAATTTTGCAACACCAGTGATTTGGCTTTTAGAAGAGCAGCCAGAACTTTGTGCAAAAGCAAGAAACTACATCTGTGAGCATGCGGCACCAGCTTTAGACTAATTGGCGCTTGGAGAAGGCATCTTCTTTTGCCATGGTCCCAAACACTCTTTCTTTTGCATTGCAATATGCAACCATCTGCATCCAATTATATTCTTCCGTGGAGTGCTACATCTCCATTAGACCAAAAGGTATTCAATGATATAAATGCTTTGATCCTTAGCACTAAGAACTAGTTTCATCGACAGACAGTTGAACTAGTGGGATGTGGTGTTAGATCTTTTAACCAAGTTTTCTAATTCGACTTACGTTTTGAGTATGAAAAAAACCAACATTGGGAGGGTAGTCCATTAAATGGGGTATTGTAAGTTCAGAATCGGATTAGTTTGAGCATGATTACGGAGACCGATTAGTATAGTACCCAAAAAAAAAAACAAGTTTCAACTTAGAGTCGGTTTTGGAAAGCACCAAGAAACTAAAGTAAATCGGGGCTTGTGATATAAGCAAATATAATTTGACGGTTGCAGATCTCGGTAGTGTTCTTAGTATAGTAGATTCTACTCCTAATGACTGTAATTTATTTAGTGATTAAATTGGGAAGGGTTATCATTCATTGTGTTGTCTTAAATTCAAAATCTCCTAATGAACAAAAAAAGGGCTTGTGCATTTTTATTGATTAAGAAACATATGCACCATGAAGCAAATAAGTAGATTAACAAAGTCGGTGTGCTATAATTCAACTGACACCGTCTTCCATCTCCTTGTAAAAGTTTTAAGCTTGAACCTCTTATCTAACAATAAAAAGGGTTGATAAACGAAGCTTTGCATGTGATTGAGCCACTATAGGATTGTTTTTCACCTCATCTCCTCCCAGCAAGGGTAGGAAAGATTTGATCCAAAATATCTTATTACCAGTGCGGAAGTCTACACCAACGAGGTTAATGAGTTAGCTGAGACCCACAATGTAACCTTGAAGGAACCTGCAAAAGTCTGGAGCCGTAAACTCAAAATAGAGTTCACACCACAAGGGTCACATCAACTTTGAAATAAAAACAAAGCACGGGCATAAGGCAAAGCAGACCTTGATTTCACAAGTGAAAATTTGCATAACTGGCAAAGCTATTAAAGGGTCAAAAGTTTTATTCCTTGGACACTTATATGCCAACGCAATTCTGAGCCGTGGCTGGAAAATCTGCGTGGCAAACCTGAATCTCAAAGCTATGGGTGGTGTCAATGTTGAACCCTATTGATTTTTTTTGGGAAACAAACTTTGTGCATGGAAATTATACTCCACTACAAAAGGGTATCCAAATTTTGCCTTCACAAGCATAACAAAGGCCAGAAGTGCCAAAATCCAGAATCAGATGAATAAATGATGCAATTGTTTCGTCTTTACAGAACAAGAATCATTGATTAGTATCGGATTGGAATCCTCTTACAATTTTAGTGCTTACTGAGATCAGCTGTAACTTAGCGTTGACATTCCTCCCCCTGTAATCATTTACCTTCCCGCAAGTGCTTTTAGCATCTAATACACACGAAATGAAGTCATTAGCCCATTAAAGTTGAAGAAACCAATCAAAAGACAGAAGCCCTCCTAATGATGTCAACCAGTCCCGGGATCCCAAATTGGTAGGATGCTCTAGCTTCTCATTGAAAAGATCCCTAGTTTTTTGTCCATTAAAACATTTAATAAGGAAAAAAAAAAAGCAGCCGACCATGTACGAAAGGGACAAATCAACGAGCTTTACTTGCATGGCCTACGCTAGAAATCAACAGCTCTATAGAGTCGAGAAAAGGCGAGTCTCAGCCGCCCTTTTACAGCTGGGTGTTCGATACCTTTGTTTAGTTACCTGATTCACTTTGGAAGCATCATCATGATGTGCATCACCAAGTAATAAACTACATCCTGTAGCCAGCACAACTTTAAATTTAAATTGAAGACTGCCAACAACATAAGACTACAAATAGAGAATCACACCAATTCATCATAGACGTACATTTCCATCTCATGATCATATATCTCAGATGGTTATTCAAAACGGTCCAAGACAGCGAAACCTGTTCAAAAAGTGGCACTTCTCATCATTTTGTGCAACTGATACTCGGTAATAAATTAGGCATTCATTCAACCACATTGCCATCGATATGTAATTAGCTTTCATCATCCATGACGAGTGCATGAATTAAAAGGACTAAACGCAAAATCATTTGCTATGTGAAGAAAAACAGACTTGGGGATGAGATTAAGATTAGAGAGTATTTTCAAAAGTTTGTTTATGAGGCCTCCATCACTTGAACTACAAAAAGAAGGGAGTCCAGATTGAGCATATTAATTCACCGCAACCCATATTTAGAACCATGTTTTGTAATGTAAGGCAAATATTGCGACCATCCAACTACTCCATAGCAGGTAACTTGCCACCTGCTGACATCAAAATGACTTATGGGTTATGAATCCAAACGAACCTCGGCTGCAGCATGGTTTTGGCTTGCCTGTGAAACTGAACCATTGTTACCATGAAAATTTCCACCACCACTGGAAACCCTTCCGCCTCTACCCCTATTGTTGTAGTAGTTTCTTTGATAATAATTCCCCTGCTGGTCATGATACTGGTTGCGGCCATTCATGAAGGCACCACCTCCCCTCCCATTACCTCGACCACGGCCATTAGGGTAGTATCCCCCTCTACGTCCATTCCCACTACGACCACCTCTCGGATAGGACCTCTTGGGGTAACTCTGCTGCTCTCTGGACTCCACCTCTCTGTAATTTATGTCCACTTCTGCCTCTGGTTTGATTTCCTCTGTTTGTACTGAGACAACTTCATCGGGATGTGCAACTTCATCGGGATGTTCAATCTCCAACTCACCCTGCAGAGAAAATTTCAAGTTGTTAGTCAATCAAATAGCAGTAGTGGGGAATATTTTCTAGGCTATACAAATTACAAAGCACAACCTTGTGAAGCTGCTCTGCAGGACTGGACCGATCATCACTAATTTCCTGTCCTTCATGATTTGCTGCATCATCATCCTATATTGTGTGACAAGAGATTAGCAAATATGCATAACAATCAGAATAAAAGAAAAACCACTATACGGCATCAAAAGGCACAGTAGCAAAATTGAAATCTCCCAACACAGTCACTACAATCTGAAACATACCATGCAACAAGAAAAAGAAATAAAAGAAGTTAATGCTATTGGAACAAAGATAGTTGCTAACGGATCATCAATCAAACCAATTCACACAATCGATGCAACAAGTAAACTGAGGTTGAAGGCACCCCCCTCAAAAAAAAAAGACAAAAAATGCTTTTATTATGCAAAACCAGTTTTTGGATATGAGCCACATTTTCAACATAACTGTTGATTCATTTAAATTTAAGATTAAGATTTGAATTAGTATAGATGAAAATAAAGCCACATATTAGATCTTTGTAGGATCCAAGATCTTTTGGGAAAACTTCTAATTTGCCTTCTTGTCTACTTGTCCTACAGTTACATTTCTATTGCGAGCACAATCATGGGTGACATTCTCCTACATCTGCCGGTTAAATTTGACTCAAAAGTTACCATTTTCTATTTTCCGAAAGAATAAAATGGCATTTTTTCACCAACTACTTTCACAAAAGATGACATGCCTTAAGACACTGTCCGTGCAGATGAGTGAAGGCATTTCAACAGTCCAAAGTCAGAAAAGGGAAATGAAAACACCTGTAGCATTCAATGCCATGAAGTCATCAACCAAATAATCCTAACACCACCCTAAGGTCATCTTAGTTAAGAGGAAATGATAGTGGAGTCAAAGCAAATACACCATATTCCCATGCATTTTCATGCATCAAATGCACAGATATTTTGATGTAAAAATAGGCACAGAAATGGAGCAATAGGTTGTCCTATCAAAAGGTTGCATAACATGTTCCATCTGAAGAGCAAAATAGGCATCCCAACATAAAATAACAATAGAATTGATTTAATTTTCTAAAATTTACCCCGTATCTTCTCCCCTTGTACTAAACTGGGTCCAAGTTGCCCCCTTAAGTTGCCCCCTTGTTAAATGATCCAATCAACTTCTTGTCAAAATCAACGAAATAAAAAGACTTACCACTCTGACTGTATAAGAAACCTAGCTTCCAGTAATAAACAGTCAATTTTATTGAAGACAGATGCAATTGCATTTCTTCAGAGAGGTTTTAGACAAGCACAAGCAAAGATCAATAAATGCAGGATTGCAGTGCTAAAATTGACCACTTGACAAATGTGATTCCAGGGTGAAGAACTAAGTCAAGGGACAATACTCATGATACCAAATTTTCATATTCTAATGCATCTATATTCATGAAAAGAAGCAAAAATGATCATAGCAATATTATAATGCTGAAGGAATAACTTATGCAGTTTAGAAGATAACGGTTTTGCAGCTTTGAAATCATTTTTCTTCAGAGACAACCTTAATTTCACTCTAACACAGGTTACCATGCAACCTTTTCCACTCCAGTTGTGTTTCATTAGTATTGTCTCTATAGCCATAAAACAGCATACATCCTGCCTAGACTGAATGCATCAACTGAAAACTTGAAGAATTATCTGTTCCCAACCAAACCCCCCCTGGCAGAGCCCTCCGAGAGAGAGAGAGAGCAGAACCATGTATATTCCAATCTATTTTCAAAACCCAACTGAAAATAGGATGCCAAAGCTGAATGATTTCAACAGCTGTCCTTTTAGAGAAGACTTGGAACCAAGGAGGTTGTGGGGGAAGGAACAAAAGACAAGAAGACATAAAACAGAAACAAGCAAACAGGGCTGAATAATTCCAATCCAGACTGTGCAGTGATAACTGAATGATTTTGCATTCAATATATACTGTTAGTAAATATCAGAAAAAACAAGTTCAACAAGTATATAGATAAATAAATAGCTTAAAAAAGAAAGACTGATTCCAAGGAAAACAGGTACAAAAAAATCTCAAGAAAAGACGAATAGTAATATCACCGGTCACAATTGATCATCACAGGAAACAATGGGCAATAATGCCACTCTTTCAAATCCTAAAACAGCCAGTTTGAGACCATACACAATCCAACCCTCATGAGACTACCATGCAAATGGGTCAGTGATGTTTTGATAGGGATCAAAAAGATGAAAAAAAAAAAAAAACAAACTAATTAGTCCTAGCCCAGGACAAAGCAAGTTGTCAATCTTTAAAATCTACAACTACTGTTCTTTCCCTCTTGCACAACGCAAGTCATCAATCTTGAAACCCTCTAACTATTGTTCTTTCCCTCTTGCACGTACATTGTCAAGCTTAAACTACATAAGATGACCAGATTCTTTGGTGTATGAATAGGTCCACTGCCTTCTGGACCCAATGCCCTTAGCAAGACATGGCTCAAGAAAATAACATCTTATATAAACTGAACTAACTGGAAGAACATAAAATTCCCATTGAGGCCCCCATCCACCGATGACATGATCCATCAAGGATTCCAGTGCACCGAACTCTTGCCATTTCCAGGTCTAAAGAAGCATGAGCACGACTTCACCCAGTAAATGGAGAGACTGTTTCCAAGATTTGATCAATGGTTAATTCCCATATTTTCTATATTAGCGACACAGAGACTCCTTAAAACTTCTTCAGATTCATATCCATCTAATAACCAAGCAATTGGGATCTAAGTTGGTCCATCCTGTCCCATAAAAAAGTCTTTATTCATTAACTTCATCATTTAAATGCAATCCCCTGTTTCAGGAAGCATATCCCTCTTCAGCCACTCTGAGGTCCAGACCCATAGTTGGGGCAATTGGGGGCGTATCTAAATTTACTATACAAGCTCATCCAAGATGTTGCAATTTTTATTACAATTTTATCATTTTGAACCCCCCCCCCCAAAAGAATGACACACTTAACTATTACCCATTGAAATGTTAACTTCCGCAGCTCTATTTTATTTAATGCTCCCACTCCTTTATTTTTCTGCTAGAATAAATAGTTAAATCCTAATAGAACTGTCTCTCTAGGATAAGAATTAGCTTCCTTTCAAATGGTTGGTGAATCTTTCTCTGTAATATACAAACCAATATACAACTATGGTATCATAGCTAATACTTCCTTACAGAAGTCTCATGCAAACATGAACCCAGCTCAACCTGCACCAGTTTTGTTCAAAGGTGCACCATCTTACTAGTAGTACTACTATCACAACCCCCAAGGACAAGGGAGAAATTTTTTTGTAGCAAGGGTGAAAATTCAACTCTTAGCTGTAAGATGTTTGACATAATTTTGGTATAACTTTAAATAAAAATTATTATCTAACATACTGTGTCAAATGTAAAATTGATTATTTAGGTTCAACATAATATACCATATAAGAGTGTTTTTTTTTCTTTTACTAAGTAAGAGTTTGAGGAGAGGCAGTTTCCCCCTTACCCCCTTTTGTCTTTGCCCCTGCCAAACTCCCTCTCTCTCTTAGTCTCTGTTTAACAGCTGAGACATCAACAAATTGGCAAAAACAAAATTCAACCTTTCCTATACATGTAACTATTTCAATAGCCATTTCATGAATGTACACCTCATATAACATAATTTATATTAAATGGAGGTACAGGAAGCAACATCCAATCTATCAAGCGCCAAACCACATAAACCTTGTTCCCATAACCTTCACATGCCCCCAACACCTTAACATTTCAACATCTGTGCTTACCCGTTCAAACATTACCATTTCAATAGCTGTCCTTGCTCAACCATTATGTAGAATAGTGCCATTTCGATAACATGACATGTATTATTTCTGTTGGCAGTTGTTAATTTATCTTAAGAAATGAGTAATTTTGCTTTCTTCCACACATTTCATGAGCACATAGTTTGCTCATTTTAATATGATGCACCTCACTGTTTAAAGACATCACTTCCAAATGCATTAAGTTAATGGAAACTCTCATCCATTACCAAACTTCTCTCCAAACTATTGTACCAGATGCAGACCATTGCCATAAGAATCTTAAATTATGTTGTAAATACATCTAATAAGAATACTGAATATCAGCACAATAGAACCTTTGCTTTAAACAAACACATTCATCCTTAAAAAGAGACCATGTTTCAATTTCACAACAAGGTTAACAACATAACCCACCTCCCACAGCCCCACTCTCACACCCACATAATAACTGAAAAGGAAGGCAGCTCATAATTTAATACAACTAAAAACCAACTAAAATAGCATCACCAGCTAGAATTTCTCAAATAGGATACGTACAAAGACATGGAAGTCACATACATTTGCCTAGGGGCGTGTGAAAGTTAAAAGCAAAACTAGAAATTCTGCTCTGAAAGAACTTTCTAGGCATAAAAACTTTTCTTTCCCCTCAACAAGAAGTTCTGTAAGCTTGCCAAACACTGCCATACAATGTAGTAAAATTGAACAATAATATTCGACTCACACGTAATTTATAACAGTAATAGAACAAGCGCTAAGCAAAACATGTGGAAACCAACAGATTAAACTCTAATCTATAAGGGCAAAAGTATTATACCTGGCTCTGTTGATACTGAACAACAGACTCATCCACCTGGACCACCTCAACCAGCTCAACGACCGGGGTCACCGATCCCTGCACCGGCACCTGAAACGACGCCGCAGCAGCCGCCACTTCAACCGGGGCTTTCATTTCTGGCGTCGTCGTAAAGTAGTCCGAAGCCATGATCTTATTCAGCCTCTCTCTCAATTCCTTATCTACATACGAATCACGAAAACAATCAAACACAAAAGGATAAACAAGAACAAAACAAAAAATAAAGCAATGCAAAAACACAATACACGTGACAATAGATTCAGGTTCAATAGCCTCATCGGAATTCTCGAGCCACAACTTCGCATGACGAACGCATCGCTGAAGAGCATTCTTATGCGAGAGACTCAAATGCTTTGGTCTCGAAGTCAAGAGATTTCCAAGACTCGAAATCGAATCCAAATCAGCTTCACTGAGCAGATCTGTAGCATCATCAGTGACATAATCGTAGGTCAAGCAACAGCCTCTCTCGTGCGTTCTCGTCAGCATCGACGAGGTGAAATCGCTCTGAGACTTGACATCGAACAAACTACCAAAGTAGAGGAGATTGAGGAGATCGGAAATGATGTCGTTCTGGCGCTGAATGGCGGCGTTGATTTCGTCGGAGACGGCGGCGGAGAGAGGAGAGCGGAGCTTCTCAAGTTCTTCGATTAGGGTTAGGACAGAGGACTTAGAGCGAAGGACTTCCTCTTGTTCCTTGTTGAGGGATTTGCCTTGGGAGAGTGACTCTTCCATTAGGAGGATTCGATTGAGTTTTTTGCGTAGGGCTCGCAGTTTCTTGCTGAGTAGGCTCATTACTGGGCCTTCTGGGAGCTCTGATGCTGCTGCTGCTGTGGTGGAAGCCATTGATGAGAGAGAGAGAAGGGGAAGGCTTTTAGGGGGTTTTGAAGAGACGGGAGAGGGAGGGAGGATAGAGCGGCCGAGTGGGGGTTAATAGTGAGTGAGTGAGAGAGAGAGAGAGAGAGAGAGAGAGATTTTTTCTTTTTCTTCTCTCCTCTCTTTCCTACATGATTGAGTCGGTCGAGGGAGAGAGAAAGAGAGATCGGCTAAAGTGGGAAGCGATAGTTGAGAGGTGGGTTTTAGATTTATTCCATTTTGAAGGTGTGGGCTGGAAGTAAAAAATTGGCTAAAATCTAGGGTTTAGGGTTTCACAACATTTTAGAACTCTGCATTTCTTCCCCTGTGATTGCTTCATAATTCATATACGGCACACCTTTTCTTTTCATGTTGGGAATACATCGGATTTTCATCCCTTGTTTGACCGGAGCGTTTGTGAAAATTAATATTATTTTATTAAAATCGGTTATAATTTTTAATGTGAAAAATTATTAATATACTACTAATTTACTATAACAATAATAATTTTAATTTTAAACATAATAATTGAAATCAATCATTTGAAAGGTAAATATGAACAAGATTAAAAAATATATATTGATTTAATTTGTACAGATTTTTTAATACCACTCATTGTTCTCTAACGTCATTTTTCTATCAAAACCCTTAATTATCATATTTTTATGAATAACTTATATTCAAATTTTTAACAATTTATCTCTATATTTTTCTAAATTTTCTATATTTAAATTGTCGATTTTTTTAACTGGTGTGTTTTTAAGTCTTTTTTATACATGTCCAAACCATCGCCGACAACACTCTTGAATTTTATTCACAATTAAAATAATTTCTAACTTATTACAAATGTCATCGTTTTTAATTCTATTTTTTCTAGTTTTGTTATATATTCATCTAAACATTTTAATTTATGTTAATCTTTTTTTTTTACTGTTATTTAATAGTTTAATATTCAATAACATACAATAATGCAGGTGTTATCGCGATTTAATAAAACTATCCCTTCAAATGTAGTGGTATCATGAGATCGCAAAGAATTCCGGATATCGTTCTCAATTTTATCCAACTTGCTTGAATCGTATGATTCACATAAACATTTATATTGCTATAATTTTAAATGATAAAACCAAAATATCTAAAACGTTTACTTTTTTATATATTTTATCTATCTAAGATAATCGTTTTTTATATCATTCTGATAATTGTTGTTAAATCAATATTTCATATACTCAGTTTTTAATCTACTCAATCTAAATCATCTAAATTCCAGTGTGACGGTTCATAACTTTAATTTAATACTAATACTCTCTCTCATTTTATCAATCAACACTATATTATCTGCAAAAAATATATATCATAATATTTCATTTTGAATATTTTTTGTAATTTCGTCTATTATTATTAAAAAAAGTTTGGGATTTAACACTGAATATTGATAGAGTCCAATGTTAATAGGCTAGTTATCGTTCAAATTTTCGCAAGTTCTTATATTGATTATAGTTCGCTCATATATATCTCTAATAAGATTAATATATTTTAAGAAAATCTCTTTTTTCATCAATATTCACCACAAAATGTCTCTAATAACTCTATTATATGCTTTTTCTAAATCGATAAATATCATATATATATAGGTTTTTCCTCTATACTCTACATGTCTCCATCAAATGTATTAATAAGTGGTTTACTTCCTTGGTAAATCTTCATAACATAAATCCAAACCAATTTTGAGACATATTTATTTCCAATTTCAATTTATATTCTATCACTCTCATAAATTTATGGTATGACTCATAAGTTTAATTTCTCTATAATTGAAACAAACTTGTATGTCTTCTTTATTTTTATATAGTGGTATAAGTATATTCTTCCTTCATATTTGGAGTATTCTCTTGATTTATCAAATTTTATTGAAAATATTCGTAAACATTAATATATCAAATTCACCCAAACATTTCTACACTTCAATGGGGATGCTATTGGGTTCTATGGTTTTATTATACTTCATTGTCTTTAATACTTCCTTCACTTTATGGGACAAATTTTACGTTTAGAACTTATATTAATTTCTTTTACAGATATCTCGATATTTCTCATATCTATTGTATTTTTAATATTAAATAAATTATCAAAATAATCGTTTCAACGTTTTCTTATTTTTTCATTTCTTATAAGTATATTATTAATTTTACTCTTAATACACCTAATATCATTTATGTTTTTTCCCTTTTTCTCCCTTAATTTGATAATTCTATAATTTTTTTTAGTTTCTAATCTCTTATATAATTCGTTAAACATATTACTTTTTAATTCGTGAATAATTTTTTCACCTTTTTTTATATTTTTTATATTTTTCATATATATCGTTACTATTTTTACCTTTAAAATTCATATAACATTCGCATTTGATTCGAATAGCAATTTGTATTTTTTTGTTCTACCATTATGATTTCTTGTCTATTGGGGTTTGACCTTTAAATACACCAAGAATCTTCTACATATACTCTTAATATTAGTAGATATCTCTTTCTACATCATTTCTGAATCATCATTAGCAGATCAATTTCTTACTTGGATTAATTTATCTAAAAAAGTCATCACATTTTTTTTTTCAGATTCCACTAGTTGATTCTTGATTGAACGATATTTCTTTTGTCTTTTAAATACACGTATATCTAAAACTAGGAGTTTATACTAACTTATTACTCTCCCTTGATATAACTTTATAATTTTACATGTTATTCTATCACATCTCCTAATGAGAAAAAAATCTATTTGACTAGTATTTGCCCAACTTTTATATGTAACTATGTATGATTATTTTTTCTTAAAGAAGGTGTTTACAAATATCAAATTGAATGTTATAACAAATTCTAAAATGATACCTTTCGCCTCATTCCTACTATTAAATCCAAAATTCCATATACAATTTCGAATCCTTTGTTCATTTCTCATACATGTCCATGTAGGTCTCTTCTAATAGTTTGTATAAATTAATATAAATTCTTCCAAAATTGATTTTTACTAATCGTGTTTATATCTATTTGGAACATATACATACTAACTATATTAACTATATTTTTTCCATCTACTAATTGAACAAATATAATTCTGTTTTCTTTCCTTATAATTTTATTATATCCTCTAATAGATTTTTATGTATGATTATTTCTATCTCATTTGTAGTTCTATCCATATCCATGTACCAAAGTTTATAGTTATAAAACTCTACCACTCTAACATTCTCTCTGCCTACTTAGTTTCTTAAAAACACAAGATATCAATCTTTCATTTATTTATTAATTCTCCTATCTTTCCTAACTTGCTGATTAAAGATCATATATTTTAAATTATTAGATGAATTCTATTTTCATAAACTAATTTATTTATTTACACCCTAAGATAACTTGTTAACTTGTCACTACACACAGAATCTAATAGAGCGTGTTGCTGAGGGGGGAACTCCCTAAAGTTTTTCTATATTTATCTCTCATTTTTTCATTTGACAAAAAATTTTACGTTGACTGTCGATTTACCACAACTCTATTCTTTTACCCGGAATTGAGATCGACCTTGACAAAATTCTTCAAATAATAATATATAAAACAAATTAAAAAATTTTAGAAAGAAAAATGTAATAAAATAAAATAAAATAACATAGAATATATATATCTATAATAATAATAAGGAAATAGATTTTATATTACAAATATATCACTATGAATTTGAAATATTTTAAATTTTAATGATTTTAAATTTGTAGTAATATATTTTATATTAATAATAATATTATTAATAGTAATAATACTAATAATAAAAATACTAATAATAATAGTAATACTAATAACAATCCCAATAAAAATGATAATGAAAATAGAATAATAAATTTAATGGTAATAGATAATATTACTAATAATAGTATTATTAATAATACTAATACTAATAATACTAATAACAATAATAATATTAATATTAATATCGGACAAACAGAAATAGAGGGCAGGGAACAAGGGCGGGAGGCGACCGAGAACAGGGGGATGGAGAGACAGTAGCGACAAAGGGGGGGAGAGATAGTGACGAGGTCCTTTGGATGACAGAGGGAAGGCGACGGAGTTCTTGCAAGATTGTGGGAAGGGGGTAAAGGAGATATATCTGGGTCGTCTAGGTAGAGCGAGAGATCGCGAGAGAGAAATCTCAGAAGAGATGCTCAGATCTGGGTCACCTAGGTAGAGCGAGAGATCGTGAGAGAGAAATCACAGGAGGGTAAAGAAGAGGGAGAGAAATCTGGGTAATAAAATTATCGCGAGAGAGAGAGATCTCAGATCTGGGTAGGTTTTCGAGAGGGACAGAGAAGAAGAGAAAGCGAGAGAGAGAGAGAGAGAGAGGGGGGGGGGGAGAGAGAGGAAAGGGATGAGACAACTTACCTGGTCGAGCAGTGTAAGAGAACCGCTCGAACGATTGGGGCGAGAGATTTGGGTGGATCGAGTAGTCATGAGAGAGAGAGAGAGAGAGAGAGAGAGAGAGAGAGAGCCTAATATACTAATAATTTAAATTTATTTTATAAGAAAATTTAGTTTATTATAGAATTTTATATTTCTTATAAAAAAATTTATTTTTTCATAAAATAAACTCAAATTATTATCATATTAATAATAATTTTCACATAATTTCAATTATTTATAACTTCAACACTCTAAATGAGATACTTCAGATAATAGTTAATAGTATACTCACGAATACAGCAAGAAAAATGTGTTATTGTTCTTGTTCAATTGAGTTTGCCGTTACCAATAAATTCTAATTCAATGAACACTGTTCCTTCTCCTTTTTAAAATATCTCAAATTTAAATCTTCTTTTGTAACCAAAAAATAAATAAATTTACAACCCAATAGAAAGCATATTAAATTTTTGTAAATAATAATAATAAATTTTACAAAATTATTAATACAAATTTAAGGAAATTAGAAAGATAGAATTTTGGTGTTATATCCTTTGGACATGAGACGAGCAAAACCCCAAGACTCATCCCAACGTTGAAAACTGTCAAATTGAAGTATGCCTGGTAGAGATGTCTCGATCTCCATGATTCGAAACATTGTCACCATTTGATACCTTGGTACATGTGTCAAACTTTGTTCTAATTTACCTTTGACTTCCTCCATTTTATTTTATTTTACTTATTGCCCCAAAATTAAATCAGCAAAAATTGAAATGTCATGGAAAACCAACCAATGAATCACTGAATCCATACTCTCACGAACAATCACAGCCAAGTCCTCTCAAATAAAAATAACACATTAAGCCAATAGAGAAAAATAAATAAATAAAAGGAATGAACTTATCAAAATAGCTGTTCCCGCTTCCAGTCCTAGCTGGTGTCTCTCATCCAACCGGTCCATAGTGTCTCACTTATAGTTGGTGTCTCTCAAAAGCTGTGTTATATGAAGCGGAAACTTGCCGAAGTTGATGCCTCTGCTCAAGCTTATCTTATTCATCAAATTACCTCATTTGGGCAATGAAGTTACCAAAATAAATTGTATATAACCAACATGTTTCCATGGCTGGGATGGTCTAAATATCTACCTCTCTGGGAAACCTAGCTTTTCCAGAGTAGACATACTGCATCTCTTCTTTCCACGTCTGCAAAAGCCACCGAATTACTTGGTAAATGATGGAAGACATGAAGTGTGAGAATATATGAAGCAATGCCAATCCTACCTCGTGTCGAAAGGCTATTCTCAAATTAGGTACATTTGTCTTATCAATATCATTTCCTTCAGGACCTCTGACAAAATATTTACCACCGAGCCAACGTAACTGCAGCAAAAACAAAATGGGAAATGGTAGACACAACATGGTGAAATGTACTTCACTAGTAAGATAAATGACCCGTATATATCTACGTAAATGCCTTCCATATTTAACTTGCAGGAGATGATCCAGAGACGAGGACTAACATTGATGATTTGTTTGATGTCACTTTGTTTTAAGAAATATATGAAGGTAAAAAAGATAACCGAAATTCCCATAATTCAGGGTTCTATTGTGCTAGCTTACAATCAGTAGTCATGTATGTGCTGATATTTGAGAGGAATTTAACATCGGAACCTTGGTTAAAAACTATATTTACAGTCTCCCTTGACAGTCTATTGTTAAACCATGGCCAGGCTACAAACAATTCTACCCCCTAACACCATCTCTACCCCTCACAAAGAAAAGCAATAAGATATTAAAAGAGAAAAAAAACAACACAATTGCGCACTATTAACAAATAGAATACTATATTTTCCAACTTCATGGATACATGGCTACTGCTGCATTTAATTAAACAATCATTCCTCCAATGAGTAAGATAAAATTCACAGCAAATATATCAAGATTTCAAGTAATTCCAATAGTCAGTTTTCTAGCAACATGATTAAATCCTCAGAAAATGGCCTGTACCATAATTCATAGCATGCAGCTCCAATATTAGAAAATCTCACCTTTGTTGCATGAGAAAATCCTGATTGATAGACAGAATTTCTTGCTATCTCGCATAAGTCACAAGCACTGAGTTTCCACACCTGAAATATTCTTGTTCAGAGAGGTAAAACAACCACAGATAACTCACAGTAACAAAAATAGGCTAACCTGTGATGCAACACTATACTCTTCCAAAAGTGCTTCTTTTGTTAAATGGATTTGTAAAGGATCATCACTTGAAAGGGAAACATTAAGGCCACGCTGGAAAAATGTCGGAAAGGGATTGCGATGATAGTCTAGGAAAAGGGAATTATTGCTCAATGGGGACATAGCCAATCCAATCTAAAAACAGAAGCAAATGAACTGACCATAAGAAAAAAGGCAATGCATTTGATAGAGTCAACAACATTTGAAACTCACTCCCAGATGAACAATCAGCTCACATTGCAATAAAGAAAGAAACTAGATGAATGATCAGCTGATACTGCATTAAAGGCAGAACCCACCTATGCTTGATTATTTAAAACCACCCCCACAACGAAAGAAACCTATATTGTAACCATAAATCTCACGTGACAGTTGCAAATCAGTGTGATGTCTAAATATAAGTAGAAATGAAATCCGTGTCACTTCATAGGAAGAAGAGTTGTAACATTTCGTGGTTAAGAACCACTGCCCGGTTGCCCAACCGCAGCATTCATGGTGCATACATCACTAGAAATACAACTCAACTAATTGTGATGCCCCAAACTAGTTTGGGAGTTTGGGATGGGCTAAATGAATCCAGTTTCTCCATTGAACAATGTCCTGTTCAATATCATATTGTAAAATAACATGTCATGTCCCAGAACATCTTTCAAAGTTTTCTTACATTTTCTCAGCTTGTGAGCATCCTAGGATTTGTATTTATAGCTTCTCATAACTCAAGTAGCTTACTAAAAAAATTCTTTGCACATGACAATATTATCTCTTTTGATAGAAAAGAAGAACACATCAATACAATATCTTATTCAATTTCCTCTTGTTTTATCATTATTTGAAGCTTTAATTAACTTTTCCCCAACACCATTTCCAACTTGTTGCAAAACAGTCATGACTTAGTTTATGCTTTATGTTGCTTAATAATCTGTACCATCAAGCAGGAACACACACATTCCACCCAACTCTTTTAATGTCACGTCCTCCTGATGTTTCCGTCTTGTCAAATAATAGTCCCTAAATATTTAAAAATATGACCCTAAAAGTACATGCTGCCACTAAATTAAAAGCAAGAACAAATGAAATCTAAAGAAAGTGCCAACAGATGATCAGTCTGCATACAGGATAAAACAAATAAAAAACAAAGGAAAATAAAATTTACCTGAGCAAGGTAATATAAATACTGCAAGACAGGAGATTTTCGCAAATTAATTCCATGAGAAATATTATGACACAAAAGGAAGCCAGCAGCTAAATGATCAACATCACCAGCCTGCATATAACATATACAGTACAAAAATAAATGCACAAGTACACGGTACAGAAGAATAAGAAATGAGATGAAGATGAGATGTGTAGAACCTCTCCACAATGAGGGCGAAGTTTGATTGTTGGCAATCCTTTGGATTCACGAAGCTTGACAAAGAAGGTCATGCATTAGCTTTCATGCAATTGTCAATAATCTTAAAAGGAAAAATTTTAAAAAGGAAGTAGATGCTTGTTAGTATGACAAGGTAACAAGAACTCCATTTTGCTGATGCAAGCTTAGCACAACATGATTTTCCAATCAAAGTCAACTCAAACTAGCCAGAACAATCACATCCTCAGGTCAAGCTCATTTTTAGTCTTTCTTAATACATACACCTCAAGGGCAAGAGGGAAGAAAAGGAATATATCGTACACGTTCTTTTTGCAATTTGTAAGCAAATATTCAATCATAAATTCTAGAATGAAATCCCATTCGCAATTACATGACAATTTTCACAGAATTAGCTTTAAAAAAGTTAATTTATTCAAGTTAATGGAAATTCATTCCAACATGTTCGTCTGGCATTCAAAGCCAAGGCAATATCCAAGGTTCAAACATGGTCTGACCGGTGTGCTTGCTTGGTGGACGTGACTTGTGGGCTGTTGTGCATACCCCGATGAACTTATAAGTATACACCCGAAAGCTAATGGTTGACGTTCCCTCAATTATTTATTAAAAAAAAAATTATGGATGCTTCTCTGAAATATGAATATTAATCATGTAACATAAAAATAGAATTTGCGTTCCATTAGAAAAGAAGATGAAGACAATAAGGATTGCATCTCCTAACCATATCTACATGTCAAAAGGTATCTGCGGACCTTATCATTCCAATATGCACCTAAAGGACACAGCTATATACGCTCAATGATCATATACTTAACTTGATCAATAGTGATTAAAAGGTGTTAACTGTTGAAGCATAGCTGGTTTTCTTAATAAGAGCAAACAAGATTTACAAAACAAAAAATGAGAAAGGGCACAACCTGGGGGTGCACAACAGACAAAATAAGCAAAGAAATAACAAATCTACTGATAAAACATCCTAGCATCTGCATGGTGCTGAGAGGATGACAAAACAGAAAACTTTTAAGCCAATTCATGGAACTGGATAAGGGTCTCTTGACCCTACCCTAAAAATCTCTCAAATTTCTCTCTCCAGGCAGACCACAAAGGAAAAGGCCAAAGGAATACAATTCCCAAATTTACATCTTTACTAAACAACACATCAAGTACCTTCACCCCCTCAGCTCACTATAGATAATTTGCAGGGACCTAATGCATATGAAGCAGAATATAAGGAATCTCCCAAAGGCATCTTGTCCAAATCAGAACATAACAGCTTATTATGCCAGGTGCAATTTGTTAACAACAGGAAAAAAAAAAAAAGATAGGCAAAGAAACCACACTAGAAGTTTCCCTTAGTTTTGCTTTCATGCCATGGACTCCATGTTCACATTTAAAAAGAGAATGGAATCAAGCTGAGACATCCAGTCCCATCAATTCAATAAGGAATCATCAGTGTCGAGAAAAGGATTCACATTGTTAACCCTTATCATTTAAAATCTATTAGTAAGATAAGCACGGCTTGAACCAGTATTATTGAAGCAAATGACCAACCAGTTCCAGCGAAGCCCAGAATTTAATAACATAAGAAATTACTTTTGGCAAGGATATAAATCTAAGTTGAGATTAAAACAATATTTTTTTGATTCAAAAAAAAAATAATAATAATAAATTAAGACAACTTCATTTCCGAAAATTATTAGACCTATATGATAGTTCTTTCAAGAGGGCGAACCCTGATGCAATGGTTGAGTTACTCCTTTGGTGACCTTGAGGTCACGAGTTCGAGACATAGAAACAGGCTTTTTGCATTGCAAAAATACAAGAGGAAGACTGCGTACATATCCGCCCACCCTCCCTCCACCCTCGCACAAAACCAGGGAGCACTTTGTGCACCGGTGAGCCCTTTTTTATGCTAGTTCTTTCAACTCAACACCAAATTTGGCTACTAGCTACCATCCACCACTCAGATGAAGAAACCAAAATATTACTCCTTCCTCCAGATTCGTTGTGGTACTATGGACTTCTTGGCTTCAAATTGTTTGTCCACAATTCACTTGCTTCAAGCAGTGAATAATTTCCACAAAAAGTTCTTTAGTTAACTGAGTCACTAAACACTTTTCCAAGGATGAGATTTTGTTGGATGATGTTTGAGGAGAGAAAACCATAGACGGAAAGAGGTTAAAAAATTTAAACAGATGATAAAGTTGCATAGAACACATACATCACTTAAGAAAACACTGAATCATCAACAAATTTAATGATCATAGATTTTGTCACAGAATTCCCACATCATGCCTGATAATTTATTCCATCCCTCCAACTTAAATAGAGTCCACAAAATACTCTCATCCGCGGGACTCCAGGCACTCCCAGAAATGACACCCCAGTGAGCCCAATTTTGCATGTGTTAACTAGGGAGGAACAGGTTACTGAAATATTTTGGCATGTAAGGAATGAGAGCAACATTTATCAGCAGGATCAAGAGATTACATATGCTAACCTTGTTGAGAGTATACAAATTTGCATAGCAATAATAAGCATAGTAGGAATAAGCAGGATTAAATTCATTGGTCCATTCAGCTGGAGTTGGCATGTGTTTTGTTGGTCGCCTTTCTGGCTTGCTTTCATCATCCACCAGGTCAAAACCCACAACCTATGAAGAAATCATAAAACAATAACATTAAGTTAAAAGGTGCATATAGAAGTGATCTTAAAAGGATAATATTCAGTAGCAAGACGTTTAAAGAGAAATGATAACTAATAGGATGATAATGACAACACATTGAAGAGGCAGACAAGCATAAGTAGTAACATGTAGCATTAAACATGCATATTTGAAACCAAAGTTCAAGCATATCGCAAACTTATGAAGCAAAGACAAGTCAAGATGGAAGCATTATTTGACATGACACAGCATTAATATGCAGTTAGTTGATATTGTGTGATAAGTGTCAGATATACCCTATGCATTTTATTATTTTTTTCAACACTAGTTACATCTCAAATACTGGTAAAAGTTGGCGGTAAACCAACTTGTAGTTGTAAGAAACACTTAACAGGATACAAGTTCAAAAGATACAGCTTACAGCCTTCCCAGTGTGACAAGATGGAAGCCAAGTTTATGGTAGTATGAGTTAGTTTCACTGAAGAAATTCTTTTTTTCTCCTAAGTAGATCTAAAAGGCTTCCTCCACTAGAATCTTTCTACTCAGATTTTTAAAAAATTCTATCTCCTTTCTCTGATTATCTTTATGCATCCAATTTACGGCGTGTAGCATCTCCCCAGACCCCATTTTGCGTTACCTAAGCTATATCACTTTATCCTTTGCATGAAAATTTGGGTTCTGAGGCACATCAGTGAGTTGCGCCTTTGGTGACCTCGAGGTCCCAGGTTTGAGGCGTGGAAACAGCCTCTCTGCAAAAAATGCAAAAAATGCAAGGGGAAGGCTGTGTACATATACGTCCACCCTCCCCCTATCCTCGCACTAAGCCGAGAAGCACTTTGTACACCGGATGAGTCTTTTTATGAAAATTTGACAGAATTTTGCAGACATTGTCTTCTGTTCTATGCTCATCATAAAACAGTAGGACAACCTTCTGCAGACATCATACGCTTCAAATCATACGCTTCAAACCAGGAAGGACACGATTCAGAATAACCAAAACAAGCAAAATGTAGCCCTGAACCAAACGAGATGCATTCCAACTGATATCATGATAGAAACAATTGCAAATATTGACAAATGAAGTCAAGAGTTATAGAAGAATGAAACCTGCATGAGGAACAGATGAAGGTGAGGATGCGAATTTGGATCAACAGTCACTTCAAAAAGGGGAATAAATATGTTATCTAGTATATTTTGTAAGGATGTAACAATTCCCATTCCTTTGTATACATTGTATAGACGTGGCAGCTGCACAGTATTCAAAGATGAAGAGGTAAGTTCGTGAAAGGCAGAAAAAAAAAAGGTATGAGAAGTAACATAGCATTAAACAGGAGCTGCTGGAACATGAAGGTATCTCCATATATATATATATATAAAAAGAAAAACAGATACCTGGATCAACCAAATGGCAGATTTACTATATATACCATTATTAATGAACCAGCTTGCCAACTGATCCCACTCGCTTTGCTTCCTTCCATATATTGATATCCTGTACTCAGCCATCTAAACATACAGAATGGTGAACCCTTATTAGGTACTCACTGAAATAAACTTTGATAGTCACTGAAAGAACTCAAAAATAATTTTGTGTATATGGTAATATAAAATTAGAAAAAAATCAATAATGTTTTATATTTGAATTGTTTAAATCTAAAAATAACATAATATATGCAATGAAGAGTTGGGATAATAAATTTATAAATCCAAAATTCCTATAGAAGTTGCTAAAATTAAGAAAACAAAAGTCACTTTTACATTGAGCAAAAGTAATGAGTAATAAGTTAGTTCTACAAATTATACCTTTTCATTATGGTATGAAGAAAGCATTTAAATTCTTCTAACATGAGTTTTTTAAAAATGCATTATGACCAAAATTCATTCTCAAAATGAAAAATAAACACCAGCTAATCTCAAGCAATTACAACTGTCCATCTCTCTTGACATCTCCTAAAGAAAACACTCTTAAAGCCCCAGCAGCCAGTACCAAAAAGAAACCATGAACACAACCAGATCCAATAGTAGAGGACAAGTGATGCTTAAAGATGCAAGCAAACCACAATGCAGACTCAGAAAGCACTCCATTTCTTTTAAAGTTTGCTCTATTATCTTCAGAGGGGATTTAAAACAAAATCCAGGAACCTATGCTTTGTCCTCATTTGTAGACAGGCATTTACAGTGAGACAATCCATAAAAGATTCCATGGTCAGTGAAGTGACCAAAATATTAGGTTTAACCAAATAAGCTATTAGTCATAGCAAAAGTTTTAGATCAAGTCCAGTAGCATGAAGTGATAACAAGAAATATTAAAAAAGAAAAAAAGTTAACCAGAAACAGCAAAAGATATTTGAAAAGTAGGTAAAACAAACATAAACTCAATGTAAATAGCAGACCGGTGAAAAAAACCTGGAATTTGCTTGCTTCAAGATCAGATAAAACTTGTTTGGTAACTTCTGCTAGAAAACGTCCTGAAACAGTCAATTGAACAATGAACTTATCACAAGAATTTCACACACACTATCATAATTTAAAGATGATATCAAGAATTAGAAGCCATATTGACTATAACCCCCCACGCCAATAAGAGAGAGAGAGAGAGAGAGAGAGAGAGAGAGAGAGAGAGGAGAGAGGAGTCACCTGCCAACTAGGTTTGCAATAAGTTCATGTGTTTGGACTTATCACTTTGACCAAATACTACAAGTTATGACAATATCAAAACTAATTAGAACCAATTTATCCAGGGGCCCTGAACCTTTCTCCAGGAGTGCCTTTTATCTAAATGAATCATTTAAGGTAAACTAGAATCTGTTTGCTGCATACACTGTGTACAGTGTATCATTCACAACCACCAAACATTTATGTCTCAGTTTTTACCAGAAAATCAAAAAATAAGGAGTTTCTCCAAGTTATTTAAAAGTAATCAGTAAAATACAAAGGGAGTTACAGGTAGGTCCCATTCTCTATGCAAAATATCATTTTAAACTATGCATACTTTATAACATCTTAATTAGTATTTAGGGTATCTATGTAACCATGTAGGGGGCATTTGCTTCAAGACAACAATGGCTTTATATAACAGCATAGCTAAAGACATAAGATAAATAATGGGACAGTTCATACTTCACAGATAACTGCATCATTAAAATATTCAAGCCTTACATTCGTTTTAGCCATTTATTTCTTTCTAATGATACAAAGTAATTTTTACCAAAGCTTGATATAGAAGATCAAGTAATCCAGCAGAAATCTAGGATAACGGAAAACTACACTATTAACAAGATCAGAAGAATTCAAAGCTTAGGTGACCGGTTTATGTCTTGTGAAACCACAATGCACCATTTAGATTTGTTTCTACCAAATGCTGACCCTAACACCAAGAAAGGCAATGCAAAAACCTACAGAATTGTATAAGAATGGAGGGCTGATTTCGCCACTAGAAGAAATTATTACATAAAGTATCTCATTATATCAAACTAGTGTCTCAGGTACATGTGGTGTTAAAATTTTAGTATATGTAAATACTTTAAGATCTGATGGGGAGAGAGTAGTTCAAAAATTAGAGTTAGAGAGAGAGAGAGAGAGAGAGAGAGAGAGAGAGAGAGAGAGAGAGACTTGTTGAGAGAAAGATTAGAGAGAGAAAAAAAAAACATAACTATGATTCCGCAACCTTAATTTTATGATAAGTGCTGGTTTTTGACTCTATTGGAAATATCTAATTTATCCCTATCATGAAAAGAGGACGAATTCAAAATTTAAAAATGGCAAGGAGAATTTAGTCCAAATAAGGCTAGCAGAAGTTCAGCATCCCAAACTTATGGATGCAATATAAATTCGATACACATAAAATAAGAAAACAAAAAGTTACTACCCTACAATTAACTTAAGTTATTAAAGAAGTCCAATTTGTGCATTTAAGAAACTTTAGGATATATATATATACATACTGTGCACTTATTGTGCAGATACACAGTCCAATAATAATGGTGAAATAAATCATGCCAACATTATGAAAGATGGTTGTAGCTCTATGTTAGGATTGTACTCAAGAAAACCAAGAGTCCCAGGCAGGCCTCTTAAAAGATCAAAAGGAGATGCACAATAGAAGTAAAAAAAATCAGTTGGGGGGAATCTTATTATGCTCTGCAGATGCTGAACTTCACAAGAGAACAATTTTTTGTCAGTAGCTATCCATTAGTCTTAAAATAAACATGACAAACCAATAGCTTCCTAATCCACATGGAAATAGTCCCTAGTAAGCTTTCCTAGTCATCATGTTATATGTAACTGTGAACCATTTCTATCACAGTGCCGGAAACAGCTTTTATAAGTTGTTTGCCATATGTAACTGTAAACCATTTCTATCTAAGTACCATAAACCATCAAATCAATGCAAAGCAAAACCAATATGATCCACAAGTCGCATTGTATACAAATCAAACCTTGTATAAGGTTGTCCTGCTTTAAGAAGATTTCTCTGAGCCTACTTTGTCCACAAGGATTATACTTAAGGTTGAATTTGTCAAATCGGTGAAAGGTACTCTTATCGGCATGTACATCCAACAAATCGACATTGAGATCATACCTGTAATGCAACTGAACATGAGACACAGAGAGAGAGAGAGAGAGAGAGAGAAATCTTAAATGTAAAATGAACTTGCAGAACCACATCCCACATACCCTGTCAAGTCCAAACTCTCAAAAACTTCTCTAAGAGTAAGATACTTTCCATCTCTAAAAATAACGACCTGCATGATGAGATCAACTTCGTAAAGTGAGCATAACCCAAGCAAGAAACAAATTTCTGAACAACCTTAAGAACACATTTACTAACACATTTACGAAGACAGTACCTCATCCGGTTCTTTTCTTAGCTTTGACTTAATAAACCGCAAAAGATGCTTCTGGTTCATGCAAGCAGAGTGATGCACATGGGTATCCACCTTTCTGACATTGTAGAAATCACGATGCGGGGCGCTCTTCTGAGCCAAGAACTCATTATCTGAATTTACAAGCAAATGGAGGCGGAATTTCTGTAGACATTACCACAATAAGAAACTAGTTAGTAACATAGTGGCAAAATGACATGCAGAAGGGTTCCCAAAGAAGTTTTACAGGACATTGCCTCCTCAAGAAAACGTAGTCGATGATAGCACGCTGAGCGAACATTCCCAACAGCCATAATCTTCAGGACGTGATGCAAATCAGTGAAAAATGTTGTGGAGCTTGCAACAGGAAAAAGTTCAACAGTATCTGAAAGACAAATTATACAAATTTTAATAACCATCTGCAAGATGCTAATTACGTATTTCAAGTGCTATCTATCAAGCTCCAGAAAGGACCATTAAAATTGCAATGTCCACCGCTTTGGGCTTACCGTCTTTGCTTGCATAAACACGCACAACACCATCTTCCATCCTAAAATAATGCTGGTTACAACATCAAAATAATGTTATTCAATAAGGGATAAATGGGTAAACTTACTAATTTACCCAACTCCATCAGAAGCTAAAGATCTTCCCATGCAGCATATGCTAAAATTTTGAAGAGCAGCCCATTTAGTCAAAGCATACGATAACTCACACCAGTTGCTTCTGATGAAACAAAGTGAAATGGATCACCATTCATCTCTGATTGACTGGATTCTGCCGCAGATGCCTTTGTCCAGGGAGCTGCATCTTCCCTGTAAAGATAACTTTCCCGCAAATCCAAACATTCACGAAGCATTTTCTTCACTTCATTCTCCTCAACATTGGTCGACTCTGCCTCACACATTAAAGAAAACTGTGTTAGAAGTACAGTGTTCTGTCCATAACATTCGCACTGGACAGAGAACAAAGATTTTTCTTCCCCCCCCCAAAACAAGGCAGTACCACCAATCTCTCTCTCTCTCTCAGAAATGGGAAGTACAGGAGAACAGAAAGAGTAAACTATTATAACCGAGCTTATGAAGTTAAAAATACCGTGTAGTGCAACTCTCAAAGGCACTATCAAGTTTGTCAAGTCCGGCTCATTTTTCCCAATTTGCAGTGAAGCTGCATCTGCCTGTCCCTCTCCATGCAGATCGAGACCAGTTTTCCCCTTATCGATGCCTGCACTTCTTTTATTCTGGAAATAGTTACCATCATCAATTTCACAGAAGAATTTCAAAAGGTTGAGCTTAGACTGTGGTCACAGTGACAGATACAGAGACGAATCATGGATGCAGAATTATTCTGAAAATAACCCAACTATTTGAAGGTCCCATAAAACCAATTGGCATGAATTCATGACTGATAAATAGGCAAGCAATATAACTCATTTTTACCACTCCAGATTGGTAAAATCTGGGTGTTAAAATCAGTCTCAAATTGAATCTGAGTTTTTGGATCCAGTTTGACGGAATTATTTAGAGTGCAATGGGTTTGACCATCTAAGTTGGCATACAAGCTAGTTTCAGCTCAATCTAAACAAAAAATGCACGTATTATGTGCTTTCTCTAAGTTGAAACCATCATTCAAACTAGTTTCAAACTGATAGCAAGAATAATATTTCATAATTATATGGCTGGTTGACCAATATTATATTCAACTGAACATCAAAACCCAAATTAAAATTAAAAATTGCTCCAGGTCCAGATTTTCCTTTTAGTTAGTCAATATTTTCGAGCAATAATTTCAGTGGCCCTATAAGCATATGCAGGAAACAAAAATGATGTGGCAAGTACATGCTTGCTCATTGCTTGTTAGTTAAATAGCAGTTCATATTTTATAGCATAAATAAGAGTAACTTAGACAGGTTGATACTTTGTACACATATATTAAACAATATAATGATTCAGAGCTAGTTAATTCCCCACATTTTTCACAGCCTCTGTTACTATCTGACAACTGTCGCATTCTTACTAAAACCCGCATAGTTACAGATTCAGGGACTGCTTCGAATCCAAAATAATTTCATAAATGAGAGCTATTTGATCTGATAAATGATCTCAGAAATATGTCCAACAAGTCCACCACAGGAAACCATGCCAATACTTTGCATTAAGGTTGTTTCTCCTCCCATGCAAAAAATATAATCTAGATAATAGGAATTTAAATTGTTTCATTTGTAAGGGAATGATACCATTTTTCATGAGTAATTTCAATCACAATTACAAAGTAAATTATTTCATTTGATGGAGCAACCAAATGGCCCCCTAATAAATCATCTAAAGCATGACTAATTATACTTGCCATTTTTGAATGAACAAAATTCAATTCTAGACTTGCCTCCATATCAACAGAATCAGTCAAAGCATTTCTATTCTCATAGCTGAAAAGGTCCTCTCCATCTGCAACCTCTGTTCGCTCCTCATCAGAGTCGCCTGCACCTTCATGAGCACTCCCAATTATTGTCCTTGGGGTCATCAACCGTTCAACAGCTGCAGCTCTCACTTTAGGACCAGACTGGTTTTCTCCTAGATTGAAAATATGTCCGTCAAGAATCACAAAGTATACACAAAAATCCTGTTTATATATGATTTGTTCTAAACCTCAAAGCATATACCCAGAATCACAGCACTGTAAAAAAAAATTTGCAAACCACTTAGGATTGAAACTCATATCATGACCAAAGGCTGACTTAATTGTAACATGGTTTAACCAAAAACTCAATGATCGGATGTCAAAATCAAATCTAAGACAGATCTACTGGTCGTTGAAATATACATGATGAAATCTTTTAAACTTGTTGTACCAATAAAACTGTGCCAAGAATATGAAGTGCAGAATATTTTTTCTGCAGCTTAAGTGTAAGTAAAGCATAACGGAAGTCCAACCAACACTGTACAGAATTTCAAGAAAACCGACACAACCCTTAAATCTTTTCCATCCTCAACCTAAATTTCTCTGCAAGTAAATCAAAAAATTATATCCAAGAAAACAACAAAGAGAATTCAGAAAACCATAAAAAGATTTTAAAAAAAAGGTTACCGTCGTTCTTACCAATTCGAAGAGGAGGCATATTAGAAGGAACAAAATCAAGATTATCAGAGCGCACAGGCCCATCCAAATTGGAGTCATCTTGAAACCAGTGTTTAGTGAGAACAACATTGGGGACCGAAGACGAAATTCTGTAATGGCTGAGGGCATTATCGTCAAGAGACCGAGACAGTATCTGTTGCCACGCTCTCTTATCAATACTCTCTCTCTCGTAACGGAAATCTACCTCCTCCTCGTCAATTTCAGTACCTTCTTCGAATTCACTTTCGGTAAAGTAACTGCCTCCTCCACCGCCGCCGTCATCGTCGTCGGTGGCGTCGGCGGCGGCGGAGGAGGAAGAAGAGCGGCGGATTTGGATGAGGCGGTGGAGGACTTGATCGACGCTGCGCTTGTGAAAGTAGAAGGCGGAGATTGCCATTAACGACGCTCCGAAGAACGCCGCCATGGCTAAGTGAAGAGCCGAAGCAGATGAAGATGAAGCAGAAGATGATGAATCCATTGAATCTCTCTCTCTCCCAGGATTTTGAGAGGTTTAGCTCGTGTGTTACTGTTAATTTGTGCAGTTGAAGAGAGAGAGAGAGGGTAGGTCGATGAAATGTAAAACCCTTGCGGCAACGAGGAAGAGGAAGAAAGGGAAGCGGGGGTGGGAGTGAGGGAAGAAGAGTGGGCAGTCGGTTTTTAAATGTTTGGTTTGGTACTCGGAAGATGTCTCGTGCGGAGCTTTTAACCGAAATATACCTCTTAAAAAAAAAAAAATTTAAACAACCCTCGGGTCAAAAATATTTAAGATATAACCCTTATTTGACACGAATTAAACTTATTACAAAATCACGTAACAACGATTAAATGATACCACATCTTTAAGACACGAAACATGTTAGCACGTTTTCAACTCGCAACAAAACCCGCCGCAGGCTAACAAATCGACCTATGCCCAACTCTCTCTCATTTAGGGGTGTTAATAACATCGAGTAGTATCACAGATACCCGTAACACTACTCGGTCAAACCTCGAGCCCGAGCTTGGTCAAATCGAGCTCGAGCCGAGCTCGGGCTAGGGTAGCTGGATATCGAGCTCGAGCTCGAGCCCAGCTGTATCGAGCTCGAAAGCTCGACAAACTACCCGAAATATTTTAATTTTTTTAAAAATATATTTTATATATAATTATATATTTTTTTAAAAAAAATTATATATAAAATTATATTTTTAGATATATTTTTTAAATATATTATCTATATCACCCAATAACACTATCCGACGACACTATCCGATAACACTCAACGACACTTCGAGCTCGAGCTCGAGCTCGAGCTCTAAAAATACAAACTCAGTGAGCTCGAGCGAGCTCGAGTTCGGGTATTATGATACCCGAGCTCGACCCGGGTGTCATAGCACCCCTACCCTCATTTCCTCTTCTCTCTTCCTCTCTCGCAACATATGCATATTGAACTCATGTTATTCATGATCAAAAACGAAAATATTTTAAATTTTTTTATTTTTAAGGTTACATTCATGTATCTCACAAAAAAAATATCAAAATAAACAAAAATCGGCAAAAAAAATATCAAATAAATAAAATAAAAATATTCAAAATAAAAGCACCTGGACCTCGACAAAAGAAACATAAAATAAATAAAATAAAAGCACCAGAATCAAGAAAGTTTCCTTAAATCTCTATATATCCTCCTGACGACAGATTTCAAAAAATAAGTCGAAAGGAGCACAAAACCGACCAATCCCACCACTTTCTTCTACCTAGTCTCAGATAGAGAGGGGAGAGAGAACATTAGAACATGAAAAATATAATAAATTGTAAGAGAGGGAAAGACATCATTTACTTGCCTCAGGCACAATTACTGCTGACGTGACAAATGTTCAGATATGTTTAGGAATGCGGGGAGGTTGGGAGAGAGGCTAATGTACGCCGTGGCATTGCGGGGTATTCTACTTCTACATTGCTTCTCCCTGTACATAAGGCTGGGGCGAGGTGACCGTACAATTTCTGATGTTGATTTTATGATCAAGACAGAGAAATGAGTCATTAAGTGTGGGAGTTGAAGGATTATGATTATGGCCCTATGATATGCCCCATGCATGCATGACACATGCTAGGCTCTCTTACCATTTTCCAACCATTTTCACATGACCTCTCCGCTCACACCTCCACTCCACTCCCCTTCCCAGCACGTTTTCTCTATTTGCCAATCACTCCAAATGAAAATATCATATTGACCATCATAATTAATTGATATATATATTTGAAATTTGTGAAACTTATATTATGAAAAAGAATAAAACACAACCTCGTATACAAGGCATCAATGGAAAAATAGTATCCTTTTTTTAAGGTAATAAAACTTAGTAATCTGGTATATTATATTTTAAAAAATAATTTATTTTTATTAATAACTAAAAAACAGTTATTAGATAAATGTTTCTTGATCTCTTCTCATAATCTCAAATTTCCAAAACCTGTAGCAAAATTAAAAAAAAAAAAAGAAAATGATAATTCGAAACCTTATCAAGAGGAAGTGAGGTAATATTGATCATTACACATTGAAGAGCTCTTACCCTAGACTACTACAGAGTTTAAAGAGCCCTTTCCCTAGACTACTGCAGAGTTCTTTCCCTAGAAGCTATGACTGGCAGAGAGAGAGAGAGAGAGAGAGAGAGAGCTAAAAAAAAGTCGGAGAATAAATGGGTATTTGTCCCTGCACGAGTAAAGAATACAATTTGTCAGAGCATCACAGACCGGCTTGATTGGAATGCGTGTTTCAAGAATTCACGTTTGTCTTAATTTACCTATATTTTTATTTTATTAAACAACAATTCACCGGTGGGGACCGAAAACACGCATTATTGTTTTATTAATATTTTGGGATGACCCGTTAAGATAAATGAAAGGCCTTATTGAGCCCCACCCGCGAATTGTGCTTAAAGCAAAGTAAATGATGTCTTTCCCTCACCATATTTTCTTATATTTTTCATATTCTAATATTCTCTCTCCCCCCCCCCCTCTTTCTCTCTCTCTATCTAAGATTGGGTAAAAGAAAATAATGAGATTGATTAATCGTCGGTTTTATACTCCGCTTAGCTTATTTTTTGAAATTTGAAGTCAAGGAGAATTACACAGGGATTTAAGAACACTTTCTTCATTCAGGTGTTTTCTTTAAATGCTTTTATTTTATTTATTTTATATTTTTCTTATCAATTTTTGTTTGTTTTGATATTTTTCTTTATGAAATATACGGATGTAATCTTAAAAATAAAAAAATAAAAATTTAAATATTTTCATTTCTGATCATGAATATCGCAAGTTCTAACATACATACGTCGTGGGAGTAGAAAAAAGGAGAGTAGAGGAAAGGAGAGAAAGTATTGAGCACATTGGCCCGCAGGCTAGGCCGCAGCGGACCTTATCGTGAGTTGAAGACACATCAATGTGCTTGGCGTCTTAAAGACGCAACATCATCCAGTCGCTACCACATAATTTTGTCACGGATTCAATCCGGAACAAGAAAGGTTAGATTCAGAATTTTTTTAATATAAGAGTCTTTTTAAAAAAATTTTTTTAATAGATATATTTCGATACAAAACTCGTCTCGTGCGGGATGTACCATGTTTTGAGTTCCGAACCCTTCCCATTTGGGCCCCACCCAAACAGTTTCAGTATGATATTCCTCCTTTACTTTTTTCTTCATTTCCTGTTCACATCATGTTATCTTGTCTTAATTTTTTTATGTTAAAAATTCTTATTTTTTATTTATAAATTAAAATTAAAATTTTTAAATTTAAGTGATAAATTATTAATCAATTTTATTTAGAAAATTTTTAAAATATAGTATGTAGTAAAATAATTTACATAAATTTTAATATTTCATGAAATTTTAATAAAAGACAATCAATATTAAAATTTATATAAAACAAATAGATTTATAAATAATTCTAAAATATTTATAAATATTTAAAACTCATACTTTTAAAATATAATTTCGTAAATAATTAAATTAGATACATATGTAATAAAATATTTTTTTAAGTTTATGTGTTAATTGTGGTAAATGAAAAAAAGCAGCAGCAAAAAAAAAAAAGGCATGCTAGGGGGGGGGGGGAGAGAGAGAGAGAGTGATTTTCCAAAGGGAACTCAATTTGATTCCAAGAAATCATCTTGGATGGGAACAAAATTAACAAAGCTCTAATAAGGCCATGGTCAACTGGAAGCAGCTCGTCCAGGAAATCTATCTTTGCCTAACCATAAGTTCCCTTTTCTAACTCTTTAACCTCAAAAAACCTAACTCGTATCAGTGCGCACAGCATGGTGTTCTAATTATTCAACTGGAAGCCAAAATCAGATCAAATTACAGATATCAACCAATCTATTGCATGAAACAAAATCACGAACGAAGAAACTATTAGATTGGTATAGGGGAAGAATACCTTGCGCGAATTCCAAGAGAAACACGAGAGCGATACTTTTCCCGGTATAAACTCTCCTTGTGCTTTTCAGGAAACTACAACATCAGAACACTCACAGATCAAGACCAACAAACATACTAGAAACTTGGAAATTCCAGAAGCAGAATATGATCAAATTTCAAAATTTTCACCAGCGGAATATCCATGATCTTCGGCGACGGAAACGGTGTGATAACCCTAGGTTTCTGAACTTGTTCAATAGGTTTGATCAGACTAAAAAAGAGAAACAAAAGGATCAAGAACGCAAAATGCCAAACCCTAGCAAGAGTTTGAGATTAACGTCCATGATGTAGATAGAATTTGAGTCTCGTCTTCGATTGTTTTGGAGTTTAGCGTTTGTATAGCGCTGCGAAGGGAGGAGCTTTCATCATCGACATCGATTGTGGTTTTGATTCTGATTCGTGCACTTCTTGGACCACTTCCGGCCATTTTTGATATTGCAATTTCTTGAGTCGCGAATTGGAGAGGAAAAAATTTAGGGTTTCTTCCATCTTCAAGAGTAGTAGTTGAAACTGAGACAGAGAGAGAGAGACGTAACCGCCTCTTGTGTAATTGAAAATTTTAGATGCCGCTGGCACGTGTAACTCTCGTCTCTTTTATACACTCTCCATTTATCTTTTGTGAGGAAAAAAAGCGGAAACTTTTCGGTTTAAAAAAAAAAAAAAAACTTTTAAAGCAACGTTAGAGAAACCAAAACCAAGAAAACATAATTTTATGTTAAATTCCATGTATCATATTTTTTTTAAAAAAAATTAATACCCGAAAAAGTGAACTTGGATATCTTAAAATTTCACTATTTTCATAAAATTTTAATTTATTTAATTCATATAATATTATTAGAGAAATTTTATGAAGATCAAATATAATAGTGAAATTTAGTAAAATTTTAATGATATTTTGAGATACTAAAGAGAAAAATAATTAAGAAACTGGCTGGGCTTTCAATTAAATTAATTAAAAAAATAATTAAAACATAATATGACAATAGAATTTGTTTTTAAAAAATGCAAGTATGAAAGTGTAATAATATTAGTTTATTACCACAAGCTGGTATGGCAATCGAATCCACATGGTGGGGCCATTGATGACACATGTCCTCATCTCAAGGGCTATAGGATGCACGTGGCCGCACCTGAACGCTAGCATCTTCCTACGCCCCTTCTCTTCCTCAAAAAAACAAATAAATAATAATAGGAACTAATTATTAAATCCCACGAACACATAGAAACTAGATAGTTTATTAATTTCCGCGCTCAAATTCCCAAAACCCACACCTCGTTTACTTGCCTGAACGCTTTTCACTGGTTCTGTTCCTTCTCTCTCTCTCTCTCTATATATATATATTTCTCTTTGTTGGCCGGTGCATCTATTAATCTGTGTGGGCAATCTTTTAAAATCATTGCTGTCAGAGATCATCTGACCGTGAATCCTTTGGTGCATTTGTTCATCCATCCTTTGTACCAAGAGCAGATGATGAAGGTTTGCTCTCTCAGCATGTGGTCTATCACGAGCTTATTGCTGGCTCTTGCCCATTCATACGAAATGTTTGTGCGGTTGAGATGCGATGTGTCATGCCCATCCTAGAAAAACTAAATGTCAACAAACTTAGGTAATTAGACAACTTCTCCTGGTAATGAGTTCCCCCCCCCCCCCCCCCAAACACCCCTTGGCTCTTTGAAATCGTAAATGTCCATTGAATTGAGATCGAGGTCTTTACATTAGCCATCGTGTGGTGGCTCCGCTCATTCTGAAGAGAGAATGGTAGGGAAAATGTAAAATATTCATGTATTATGTTAAAAGAAAAAAAGATAATGTTGTTTAATTCTCTGATATTATAGTAATTTTAATGCTTGTGGATTTCGTTTTCAATGCTTGTCTTTGGTCCAAAACGAGAGCATTAGGGATCAAGGGACAAAGCATTTCATGTTGTATATATTAAAATTGGCTAAATGATTTTTTTTTTTTTTTTGTGGATAAAGTATAGGTTTGAACTCAAAACTTTTATAAAGAAAAGGAAATTGAGTTATAGCTTATTTGTATTGATTAAATGAAATGGCAATAAAGGGTCTAAGGATTCTCTTAAAATTATCAAATACCAATTTTATATAAAAAATTGACAAAATGAAATGATTTGATGTTGTATTGCAGTTGTTGACTAACACTATTCAGTATTCAGAGTTTCGTTCTAATTAATTTAGATTGATCGTTGTAGGACTCATTTTGTAGGGGATGGATCTCCTAATATTATTTTTTCGTACACAATGGGAGTTAAACTTTTAATATAATCAAAATGTGAAGGTGTCCATTCCACTTATATCGACAAGTGTCAGTATTATTGACTAATATGATTGTCCATGTAGGCATGCATTTCGCTGCCCCTTTATTGACAAAATTAACAAATTGTTCAAAATAAAACTAATTCTTTCATATAAAATTGTAATATTTATATAAACTAAATGAATCAAAAATTAAAAAAAGAACTATATATAGATATTAATTTTTTTTAATAAATCTTTGTTTAAATTGATTAATAAATTGTTAAATTGGGAAAAAATAAAAAAGGAGGCAGGGAAGGGGGATCATCTAAAAGTATGCGTATGCACTGGTTAGGACTCCAAATATTTATCCCTCCAAGCTCAACATTGGATGTCTAGAGGTGTGCTCTTCATCAAGAAGACGAACACCGACTTGCACATCAATTTCACAAATCACCAAAGCATCCTCATCCCAAGAGCTAAAGCCTTCGATTTGAGTAGTGTCCGATGAAGATGGCGGAGCCTAAGACGCATTCTCCATCAGCTCCACGAACTGAGCCACCAGCCCCTGCCATTGTTGGATTACCACGTGAATGTCTAGCAGTCCAAGTCCCATTAGTTGACGACGTTGTTTGTTTAGAAAATTGTTAAATCCCAATAAATAAAAGATCTCATCCCTACTCCACAAGCCCGCCTACCACCTTTGAATGCCCTGGGACATTATGCATTACACAAATCAAAAACAAACAACTGGAGGGAGGTATATTCTGTTGCGAGATCAATTGGTCCCAAAAATTAAAAAGACGGTTATGGTGCTTTCAGTGCCGCCATTCACGTCGATGGTTGAGAAGAAGTAATCCGCCCTCTCTTGTGATGATTTTTATGAATTAGGGTTTTTGTGTGAGCAAAGACAAGCAATTAGCTTCTGATAACACCCCCCCCCCCAAAGTGTGTGTGGAAACAACAATGCCGGAAACGTGTAACCAATTATCAAAATTCAAAAAACTTTCTGCTTGATATTAAAAATATAAATCAATTATCAACTTCAATAAATATGGCACATCGAAGGTTCAGCGGTGGTAATTTCTTCCTTCAACCGAATAACTTTTTTTTTAAATCAACGGATGATTGATCTAATAGAATACGATATTATGTTTCTTAACTAAGTTTTCGAGTTCGATTCACGACTTGAATATGAAAAAAATAATGTTAGGAGGATATCCCTCTTAAATAGGCCACTTCAGTCCCAAACATTAATCGGAGTATGTCATCGTATATCAATTGATATAGTATAAAAAAATAACTTTTTTTTTTAATCCATCAATTCCGAATTTAAATCTTAAAGTAATAAAAAAATTATGGCCCATCCTTTTAGGTTCCTTGGCCCAGACCCCAGTTGATCCGGTCTGCATAGGCTGGTGGCTATGCGGTTCGGACACAAAATTTTGGTCCGTATAAACATACGCAGGTGGACCACCTATGCAGACTGGTGCCTCTGATAGAGCAAACGGCGCTCACTTTTGGAGTTCGGCAAACGGCGAAATTTTCAAGTCCACCAACAAAGCAAACGGCGCTCCGAAAACACAGAATTTTCCTCGATTAATCCACCCATGTTTGTTTGATTAGCCCCAAATCCGTTAATGTTTCTTGTAAACTCAACACACAAATCATAAATTCATACTTTATCAGATCAAACCCCAACAACGCACCCAAAAATCTACTGCAAAAACCAAAACGGGAAACAAAAATTCCACTCTGAACTCAAAGGGTTTACTATACCCTTCTTCTTCGATGGCAATCTCTTCTGCCATATCCTCCACAAAACAGATATTACGACTATCTTTGACAAAACCCCATCTCAGAATCTCATCAAAAACTCAAATAATTTCTTCTTTTGACCTAGATAAACAATTCAATTTCAATGCCAACTCAAAGTGTTTCTTGACTTTCAAGCCCTTCAACCATCTGGGGTTTGTCTCAAAACCCCAAATTTCACCCAAAGGTTCTTCAAATAGGTTTGCTGATTCACTAGAGGAAAGTGAACTTCTGGGTTTATCAGAGGACAAGCCAGTGAAATATATCTTCTGGGTTTTATTTTGGGCTTCTTTGTCTCTTGTTTTCTTTGCGTCATCTCGTGATGCAAATGCTGCTGTTGATTCTATTAGAGCTTCTGGGTTTGGTCTGAAGATTGCAAGTACACTTAGGAGCTCTGGTTGGCCTGATGAGGCTATTGTGTTTGCTCTTGCAACTCTTCCTATTCTTGAGCTTCGCGGGGCTATTCCTGTTGGGTATTGGATGCAACTCAAGCCTGTGGCTTTGACTGTTTTATCTATTCTTGGGTTAGTCTTATTATTCTTCAACATTGACCGTCCTACATTTTTTTTTTTTTTTTTGCATTTTCTTTGTGCTTGAACTGTGGGTGTTCTTGAAAGTTACTTCCTTTAGCTATCTGTTTGTAGCTTGGACTGTCTTATTTATCTTGGGTCCGTCTCATTTTCCTCCAATTTTAATTATTGTGCATTTTGTGTAGCATTCGTAAAGAGCTTTTTCTGACCGTCCTACATTTTTTGTTGCATTTTCTTTGTGCTTGAACTGTGGGTGTTCTTGAAAGTTACTTCCTTTAGCTATCTGTTTGTAGCTTGGACTGTCTTATCGATCTTCGGTCCGTCTCATTTTCCTCAAATTTTAATTATTGTGCATTTTGGGAACAATAAATAGTGTGTGTTTATAAAATCTAGATTTTTTTCCGGAACTTGTCTGCTATTTGAGGTTTCCTTAGAGGCTTTCCTCTGAAATTAGTAGATGTTAGCGTATAGTTGACGTTGTAGCTTCACACATTTTTTTTTCAGCTCTAATGACTGTCATGCTAAGACCATGCCACTTGAACACATCTTTGATAATGGAGTTCTTTTGTATCAGTTTTTAGTTCCTTCTTGCTGAAGCTTGTAGAGCTATATAATTGAACACCAAGTCACTTTGATCAATCTATTCTGGTCTCAACCCCCGCCCCCCTAAATCCGTGTATTAGTTTGTGTATGTTTCTGGTTTAGCTTTTTCTTATAACTTATCATAGGAGCATGAAACAGACAAGGTTTTCTGCACTATCATTTTGCTCTATTTTAGTTTGAGACATACCGCTCAACCTGTCACTATTCAATCTAGCAATACCAAGAGCCTATTCGTTGCTTCTTATTCTTCTTTATGACTTTATTTTGGTCTTACGAAGAAGGTTGTGGGTTTTAAATGACATATTTAGCAATCACAGTATATCACCTGAGATTTTGAACCAAACTTAATACTGCGGGATCTGCATCTGTATCTAAATGATCAAACTGAGGACTGAGGAGATGACACCAAACCAAATGGTAGCATACCAACATCATCGTTTTGGAAAAATCATGTGAGAGTTTAAAGAAATTGATTTTTGGCAAAAAAGCATTCATATATTGTGAATGGTTTCCCATTTCATTTATTCAATTATTCATGTGCTTTCTATGATTGATTTAAATCTGACACCGGTGCTGTAAATTGTAGCAACATGGTTCCTGTCCCCTTCATTATCCTCTATTTGAAGAGACTGGCCACTTTCCTTGCTGGGAGGAATCCAGCAGCATCGCATTTTCTTGATAAGTTGTTTGAAAGGGCTAAAGAGAAAGCAGGACCAGTGGAAGAATTCCAATGGCTTGGTCTGATGCTATTTGTAGCAGTGCCCTTCCCTGGAACTGGAGCTTGGACAGGAGCATTCATAGCTTCTGTACTTGATATGCCATTCTGGCCTGCTGTTTCGGCAAACTTCTTTGGAGTCGTGATAGCTGGACTTCTGGTTAACTTGCTTGTGAACCTTGGTCTAAAGTATGCAGTAGTCACAGGTATTATTCTTTTTATTATTTCTACATTCATGTGGAGTGCCCTTCGAGGGCTTAGAAAGACTTTGAGCTCCACGAACTGATATAATTCTGAATAAGCATGAAAGAGCAATGTTTTTCTTATCATGTGCAGCTTTCTGATTGTTATTTGATTTATAATCTGTACATGGTTTTCAACAACTATATATTTTTCCGCAAGAGCATTAAAGAAACTACCATAACTATCTGCCCTTGACAATATGAGAATGAAGACACGAGGTATTGGACTAAGAAATGTGAAATGTCAAATGCCTGCATGTGGAAAGAGGTCAATAATTCACAATGACCTCAAACACAAACATTTGTCTTTGCAGGAGTTGTTTTTATGTTTACCATGTTGCACAATTTTGAGATTGAAGACAATGTTCCTCTAGAATTTGGCAAATCCTAGAAGCTTAGTACTGCAGATAGTGCATTTAGAGAATTGGGTGACGTTTGTGTGGGTGTACAGGCAGCATCACGGTGCCTGTGTGGTTTGAAGACAGCTTATAGGTAGTCTGAACCAAAATAAATCATGTTTGGTTCTGGTGTCCAGTTTTGGTTGAATTATCCAGATAAAGATCATTTCAAAGTTGGTTTATTTTTTATTGTTTAGGGTTTAGGGTGGGGGACTGCGTAAAATGAGTCTGGAAAACAGGATTTTGAACAAAACCCCAGGGAGTCGCCTAATATCTGGCTTCTTGTTGGGACTTGGGAATTCTTCGCATGGTGGGTGGCTTTGTTGGTATATGGGAATGAGCTTATGCTATATTACATCCCGCTGTTCAAGATTAAATGTCATCTTTAAGACAGCCTTGGACAAGCTGATCTTGACCTATGTACTACTGATACTTCTAGCATGGACGCAATTTTTAGATGCTACATCATACAACTACCAGCTTATAATACCCATGTCCTGACTTTTGTGTTTATGTGCAACATCCTTGCAACATTAATTCAGCCTATTCCACAATCTTTAGAACTCATTTTCAGATACAGGACTGCAGGTTGAATCTTAATTTTTAGAGTTGGGCAACTGAAATAATAATTAAACAGCCTTTTCCACCTAAGAAAAGAACAATTAGATTGATGATTACAGACATTTGATCATTTGGTCTTTGGTTGTAATTGAAACGGCCGGCGTTGTTGGTCGCTCCCGGCCTGACATCTCAAACTAAAGGCACAATGCCACAATAGCTGGATTGTTTGATCTCATGTCATGATTAAGCCATAATTATCAGAATTATGACTGAACTAGTTTTGTTGTTCAGAACCAACTATTAGAAAACTATTCGTCATTTTTTCTTTTTTATCATATCATATTGGATGATTAATCTATTGAGCATTTGCTTGAAGAAAATTATCCAAAAACTGATAGGTTTATCTTGTCGGAAGTCTTAATCACTTTCCAGAGTTTGTTCACGATTCCTACGGTTCTCAGATTTATTGTTGTTAATCATTGTCAACAAGTTTTGAGCAGACTCCTTGCTCTTTCCCTCTCTGTGCTTACGTTGGCTCCGTGGCTGCCACAACTAAACTTTTTGGATTGAGTGGCAGGGCGTTCTACCCCCTTAAGATCTTGAGTTCGAGTTCTGAGAATGATGAAAAAAGATTTAGGAGAGTTAACCCTTTAAAAATGAGTTTTATAATGTTTAAACTGGATTAATTGAATAAAATTCGGATACCGGTGGTGAAACCAAAAAGAAAAAGAAAAAAAGAGCATGAGCACCAAGACATCAAGATGGAAAACAGACTAAAGTTGTACTAAAAGGCCTTCCTTAACTGGGTCGGGCCCAAAATATTTTGCAGGGTCATTCTTTTTTTTTTTTTTTTTTGTTCCCTAGCTTTGTTTACTGTCGAATATCCAGAATTTTACTCTGACTAATTTCGGTCGAGTTATTATTAGATCTCAATCGGGAGGGAGTTCTCCTAATGTCGTTTTTATCACTATCAAGATTAGAATCTCAATTTTTTGTATAAAATATTAGTGCCCTTCCTACAAACCAACGAAGCGTTGGTTCAGTCTCACTCTCTTTTTCTTAATGTCCCTAAGAGAAGATTAAAATTGGTAAGATATCGCTTCAATATTGATGATTAAGGAAGATTGGGCCAAGGGCTAGTTTGGGTCTAGGCAACTATTCAACCTCAGCCTGGCCCATGGCTAAGTGTATGTTATGAGTCCCATATCGGATCCACAAAAAAATTATAGAATAGTATTTAAATCCAATAGACTTTCTCACCTAGCAAATCGATCCTTTGAGCTGAGTTCTCTTATTGGCATTGAGTCTATCACATGGATCGAAAACAAGCTAGTATCAAAGACAGTCCAATATGGAAGAGGGTTACCTGAAATAGGGTTACTTAGTGTTTGATAAACTCCAGAATAAGAGCCATCCAGAGGGGGACAAGGGCTATTTGGTGCCATGAAGAGTCCAGAGTAAGCTGTCCAGAGTGAACCGTTCGTAGATGTTCGGTTTCTCAAGAGGTGAGCAATATTACGAATCCCACATTGAATTCACAAAGAAATCATAGAATAGTATTTAAATTCAATAGCTTTTCTCTCCTTACAAATTGATCTTTTGGATTTAGATCTTTTATTGGGGTTGAGTTCTTCACGTGGGTCCATAACAATGTAAAGGCCGGTTTAATGAACCATATGAAGAAAGGTAAAGCTAATGTTCAACCATTTTAAAAATAACCTCAAATCTGAACTTAATCCGTCAAAACTAAGGGGTTGAACCATCCAAAATGAAGCGGACCGTTTAAAGGTCGGAATTTGCGGTTCAACATTTTATTCCTATTTTGTATTTTTAAATGGAAAACTAAAAATATGTTTATTTTTTAAAATTTAAGGAGGTTTCTACAAATCATATATAATTATAAATTAAATGAAAATGCTAAGGGCATTTGTTAATATAAGGTGGGTTTAATTGTGGCTAATTGAAAGTGCTATGGGAACTTTTGTCCAAATGAAAGCAGAATTTGGAGAAGTATCGGAGAAGAGTGTTTTCATTGTTCTAAAACATCTCTTGCATGTTTTCCAATATTTTCAAAGATGAAAAGTTATTTTAGAAAATGGCAATACTCTTTTTCCCTTTTTTCACTTTGTAAAAAAGTTATATTTGAACAAAGATTCAGTTTTCATATTTCCTTCTTTTTTTTTTCATTTTTTTATAAAAATTGGACTAATACTCCATTATTAAACAACACTTCACATTTTTTCATAATTCAAGGAGTTTAATTGAAGTATTTTGTTTCCATCAGCTAAACAAGTCTCTTCTGATACAAAGAAAACAAAAATTAATCGATACATTATTGATTTATTAGGTAAAAGTGTTAAATTTTTTAATCAAATTTTATAATTGAAATTTAAAAATTAAAAAAATTATATTATGAGAGTTTTTTTAAATTCAATTTGATAATATTCGAGTTAGATTAATCAAAATATAATTTTAAATATCAATCGGTTATTTTTAAAAAAAAAACAAACAAATAAAAAGAAAACAAAAATCAACGTATGCATAAAAATAAATAAAGAAAAAGCAGCAACTCGGCCAAAGCCCCGAGGGCCCGCAAGATATGGAGGCAGCTGAAAATTGGAGTTAAGTTCTGGAGTTTCGCAGACACTGTCACGAGGCAAGCACGTGGGACAGTGGGACCCAAGAAAAGAAGAGCACACGTGTGACATCATTGGGACAGTGGTGGATATGGACAACAGTGTGCTGTCACTACCGAGGAAGCCCAAAACTCTATGGGCTGGGCTGGGTGGAGGGACCCACTTTCAGCGCTTTGCATTCTTATCTGATTATCCGCAACCACGTAAACCCGCAACTAGCCTATGAAAATGATGCTCCTGGCCCGTGGGCCCCACCATTTGTGCTTTGAATTCAAAGGGCTTTTGGTGCCAAGGTGCAAGTGGGCCCTGATTGGCCCGTCAGAGTCTCGTGGTGGGGCCGCGAAGTTCCGTGGTGTGTGCTGCGTGAGTTGCGTGCGTGTTTTGTCTGGGGGAGAGAGACGGGAAGACAGCTCAGTTTGACACGTGGAGAATTCCTATTGGGAAACAGTAACCTCAGTTTTTGGTCCAAAGGAAAACCCAGATTTTAATATTTCAATTCATGGCGTCAGGTCGGCGGGGCAAAGCGAGAGAGAGAGAGAGAGAAAGACCGATAACTACGAAAAAAATCTGAAAATAAAAAGAATTTATAAAAATTTATTTTTTAAAATAGATTTGATAAATATTCAAATCAAATTAATCAAAATAACGAAAGAGAATAATTAATAGAAATGCCCAAATATACAGTTGGCTTGATTTTAGTGATCGGCTCGATGCTTTCATAGAATCCAGTTGTGACCTAATTAAGTTAACCTATTTGGTTGATAATTTTGTATGAGAAAAGGACTTGCTAAATATAAAATTAATTATGGAGTGGGAACACATCTAAAATGACAAAAAGGGTTACTCTAGTCCTTGTCTTATTATTATTATTATTATTATTATTATTATTATTATTATTATTATTATTATTATTATTATTATTATTTTGGGATGATATTACATGGTTGAAATTAGTATAAGTTTAATAATATATAATTACCTAAATATGTGCATATATTTAAATATGGCTATATTTGGACACGCAGGCTTGCTTGCATTGAATAAAATAATTAGCATTTTAACACAACATACAAATGTCAAGGGCTTTTTATTTCAATTTTCTTATCTCTTTCCTTCTAAATAGAGTTATTTAAGATAAAACCCTTTTATAGGTCTAAATAGTTTGCTAATTTTAAATTCTGTTAGAATTTATTTTATAGTCCCACTATTACATTACGATATGCCCTGCCTATATATTGAAAAAGAATACACTATTATATTATTCATTTTTATATTTGTTTCTCAAATGATCGACCTGAATTGTTGGGATTAAGATTCAGATTGGTGGTGGTATTTTAATTATTACACAGTTGTGATGTCAAAAATAGCTATGAGACTCTTTTTTTTTTGTTTTTTCCCCCCCCCCCCTAAATGTTTGTTATCTTAAAAAAGAAAAATATTGCCATGACATTGCAAAATGGCATGATTTTAGAGGATGAAAAATTATACACAGAAAATCTGTCCAATTACCAATAAATTGCATGACTTAAGAAGATGTCTGGTACCCAATTTAGTCATGAAGGTATTTGGTATCGTGAGGTGAGCAAATGGCTTGCAATTGGACAAGAGCCTACTGCGGACGGCAGGATCTTTCGGTGCCTTTGTCTCAAACACCATTGGTTTGTGACTCTGTCTTCCTCATTTGCTGATCTGAATTTGGTCTTCACCGGTACTCATGGCTGTTTTGGTCTCATACTCCTATTCTCTTCACATTGCCTTCATCATCCCAATTAAAATATTCAACTATAAATTATATTTCAAGTATCCTTTCTCTCACCAACTTTGAAAACACAAGGAAAAGTTTAATACAAGAGAATATTGATTATATATTCAACACAAGAATAATGTTCTTGGCAAAATCGGATATGGTCTGATATTATGCGACAAATAATTTTTTTTTTTAATAGAACAATTTCAAGTCGTAGTACTGCATTTAGTATTTTTAGTAATTTTCATCCAATAGTTTTAAAATTCTAAATAAAAAACTGTGTTATTTTAATTTAATAGAAAAATCTGAATTAAAATGCAATTTTGATCATTTTCTTTTTCCTCCTTCAAATGGCTTTTTTGCTGTACTTCTTTTTTGGTATAAGAGGGCGTGTCGACATCTCTAAATGAGCTTTTACAAAGCTCTAAGTCATTGCCTACATAAAGTACATGTTGAAATAAAGCCATAACGTAACTATTGACTTTAGGGCATTCATCCAGTTTTTTTCTTTACATCGTTTCTCCAGATTCAAATTCTCTTGTCATGTTTTTGCTTATAAAAAATTGAAGATTGTTCGGATTTTCCATCAAGATTGTGGAGTATTCAAACAAGTCATTGTCACTATCTCTTTGTGTTTGTCTTTTTCTTCTTCTACCTAGTGGACTTTTGGGGTTCCTCCTGTTTTGAGCACATTGGTTTTCACTATTTCTCCTTTTGGCCAAACTCCATCCACCGCCTTCCATCACCTGATTTTGTAGCAAAAAGCTTTAAAAGGAAAAGGAGAAAAAAATTTGTGCAAATGTTTATTAATAAATCTCTCAGGTCTCTCGAAGACAAACTCAAGTAGTAGAATTTTTTTACTTTTATCTTATTTTTTCAATTTAATTCAGTTTGATTGTATTTTTTGTAAAAAAAAATAAAATCTCTTGGGGGTTGGGTTTACTGTTTCTTTGTGAAATGCCAAGCCAAACTCACCATTATTAAAAACCTATGCGCATGCATTTTTACCCATTGCCTCTCTGGCTAAGGCATTGCATTTATTTCCTTCCACAATTAGAACTGAATACACCAACACTGACATCATTAGACATGCCCATTTTGAAAACAGTATTTTATTATTGCAATTACCAATTAAATCCCAGTGAAGGCATAGTTATGGAAAAAACAAAAAAATTATCTTAGAAGAATTTTCCCTAATTTGGATCTAACAACGCTCAAATCGAATTAATCAAAATATGATTTCGGATACCAATTAATTATACTAAAAAAAAATTTGATCACCTTGACCATTTCTAAGATCACTTCAAGCTTGCAGCGTTTCCATGACAAGCCATATGAGCAATAGCGCAAGCTTAATTTAGGTTAATTTAAGTGAAATCTTGTGAACAGGTCATATCTTGATCTTTTATTTATTTATTGCGTTGTATGGTACCAAGTTTTCCATATCCACCAAGAGACTTATCTAGGCTTGGAAGAGCAAACACCAAGTCAATAGCTTAGCATCCCAATTTCATACAAAAGAAAAATTGTTCCAACGCTTCCCAAAAGTGAAAATTGCTCACTCCAAAGTTAAAAGCAAAGTCCATAAACAACTGGTTTCAACAACTATTGATTAGATTTATTATTACTTATTAACCTTAATTACAAGAGCACAACCTCAAACTCCACATCACAAGGAAACCTAGTAAAATAGCTTAGTTATGTGCTTGGATTTTCATAGTAAGGCCAGAAGCAAAAGGGTTGATCATCAAGGGGTAATCCAAAACCACAAGAACTTGGAGGTGGGTGTTCATAGCAATCCTCGAGTTTAAGAAAGCAGTAATGTGAATTCACAAGGCTCTTGCTTAGGTTGTCATCTTCATCTTGAGAAAAATCTGATTGATCGGGTTCGAATGCATTTGAAGAATCCGTGGGCTCAAGCAGTGAAGAGTGGTTTCCATCAGTGTAATGTGGGCTATCATCACAGTCAAACACATCACTCTTGGCTGAGCTTGCTTCTTCCTGTTTTATCACCATAACTGGGAAACTGACTGCATTTTCATTTTCAGACACTGAATTGGGACTTCGTTTCTGAGTCTCAACATTTTGTGAGTCCACTTGATCAATTTCTTCTGCACTTTCATTAGCTTTCTCTCTTTGTTGTAGCTTGTCTTTTAGCTGAAGAACCTGTTTAATAAAAATGGTATTAGAACCTAGACTGATGTTATATTTACTGACAAAAAATGGAACTAAAGCAAAGATTGAGGAAGTACCTCTTGTTTCAGCTTTTCATTCTCTTTGAGGAGACAATCACAGTCACTCTTCAGACTATCATAGCTAGTCTTCAATGAATCATAATCTTTTTCAAGCTGTTTAGTCTTGAACCGGGCACGCCGGTTTTGGAACCAAATTGCAACCTGTCTAGGTTGCAAACCCAGCTCTTTAGCAATCTGAGCTTTCCTCTCTGGTTCAAGCTTGTTCTCTGCCTCAAAATTCCGCTCCAAAAACTGAACTTGATTCACGGAGAGCCTCCTTTTCTTTTCATGTTGATGAAAGTATCCATCATAATCATCACTCCCATTGTCCTCTTTGTCAAGTGACCGAAAGAAGGGTCGGTCTGATGCATTCGGAACGAGAATTTCTTCAAAATTAACCATTGATTTAATGTCTGAAACATAATAAGAAAAAGTAAGGTAATCACCAATTAATGGTACTATGAAAACCTTAGTAGTTTATCAATTATTATTAGTCACATTGAATACACTATGATCAAAAGGATATAGAATAAAATTACCCTTTATATGACGAGAAATTAAGATGAAATTGATGACAACTTGTACTGAGATCAGAAATTGAAAGCACAACAACCACCTAGGAGAGTGAATTTATTCTTATATAATACAGTCAAACAAAAGAGTTGAAATTTTTCTTTTTTCCTAATAACATATAAAAGTTATTCATGATTACTCTGTTCACAAACAGAGGAGATTTCGCATCCTCAATCATTCAACTGTTGCCTTTTATGAAACAAAATCAAATCTTCAATCAGTTTACACATTATGAACATTGCTGACATAAACGAACACTATATATATAATATATATATATCACATTAATTTCATCAAACTACAGTAAAATTAAACAATCAAGAACTAGCATGGATAGCATTAATCACCCAAGAATTTTGAGGAAAAAAAAAAAGACACCCAGAACAGATCATATGAAAAAACTAAAATCCCAGAAGAGGAATTCAAGAAAGGGGAGAGAATTACCATGAAATGAAGAGGAAGAAGAAGAGGTGGGAATCCAAACGGAGTCGAGAAGTTCTGGAGGAGGAGGAGGAAGCTTTTGGTTTTGAAGTAAGAGAGTCATGTCGGAATTCCCACTAGTCATATGTTTCTTTATTTAAGAATCTATGAAAATTTTTCTGCTTCGAACTCAGAAAACAAAAGGGTTTGATCCTCTTCAAGGCTTATGGCGAAAGAAGCTTGTCGTGAGGATAATGGTAGTGTGGAATGTTTGTGAGAAAGGAAAGCTCACACCCATCTCCCAAAACACCAGGACCAAATCAAAATCACAAACTTTGATTTTAAAGAGGAGAGAGAGAGAGAGAGAGAGAGAGAGAGGAGAGAATTCTTCCCTTTTTTTTCCTTTCGGAAGGAGAGCCAGTTAGGGGTTAAAATATGCGTATTTGGATGGGTTGGGACTTGTGAGAAGACGAAATGAATACGAAGTTACTAAAATGCCCCTATCGCAATTGAAACTTGGAGCTATTGGTATTGCAAGAATTTTTTGTTTGATGTGCAATCTTTTGACCTTTTGTTGTGGAATCCCTTTCTCTCACCAATTTGCGAGACGGTAACTATTTTTTTTTTTTTTTATATATTTGATTTTATATTTTGATTAATTTAATTTAAAATTAATAATGAATCATTAAAAAGATTATTTTCGTAACGTAATTTTTTTATACTTAATTTACGAGTCAAATTTAAAAATTTAATTAAAAATTCTATCATTATATTTTACTAAATCAATTGACCGATAACAGACGGTAACTATCATGCTTGAGTGACTTTGTGGTACCCTCGTTCCTTCAAGTTTCATGTGCTGGTTTTTTATTTTTTCCCCAACAAATTACAAAAAATTAAAATTATTACCCGAGTTGAGAGGAGCCAAACTAGCAGACTTACATTATAAACAAAATCTGATATACATTTTATATATAATTTTAGGCAATAAAGGTTGGAGGGCAAAAATTTTCACACACACACACACACGATTTATGGAAGTGTTATTGAAAATTTTAAAAATATTATTAAAATTAAAAATAAATATGTTAGATATTTTGATAAATATAAAATATAATTTAGACGATTTAAAAATCATAAATTATTCATAAACAATTAAATTTATATATATATATATATATATATTTGCACTTGTTGGTTTGTTATGTAAAAAGATTTTGATATGCCATTGCTCTTATTAATCCAAGCATGATTATAGAAAAATGAAGAAGCTGGATCTGAACACCCCCCCCTCCCCCAAAAATGGAAAGAGGAGTTGGCAATGCAGTTGCAGGCTCTCAATTTTCAAATACATTGGACTTTTGTTTGTCCTTAAAATAGTTGGTATTGGTTGCCTTGCAACTGCATGCCCACATGTAGCCTCTGTAGAGATCACCCGTCCTCTTTAAATTCAGAACCTCCATCTCCATTGCATCACATTATTTTTGGATTAGGTACACTATTTTCAAACAATCGAGTTGACAATGACAACTCTCTCTCTCTCTTCTTGATATCTGAAATCATATTCTAATTAATTTGATTCAAATATTTATGAAAATTTTATTTAAAGAATAACTCTGATAACATAATTCTTTTATTTTTTTATTAAGGATCTCTTTCTAAATCGAAAGCCTAAAATATATACATGTTAATATATTATTTATCATAATCATACAATCATCATTTGTATACCGATTTTAAATAATATTGATAAAAAAGTGTGTAATGATTAATTATTAAATCTCGCATTGCCCTACCAAATTAGGTACTTAATAAGGAATTCCCGCATCAAAATTCTACTCAACCACGATTTCTAACTTCTATCCTGGTTTATCAAAAGAGAAAGAAGAAGAAAAAGACCTTTTGGGTCATGGGTGTCAAGAAAAAATATATGTCATGGTCAAGAATATTCGCTTTCTTAAATAAACCACTTTAAGAATTTCACTTTTTATTTATTTTTATTTTAAATAGGTTTGTAATCAAACTACAAATAGGGTTCTTCTGCAATCTAATCGATTACGTGGAACAAGAGTACAAGTTATTTTTCCTTTTCCTCCTTTGTTTCTTTTGATTCTCTCTGTTTTTCTACTTTATCCTGCTTTTCATTAGTTTTAATCTTCTAAATATTCATACTCTAGATTTCTCCAATCACTTCATAACGTGGGTGGGCGTAAAGAGAATAAATATAAGTTTGGGGCCTTTAATGTGGAGCCCATTGCCGATAGAAAATGCACAATGGAAAGGAAATATCTCGAGATCATTGCATGAGTGATGGGTTTGCGTGGTGGGTTGAATTACAGATAAATGGGAAGACAAGGTACCTAGCAGCTCATAAAGTTTGAGTACAGTCAAACTCTTTTAATGTGATGATCGGATATTTTATCTTTTTAATTGAAAATCTCAAGTGTGATTTCTAAAGAATTCAAGAGGGTCAATCCCTAAAATAAGTTTCATAATATTTAAATTAAATTAGTCAAATAAAATTCAGATACCAATAATAAAAATAAAAAAAATAAAGTTTGAGCACTTTGGTTTGGTGTCATTTCATGCATCCTTCACTGCATTAACGAGAGATGAGATGTAGTCTCAAAAGTATCCTTTTCGTAGGTACTAATAATTTCACAGAGTGGGACTCAAAATATTAGTACTACAAGTTCCAACCCAATAAGAAAAAATTTTAATTTTGTATTTATTAAATCTTTATATATTTATGTATAACATTTTTAAAACTTTGGGTAATAAAATTCCTACTAAAATGAGAGAATTATAAAGAAAATTGAGGAGCTTAGCTTTTGGAAATTATGTATCACAGCAATCCCAAACAAAATTTTCTAATCTCTTTGAAATGGGGAGCCATGAAGTTTAACTTGTGTTGGCCTTTACCTCAAAGTTCTATGGTTGTGGCCAGCTAGCAGCTTTTGCGTTCTTTTTTTTTTTGGTTGGGGCATCAATATATATAAACAAGGGCATGAACTTTTGTTGGCTTTAAACTGAACAAGCTTTTTTCAAAAAAAAAATAATAATAATAAATTTGTTGAATATGGGCATCTTTATTTTCCATGTCAAAGAAGCAAAATATATGGATAATTAATTTTAAATAATTCATGAATTTCTTAATCCCAATAAAAAGTAACTGATCAAACATATTAATCAAATTTTTTTAGGTTGAGTGGTCGGATACTCTATCACTTAATCAGAGAATGACGAACAAGGATTTGGAAGAGTCAATCCCTAAAATGAGTTTACATTATTTGAATCGGATTAGTCGAGTAAAACTCAAATATTAGTGATAAAAACAAATATATATATATTTATAGAATTAGCATTGATGACCCATTGACATATATAAACAACTATAGATATAATTTTGCTCTTTCTTTCTTTTTTTTTTGTCATTTTTCATCATATATTAAATACATGATCAAAAACCTTTTATAATTAAAATTTAATCTCGGATATAAAAGATTTTTTTTTTACAAACTTTAGGGATGGAATAAATTTTCAATCTTGTCACCTCAAACTTGCAATGTTGGAGAAGTGCACAACTTCTCAAATGCAAACATTAACTTTGGTTCAAAACAAATATACAAAAGTAAAGGCAAAGTTTACATAGTTTTTGGCTTTCGTAACGAAGTTTTTCAACCCCAGCAAAAAGAGAAAAGAAGGCTAGATCAAAGTTGGCAGGTTTGAAAGTATAGGGACAAATGGGGAAATTTAAACTAGGAGAGAGAAAATGAAAGTCTAGAGAGTCTTGGATGGGGGAGAGAGAGAGAGAGAGTGGGAAGAAGAAAACAAAGGGAGAAGTCCAATCAATCGATATCAATGAAGAAAAAGAAAGGGGGAAAAAAATTAGGGCTCGGAATTTAGGGACTGATGAGTCACCCCAATTCTTTGCCTTTGTGTATTTGTAAGGTAGTGGCCCCTGGCCCATTGGTGTTGTCCATCTCTCTTCGGCTCCATTCTACCTGACCCTTTTAGCCTGGCCGTCGCATTTCTCTTTTTGCCGTTGGATTGGCTCTCCATGCTTCTTCTATATCCTAACAAGTATCATATATATCTGGAAACGTTAGGCTTTTCTCTTTTTATTCTCAATTTAACCCTTTCAAGTGATTTTACTCAAGGATGAGGTTGAATCTCTTCGCATCATAAGAGAGCAGAGACAGAATAATTAACATGGATATATTTCGTCTCTATTTTACAAGATTAGTCGAGATTTATGACTGAATTCTAATTTTATCTTAATTTTATGAAAGAAAAATTAACGATAATTATTGTTACAAGGGTTAAATATATATTAAATCCTTAAAATTACCGAAATCACAATTATAACCTTTATCTTCAATTTTACTCTATCAACCACTCAAACTTCTAAAGGAAAGTATTGAATTGGTGTGACTTGAAATACAAACTTTCACGTGCAGAATAATATACAGTGTGACACATGAATATGAACACTCAGATTGTATTTTCACTGCAAGCATTTTTCAATGAAGTTCGGACGGCATTGCTCCAAAAAACTTTGGTCAAACTTAAAGGGTCACGTGTATCTAATCTAAGCTTAAAATAATGAAGCTATCCTCCTATGGTTGCTTCATGTTTGGCAACTTGAATGAATGCAATCTTGCATTTGGATCAAACAAATACAATGCTAGCTAGGAAACAAAGGGAGGAATCACTTTTTCAATGAACTCCTAAAGGGTTTGAAGACCTTTAAGGTTAGAATTTCGAGACCATCGACAAAATTTTTTTGTTCCATTTCTATTGAAAAACTATGATACAAAACGACTTCACGTGTTTGTTATAGCTATTGTACAATTTTTTGGTAAGCAATTTGGCCACTTGCCCTCCCCCGGGGGGGGGGGGGATTTAAAAGTCAAGGTAGGGGGTTCACAAGGCAAAGCATTCCTATCTTTTCGGCTTAAAAAGGTTTTCTTTAAATTTTTTATGAGGTACATGTGTTCCATTCAAACCATTTGTTAAATTCTTCTTCTTCTTCTTCTTCTTCTTCTTCTTCTTCTTCTTCTTCTTCTTCTTCTTCTTCTTCTTCTTCTTCTTCTTCTTCTTCTTCTTCTTCTTTCTTTTCTCGTCACTGATTGCTTGCTCTTGTAAATCTCTTTCTCATTTTTCAGAGGATGTGTCAAACTTGGTAAGGTGTCGAAGAGAGACAAGTAGAAAACTTGGAATTCTTAAAACTTACATGCATGAAAAGCACAAGAGAGAAAACTTGAGAATAACAAAATTTCGGACCAAAAATTCATCTCTAAACAACAATTTCCTCTTGAGCATCATTGTTATTATGTGGGTATTCATATATTTTGAGGATTACATCCGAGAAAACTCTAAATAACTGAATTCATAAATATGTTAGATGCAAATATAGAAATTGTATCCGAACTATATAGTTAATAAATTTTCAATTTTATCTTCCCTTCAACTTGAATTTTATAATATTTTGATCTATTTTAATTTCATTATTAGAATTAATCAATACAATAACAATAATAAACTGACTCTTAATCTCAATATTTGGCGTCGATCATTTGAGAGACAATTAGTCCATATGATTTAAATAATAATGCTAGTGTCACATTGCATAATACTAACACTTATATAAGTGGTAGGTCTAGCTCAAAAGATAGCATCCCAAAAAAAAAAAAAAATGCAATGCTGTTCACCAAAAAAAAAAAAAAAAAAATGAAGTGCAATGCCATAAACACCGAAGCATTCAAAATAATAAACTTTGAATCCTAGAAATTGTTATCAACTGAACTACCATTTCTTTTAATAATATCTTTTGATCAATGTGGATGATAGAAAACCAATAGCATGTCAACATATGTGTATGCAGCAATACATCGTGTGGTGATCAAACCTACTTTGCCCAAAAATTTTATATGAGCCTATGAACTTTCACCGGAGAAATTTTATTTTATTTTATTTTTTTGATATATATGATTGGGGTACCTTTTTCTTGTGTTTGTGTGTGTCATGTTACCTTTTTTTCCCTTGAGGAAAACTTATGTGTGATTTTCGGACCCTTTTTTAAGGTTATGACACCTCAGAGGATAGCATTGTCTTTTTTTATGCTATACCAAGCCGTATTCAGAGCCAAGTATCCAGAGTTATCTTCTAATTAATTCAATTCAAATACTTATAAAACTCATTTTAAAAAATAACTCTATCGATATAGTTTTTTCTATCCCGTTGTCAAGCACAATTTTTGTCCCAGAGGGGTCAGTTATGTCTAATTGCTCAGGTGGATTTTTATGGTTGGACGCCTCACACATTATGGGCCTCAGCCCAATTATGGCCTATTCGGAAGATTGGACCAGTCTACATTGCTCACACCAAAATTTATCGGGGTGGGCCGAGTTTAATCACCTTCACTTTAAAGTTACCGTTGGGGTTCCTCGGCAGAAACCAAAATATAAGTTCTACATTTTTTTGTTTTTTTTGAATTTTATTGATTGGTCTAGTTATGAGCTCCTTAAGATACATTGCAAAACACCCAACGATTTCTTTGGTAGAATCATGCACAAGCCTAAGAGAAATCAAACAAATTCACACCCAATTGCTCATTAATGGTCTTCTTAATGACACGCACTTTGTAGGCAAATTTGTTGCTGCCATAGCCCTAAATCAGCCCAATGATCTTGATTATTCAAATCGAGTTCTTGACCAATGTGAAAACCCTACTGTTTTTGCTTTCAATTCTATGATTAGAGCTCATTGCAAAAGCTCAAACCCGGGAAAAGGTTTTCATTTTTTTTAAAAAAAAGTCTTCAATCTACGGATAAACTATCACCTGATAACTACACGTTTACGTTTTTAGTTAGGACTTGCGCACAGATGTTGAGAAAAGAGATGGGTTTGGCAGTGCATTGTGAAGTTGTCAAACACGGGTTTGAAAATGACCCACATGTGCAGAGTGGGTTGATTTTCATGTATGCTGAAATGGGTTGTTTTGATTCGATCCGCAAAGTGTTTGTTGAAATTCCTGAACCAGATTTGGTGACTCAGACTGCAGTTGTTAGTGCTTGTGCGAAATTGGGGCATGTGAGTTTTGCGAGGGAGTTGTTTAACAGAATGCCCGAGAAGGATCCGATCGCATGGAATGCAATGATTGCAGGGTATGCGCAGTGTGGGAAATCGAGGGAGGCGTTAAATTTGTTTCATATGATGCAGGCAGACGGGGTGAAGGTTAGTGAGGTGTCCATGGTTTCAGTGTTGTCTGCGTGCACGCATTTGGGAGCGTTGGATCAAGGGAGGTGGGCGCATATGTATGTGGAGAGGAACAAGCTTCGGATGACTGTGACTTTGGGTACCGCGATAGTTGACATGTTCGCGAAATGTGGGAATATTAGTAAAGCTATAGAAGTGTTTTGAGGTTTGAAAGAAAAGAATGTGTACACGTGGAGTAGCGCATTGAATGGGCTAGCAATGAATGGCAATGGTGAAAAATGTCTCGAGTTGTTTTCCCTTATGAAAGAGGAAGGGGTTCAACCTAATGAGGTTACTTTTGTTGCAGTGTTAAGGGGTTGTAGTGTGGTTGGCCTAGTAGAGGAAGGTCAAAAACATTTTGATTCAATGAGGGCTGTTTATGGCCTTGAACCTCAGCTTGAGCACTATGGTTGCATGGTTGATTTATATGGCCTATCCGGTCACCTAGATGAAGCTTTTGATGTCATAAATAAGATGCCCATTAAACCTCACGCTGGTGCTTGGGGGGCTTTGCTCAATGCTTGTAGAATGTATAAAAATAAGGAACTGGGTGAGCTTGCTTCAAGAAAAATATTAGAGTTAGAAGCAAAAAATCATGGGGCCTATGTCCTCTTGTCTAATATCTATGCGGAGTCTCAAAACTGGGATAATGCTGATTATGTGAGGCAGATAATGAAAACTAGAGGTGTGACAAAGCCTCCAGGTTGTAGTGTTATAGAGGTCAATGGCCAAGTTCATGAGTTCTTTGTCGGTGACAAATCCCTTCCTAGGTTTGATGAAATTGAGACGATGTGGGAGGAGATCTCAAGGAGGCTAAAACTGTCAGGATATATCCCTAATACTAACCCTGTACTGTTTGACATTGAGGAAGAAGAAAAAGAGGATGCTTTGTGTCAACATAGTGAGAAAGTTGCCATTGCTTTTGGGTTGATCAGTTTAAGTGAAGGTGTACCCATAAGGATGGCAAAGAACCTCAGAGTTTGTTGGGATTGCCATGATGTCACAAAAATGATATCAAAACTTTTCGACAGGGAGATCATAGTAAGGGATAGGAATAGGTTTCACCATTTTAAAGACGGAAATTGTTCTTGTAATGGTTATTGGTGATATAATTTGTATCTTTTGTAACATATATTTCAATTATTTGTTAAATAATGTGAGCAATGCTCTCCTTTTTGTTCTACCTCTGCAGCGAAAGAATGCCATCCGATTCTTGCCCTTATTGCTGGCACGTAGAAGGTAAATAGTAAAACATTAGTTATACTCTTGTTGGACATTCTGGAGCAGCTGAGGCCTTTGTGACTTTTAAGAGAAAGTAGCTACGCCTGGTCGCCCGTCATTCTTTTTATTAATACAATACATGTATATATTTTTAATGTATATATCATCTTAGGAAAATCATTGGGTGAGACAAGTCTTGTGGTCATATCCTTGTCAAGGCACTTCAATACTAAATTTGATTCTTTTCCTGCCAGTAAGGAGAGTACATTTTTAGAATTTTATAACAACTGATCTTTGATGTGGGTTACCCTACTTAATTTTCTAGATGATGACACTGTCAATGTAGTTGCAACCATAAATTTCAACTATGGATGGCATAATCAGGTGAAAATAGTACTCTTTTCTCCTTTTCGGTGACTGGTAATGCTTCAATCATGTCCTGCAAAGTTATTGCACCTGTCTGTTCCCCCTCATTAATGACTTCCTAGACAACTTTTCCTTGTTTCTCGAGTACATTTTCAAGGAAATCCAATTGTAGAAAACCCATGAACAGAGAGACCTTCTTTGGCAAAGATATGTCCTTGGCGATCATTTTTCTTGCTTTTGACCTTCCAAATGCAGAAGTAAACTTGGAACCGGTACAATCTGTTATACTTGTGCCCAAAGCAAGAGCTTTCCGCCACTTTTGAAGACAAAATATCTGAGAAAAGTCTAATAGAGAGAGAGAGACAGAGAGAGAGGCCATGTGAGTGGTGTTGCAATGACCTTGAAACCAGCCACAGTAGTCAAAAAAGTTCTAAGCTGAGGTGTCTGCATTGGAGAGTGAGAGATTACCAAAAGCAAACCACTGCTCAACTTTTGAAGTAAACAGATAGTCACATTCAATCACTAAGTCGCCAAATACATAGGCTGATTAAGCAATGATACATAATTGGAGCACTCGTTTCCCAATTATCGTAAGAATCTTCCTAGAAAATGAATTAATTTTCGTACAAATCCTCCGGTATGAATTCAATAAATGATCTAATCCCAGTAGAGGCAGATTTAAATTAAGAAAAATGCAAATTTCAAATTGAACATTTTTATGTGATAATAGAAAGAGTTGAAAGTCCTTATAGCGACACCTAATACTCGTACCTATCTCAAAATCTAGTATTTCAATTTCCACGAGAACATATATTTTCGTAATTTTCGTTATTCTTATTTAATAAATAAAAATAAAAGGAGTTGAAAATTTTGTAGAAAACTATGAAATACTGACGTGGACATTAAATATAAGATACCACCCCATATGAATAGAGTAATATGAGAAAATTATGAAACTTCTTTACAATCTGTAAGGCTTTCTTTTAAAGTGCTAATGTTATAAAATTTTATTCAAGCATTCCTCTTTTTTTTTTTTTTTTTTAAAATACCCATTTAAAAAATTTAAAATTGTAGGCATGATTTCAGAACTTGGGGAACCAGTCAACAATGGCTATCCATATTAGAAATTCATTCACAAGTCCTGTAAACTTCTGTCAATTTCTCTCCTCTTTTATTCCCAGTTAACAATGTTAACTACATTCCATTAATTAAAATTCAAATGTCCTCTCTTTTGTTCAATTATTATAAATTATTCATATGAGATCTGACATGTTGGTGACGTAATTATTAGCTCATTTTTTGGGTCGTGGTCTGGGGTAGGTGATCTATTTCTTTTTTTCTTTTTGGAAAAGCTTTTACAGAATCCAAACGTATGCCAAAGAAAAGCTTTAACAAAGTTGTTGGTTTTAACACACACAAAGAGAGAGAGAGAGAGAGAGAGAGAGAGAGAGAGAGAGAGAGAGAGAGAGAGGAATCCTTTTTTTTTTTTTTTTTATCTATGAATTCACACATTCCATAAGGGTCTCGTGAAAAGCCCAAGTTACCTAATTTTCATAGAAATTATTGTTTTATGGTTGTAATGCGCAACTGTCTCCCTCAAATCCATCTTGCAATCTAATTGACAACCACTTTAATATCAACTATCCACTTAAATATCGATATCCTTCGTTTAACCAAAACGTTAAATTTAAATTTTGAAAATGAAAAGACAAAAATTGAAAAATCCAATCCCTTAAATGGAATTTATAGTATTCGGTTGGATTAGTCAAATTAAACTCAAATACTGATCAATAACAAGTATCTACTTATACACAAAAAAAAAAAAAAAAAATCTATTCACCTAATTCTACTTATGATCTATATTGGGTGTGTTATATTTTATTCATATGGTACTCCCTACTAATGCATATGCTTTCCAAATGTTTCTGTCATTTTAATAACAACATTACCATTATTATTGGGTAGTTAAGTAAGAATCAAGGGAAAAAAAATTAAAATTAAAATTAAAAATGCTTTTTAAAGTCAATGATCCTGAAATTGCTTAGGTCCCTCCAAATCCACAACATAGCGGCGCCGGATGGGGCGGGGAAGTCGTGCGTCTAATTCCTGTGAGGCTTTCTACTTCCTGTGAGAATGAGATATTAGGGCGCAAAGTAAATTCAAAATCTAAATTAGAAAAGAAATATGATATCTGTTTAAGATTAATAATTTTTTTAAAAAAATTTCGATGACAAACAGAATTATAAAATTATATATATTTTGAAGGCAGTCTACTAGGTTTCACGATGATACTTTGTAAGAATACAAAAAATGATAAAATACGTAAATATAAAAATATAAAAATTTTATCTAAATATTAATTATTTCACTGAAATAATAGAATTGTCGTATTTTATAATAAAAATTTAGAATGATCAAATATGTAATTATTAATTATAAGATAAATAATATTCAAAATTTATAATTAAATAAGTAAAAATCCATTAAATATAAGAAAATATGTAAATATAAAAAATATAAGTAATTTTATATAAATATTAATTAATTTAATTTGTTGAACCATTTTAGAAGTGTAAAATATTTAGAAAACATCTCAAAAATAGAAAATATTAATGTTGAGAAATTTTTAATGTTGTTTCCGATAATAACACATAAATTATGTCCCTTGCCAGGCTTATTAAGGTGCGAGTTCTCTTGCACCTATTTTTTTAATTCTCGAATTTCAAATTCAAAACTTAATTAAGTAAATCCAGTATTCGTGCTACTGAGACGCATATAAATCCTTATTATGTGGGTGATGTGCCGCCACGAGTTTAGGGTTTACTACTATTAAATTGCCCATCTAACTGGAAATATAAAAAATTCTAATTGTGGGATTCCTGCGGTGCCAAGAAAACACTATGATATAACTCATCATGGTGACTGTTATGCTTATAAAATACTTAATTTTAAAAAAAAATGGTATTGATATGGGTAGGCATGTTATCATTCATGACCCCAAGATATAAGTTCATATTTTATTGTTGGGGTGAGGGAGATGTTGGCTGATTCAAGGTAAACATGATCAGGTTGAGAAGTGGAGGTCAGTCTTGATAAGTCAGCCAAGTGTTTGACAGAACTGAAGAAGAGGACGAAAGGAAAACCAGAAGAACTTGGGGATATGGCGTGGATGAACAAGAATGCCATAATATTCTAATATTCCCATCCTGCAGAAGATGCCATTTATCACTTTATAAGAAGAATAAGAATTACATTCTTATATTTCATGCGGGTGTAATATAATTAAAATCAAATATTTAAGATTTTTTTGTTTTTTCCAAAACTTAAAATCTAAGTTAGTCACGAGTTAATTTAATAGAAAAAAAAATACTTAAAAGGCACATTCGTTGGGGCAGAAGTTCAAATTCTTCTCGTCATAATTCAAAATTATTAAATAAATTTATATTCTATTAAATTAACTTTCAATACGTTTTTAAATTTTTATCTCAACACATATATATTTTTTTATTACACGAGATTTGAATCACGAATTATAAGATTGAGAGACAAGGTTTGTGACCACTAGACTATATCCTTGAAAACTTCAACACATATATTTAGCCAACTCTCAATATAATTCAATGTTAATAATAATAATAATAATAAAAGGGACTGTGATATGGGTATGGTATTTATAATTGAGACAGGAGAGGTGGCCTGTCTACCTTCTCATTTATGGACCCAAAAAAAAAGAGTAACACGGCTTTGGAAGTTTTAGCTATTAGCCACATATAGAGAACAAAAAGATTGATTCCAATTCCTTTCCCCTCTTTTTCACTTCATAAACATCCCTAAATTTTATGCATATTATCCATAGTATCTTTATTTTATTCCCTTCAGATTATGATATATGTAGAACTCAATTTGGTAACCCATAACTTGCCTTGCTAGCCTCTTCCTCAGCATCTTTCTCAAAAAAATCTTACCAACAGACAGGATAGTGTGTTCGTTTTCTTAATCATATCTCGGATTCAAATTTTAAAAAAAAAAAAAAAAATAATACTAGAGTCATTCTCAAAATAGGACCTGTAGACGCTCGAATTGAATTAATGATTTTGGATAATAACGGTGAAAAAAAATTCTTGCTCAAAAAATCTTTGAGATGTGTAGACCTTGGCATTTAGGGTCTTTTGTTTGCCTTTAGTATGTATGAGATGATTCCGTTCATGTCCAATTTCCTCATAAAAGCCAACAAAGTGTACTTTGCCATTTCAAAGAATATGGGATCCCTGAACGGGAAGGTCTTTATTCTTTGTATTTTGATCTTTTCTATCATTCTTTTGTCAATGAACTCTAGTCTAGTCCAACCATTAGTGCCTGCCTAACGCGGCCACTCTTGAGTCTTGAGTCTTCCCATTTGCACAGTAGGCATGTGATATGATTTTCTATTATTATTATTTTTTTTTAAAAATCTATCTTTAAGTAAGATCATTAGAAGACTGATGAGGCCTCTAGATTTCCTTTGATGGGAAGGGAACCCAATTAATGCAATTTAAATAAATTTGGGAAGACCAGTCAACTTCTGAGTTATATTAAATATTTAGACCTAACTAGTCTCTACTTATAAAATATTATGCTGGTGTTTTGGATAATTAATGTAACACTTTTAACAACCCTCATCTATCAGAAAGCAATAATAATAAGTCATTTAACCCCACCCCAGTTAGAGGATTTTTTGTAAATAATTAATTCTGCAATTACTATGGGCAAAAATAAATAAATAATTATTTTTAGAACCCACCTGGGAAGAGGAAAGCAAGGTTTTAGATATTTCTTGTTGCAGTTGTTGGGTCAGACTTGATCTCCAAATAAATCGTGTTTTGCATGAGTCTCATTATGTTTGTTCCTTTCAAGGATTGGGTTAATCTAAATTCGGAGGATCTTGGGATTGAATTTTCAATGATCAATTTTTTTAACATTCTAAAGAAATCTTATGGTGCTCAAGAAAACTCTCCTCATTCATTGAAAGAGACTTGATAGAAATCTTACAGTTGACTTATTTACTAAGTGAAGAAGTTTAGGAGAATGAAACTCCTCGTTCAATGAATGAGAGTCGATATGAATCTTGCAGTTGACGTATTTACTAAGTGAACAAGTTAGATTGAGTTCAAATTTATCAGCAAACAATTTTGTTTGCTTGCATTCGGAATATGCTGTATCTAAGGGAAGGAGGATATTGAAATTTATTAATGTAGCGTTTGGTCTACGGGACTGAAAAAGAAAAAAGAAATAAAAATGAATTAAATTTAGACGTGAAGTGTGGAGACAAAGAAGGAAATGAAAATAAAATATAAAACTCCAAATGTTTGTTAAAATAAAATATTATTGTTGAAGTAGGGAAAAAGGCGGTCCGCATGGACAGTTGACTGACTCGCATGGCTTCGTGTCAACATTGTGAGTCACAAGAGCAGACGAGACCCAATACCCATAACTCCTCCTTTTACAAAACAAACATGGTGTGGATCCGATGAACCGATGAAATTGAACTGAACACGGTGGTTGTTAAATTTAAATTGATGATGACATAATAATTCATAAGGAAATGCATTCCTTTCGAGTGAAGAAAAATCTCATCTCCGTTCTACTATTGGATGATCATCTCCTCCTCCTCCCCCTCCCAGTCTTTCTGCTGTTTTTCGGCTGTCTTTTCCGGTCATAATTTTCAGATCCGTATGACTTCCCTTACCTACCCTAATCTTTTTATTGTCGTGCAAAATTTCATTGTTGTTCTTCCGACCTTTTTAATTGCTTTTGCATGGCCCCATATGTTAAAAAGTTCTGAATTTCTGAATTTTTGTGTCACAATTGTTGTCCCATATTATATATATATACACACACACACATATACATACACACATACATATATATGTTTTTGTGTTGGTGGATGATTTTAATATACTTGGAATTTGACACAAAGGAACCCTATTTTTGTTACTTGTATATACAAATTTCAAAACAAAAAATATTAAATTTTTTCAAAGGAATTAAATTAGTATGAATGTTTTTTTTTTTAAAGTTATTATTTATAAAAGGAAATAGAGCTTCGCAGAGGAAAAGGTTGGTATTCAAATGGGTAGTATAGATGTTAAACTTTGATACATAAACTTCATTGGTGGTTCTGATACAGAAACATTAACATAGATTCATCCTCATTTCCAATTGAGAGAGAGAGAGAGAAGTAAAAGAAGAATGCAAGGACAATCCATGCATCTTGTTTCAAATAATAGCCGGAAAACAAAGTGAGAGCAACCTTAGCTTAGAGATCACATGTTTGGTCTTAAACCACTTTAAAGAACACGAGAGGTTCCTCACATGTTGTGTGTGTGGGCTCCCCCAAAATTTGGCTTCTCACATTTCAAAATCGTGGCCCGTTGCTCTCAAGCCACATGCATGCAAACGAGGCAATACCCAGTGCATTATTTCGCCCACCAGTCGCTTGTTTGTCTTCTATCACACTAATTTTGCCGATTCAAACAACGTTATCACTTGGCCCTCCGCTGCAAATATTAGATAGGTCGAATTTGCTTTAGAAATGTTGCTCATATGGGACCTTTTTTCTTTCTTTTCACAATGCCGTGTTTGGAGAGTATGAAAACATTCAATGATTTTACACGTATAAATCGGTCACTTTTCAAGCTTACAATAATTGCACCGAGGTTAGAATGTGATTTTTCTTTCTCTTTAATCATTTTATTAAATTTTCAAATTTCGGGACAGCCCTAACACAAGTTAGAGTAGACTTTTGTATCAATGGCTAGTGGTCATGTCTAAGTTATGAATTGCATTTCACAAGTTACAATGTTTTGTCATCCAAAAAGGAGGGTCCAATGTGTCTCAATCAAATCCCATAATATTTTAAACATGCGCGAATGGGACTCTTGGCTTTGCCATACTGTGGATGCGTGCCTTGCCCGCGTGCACATTATGTGAGGACATTCGGAAAATATTAAAAACCGAATTCAAAATCTTATATTAAGTCAAAAGTTTAAAAATTTAGTTGCAATCACTTAAACTAAAAATTGTAATCTCTTGCACTCTTAGCTAATCTAATGCCCTTGTCCCTAAGTATTTATTTACTTATGGTAGTTGTGACTTTGGAAGCACCGGAGCTTAGAATAGTCCTATACGCTTGAGAATTACCCATTCTTTTTGGGTATTTCCTTTGAAATTAGTTTTATAGTTGGAAAGAGTAAATTTACTTCAAAAATGGTCTAGTATGGAGATACATATACAATTTCAAACCAAATTTATTACCTTGTATGAGCGCAAAATCTATAAGCTCTTTTTTTTTAGTACCATGTCTTGAATACCGTTCGGTATCTGAAATTTTACCTCGATTAATCCAAACAGACCGCTGCAATGACTTATTTCGGAGGGCGGGTTTTTCAACGGGGAACGTTCTATACACATGAGAGCTCGATATTTTCGACGGAAGTCGAATCTCGATCATGTTTAAGGAAACTCAACCTCACATCCAGTTGAGCAAATCCATGTCAGTAAAATCTATAAGCTTTAGTGTGTGTGAGAGAGAGATTATTCAAATTTTAAAAATGAAAAATACTATGCTAAACAAACTTCCTTTAGTAAAGAGAGAGAAATTGTTATCTGTTTGCAGGTTCTTTTTCTTACATTTCAACGGATTATCTATAATTCAATCGGGGAAAAAAATAATAATAATAATAAGGCGTGATGCATGTACCCGGAAATGATGTGATTGGTTTCATTTTTTTTTTTTTTTTTTTTTGGTCCACGAGAGGACAAAATCCTGGAAAATGACTTAAAACGGATTTTGGGGGAGAAATAAAAAAAGAAAATATTGTAAATCATTTTCTTTTATGTAATAGGAATCGATGCCGTGTACAAATTGGAACAATCTCCAATTCAATATCACATCATTCTCTACAAGGTTTTTTATTTCATTATAGGCCACAGATTTTTCACTTAAAATAAAAATCACCATCCATGATAATTATCAGAACCCGACACAATATTACCAATATCACCTCGTTATTAAATAATAAAAAATAATACTATACAAAATATTAAAAATCATATATATATATGATTCTGAGACTAATGATTAAGCAGCATTCACCATCCTATGATTCATTTGGTCCATGCTATTGACATTGAGCTTGAGCTTTGAGCTTTGAGCTTTGAGCTTTGAGCTTTGAGCTTTGTGGGGGGTGCGATTGATAATGGCAAATGATACGAAGTTATAGCAAAAAGTTTGCCTACAACTTGCATTTATTTATTTATTTATTTTCAAACATTTTCTTCCTCTTTCTTGTTTGTACTGTTTAAAAAGTTTCCAAGAAGAAAAAGAAAAAAAAAAAAGTGGGATAACACTTTAATGAAAAAAAATCCAAAGAATAATTACTTAAGAATTAGAAAATAATACCAGACCTACTTCATCAAATTAAGACCACAAAAACCAAACATATGATTTGAAATAGGACCAAATCAAAACGAGCAGCCCTGGGGCACAAAACCAGATTCAGATCCCATTTTAGGAGGCACCCAGCGAATATGATAAATTGGACTTCATATTACATATAGATATATATATATATATATGTGTGTGTGCGTGCGCGCCTTTGCCAGAAAGTAGTAAAGGGGTTGGTTTTGCATATATCTCTTTTTGGTACCCTTGTCAGATCCACAACTTGATACCTGAGATTTCATCTCGATTAATTTAGATTGATCCATTATCGGTTCTTTTTTGGGAATCTTTTAACATGATTTTTTTCTATTCCCATATTGAATTGAACACGAGAATTATTAAAGAATCTGAATACCCTTTTCATTAATCCAACTAAATACCGATAATTCTGCATATATCCTGTTCAAAGGTTTTTAGCTCAAAGGACAATTCACCATTTTTGCCACTAGTAGAGTTAGTGGTTGATGGTGGGTATGTTCTTAGAAAGGACTCAACTTCACCATGGCCGTTCTTTTTTGATATGAACCCTCCCCCCTTTCTCCTTCCTTGGCTCTTCTCCATAAAAAAGAGGCCTCTTTTTCATCCAAGTTGGCCACATTGGTCCCACTCTTCTCTGCAAATTCATAGAAAAAATCTTGTGACTTTCTTGTACTGGGGCATAATCAATGATGAAATCATTTATTTTTTTCAATTGATCATTGATAGATCAAGAGGTCACAAACGCATATGCCGATGTTGGGTTGGTTTTTAATGAGAGCACACAGTGACTTTGTTTTTGACATTGCTACTTTTTCTAAATGTACACAAAAACTTCCTCGTATTATAAGATAGTATATTTAAATTATAATTACTACATTAAAGAGACTTGATAAATATGCTTTGCTTAGTTTTATATACTCGATATCAAATAAGCTAAATATATTCGTATATTTATATTTATTTAACTTGTTTAATTAATTAAATAAATTAAATTCAAATACAAATTTGATGTCCAATCCAAATGAGCCCCTCTAAATTTGTTAACCGTTCGAGTATATTAGTATTACGTACTATTCCTCTACAAACTATATTTTGATAATAAAATCAATGAGTTATAACTCAAATAACATATTTTTTTTTCTCTTATAATAATTTTAAGTTCGAAACTATTTATGTAAATATATATATTCTGAAAAGAAAAGAATCTTACAGATTGCTTACAATGATATACGTGTCAAACACATATAAAAGGATTGGCATTTTATCATATATCACATCAACATGAATAACATCTAACTTAAATCAATCTCGTCTCAAACGAATAGTTGACATTTTTACAAAGCATTACCTTCGATTGCTTTCATGATTTAATTTTCAAATTTAAATTGCTTTACGACTCACCTATTTGTATTTGAATTTGAAGGAATATTAGTATAATTTTGACAATATTATATTTTCACAATATTCATTATTTTGATAATACAATATTTATTGTATATTAAGATAATATTTGTCATATATTGTGAGAATATTGAGAGTGTAGGTTGCTATAGATATTACAACATTTTCATTGTGTATTCTACTATTAGAGTTAGAGACATAATCTATATATATATACAACCCCTCTATGCAATTTAATTTATATTGAATAATACATAATATTTATAAATTTTCTTTTTTCCTCAAGTGACACAAAAGTGAACTAAATTAAATACTCTTTTGTTTTGGAAAAATGAGAGGATTACTTTTTTTGTTTTTTCATTTTCATTTTTCTGATTGTTTGTTTGTCTTTAGCTGGGCAAGGGGATTACTTGTTGGTATGACAACTCTCCTAACTTTTGAATGGTATGAGAAACAATATAAAAAATGGGTATGGTATGGGCAGCACAGCCATAGATTTGTTACCTTTCAAGATCGAGAGACCCAACATACTACAAACAGGATGGTGGGTGCATAATCGCCTTTACATTTATTATGAGCGTCTTGGTCAAACTTGACTGGGTGCCCTCATTCTCTCTCTCGCCCGATTTTGTTAGCAAGGATTTTGATGCCTTCTCCCTTCTTCAAGCCCTCCTTTTGGGAGATTATTATCTTTTAACCACCAAGCAAGCTTAATTAGACCCTTCCCTCTAAATTAGACCCTTCTCTTTCTCCCTCTTCCCCTCTCTTTCTCTCTCATATGACCATTGAGTGACAAAACAGAAGGTCTTCTAATGGAAAACCAAGTTAGTTTTGTGTAGTGAAGTGGGGTATAAGGTATTGGAAGGATCAAAGTCATTTTCCAAAGGGTCCAGACCACTCTCTCTCTCTCTCTCTCTCTCTCTCTCTCTCTCTCTCTTCAAATTGGATCTTCACCTCTTCTGCTCTTCCCCTATTTAAATCCCCCTTCTCTCCACTTCTTTAATAAATTGTCCGATCTACAAAAGTTCTTCTACACCTAAGATTCAGTCCTATCCTATATTACATAAATCCAACTTGCAATTCATAAGGGAAAAATGGTGGGTTACTCCTCTCACCAACATCGTCCACTAGTTTTCTTCTCCATCTATATGATTATGTTTTCCTCTGTTTTCCCCATAAATCCTCTGTTTTGCACAATTCATTTTCACTATTTTGTGACACTGGTTGCAGGAAGTTGAACAGCAATTAAACACATGGGAAGGCTATGTGGATTGGAGAAACAGACCTGCACTCAGAGGCCGCCATGGTGGCATGCTTGCCGCCTCCTTTGTCTTAGGTACGTAAGAAAAATGCAATTTACAGTAAAAGTATTTCCTATGAAAAGATGTCCAATAGTTGTTGAACAAATATTTTTGCACGACTGTTCGTAATAAAACCTGTTTAACGAATGCAAGAGAATCATAAGCTTCTTCCACCATAGAATCAAAACCTTCATTTTGTTTTCAACTTTTTAGGGCAAAATATGAGGTGGGTATGTGAATATGTATTCCAAAATTACCTGCCTCTTTGAAGTGCTAAAAAATGATTGTGATTGTATTTAATGGTGCAGCTGTGGAGGTGTTAGAGAATTTGGCATATCTAGCAAATGCAAGCAATTTAGTGCTATATCTATCAGAGTACATGCACTACTCTCCTTCAAAATCAGCCAATAGTGTCACAGATTTCATGGGGACTGCTTTCCTTCTTGCCCTCCTTGGTGGGTTCTTATCAGATGCTTTCTTCACCACTTATCTCATCTACTTGATAAGTGCAGTTATTGAGTTCATGGTAAATACCTCTCTCTCTCTCTCTCACAAATTGATCACTGGCACTAGAAACCCTTCTAAGGTTTGTTTGGTGATTTTGGCACAAAAATATTAGCTTACCAACGAGTCAAGTTCTTGCACATTAGATCGGTTGTCGGTTTCTATTTTGCGCCTTACCCATGAACTTCTCCATTTCAACACCTCAATATATTAATTACTAGTATGGATTTTCTTTCTAAGAAAATAATCATAAAACTACAGTTGGCTGCTATAAATAAGGATCATGTTCTGTGCCAGAAACTTATCTGCGGTGGTAGCAAATGCAGCCAAACAGACAAAACACTCGTTGGGTATAGCAACAGAGACCCCACCCTTCTCACTGCTCATTTTCATGCCTTTATTGCAAGCTGCAAATTTAAATTGACTTTTTTTTTCTTCTTTTCTTTTAAATGCATTTAAGGGGTTTGTTGCCACCATTATATATTTCTTTTAAAGAAAAAAAAAGGAAAAGCTGAACGGTTTGAAAAATTAGTTGAAAATAATTGGAAAAGGTAAGAGTTGTTGTCTGTGATACATAAGCAAGTTGAAAAGATAAGATTATCTTTACCCGCGAATGCTTGGGGAGGGCTTTAAGTGTTCATATCTTGAAATGAAACACAGTCTTAAGCACTTCCTACGAGGCATCCTCCAATTGGTGCAACCCTATGTGATTGCTATTTTTCATAGATTGTACCCAAAACCGACACAGTGCACACGTACACACCCACACACACAAGTATACCCAGTTGGCTTCTCATTTTCACCCACAAACCCTTCATGAAATATTAGCCTGAGTTCTCATTTAGAATTTGACATTATCTTATTTTCCAAGGCATAAATTTACTTATTAAAAAGAATTTAAGAAATGAGGTCTAATGGGTAAGTCTAAGGTCCCACGAGTTCCATGTCCACATGCAACGTATATAAGGCACAATTTTGTACGGGAATGGACCCAAAAATATATGGTACTTTCATTTTCCTAATTTCCAATCGACAGCAATGTCAAACCCTTCTTTGTTGTTCTACAAGCTTGTCTCTTGTGCGACTATGACCACGGATATTCCAAAACTCCTATCGACTTCAAAATATTTTGCCCGACGCTCTCCGACGCTCTATATTAAATGTCAAGCTCTGATTGGTCCACGCGTGCAGTACTGTCAAAAGTTCGATCCAGTAAACGCGTGTACACCATGTAGGACACTTACCCACATAAGGGTCTTTCTCAAGGGTACGACAACTTCCATGCACTATGGCTTGAATAGTGGATTTGGTGGGACCAAAAATAAATCCAACATTTCGAATATATATTATTTTTATTGTTTTGGAGTTTTAGTAAAATAAAATCCCAAATTCGATCTACGTGTGTTGGTAAAATAGAGGGGTAATTGTGTGACTCAAAAGAGAAGAAGGGTTATGGGGTAGAAGCCAAACTGGGCACTTAACGGTGGCAAGTCAATGGTTAATTGGGAACATCAAAGTCCCTATCGAGTGCAAGAGACATGTAAGACGCGGTAAAGGAACCCAATGTAATATGAGATCATAACTTTGTTTTGAGTATTTTGATTTGTTGTCTTCTTTCTCACCTTGGATTTTTAGGTTGTGACCTTTGTGAGGATAATGATGGGCTTTAATCAAACTCAACTCTGTATTTTCTAAATTGGGTTAGGAGGTTTGGGCCTTAGAAGTGACCAAGCAGAGTACACCACGGCTCAGATAGTGGGCTTGAAGACAAAACAATTGGGATGTTTGGAATTGGGCAAAAATATTTTACAGTTTTGTGTTTTCATATATTTTTGTAGCAATTGAGTGAGTTTGAAACCGACATGAAAATAATTTTGATATTTTTCTCTTTTTTGACAGGGATTAATAATACTCACAGTGCAAGCTCACATGCCATCACTTAAGCCACCGGCTTGTGACACAACCAACAGAAATATCTTATGCCAAGAAGTAAGCGGAGGCAAAGCTGCAATGCTCTTCATAGGGCTCTATCTGACTGCCCTGGGTGTTGGGGGCATAAAAGGATCTTTACCAGCTCATGGGGCTGAGCAGTTCGATGAAACCACTCAACAAGGAAGAAAGCAGAGATCAACTTTCTTCAACTATTTTGTGTTCTGCCTCTCTTGTGGTGGTTTGATTGCCGTGACATTCGTTGTGTGGATCGAAGATAACAAAGGCTGGCAATGGGGATTTGGAATCTCAACTGCAACAATTCTCTTGTCAATCCCTATCTTTCTTGCTGGCTCCGCATTTTATAGGAACAAGATCCCTAATGGCAGTCCATTGACAACCATAGTGAAGGTTAGACATACTCATTAGCCATAGCATACTAATTCATTCCAAGAAGTAAACATGTGGGTTTATATTGATTTTTTTCTCTACTTACATGGAGCAGGTTTTGCTTGCCGCAACATTCAATGCTTGCCTCACAGGAAGTGCAAGCAATGCTGTTGTAAGCATGGCCGCTAGCCCGTCATATCCCACCCCAGACTGTAAAGAAGAAAGAGCTGAAAATTTCAAAGCAGTAGAGCAGATTGACGCACCAACAAGAAGCCTCAAATTTCTCAACAGAGCAGCGACAAACAAGCCGGTCTATGATGCACTAGAATGCACAGTACAAGAAGTAGAAGAAGTGAAACTTGTACTTAAAACCCTGCCCATCTTTGCCTGCACAATCATTCTCAATTGCTGCCTGGCTCAACTCTCCACATTCTCAGTCCAACAAGCCGCTACTATGGACACCAAGCTAGGTTCCTTGAAAGTCCCTCCAGCCTCTCTTCCTATCTTCCCCGTAGTCTTCATCATGATCCTCGCCCCTGTCTATGACCATGTCATCATACCCTTTATGCGAAAATTGACAAAAACTGAAATGGGTGTTTCACATCTTCAACGTATAGGCATTGGTCTAGTCCTATCAATCATAGCGATGGCTGTGGCTGCACTCGTTGAGATTAAACGAAAGAGAGTTGCTACTGATGCAGGGTTACAAGACTCAGAAGAGCCATTACCGATTACTTTCTTTTGGATTGCTCTTCAGTACTTGTTCCTTGGATCAGCTGACCTTTTCACATTGGCCGGTTTGCTAGAATTTTTCTTCACAGAGGCACCTTCAAGCATGAGGTCATTGGCTACTTCTCTCTCTTGGGCATCACTAGCCATGGGATACTACCTCAGCTCGGCGATTGTGTCTATAGTCAATAGTGTCACCGGTAACTCCAACCACAAGCCATGGCTGTCCGGAACCAACTTGAATCACTACCACTTGGAGAGATTTTACTGGCTGATGTGCGTTCTAAGCGGATTGAACTTCTTGCACTACCTCTTCTGGGCTGGCAGGTATAAGTACAGATCTGTTGGGGCGAAATAGAAAGAATGAGGGAGGTTCTCTATGAAGAATGCGATTGATCATACACATACAAAGTCAAGAGCGAAACATTAATTTGATCGCCCTAGTTTACCTGCCAATGGCGAGGCGGAGCATACCACATATCGCCTTGTAAATTACTGTTTCTTGAAATAGCCCTTTTGAATGCAAAAATCCAAAAAACATGTTATCTATGTGATTATACTCTAGTACCTTGTACTAAATGTCGAGACAAAATCATTGAATTTTTAAGGTATTATCTCTAGAAAAAAACCTATCTCTTTCAAAATCATTAATTTACAAACAGTGGCAGAGCTAAGGAGGGGGCGTAAGAACAATACAATAGTGACTAAGAAGTAATTTTTGAGAGTTAAACGACGCAGTTTCTTCCCTTGCTTATTTCGTTTTACACCCAATTCTCATCGTGCTTGTTACTTTTGCCATCTGACAACTACAATAATAAGATCGAAGAAGATGGTTGTGGATTAAAAAATGGGTAGATTCAGAGCCAACTTGTGATGGTGCACCACATAAATGCAATACTTGTGTATAATGAGATCAACTTAAATTAAGATAATTTATGTATAAAATAAAATATATATATATAATTTTATAAAAATTATGATTCATGATTCGTTCATATAATAAAACTTATGATTTGACCACTAGGCTCCCTGAACCTGGTGATTTGGATTCGAATTTTTGTGTAATCAAAAAAAATAAAACTTATGATTTAAATGAAAATTTTCATATATAGTGACTCCTAAAGAGGAAAGTAATACTAATTGCTTTCGGCCACCTTTTTGCATTACATTATAAAAGAAAAAAGGACCTACTAAATTATAGTTTACTTTATGATTTTAAAAGCAAAAATATGTTTCGCCTATTTTACTTGACCCAGGTATTTTTTTTCATTATTTTTAAAATTAAACCTAAATTTTCTTTTTTTTTTTTTATTTTTGATAATATGCTAAATTATCAGTGAAAATATAGGTGAATTTTAGAAGGGAAGTCTTGCGCTTTATGATTGATAGACAAAGAAACTCCATCAACTTGGGGATGTAGCTCAGATGGTAGAGCGCTCGCTTAGCATGCGAGAGGTACGGGGATCGATACCCCGCATCTCCACTGCCATTTTTTCTTTTCTTTTTTTTTTTTTAAGTTTTGTATGGAACTGCTGTTTCCATTCTTATCATCCTTGCATAACCCAAAATGTTGGTGCCGGGTCCGACCTGCCCCTTTCTCTGCTCAGCTGGGTATCTCCTTGCTCTTTGTTTTTTCTTTTTCCCTGTTAATCAGAAAAATCCAAGTATATGAAAATTAGAATAAGCAATCTTTTCTGAGGAGTCCATCTCATGCAAAATGTATAATCTCACGGCTGCTGTCTTTTATTCAATACCTGTTCAAGGAGGATATGAACAAAGATGAGTTTTATCTTGCCTTAATATCTTCTGTGTCTTCTATTATGCTCATAATAAATAATATTTCTACTTTTTAATATAGATAAAATTAAAAATAAAAAAATCTTAATTATTATGAATATTATGTTATATTCTATAGTCTTATGGAATTCTCTAAAATTTTATAAAATCAGAGATTAGACACTAGATTACATCGATACGATTTCATTTTCGCATAGAAATCCATTTTAGCTCTTGAAAATTGAATGCGAAAAATAAGAGAAATTTGAATTCCTCCACTAGCTTTTTGCATGCATGACCATGTCATTTTGCATTTTATTTTCTTGAATAGATAATTGCAAAAAATTTACATTAGCAAAATGTCAACTAAGAAATGACAAGATTACCTCAAAGATCATGGAAACAAAGGTAACTCTCATGGGTCACTCCTATCATTTCCCTATACTCGTCAAAGAATTGAAAACCGTCCGAACACCACACCCCTACCCCCAAATTGTTTGTATGTACACTATCTCCACCTTGTCTCCTTCCCACCTACCCTATCTTAATCCAGACGGCCTGGCTTGGAATGCCAGCGTGGACAACAAAAAGCATAAAATATCCAGGTGGCGCAATGTTATTGGTTGGTGGTGCCTCAAGCCGAACTGTATACACAAAACCCGACACCCTCTGAATCCCCGTTGTTTTCAATACCACCATCCTTTGATTCATGGCGAAAGAATGTGTGGTGAAGGAAGGGGTTATGATAGCAACCGACAACCCTAGTTCGGGTTGGAAGAGAGGTACCATGAAAGAAACAGAGAAAGTCTGACCGTAAGATAACACCTTCTCCATGGGGTCCACTAGAATGATCGACGGCCTGAGATGCGCGTACTGCACGGCCAAGTAATGAGGGGAAAAAGCCTCGAGGCTTAGATCGGTCGGGTAGTCCGGGTCGGTAAAGTTGTAAAGTCGGTGCGGGTTGCTCCCACCCACTAGAACCCGACCGTCGGTTAACAAGACTGCAGCTGAGTGATACATTCTTGGGATCGCCGACTCTTTGAGAACCAAAAACCGTTGATTGGGTTCGGGTTGGTTTGTAATATAAAGAACCGGGTTTCGGACCGGATCAATGGCGCTTTCCCACCCGGCTGATCCCTTTGATGCGCCATTGAGAATGATTACGTCACCAGTGGGTAAAAGAAGCATATCCGGCATGACCCGGTTCAGGGGCATTTCTTCCATCAGCCACCGTGGTTGAGCATCCGTCAACTTCATTCTTCCGCATGTCTTTGAAGCCAACCCAAATTCATAATTTGCCGCTTTCAAAAATGCGCCGCCTTGGGCTCCACCGCAGATCAACACCTCCGCCTCGGTCTCCTTCGCACTGTCGCCAAGTCTCAATGGAAGCAAAACAGACGAACCGGTGCATGGATAAGTCCTCTTGTCGCCACCCGGAATTTCCGGGTACTCACGGATGATCCGATTGCTAACGTAATCCAGTTCAATTGACCTTGTGTTTGCAAACACATAAAGATTCCCATTAGGCAGTAAATGCAAGAACGGATAAAGATTGTTCTCTTCCTTCGGGTCACGTGTTTCTTTCAAGAAACCGAGATAATAACCCGTCCGAACCGACACGTTCTTGGGAAAGAACTCGTACGTGAACACATTCCGACCACCTACGACAATGACTCTTCCGTCGGGGAGAATCTGGTTTGACGCATACCACCTTCGAGCTGTCAAGAAAAGGTCGAGTTCGACCCAATCGCACGTTTCATCATCACACGGTCGGAGCATACGAATCCCTTTGTCACCATCATTGTAGCCGCCGGTTTGGACTAGTGTGCCGTCGGAAATAATTGAACCCGATGAGCACCATACATCGGTTTGGACCATCAACGGTCGGATAGTGTTGGAACCGACGTCGTAGAGAAGAGAATGCGCGGTGCAGTCGACTTTGAGAGCTAAATCCCTCGAGTTATACCTACACTTACCGTTGGGTAAGGAAAGATTGGAAGGGCCGAAGTCGGTTCGGTCGAAAATGACAACCTTGTTGTTCTTTAACAACTGCATGTGCATTGCGGAGATTCCGACGCTTTTTTGTAAAACATTCCAGTCTCCGGTAGGAATGTTGGACGAAAAAAACGTAGGAAACTTGAATTTCATTATCGACAGCGAGGAGGATCTTCTTTTTGCTAATGATGAAGGTATAAGAAGGAGACATACTGAGAGAAGAAAGATTGTTGCTGAAGGGTTCTTGATCAAGAACGCCATTTTGAAATTTCTATGAAAAAATCTGTTCTCGGTGTCTTTTTATTTTTTTTTGGGTGTGTGAGATTATTAAGTAATTTGTACGGACTATGAGTTTTGGCGCGTCCGAGAATTTCCAGGACGGATGAGAGAGAGAGACAGAGAGAGGTGTTGTTGTTTTAGCATAATTTTTGGATGTGGGAAAAAAAATGTTTTACTAAATATGAAGGGAAGATGAGTGAATGAATGGACATGGGGTGTTCATGCCTGAAAATAAAATGAAAGGAATCTCTATAATTGTCACGTGATTTTTGGTCGTTCGTAAGGTTTTTTTTTTTTTTCTTCCAAAAAGAGAAAACAATGGATGGATGTCGATTGTCATCTGCCTAGATTGGTCTACATACATGATCCGGTTCTGCAATTGGAACAATGGGCGAAGAAGTGGACAATTCTCAAACACGGGTCCAGTTTTGGTCACTCTGAGGTAATTACACACACACACACACACATATTATGTGGTTAGGGTCACGTTACGCTACATGACATGACAAGGATCAGAACCCACCAATGGCTTTAAAGGATCCAGCTAAAGAAGACCACCCGGGAATTAAAAACTGCCCCAAATGCTCCTCTTGCATCTACTTTCATAGTTTTACAGGTAATATACTGATATTTTCAGTTAGACTAATATCAGCTAATTTAACTGAATAAAGATTTTAACGATACCAAGCAATCCTTAGATCGAATTGTGCTGGTACTATGTCTCTCGATGCATACTAGCAGCTTGCATGTGGTTTTGTTCACATGGTACAACACTACAAGATCATAGCCACCAACATCCCAAGAGCAGCCAAAGGCTCCAAACCAGAATCCAGATGAAAATGTTTGTGCACTTTATCTATAGACAAATAGTGTTTTTTAAGGACTATCCTGAAAGTATTTATTATTAGTCAGACACTGGTGTCTTTAACACTACTGCCTGTGAAATTAGGGATCAATGTGACGGGGTAATTACACTTCACAAGTGTGGAGAAGCATTGGTAAGAAAATCTGTAGTTGAAAACAAAATCATAAGACGAAATGTTATGACCGCGATGTACCGGCACCCATTGATATACACCGTACTGCAACCTTGACCGCAGCCACTGCACTAAGCTGCTTCATCTCCGGCCTCAATCCCTGTTCTCTTTGTTTCTCGCAGTCGTCTTCTACTTGAACTCCAACATGGTACGCTACCTGCATTGCCATAAACACAATCCTCAGAAATTCAAATATGTCTTATGGCAGTTATTTGGTACAGGACGGATTCAAACTGATATTGGCAACAGGGATAGTGCAGAGTCAATAATGTCCAAAATTGAGAACAATAGATTGAAACAAAAGAACACAAAACTCCCTCCTGCTCCTTTTCAGTTCCTAGTTCAAACTGGCTATGCAAGAGGTGCAGATTTAAATTTTTCTTGAGTATTTATGGATCCATCACTATAGAGATAGTTACACGAATAATTACTTAATTAAACTACCCTAAAGGAACAAGCGAAAAAAAATTACACTCAATTGTCTAAGGTGTGCTGGAATGCTGTCAATACATGGATAATATGTCATCTGTAAGAGGCTAGGACAAAGATCAAGCATTCGTTTAAGATGTTCGTAACACGAGACATTATATCTATCTCCTCTTATAGAGACTCGAAATGGCTTACACATTGCAAGCAGCATTATTAAATATGAAAATATGCATATTGACACAGCTTGGACATGGAAAACACAAGGAACAAGAAATCAGATTCATTTTTTAAGGTGGTATGCCAAGTCTGAATGGTGCTGCAATGTGCAAAAATTTCAGTTCATGCCATAGATGGACAATTAGCAAAGACATGACTGCAAGTAGTGATGCTGTTTCACATCAATCAGAAACAAAATTTTTGATCAAGCACCTCGCTATTGCAGTATGACAAACTTTAGGTAGCAATTATGAATGCCAAGAAACATATCTCAACGACTAGAGAATCAAAGATTCACCCATTCCTCTAGGCCTAGAGATGAAGACAAAGTTCCCTTTCAACTTCACTGGATTTTTGCAAGGCTAATGTCTGGGAAAAGGCACCAAAATATGGATGCTGAGAAAGCATATCTTAAAAGAACCAAAGTCTTTAGATTTGTTCTTATTTGGAAAGAAATTCCCATAAGAATAGGCCAGGCCTGGTCCTTTTTAAATAATAATAAAAAAAAGAATAGCTCCCGGAATGGATCCAAATATATAAACCACCACCGCATTGGATCTGGTTCAGGCCATAACAAATCTGTTAGTTTAGGCCATTGATCCAACCCAGTGCATGTCCACCGGCCTCATTTGAGCAAGCTTTCCTAGCTTGTAGCAAGCATCAGGTGCATACTTCCCTATGATGTTCATCTGTGGTCTACAAGCACAACCTAAAGAGTACCCTTCGGATGAAATTTACTAAATTGCTTTCTTTATAATGGGAATGTGGGAAGAGGGATTTCGTTATCTAGGTACAGGAACAAGGCTGGAAGCTGGATTACAGTTGCTGCAAGTTAGAAGCATAACCAGGAAGCACAGGTGAAGAAGTCAAGTATGAGAAGGACATCACTCACGATAATTTATTACCTCAAAATCCTGAAAAACAACATGTTCACAAGGGAAGTTACAAATGCACAGCTGACCATGATCATCACAACCACAAGACTATACTATATGCTCCTTGTAAGTAAACAAGTGAAGCTCAAGCACTATATGATTCAGCTCAACTCAATTCATTTGCACCCTGTTGCTGAACAGCCATAGCATTATTGGAAAAAGAAAATGGCTAAAGATCATACAACATTCTAGTCCAATGTTTAGACAAACAAAATAAAACAACAAGCTAGTGGTGTCCTTACAGGTTAATCAAATCCATTAGAAAAATTAGAAATGTTAAAAGTATATAACAATTAATAACACCAACTCTGTCCACACACTTAAGCTTTTGGAGTGGATGATTGTTTCACAAAATTTAAAATAGTATCAGAGTAGATGTTTCTGAATTTGAACCATGTCAGACCCATTTCACCTTATTCAAAAATTTCACGTGATTGGACATATCAAGTATTACCCACACGAGCGTGAGGGTTAACACCTCCCTCCACAAACTTAAGCTATTGGAGTGGCTGGTTGTTATATGAAATTTAAGAACATACGACAAGGACAATAAATTTAGGCATTTACAATAACCTGCTAAAAAAGAGTTTATTGACCTCAAATATCGTGAGAACACCTCCCTCCACAAACTAAAGCTTTTGGAATGGATTGTTGTTATATGAAATCACATGAGTGTTAACACCTCCCTCCACAAACCTGAGCTGTTGGAGTGGACGGTTGTTATATGAAATTTAAGAACATATGACAAGGACAATAAATTTAGGCAAGAGCAATTCCCTGCCAGAAAAGAGTTTATTAACCTTAGATCAGGTGAGTGCAAGTGTTAACACCTCCCTCCACAAACTTGAGCTTTTGGAGCGGATGGTTGGTATACGAAATTTAAGAACATATGACAAGGACAATAAATTTAGGCAAGTGCAATGACCTGCTAAAAAAGAGTTTATTAAATCATTTTCCACGTAAAAGTTGCATAGGCAACAGATTAATTCAATGAGACTAAAGACAGTATTAATAAGTTCATGTATAATCATTTTTCCCGGTTAGCACTCCTTTCTTAGGAATATTTGTCTACATCTTAAATATCTGTCCGCAAAAACAGTATGGAAACTTTCTTATTAGTGACTGAAATATTAAATATAATGTTCTGTCTGTCCTCTACAACAGTAGATCAAGCAGGAGAAGGAACCTATAAAGTCATCATGTGTGCATTACCTTCCCAGAAGCATTCCGCACCGGTGATATATGAAGAAGATTCCAGAATGAACTACCATCCTTCCTGAGACCAAGAAAAATAAATAGTTTACATCTGAAGAATAAAGTAAAATTATCTAAGCTTAGGAAAAAGAGCAAATCAGTGTCAACCTGTAATTTAATATACGTACTGTGCATGCTTGTTCTAATCGAATGCTTTCTTTTATCTGGAGAGCAATGAATACACAATGAGATTTTATTCATACAATAATATATACACCTCAAGAAGGTCAGGGTTTAGTCATCAAAGCAGACAAAATGTAGAACATATGATGCAGACAGGAAAATAAATACCTGAAATTGGGTTGAGATATCTGTATCTGCCCCACTTAAAAATCTACAATTCCGTCCTATCACTTCATGCCTAGCATAACCTATTAGTTAAAAAAGTAAATAAATAAATAATAAAAGAGGAAAACAGAAGATTCCAAAACGTTCATATGAAACTTCTTCTCGAAGAAGCTTACTAAATGACAAACAGCATAACAAATACCTGCCAATTTCAAAAAGGCATCACTTGCATAAACAATGGGCATGTCAGGTAAGTGCGGATCAGTCCTGCAGGGCAGCAAAAATATGTTGTAAACCACAAAGCATGCACTTCAGCATTTTCATGAAGCAAAATAATGCTTGCAATAAAATAAGAAATTAAGAACTTGTAACAACTCACAATACAAAGCTTTGTTTGATTCTACCAAGAGATGTATTCAAGGATGCCTCAAGAATCCCCATCCCAGATAAGCAGCATCTCCTCCCACAAACCAATCTCCCTGTTATCTCACTATAATGAGAAAGGACAGACAAGACACTGTTGAAGGCGTTTGCAGCCTTTTGCTTCTCCAGCTCACTTGCTTCACAAGGTATTTCCACATCTACTCCTACAATTGCAGAAGCGCAGATTCATCCCTTAGAAAACTTAATTGTAAGTAGCCAACATATAAATAAAGTGACAATAAATGGCAACTATACAAATTTAAGGATTGAACTCAGCATACATTTATAATCACACATTAGAAACAGAATACGTATCATTAAGTAGAGGCTGACAAGTATACCGATGAGAATGAGTCAAATTAACTACAGACAAATTCATTGACAACCAAATCAATACACTAGTGTGTCTAAAAATGCTAAACGTTGAAAGTAAGAACAGACCTTTATCATCCAAACTCAAAACTGATTCAAAAGCTGGAACCAGACTCAGGTCCACCAGAGTATCTGAGCACACCGCTGTACGACAAGACCCAAACACAATCTCACGACACCTGTACCCTTCATGGTGCATTTGTAAATTAATACCATTTCTTCCATAACCACTCCAGGAATGCCCTGGACTCCTCAAAAGCGGCACTTGAACTGCAACAAAATTGATGACTCTCCCATCTTCTTTGGAGAAAACAGGGCCCATGTGAAACAACATCCAAAATGGTGTCCCATCTTTATGGTAATTCAACAAGTTTATTTGAATTGTCCTTTCCTCCCGAATTGCCTCGCGGATTTCCATTATTGATCTTCTATCAGTATCTGGACCCTGAAAAATTCTCCCATTCTTCCCAATCACCTCATTCTTTGAATATCCACACATTTTCAAGAATCCCCGGCTTGCAAAAACAATGGGATGCCCTGAAATGCTAGGATCCGTGATTGTAAAACAGTCCGGTAACTCATCAAGTGCTTCCCGAACCCAATTCGAGTATCTAACGTTAAAGGACTGTTCTACTACTCCCAATTGTGACTCCATTTTCTATGTAATTGTTGCTATACCTGAACCTTTTATTGTATATTTGGATTTCTTTTATTCTCAGATGGCAAATGAATCCCAATCCCATGTGTCCCTGTCAAGCCCAAAGGACTCCTTCACTTGCACTCAGTTTTGAACCATCAACAACCCCAAAATAACACAGAAAACGGAGCAACCAAGAAACAGAGCACCCAGAGATTCAACTAGTAAAGATAACAAAACCATTAATTTCTTTAGAATCTCTGCAAAACAAACACAAACAAGAAAAGGGTATGTCTCACTTTTGAAGAACTTCAACCATAATTCAAGATACAAGAAGAAACTTTAAAATTTTCGAGGCGACAAAATTCAACCAGGTAAGATATATAATTAAAAAAAAAAAAAAAAAAAAAAAAAAAAAAAACCAAAATTTTCTAGAATCTCTGTAAAGCAAGCAAATTCAACAAAAGGGTAGATCACAGTTTAGAATACAATCAGACTATGATTTAAAATTAAAAGCAAATTTTGATTCCATATTAACGAGAAAAAAAATTAAAATTTTCTGGGCAGCAATACTCAAGTAGGAAAGATACAAAACCATAATTTGATTTTCGAGAAATGGGTATGTCTTGATTTAGGTTATATAGTCAACTATAATTCAATTTGATTTTCAAGAAATGGGTATGTCTTGATTTCGGAGATAATCAACTATAATTCAAAATTCAAGATGAATTTCAAAAAACAAAAATCTAGGGTTTCTTACATGATAGATATTGACAGGTGTTGACAGAGTGAAACGGGGCAAGGAAGAAGAGCAGAGATGTAAGTCGGCTATAAAGGAAAATATCTGGAGAAATAATGGATATTCAATGCACAACGATGATAGAGAAACATCCATTGGCATGTTTTGGTGCATAAATTGAAAAGGAAAGAAATGTCTATCACAAAAAATGAAATTATGGTATGGACGAAAAAGAGAGAATCTGAGCGAAGAAGTAATGAGTGTGTAAGGTACACAGACCCAAAAAATGACCAGCCGGACTTTCTTTTTTATTCTGCCAATACTTTACTCTCAAGTTTTGGGATTTCAGAGTTATTTAAAAAAAAAATACATTTATATGTTTTATAGTATATAAGAACTTTTATGGTAATGTTTGTCCCATTATTATTATTTTTCTTTTTGGCAAAAGAGTGAAAAGAGCTGTATTAGTATTTTTTATGAGTTATTATAAAAAATTTTCACACAAAAAAAAATTTTTATTCCGTGATATGATAAAATTGAATGACAGGTGAACATATAATATAAAACAGAGTATAATGACGTAAAATAATCCATATAATCAACTATATTGAAGAGATAAAGATTTGATTAAGATTGTAATAATTATATTAAGTCATAGTTATATATATATATATATATACATATATTAATTAAGTCAATAATTACCGTATCTTTAGATTAGGATTGTTAAATAAATTATCCGACCTAAACTTAATTTAGATAGAGAAGGGAAGTCATGCCATCAAGAGAAATAAGCAAACGTTTACTATTAAATGAAATTTACAAATTTTACCCACTTTATACCTTGTTGTATTTTTGTGTAAAAGGATGAAGTAGAAATCAACATTTATACTTATATAACTATATTTATAATTCTTCTACTCCGATGTATCTAATATAAATAAAAAAATTATTATTTATTAAAAATATGTCGCTTCAACCTTAGTAAGAATTAATCTCCATTTATGAAATATATATTTTTTTAAATTAGTGTTTGTATAATGAAACTGCTCCAATTTAAACTCAACGAGTAATTTGTATATATATATATATAATATATTCTATTTAATTTAAATTTTTTATATTATAATAATATATAAATATATATATAATATATATTAATATATATTTTTGAGTTACTTGATAAGTTTTTGATTTTAAAATTTTATTATTTGAATTTAATTTAATTGTATAATGAATTCAATTTAAAATCGGTCAAAATCAAATCGAGTTAAGAGCCGTTTAAACTTGACTAGATATGCAAGATGGTTATGGTCAAGAGGAAACGATAGAGTAATTAACTTTTTATGTGTACTTGTTTTGGAGTTGGAATGATCTTTTCTTGTTTCCTTTAATAACATTAAAGTTTTTCATTATTAAAATATAAATCAATGAGTACAATAATGTAGGTTTTTTCTAAATAAATATTCATTAAACTGAATAAGTTATCATAGTCAATTTGATATTATCACATCCTAATCAATGACTTGGCCTGTGACCGTTAGTGCCAAAAAACACCCAGACACAGAGAGAGGGGGCAGCGCAGACCCTTATCCATGCTGAGTCAGGACGTCGTTGATTAGTATGCCACGTATCAGACACCACAGGCACAGGCGCAACATCAGTCAAAAGTTGCAATGTCAATGAAAGGGCAGCTTGTGGGCGTCGCCGCATCCTTCCCCAAATGCCCAATGCCGCACACCGCACGGTCTTTAGGCCCAAAATGTGTGCTCCGCCCCTTTCATAAAATCGTATTCGCAAACTTGAAGCTGCGAGATTTTTTTTTTTTTTTTTTCGGTGGATGCTGGCCATCAATTAATATTTAATAATTTAATTAATCTAATCAAATGTTATAAAATTTATTAAAAGGTTGATTTTCTTAATATCTATTTTTTTATTATCAAGATTTTAATTTAAAATTTTATTTTAAAAAAATCTGAATCTCTATCACTACACCCGTTACTTTGAATTTTCATTTGAATTTAGAGTTCATCTCAATTTCTAGTAAATAAAGATTTAAGTGATTTTTTTTCTCTACTAACTCCCAAACTCACTAAAATATTTTATATATTTTTTTACCAATTCATTCAAGCGACAAAAAATGACAAAAAAATACTTGAAAAAAACATTTTCTTGAAATTAACTTTTTAATAAACAAACAAAGTCAAACGTTATTATAAATTACTAAGATTTTAAATTTTAGAAGTATTTTGAGCCACAAGTTTTAAGCACATTCTTAAACTTCATTTTTGTTATGATACGAAGCATAGAAAAGTGTAAATTACAAAAAAATAATAACAATGGGTGTAAATAAAATTTACTAATTTATTCTTAAAAAAAACTTCATTTTTCTCTCAAATAATTTAACCCAATTATTGGGATTAAAAGTCAAACTATTGTTGTTATTGTATTTTATAAAAATGATGGTATTTTAAAAAAGTTAAGTATCATCCTATACTTTTTTTTTTATACCATATCTTGGATATCGCCTGATATTTGGTGTTTCGTCTTAATTAATCCTGACCAATTGTTACAGTGCCTCTTTTTTGGAGAGCGGATCTCTCAACGGGGAATATTCCATACACATGAGCGCCCGATACTTTCAACGAATGTTGAATCTCGATCATATTTAAAAAAACTCAACCTCATATTCAATTAAGCTAACCCATATTATATCATCTTATGCTTTATGTGTTATTAGTTTTCTCCCTTTTTCTTTTTTTTTTCCTCTCACAATTCTTTTTTCGCCGTTAATTTCATAACCCGTCTCTTTTTTCTTAAATAGTTTTGTTTTACTAAGAAAATTTTGCTTGTGCATTTTTTTTTCTTGAATTTAAAATCTTGATAATTTATATACACAAAGTGATATAACATTTTTCATTAATTTTCATTTAAATAATTATAGAAAGAATTACTTTGCAAATGTGCAGCTCAAGTTGAATACTTCCAATAATGCATCAATTTTACAGAAATTATAATTTCCATTAATATTGATACGTATAAATTTTATAACCATTAAATTTCTAATCAATGATCATCACTTTTTATCCATAAAATATTAAAATAACTCGATTACATCGTAAACAAATTTCTTCTATTATATATAGAGAAAAAGTTTAATCAAAACTACAAATTTATTCCCAAAATTTGGGGTTATATTTTCCTAAAACATAATCATATCTGTATCCCTAAATTTAGAGAGTTAATTTTTTCTATTCATATTATAGTATTTTCTCTTATTTTTATTAAATTATCGATATTTAGTATTCATATTAAATTTGAATAAATTCGATTTGAACTCGGTTGATTTTTAAACACAATACTCTCATGACGTTTTTTTTATATACACAAAATTTAAATTTAAAACTTTATTTTAGAATTATCAATATCCTGAATCAGTTATGATAAAATATCCTTGATGGTCCAATTTTACAAAATACTATTTAAAGCGAGACGGGTCGTAAATTTGGTATTATGATATTGTGATAAAAACATTTATTAGCTAAATAACCCTATTACTGTATTCATTTCTTGCTTCGATACTAATATTTCATAAGAAAATTACATTAGCGAGTAGAGGAAATATATTAATATTTAAAATTATTCTAAATTCATAGTTAGCTGGTTTGAATATTATACGATGGAAAAATGTTTTTCCTAGTATTTTTCTAATTTTTTTTCTATACCAATATGAATCTCAATTATTACTATTAATTCTAACGTTGAGAAGTTAATAAAACAATTAGTCTAAATTTTAATTAATCTTAAAATCACAAGAAGAAAATATTTCTTCAATATCTTCCCATGTTTAATTTTATAAGAAAATTTAGATTATTTAATAGCACAACTCCAAAATAAAAATAAAATAAAATAACAAAAAAAAATTGTCCAATCCTGATGTGCGTGGGTGAGATAAAAAACCACGGGTGATTACGTGTCATTTTCGTGAACTGACACGTAATCGTGTCTGGACCCACCCTCTCTCTCTCTCTCTCTCTCTCTCTCTCTCTCTCTCTCTCTCTCTCTCTCTCTCTCTCTCTTTCTCTCTTTCGGTTCCGGTCTCCACTGCCCAACCATTCCCCTACACCCAAACAACCCTCTCTCTCTCTCCCTCACACACGCACGCACACACACAGCTGCCCAAACTGCCCATTCCTTTTTAAGTCTTTTTAATTTTTCTTTCCCATTTTAACCCTAATCTCTCTGTCTCACTCTCTTCCACGCCTTAAAATGTTACGATTGATGTGCAAAGATTGTACTAGGGGGCAGGCGGGCACCTCACTGGTCACTATTCTCCCTGCCCTTCTGTCTCCGGGCAGTTTTGATTTTGCTTTTGTTAGTCTTCAATTCCATATAATAAATAGAAAAAAGTTGAGTGAGAGAGAGAGAGAGGCGATAATTCTGAGTAGATTTTTCTCTTTTTGTCATTTTCATTTTTTTTTTTATTTTTTTGCTTTGAACCAGTCAGCTTCTTCTTTGAGTGTGGGTGTTCGATTTGTTGCCTCCCACACACACTCTCTCTCTTCAACTAACATTTTGTGTGTGAACCAGTGGAATTTTGTGTATTGTGTGCTTGTGAGCGGTTTACACACTCCTTGCTTCTGTTCCTGTTTTCAGGGCCTTTTTTTTATCTTCTTAGTTTGATCTATTTGGGTAACAAATTGTTGCTTCCGTTTTGATATATGAAGTGGGTTTAAGCTTAATCTTCCATTTTGGGGGGGTTATATCTATTCAAAATTTCTGAAATTAAAGAAGAGCTTTATACTGAGGTGGTCACTGTGTATACCAAGTGGGTGCTTGGATTTTAGGGTTTTGTAATCTAGGGTTTGTCGGGAAACTAATTGCTCTTTCCAATTTAATATGTGAAGTGTGTTTGTGCTAGTTCTTCCGTCGGATGTGTATTCAATAGATAGTGCGGAAATTGGAATAGGTTTTGTTCTGGGTATGGTTTGAGGTGAGGGAAGAGAGTGTGGTGTGCGGAGATTAAGTGTCTGTTGTTTTAGGTTTTTGATGAGAAATGTGGTTTTTGTGATCTAGGGTTTGTGGGAAAATATGGTGTTGGGACCAAATGGGGTGAAAGTAGAGGCCTGCGATGTGGGAAGGAAGTCTAAGGAGTGGAAGAAGAAGAAAGATGTGGTTGGGGTTGGGGTTGGGGTTGGGGACGAAGAAGAAGAAGAAGAAGAGGTGAAAGAGACTGGGTGTTGGGTAAGGTTGGGTATTTTTGGTGGCTGCATTACTTCAAGATCCAAGGTTGATAGCTCTGTTAGTGGCAGCAGTACTCAGTGTGGTATTCCCTTGCTTTTTTTGTTAGTTACTTTGCTTTAGGTCATTTTCTCTTGTTTTGTAGATCAAATGCCATGCAGTTTGTTGATACATTTTTGCTTCATTACGTTCTATGGCCTTTTAGTTTATAGTTATTGTGGAATTGTTGCCATTGCGTGTTTTCTTTGGATTTTAAATGGCTTAATGCACTTATTCCATGTTGTCTATTGCTTTTGTTGGCTATATTTTTCTATATTAGTTTTTCTTCTTGTGGAAAGCAATTTTCATGTTGTTTGCTGATCCAATTGCTTGATTATGGTGGTTGGTTTAGAATGTATCACCATTGCATGTTTAATTGTTTTTTAATGTCTATGAAGCATTTATTCCATGCTTTTTATAGCGTGCAAAGCCGCATGTTGCTTTTGTTTTTTGTTTATGTGTAAGGATGTAGTTAATAACAGCATGATAAGGGAACAATCCCTTTACTTTAGGAAGTTTCATAGTCTGTTCCCCCTGCAGGCGACATTGCATGCTAGGAAGATTGATAAACATTTTTGTTGCTAATAGAGATTTTGGAAAAATGTTTGCTCGAACCTTGAAACCTGAATGCTACTTCCTTGGAGGACCCCATCTTCCCACCACCCCTCACGGCCCCAAAAGATTCATTTAAACTCTCCCCGACTAGAAAGCATGTTGGGAGAAAACAAGTATTTGTTCCATGATTAAATAGTTGTAAAATATTGAGTTTGTATAGTTCACATAAAAAATAAGGAAGAAAGGGCTCGTGTTTGAGTCTTGATTTCATCTAGCTCCCTTTGTTGCATTATATGTCTTAACATGCAGCCGATATTCCTTATAAATTGACAATGGAAATGAAATGAACAAAGTCTAATCCATCTAAGGTGGTAGTAGATGCAGAACAAATGGTGCTGTGGTGATAACGGTGAGGTCAACACTGACAGTGTTAGTAGATTGCTTGTCATGTATCATAGGTTGTTCCAACTCAACAGGTTCTCTTTCTTTCGAAACGCGTCACAAAAAACAATATATGTGGTAGTGATAGTGGTGGTACTACTAAAAATGCAACATGGCCCGGAAATAGAAGGTTGTACAGAGAAAGGTTTCATCGATCTTAGGAAGATGCTTAGAGATTGTGTATCTTTCAATTCTATAAATTCAATTCTTTCTAGTTCAATCCAACTGACCATGTTATTTAAACGTGTCAGTCTCAATACACCTGGAGATTATATGTTGAGCCGTAAGAGATGGGGAAACACAGAGACCATTTGGGCCATGAAGAAATGCCAACTGTGGCTCTCAAAATGTTGTGATGAATCCTTTTTAAGGATTTTTTTTGGTGGTTTAAAATAGAAGATAAGAAGGGGTTTGGGTTCACTGTGTAAAGAATTTGAGATGTTAGAATCACATGGTAAAGAAGAGAATGTTGGCCAGTTCGTCTGATGGCCAAAATTGGGACCTTGCCCATGTTATAGCTGTTATATCAAATTTTGTAGTCTCATGAAATTGATGGTGTTAGATGCTAAAGGAGTTACAAAAATCTACGAAGAAGCTGAGTTCTAACTGCCTATCTTATTATTTATTAATATTCCAAAACTGGTTGTATTGGGTTCAGCATCAATTTTGAAATAAAGTCCAGGCACTAGTAATTCAGTTGCACCAACCATAAAGTTTCTTTAGAAGTCTACTGGTATGATTAACATTTGGTAAAATTTTGGTTTGTCTAAAAGTTTGGTAATTAAGTGGTTTGTCTCTGATCTCCTTTTTCCTCTGACCATGTATAAATGCTTGTGTTAAATTGCAATCTTATGAGTTTGTCTCCTGGTTAGCCGTAATAGGTTTCTGGAAAGAATTTGTTTAGAAAATCTAAGGCTCATATAAATCAAAAAACCTGCTATCTTCATTTTATGGACCTTATATTTAATTGATTGCATGTGTGATTCTGCAGAAAGTAAATCTACAATAGATACAAGCAGAGATCAACCTGTTGCTCCAGTGATCTCCTCCACGACAACTAGTACTGCAGAGAGCAACTCATCCACTTCTAAATTAGAAGAAGAACTTAAAATTGCTTCTCGGCTTCGGAAATTCACATTTAATGATCTTAAGTTGGCAACAAGAAACTTTAGACCAGAGAGTCTTCTTGGTGAGGGTGGTTTTGGTTGTGTTTTCAAGGGATGGATTGAAGAAAATGGGACTGCTCCAGTTAAACCAGGCACTGGGCTCACTGTTGCTGTCAAAACCCTGAATCAAGATGGGCTTCAGGGTCACAAAGAGTGGCTGGTTTGACACTATTCCTGTGCATTTTAATTTAGTTTCACATTTTGTTCATATTACTGCTTATAGTTCCTCTTTCCTCTTGGATGTTCTCAAAACATTTTACTTGGCAGGCTGAAGTAAATTTTCTTGGTGATCTTATTCACCCTAATTTGGTGAAACTCATTGGCTACTGTATAGAAGATGACCAAAGGTTATTAGTCTATGAGTTTATGCCTCGAGGGAGCTTGGAGAACCACCTATTTAGGAGTAAGTTGCCATCTCTAATTACTTTTCCTTTTCTTTTGATGTTTTCATAGAAAAATCTTGGAGTTTTTTACCATAGTGTGGTATAGAGAATGTTGAAAAAGTTGTGGCTAGGCTACTCCAATAGTTGCACTGATTTATAATCACCTTAAAATCACCAAACGGAAAATGACATCTTTAGTTGACTTTATTCACAAGTTTGAACTGTTCTGATATGGGACTTCTAATTGTTCTTGGAATAGATAGCAGTAGCTTCCTAAATTTCATGTTACCTAAATTGAACATTTTAGCTTGTTGCATACTTTAAGTCGAATTTACTACTGCTTCTTCTTTAAGCGGTGCATCTTGTTATACTTGTCTAATCTGTATTGGCAGATGATCAGTGACAGTATCACTGTTTACATTAACTGATTAGGATTTGATATGTCATGGAACTATAGCTCTGAAGTACACTTCAGAAATTTTTTGGCGCTTTGAACTGTTGACATCAACCCGCTTGGAGATTAACTATTTGGAAAAGAAACAAAATAAATACTTACTGTATCAAGCCAGTATTTATTTACTGTGGTTTAACTGTCTGTATTTTCCAAGAGGCCATTCCAACTTCTCTGAGGTTTCAAGATGCAACTCTGGTTGAAGTTTGTTACCATTTTATGACCTGAAGTAAATCAGCTTTTTTGTGCTTGTGTCAGTTCATTTTTTTAACCATTTCTTCATTGATGCTTCTTTTTAGAAATTTTCTGGTTGTGGCTGCCACAAGGTAAATTTTGTGTTAGTTGCTAGAGAAAATTCTGGAAGTAGTGTCTCCTTTCCTTTGTGGCTGCCACGAGGTAGATTTCTTCTGCATTCCATCATTGTTAAGCATTTCATATTGCAGGGTCACTTCCTCTTCCATGGTCTATCAGGATGAAAATTGCACTTGGTGCTGCAAAAGGTCTAGCATTTCTTCATGAGGAAGCAGAAAGGCCAGTTATATATCGTGATTTTAAAACATCCAACATCCTATTAGATGCTGTATGTAATTAAACTGTTTGCAATATCATGGTCTTTTGTCCCAAATTTGAATCTTGTATCTAATATTTTGCTATTTCAGGAATATAATGCCAAGCTTTCTGATTTTGGTCTTGCCAAAGATGGTCCTGGAGATGATAAAACGCATGTTTCTACTCGTGTGATGGGGACATATGGCTACGCAGCCCCAGAGTATGTCATGACAGGTTAGAGTCCTGCGATTGCAAACTTGTATGTGGATGCTAATTTCTACCTTGTGCTACTTTTTTGATGGGAAAAAATAGAAATGAAGCTTGTTTTTGGATGCCGGGGCCACCTGCGTGGTAGGTGGGAATACTTTGCAACAACTTTATTACTATCTTGTGCTAATTACCGATCAAGTTCATGAAATAAATATCACATTCCTTAAGAGCTGATGACATATACTGTTGTAGGCACGGAAATGTATTTGAGGCCATGACGAACATTTAAAGATAGAGATGTACTTGTATGGGCATGTATTGTTATGCGAAACGGGTTGTGTTGTAGTCATCTTTTCTTAGAAAATTAATTTTATTCAGCATCTTGTTAATAGCTGCTAAATTAACCAATCTAACCTACTACAAATTTGCCTTTTTTTTGGTCCAAAAAGTTTGACAACAGAATCTTGCTTGCTACAGGACATCTCACCTCAAAGAGTGATGTCTATAGCTTTGGTGTGGTTCTGCTTGAAATGCTGACTGGGCGAAGATCCATGGACAAAAACCGTCCAAATGGAGAGCACAATCTTGTTGAATGGGCGAGGCCTCATTTAGGAGAAAGAAGGAGGTTCTACCGACTGATAGACCCTCGTCTTGAAGGTCACTTTTCCATAAAAGGTGCGCAGAAAGCTGCGCAGCTAGCTGCTCACTGTCTTAACAGGGACCCTAAAGCAAGGCCGTTAATGAGTGAGGTTGTTGAAGCTTTGACGCCCTTGCCTGGCCTCAAGGACATGGCCAGCTCATCATACTACTTCCAGACCATGCAAGAGCGTGTTGGTGCGAGCCCAAACTCGAGAAATGGCTTGCGAACTCAAGGAGGGCTCGTTTCTAGAAATGGACATCTACCACTTAGAAGCCTCTCGATACCAAATGGTTCTCATGCTTCTCCATATCACCATCAGTACCCTCGTCTGTCACCCAAACCTAATGGTGAACCGTAGGCTGGGATTGGGTTTTTTCTCTGTTTCTTTCCCTCCCCCATTTTGTCTAGCATTCTTTTTTCTTGTTCTTGTTTTCTTTGAATATAAGTATCTTTTTGTTGAGGCGTTTGATTTTGGAGAACTGGAAAAGAAACAGAGAAATGTGTCTGTGGTGTTGTCTTTCAAAGCTATAAGCATTCCAGCAGGGGAAAATTGTGCTGAATTCAGGGTAATATCAAACGTGGTTAACCGGCCTCCATTTGCTTTTCTGAGATAAAACTTGTTCTCAAGCTGTAGCTATCAGCTTTGGAAGACACCCTATTACTGATGCAGAGGCTGGACCGCTAGTGATGGTCCACGAGACATCTATGTTATAATACCAAATCTAATTAGTGATTAATGTAATTTATTTTAACCAACCAGTATCCTGATATCCAGAGAGAGTCCCAATTTACAAATTAGAAAAACTTTTTTAATATAAATTTTCATTATTAAATTTTGAATTCAAGATTAGATTAAGAAATTTAATATATTTATCGACAAATTGACTGATTATCGGTAGTTATTAATGTAATTAGTGATTAAAATTTTGTACTACTGTTTAAAATATTATATCTTAAAAGAGAGTTTTTAATTGTCATTGTGTTTCAAAAAGAGTATGTGGGCTAATCAATTTCCAAACAAAATTTGACCGTTTATCACAGGAAATATTCAAAGATTAATGGGGATTTTGGTTACTCTTCCTGAAAAGACTAATAGAGAAGTTTGTTTTATTTCAAGAACAACATTTGCCAACCAAATTTATAAATTTTTTATACAGAAAAGTTTAAAACTTGATTTTAAAGTTTCTCAAAAGAAGGTTTTGAAATTTTTATTAGTTTAAACTTGTTTTGATTGAACAATTAAGAGGGTCTTTTAATAAACACAATTCCAAACACCCATAGGTACCCAAAAAAGGGGGGCCCAAGTAGACAGTCATCGCATGAGAGAGGGACCCGTAATAGCTTCCCTTATGGAACTCGAACAAAGATGCCAACCTGATCAAGTTGGGTATTCTCCATCTGACAGATGTAAATACTGAAGTTTAATTTTCTTGGATATTGGCTTCATGCAGCTCTCTGGGTCAGCTGTTCCTTGGATGTGCTCTCAAAGATCTTGTCAGCATTTCCAACCTCAAAACCATCTCGGCGGTGATATTCCTTTATCTGCAAACGGTAAGTTGAGAACATTATGCCCTTCCAATCTTAATATAGTCCATAGCAGACCAACGTGGAGATGTCAATATAAAAAAATTAAGAAATCAAAAATTAAAATAAAAAACGAAAAAAAAAATAAAATAAAAGACAACCCATCAAAAATTTTATTCCAGCCCTACAATCTTTTATTATTATTATTATCATTATTACTATTTATTTATTTATATGTGGAAAATATGAAATTATTAACCATCAGAAGTTTCTCAGATCACAATCCCAGAAACGCAAGGTATTGCTCTAAATTATTGCAGAATCTTTTCTTGGTATGCATGATCATCCATAATATTTGAAATAACTGGGAAACAATAAAACATACAAGAGCAGCACAAAAGCATCAAGTGTCTGCAGAAAATGTTCTGTAACTGTAATTAAACTACTTATGGTGGATCCTCAATTTATATAGTAAGTAAAGTGTAAAAAATGAGGCAGAGCGAGGTTTCTGCCCTTTTGTAATATTGAGATTTTTACCTCTTTGTCAGGCAAAGTTTGATACTGAGGTAGCACAAGGCGTTCAGCAAACTCAATGTATGAGCAAGGAACAGATTCAGTGATTCCATCAGAAAAATGAAAAGGGATTGAATCTGCAACGGTCGAACTTTGCAACAAAAGACCATCAGGACTCACTGTCAACGGAGGAAATAAAGTAACGACCGTGTGAAGTCCATGCCAAAAAATTAAAATCATAAAGTGATGATTAAATTCTAAGTGAAAAAATAATAATGATGACAAAACTAGATTGAAAAATCTCGAGCTGCATCATATCTTTATGCGTTTACTTGTGTCTTCAGCCAAAAGAAAAGATGTCATGAGCAAAGAAAAAAAATTAGCTATAAACAAGAAAAGACAGACCAAAACAAACCTTTTAGAACCCCGCCTTCAGAATTCAGTCTGAAGCCATTTTCTTCTATGAACCGATTGAGACTTCTAATTTTTCTCAAATGAGACTTAAGCCGATGTGTAGAAATAGTGACATGATTTACTGCATATCCATTGACAAGAGTCCAGGCAGCATACTCACTTTCCCTAAATATCCATGCACAAAACAAAGCTGCAAGAGAGTTTCAGAATGTCCCAGTAGAAATATGCAGCATAAGCACTATGATAGATAACACGTAGATGCTAGAAGTCTATAAGCAAAATTTTAGACCGATGACACACCGACTGATTTGCAAATAATGAGTTTGAAAAGAAATCACATGCAGTGGAGATATTTACTACCTAGCCAAATGCTGGAAATCAGAATGTGAGGGGTTTTCCCATGTTAAAGATCCCAAAGCACTTGCAAGAGCTGCATGTCTATTCCCTTTGCCAGACATGTCTGTGTGTTTTCTGATTATCTCCTGCATGGGAGCCCACGAAAAATGTATTTAACAGAGAGAGAGAGGGAGAGGGGGAGAGGGGGAGAGAGAGAGAGAGAGAGAGAGAGGGAGAGAGAGACCAGAAATTGTCACCTATGCATCTGTTGATTTTTTTTTTCCTGGAGAAAAGAAATAATCTTTAAATTCTTCATATGTTATTTGAATGCAACAGCTGAAAGTGATTCCATAGACTTTTGCTACACAAATCCTCTCTTTCCTTCTTGGTGGCACAAATGAGTTTATCAAATGGCATGCTTAGGAAAAGGCTTGAATCATATTATGTATTCAATAAATTTTAGTCTATCAGATCTACTTGCTGTTTCACCTGTTCATCTTTTTTCTCCTTTATGTTGAAAAGTCCATTATGTCTCTTGTGTTTGCCAAATGTCTAAAATAGTTGCTTTGCAAGATAAGGAAGGAAAGAAAAAGCTCTATCTTCTTAGGAATTAATTTCACTAGATTGGAAGTAAAGAATGCCATGAGGCATCCCAGAGAAATTACTAATGAAATACTAGAAAGAACAACAGTAAAATCCCTCCTCTTTTTAATCACTCTCAATGGCCTGTAGGGTCTCAGAACCTCTAATTTTATCATCTAGTTAACATATACATGAGAAAATCTTCCATCAAACAACAAGAAATGAGAAATGAACAATTGGAGGAACCAACTTTATTATTTGGAATCGAGAAAGCAAGAACAGAAACATAGATCACATCAACCATAAGGGTACAAGGAGAAGAAAAACATATCATTCATCAGAATTAAGCCAGTCTCAAGAACAAACCTGAGCTTGTGCGCTTATCTGGTCCACAAGAAGCTCTGATATGAAAATTCTTGGTAAAGGCCCATTAACACCGATACCATCATCGTTTTTGGAAATATGAGGAGGAGAAAACCAAAGTGCCTTCAACTTTTTAGCAGGAAATTGTAACTCCTCCTTTGGACTATAGCCGTAATCGGTGAAAAATGAAGCCATAGAGTCAATGCCATGGCCATTAACCTATTTACATGAATAATAAAACAGTTAGATTTCCTCCAGCACAATATGCATAAAGCAAAATCTATGATGTGCATACAAATAAATGATTAGTGCAATTGCCTCGCTAACACGAGGAAAAAATTCCGATGTACAGCATCTGGTATCCTGCATAAAAAATATTATTGTCCATTATTCCTTTCCGGGACTTTTTTTCCGTGTTGGCAAGTCAATAGCAAAAGTTCACTATCTTCCTATACGAGGGCTTTGACATGTTATATTGAGAGTGCAACAGTGAATCTCTCTCTTGTGGCAAGGATATTCCAAGAAGATTCAGCTTAGAGTTCATGACTATGGTGGCTTACATGCCTAATTGGTTGACACACTGAGGATTTGCTTCTGAGACACCTTTCCGGAGCAAGCAAACGAATAACCATCTGACACTGTACTGCTATGAATTTGCTCAAAAATGGTATGCCTTGGTCCATTTCCAATGATTGTTTGGTACTCAGGTATTTGTAAAAATATATAGGCCTCTTATTTGCTAAAGTACCATATATAATGCTCTCTCAAAAGTGAACCAACAGTTAGAGTGAACAGATGTTTCTATATATGTAAGGGACGTTGTTTTGTCCCCCCCAAATTAGCAGTGTGGGCACATCCGGTGTACAGATTTAAATTGTGAAGACCAATTATTACATCAAAATAAAGGCAGTGCTTTACCCCAAATGTCCTAAATGCAAGATGATCATAGCAAATTCGATCACCATCAACTGATCGAACAAGCTCCAAGATTGCCTTTGCAGTTGGATTCCTATTCAAATATACTGTTTCCATGCTTGACAATACACTCCTAAAGAAAGATTCAGACCCCTGCAAAGAAAATCAAGCAAATTAGACAAAAAACGTTGTTTGATCAATAACATCATCGGCAAAGAATATAAGCCAAAATAATAAGGAGTAAGGTTACTTGGACCCTAAAAAATCAATGAAGGAATTGTCAAAATCTGACATGATCATGATCTTAGGCTAATAAACTTTCTGATTCGTGCCTGTTTACTTGTTATAGAGTAAATTCTTTTAAAACCCATGAACCTAAGCTAACAAAATCTTGCCCATACCACAGTATCAAGCTCTTCCAAATTGGGGTTTTCAATTTTTCCAACTTCTATGGAGGAACCAAATTCACAGATCACAGCAAAAATGATAAAACCCAGAAAAGAAATTGAACCAATAATGAAGTTCACTACAAATAAGAGAGAGAACCACCCGAAACGAAGAACCCTGATTCTCATCTTCAGCCTTAGCACCAGAAACGACAGTCAGTTTTCTGATTCCACTGGGAACCGATATTGTATTTGGGGAAATGAAATTCTTGGAATTGGAATTGAGAGAGCGCAAGAAAGGGAAAAGTGAAGAGCGAGAAGTGGTTTTGACTGATTGCGAGGATTGACACAGAGACATCATCGATGACAGTCTCACGGCTTCCATTACGAATTTTGGAAACCGGAACGAAATGCTTATGCTTATGGTGTGATGTCCGGGGAAATGACCTGATTGAGATTCCAGAAAATTGGGTTGATCTTAATACCTTCTATTTGCGTTTCACTTACGTATTTTAAGGATTTAGGATAAAACCAAAACCACAGCGTGTGTCAGCACTTTTAGCAGAAGAATGTAAAGATAAACATCGTTCGTTGTACATTTGTCTTTTTAATTTTCCTTTTTTTTTTTTCTATATCTTGGACACTACCCGATATCTGGAGTTTTGCCCTTACTAATTCGGACCAACCGTTGCAGTGGCTACCCACGGGATCCTTTTCAATAATAATAATGCGTGAAACGTGAAAACAACACATAATAATTTAAAAACATTTGTTAACCATAATCAATTTAAATAATTATTTAATTAAAAATAATTATAGAGAGGTGACTAATGTTTCATTGGTCTAATGAAAAGGGTATTAACACCCCATATCAAAAATCGGGGTTTGAATTTTGGTGGCAATAAAATAATATTGGAAGAGTTCCCTCCTAATTGGGACCTGACAACAACTCTGTAAATATTAGTCGGAACAAAATTTTAAATACTATACGGGTGATCGAAGGACAAAAAAAAATAAAAAAAAAAACAGAGAAAGAGATGAAATGGGCGATTTTATTATTTGAAAGTTTTATTGGGTTTTCAAAGATTCATGTTTAATCGGATATTATAAATACGAATCAATTAATTTCAGTAGGTTCATAATGGAGTTGATTTGCTCTTTTGTCATTTAAAGTAAAGTTGAAATCATGAACATTAATTAATTATTATTTATTTACAAACAATATAAATGTTTATTAAATTGAATGGCTTAATTAGATAACTTGGTTGACCATTTTGCTCGTCGATGTTTAACTAAATGCCCTTGTAAACAAAGAAATTGAAATTTTGTGATTTTTTATTTCAAAAAATATGACACCCCAAAAAAAGAGAGAAAAGATTATAAAATACAGAATAAACTTTGGGAAAGGTGAAATTTACCTTCTTTCATAAATTACCAAATTTTATTACATTATTTTTATTTTTATTTTTGTAATACCATATCAACCGATATTCAGATTTATATTCTAAGTAATCCAGTCTGAGACTTACAGTAGCATATTTAAAAAACTATCCTCTCAATATAATCTATTTTATACTCAATTATAAATCAAATTTAAAATTTTAATTAAAAAATCTAATATTACGTCTTATTAAACCAATCAACTCGTTAAATTTCATTACATTATCAATCTAAGGATGGTTGGCAGGGGCATCCCGCCACCGCGTGAGTGGGTTGATGCGCAAATTGAAGGCCCAAATTTAGAAAAAGCCGAGGACTGGACTGGGCCTTCGTCCATTTCATCTCCAAAACTTTGTTTTTCTGTTTTTTTTTTTTTTTTCCTCAAACCACTGATATTTTAAGTTATACACTAATTAATTTAATTTAAATATTTAAAAATCTTATTTAAAGGTTACTCTCCTAACAATTATTTTTTATTCTCAAATTTTGAATTTAAAACTTAAAGATCCACCAAAGAAAAAAAAAAACTTGATTAAGGGATTTATCACCTTATCCTACCGATCCAAATATCAACCCAAAAAAAAACTTGATTAAGGGATTTATCATCTTATCCTACCGATCCAAATATCAACCCGTAAACCACCCTATCCCACCGATCCAAATATCAACCCGTAAACTTTATCAATTTATGATCCTTTAAAGTTTGATTTTGTTGTTATCAAATTCATCTTTTGTTTCGTTTTAAGTTTTTGAGGGCATTGAGGTTTAATTTTGTTGATTCAAAGTGATATTTTTGTCACTCTAGATGTATATGTTCAATATCAAATCTTTTTTTTTTTTGTTTTGAACTGATCTGTATTTAGATTTTATCTAAATAATTTAATTTGAAAACTGTAAAGCCTATTAAGAGGTAGAATTTTTTAAATCTTTTTTTTTTTTATTTTCAGAACTCGAATTCTAAAAATCTAATTAAAAGAGTAAAATGTGACTGGTCAATCCCAAAAACTTTGTTAATGGCAAACCTTATCTTTTTGTTTTTTTTTTTTTTTTTTTTGGTGAAAAGCAAACCCTATCATCTATTAGGAAGATGGTTTCTTTTAACATCAAGATCGGGAAGCAACTAGCCAAATTTCTTGCTGAGATCAATTCTACTGCTATTTTGGGCAAGACAAAATTGGGCCCCCACACAACAGCCTAGGATGTCTTGGACTTCTTGTCACATATTGATAAAATGAACGAGTCCGAGGTACAGGCTAATGATACAATTTTTTTTTTCTTTTTAATTTGGTGATTTTAAATTTAATTTTTTGTATAATTAAAAAAAAATAATTGATAAAATGAAGGAGATTGTCAAATCATCATAGTCTTCCTTTCTACGCATTGCACATGGACGGGGTTTGTGGGCGATATCTTCGTTGCATTTAAATAAAAACGGATAGGAAATAATATAAAAAAAAAATAACTTTATAAAAATATAAAAATATAAATATAAATAAATATATAAATATAAAAAAATATAAGAATTTTTATATAAATATTAATTATTTTATAAAAATAATAAAATGATAATATTTTATAATAAAAATATAAAATTATCAAATATCTAATTATTAATTATAAGATAAATCATATAAAAATTATAATTATAATTAATTAAATAAATAATTTATTAAATATGAAAAATGTAAAATTTTTATATAAATATTAATTAATTTAATATTTTTAAATGTTTTGAAAATATTTTTAAAATGAAAAAAATATTAATGTTAAAAAATTCCCGTATTTTATAGAGTCATATTGCTTAAGCTCAGAATCAGTAGCTCATCATCCTATGTATATAGGAGATTTCAGTCACAATCCAAGGGAAGAGTTAACGGGTGAAACTGGATAAGTCGACTTTGTGGTTGGAAAAAATGTATGTGAGATACGAATTATGGGTGAAAAGGAAAGAGAAGAGACAAAGAATGAAGAGAGAAGAGTGAAGAGAGAGAGAGAGAGAGAGAGAGAGAGAATAAGAGAAGGAAAAGAAAGAAAGAGATGGCATAGAAGAAGGGGAATTCTTCAGGATCATCTTACCCACTTCTTCTTCCAAGTTTTGTACATATACTTCTACTTCTAACTTTCATAGCTACGTCTAACCAATTAACTACTTTGCTGGACTACATGACAACTCAATTGTTGCTTCGGCTTTCATCATCTTAATACTCTAAATCGTTACATTTTCCTTACAAAACATGTCAACATTGTCAGAAAAACACTTTGCTCTGTCTCTTACCATTCTTCTACAGATAGATTGTATTTGGTGTAATGGATATATATATATATATATATATATATATGTGGAAATGTAAGAATATATCTAAACAAGTTGAATCAACTTATACCCAACGCGTTGCACACACCGGTTTACATAGAATCTGCATGGACGTTTCTCCAAAGAAAAATCTTTTTGTTAGCTATGGACCTGAAAGCCTATGAGGGATGGACCTGACATAAATTCATTTCACCCTTATGCTTCCAAGTCTTGCCCACCACACAACCCCCACTCGTTCCAAAGATCAGCACTTTCCTGAGATGATAGGAGGAAAGAACAGAGGAGGATCATCACCCCTTCCCTATATCTACCAATTACAACTATTAAGATTTCTCACTTACGGTACAATGTTGCTAATTGGGTTTATTGTTGAAATTTTGATTTGTTTCTTTAATCGGTTCTTCCCGCATAAATATTACATAAAAATATATAAATTTATTATTTTTTTCTAAGTTTAGATTTTAAAGATAAAACTCTATCGAAATTTATTTTTTTTATACATAAACTCAAATTTAATACGTTTATTATCGAGTACTTTAAATTTTTCATAAATTTTATTAGGTTAAAAGGTGTTCTAACTATTTAATTCAAGGATAAAATTATTAAATTATATTAAGAAGATATTAAATATTTTTATATAAAGTATAAAATTGTTGGATTTACCGGACCCTAATAAAAACTTCTCTCTCCAAGTCGTCGATCCCAACCCTCTCTCTCTCTCTCCCTCTCCCTCCTGTGAAAGTTGATAGAAACAGAGACGCAATTGTCTGTTCCGCTCCTTACTTTCATCCGGTTCCAAAATTTTCCATCTTTATATATCCCTCGTCGCAATTCCGAATTTCCTCCACTTAACTCTTCGATGCTGGGTTCGTGAAAACAAACCTCGAGTTCTTAACAATCATCTCCTTCAGGTATAATTTTCATACCCAATTCGAAAATCCTATTTCTAGATTGATGACTTTGTCTGCTTTTTTCTCTCTCGCTCTTTATATTTTCATTTCTCAAATTCCGAATTTTGTGGGGAGTTGAATTGGCCTTTTTTTTTTAAAGTTCAAATTCTAGGGTTTCAAACTTTGCTCTGTTGCTTAATTTGATTGAATTCCTCAATTTCTACGCAAAATAATTTTTCTTACATTAGTTGTAGCACTTTTTCGTCATTATATTCCTGTTCTTTTCCCTAATCTTGATTCCTTTGTAAGGCGTCTTTCTTTATCCTTTTTTTCCCCATTTATTATAATAATTTTAGACAGTTACATACAGACAGTGTTTTGTATTTGATGTTATTATTTTGTTTTGGTGTTTGTTAATTGGGGTTTTTTGAAGCGTTAATTATAACGTTGACTTGTTCATGTTTTCTTGAAACATATTTCCGTTATATTTTTGCCGTTAAATTTTTCTGGGATTTTCGAAATATTTGTTCTAAATTGGACGTATTCAACTTGAAAATGATGATCATGGGTTTTGGGTCTTTGGTGTTTGATTGGATGGGACATTGATATTATCTTTGTCAAGTGGGTTGCCAAGAAAAGTTTGAATATTCTTAGTTTTTTATTATTTATTATGGGCAAACTTATGATGGGGATGGAAATGTTTGATTGGATGGCACATTGATATTATCTTTGTAAAGTGTGTGGCTAAGAAAAGTTTGAATATTCTTAGTCTTTTATTATTTCTTAATGGGCAAACTTATGATGGGGATGGAAACGCTAGTAATCCAATAGTGTTATAACTTTGATTTCTTTAACTGTCTTTGTTGTTCACGATCATTGCCTCAAGTACAACCTTGTCACGGTTTTGGACATTTGGAGAGAATGCTTTGTGATTATTGTTGCTGTTGTTTATTCTTGTGAGCTTTTCCTCAATGTGGACCCAGAAAAGTCCAAAAAGTTTAAAAGGAAGAAAATTCAAATTAAGAATTTTTGTTATTGGAGTTGTAGGTTTTATATTATCTAAGGAGGGTGAGTATTGAGCCGCACATCACCTTATTGTTGTGTTGCATTGCTCTATGTCGTTCTTGGGACAGATATAGAATGCTAGTGATTGGGAAGATGTGCATAAGAAAAACTTTTTGGGAAGGCCAAACATGTATTTGTAAGTGTTTAAATAAAAAGAAGTGAACATATTAGTGGTGATCTTTAAGTTTTGGAAATTTTTTTTTTTTTGGGGGGGGGGGGTAAGGGGAGCATGGCCCCTTTGATCTCTTCCTGGTCTGACTTATTCCTTCTGTCTAGGTATTTATATAGCTTTTGTTTTTCCTTGCCCCATGATCTCCCTCTGATCTCTTCCTGGTCTGACTTAGTCCTTCTGTCTTGGTATCTATATAGCTGTTGTTTTCCCTCGCCCCTTGATCTCCCTCTGATCTCTTCTTGGTCTGACTTATTCCTCCTGTCTTGGTATTTATATAGCCGTTGTTTTCCCTTGCCCCTTGATCTTGCTTAGCTGTTGGGAACATATCTTCTTGGGCCTGGATTCTTTTCTTTGGGACTTAGGTATGCTATTATAAATTAGTTTATATATGAGATCAGATATAAATAGTTGTCTACAGTCATTGTAAGGACTTTGAAATGATTTTGCTTACCTGCATTCAATAGATGGTTGGCGATTTCATTGCTTAGTTGCATCATAAAAGCTCTTGGTGGAAGCCTGAGAACTCATTCTGGGTTTAAGAAGCTAAACAATTACGTTTTTACTTTGCTTTCCTTTAGGTGATCTGTTTACATCAAATTTGATACATGTTAGCTTTGGTTAAACTAATTCTTTTTAAGGGCCATGCAGTCTTTGTGGTTTGTTATCTGTATATAATTTGCAGTGTCTTTCTTTTGAAAAGAGAGCTGGACACTGCGAAAGCATAAAACCAATGTCATTGTTTCTATTTTTCTGAGTTCATTTTTCTTCTTCTCCTTTTTCCTTCTTGTGGGAGAAGAGGGTCATATAAAACAAGTTGAACATAATAAATATTCTACTTAAGAATTATTTATGAAATTCCTAGGTTGGCCTGTTATTAATGTTTGTGCTTTTATATTTGTTGAAGTGCCCCCTTCCTTTCTCAAATAACTGCCCATACTGGAATCTCTAAACATTGTCATCTTGCTTAAATCATGTTTCTCACTCTAGTTGTTGCTCTCTTTCAGTTTCAGAAATAGATAATGTCTAATATTCCTTTAGAACAGCATTAATCCTCAAAATACTGGGTTTACTTGTTATTTCAGCTTTTACCTTTGATTTGGGATAGTATATAGTCCCAAGCCATTATTCTATATCCTCCCGCACCTGTTTTCCTTCTATTGTTTGAAATCTTGAGGTATGTTTTCTGGGCTAGTAAAATGCTGGATGGCAGTTATGGTTCCATTTAACATTTTATGAGTACTGTTCTGAGGTTGGATTTTTTTGGATGTAAATTCATTTAAATTTTCTAAAATTTTGAGATACTTCTATTCTCTTGTATTAAGGTGCGTACGCGAGAAAAATTTTAGGTATTGAGAAGGTGATATAGCTAGTCATTCATTTAATTATGGCATTGGAAATGACTTTATAGTCTTTATTAATTTTATGGGCTATCATTTCTTTTTTTATTTTCCAGGATCAAAGGATGGGACAAGTTTTTGGTTGTATTCAGGTGGACCAGTCAACTGTGGCTATTAGAGAGCAATTTGGGAAATTTGATGATGTGTTGGAACCTGGTTGCCACTGCCTGCCCTGGTGCCTGGGTAGCCAGATAGCTGGTCATCTTTCACTACGTATTCAGCAACTTGATGTGCGGTGTGAAACAAAGACTAAGGTTCTAGTTTGTCAACTCCTCCAAATTATCATTTCATACTGCTATATTTTGATCCTTTTTTTTTCCTTGTAAGCATCATTTTCCTTTTGAATTATTCAAAACCATATAGTCAATTTACTTGTGGTATACTTGAATAATAGATGTTCATTTGAATAACAGTTTCATCTTTCAACATTACATTGACCATTTAACTATTAGAGGTTCCTTCCATGGTTTCCTTATCATATTGCTTTCTCTTGCTCTAATTAATTTAATTTTGATCGTATATTCTGAATAATTTGGCCATTGTGTTGCATTTGGGTGTTGGATTATTCATTCGATGCATGTTGCATAATAATCGTGGTGTTAACAGCCATTTATTGTGGTCAGATGGGTGGACATATTGAACATGAGATGGTGCAAGGGCAACAGTGATTGGTGGTATCAGGGCTGTGTGATCTAGGTACCCATAGAAAGAGAGGGAGAAATGGAGACTTGGGGGAGCAAGAGAGAGAGGGGGGGTATAGATCTTAGAGCAACTAGGGAGGGCCACATTTATAGGGAATAAAAGGAGACATGGCATAGAGAAGAAGAAGAAATGCTAGGAAGAAACTCAATTCAAACACTATTCGTTTAACCATAGACTGTTGACAGATTTTAACCTAAGCCTATATATCTATGAGCTACAAATCCTCAGCAATAAAACCAAAAATTTTGGCTTAAATGATCACTCAAATAATTTGAATTCTAGTCTTAAGTGGTGGAAGTGGTGCGGTGAAGCTGGAGTAGGTTTTTTTGTTAGTGATGACATGGTGGCTTTGGTGATAATCCTAAGTAACAAATATTGGAAGAAAAACAACTAGCTTGACTATTTACTTGTCATGGATACCCAAGCCTTTCAGGTTAGAACAATATCGCAGGCCTTAGCAACCTTCAATCTGACTATAGCAAAGCAATTACTGTGACATTTTTTGGTCTCTTGATTAAGGTTCATGGAGATCAATGTTTTTGTATGGTTTAAATACTCACCTTCCAGGGAATAGCTTGGTCTAGGCTAACCACAAGAGTACTTGTTTTTGAGAAAATAAAATTAATTAATGAAATGGAAGCAGAATTCTTCTGCGCTGTGATCATAATTGTCTGATTTAGTGGTTAAGCTTTCTATTTATAATTTGTAACAAATATTACTAGCTCATTTTCACATTTTATGGACATATTTTATTAGTATTCAGAGTCCAAGATTCTTGATTGTGTGTGCCCTACATTTCTTTGGAATTTGTTGTACTTGTATCAACTTAAGAAAGTGTTATGTTGGGTCATATGTCAGATCTTTATGCTCGTGCTACACAAACTGTCAAAAATGATGATGCTGTGTATTTAGTTATTGTTGTCATGTCAAGGGTACCTGGCAGTTGACATGCAATCTGGAAATGTAATTCATTTAGAAAGCATGTCTATCAGTTTTTTAGCTTTCTTAAGTATTCTGCATGTCTTTTTCTTGTTCTACACTTCAAAGCACACTGTGGAGTTCTGACTTTTGACTTTCATATGTCTTCAGGATAACGTTTTTGTCACTGTGGTTGCATCAGTTCAGTACCGAGCTTTAGCTGAAAAAGCAGCAGATGCTTTCTATAAGCTCAGTAATACAAGAGAGCAGATCCAGGCTTATGTTTTTGATGGTATGCTAGTGAAATTACAGCTTGTCATAATTTAGAGAATTGTCTGTTTGCGAACCTTGACTTATCTGACATTTTAATGGTACCATCCTTCATGAAAGTGTTAATTAGACGGACTTGAAGATTCTTCTATTCTTTTCTCTGGTTCCTTAAGTTAGTCTTGTATAAGTTTCAGAACCAATTAGGTTGGTAAAAAGGCTAGATGATTTCGATGGTTTGGTCCAATCGCATGGAGGCTGGTATCTATGCTTTTTGGTCAACAATGTCAAAATGGAAGGATACAGATTATAGGTAAAGCTTATTAGAAAAAGAAAAGCAATCATAAACTTTGTGAGAGTATATGGAAATAGAGAGGAATACATGGAATGTGATAAAATCAGTAGTTCGAACATGGAGCAATGGAGTAATTGAAATCTCAAATTGTTCGATTATTGATTATTGTGATTGATGGCTCTTATTTTGTATGTATCTTCATAGTTTTTGCCTGCAAGTTGTGGATTTTTTCTATGAAATATGCTTTTGCTTATTAAATCTAGCCGAATTAACTTGTGAATGTTAACTGTACAAGTAAGCCTGATGTATATGTTATTTATTTAATTGATGAGCTCATGTTTTCTATTGCAGTTATTAGGGCAAGTGTACCAAAATTGAACCTGGATGCCACCTTTGAACAAAAGAATGACATAGCGAAAGCTGTGGAAGAAGAACTGGAAAAGGTGTGTTTATATATATTTAGATATTTTTGTATTGACTTCATATTATTAATTTTTTTTTTTTTTTTTTTTTTTTTTTTTTTAGGAAGTATTAGCAAAATGATTTTCAGTGCCTAATTTTTCTTTCATATCATGGATATGTAGGCCATGTCACATTACGGCTATGAGATAGTCCAGACTCTCATTGTGGATATAGAGCCTGATGAGCATGTGAAGAGGGCAATGAATGAAATAAATGCAGGTAAAATGTGGTTTTATCTTTCTTAGGTTAATGAATGGGCTCAAGTATATCGTGTTTTTGTTTTAATTGCTATGTGGATGTGTATGCACTCAAATTGTTTGTCCAAGTTCTTCCTACAACAATTTTTGCTGCTTTTATTGTCAGATTAGTATCTGGATATCCAACTTTAAATTAGGTAAATCAATTTAGCTTCCTGTTTTAAGTCCTTTTTTGTTGCTTCTGTTGTTGCTCTTTCTTTTGGGTCTGTAACTGAGTGAGCATTTACCCTTTTTTTCGGGAAAATCTCTTTTAATGGAAAAATATTATTCATTACAAGAAGAAAGAAAAACTGCGAATAAGTTGTTTAAAAAGACAAAGGGGTAAGAAATGAGTTGTATTCTTATCTTGATTCTATCATAAAAAGATACATATTCTCATCTCAAGTTTGCAGTATGGTTCAATTTTTTCTAGCTCTGATAAATGTTCAATCAAGAATCGACAGCACACAATAGCACATTCATCCAATTGAATGGGGCTGCAACATGGATAGTTTCCTGCCTTCTTCATCCATCAGAAGGCCCATCTAATGCTTTTTGGACCGTCTTCTCCCAAACCATGCAGCTTCGAAAGTGTAACTGACATCAGACCACTTGGTGGGAATGAACATGATGGCTTATTTCTATTCTTGATGATAGAGAAAAGACCTTATATCATTGTTTAGTACTTTAGACACCGTTAGACCAATTGTTGGTACTCTGGACATCTTTAGCTGTTATGGTCTTGGGATCTTGTTGCAAGTAAATTATATTTCCACCTAACCCATCTCCCTAAAGTGATATACTGTTCTATTGGGAAGTTTATCTGGAAGAGTTATGGTTTGTTATAGAGTCCACTCTCTAGCTTGAGCTACATTCCTTGAAAAGATCAATATCGTTAACTTTTTGGAAGTTAGGAGACACATTAAGCCCATTTTGAACACTGTCATTCTTGTATTCCCCCTCTCCCAAAACTAAAAGCATGGAGAAAGAAAAACTGAGATAAATAGACACATGTTTCTTGAACTATTGAAAGAGTGCGGGTCAAATGTAATGTGCTCTTTGACTTTTGGTGATAAATTTGGTCATAGAATTTTGAGTATTTGCTTATTACCAATTGTTGGGGTTTTGGAAGGAATAAGGATGGAATGCCATCATGGTAAAGGACGTTTTAGCTGGTGCTTGTGATGATTGTTTTCTTTTTCTTTTTCTCTTTTTTCCCTTTTTTTTTTCATTTTTTTGGGGTGGGGATTTAGGAAGTGGGGATGCTTGTTTTAAGAATGAATATGGTAAAAATAAAATAAAATAAAATTCCTTGTTTTTATCCTTTGTAATCCCCATTTCATTAATATTATGTTGAGCATTTGTTTAATGTTTTATATGTTTTCACCTGTTGTGATCTGTTCTATGCCTGTTGTCAAAATAGCTGCGAGGTTGAGGGTTGCTGCAAATGAGAAAGCTGAAGCAGAAAAAATATTGCAAATTAAGCGGGCAGAAGGAGATGCAGAGTCGAAGTATCTTGCAGGTCTGGGTATAGCTAGGCAGCGTCAAGCTATTGTGGACGGTCTGCGTGACAGTGTGCTTGCATTCTCTGTCAACGTGCCTGGCACAACTGCCAAGGATGTCATGGATATGGTTCTGGTGACCCAGTATTTTGATACAATGAAAGAGATTGGTGCTTCTTCCAAGTCTTCCTCTGTTTTCATCCCTCATGGACCAGGTGCGGTAAGAGACATTGCTTCACAGATCAGGGAGGGTCTTCTGCAGGGCAATGCTGCTCAGCAGTAGTAGCGCAATTGTGGTTGCTTACAAAATTGTCATTGTGGTGGAAGTACAAGTTTGGTGTATATCTTTCATCTTGTCGGTATTGTTTGAGTAATTGTGTATGTAGATATTTTGGTCTATATAGGGGTTTGTGTTGAACAAAGCCTTGATATGCCACAGCGTGGCCTCTAAGAAACGGATGTGCAATTTACGTCCTTTGTTTTTGCTATGTAGTGTTTTTGTCCATCGACTTGTTCTGAATCTTGACATCCAACCGCATGGGATTAGAGAATAGCTTTGATGAAACTTGCATGAGAAATGTGTGAAAAGAAACCTCATTGTTTTACACCCTTTGGTGAGGTTTCTTTTCAGAACTCCGTCACCAACATGGTAGGATTCGGATCTTTGCTGTGTTCAAATGCCAAAAGGCAACCTATTTCGTTAACTGCCAACAGCTTGTAGGTCAGTTTGATTCTAGGTCGGATTATTACACTATTTCTCACCAGCATCAAAATGGAAGACAATCCGGTGGCGGGGTTAAATGCAAACGTCCCAGCAGTTTCACCATAAATGTAAACGTCCCAACAGCATCACCATCAAGGTTGGGACATTCAATTATCTCAACAACAAACTCCCCATGATATATAAGATAAAGAATCCAACGGTAAACATGGGCGATACAGAAAGAAATTGGTAAAAATGTCCAGCAAAAATAACAACTTTTGGATAGTTGGACACCCAGACCACTCAACCTAAATGATTCCAAGTCTAAATATCTAATCAAGGCATGTGGAAGTAATCATCCAGCCACATTGGAATCGATGGACAAGAAAATTGTGCAAAATGTAAAATGATCAACAACCTGGTTCAAGCCACCAGCGAGAATTATTTTTTACAACCCTTGAGACCACCAAGATGTCAAGAAACCAATAAACCACATTGCTTTCCAAAATCGCTTGAAAACATAAAGGTTCTGTGCTAAAAGATCCCACCAAACTTATTGCTCTCCACCCTACAGAAGCAAAGGCTCAGCACCAACAAAATCAAAGCAAGTAGTGGGCATTCTTCATCTATGGCTTCAAAGCCAAAGCAAGTCCGATCTTGGCACTCTTTTCAATGGCTCTGGTGTCGACTTCACCTGAGATGGTGAAGGTAGACTTCGGGCGCCACTCATGCTGGATGAGAGCACTTGCAATGCCAAAGTTGTTCACTCGGGCCTTGACATTAGTCAGTGGGTCCAAAGCATGCTGTGTGCCAATTGTTAGCTTGTTCTCATTGCTCGAGAAAGAGTGGCTTAGTTCAGCACCAACAGCTGTGCTCTTCAAGGGGTTAACTATGTGGTAGTATGAAGCAGTCAAGTTGTCTCCCTTGTCATTCCTGTATCCACCAACAGCCAGTGTTTTATGAGTAACTAAGAAATATCTTCTTTCAACCAAAAAAAATATGAGTAACTAAGAAAAGAACCATCTAACAGGGACATGAGAATATTTATGCAAAAAAAAACCTTCATTAAATCACCAACTGCCATCTTTGGGAAATGATTGGCCTCAGGCAAGCAAAAGAAATTTGAGGAAACATAGCGAGTGCATGAGTGTGTGTACAGATATATTTCAATCCAGACAATATAAAGACGGCTTTTCTCCTTTCAGATTCACAAGAACTTACAATGTCAAAGATGCGATGAGATCAGCATTTAAGAAACTAAGCCCTGCATTATATTTGGTGAGGTTGCCCGAGGCAGTGTCAAATGCAAGGTCTGTGCCAACAGAGAAAACACTGTTTCCAACCACACCAGCAAAATTGACAACAGGAGTTGCTGTCAGTCCAATGCTTGTGCTTATCCCAGCATACTCATGCAAGTACTGAAGCTCTACCTGTTACCAATCAATGCAAATCCAATATGAGAGGTTAGACACATACAGGAGTCTCAATGTCACTAGAGCAGACAATATAGAAGAAACAGATAATGGCAAGCAGTAAAAGAACTGAATTCTCATGCCCAGCCAAACAAGGATAGAAAAGGAAATTCTTTACCTTTCCGGATCTCTGATCAGGAACTTTGAAGCTGAAGATTGTCTTAAGCCCAGGGGCAGGCTCATCAACAGTGATAGTTGTGAAAACCTATAAATTTACACAAGTTTATCAGGCATATTAGTAAAAGTCAATCAACCATTGTACAGATGAACAAATTTAAAAATGAAATAACCACAAGACATGTTTCAGACGAGGTGGAAATACCACAACTATGACTTCAGAATTTTTTTGAGAAAAGCATTTTTATAGATTTTACTCAAAAGCCATTATTCACACTATCATACTTCTTTACCAAACAAGCACATTAAACATATGAGCTCCACAGAAGATGTGTGAATGGTTTGAATGAACATCAAAACTTTGTAAAGCACTAGCTTACATTGGAGCTTGTGTCCACTTTAATATCAGTGGTTATGTTCTTGTTCTTGAGTTGGGTATTGACATCAGCCAAAAGGAGGTCACCTTTCTTAGTTCCCGATGAAGTAATGGCCTGGATAAAAGAACAACCGAATATAGAAAATTAGGTACAAAAGTTAAGAGCTTAATTAGCACAATAACGAAGACAATCACCTTCAAATTTAAAAGTGGGGAGCCCCAAGACTAATATCCAAAACTGTAATGACTTGGGGAGATCTCAGTATAAGAAGACACAAAGTCAGCAGATTTCAGCATAAAGAGCAAGCCAAAATGGTTATAGAACAGATACCAAATTTCCACAACCCTCTCATAACACAGAAAGCACAAAACCTTCCCTACATTAGCTCGAGAAATATTCTGCCCAAGGAATTTCCCATACTCAAACTCGTGCACAAGAACTAAATAATGAATTAGGAAAGAAAGACCAGTAAAATAAAGCTAAGAACTAAATCACTTTTATTTTAAAGTTGGAATTAACTCAAAATGTCGGTAATAACTAATGCTTGGTATGATACAGCAGAGAAATGTACAACTTTGAGAACCATGCTCCACTAGAAAGTATTCCAGCAATAACAACAACCAACACAAAACATCTCCCGTATTAATTCTTAGAGAGGGTATGCAAAATCATCCAACATTCAACTTGAAGGGACCATGTTACTAACATCTCCACGTATTAATTCCTAAACGGGTATGCAAAGGCACCTTATACGGCATCAAAACTAACAATACAAGTCAGCTTTGAGACTAATGCTAAGAAAAAACATGTTAAGAACAATGCACTAACAGTATCCTAAATCAAAACCCTGTCCCCCCAGAAGGAAGAATAATTTAATCAAAAAATCTAAAAATGATAAGAGAACCCGAGCTTCAGGAAATATCCATGTTACACAGAAAGTAAACAGGAAAAAACCCAGCTTCATCAACTATACAGAGACACATTTCACCAGAGAGAGAGAGCTCACAACGCCAGAGGAAGTGTAGGTAGTGAGGGTGAACTTGTGGTCCGCCTGATAGTCCCTGTATAGAAGATCTGCAAACCCAAAAATCATCCACCGATTCAATCAATCAAGATGATGAGAGAAGGGGAGAGAGAGAGACGATTCCAATACCTCTTGCCTTCTTGCCGATATCGGTGTAGAGTCCTGGTCCTTTCACCATCTTCAGACCGACAGATGGAGGAAGAGAGCCTCGTGTGAGGTAGAGAGAGAGCTGTGGTTTTGGCTTAGAGAGAGAGGGATAGTGAAAGAAGAATCAACACCACAAATGAAAGGGAAAACCCTAATTTCTCTGATTTAGAGAAAACAAAAGTCTGCGTTTCGGTTGGGAGTGATATGGCCCGTCCAATCCGATTTGTTAGACAAGAATCCATCCTTCCATCGCCGATTTAAGGGCAGCTGAGGTAAATACTGAAAAAAAAAAAAAAAAAATGCGTATGCTTCCATTTCCCCTCGATATTCGGGAGGAATATATGAATTGACTCTTTTACCCCTCTACTTCCATTTAATACGATCACTTTAAATTACTAAATAAAAACAAAAAGTGTTTAAATCTTAATTTTGAAATATATTTGATTTTCCTTTTTGTTGAAAATGAATAAGTAGATTAAAGGATTTGTTATTTCATGATAGGACTTTCTTGTCCCTTACTCAACTATGCTATACATTTAATATCATGCTTTGTATCAAATAAAAATAATAATAAAAAATCTGTGATATTTTTTTATTGAAGAATTCTTTTTAATAATACAAAAATTGCACTACTGTAGAAAAATTCTTTTAAAAATTGTAATTATTCAAATGTGTGTCTAGAATTTTTATTTCTTAATTTTGAATTTTAAAAAATAAAAACTATCGTTAAAATGGTTTTGATTTTGGTTTCGGTTCTTTTAGAATAGAAATTAAAAAATAATAAAAATTAAAAAAAGGAAGAATTTGAATTTAATTTTTTTAAAAAAAAGTTGAATTGCCGCTTAATAGATGTTTAATTCTTTTTTTTCAAAAAAAATGTCGATTCTTCAAAATAAAAAATCTAAACCAAATTTCAATTTCAATTTTAGAACTGTGAGGCTATCAACCGTTTTTTAAACTAATTATTTTGTAATATGTTGGGACATCCATCAAATTAATACCAGTTTTGAAGATGTTTAAAACGGTGCCGTTTTCTATAACATAAACTCATTAATTTTACGATTAAGTAAAATTTTTAAATGGAATATTAGAAGGGTAACGGAATATACTAATTTTTATGCTTGGGGTCAATGACGCCAATTCAATGGCCGTTTGGTGGGCCAGCGTTTCCCAAAGGGTTGCAGTCTGGGGAATCAAATGTGTCATGATTGATATTTTCTATTTCCACCGACAAAAAGGAATGAAAATATGTTTTGGACCCGCTTTGTATTTTTTGTATAATTTTTTTTTTTTTAAGAAAACCATCGATATCTTAATTTTATATAATTATTTTGATTTGAATAATCGCTCGGTAAGTAATTGAATCTTTCAAATTTTATTTTTTTTTATATTTTAAATCTAAAATTTATAATTAAAAGAGTATGATATCTGATCATTATAATTATATCTCTCTTTCGTCTCCTTATATTTTTATATTTTTCTTTTTATTTTTTTTATACCATATAATTTTGTAGTTTGCGGTTCTTCACAGTATATTTGGGCTCGGGAATAGTCAGATTCGGATGGGGCTTGGCTAGAGAGAAATTTAATGAATGAATTATCCTCTCAATCTAAAATGTAATTCTCGTGTTAGCTTTTTTAAGAAAGAAAATCTCAAATTAAATATTTGTTTTTGGGTTATTCTTTAGTTAAGTTAATCGAAACTACATACAAAACAGACCCTCTCTACTTATAAGACTATCTTATAAAAGGAAATAATTTTAAAAAAAAAATCAAATGAATTAAAAATTAAATTGATCAAATTTTATACGATAATTTATATTAACATAATTTAAAATCATTTTATTTGAAATGTATTTTGATAAATTTAAAATTATTTAAATTTAAAATATTTTGATTTCTTTATAAATATATAATAGAAATTAGTATTTTTGGTTTTTATGTTTATTTGGTTCATATATAAAATTACTCTATTAAAGGTGAATAAGTTATAACAAAAACAGGAGATTTATAATAAAATTACTCTAACCAAATCTGAGCTTAAGAGGAGAGGAGTGGTTGATGTAGCTACCTGCTATGTGTGCAAGAAGGAAGAAGAGACTTTGGTGCATGCCTTGAGGGACTACACTCATGCTAGCAACATTTGAAGCCAACTAGGGATGAATAAGGCAGCAGTTATTAATTTCTGGCCTGAGGACGGCTGTACTTGGCTTAAGCTTGGAGCGAGGAGGAAGTTTTAGATAGGATTCATGGAGGAAGCAGGGGGTTTTACTTGGACAGTGTGAAGTATTTGGAAGTTTAGGTGTGGTGTCATTTTCCAACACAAAACTCAGCCTCCCATTCAAGTTGCCAAGGAGATTTTATCCTTGATTGAGGCCACCTCAAATAGGTTATTCCAACCTAAAGATGAGGAGGAAACTTTTGTAGTGAGGTGGAAGAAGCCTGCATTCAGAAGAACGAAGCTAAATGTGGATGGAGGAGAGCTAGCTTGGAGGAAGGAAAGGCTAGTGCAGGTGGTCTTTTTCGAAACAGTAATGAGGATTGGCTCTATGGTTTCTGACGAATGTATGTCAGTCGAATAATGATATGATGGAGATTTGGAGCTTAAGAGAGAGTCTAAGGACAACAAAATCCAAGAAGTTCAAGGATATAGATGTTGAATTCGACTACCTTAAAGTGGTTGTAGCCATGAATAAGGGAGTGGATGTAAATCATCCTTGGAGTATCATTGTGAAGAACTGCAGGCCCTTATGCAAGAGCTAAACATCCCTTCCATTTCCCATGTGTTTAGGGAAGTGAATAGAAACGCAAACAAATTGACCGAGTTAGATAGAAGAAGCAAACCTGGGCTCATCGAATCTGACAACCCCCGCCAGAAGTGGAGCCGCTGCTAAAACTGGATGCAGAGGGAGTTTCTTGGTCTAGAAGGAGGAAAAAGTCAGTTCTCTTTCAGGGTCGTCTGAGTTTGTGCGCTAGTCAGTTTTCTTTCGCCGGTCTGTTGGTTTTGTCTGTTTTGTGTTTGGTCATTTTTCTCTGGTTTCTGGTTCTCATCTCCTATACCAAAAAAATAATAATAATAATGAAAAATGAAAAATGAAAAGGACGCGAGAATTGGCTTTTGAAGTTAAAGAACTCGGGTACGCCCCAAAAAAATTTCTCCAAATAAATGGATCGGCCCAGCGTCTTCCTATTTTTTGGATCGGTCTAACTTTTGTTCCACTCATCGGGCAAAGCCAGGCCGATTGCAAAAGGCAAAACCAAGTGAGCACACTAATTCCATGACCGTGGCCTCGTCGTGCGTGCCAAAATTTCACGATTTGAATTACAGGTATTAATTTAAAAAATTAAAAAATAGATATTAAAAAAACGTGATCCTAAATTGATTTCATAATATTTAAATTAAATTAATCAGATAACTTAAATACCGATAATTAATACAAAAAATAATCTCATCGTGTATCGAAAATTTGTGTTACCCTAAAATAAATAAAATTCATGATAAATTTTCTGATTTTTGATAAATATAATTCATCTGCAATAAATAGAACTATATTAGTAATAAAAAAATTCAATAATATTTGCTATAGAATAAGAGCTTATCATAAGTAGAAATTCTTTTACCACTAATAGAATTTGTCTACCATAGAGCGTACCAGAAAAAATGTGTTACGATGCTATAAAGGTCCCTCATCGTGTTACATGTACGTGAACCCTTGGTCATACCATTAGAGGCATGAATTTAGTCCAAAGTTGGATATATATATTTACATGAATATATAAATATGTATGTATACATATTATGTGTTGCTCATTTGTAATAAAATTAACAGTGAAAATGTAAATAGGATAAGCATAATGACAATGAATCTTATCTCCTTTCATAGGATGGATTGTTCTTTCGCATTTCACATTAAGGTGTCAAATTTGACTTTAGGAAGATGTTAGAATGAGAATGTTATGAATTCCACACGTTGGCCTAAAGGAAAGTCGACTAAACAAAGATTAAAATCTCTCACCACCTTTTTTTTTTTTTTTTTTTTGGTTTAAAAGGATCATCTTTGAGAGTTTTCTTTGGTTTAAAAGGAGAAATCCAAATAAAACCCATGGAAGTGCCTTTAAGAGTGAGTAAATCCGTAATTGATTTAATGACCGAATACTGATATTTCTTAAATAAGATTTCATATTCAATTTTTATATATATCAGAAATAAATATTAAGAAAATTTTATTTTATCTAATTCAGATCCAATTCGACTTAAACTGAATTTAATTAGATTCTATGTAATTACGAGATACCAATAATTTATACTAAATAAATACCGGTTTAGGCCTTTTTGAAAATTTCATTAAGAAAAAGAAATTCCTCACAATTATATTATCAGATTTTGTTCTTTATTTTTGGTCACAATGCAAACAGCAAAGGACGTTGCATTGTAGATTCAACTAAAGTATTTTGCTTTATTAATTATTAGTTGTATTTATCGGGAAAGGGTATCTAATTATTTTTAAGCAGTTAATCAATACTTAATTTGGAAAATGAGGATGTCATTTTTCATGCTTAAAATACGTGTCAAATCTTCCATCTACCGCACTTGGAAACAACGACTTTTCTCTTGAATTTTCAGAATAAAGTATATTAATTTAATTTTTATTTTGATAATTTTATTATTTAAATTTTGATCAAATTACTCACCTAACAATTTCAGAATAATTATTTAATCTTTTGGGGTTATTTTTGTTGTAATATGTTTATCTGATAAATAAAGAAAAAAACTTAGAGAGAAAAGTTAGGCAACTTAGAATCGCCTAATACATTTTTTTTTAAATATAAAAAACTGCATTTCATGAAAAAAAAAAAATATATATATATATATATATATATATAATTGTATTTTTTTGGTCATATAAAAAGAAAATAGAAAATGAAAAAAAAAAAAAAGAGGCGGTGGGCTCGTCAGGGTGAGGGGGATGTACTCGGAAATTTTTGAATCGCTTTTTTACCCCCAAAAGGGTTAAAAAAAAAAAAAAGGGAAAAAGAATGAGAAAGAAAAAGGAAGTATCTCATATCAGAAAAAAAGGAAACTTTTGTTTATCGCAGACACGCACGCATTCATATCTTCCCACCCACAAGTATCTCCAAACCGAACTCCTCTCTTTCTCTCTCTCGAGTTCTTCTCCGGGCAAGAGATCAAAACATGTCGACCGTTGCTCTGGAGCCTCTTCTCCACAAATCTTACCGAGAAAATCCTAAATTTCGTCCAAGATCACTCAAAACTAAGCATTTCTCGCTCAGTTGCTCTTCCAACAAATGTTTATCAAATTCTTCCGTCACATTTTGCAACTTCAAAACTCCTATTGTTCACTCTCTCAAAGCCACCTCTACCGACACCGCTTTTCTCGAGAGTCAAGAAAATAAGACTTCTACCGACACTTTCTTTACAGAGACTTTTCATCTTAAACGAATTCAGAAGGTCTCAATTTGATTTGAATTTCATCTTGGGAATTGGGAATTGAATTGGGATTTGGGATTTGATTTGATTTGGATTTTGTGTTCTAGGTTGAGGGGAAGATTTCAATAAGATTGGGCCGTGGCGATGGTAAAGAGAAGTGGCAGCTAAGTGTGGGCTGTAATCTTCCTGGGAATTGGATTCTTCACTGGGGTGTTAACTACATTGACGACGTCGGCAGGTATTTTGATTTCTTTAAAATATTGATTATTTCTATTAAATTTCTTGCTTCTGATCTGTGTTACTTGGAATATGAGATATCGGTATGGACTGATATTACACAAAAAAAGTAGAATAATAATTTACATAGCCCCACGAACTATTCATAGCAGAACGAAAAAGAATAAGAAAATAAAAAAAAGAGTTAGGATATTGTTTTTCATGTTTTCATTTAATTTAATGTTGGTATCTTGAGGATCTCGAATATGATGGTTTTGTTTGATTGGTGTTTTTCACTTTCTCCCACGTTCAAGTGATCTAATGCGTGGAGCACATATTGGAGTGTAATGTGTGCCTATTAAATTTATGGACTCCTTTTTTTGTCTAATACCTATTGTCTTGGTCTTTGTAAATTACAGTGAATGGGATCAACCACCTCTTGAAATGAGACCTGCTGGGTCAGTCCCCATTAAGGTATTTGATTTAACGATGTTTAATCTTTTAAGCAAACATGGTAAAGTGCTATTAGAAATGTCGTTATAGTACTGAAATTTGTTATTCTTCTTCAGGATTATGCAATAGAAACACCTTTGACGAAATCATCCTCAGATTTAGAAGGGGAGATGCTACATGAAGTGAAGATTGATTTTAATCCTGACAGCGAAGTTGCTACCATTAATTTTGTTTTGAAGGTTCTGATTTTTAACTTCCAAAAGTTGAGAGATACTTCTATTTTTGTAATTGGTTCTTTAATATATTGAATTTAAACAAATGAATTACTGTGTAAGACTTTCTCCTTTTGTACTGGTGGAACAGGATGAAGAGACTGGATCATGGTATCAGCACAGAGGGATGGATTTTAAAGTGCCCCTTTTGGACTACCTTCACCATGGTAGTAATGTTGTTGGAGCTAAAAGGGGCCTTGGTATATGGCCAGGTAGGATGATTAACTGCTCCATACCACTAATAACTTCTTTTATTCGTTTCTGCTAGGTGGTTTTTCGATGAACCAAACATTATGTGGTGATTGTGTTACATTTTTTATTTCTTTTCAGCTTTGCATTCTTCTGTCTTCCAGTTATTGACTCAATGTGCATTGCGATTTTACCTATATTTTCTTGTGGTGATGTCATATGTGGGTGGATTTTCTTCTGTATTATGTGAAGTAATGATCCTAGTTTGTAGCTGCTGTCATTTGATCTTGAGAATCTTCCTAGAGTGATAGCTATTTCATTAGATGCTATTGTAGAAAAGAATTGCTTGTTTAGTTGCAGTTGCTAAAAATTTTGAACTTGTGGACGATATGAATCCTTTTGCAAAAGTGACATTGCTCAAAATTTAGAACTTGTTACCGTTTATCAGTTTAAAACTTTGCGCTTGTGCTAAATTGAAGATTTCATTAATGTACAAAATCTGTGGTTTTAACATACATTTAGTTGTTGTTTCTGCTTTTAAGAGACCGAATTGACAAACAACTCTACTGGTTGCTGCTGATTTCTAGGGGCTTTGGGACAACTATCCAACATTCTAATTAAAACAGAAGTATCTTCCCCTAAAGTCCAAGATGGCGGCAGTGAAATTAGTGGTTCTGATATGCAGAGTAGGCGCTTTGAAGGGTTCTATGAAGAATATGCCATTGTAAAAGAAGTTCCTGTTGACAACACACTTAGCATTTCTGTCAACAAATGTCCTGAAACAGCTAAGAATAATCTGTACTTGGAAACAGATATACCTGAGGACGTTGTAGTTCACTGGGGAGTTTGCAGAGGTCCTGACCAAAAATGGGATATTCCACCTGGTCCATATCCTCCAGAAACAAAAGCTTTTAAGAACAAGGCTTTGCGAACTCAATTACAGGTAAAGACTTTAGATGTGCAAGCAAAGTAATAGTTCTGACCATTATTTGCTCGTTCAGCATAAAAGATATAATTTTTGCCAATTGCAAATAGATTGTTTATTCTTTGGGGGGGTGGTGCGAATGGGAGGAGGGAACTGGAGAGGGGATTGTGGCATTTGTATGATGTCACCTAGGTCTCATGGTTCAAACCATTGAAGTAGCCTCTTAATACTCTTCTCAAGCAATGCAAGGCAGGAGTCTTATGCAATAGGCTGCCCTTTATCCTTTAATTGATTTTTGCAGAAAGATGTTGATAATGCAGAAGCCAGCGTGATGTTTCTTTATATAGAGCTACCACACTAGACATTACTATTTTCTAGGCAGTTAGAAATGATTTCAATAAAGAAAAGATGCTTATGCTTTTTTGGCATTTATATTTTAATTATGCTCCAATTTTTTGTTGGTTTTGTATATACTCTTCAAACATAGGAATTTGGTCAAATTAATCAGAATTATGGAGAGTCTATGATTATGAAGTATCACAGTAATCACCTAGGAAACCAAATATTATGATGTTCCAAAGCTCCTGGTATAGGGTTGAGGCTGCTTTTGTTTTGAACTGTCAGAGTTGATTAAAAATTGATACCGATAGTGATCTTATTCCTGTGAATTTCTTATCATCTGGAATTGTGTACATTCTTTCATACATTTAACATAATATTCTGTTTCTATAAAAACGAAGTGATACTGATAGCAAGCTGCACTAGATCTCTGATAGTTTTACTGGTTAGAAATGATTTCAACAAAGAAAAGATGCTTTTGCTTTTTTGGGATTTATATTTCAATTACACTTCAAGTTTTGGTCAGTTTTGAATATACTTAGGAGTTTGGTCAAATTAATTAGAATTATGGAGAGTCTATGATTCTGAAATACACCAGTATTCACCTAGAAAACCGAATCTGATGATGTTCCAAAGTTCCTGTGATAGTGTTGAGGCCCTGTTGTTTTGAACAGTTGGAGTTGTTTTAAAATTGATACTGATAGCAAGTTGGACTAGTTCTGTGATTGATTCACCAGATCAGTTACCACCTAGACGTTTAAAAAATGTTTATATGAACACTTGATTTGCAATTTTCATTGTTTATAGCCAACTTGTTATTGCCTCCATCATTGCAATCATCATCATCATCATCATTTTTTTTTTAAATCAATGGTGAGGGAAAAGAGATTATTGTCCACCAGCACACATGTTCAAGGTTGTGCTTGAGGGCATAGTCTTTTTGCTCACGAATCGCTCATTATTTGGATATGAATTTCCAATGCAATGCTAGCATTAGATCTACTTTAACTTTACAAACAAATGGGGATTTCATATGTGATTGATCTTTCTAGGTCAATTTATTATATTAAAAATGGTTACCCATTGTACTTATTTGCTCTTATCTGGATACTTACTGCGCAGTTTAAAGAGGATGGACTTGGAAGTTGGGGCTCATTTACTTTGGATGAAGAATTTATAGGGTTTCTTTTTGTGCTCAAGCTAAGTGATAATAGTTGGTTGAATTATAAGGGAAGTGATTTCTATGTTCCTCTTCCAAGTTCAGGTAACTTACCTGCATCAAGTCCACCACAGGTATCTGGAGAGGAAACAGACCAACGGGCATATACTGATGAAATCATTAATGAGATAAGGAACCTGGTGTCTGACATTTCCTTAGAGAAAAGTCGCAAGGCAAAAACAAAGGAAGCACAGGAAAGCATTCTTCAAGAGATTGAAAAATTGGCTGCAGAAGCCTACAGTATCTTCAGAAGCTCAATTCCAACTTTCACTGAAGCTACTATTGCTGAATTGGAGACACAAAAGCCTCCTGTGAAATTCTGCCCTGGGACTGGCACAGGTTTTGAAATACTATGCCAAGGATTTAACTGGGAATCTCATAAATCTGGAAGGTGGTACATGGAACTCTATGAAAAAGCAGAAGAATTATCTTCACTTGGTTTCACAGTGCTTTGGTTACCGCCACCAACAGAATCTGTCTCACCTGAAGGTTACATGCCAAAGGATTTGTATAACTTAAATTCCAGGTATGCAAAAGTTTGATATAACATATTCATGTGTATGAGGTTTCTTCAGCAAATATGTTGCAGAAATAGGTTTAGTTTTCTAGTCATAACTTAAGGCTTGCAACATGTATTTTGCCAAACTTGTTTCTGTGATGTGCACATGATTTGTTTCATGACTTTCATTTTGGACATCTTTTACAAACTTTTGTGTTTACACTTCATATGCATTGTAGCTGATAAGATATAATTAATATTGATATACAGCTTTAATATTATGTTCCCGCAATTTTCAACTAAACTATTCAGAGCAAAATAGGTGATCAATTTCTGGAGTCAGTTTTTTCCAGGTGATAAACCATTTATAGTGAAAACGCTACTTCAACTTCTCTTCAATCAACTGGCTTGTCACCTTAGTCGGGCAAAGCCCCGATACCGGTTGGTGAAAACCAAAAAAAAAAGGAGTTATGTGGGGAGGGTAAGGGAGGTAACATTCCCTTCCCTTGTTTGGATGCTTGAAAAAAATTATGAAAGTGGAAGAAGAGGTAAATTTGGTACATCACTGGATTTTTCATTAAAACCTAAAACCCTCCACTCCTCTCCGGCCACCCCCTCTCTAATTGGAGGGGATGATTTTTTTAAGTGCTGGAGGTGATGAGAGGTCTTCTGGTCCCCTCCAAGCCTCCCTTTTCTCTTCTTATTAAAGAGAAACTCCCAAACACAGAAAACAATTACACCCCCTCCCCAACCACAAACTTCCCAATCCAGTCCTTCCCTGTTTGCCCAAGGGACATGAACACTTGGTGGTACACATGACTTAATTGTCTTTCTTGAAATTTCATATCATAAAGTTAGAGCTGCAAGCAGCTGTCTATGAATCCCCACGTTATGTCTCACGCATCTTTATGTATCGTAGATTGGGTTATCTATTACTTTGGTACAGTTGATCATTTTTTTTTTTTTTGGGTTGAAAAATGTCCAACTAGTTCTCTGCCTATCTTGTAGTTCCTTTTTTTTTTCTTCTTCTTGTTCCAAGTAATTGTTCTGACAAGCTTGACCAGATGATTTGTGTCCTTCCTATGTCCATATATTCATGTACAACTGTACCACTCTTGTCTACTTTTTTCAAATCACTTGCAAGTCCTTTGGTTATACCTGCTCATAGTACCTTTGTGCTTCCTTGTGGGCATTTGTTAACAAATACAAATTCACGTATATATCAGATATGGGAACATTGAAGAACTGGAGGCTCTAGTGAAAAGATTCCATGAAGTTGGTATTAAAGTTCTTGGGGATGTTGTCCTAAATCATCGCTGTGCACACTATCAGAATAAAAATGGTGTCTGGAATATATTTGGTGGTCGTCTAAATTGGGATGATCGTGCTATTGTTGCCGATGATCCGCATTTCCAGGTATAAGATCTAGAACTCAATGCAGATACTCAAATCAATAATTTAATGTTTCTAAATGTGCTCCTCTGTTGCAGCCATTTAGTCAAGTTACACATTATCCTTTAACCATTTTCTTAGATGGTTTAAGTTTGGTTTGCTATTGATGCGTGTCGAATGATTATTTGCCCAAACTTTCTTATTAATTTTGTTTCTATTTCTTCTTCTCTTTGGGTATTACCCCCTTTCATACAACTTCTGTATCTTTGCTCTTAAGTAAATTGGAGTGGCAGAATCTGGCTTGTAAGTGTGAGAATAAAAGGAGAGCATGCCATGAGATACTATCTGTTCAACAGTTTCCCTTGAGGTATCCTTGTTCTCATACCTCAATCTACTTTCTCATACATTAAATACTTGGTTATAATGTGGTTTCACTATAACCATTACTGATTACCCCTTTTTGGTTCTGATAGAAGTGATGTAATATGATGAGTAAAATTTTAATTTTGCTGAATTGACTGGCTAGATCTAGATATGGTGGCTGTTATTTTTTCATATAATGACCAGCTCTTCTTGCTTAATTTGACTGTGTATTTCTAATTTTATGGGGGTATAATTTAGTGTGGTAGCTGGGAAATTTTTACTGGACTGAACTGTATGAAAATTTTCATCTACTAGTGATGTCTCATAATATCTTATGTTTGCGGGAAGTAAGCTGCTTAAGCAGATCACTGTTTTATGTTCAGGGTAGGGGCAACAAGAGTAGTGGTGATAATTTTCATGCTGCTCCAAACATTGATCACTCGCAAGATTTTGTAAGGAAAGATATTAAAGAATGGCTATGCTGGCTGAGGTAAATGATGAAAAACTCTGTTTATCATAATTCTCTGTTTCTGTTGAATATCAAACCTTATGTTAGTTGACGCAGCTATTATTCATTATTTCTTCAACCATGGATAATGGAAATTAAGACTGTAGCCTTTTTTCCCCTCTGAAAAGAATCTGGAAGTTTTCTTTATTGTTTTAAAAATTAAACAAGATTATTATGGTACATTTGCCTGGAAAGTATTGGTGACCTAATATTCCACTTGCATCTTATAAACGGCTCGAGCTTATATTTATAATGAATGCTTTAAGCAGATGAAAAGTTTTGGAGAGCTTGTCTATGCTCATACATTCCCTGGGATGGATAGGTGGTATTGAAAGTAGAAATTTATAAACCAAGGGAAACTGAGAAGCCAATGTAGAACACTAATCAAAGGCATCTTGCTTGGTAAGAGATCCTGAAACTGTTCAATATCACTGTACTCCTCCTAAGGAAAGAGGTGTATGTATCATTCAGCAATATTAAACTTCAAACAGCACCCAAATTCTTGCCTCTAAGTATGTGAATGGTTGAAAAATAGGAATAGCTGGCTCAACTGTAGTTAAAAAAGCAGTGAACTGGGTTGTTATAATGGCATCATTCACCTCATATAACTCAAAAAATAGTCGTAAATGCATAAAAATCCTACAGAACTTCGAAATAATTGGAGTGTATCTTATAAAAGTGGAAAAAAAATGATGGAATCTTTGGAAGCTTCATTAAATCAATTATTGGAACCATAACAAGATGGGACCTGAAATATCTCAGTAACTCAGGGAAAAAAATATTGGAGGATTGTAGCCATCCTCAACAGTGAGGTACTGAGAGTCTCATCCAAGCCATCCATGCATGGAATTGAATAGAACAGAAATATCCACTGTATGATCCTGGTTGTTCTGTCTTGTACGAAGAATTCAACATGTGCTTTCAGCTCTGACAATTGTTTCTTGGACTCTGACGCCTCTACAATCGATTCATTCTCTCTGCATCCTACTTTTTGTTGTCATTATGTCACAACAACCAGATAACATTGAGGGTATGTTGCATTTGGCACATTGAGGATTTAGAATACTTGTGGTTTATTCTTATCCTCACTTGTTACCCCATGTTTTGACTGTAACCCTATATTGTCTTCCTCAATTTTCCCTTTTTTGATTTAAATTTTCAAATCAATTCTGCTTATTTTTAATTTTTAGTAGGACTCGTGTATGATATTCCTTGGTGCCACAGAAAAGCATAAAAGGAATCCAGATCTCCTTTTATTTAAATGGATTATGCTAGATCACCAATTACTTTGCCTTATAATTTATGTGTTGTTTGGGTTGATTGCTTTGACTTCATCTTTTTCTGCTGGGAATTGCTTTTCTTCCTCTTGTCCCAGACCCATGTTGGACTCTGTAAGATTTCATGATCTTGCCTTATATTGGACAACTCAATTTCCAAAGTAAGTCTCTTCGGGGCTTAGAAAGTTTTAGAATGGGAGAATAGGAGCCATGTGGATTTTTTAGTTTTATGACTACTTCAGCTAAACATCACTACAATAATTGGTAACCCTGGCGGTGTTAATTTAGTGGTTACTGCACTGATCACCTGATTGTTCTGTTACATTTCCATTGGGTTGGGCTTACATGTCTATCTCTTCTCTGAATATATGCTTGCCACATTTCTTCTTATCTTACTTTTTTGTTCAATTAACATCTTGCACTGTTGCTAATAATTTTCTTCTGGCAGGGAAGAAATTGGGTACGATGGGTGGCGGCTTGATTTTGTTCGTGGGTTTTGGGGTGGTTATGTGAAGGATTACTTGGATGCAAGTGAACCTTACTTTGCTGTCGGTGAATACTGGGATTCCCTTAGTTATACTTATGGTGAAATGGATCACGATCAAGATGCACATAGGCAAAGAATCATTGACTGGATTAATGCTACAAGTGGTTTTGCCGGTGCATTTGATGTTACAACTAAAGGGATTCTACACTCCGTAAGGATTTTTCTACTATTCTTGGATCTTTTTTATGCTTTATGAAAATTGAATCAGTTCATATATGTCTTCTGTGGAGCTGGAACTGAATTTGTCTGAGCAATAGTGGTATCTCCTGATATGCTTGTTCTTGTGGTTGCCTCTACATAAACTTGATTCTGTGTATTGCCTTTGTTAGTGATGAGGATGGAAAATCTGTTCTATTTTATCAGGGTGTTCTGCTATATTAGAGTTATAACTTGTGTTCTCAAATTATCTATGAAGCATGATGGCCAATGGTTATGCTTAGTCGCAATGGAGAAACTGCCATGGACTGAGTAACTTGCTTATTCTTAGGATTTGCATTTTGATCTTTGAGTACAGTAACAAGCACAGTTCTAATTGAAGTTCTGTTGGTTGTATTAATATCATGCGACTGCACAAAACCAGGAATTCCACCTGGGCTCATGATTTAAATTATATGCTTCACAAGGAGGCAGAACCCTAATTGGCCTTCCAAAATGAGTGGCGTTGGGTTGTAGATGGTGCCGACATTTATACAATGTTTTGAAATTTCATCAACATCTTAGCTGTGGCACTTTTGGTTTCCTGCAGTGCCTCTGGGTTATAACACTGTTTGATACTGCATGCTGTCTCTCGAGGAAACTGTATTATATATCTAGTAGTCTGTGGCCCTTCACAATTATATTATTGTCCTATACAATACTTTCTTCCATCTTCTTGTCTTGATCTATCACTCCATCAGCTTGAGAATACAATTGTATCAATTGTAGACTAAGTGTTATTCTTTCATGTAGGCACTGGAAAGATGTGAATATTGGCGCTTGTCGGATCAGAAAGGAAAACCTCCCGGTGTTGTTGGATGGTGGCCATCTCGTGCAGTCACGTTTATAGAAAATCATGATACTGGCTCAACTCAGGTATTAGGCTTCATATTGATTTGTCAGGCTTTTAACTTCCTTGTTTATTCATGTGAACCATTTTAATGCTTCTTTAACTAGATGAATAACAGCATATTGCTGAACCAATTTTGAAAAGGCTGTACAAATATCGGTTACAGCTACAGCTCCTAACAATGACTAAAGAGCTGTATCCTTAGCTGCATTGGTTCTATCTGCTGTCTCCAAACCACATTTTTTTTTTAAGTAGAGACAATGGAGATGCATTTATTATGTTTAAAATGTAATTTCTCCTTCCCCTTGTGTTTTTCTTCTTGAAGGGTCACTGGAGGTTTCCTAGTGGCAAGGAAATGCAGGGATATGCCTATATCCTTACTCATCCAGGAACACCATCAGTCTTCTATGATCACATTTTCTCTCACTATAAATCCGAAATATTGGCACTCATATCTCTGAGGAATCGGAACAAGATCCACTGTCGGAGTACGGTAAGAATTGAATGATACACTACATTGTTAATTTTCTGTTCAGTTTCTCTCTCAGAATGTACTTCTTCAGTCTTTAGGCTATTGAAACGGGACAAACTCTTCACTCTACCCCTTAGACCAATTCTTAACATGCTCCAGGATGAATAATAATTGGAGGAAGAAAAAAAGGAAAGTAGCAATGGAAACAACTTCCAATTTACTCCTTTAGTATAAAACATTGATCTCTTTCTCTCTCTCTCTCTCACATGTAAGATGAGTTTCTTAGCCCCCTTTGTACTCTTGCTTCCATGTTAGCTATTATCAACTGTGACTGAGATCACTTTCATCTGGGTTACCATTGACAAGCTTTGTTCTAAATTCAGTTATCACCAACTTGCTTATCTCAACTCTTGCAAAAGTTTGTTAGTGATTGTGGATCCTAACAAAATTACTTCAAAGTCAAAATATAAGTTGTGAGATTGGTCACTTTCTTCCTCTTAATTTCCTTGTAGCAGCTACATATAATCTGATCATGGATACAATTAGGAGCTATTTTTCTCTCACAACCATTTGTTTTTCTACCTTTTCCTCATGTTTTGCTAGTTATTTTGTTATTTTCCAATCCAAATTACATGCATGTCTGCAGAATCATATTTTCAAAGTCATTACACTTCTGCCATGTCGGATGCCAATGAAACATAGCTTGCTTGTCATGCTTCTATAGAGTCATCGACTTAGGTAATCATTTATCTTGGCCGGCTTTCTTTTTTCTGAATGCTTCAGGTTAAAATTGCCAAGGCAGAGAGAGATGTCTATGCAGCCATTATTGATGAGAAGGTCGCAGTGAAGATTGGACCAGGTCACTTCGAGCCTCCAAGAGGGTCTCAAAGCTGGTCTTTTGCCGTTGAGGGGAAAGATTACAAGGTTTGGGAAGCATCATAAAGCTTATCACTCCTGCGGTATGTACTAGTAAACTAAAACACACAGATGACATATTGATACACAAAACATCTAGTACGGAGCTTCTGCATCTGTACCTACACAATAAGGAGAATGTAATGCATCTCGCCTCATTTACTGTAAAGAGATGAAGGGGGTGAAGCTTAAAGTGCTCACTGAAGCCATCACAACACAGATATTTCTGGGAACATGTTGCATCTTATTCATTGTATTTGTAAGAGAAAATGTGGTAATATACATGAATTGATGAGGACGCTAGAAAAACCCATTTTGTAAGACTCTGAATTATAGCAATACCTTTGCATAGTCTCCAACTAAATCCCGCAGCTTTACAATTTTTTTCTTATTTTTGCTGTATAAATATTAAAGGAAATCTAAAGATTTTGGATTGAACAAGACATTGGGACCAAACACGTGCATGGGCCAGGCGGCCCGCAGTTCTGCCCTTTGGGCGGGTTAGGGCTTGCACCCACGGCTAGCCCAGTCTACTCCAGTGCTTAAGTCTATTCCAATCCTCCCTTTTGAGTACGAGATCCACACGAAATTCTACATGTTCTCCATACTTAATTACAGAGCCCTCATTTGACATTTGCGTGCAGTTTCCGTAATCTAAAAAATGTTATAATTTTTTTTTTCTTTTTTCTACTTCTCTATATTTTCACATTTTCTATTTCATATAAATGTAACATTCAATGGCTAGAAGACTCGTCCAACCATTGTCGCATAAAATTAGAAATACTGTTCTATTTTTTTTTTCCTTCTTTTTATTAAGAAAAAAGAGTTTACATTCAAGGCATAAATTTAGGAACAACAGATCCAGTACCCTCCTTGTTTAGTCAATTAAAGCCCTGGTGGCTTTTGAACCAACAAAAATAAAGCAAAGGAGGAACAGCCGAAGATTTCTCAGGTACACACAAAAAAATTGTTGTCTACTTTTAGACCCCAAAATCCTTATAATTGAAAGAACAAATTTTGTCAGATTGCTGGTCAAAAGAAAGTGAAAAAAGAAAAAAATTGTTTCAGATTTTTCCCTGCTTCTTCTTCTTCCCCATTTAAGCAGGCAGAGATTGGCTTGCTTGTGGGGGTCTCCATTTTTTTAAGTTTTCTTTTTCTTTTTGAAAAAAAAAATTAAGAAAAATGGCACCTATGAATTTTCACTCTTCTTTCTTCTTCATGTTGTTGTTATTTATCCCAATTCAAGCCAATATTGGAAAGTTTGATGAGTATTGGGTGAAAAGAGCAGCAGAAGCCCAGAAAGCAGCTATGAAAGCTTTTGACCCCCACCCGGAAGAAGCTACTGTTCGTTTCAATGCCCATTTTGGCAAGTGAGTGTTATTCATACATTTTTATTCATTTATTCATTTATTATTATTTTTTCTTTTAAAAAAAATCAGCAAATACTCTTGCATTATAAACGTGTCATAACTATCCATTATTCTGTTCACAATACTTCTTTTAATCTAATTTTTACCAAATAAACCATCATCGTTAAAAATTGTGGGTTCCACAAAATTTAAGACTAATGAAATTATGCTGTGATAGGCGACTGCACAAGATGACCAACAGCACAAGGAGGAACCTTAGAGTCAACAAGGAGGGGGAGGAGTGTGTAGCTACAAACCCTATTGACCGCTGCTGGCGGTGTGACAAAGACTGGGAAAAGAACAGGAGAAAGCTAGCAGACTGTGTCCTTGGATTTGGCGGCAAGACCATTGGTGGCAAGAATGGAAAGACTTATGTCGTGACAAGCGCTGCAGATGATGATGTGGCGAATCCCAAACCGGGAACTCTTCGCCATGCTGTAATCCAAAAGGAGCCACTCTGGATTGTCTTTGCGCAAAGTATGATCATTGAGCTTAAACAAGAGCTTATCGTGACCAGCGACAAGACAATTGATGGTAGAGGAAAGAATGTGCACATTGCCAATGGAGCAGGTATCACAATCCAGTTTGTTAACAATGTGATCATCCATGGACTTCACATCCATGACATTGTGGAAAAGGAAGGCGGAATGATCAGGGACTCTGTTGATCATGTTGGGAGTAGAACAAAGAGTGATGGTGATGGTGTTTCCATCTTTGGATCATCCAACATTTGGATTGATCACCTTTCCATGTCCAACTGCCGTGATGGCTTAATCGATGTCATCCAAGGATCAACTGCCATTACCATCTCCAACTGCCACATGACTGACCACAATGAGGTAACAAATATATTTTTCATAAAATACTACACTGCAACATAATATACATTATCAAAAGTTGAACAGAAAAAATTTGTAGCCTAGCAGTTTATCTGCAAATGTTAAAAGATCCGCATGATGACTAGCATTTGATTTTGGGTGTTGTGCAAATGCTGCAGGTTATGTTGTTTGGTGCAAGTGACAGCTATGATGGCGATAAGAAAATGCAAATCACACTTGCATTCAATCACTTTGGCAGAGGATTGGTTCAGAGAATGCCAAGGTGTAGATGGGGATTTTTCCATGTTGTTAACAATGACTACACCAATTGGCTTATGTATGCCATTGGTGGTAGCAGTAACCCTACCATCATTAGTCAGGGCAACCGTTTCATCGCTCCTAAAAATGATGCTGCTAAGCAGGTAAAAGAACAAAAAAAAAAAAGAAACCTTTCCTTAATTCTTAAAATAGTAAAGACACTTTGGTCTATCAACTCATAACTTTTAGAATGGGCCATTTTGTCAAATAGTAATGGATTTAATATATGTTTTGAGGTTGGTATGTAGGTGACAAAGAGGGAGTATGCACAAGAAAGTGAATGGAAGAATTGGCAATGGAGATCAGAGAATGATGAAATGAAGAATGGAGCATTCTTTGTCCAATCAGGAAATTCAAAGCAATCCTCTTCAGCGAATATGATCACAGCCAAGCCAGGGTCATCCGTCACAAGACTGACCCGCTTCTCTGGTGCACTCAACTGTGTAGCAGGGAAACCATGTTAAAGAATTTTCAAATTTTTTCAGTTTTTTTGGCTCGTTTTAACAAATGAAAAGGTAGAGCCAAAAATTGTGCTCCTGGCACACACACGATAGATGAGGAAGGGAAAAATGTAAAAACAATCAATGAAACACAAGAAGTTTTTGCAGCACTTGTTTCTATCTATTCTTTTTTTGGTCTAAGTGCCTCTGATCTTTCATGTCATCTGCAATAAAGACTCATAATAATGCATAAGGAAGATGATTAATGATGAGAGCAGAATATCTTAGAAAAAAGAGGAAACAAAAATGAACATTTTCAGCAAGTAGAGGGCACAATGTTCTTCCAAGGGTGTGAGAGGTCAAATTTAGCCAATTTATTTAGCTATTCTTCTAAATTGCTATAATGGTATAGAAAGCAAAACTAGAATTGGGTCAAGAGCTTTAGCACACCTAATTTGCTCTAACCACACAAGTTTATATCCAGTTAAGATGATTAGAGATTCTGATTTCATGTGAAAATGTAGTTTTATGATTTTTTTTTTTATAGGGACTAGAAAAGGAAAATTTTTGTTTCAATCATAGTTTAATTTAGGGGTGTTAATGACACACCCGGTCAAAGCTCGAGCTTGAGCCCAGTTGTGTCGAGCTCAAAAACTCGACGAGGTAGCCGAAATATTTTAATTTTTTTAAAAAAATAATTTGTATATATAATTATATATATATTTAAAAAATTATAAATAAAATTATATTTTTAGATATATATTTTAAATATATTACCAGTATCACCCAATGACACTACCCGACGACATTTGACCTCGAGCTCGAGCTAGAAAAATACAAACTCGGCAAGCTCGAGCTCACCTAAAGTACATCGAGCTCGAGCTCGGGTATTGTGATATCTGAGCTCGACCTGGGTGTCATAACACCCCTAGTTTAATTTGCCTTCTATGTAATTTTTATCATTTTAGTCCCATATTTTTCAATATATATAAGTATGGGGGCAATAATAAAATCTGACAAAAAATCATGAGCTGAATCGCTTGAAAAGTCAACATTTTTCACAGAGAGAGAGAGAGAGAGAGAGAGAGAGGAACTTCTAAGTAAGCACAAAAAAAACAACCTGTTGGAGGATAAGACGGAGAGTTCACCCCCAACATATGAATAGGTTCTTAACACATGCCTGATGACTTCATCTTAAAGATGACAGTCCTATCTGGATAGAACTTTGATTGTTAAATGTTTATGACAAAGACTAAACGTGGGCGATGTATTAGCCACTAGGTATCATGCCTTTTTTTCCTACTTAGTTTAACAGTTAACGGACAAGGTAAGACAGACCAAATGAGCAAGTTCATTATGATGAATCATCTAATTTAGTTGATTATCTTCAAGAATATTACGAAATTTGTTCCATAGAAAACATCGTCAAGGAAAAGCAGCGTGATGGAAACAAACTTCATGTCACCCCTCCACTGCAGGAACCCACGGTGAAACAGCTATGAACATAACTAAGCAAAATGGCCGCGGACATTTACTAATGCTAACGATGCATCCTATGATATAGCTAAAGCACAGAAAGACTATGGACTAGAAATCTGGTCGCATAATTTAGCATAATGACAATCTGTTGCTGCAACAACTACTGCAGAAAACAAAAATCCGAAGCTATTCTGTTGCCATAAAGCAAAACAATCCAAACCTTGTTTGTCATACATTTTATTGTCCATTTGGAGACAAGCTGTGACTTTGCGAATCGCCTTTACGGTTGATCTTGTCTAATTTGATTTCAATTACTACTTTGTATTTTCAGATCAACTGCATTAACTGCCATGTCTTCCCATTTTCATCACTCATCTTAGTCCTAGGAAGAGCAAAATTTAAGAACATTTTCTTAATTTATTTCCCATTCAGAAAAAATTTTGACCTTAAAATGTTACACCCCATGATGCATTTCAAATGACCTAACTAACCATTTGTTTTATTTCCTTTTTTTTAAACCCTTTTCTGGAAACATTCTCTTGACATAAATTTCCCCATGTGGAAAAAAATTTACCTTAAATATTTTCCCCACAACAGAGTAAATTGAGAGCCAACAATGTACAGCCGATGTAGAAAAAAATTTGCCTTAAATTATTTTTTTTTTTCAGAATATTTAAATGAAATTCTTGAATTCATCGACAATTTGACTCAACTCTGACCCCCTAGTATGTAAACCATTTTTTGTTAGAGTATCTTCTTGATCTCTTAAACAGTAATACCTTGAACTGCGAGTTCTCCTAACAAGAGTGGACATAAAAGCTTTGTCTCTAACAATTCTGTAATCATCGAGGGATTTGTCTTAGTGTAAGCTAGGCTGGTTGTAACAACAAAAAAACAAAGAACCCATAAAATAAAAGGGACATAACATGTATGTATATACATATATAAATCACTTCTAGGTGTTCTTGGTAGATCAAACGAGTAATACAGATTGTCTAGTACTGTTCAAGCAGAGAATTTGTGAAGGAGATGGATCAGATGACTTCTGTGAAATCTGAAGTAAACTCTGGAGGAGCACGCAGGCAGTGTTTGGCAGAGGATATGAATAAGTGTGTGAAAAGGCGAAGAAGAGATCCTTCTGCTGTTGCAGCAATCAACTGCAATGAACAACAAAGCAATGATCAGCAGCAGCAGCAGCAGCTACAACAGAATGCGCAAGGTGATCCGTGTACCCATGGGGCAACGACAGTGAAGAGAAGTTCAAGATTTCGAGGAGTTAGCAGGTGAAGTAACTAACATTGATTGGTGTCTATAGGTTGATACATTAAGAAAGTGAGGCTAACACATTGGCTATGACAGGCATCGATGGACTGGTCGATTTGAGGCTCATTTGTGGGATAAAGCGTCATGGAATGCAACACAAAGGAAGAAGGGAAAGCAAGGTATACACAAACTATCCCCAAAAAGGTTGAATATACTGCAAACGTTTCATAGTTCAAGTTCTATTGGTTGCTTATTTCTTTTTTTGTCTTTTGATCATGCTTCGGATCAAATGGTTGGAATGGTGCAGTTTATCTTGGTGAGTAACTTGATCAGAAATTGAGACTAAGTTTGCAGATCAAAGCTAAATGTAGAGAGACTAAATCCTTGGGTGGCTATTTAATTGATCAGGTGCCTATGATGAAGAAGAATCTGCTGCAAGAGCCTATGACTTGGCTGCTCTCAAGTACTGGGGAACATCTACTTTCACAAATTTTCCAGTGAGAAATCTATTAGTAACTTTGAAAAGTTATGTTCATTTTTTTGTGGCTTTATTCAAAGATTCTAATGGAAACACCTACTGCTTACAACTCTGACAGGTCTCTAATTATCAGAAAGAGATTGAAATCATGCAAAATGTAACAAAGGAAGAATACTTGGCCTCTATAAGAAGGTAATCACCTTATCAAACATCTTAGTCCCAAAGTTCTTGAGAAGTATAAAATTAAGGAGATGTTTCTTTAATATCAGGAGGAGCAGTGGCTTCTCGAGAGGTGTTTCCAAGTACAGAGGAGTTGCAAAGTGAGAAGTGCTCCTTTAAATACTTCATGCAAATTTCATACAAGAAAATGAAATGTGCTATCATTATAATTATAATTCTCGGAAAACTGCAGGCACCATCACAATGGAAGATGGGAAGCAAGAATTGGGAGAGTTTTTGGAAACAAGTATCTCTACCTTGGCACGTACAGTAAGTTTGAATCTCAAATAAAATACCAACCCAAAAGTCACTGTAACAAAAATCGGACCTCAAATGGACACACCCATAATGTTGCAGGCACCCAAGAGGAGGCTGCCCATGCCTATGATATCGCAGCAATTGAATACAGGGGAATCAATGCGGTCACCAACTTCGACTTGAGCACATATATCAGATGGCTAAGGCCTGGAACCAATTCAATTGCCTCTCAAGAGCCAAGACTGATGATAGCGTCTCAGCCTGTGGAGACCAACTCTAACCCCACATCAAGCGAAGAACCCGAGCTACCTTATTTCCATCCTAATGCATTCCCACTAGATGACTTGAACTCCCCTCTGAGGGAAGAAACATTCCCCACTGAAATGCCTGTAATGGAAAACACCAAGTCAGCGCCAACTGCGCTTAGCCTCCTCCTCAGGTCTTCAGTGTTCAGAGAATTGGTAGAGAAGAACTCAAACCCGGATGATGAAGAAGCCGAGGAAAATGGCCTTAAAAACCAATCGAGGGAGGATGAGTTTGGAGGGGTATTATATGATGACTTGGGCGAGACTCCATATTTGTGCCCTCCCAAGAATGATGCGTTGCCAAGAATAAACTTGGAGGAAAGTCCCCCGCCTCTGTACAATCGGACAGGGCAGGCATCGTGGAATGCTGAATTAAACATGTCTTCTTCGATTCACTGACGTGAACAAATCAAATGTTGCATAAGAAGTGCCTTCCGTTTTTCAGTCATATGCTGATCTAAGATTTTAGTTTCTTTTTGTGATTTTGATTTTGAACGAGGAGATGCTTGTACTGCTACTTGATCATGTAGCATATCAACTACACCTCTATTTGAAAATAAATTTTTATGGGGGAAGATTTCTTGTAATTATATGGAATGGGAACTGTAACGTGGGGACTTTGAATGCTTATCATGTTTGGACAGGAAAAATATTGATACTTAAAACATCCATATATGACAATTTCAACTTCAATGCGCTACAGCAACCACCAAGTAATGAAACAGATTATAGATGGCCTTGACTGGAATGACACAAAAAAGCATTGTTCATTGGAATATGGTTTCACCATTTGACCGGCAATGACCAAGGACGAGGCAAAAGGGCCGACGGGGGCCCCCTTCATTTTTGTTTATGGCTTGACAAAGAGACAAAAGTTCAAAGCAATAGCACAAAAACAAAAAAGAAAAAAGAAAAAAAATCACAAGGGTCAAGGCCTGAGGCTGAACGTCTCAGGAAGTCAAAAAGGCGGGGCATCTCTCTTTATCTATTAGTTGCCCCTTGCGCAAGACTCAACCAAAAGGACAAAAAGAATAAATGGACAAAAAACACCCCTATTAATTAGCCTTAAAGCAACTCATCTCCCCACCCTCGAGATATATACATGTAACGTGCCAAACCTTTTTTTTTTTTTCATTTTTATATGGAGTTTTGAATTTAAAATTATCGGATTGAAAAAAAGATTATGACTATTAACTTATTCTTTTAAAAATATCAAATTCTTTTAAATTGAATAGTTAAATACTCTATTTTCTTAATCAGAGATGTTGGGTTCGAGATTTGAAAATAAAAAAAAATTAAAACACTCAATTAATGGATCTCATAATACTCGAATCAAATTAGTCGAATGAAATCCAAATATCAATTGCTCTAATATAAAAAACTATATATCTACATATATGTAATGTGTGCACAGAGGCTTTTTAAGGTTCTTTTTTTATTCTTTAATATTGACATTTGTTCCTTAATTTTAAAAAAATGACATGTAAGTTAGAATATAATTGACAACATTTTATTTCTTTTTAGGGCATTGTTGTAGTTGTCTCAATACTTTTTTTAATACATGTATTCTTATTGGATCTAAAATTTTAATATGTTAATATTTTTTATTATAAACTTTCTTTATTTTACTATTGTTTTGTCCTCCACCCACTCCCCACAAAAGAAAGAAAAAATCTTAGCCGCGTCTCCGGCAGTAACATAGTAGTTTCAGACTGTTTCCTAAATCCCATCCTTAAAAACACTCTCCATGCCTTTCGCCATTAAGCATTGATCATGCTGCAGCCACTGTTGGCAAACCCCCCAGAGACGACAGGATGGGATTCGGCCAAAGTTTTTCTAAGGAGTTAAGTACCTTGCAATGCCACCCCGCCACATGGTTCCATGCATGAGAGAATGGTATCTGCAACTTTAAGAGTAGATCAAAATTGCCAACCCAACGGGAATCACAGGATAAAACTGATCCCATCTCGAACCATGAAGGATTGGCTAGCCCTTCATCCATTTCCGTTGGACATCAATCAACATCCAACCATGAATAGACACTCCAATTTAGTCTATTAAACATGGAAGTCCGACAGAGTTAAAACAGAATAGGAAAGCCAGCAACGTGGCAGCATATAAAAATGACAACCCTATGATGTAGTACCAAAAGGTCCATCCCTGCCTTGGCATGAATAGCTCTTGTCATTCCAATATTTACAGCAAGTCATCACTTTATTGCAATGCCCCTCTATTGTCATTACTTCCAAATTTACACGTAATGATCTGTAACACCCTAAATAGAGGCAAACATAATGAAGAACAGAATGAACAAGATCAAAGGAGGGTATCACCCTTATATTTGTGATCGACAACTTGATAAACAAAGACAACCTGAAATTACCACAGGGAAAAGAACCGGGAATTAAACAATTGTCCCCGTGATTTCATTTATATCACCATATCATCGGTGAGAATGACTTCAAACACAACAGTATATGTTATTTGTAAGACAGCTTCTCCAAAGCTGGCCAAACAAAATGCAACATGAGCCCCTTTTCCCAATTCAAGTCATCGACATTTGGTTGATACAGACCTGCAAAGAGAGCATATTAAATGTCATCGTTTCAGTATTCAAAAATTTTGCCTAATTAAAGAATAAGTCGTATCATCCTAGCCACTGGGGCCAATATAGTCTATGATCAAATTAATTCCATGAACATCCTAGTCTGCAGGCCATTTTCAACATGCACCATGGATTAATTAGACTAGGACTTCAGCATATGCATTCTAAAGTTAGGAACCAACATGAGCATAGCAAAATCATTTACAGCAAGACGGTCAATTTAGCTCATGGTTTGAACTTGCAGAGGCAATGTTCAAGGACTCAAATTCTCTTTTGACAGCAAGAGTCCCAGATTCAATTAATCAATCAACACTTCTGAGCAGTAATAGCAAGAAAATAATGACCTTAACTGTGGTATCCACTTCCCACCCAATAACAGGACTTGAGCAAGGCAAAAGGAGGTAGTAAGAAAAGCACAACTTCGAAGACCAAGTTTAGATATGTTCTGGAATTTAAAACACTCAAAATTCTTAAATTTCTCAGAAGATGCAAACCAAACAGCTTATAAGCCCTTTTCAAACAAGGACACATGAGGGGCCAATTGAGGAAATTACATTCAGCGGTTATGGTCATGACTCAAAGGAATTAATGAGCCATATTTGGTAAGTCACGAAACCATATGGTGTATCAACGTCAAGTCTCATAACAAGGCCCGTTTGGAAGAGCTCTTCCTCTTCCTCTCTCAGAGACATCATACTTTGTCTTATTCCACTTGCAGCATATCTCAACTAGGACCCAAAAAATACCTCCATAGAAACATGTGATTTTTCAAAAAGTCACAAAATTCCCCTGTAATAACAGATAAAGTTGAAATCTCAAAAAAAAAAATATATATATATATATATATATATATCTTGGTCAATGCAGCCTCTAGTGCATACGAACTTCAGAGATTTCCCAATGCCACCCGAAATAAGCTGTTGGGCCTAAATGTAATTTTAAAACATTGGAGAATGTTTATGAAGATTGGAGAAAAAAATGAAGATAGAGAATTTTCACATGACACAGAAGGATAAAGACACGGCTCTGACCCCATTATACTCAAATACAAATGATGCATTTTTGGATGGCAAAAAGACCCTTACAGTCATCATAAAGACACATGCTTCAGAAAGAAGGCAGATCAAGATTTATCAGCATTCAGATCACCAGTACATAACAAGATTTATCCTTATTTTTCAGTTCACTCAAAAGGTAAGCCCTCAACAAGGCTCTAAACAAGAATCAAACAGGATGTCCAGAATGCACATGCTACACACTGCCACCTAAGAAAACACGATCATCGATATATATACATACATACATACATACATACATATATGTATGTACCTAAGAAAACACGAGCATCAATATATATACATACATATCTATTTATGTATGTATGTAAATTATCTCACTTCTGGGATGCTAAGGTTCCAAATTAGAAATGCACAGCATAAACTGCCAGGCCATTAAGCACTTGCATGATACACAACGCAACCTGAGAAAAAGGATATGAGAATTAGTTCACACGCCTCAATAGAGTTCGTGGCTGGTCATCCATCTCAATGCCCTCTTGCATGCTGGCATCTGCCTGGGCCCCATTACTATCACCTAACGTTAAAGCAGCAGCAGCAGCAAACTCTTTAAGACCCTGCAAATATATGAAGCTTCATAAATCTAACTGGAATTCAATTTACCAACTTGTTTTTGGCATCACCACCCAATCACTCTTTCCATGTTAACAGTGCTAAGTATCAGAATGAACATGCCAAAAGTTTTCTCACATTTGAACTAAACAAACAGATAAGGCAGCAAGGCCGGTAATTCTCAATTTACTAAGCTTACAGGCCAAAAAAATTATTTTCCTCCATGATTCTTAGACAACAAAAGGAAAAGAGTCATTTTTTCAAATACTTGATGCAAACGAGCTATGTACTCCATTATTCTCCACAATTCCAACTGCATAGGAGATGATTAAAGATTTTTTATAACCACACTAAGCAAAACCATGAGTTTCGATATATTACATTTATATCACTGAAGAAATGATGTGTTCATACACTGCACCTTCTTCTCATAAAAGATCCACCCCACCCCCACAGGCATCATTGAACCTTATTTTAATATAAATGTCTGTACACATATACATATATATAGCCTTCACTAGTCAATTTTTGTTGTAACAGAGCTATGGCATGAAAGCAACTCCCCCAATGGAATGACAAAATTCTGTATAATTATATCACAAGGATATTACTGAGTACATGGCTTTCTTATCTTTTAATTAATTATGTATAGAGAATCAGTAATCATACCATGACTATCATTCTAAGCAAGACCGAAGCAGATATTATGAAAAATAACCAAAATACCTGTGCAGTATATTTAAGTGAAGGACGAGTGTTGCCAACAAGCTTGAATTCCTCCTGCATGAAGATGTTCAAAAGAAAAAGGTTAGGTAGCTAAAGTCCACGAGGCCAAGCAGGAACGCTGCAATGGGAGACCCTTAATGTTTAATTCAATCAAAAAATGAAACCACATGAAATGTACTTCAAAAAATAGTAGATATTTTTATTGTGTAGACCTATCCACATTGGAAACCCCTAATGAAAGCCTTAGATCAAATCAACACCAGAGAAGATAAGATAAGATAAAGGACTATGACTGACAAGGTGTCAAACCCAATGTAATTAACATAACTATGACATTAATTTCAGGGAACAACAAACATAAGACCTCTAGGAAAAGGTTCTAAATGTTGTTTGCAAACACAGGACAATAAATCCCATCCCATCAAAAGAGAGTTCTGTCACTCCAGATGGATAAATGGTGCATAGGCAGACCAAAAGGAAGCTAGTCTAGTCTTCTCAAAGACAGCATCTTAAACAGTAAAGCAGGTACTTTAGTAATTTGAGGGTTATGCTGATTCAAAGAGAGCAAACTTGATAAACTGGAAAGTAAAATATTTCTGAAAATAAAATCTATTTTTTGACAAAATTCAGCATAAAGAAAAATCGGCAAAATATAAACTGAAAAGTATGATATATGATTTGTTTGAACCTGCAGCCTTTCTGGCATCTTTGGCCGTCTTCCATTAACAAAGCTGCAGAGGTACATGACACCAGCATTTGCAATATCCTGTCACCAAAGATGTGCAAGTAACAAGTTTTATTCTTTTACCCAAAGAAAAATAATAATAAATAAAACATGAGAGTAACATCAAATGATGAGAAATTGGATGGGTTCAAAAAGAAGTAATGGAAGAAACTCAAGCAAATAACAATCAAGAATGCATAATTTGATAACTTTTATGCACACTCCTTCAAATTTCCACCATCCAGTGTGCATGGGAGACATCACAGAAAAAACAACAAATTGCCAGTTCTTCATAACCAAAATCGTAAATGTTGGATTGAGGTTGATCTGCTACAACCATTCTGAAATGTAATAGCAGTAGTCTAGCAAAATAAACTATGTTTACGATCAGACTAGCAAAATGAACTACAGTTTTAAATTTAACATTGGCATATCTTTTTCGCTAACAGATGATGTTTACGATCAGTCTAGCAAAATGAACTACAGGCTTTAAATTTAACATTGGTATAGCTTTTTCGCTAATAGATGACGTTTATGAACCCCAATACACCTAGAATAATCTGGAATTGATCCCACAGATTGTCTCAATAATACTTAATTGCTTAGCCTTAATATTAATGACTTTGATAGTGGTCTATTACCCACTTAAGATAAGAATTTATACAAATTATGTGTAATTTACACTAGGTACAGCTATTCAAATTTAACGCATACTAAAACTGTCTCACCTGCTTATCTTCCAGAGACATAATCTTCCCATCCTGCAAGAGAATTGCAATATCTAAGTATTAGAGGAAGGCCAAAATAAGAAACGACATTTCGACACTCATTTAGAAAGGGGAGAAATTAAATACTTTTGCCAATAGCCACAAAGCCATCGGAACTGAAAAGAATGAAGCAATTCATCACCGGTTCCTACTCCTGAAATCTCTAGTTTAGAATTGCCGATCGTGCTTATTCCATAATTTAGTCTTTAATCATGCATATGCTTTGCAAACGTAAACATTCACATTAGGAGAAAGGTTTCATACACAAGCCTAAATAACATGACATAGTGATAATATATTACATAAATTCACCAACTAGGACTCCATGAGCTTTTTGTTATTATTTTTGAGATAATAGCCCTATTGTCAGATTTATTTTCAAAAAATATTAAAACGATATTAATCAAGTAAAGGTATTAAATATGACTAAAATTGTGGTTGTTCGATCAGAAGTCTATTCAGTCTACAATATGTGGGTCCTACACTAAGTGATTTGTACCAATGAAACGCCACATGGCCATTTTGAAATAGTTAAATGATCTTTTGCATAACCAAACAATTAGAAAATGAAGTTAAAAAACTGAATAAAAATAAGATGCTTTCTTGTGATGTTTTGATCTGTTCAAGTTCCATATCATCCTTCCATATATGAACTTCACATGATGGCTGATATCATCATGCTTCCAAAATCCATCGAGAAGATAGTTTTGCAACTACACATGCTGATGTTACCATTGAATAAAAATGCAATTCAATGTATTAAAAATAAGAAATGTTAGCAAGCAATTTAATTAAAGATAAATCAATCATGTCCACTTCTAATCAAGCACTTTACGGAACCCATTCAGGCCATACTCAAAAGCGGTGGAAATCAAATGATCAATAAGGGTCAATATCAGGCATCTGCAATTCATTTTTCTTGAAAAACATAACAATTTCAGCATCCTTATTATATGAAAGCACAGTTCAATGCTTTTCATTGAGAACTATTAATAAGTGGGTTTTCCATTAGGTCCATCCAAAGAAAGATTGTATGATATTTTTTTTTTTTTTGAAAAAGTCTTCCATTTTTTTTGGTAATATAACCTTGCACACGAACTTTTTCATTTTTTCCAGACAAATCAACGGCTAAACATCATGAGCAAGAGATTGTATAATTCCTCTTTTTCATTGCAAAGGCATGACCAAAGTCTTACTCATTGGGTGCTATGCACCCTTCTTTAACCTTCAGTAAGATCCCGTATATGAGATCACAGAACTTACCAAACCAGAAACCAGTTTCTGCAATTCATCCAAGTCATAGCCAATTTGATAAAGATCCGTACGAACATCGGAAACCTGTTGACATGCATAAATCTTATAAATATTTGTAAGATGCAGGAAGAAAAGAGCTCTTTCCAAGTATTAATTAACTTAAACGTTTGTATGTATATACAATGCAGTTGACAGCATTTTTTTTTTTTTTTTTGAAATCTGCACAATACATTAAAAAGATGAATTCATTGTAGGCCTGCCAACTGTCTTAAAATAGGGGGGAAACCTCTTCCAACAAACATTATTTGGAAGTATCATTTTAACAATTCCTTCGTCATTTTTGCAAGGTGAGCTAAACTCATTAAGAACTCACAGGGAAAGAACAGCTATGCACTTGATGTTATGTACCTCATTTTTTATTAATTTTGATAATTCCTTCTGCTCATCCAGCTTCCCATCCAAATTCTCAACTCGTTGAGTCAAATGCCTCTTTGTCGCCTGCTCGGAAAGAAATTGAAGAGAAAATGAAAAATTTAACAATTTCATAATTGTTCTGCATTCAAGAAAGTTCATTCTGGATATCAAAATAGGTTCTCGGGTAGGCTTTCTTTTCCTCTACTCGACAACTAGACTCAGTCGAAACGCATCTCTGTACTTGTTATACAGTAAGTTCTTGAGCAAGGTTTAATTCCTTTTTATGCTATTTTAACAGTCTTTTGTGGTTGTAAAAGAGATGGAGCAATTATATGCATTAAAATGATAGTTATTCAACATACCATAAAATCCATAATAAATCCACCAAATAAGTAGCTAAAATGACCAATACCTCAACTAGACCCAATCATATGGCAGGGCGGGGCAGGTCAAAGTCAAAGTGCACATATGTATGAGCAGGCTTTGACACAGCCCAGCCCAACTTGACCAAATAAAGGACAGCAGATCCTTGGAAAATAGAGACAATTTCAAAAACCAAACAAATGCCCTAATACAACAAGCCAAATCAATCAAGTTTTTTAACCAGAATTAAAAATTATAAATTAAAGTTCAACTGATGCTGGTATTTAAAAAAAGGGGGGGAAGTCGTGCCTTTCCGACTCTAACAAGCAAAACCACAAACCTCACTAAGCCAATCAAGTCTCTCTCACTTAGATCTACCATGGATCTGCTAAATCTCCGATCAAAACCCTAATTCATTGCTTCCTTCCTCTCCAGATTTTGCCACATTCAAAATTTCATATTCCTCCCTCCTTGAAGTTCCTACTTATGCCTGATTCTCTCTCATTTGTGGAAAAGATCTTGTTGGTTTTCATAAAACATCAGACCAGTAACCGAGAGAGAGAGAGAGAGAGAAATAGGTCAATCAAGGCATAAGGATTTCATCTTTCTTTTATATTTCAAGTTCGGGCTGATCTGAAAGTGCTTGGGCTTTGCCCAGCCCCAGTCTAGGCAACAGAATTATAAATAGGCATGCCAAGTGCTTCCCACTATTAATCAATAATCATGAAACTGAGCAAAAGGAACCCCACTGCCATAAGAAATTGTTGGGTGCACTATAATACAGAGAAATTGATGATGCTAAAACTTACTGCAAGAGCTTCTGATACTTGCTCAAGATGTTTTGTCAAGTTTGAAACAGCATTCGCCATGTTTTGCTTTGTTACATACATGAGGTCGGAGAATGAAAGACCCTGAGCAATTGATTATAGAAGAAAAAACAAGGAAATAAATAGGAAGTCAAATGTTAGCCTTGTATAACCATTCAACACAACAACCCTACAAAATATACACTGCCTATAGCTACAATATGAATTTGAAGGCATTGATAATGACAGAAATAAAGCAAATAGAAGAAACATTTATTATCTGTTTAGCATACCTTCCACCACATGTAGCCATATCCCAATGCACCCAAGGCGGCAGCAGGGACCACAAGGTTGGTTAAGCTCACTAGAAACGTGGAAAAACAAAATAATCATAATAATGACAAAACCGATATTTTCGCACATAATAAAAGAAGAAAATGCCCAAGAATATCTCATGCACATTGGAAAGTTTGATACTTCTGGCAGCCTGGAGCAAACTGCATTGCTTATAGTAAATCCTAATGCAGAATACTTTAGAAACAACACAGCCATAGAGTTCATGTAAAATGCAAGACCCACCAATTTGGCCAGAATTCCCATTGAGAACAGTTATTTGTCGTGCTGAGGCTATTTGTCTGACCTCCATTGCTAAACGACGTACCTATCAAGATAATTCAGTAGGAATGGACAGATTATAGTTATCAATTAGGATAGATCAAATAAAAGCTATATGATAAGATTCAACAGTTGGAGATCCAACAGCTTGTTTGGTAAAGGAATGCAAAAAAGTTCCACATAATATCAGAAATGTGATTTCCTCTGAGTTCCAAGGGGGTGACTCCACATTCAGAAGTAAAGGAGGCAATCCGACTTATTCATAACTATAAAAGAAACATTTAAAAATTATAGAAGCTCAAACAGAATCTATGATGCACTACCCTAGACTTGATGAAACTGATTGAGTTATTAAAAATAATCAACCATATTCGATCCTAACCACTTTTTGCCGGAATAATAGGCCTAACAAATTCAGAAGTTATGCTAGTTATGGAACTTACCCACAACCCAAGATACAAGTCATAATAAAAATAGAGTGCATATATTTACAACCTAAACTTCCCTTGCAAAGCACGCACGCTTATTGATTGTAATTACTGTAGCAAAGCTGGAAACATGTAATGCTTTTAGCTGTGAGATTACAGCATTCAAAGAAATAATACAGTTCTACCTCAACATATTTTATTTAAGATAATCTTTCCACAGATAATTTACATAGGGATACCATTGAAAAGTAGCTTTTCCCCTGCAATAACCCTAAATTTTATACAAGAAAATTTGAAGTATGTTATCGTTTTATCATGTGTATGTATCCAACCTGTCATTCTTGAAATTCTGTCAACAATTGATGCTAATATTTTACCCTAGTGAAACTCTATCAAGCCAAACATATTCAATATAAGGTTCCCAAAGTGTAAAATGAACAACAACATGACAATACCACCAACATACCCAATATTACTAGGATTGTCCTACCAACAGAGTTTGCAGTCCAGTTGCATGACAAGCTTGTTAAAAGGCGATCCAGATTTAGTGTAGGATTGGAGAAATTAACAAATTGTAAATCACAGAAACATAAAGGAATAATTTAAATGAAAGAGCAACTAGGAAATTCAATGTTTGTTTTTCCTTTTTCATCTTTTTTAAATCAGACAAAAATCACTTTTTTTTCCTTGTGTGGGAGAGTGTGAGCAGCATAGACCCCTTTTGGGCATCACCATAAGGGTCGCTACCTGCTCTAGAATGTCCAAGCAGAATCATACCATTGCCCTTAGGGCAACCCCATCACCACAAAAACCAAGATGTTGAGAGGTCAAATATCCCTATCCCAAAAGATGATCCAAAGCGTACTACCCCAAGCATGTTCGCTTAATCATATTCAACTCAGGACCACTCATTGGTGAAGTGAAAGGATCATTTACTTGAGCTAACACTTCGGTGGTTGGTTAAATTCAATTGCGCACACACAAAAACATGAGATTAGAACTGAGAAAACAGCATTCGATTTACCTGAGTCGCAATAGCATCAGACATGTCAACTTCGCCATTCTCACCATCCTTGTTCTCCAAATTTTTCACCAATGCCTAACAAAACAAACACACGAATCTAGTCCTGTTTCAGGACTCAAAAAATAGACAAAGCACACGAAGCTCACAATAGATTAAACATTACGAGTAAGTACCTGAAGTTCACCGATCAAATCAGAGAGTTTACCGTTCTTAACCAAGACGGTGCCGGTGTAACCTGAGAAAATGGAGACAAACAATCAGTGGTGAAACCCTAGTTGGAGTGGCGTGAGGAGAAGAGAAGATGGAAGTGAGAGGATTTTACCAGCGCCAAGTAAAAGGACAATCTTCGAAAGCCCTATCCCAGTTTGCATCGCCATCACTGAAAGTGTTAGGGTTTGGATTTGGATTTGGATTTGGACAGAATCGGAAACCCCAGTTTTATTGGGAAGACAGATGAGAGATGGGAGTAATTTAGAAACTTTAGAGGGGAAGGGAGATCGATCGCCCTCTGGTAACCATCGTATTCTGCGCTCTAATTTCCACCGAGTCAAACAGAGGACGGGTTCGTCATGCTGAGACGACGTCGTTTCTGCTTTTTGAAGTCGGTCAGCCAGAGCCAGACCCTCTATATATTTACTGTTTTGTCCCCGGCATATCAAAGGACATAAATCAGAAGTGAGAACCGTACCTCCGTATCGTTGATTACAAAGGAGACAGGAACCAAAGAAAAAATAAAAATAAAATAAAAACTAAGTTTTGTCTATTTTTAATTCCATAAAAAATATACATTTTTAAGTCAATTAAAAAAAATAAAATTCACAAACCTTTTCTTAAAAAAATAAAATTTAACTTAAAATAAATTAAATTTATTTTTCATTTGATATCAAATAACAGATAAAATAAAAGTTTAACTCTTTTTAACTTATCTAACCCTAAATTATTTTAATTTTAAAATATCATTTCTCATAAAATTAGAATCTCTCACTTTCAATCTTTTTTTTTTCCTTTACATAAAAATAAATAGTATAGAGTTTACGTAATAGAATTGATTTTATTCTGATTAATTTGATTCAAAACTTACACTGATCTATTTAAAAGGACTATCATCTCAGTCTGTCCAAAGCCATGCTCTCACTCTCTCTCTCTTCGCCCTTCCTCTCAAAAAGGGATGTTTTTCTTACTCTGCTTGGAAAATAAGAAACCTCATTCTCTTTCTCTCTCATAAAAAAATAATAAAAAGGTAGTTTTTGGTTTTTCTTTTATTCCTGTCATATATTTCAATAACGTTGATAGCTCTTATATATTTTTTACCCTCTTCGTTTAGATTCTGGCTTCATCCCCTGGCAGGCACACACCATTGGGTTAGAGCTAACATGGAATCCAAGCAGTTTATGATACCGTATACCACTGAAGGAATGCTCAAGTCTGCATGGCACCATTCTAAAATAAAAGAAAAGAAATAAAAAAATACAAACATATACTAACAATATGACAGTATGAGGGGGGGGGGCAAGTGATTGTCCAAGATGATAAAGAAATATTTTCACAGAGGAAATTAAGCTAGTTTTGCATCTAAAGAGTGAAAACCTAAGATGGGATTGTAGAAATTTATAGAATTATTCATGATATTCCAGTCACGTTTCTTCACTGAGATACATAAATTTCAAATGAGAGCTTTTTAGTGCTGGATTTCCATTCAAAAATAAATTATTACTTATTTTATTTCTTTTCGTATGATTTTTTTTTTTTAATTCCAATACTCTAACATGTTTCAAAATGGCATCTTTTTTTTTTTTTTCTTTTTTGGCCTCATAGAATTTCCAGAAAAAATTTTCATAAAATTAATCTATTTTGTCTGGACTCCCTGGGCAACAAGAGAAACTCTTGATTTGGATTCAGCTTTAATTGTCTGATCGAAACTAAATGAAAAATGAAAAAAAAAAATTCATTGTTTAAAATGTTTTAAATTATAAAATTCATATAAAGCAAAAGGTAAAATGAAAAATTCAATTGAACTGACGATAAAAAATAAATGTGAAATTCAATTGGATTGTCGGTTCAAAATTTAGAAATCGATATTTTAAATAAGATTTCACATTTAAAAGAAAAGGTGAAATATGAAAATTAATTGAACTTCTTCTACTTGAAACAACAAAAGAGTAAAATCCAAGGTTGTAACAGAAAATTCAGTCATTCCCTTCCTCTGGATGAGTTACATTTTAGACAATTCCCACCATAAGCTGACACATGCTCTTAGAGGGAAAACCAATGTCGTTTTTGTGAGAAGGCAAAATAACAAATCACAGACATACCCGTCTTGGATACACTGCTGGTACCTTACTGAATTTGCCGGCAATCCAATTGCCATCAGTTTAATATGGCATGGAACAAATCTGCAGCAGGTCAAAACATTCTGCAAGCGAATCCTGTTGCAAATATTTGAAGATCAAGCAAACACCACTCTCACCAAGAACAAACATTCAACCTTATCTTCTAATCTTCCTCGTACCAGTAAATTTGTTCAAAATAAGGATCAGGAGCTAGTTATGGTTATAGGCAGAGCATTAGATTTTCTGGGACACGTCCTTCTGTTATGCCCTTTTTCTAGGCATAGCTGGCATATGTATTTCTTTCTTTGAGGTGCCTTAGTCTTCTTTGGATCACCTTCACCCCTCCGCGGACATGTTCTACTATTGTGACCCATTTCAAGGCACACCCAGCAGACATACTTTCTTTTAGGTGTCCTAGTCTTATTTGGATCTCCTTCACCTCTTTGTGGGCATGTCCTGCTATTGTGACCCATTTCACCACATGTTCCACATCTGCAAGGTCTTGGAGCCAAGCTTTTTGAATTTTTTGACCTTGACATTGGACAAGTTCTCTTGTTATGTCCCTTCTCCCTACATAACTGACATCTGAACCACCTGTCCTTTGTCCTGTCATCAAGCTCTGGGCAGAAGTGTTTCCTATGACCTTCTCGTCCACAGTTCTTGCAGTAAAATTTCACTCCTGTATCAAGTGAGAAACTTGATTGTGTCAATGGATGAGCCAGCGATGGTATAAATAACTAGGCAAAAGTAGTCATCAACTTCAAACTACTAAGAAACTCCCTAGGCGTCAGCACAACCACAACTTGATAACCCACAATCATGAACATAAATAGATAAGAACAGAATAGCTACTTTGATAATACTTTCTTTACTTTGTGACTAGAATAATAGTGATTTCAAAGCCACTCGTTTCAGCTTAACGGTAAACCTTTACCTTCTCTATCCTCTCAATCAAAGATTTGTCTCCACAATCAAATCATGAACATTGGAGATAAAGAAATTTCTACATTTAAAAGTAGGACTTGACATCTAAGATTGAAGAGGGCCGCTATATCAAACCACGATTTGCCCACTTCTAAACAAATTGACATTTCCACTACCATATGCAATATGAAGCACTGTTGCATTGCAAGTCAGAACCTTTATCAGTTGACCCTGACCAAAAAATAATTTATCCACGCATTTGTCATCTTTCCAGTAAAATAATAGGCTAACAATTAATTATTTGTGAGGGCACTATCTTACCCTAAATAACATTTTCACACGTTCATTAATACTTTTCATGCGAAACACAAATTAATCATTTGCAAGGACATCATTCTAGGGTAATGGTTTAAATATGCAACTAGCAGCAACAATATCAAAATTTATGTCTCAAGAGCATCCATTTTATATGGAAATCATGAAGTGAATCCATCCTTCTAGCAAGGACTTTGCATTAACTAATGGATCTTCAAACAGGGTGTGAAAAGTTCAAAAGATGAGACATTTTGCACAGAACTTCTGTAAGGTACAATAACACTATCATTGCTACAGCTGACCTTTCATAGCAATGCTTCGCTTCCGGCGATTTTCAGGATCACGGAAAAAGGCTTTGAGAGCCTCTGAAGCATGCTTCCTAGCTGCAGCTGTTCCTTTGGCTTTCTGCATTAAATGATGGACCACCGTGAGCATAAGAACTGTGTATTTGATAAAGTAAATGGGACATGCATATTTTCAAACTAGAATGACATGAAAGGGAGAACATAAACTATATTCATATTTAGTCTGCATGTTCGGCTTGTTATGCTACTACCAAATTAGCATTGTAATGTTATCCGTATATCATGTGACGCCACAAATCAGATCCTCAACCATATACATCATTATGTTATTACTTGTTTCTTTATTGATTTATGACATTCTCTAACATCAGCAGAAATGCGGAATCATTCTCCTCAAAATGGTATATATAACAAGTACGCCAAACCCAGATATGTGGTTGTGAATCAAAAGTTCAAGGTTGACTTGACATATTCCGAACCTTGATGGCAGCCACCCTCTGAGCATGAAGCTTAGGATCACGATGTATAATCTTCATCCTTTTACTAAATAGTCCAGTCTTGGCGTTGAGACTCTGAAATCAACCAACTAAACAGAGAAGATTAAACACCGGAGTTATGGCAGTTTACCCGGTTCAATACAAAACAAGAGAAACTTCATCTATCACGAAATAACCACCACCAAAATAATTTCTTAAGAGTTCCATCTTTAACCAAAATAATATAAAAATCCAGTTCAGATAAATTAAATATCATTTTAAGTAATTTCCCCCACTGATGAAGGAAGCAGACAAGAAAAAAGAAAGGACGATGGATAGAAAATAATTGGAATTCAAGCAGGCAACTAACTTTGAGTGAACGGCTGATCTTCAATCCAACTTCAGGAGGTGGTGATTGATATACACGCTTTGATTTTTTCTCTGAATCAAGATTTATAACCATTTTGTCCACTTCATCATCATCCTTTACTTTGAGTGGAGAACTGAAAACAGACAGTAAAATGTAGGATATGTTAAAATTCACATTCATGAACAGCAGAATTGAAGTAAATGCAAGTTACAAGAATGCAAACATCTCAAAAATTAGGTTTTTATGATACGATTAAGACTGTTAGAAGATTGAAGCATTTGAAAAGAAAAGATGGAATAGACATGACAGCTCTCCTTGTGGATGCCACTAATATCAGCAAAAAGTTTCATGACCTATAAGAAAAATTGCTGTTGAAATATCCTTGTTGATACAAAAATTTAGCCTACTAAGAGAACAATATGGCAAAACACACTTTCTCAAGAAAACACATAGTGCACCGAGGAAAGAACTATGAGTATATAATAGGTTGAATGATGTAAGCTACGTTGAACGAGCTTTCTCCCATGGCCTTTCATCAATTGACTCTTCCCATATGACGCAATCACCTGAGCACTGATGACATGTCATTATTCCCTGTTACAATCAGGTTTTTGGAGTAAGTCCAAGATTTACAAGATACTCTCTTGCAAAAAGAAATCAATTATTTAATGCTTCAATATAAATAATATTACACATTGCCTGACAATGCATGTCAAATATTGAATAACAAGAACTAACTCATTCTGTCCAACTAATCTACATACACTGCAACCAACAAGACTTGCATTTCTCTTCTGCAGTTTTTGATTAGCTGATGTAGCAAAGTGTTCCTCTCGTCATTGTTCTTGCAAGCTCATTCAAGGTTTTACTCAAAAATCTACTGATGTAATTTCTAGTTCATTCCATGAGATAAGTTTCTATTCACTTCATTATTTTAAGCACATTTTCCAATTCAAGTGATGAGGTTTTTGATAGTATACAAAGACCACATATTCAGGTCTTGAGTTAATTGGGTGGTGTTACAACGTGATAACTTGGCCAGTTTTAGTCCTCAAAATACAATGGAAGAAGCACGCAAGACATACCTTTCCACCACACAGTGAACAATCTAATCTAGATCTTTCAATCCCACATTCTGTACAGGGTGTGTAACCTCTTCCCCTGCAACTTGGGCAAGGCAGTTCTCTAATGTACTGACCATTGGGACCAAACCATGACCTTGGTTGGGCTGCACCAGGCATTCCATCCCTAAATCAGGAAAAGAAAGTCACCATTTTAACCTTTCTATAAAATGTCTAATCAACTGTTGAATGACGTAAGGCAGTTGCTAGCAAATTGGTATTTTTCAGGCAGGACTGGGTGTGTTGGAAGAAAATGGAAAACTAACAGCTTCCGCTATCAACATGCATTCATGACACTACCATAGGAGTGTTAATTTGCCATACCTGCCAAGCAAGTTAAATGCTTATTCACAACTACTGTCAATGTTAAAGTCCCGAAAGAAAAGGCAAATAGAGAGCACAACCATCTTTTATATTGTAAAACGATAACAGGAATTTGTTCGGCATACCATGTAAAAAGAGTCTGTATTAAACCTAACAAGCCAAGCCTGAGCATTATGCTATTATTTCTCCCACTTGAATTCATTTTCTATGAATAAAATATAAAGAAAACTATTCAAATCACACTTGCATAAAAGCGCATTCAAGCATGACTCGCAGGATAAACTCGCTACACTCTTAGCTCAACTCCTATGGTGACAAGGTCGAACTTGAGCTGCCCACTTCTTGAACCCTTTTCCTTTTCGGCATCTAGAGAACTATTTTTGTCAAAATTCTTTAATTTCACAACATAATTACATTATAAGAAATTCAAAGTACATTAAAATTATGCATATAATAAAGTTGCAGAATAGAGATAGAGGGGAAGACTTTACACCTTGGCTCCAGATCTTCCGCTAATCCGAAGAGCTCCTCTGAAGGGTCGTAACCAACCTTTCATCAAAACGTACAAGGGTTACTTGAGTTAAACAATAAGAGAGAGAGAGGGGGGTAGAGAGGGAGTACGTGAGATTGTCTGGGAATCGAAGTGGAATTATCGCCGAGGGAATTAGAAGAAGAAGAAGAGGAACGACAAGGAAAGAAGCTAATCTGGTTCTTGCGCTCCGAATGTAAAAAAATCATCAACTGGACATTTTTCTGGGTCCGTTGAGGGAGTACCCATATTCTAAAAGACGAGCAAATCGACGACGACATTCTCAAAAACAGTGAAGACGACGAGGAGAGATATTTGAAGGCATGCGTGTGGATAAAAGGGGCGAGGATCTGATATTTCTCTTTCCTCCGCGTGGCCTCCTCTGCGCCTGTGAGCGAGTTCTCCACTGGTCGGGCTCAATTGGGCTCCGTCCGGGCCTTGTCCAGCCCAAAGCCCCGTCTGTCCTAACTACCCAGCTTATTTCCGCGGCCCACTTCCTCAAAATGTACGTAGTAATTAGGGTGATAAATTTTTAATATATCCAAAATTTTTAATAGGTAGATAAAACTTAACCCTTTTGTTTGAAGAGGTCTAATGAATTGGACAAATTTTTTAAATAATATTCTTGATATGATCAGACATTTTTAAATCTAGCCGTCTAATTTTGTGTCAACCGTTTTTTTTTTTTAATTATGGATTAGTCACCACTCAATATCTGAAATTTCACCCCGATTAATTTGAATCGACTGTTGCAGGGTTCATTTTGTGGGGATGGGTTTCCTAATATTATTTTTTCGTATCCAGAAGGAGTCGAACTCCTGATTTGATTAAATAACAAAAATACCTATTTTACTTACACCAACAAGTATTGATGTGTCAACCGTTATCTCAATATAATTCTACTCCAACTATTGATTTTATAACGAGACTGAAATACAATAAGAGAAAAGGGAGACATCAATGATTGAACTTTCAATTTCATCTGAATTTAAATATTTATAATACTGAAAAAGGAAATTTTTCAATGAGTTTTAAAAGATATATTTGTAAAACGAAATTAAGTTATGTTTGTGCAATCATGAGATTAAGAATATATGAGAAAGGAAATTAAAGAAATAATAAGTGGAAAACCTAAGAACAAGAAAAGCATTCTTTCAAGCAAGATGATCACAATGCAAGCTGATCCTAGAATAATATTGAAGTTAAATTACTCTGATCAAAGTCCTCAGTTCGAGGGTCCATCAGACCTACGAAGAAAATGTGAATTTAATAATAGAGTATTAAAATCAATTAAAAAAAATTTTAAATTCGAGTTTTATAAATAAAAAAATAGATATTAGACGAATCAGACCCTAAATTGAAATCCATATCTATCAGATTTTTGAATACCGATAATCGATAATCAAATGAAAAAAAAAAATTATCAGGGGCTATGTAGCTCAGGCTTGGGGTTATTTCCTAAAATATTATTTTTTAAATAAAAATTATTTAATTATAGTTATATTTTTTGTTTTTCAAATTATTGATTTCAAATTTTCAAAATGCCAAATCAGTTTTTTTTAATTGTTTTATTAAAAAAATTGATGTATTTTCGCGCTTTGTGAATATGAAACCAATATACTGTAGCCAGATAAAAAAAAAACTTAATTTCAGTATTAGACTCCGTGAGTGCAGAAATTAATGAGGTCAACATGATAATATCAATTTGGAATAGAATAGGCATTTTAACATTGGGCTCCACGGTCTCTACTCGATTTTGAAGTTAGACGGTCTCTTCACAACTTTTTTTTTTTTGTTTTCTGAATTCGGTCTACCGTCAAATATCCAGAGTTTTATTTTAACTAATCTTAATCGAGTTGTTATCGGATTCTAATCAGAAGGAACCTTTCCCAATATTATTTTTATCACTATCAAAACTTAAATCTTAATTTTTAGTACAGAGTGATAGTATATTTCTCATTAAATCAATAAAGCATTGGTACAGCCTCTTCACATCTGACACTTCACTCCCCACCTGCACAAAGCCTCAAGCATCTCGAACTACTCCTTTATAATCGGACAGCTATGATTTCACATAGTCAGATGACTTTGATTTCACACAATCAGATCAATTCGAAACCCCAAAACACCTCTATCTACTCACTTGCACAAAGCTATCTTGGTTTTGCACTCACAGAGCACGAAACCATCATTTTTTTAAATAAATGAATTAAAAAATTGATTTTGCATTTTTAGAATGTAAAATCAATAAATCGAGAAACAAAAAAAAAAATGATAATTAAATAATTTTTTTTTTAAAAAATAACAGCTTGGCTAATGGTTTAAACCAGCCCATGGTTCTACCCCAGCCCGGCCCAACTCTCCTCTTCACCGCTGATCAGACACAGCCGCTGTCAATTCTTTTAGGTGAACATAAGCTGAAAAAAGCCCACCCAAACGGGCAATCACTCGACTCCACTCAACCAGATACAAGTAGAACTCACGAACTCCACGGTCCTGCATCTGTCGTAGTAGTCTCACAAAGAATCGATCTGTCGTAGTAGTCTCCAAAGAAGAAAATGCTTCTTCGCTCCATATCCATTTCGGTCACAGTCCCAATCCCTGAACTTTGCAATCATCACAACAACAACAACAACAAAATATTCTCATTCAAAAACTCTCTCCTTTCAAACACTTCTTACACCAACTCACTAACACGCCTCTCCGCATCTGCACCCAGGAGAGCTCTGTCCATGAACTCTAGATACTCTTCTGACTACTTCGAACAGCAGAGAGTCCCCTCTGCTCCTCCCAACAACACTTCCTTTCAGCAACCACCTCCTGAACGTGACGGTATTACTGAACCTTCCCCCTTTTGTTTTAGTCTCTAATTCCAATTTCTTGGAAATAAAGGAAAATAAGTGAAATTTTCATTATCCACTTCATAAATTACTGTTATTCTTGTGAATTTACTAGTTCTGCTGGTGTTATTTGATGAATTCACTGTTAACACCGGTGCATTTTCTGTTGTTTAGGGTTTTCCTATTTCTATTTTTTTTTTTTTGGTGGGAAAAACATGTCAAGAATAGTGATTTAGGCAAAACCTCCATTATCCATAAAATACTGGGGTTATGTTATTTGGAGTTCTGCTATTTTTCCTTGGAAAAAAAAGGATAGAGAAATGAAACTATATGAAACCCCCCATTTATCCATTTCTCCAAACACAGCCATTCTCACGAAATCTCTCTCTCTTTTTTTTTTTGTATGTTCGTATATTTAATTCATAGTTATGCTCGTGACAACATTGGGTTTCGTGTAATTTAGGGTTTTAATATTTCTAATTCCAATTTCTGTTCAAATAGGAGGAAAGAAAGGGAAAAATAAGTAAAGCCTCAATTAGCCTTTTCCACTGGCATTATGGAGTAATTACTAGTTTGTTCTGGTGTTTGTTTTGGTGTTTCTTTCATGGTTACCATATTGACTGTACTGGATTTTGTGTAATTTTAGGGTTTGTTTGAGTTTTTGCAGGATTTCCTTCTAGGGTTTATGTTGGGCATTCAATATACAAAGGGAAGGCTGCACTTACCGTGGAGCCAAGAGCGCCAGAGTTTGCTCCTTTGGAAGTATGTTTGATTATGATAAATTCTTTAATTTTCATGTTAAGTTGGTGTAGTGTTGTTGATGGCAATGTGCTTATATTCATTGGGTTTCGTTCATTGTTCAGTCAGGGGCTTTTAAAGTGTCCAGGGAAGGTTATGTTTTGCTTCAGTTTGCACCAGCTGCAGGCGTTCGTTTATATGACTGGAGTCGAAAGCAGGTAAATCTTTGCTTGCTGGTTTGGAATTCTTGGGATTTTAAAGTAGGTGTGTTGGGCAGTAGAAACATTTGTGAGAGCGAAATTAAAGATTCTGTTAACAGGTTTTGGTGTTCCTTGAAATGGACAAGAGGTAATCAATGCCATCTGCAAGTCAGTGTTTAAGAAACAGATATTTCAAGTGCCAAAAAAGACCTCATGCTTTTTTATAGAAAAAGAAATTGTATTAGTTGAAGAAGAGAATTTACATGAGTCCCCATGGATAAGAAATCCAAAGAGTCAAAAAAGAACAATAAACAAAAGCGAGTCTCAAAGAAAGGGACCTCAATTTTGCCCTGTGTTCTATTGTGATACCATCTCAACTATAGGAACTAGGACTTGAGTAGTCACTCAGTGGCAACAGTGAGATTGTGAGGATGTCACTACTAATTGTCGCATTTTTTAGAACAAATACTAAGTGTGATGAGGGTGCAATATGTTCTACTTCCTCAACATGGCATACTGTACTGTGATGAGGGTGCAATATGTTCTACTTCTTCAAGATGGCAGACTGTACTTTTTATGGTTATATGTGAAACAATGTGTTATTCTGAAGCTCAGTTATATAATTCTCCCTTTTCTAGATATTCTCTCTATCGGTGACGGAAATTGGAAGCTTAATTACCCTGGGTTCAAGGGAGTCATGTGAATTTTTTCATGACCCAAATAAAGGAAGAAGGTATTGCATTACATTTGCTCATTGAAGGCCATACTCCATGGACTCATTTTTCTTCGATTCTTTATTGTTACTTTAAAGTCTTTGATGAAAACAAATTTCACATGTTAATGTTTATCTGTTTTATATTCAGTTTTCTCTTTCAGTTTTCTTTTTTCAATGTTTAAAATGATATTTAGGCCTTCTATGAAAAATTGGCTTTGATTCTAGAGACTGTTATTTCGCACCTGTCAGAAGGTGATAGCCTTTGTTTTGTAGTGATGAAGGAAAGGTGAGGAAGGTATTGAAGGTGGAGCCTCTTCAGGATGGTTCTGGCCACCTTTTTAATCTCAGTAATCTCCTTCTCCCCTGAATCTGTTGAGGATGATTAATGTGATATTATGCCTATGCGGTGTAGTTTGTTCTTTGTTGTCCTCCATCAAATTTAGGAGTTGGCATTTTAATTAATTACATGGTCGTGAATAATATTCTGGCAATGCTCTCAGGCTTCAGATTATCTGCTTTCACCATAAAGTAAACTAGTGGACGTGAGGTTAGGCTTTGTTGTGGTGTGATATTAAATGAGGCTCAACAATGGTAGTATAAATTTTGTGAGGCCCCAGATTGCACCACATGTTTATGTTGTTGAAAATTTCTGCTTCCAAATTGGAGATTGACAAAGTTTTCAGTCATCAAAAAGCTGTTACTATTACGAATATGGTCTGCTTTCTGTCATACTATTCTTACTATTCTGAATATGATCTGCTTTCTGTCTTTGTTACTTACTATGTGAGTTCCTGCCTAACTGTTTTTTGGGGTGAGGCATTGAGCAGTTGTTGGAGTTGTTATTTGCACATTTTTCTTTTATATTATAGCAACGTCTTTAAATGGAAAAATTTCTTGTCAGCAATTGTAAACTTGGTAACTCGGGTATATCTTTTCCCTTGGATGAACATGCTCTGCCTTTTCAATTTGAGAACGATTAAACATCCTTTACTTTTTTGACTATTTAAAACTGAGTGTTGTGGCTAAATGAATAAGACCTTATAACTTTATCGGCATCCTTGCATTCGGGACAGGGCATTTGAGTGGAATTTATGGAGTTTTCCATCCACCACCAATATCTTCATCTTGTCGGCATTTATATCCTGCATATGGCTTTTCACCTCTTTTGTTGTATACCTAATCTTTATTTGAGCCATCCATTAAGTAACATGCCCTTGTGGTATCCTAGCATAGCCAAATTACTACCAAATGTAATTTATACTAGATATGGGATCTGGGTCACTTATTTATGGGATGAAGTTTTCATTGCTCAGATTTTCTTGCTAGCCATTCTTGCTAATCCTTGACTGTCTTTGTTACTAGATGTCCAAAACAAGCTACTGAATGTTGATGAGAGCATTTATATCCCAATTACCAAAGCAGAACTGGCTGTTCTTGTTGCAGCTTTCAAGGTATGGTACTCCCCTAATTACATGCATGCCATGGCAAATGCAAACTCATACATCTTTTTGATGTGAGCAACAATATAACATGTGACTGTTTTGTCTTTCCATTTGTATATAATATTTGATATGTAAGTGTACAGGCACCCACATCTGCATGCGAACACAGACACGAACAATGTCATGGGCAAAAATCTAGCTTGGCTTGTGAGATGCCCAAGCAGGAATACAGAGAAGTTTTATTAAATTTTTTATTCATGCAAGTAACAGATCTGCGGTTAATTAAAGAAACCCAGTGCAATCCACTAGATCTCCTTAAAGCTTAGAGACCCAATCAAGTATCTTCAATCAAGTAATGCTCTACACAGTTTGGACCCTCCATAAACTAGTTGGTAAAAAGGTTGAACTGTGCAAAAGAAATGGTATTAGAACTAGATAGAGCTCCCATCTGAGGTGATTTTTCAGTTTCACCGCTTGAACCCCATGTATCTGTTAACTCTTAGAATTTCAATTGAGCAGTTCCATGGGAATAAGGAGAAAACTATATGTGCTGAGTGAGACAGAGATAGAGATATGAACGCATTTGGTGTTTTTCCATGTCATTGGCATTTCAACAATTTAATTTTTAACACCTCTTTAAAGAGCCGGTAAACTATATATGAGACTAGTGAAATAACGGTATGTAGAAAGGTTTCGATAACTTCTCCTGTAATTTGTTGCTCTTGGTGATATCCTTTTTCCTCAACCATATATGCAGTTTATATTGCCATATCTTCTGGGTTGGAGTGCCTATGCAAATTCCATAAAACCAAATGACTTTAACCGTACAAATAATGCCTCTCCAAGATATGGGGGCGACTATGAATGGAGCAGATAGCTGACTCCGGGGATAAGGGCTCAGTTCTCTTCTGCATCGCTGGCCAGAGTAAGGAATGTCCTACAATATAGAGTGGAGAGGGTGGTTTTGATATGGTCATTGTATTTGGCCACAATCCCACTAATCAACATTGTGGCGATTACATGCATTTCTTGATCCACTCGGGGAGGTCACAACTCAGAGATTGAAGTGAGAGACTGCAGGCACTTCTTTGTACTTTTCAAGGGTTATGTCAGGTATATGCATCTTTATCATGCATATGTAACATTTGACACAAACTTTTTCGAAGAACAAAACCCTGTGAGTGGCATATCTAGTGTAGTGAAATCCTTTTGTTATATTGATACTATTGATTGCTGGTGCATTTAAGTGGATTGTAATGGGCAAGGTGAGGGGAATACTTCATGTGGATCATGTACCTTTTCCCACATTCCACCCCTGCCCACCCAAAATTTTAAACCTTGTCGGTGCAGGGAAGAAGCTAAGAGCATATATGTCAACTGCAGTTTCCAGAAGCAAGCCCGATTGCAGAGCTAGTCCAAAAAATGATATTTTTTAATATATAGCTTTCTTTTTCTAGGCTTAAAAAGGTTTTGTTTTGGTGTATGGTATTAATTAGGCTTAATTGAGTACGTTTTTGTTCCCTGAACTTTGCAGAAGACAAGAGAGAGAAGCCATTTGCACCTTTTGTTTTTCTTCTCCCTCGGGATCTATTTAGCTAGCAAGCCTTTTAAATTATAGGTGCAAGGTGAATCTAACAAAAATGAAGTCCTTTCAGACAAAAGGAATTTTGTTTACTTAGAATTTCCCAAAAAAGAAAAGAAAAGGAAAGTTTCACTTGGCTTGTACACCCTTTTACTTTTGTGGAAGGTGAAAGGAAAAGATAAATAATTTTCTAAAAGAAAAAGAAAATTTTTCTTTCATAGAAATTCCCCAAAAAAAAAAAGGAATTTGCTCAAGGCAAACAAGACTTGGGCACAGGCCGAGTTAGGGGTAATTTTGACTTATAACACAACACAAATATCTAAACATACGTTTTACCTTTAGGATGCTTTTGGCGGGAAGAAAACCTAATGTTCATATTTCTATTTCTTTTTGGATTCTCAAATATAGAAAGGTTTCCTAATCACACATCAAACCAGAATTCTATAAATTCTGTTGATGGGTTCTTGAAAAATTCATGTCTTTTTTGAGTTTCAGAAATCTTTTTCAGAACACTAACGCAATGCAATTTACGCTTTCTTGTGTACACAACAAACTTGGGATTTTGCAATCTCCGCTAGATCCATTACCACCAGAATGCCTAACAACTGTTCGATTAATATTCTCGTACAAGAAAAAACATAAGCTGTTCATCCTTTCCGACAATCAGACAAGCCAATTTTACGGGAGCTTTGATGAAGAAGTATTAGATGATCCAATAGTTCTTCACATTGAGGCATTCAATTTGGAGAACAACCCAGAGCTCGTACGGTCGTCAATCCATTATCTACTCCAACAACCCCTTCAATCGCAAAGACGAATGCTAGATGTGACAGAAGTCGCCGATCAAGTAGTTAACAAAGCTTGTGAAATTGTCAAGGGGTTATGGAATATGGGTGGTCTACTTCAGCTTTCTGTTTCAATAGTGACGGAATTACATTATAACTGCAGTGAAAGAGAATATGTGGAGTATTTTTCTGGTATGGAATCTGGGAGAAGAAATTATGGTATGGTTCCTGCAAAAGGATCTTCCATCCAAGCCTTGGAAACTGCGGTATTTGATTTGGAAAAAGGGGAAAATTGCACGATATGCTTCGAGGATTTTCAGATTGGAGAGAAGGTAAAAATAATGCCTTGTAACCATTTTTATCATGTTATGTGTATTGAGAAGTGGCTGAAAAATAGTCATTATTGTCCTATTTGTCGCTACAATATGCCTACCGAATAAAAATTTTGATTGTTATGATGCCTACAATGTAATCACTTTTGTTTTGTTTTTTGCTTTCTGATCGTGTGTATCAAGAAATTTTAATTTAGAGAAAAGATTAATAAAGTTTCAACTTTTTTTTTTTGTTTTTATTATCGGATTTATCTGATTAATTCGGTTTAAGTATTATGTAATCCATTTTAGAGATTGACTCTTTTAAATTCTTTTTGGTTATTTTCAAGGGTCAAATTTGAATTATCTGATTAAGAGATAAAGTGATTAATCATTTAATTTAAAGGAATTTGGCATAAAGTTTTAACTTTACGGGTATTTATGGTTAAATTTAATGTTTCTCGAGTTCGATTATAGGAATGGAGAAATAAAGTTTAAAAGAGTTAATTTTTTAATGAATTTTACAATAATTAAATTAGATTAATAAAGCGCAACATGAATATTGACAAAGAAAATCCACTTAAAAAAACTAATGTTTTTGAAAATGGTGCCGGCACTAAAAAAAAAAAAAGAAGGGAAATGGTGCTACAGGTGGACAGAAGAAACGCGACTGAGCCCTTGAAATTATAGTGATTAGGCTGGGCAAGGACCAGGCAAAAAGGCTATAGGGGTGGGCTTGGGCTAAAAAATTAAGGATGGTTGGCTTGGAGGCGAAGCAGAATAGAACATTATTGTGGGCGGTACGAGCAATGAGTTTAGTAGAAGAAAAATGAACGAGGAGAAAAATGTATTATCAAATGAGCTTTGGAGTTTCCCCCAAACACTTCAGTTGGCAGGTGACAAAAAGAAGTACCCAATGAAGTGATCAGGGGAACCCTAGGAAACATATGATGATGTTGATCTACAAGCTATTCCATGTGGTTTGTTTCTTAGTCAGGTTAACATGATTCCTCCAAAAAAAAAAAAAAAAACCATGATTCCAGGCTATTTTTCCTGTTTATAGCAACTTCGGTCTTCTGCATTTGGTCACAATTGGAGGTCCGGGGGCCCTCTTGTTTTTGGTGATAGGGGGCAAGTCTAGTGGAGGAACCAAATATAGAGTGAACCATCGACAAAGACTGACACAGGTGATAAGCAACCTGTTATCCCTTAATTACGTGAGAGTTTGACTCCTCGTGAAAACGGTGAGGAATTTGTTGGGAGACCCCCTCACCTCGGTGGGTCCACGGCTGTCAATCTAAATTAATTTGAATGAAACTTGAAATATTGGATAGTGATCAAGTTATAGTACTAAAAAAAAAATGTATAGCGAACATGGTCACAACTTCAGTTTCTGCCCTTTTGGCTACGATCCTAGTTTTCAACATTCAACATTGACCGATTCAAAAGGTTTATGCTATGGTACTAGAACAGATTATGTAAAATTATTCGACTTTTTATCGACCATGTCTTTCGGAGAAACCCAATAAACAAGGACACGCATGATAATACCCAGTTCAATAGCTATCCCGATATTTCCCTCTACCCCAATTATCAAAAAGTGAATAGATAAATAAAATGGTCCTTAACCAACCAAGTTTATGAACAAAAAATCTTTCATGTATCATGGGCAAGGCACTAGCAGCAGATGAGATGAAGGGTTAAGGAATAGTAACTGTAGCATTTTCTATGAGTTTGGAATAGTGACCGTAGCATTAGATGTGATGCGATGAAGCCTAATTCTAGTCGAGTTCATGAATGCAGACCTGCTTTTACATTGTAATTTTTCCTGTAATTTATTGCCCACGGAGATATAATTTTCTTCACCTATATATACGTTTCATATTCGCCATTTGCCGCACCTTCTGGGTAGGGATGCCTTTGCAAATTCCACAAAGCCTTCTGACTTGAACCACAAAAGATAACGCCTCTCTCCAAGATTTGGTTTGGACTATGAATGGGGGAGAAAGTTGACTCTGAGGGTGCGGTCTCTCCTGAACCATGGAGACACTATGGAGACGAGTATGAGGTCTCCTATGCAATGTAGAGCTCTCCCGCATTATTTTATCTTGGCTATGGTATGGAAACTTAAGAAGAATATGCCTTGTGCCTTCTATTTGTAAATTTTAATCATTCTTTCTCGTAGTTTTGATTTTGATCATAGCCGAGGCATAAAATCGATCCGAGCCCACCTTCCTTTTAGTTAGATTTGGGGGTTTTATTTCTTAAAAAAAAAAAAAAAAAAAAAAAAAAAAACCTGGCCGGACACTATCAACCTTAATTTTTATTTATAAATATGCTATTTAGGCATATCTATCCTCCTATGTATTAATCATTAGAATTTTAAATTTTAAAACTGAAATCAATATTTAATGGGAAAATATATCTGAAATGGGTTAAATGTTAACAAATTTAGAAGTTTTTTGAATAAGGATCCATGTGGTCGGAAATATGTGGCCCATTCAAACCTCCCTCATGTTCCCATTTTTTCCCCTTTTTGATTGTTTAAATTCTTCCATAAACGGACCAGCATTGTGACATTTAAGGCGTTTTGACACTGTTTGATAGGGTATCACCTATAAATAGGCCGAGCAGAGATTTCTAAGTCGAAAATTTAAAACTCCACACCATCAATTGAGTGAATTTAGGGGTTTAGAAAGTTTTCTGCAATCTTAAAAAGCATTTCAATATATTTACGGTTACCAGAGGTGAAAAAAAAAAGTACATGGTAGAAGGTAACTCTAAATTATCTTTTTGCTTCTGTATTATTTTGACTTATTTTTTGTATTAGAAATATGTATTAGGATTGACATGCACTCTGATATTAGTATTTATGAAATGTATAATTATTGGATTGTTAACTATAATTATTGTTTTTTCATAATATTGAATGGCAAAATAATGTGTGACCATCATATGACGTTTCAAAGATTATAAATTTTATGCATATCAATACTTATAAAATTAGCAAAAAAAAAAAAAAAAAAAAAATCTAAATATGATCTTCCTTCTTGTTAGCCAAAAACTATGATTGTCACGTGATAAAAATCGTTATTCCAGCATGCATGCAAATGGGTGCAATTTCATAAATATCAATACTCATAAAATTATAAAAATCGTTATCCCTTCATGAATATCAATTATTCTCTCTCTCTCTCTCTCTTTGAGAAACCTTAAAAAAAAAAGATAATAAATAAAATAAAATAAAATAAGAAGTTCTTCACCAACCAAGTTTATGGAGAAAAGCCATGCATGCATCGTGGCACCAGGCGCAGGTGGAGGGTTAAGGTAGATAATGAAATTGTGCCCGATCATTCTCAATACCCAAAAGGAAGACAATTAATTTGAAAGGTCACGACCCATGTCTATTTCCATACGTGCTTTTCCCGCCAGAATTTATAATTCAAACTCCAACATCTTTTGAAATTCAAACGTTTGATCCTTTCCTAGGATAAAAAATTATCTTTTAAAACGAGATTACCATTTCCTAAAATTCTTTTCCCGCCATAAAACGGGCTTTATAGTTTCCTCCCACTTCTTTCCAGAAATTCACGCTCTCGTTTTTAATTCTCTGTAATTTTAATCACAATGGTGATCCCGCCTGCCATTACTTATCAGTGTTCTCTTCTTGATCTTGAATTTTATCGGTCTCCACTGTCGTTACCATTACCATCACAATTCCCGACAACCATTCAAGTCAAGTTCTCATATAAGCAAAAATGCAGATTATTTACGGTCTCGGCGTCCCAAACACACCAATTCATACTCGAGTTTGATGAAGAATTATATCCCCCGATATTTAGAGACATTGCGGCTCTCTCTTTCAAGAACCATGCAGATTGCCTACGTTTGTCAATTTGTCATGAACTTGAGCCTTTTAACTTGACCGCCGGATTTTCATATCTTGTTGCCGAACAAGTGATCGCGAAAGGTTATGAAATGATAAGTGACTTGCCTGATGTGGGCGGTCAGTATTTGGCACTTTCTGTTTTGATAATAGAGGATTCACACTACACTTGTAATGAGAGAGAATATGCCGAGTATTTGTCCCTTAGGGAGCAAGAGCGACAGAATTTTGGTATGGTTCCCACAAGAGGGTCAACCATAGAAGCCCTAGATACTGCCATATTTAATTTGGAAGAAGGTGGAAATTGTACGATATGCTTAAAAGATTTTCAGGATGGAGAGAAGGTGAAGGTGATGCCATGTTTGCATTATTATCACTGTGAATGTATTGAAAACTGGCTCAAAATTAGTCATTATTGTCCAATCTGTCGGTATGAGATGCCTTGTGAGTAGAATTTCATCCATTTAGAAACACTTGGTTTGGATTCCTATGGTGGGATGCCTTTGTTTTTGTTTCATGAATTGCCAAAAAGTTTTTAATTAAAGGATTCATTTGAAAATCTAGATTTGCAATATGAGCCGATTAAATCCCTTAATTTGAATTTGTAATATATGAATTTAAAATCTTTGATTGATAGATTATGTACTAAATATATGCTTTTAGACTTAGTCCATCACTTCACTTGATGTTCGTAGTTTCCTCTCGATTAAATCGAGTCAACCTGACTGAAACCCTTTTTAGGGTGTAAAAGTCTTTCAATATAATCGATTTCATAGTCAAGTTACGAATCGAATTTATGACTATGTATGAAAGGGAATATGCTTATGCTTTTAATTTTCAAATTTGGATCTTTGGGAATTTCTCAGTCTACCACCTAATGTTAGGATTTTCGTTCCGACTAACTTGAGTCGACTTTATTGATATCCCTCTTAGGTTTAAGGATCTCTTAACATAATTGATTCTATACTTAAGTCGCGAGTCGAACTCGTAATTATATACTAATATTGAGATTAAAAATTTTTGTAATACATTCATATAGCGTTTCAAATAATTATTCATCTTTCTCTCAGATGTGTTGAACAGTGAAGAAGTTAAATAGATGTATTCCAAGTCGGGAGGGAGTTGAAAAATTGTACACTTTTGGGAGAGAAAAGGCGTTATTTTATCATGGCTATGTATGAAAGGGAATATGCTGATGCTTTCCAATTTTCAAATTTGGGTCCCTGGGATTTTCTCGGTTGTGATCATATCTGGGCTTGCGAGCAATATTTAGTTAGTTTATAGGAAAGATCTTTTTAATCATGTTTGGATTTAATTTGGTATGGAAATAGAAAAAATTATGTTAAGAGATTTTTCAAAAGTAGGTTTAACAACGGATCAGTTCAAATTAATCGAAATGAAATGTCGAATACGATGTTCAAGTTAAGGACCAAAATAAATAAATAAATATGCAAATTTTGGAAGACCTTAAAATCAGCCCTTCTTAATGATGAGGTTTGGGCTTTTCCCTCTTTTAAAAAGCCCGACTCCACCTTGCTAACCTTAGCTCTTTCTTTTTATTATTTATTTATTTTTTAATTTTTTTACTCTGACTTGATCATCATCTAATATCTAGAATTTCGTTTCGATTAATCTGAATCGATCGTTACAAGACCCACTTTATGGGAGAGAGTCTCCCAATATTATTTTTTCTGTACCCAGGAGAAGTCAAACTCCCAATCTGATTAAGGGACGAAAATGCCTATTTCACCTACGCTAACAAGTGTCACCGACTCTTATTTGACTATATACAATCTAATCTCATCCATCCTACCCCAATACCTTGCTTAGGTCCACCCTTCTTTTTTTTTCTCTCGTCACCGATATCCTGAGCAATATTTTAATTAATTCTATTCAAACGTCTGTGGGATTCTATTTAGAACATAACTCTCCCAATAGTAAATATAAGATAGTTACATGAGAAAAATCTTAACTCCAACATGCATGCAAATGAGCACAACTTGTTAAGAGAATGTCCCACCATCACCCCTTGCCTCAGATGCTCATCTTAAACACATTATTGGGTTAAAACGTGCATTTGCACAATAAACTCCGGAAAAAAGCAATTTGCACCTTTAAACTAAAATGGAAAAAAGGAATGCCACTTTTCTCTACCGAAAACATAAACCTACAGCAATGGGTCAAATTAGAAAGATTCTAGGATCACGATGGGAATTCGACTCCTTTTAGGAGTCCTATATGGCTTAAATTGGTCTAGTCTCGGCCCGTCTCATTCTCAAGACCCAATAGGAAGACAGGCAATTTTTTTTTTTTTTTTTTTGGGTGAAAGAAGACAGGCAATTTGTTAGGTTACAAAGTTTAAATAGGCCAATCAATGTCTGTTTTCCATAATGCTTTTTCCCGGAAGAGCATAGATTAAATTTAGAAACACCCGGTTTTGATCTATGTTTGAAATATGTGTATATTAAATCCATTAATTGAAAATACATGAAGTATGTGTGGAAACTCCACAAGAGAACTCCTGAGATGTCTGTGTGATTCTTCATTCGTCTTTTTCCTCTCCTTTTCCAGCTTTACACTTGGATATACATAATAAGATTTTCCCTCGCTAATGCACTATTTATAATTTTTTTTGTTACACAAAAATTCAAACCCTGAATCTCAGAATTTGGGACGAAAATTATGACCACTAAGCTGTTTCATAGTCATTTTCTATTAAGCTTTTATAATATAGGAATTTTTTAACTCAAAGAATCAATATTTATGGGCTGGTATGAACAAATTATATTCATCTGGGAAATTTTAAATGACTTGTTTAGAAAATTTATTTTAATATATAAGATAAATTCGAATTCGAATCCTTGGGTCAAATTTACTATAATTATTATGTAATGGCCTCTGTTGCCTAAAATGACCAAATAATCCTTATGAAAGTTGAATAAAAATTTGATTGGGCAAGATTATAAATACTTATTGGATGGTAAAATAACCTTTTATTTGTTTAAATTTAAATGGATTCTACACAATTAAAACTATGGATTAAAAATGTTATTTAAACTTTATAAGAAGGCGTAAGGCACTCACGTCATGTTGGTCTAATGACAAAAATATTAGATTCTGTTAACTAAATTCTCGACTTAAAATTTTAAAAATAAAAAATAGATATAATGATAAATTGTTTTTTAATGGACTCGATAATTAATTTAAGTTAAATTAATCAAAATTAATAAATTAATTACTGAATATTAATAGATTAAATATTAAAAACCGGAGGACAATTGCCACGCATCAAATCATCATGATGCTTTTTGGTGGAAAGAACGTGATTTGCATTTTTTTTATTATACAGATATTCGAATCTGGAATCACCAGATTATAAGAAAAGAATTATGATCACTGAACTGTCCCCTTAAGATGATGTAGTTTGTATTTCTATTAAACAATTATTAAGACACTTAACAAGGCTATTGACTACTTCTCCAAATAATTAGGCAATTTCACTGACAGAGAGATTATAGTCATCAATTATAATCATCAATTTCTACAGAAAATACACTTCTGCACAAAAATCTGTCATTGAAATGTTGATGTGTAGATTCTTTTAACATTATTACACTAATAGAATCATGCCATATTATTTTTTTATATATTTTTTACTATAACATTAATTTTTTGTCATATCTATAATTTTATGAGTGTAATTTTGACCTTAATTAAATAAAAATAATAACACCAAATGGATTTTGAATATTGGAGGCCGAGACACTCTCTTCAAAACTCTATATTTCTCTTTCTTTGTATTTCGGGCATAGCTCTCCGGGAAAAAAAAAAAAAGTTCAAGTGGAATTTATATATTAATATATATATATATAAGAAAAACCTAATTCCGACCATGCCCCGACCCATAAATCTCGCCTGCACTAATCTCCGACCCATTTTTTAAGCTCACGGGCCGATTTGATCGGGCACCTCGGGCCATGCTCTGCTCCGGCTACAGCACTCCCCCACGCAAGGACAGTGGTCTTTCACGAGGACCAATTCAAAAAGGAGTCGGCACTCGTGGCACTACTCCTGGTGCGACACGTAGCCGACACTTACAAATGTCGGGTCGACAGCACTTCCGAGAAAAATACCTGCGCAACCGCAACTAAAGCGCTCTCCAAGAATACATCATCACGCCTCATTCCTCCCAGTGATCTCTCTCTCTCTCTCTCTCTCCAACCTTTGCAACTGGTATGTGATCGATCACCCTCAAACTATTCAGCAATGATTTATACCTTCCGCTGTCCTTTTTCTTTTTATAATTATATAAGTTTCCGTATAATGTTATATATGCCTTCATGTCTCTATGCCTCCGTAGCTCCATGCATGAAACATCTGCTGTGTTCTAATTCGAGAGAGAGAGAGTATTCCACGGAATGGGGAATGGCTCTTGGAACATAGGGTAAATGGGATGGAGCTTTGATGGAGAAAATCATGAAATGTAGGAGATTAATGTAATCAAAGATGGCTGAAAGAGGAAGGGGATCACAAGTTGAGTAGGGCACATAATCCAAACAGTAAAAGAAATAATAACAATAACCCGATTGACAAAATCTAACCCTACTGGATGCCAACAAAAGCATGTAATCAGAGATCTTCTTACTCCAAACCCCCACCAAAAAAAAAAAAAAAAATTATGTTTGATTTTATTAATTTGTTTGTTGGTTCTTTTGTCTTTTAACTCAAATCAAAATGACTAACCTTACTCACCGTTACCCTATCTATTAGTTCAGTTCCTAAAATTTTCTTTTGGTAGTATTAGAGCTCTTAAAATGAAATCTAGAACCGGAGTTTATGGATACTATTCGTTGTGTTGGGTTAATCACTTTTGAAAAATAGTATATATTTATATTAGGGTTTTAATAAAGAATAATGTAAATTTCTTTCACTTTTTCAATTTCATTCTAATGTAACCAAAGATGCAGTCATTCCAAGCATCAACTCCAAGCTTGCATAATTCAGTGCTAGCTTCCTTGATAACCCTACTAGATCCAATCAAACATGTCTACATTTACACTTTGATCATCAGAATGAGCAATGGGATATAAGAACAATAACTTAGACACTATAAATCTTCTTCAAGCCAGTTGATGAAAGCTCCTTTTTTTTTTTTTGCTTGACAAATGAAACATATAAAGTTGATCTTTTGTTTTTGTAGAAATGACACAAGAACAACAGGTCAAGGAAAGTCCATACAACTCATCCTGTGATGCTTATTTTGAGACCATTCAGAACAGAAAGAAATTACCTCATGAACTTCAAAAGTCATTAACAGAGGCTTTCGCAAGGATCCCAGCTTCATCCTTCCCTGAAGTCCCTGGTGGCACAGGTGACATATAGCGGTTCTTTATATGCTAAAATATTATGAAATATATATCATTTTATTAACTAGGTATGATTCATCTGAGACACCAAACTAAAATTGTGGAATCTTGTGATGTCATTTCTTGCAGTGATTGAAATTCTAGCAGACAACCATTGCAGATGCAGTGAAAATTTTATCCGAATGCAACACATTATCAGCTCCGGTAAGGAACCCAGATGCAGGAGATACCATGAATTGGAGGGATAGATACCTTGGAATCATTGACTATTCGGCAATTATCCTGTGGGTGTTGGAAAGTGCAGAAGTTGCTGCTGTTGCTTTATCAGCCAGCTCTGCAGCCATAGCGGGATTCGGTCCAGGTGCTGTTGGTTACCTTGGAGCATTAGCACTGGGAGTAACTGGTTCTGTTGCAGTTGCTGGGCTAACTGTTGCAGCCGTTGGTGCAGCAGTGGCTGGTGTTGTCGCTACTGAGAAAGGTTTTGGAAAAGACGCTCCTACTGCAGCCTGTCATTTGGGAGAGGATTTCTACAAAATCATTCTTCAAGAAGAACCTTTCAAATCAACCAAAGTAAGCTCAATTTTTAGATGACTGTTACTTTTGGTTGGATTATACTAGTTAGAGCAACATATATGCCATCTCATACAAGACTTTCATGGTGAGCTGCACCCCTCCAAACATTTTTAATGGACTGAAGATATTAGCGATGAAAATAACTTGTGGAAGAATGCATACGCTAGATCTCACTTTCTGTTCCAGGTGAGGTCAATACTAAAATCATACCATTGGGTTCCTTTCCTTCCAGTGTCAACAGCAGTTCTATGTTGAGTGTCTTGCTGCTGCTCTCCAAGTATAGGCTAAGGAATGTACCAGTCATTGAGGCTGGCCAGCCTGTTGTCAAGAACTACATTACGCAATCAGCAGTTGTCCATGGTCTTGAACGATGCAAAGGAAGGGATTGGTTTGATATCATCAGTGCATGCCCCATATCTGACTTGGGACTTCCATTCATGTTTAGCAATGAGGTGAGAACAGCCCTCCACTTTGTAGCTATGTTTGTTCTGCTTGCTGGTTGGCACTTGGTCCAGGAACTAGAAAAACTTCTCTGAATGATTAGGTTATTTCCATCCAAAGCAATGACCCTATTCTTGAAGCCTTCAAGCGCATGAGAGATAACCAAATTGGTGGTCTTCCAGTAGTACAAGGGCCGAAGAATAGGATTGTTGGCAATGTGAGCATAAGAGATATGTATTTGTTGCTCAAACCTGAGCTCTTCTCCAATTATAGGCGAGTCAAAAGTAGTGATGTTACAAAATCAACCTTGACTTGGAACGACTCACAAGAAGACAGTTTCTTCAAATCAGCTTGTTCTAAATAAAATACAGGCAGCTTAGTGTGATGGATTTCATGAACACCATCACTGCGTCATCTGAAGAAGCTGGAAAAATTAAGCAAGCAATAACGTGCAAGCTTGATTCAACTCTTGGAAGCATGATTCAGAGTCTTGCTTCCAAGTCAGTTCACAGGATTTATGTAGTCAATGGCAATGAAGATGAAGTCATTGGCGTAATTACACTCAGAGATGTGATATCTTGTTTCATCTTTGAACCGTCAAACAATTTGGACAACTATTTTGGTTTAGCTGTGAAAGAATTGTTAAACGAGTGATGCTTGTATCACCAATAGTCTGTAATAACTCAGTAAGCACCAGGAGCAGAATTTGGTTCGATCACTGATTCTCTCTATCAGAAATTCATGTCATACATTCCTTTAATTGGTCACCATTTCCAAATACATGTCGAATGACCCCCAGCATACTATGGCCAGGGAGTTTCCTGAATCCTCTTATCATTCATTAGCTTTCTAATTCTTTCCGCATCCTTCCACCTTCCGTCTCCAGCATATATGTTGGACAATATAACCAGAGGATCAGGGTTCTCTGGTTCTAGTTCCTTAGCCTTGTAGCCATTTCCTCACCCAGCTCAGTATCTGAGTGAAGCTTACAGACACCGAGCAGAGAGGAAAAGGCAGATGCAGACAGCTTTGATATTTCTCATATAAGTTCTTTTGACATTTCTCCTATAAGTTTTCAAGCTTCATCCACGTCCAGATCGACGCAAAAGGTCAACCATGCAACCAAGATGCTCTAAATTTGGCTCTACACCATATTGGTTGGTCATCGATTTGAAGAAGTGCCATCCCTTTTCAACTAAACCCATGTGACTACACAAAGAACAGTTATCAAAGTTGCAGGACATGGTTGTTCTTTCTCTTCCAGCATCATTTGAAAAATTTTAAACGCAGATTCAGAGTCTCCATTCTTCCGTACCCAGAAGTCACCGCATTCAAAAATGCAGGATCATCAGGTTTAATATCGTATTGATCAAAAACCTGTCTTGCCCAAGAAGGATATCCACACTTCATGTATATATCAACGAGTGCAGCAGAGATGAGTTTATCATCATCAATACCAGTTCTAATAACATGCCCATTGATTTCTTTTCCAAGATTAAGAACAGACAGCTGAACAGGCAGACAAGGCTAGTTATAGATTTCACACTGTGAACAAAACGGGCAGACTGCATTCTATTGAAGTACTTAATGGTTTCATTCCCTTCCCCAGCTATGAAAACCCCACTTACCATGATATTCCAAGTCAGGTTCAAATCCTGCTGACTCCAATTGCTCAAAGAGCTTGACATCATTCTCGCTCTCATCATTTATCATCATCCCTGCGATCATGCAATTCCACGTTATCAAATTAGCACTAGCACCCATTTCTTTGAACACATCACAGTCCAACTTGCAACGACCACATTTTGCATGCATGCCAACAAGTGTCGTTTCCACCATAACATCAAACCTCATCTCAGTTTCCATGATAAGCCCCTACCAAGCTTAAGAAACTTGAGATTCAAACATGCAGAAAGAACAAAAGCAAAGGTAACGATATTAGGTTTTACATGTAAATTTCTTCTCAATTCATTAAACACGTCCAAAACAACCTTGTAAACTCCAATCTGAAGCAACCCAGATAAAAAAGCATTGAAGGTGACAACATTCTTATCCTCAATCAACTCGAACACTTTCATGGAATCAACTATTTCCCCGCAATTTGAGTACATTGTCACCATAGAGGGTCTAAACCCTTTATTACCCAAATCTTTAACTACCCATATCGCTTCTGTGAAACACCCATTTCTACAAAACCCAGAAATCGCAGCATTAAGAGAAACCAAATTTCTTTCCGGCATTTCGTCGAACGCTTTGAGAGCATAGCTTTTAAATTTGAGTTTCCTGTACGTCATTCAAAGTTATGATTTAACATCATCGGTTAGAATGGAGTTTAGATTGTGATTACTAAAATTATGTTATGCCCAACTTCAGTTCGATATAAACTTTGCTGAAAGCCGTTTTTCAAGATCAGGTAATGACAAATTTTATTTTAAAAAAAAATTGATGCGATGTATTTGAATTTTTAGCGTAGAATATATGTTAAAAGCCCCCCAAACTTTGATGACATTTTGGAATCTAAGAGGTCGGTCCAATTGGAGCTGTGATAATTAATTTTAATTAATTTAATTTAATTTAAATTAACATCAAATCAGATTCATTTAGATAATTAAATTAAGTAATGAAAAAAAAAAATAGTGATTTGTTGACGTAGATCCAAAGTAGCAATCTGAAAAGATTGTGGGTCCCTTTCAATTTGTTCCTTTCAAAAGTTGCATTATTTTGGAATCGACCTTTTTACAGCACATCCAATCCACATCATGCTTGTCCAGATTCGCACGCCCGCACCGCCCCCTTGGCCCCCTTCCCTCTTCCCTCTGTCTTCCCTCTTCCTATTGCGTACTCTATACGCCCAATGCCCAAACTAACCTTTTGATTTCAAGTACAGGAACCAAGGTCCAAGGATAAAATAGTAAAGCCAACATAAAATAAAGCAGGTTATATAAAAATTTTAAAAATACATGAGGAGTAAAAATAAAAAATTCAAACCTTTTGCACGTCTCTTTCCTTATGTCCTTAAAAAAAATAAGAAATAGAAATTTTGTTCAGAGACAATTTTTAATTTTATCTCAATTTTTTTAAAATAAATATCATAAAAGATCCGATAATAATTCAAATTAAATTAATTAAAATATAAATTTAGATACCGATTGATAGTAAAAAAAAACAAGTGAGAGTTCTGGATATTTTTTGACTGGTCTAAATTATACTTTAATCTAAAATTATATAACTAATATATATATATATATATATATATATATATATATGATTTTTGTGAGTTAATTTGTATATTGTTAATACATATGCATATATAACTGTGATGATGATTGCTTCAAACCTCCAACTTTAAAATCTTATTAACCAAGATCCTTCATAGCTTATAAGAAAAAAGACGAAAAAAAAGGGAAACAAAGAAATCAAAACCAAGCAGATTAATAAGTAAAATTTGATTGTGTAGAAAAATATATAAACAAAATTTTAATTTGACATATAGATTAAAACACAAATTAATAATGAATTAAAAAAAATATTCTTTCTTTTTCTTGAACCCTCGGGTATTTAACACTTTTTTTTTTTTTAATGATGGAATAGAATATTTAAAAAGTTAGGAGGCCAAATTCTTATTTATCATTTTTTTTTTGGGTTTTCATTATCCGTGGACTTTACTCGATTAATTCGGTTTTGAATACTATAAGATTCATTTTAAGAATTGATTTTTTTAAATCTTTTTTCGTTATTTCCAGAATTCGAATTTAAAATATCTTTTTAAGAAAATAGAGTGGCTGATCACTAAATCAAAATGGAACAATTTTAGAAATTCCAGGGCCTTCGGCCTCCGTTGGGGCTACCATTTAGTGGGACCGGACGGATTTGAGATTTTCCTTTTAACAAGTCCAAGAATCAGACCCAGATGTCTTAACCAATCCATTTATATTTGAAATTATATATATATATATATATTCCTTTTTACATCACAGAGCTTGTTGCTCAAATGTATGTGGCACACGCTTTACAAGTCAAAGTTACCGGTTTGAATTTGGTTAATGAGAATTACTTACAAAAATACCAAGTATGAAGGGTATTGCCATTGCTAGATGTTTAATTGGAGATTAAAGTGACGGATTTGTTAAAAAATAATAATAATTAAGGTCAAAAAGTAATTATTTATAATTACGGTTTGTTCAAAGGTAATAACTATGGTTTGAAAGAAATAACACCGTAATAATTATGATTTGAAAGAAATAACATGCAAATATTCGGATTCAAAACTTAGAATGAAAAAAAATTATGTTATGAGAGTTTTTTTTTTTTAAATGGATCAAATAAATATTCGAATCGAATTAATCAAAATATAATTTTATATATCGATTGGTATAGTTAAAAAAAATAAAATAACACGTAAATGTTACGATTGCAGAGGAATTTATGAATACTTGGTATTTTTTTGCAGAGTTTTGATAACAAATTGAAATGCAAAAATAATAAATATATTTCACTAATGTGGCTTGATTCAACTGAACGTGAAATTGAGTTTCTTTATGCATGATAGATATTCGACTCTTATTGAGAGTATCAGACCCTCATATGTATGGAGTGCTTTCCGTTAGGAGAGTTACTCTCTAAAAAGAGCCACTGTAATGATCGGTTCTGATTAGTCGGGGTAAAATTTCAGATATCGGGTGATATCCAACGTATGATAAAAAAATAATAATAAACATATTTCAAATTCCATATTTCTGTTAAAATATTTATCATATAACTATGATTCAAGAGAAATTGCTTTCAAAATTTTGAATCGCCAAAGATAATCCAATATTGTCATCCTAAAAGGATTATAATAATAAATTTACCTAAAAAAATGTTAAATATAAATAATAAATAGTAATTATATATTTATTTATAAGTTATGAATAGGATGCGTATCGCAACTTGGCAGGAGCTGCAAGGGGTGCAAAAACCAGAAACCCCCACCGCCGCCCCCCCCCCCAAAAAGTAAAAAAAAAAAAACATCAATGAAACTGATGGGAGAGAGGGGCACTTCACAAAACCGATCAGGACTGCTCTCTCTCTCTCTCCCTCTCTATCTCTCTCTTCTCTCTCTCATTCATCAATCGCCATGAAAATCTTCCTTTGATATCAGGCTTCTCTTCACTTCTCTCTCTTTCTCGGCGATTCGTAGACACGTCCAAGGCTTGAAGTTTCTTGCCGCGTTTTGATTTCGGGTGAGAACCAATTTTCCTCTTAGACTTTAACCCTAGTTTTTCATTCGATTGATTGTGAATTCCTGTTTTGTACGTCTCGCGTTGATTGCGGATCTAGGGTTTCGTTTGGTGTCAGAATTGAATTGGTTTGGATTTGCTTTGGCTAGATTGGATTTGGAAAGGGATTTGCCGGTGAGAACAAGATGTCGACGCCGGCAAGGAAGAGACTGATGAGGGATTTCAAGAGGTTGCAGCAGGATCCCCCCGCTGGCATCAGCGGTGCTCCTCAAGATAACAATATTATGCTTTGGAATGCTGTCATCTTTGGGTAATTTGGTTTTAATTCTTCTTTGATTTTTTTTTTCAATTTTTTCCCCAAAACGGTTGCAAGTTTTTTATGGTTGATGTGCTTGACACTCACACATTTGCTTTGTTGAATTGCAGTCCTGATGACACTCCCTGGGATGGAGGTACGTTCTATGTTCTATTTCTCTTTATTGATTTGGTTTTTAGGTCATTTCTTATAAATATCAATGCCTAGATTATGTTTTTCTTGATTGGTGATATGAGTTGTCTTTAAATGCTGTCTAGGATTATGTATTTGTGATGAGCAGTGATGGCTTCTCTTTTCTCCAAGTGTAATCAATCGATTCATCTTGTCCCGTTGTTCATGATATGTGTTTAAGTTTGGGCAAGATTGGTGTAAATCATGACAGAAATTGCCCACTTGAAGCGATCTCAGCCATTACTGATACTTGGTTTTCACAAGATAGGAGTACGGTTGTTTAAGTTATTTGATGTAAATATTTTTACCGATTCTCTTAGTTGATAGAAAGGGTGACCTGCTGCAGAAACATAAATGTCTCTGCTGCAGAAACATAAATGTCTTCATAGGTCTATACATTGACTTTGTTGGGATTTATGAAGTGCTTTTTAACTTATGGCGTATGTTTCTGTATTTATCACTTACTAGCCTCTGTTGTAACATATGCTGAGTGATTCAGGTACGTTTAAATTGACCCTTCAATTTTCAGAGGATTATCCGAATAAGCCTCCATCTGTACGTTTCGTTTCTCGAATGTTCCATCCAAATAGTAAGTTTGTATCAAAAACCTTGTACTTTTTGCTAGATGGATTTTCATCTACTTTAGTATCATGATTCACTGCGTATCTATGTTTTTGTCTCTAGCACACTCTCCATGCTAAATGGTCCGTGTCACTCTCTAAAGTACATGTGGTATGTGATGTATTCATTACCAATGGACACAGAATTTCATATATGTTCCATCCAGTGATGCTATCAGTGGTAGGGGAAGGAGGGTTGGGCCCTAGTTCATAGGAACACTTATATGGTTATGAAAACATTGTAACACCTTTAACTTAATTTTAAACAATTAAAAAGATCAAATCCATTAATTATATTTTTGGCCTATAGTCTTCAATTCAACAATATAGTGCTCAAATCTATGTCTCAAACTCATTTAAATTATTTCAAAGAACAACATTATCTATCTATGTGAAAAAAAAAATCTTTACAATTTGCTAATTGATCTCTCAATTCTTTCTTAAATCTGATTTTAGTGTAATTATTTTTGTTAATGTGCAATCTTCAATCTTATGAAATTTTTATTGCAGTTGATAAGGTTAATGTTAGACTGAGAAAGTAACATGTTTCAGTTAATTGATGAATGGGTAATTAGGTCTCCATATATATATATATATTATCTTTGTTCTAGAATTTTTTATAGTGAATTGGTGCAACTCCAGCAGGAGGTCCAGAAAGCAGACAGAATTGTTGGAAAATGTTTCTTTATCCGAACAAAACACATGTTTTTTAATGGCTTAGCCCTTTAACTTAGCAGTCACTGAAAGAGAGATTAAGTTTATGTTTTCTTCCTCTTATTTATTGAACATATATTTTTGGCAACAATGCAATGCCCAACACCACCCCAACCACACAGACAAAAAAAAAAAAGAAGGCACACAATTGCCTGCCCACCCACTTGATATCCAGGCTCCACTGCTATATGTTATTGTTACTTGGGGAATGTTTATTTTGTCCCTGTATGCTGTCCCTAGTAAATAGGTGCTACACTTCCACCACATCCTACCTACTACAGTCCAGGCTCCACCACTAGATACTGTTGTGAACTTGTGATGTCAAGGTATGCTGTTGCTAGTGAAAAAGGTGTAACACTTCCAATGAATCCCTGTCATCCCACTTTTCTTTTTTGTATGGTGGTCTATCCTAGTGATCAGGATGAAGCCCAAAACAAATTTTGTGGAGGTGGAATATAACTTGAGAATAGAAGTGCAACTGGCCTGTGAGACTTCTTGTTGGACGTTGAATTGGTTTCTCTTAACTATGTTCACCACTTATCTTGCCGTCATCACTTCTCTCTCTCTCTCTCTCTCTCTCACATGTAGTTTGCATTATTATTATGCTTAACAAATTGACATCAAATATTGACATGGGTGCTCATTGTCCTGATTCATGTTTTTCCCTGAAATGCTTTCAGTTTACGCGGATGGAAGCATTTGTTTGGATATTCTGCAAAACCAGTGGAGTCCCATATATGATGTAGCTGCTATACTTACTTCCATCCAGGTATAGAGGTTTCTTTAGGTCAATTTTCTTGGTATCCTTGATAAGTATTAATATAGTTTTGGATCTATTTATAAGATGTTTTCTTTAACTTTTAAAGGCATCATGGTACTGATTCCTGGATCATGAACTCTCCAGATTATACATGTAGATGGTATCTTAGATTGGATTAAAAAGGAAATGCAGGATTGCACTTGTTGTTGATTAGTAACAACAAAGGAGACTGGGGCAAAGAATTGCTTAGTTAATGACTTGTCATGGTTAGTTTTGCATGATCAACACCTAATATAATTATAAGCAAGGGGATTGATGCCATGGGTGACTCTGATTACATACATAATGACTTGAACAGGAGGATAGAGATAACCTAGGCATGTGGATATCTTTATTTATTGGTGACTAACCTTTCATATGGTTTTAGTCATAAACATGATCCTTGGTAGCTTAGATACATCACCTGTTTACCATATATAGCAGAGCCTTATGGCATCTTGCTCTGTTTATGTACTTATGCTAGGATATGCATAAAGTGACCATAGGTTTCTCATCTGCATGCAAGGTTGGGTTGGTGTGTCATGTCAATTTTTGTGAAGCTCCCATAGATATTTTACTTGCATGTTTATCAAACTTTAGAAGTTTTCATATTCTTATTGTCAGGATCGGATCGCTTTTCTTCTCATCTGTTTCAAATACTAGATGTTTTCACCTTTCACTATGTATTAGTAGATATTCACATTTTGTATACAGCTCACCATACCGTGACAATGCCCTTTCTTCTCCTGACACTATGGCTAAAGCTCATATCTGAGTTTAAGAACTTTAAGTTGATTATCCTATCATCAAATTTTGGGGCTAAATTTTATCCTTCTTTCACCATCTATTTCTTTTGAGAAGGAAAAGGCTTTAACTTATTGTCATTTCTTGAGCCTTTTTGATCTTCTAATTCTTTTGTGATGAATTGCAAAATGTAACTGGTTTGGGATGAGATGACATGAGCTGCATGTAAATTTCAAGCTTTCTTTGTGCTGAAAGTTTATTTAGAATAATTCTTTTCTTCTGTTTCTTTACATTTATATGTGATTGCAATCCACTGATCCTAGGCTTGATTGGCATTTATGAGGAAGAAATCTAAGTACATGGTCCTGTTAACAACCCATTCCTAGTTTGTTACTGCAGTTTGTTTGGTTTTACTAATGTCAGTTGCCTTGCAACTCTTACTTCACTTCCTAGTCATACAAGCAGCAAGGGATGCTAGTCTGTGGGGGTGTGCTATGTTATTAACACTTGCTAAATGAAATAACTGTGGTAGCGAGTCTTGCTTATAGACCACTTGCATTTTGTATAAGTGATCTCTAACCATATACATTGCTGCAGTCATTACTTTGTGATCCGAACCCAAATTCTCCTGCAAACTCTGAAGCTGCACGGATGTTTAGCGAGAACAAGCGGGAGTACAATAGGAGAGTACGTGAGATTGTTGAGCAGAGCTGGACAGCTGATTAAATTCCTCCTGGTAGGGTCTTATTAGATTTCTTGGGATGATGACATGTTTGAGCAATATTAAGACTTAAATTTCAGTGTATCAAACTTCTGGAACTTCGAACCCTGTCATGTGTTAGCCTGCTTTATAAGGATGGATGCTATGTTTTCCCATCTCAATTTCCTGTGAACTAGATTGCTTGTCGTCTTTGGAATTTATGTATATAATAAAAAGTTAATCTCGTTGTGAATCTTTCTTAGGCTTAGCCTCTTTTAGTTTGCTGCACATCTGATGAAGAAAGCTGACCTAGCAGGGTACCAAGAATATTTCAAAACATCACTACTTCAAAATGATGATTTCCCCGAAGCTATGAAGCTGATAGATTATGGATTACGGGCAAGGTGTATCACATCAAAGTCACCTGATCCCCGGGGCTTCTAATGTGCTGGAAGTTCTAAATTAGGATTGTTCATTACATTCTCAAATGTGTTGTCTGGATACCTGCCAATGAAACGTTATCACTGGCGTGAAGTGAGGTGATTAGTGCTTAACAGGGTTCTTACTGGGAATTGAAGAATCTCGAAATGACTTCCCCCTTATTAAATGTGCCTTTAACAGGAGAGGGTTACATAAATATCTTAGTTCACAAACCGTTTGAACAAATGCTTTTGCTCCCAGAAGAGCTTCTCTGAGTGTTCCTAAACACACTCTGCCTGGCATTTGTGCATCCCTAGATGTTGCCATATGGGAAATGGTGTCTCATGCATTCTCGTAGAAGGAAAAGAATGCACTCTTCCTTTTTTTTGTGTCCATCAAAAGTGCCCAATGCCCACTTAAAACATAAATTGCATGGCTCTGACTTCCCAATTTTGTATGAAAACAGGAAAGAATGCAGGCCTTCATATACTCTTACTCTGTTCTGCTACGGGTGATGTACTTTGAGTAACAAATTGAGAAAGAAAGAAAGTTGCCACCATTTAATGAACATAAGTTTTGTACTAGTAATAATATGATACATTGATCCATTAACACCATACAATCCAAAGAAAGAAAATGGTGTTTGGGGGAATGAAATGAAGATCTACGATCTTGTGCTGAGGTTTTCACTACTAGTCCATCCTTCCTGAACTTGAATTGCATATTGCAAGTTCCAGAGGACGTCTTCTATAGATGGACGCTTGCTTGAATCTTTGCCGAGGCAGTTTATGGTTATCTCCACGGCTGTTCTCAGTGACTGGTAGGCATATGTTCCTCGATATGCAGGATCTGTCATCTCTCTCAGTTTTGCTGGTGCTTCATTTATGCTACTTTCCAGCTGCGAAGAACCATGAAATGATCACAACAAATCAGACCCAAAATCCAACTTCTAATTTAATTCTTAAAACAGATGAATGAATCTGTTAGTGTTTTGTATTACCTGAAGTTTTAGCTGCTCTAATTTACTCTCCGAAACCATCACTTTTCCTGTAATAACTTCTAATAGAATAACACCCAACTGGTAGATATCATCTTTTTCTGCATTGTCAGCACTGCATGTGGAGGTCAAATCACATAAGCCAGATGATTGGAAGAAGAAGAAGAAGAAGAAGAAGAAGAAGAAGAAATACTTGTTGCGATTGGAGGTTTCTTGTCTATTGTAAGGGCTCTCGGAATCCAACTGAAAAGGTTTTTGCCTTGTATGAGTAACATGGTATGAAAAATTGTGCTAATTGAATAAATTGCCGCCAACCTTAAACGGTAATGGTAGATTATAATTGCTGATTTTCGCTGTAAGGCTCTCATCCAGCAAAATGTTCTCGATATTCAAATCATTCCCATAGATTCCAGGTGTATTTCCAGCATGCAAGAACTGAACACCCCTCGCTATTCCAATCGTGATTGCTATTCTCTGAGGCCATTTTAGCATCTCTCCCTTTCTCAAATCTGCAAGAAAACCAAATTTTATGAAAATCGTGAAAGGGTGCAAGTCTGAACAGAGGAGCAGCTTTAGTCCACTGTTGCTTACCACTGAGGTGAGTTCTCAATGACCCATTAGAGATATGTTCATGGATAACGAACACTGTGCTACACATGCTGGGATGGTCTTGGTATGTGACGACGCAATGACCAAGAATGCTAACCAAATGCCGGTGCCTTAGCTTGGATAACACATCCATTTGCAGCAAAAGGCCTTGCGGGGAATGTTTTCTTCTCAATTTTATGCGTCTTATTATCACTGCTGATCCATCTTCTAACCATCCTCTGTATAACTGCATAAAAGAAAAAGAAAAAGAAAATTGTAGACATCACTTTTTCTTCTCTCCATTTTAAAACAATGGAATTTGTTAGAAATAGAGACAATTACCTGCCCTTGAGATCCTTCTCCAATCAAATTTGAAGGATCGAAGCTGTTTGTTGCATCTTCTATTTCCTCCAAGGTGAAAGTATTGTATGCAGGAAGACTAAGTGAAGCTAACCTCATTGAAGGCACGTGCCCTAAAAAGAAACTCAATTTCAGCTTTAGCCAAGCCAGTAATTCTGAGAAAAGTTCAATACTTTTAGAGGTTGTCAACTTCTACCAAACTTTCTTCTATTAAAAATGGGGATTCTTTCTGATTGGTTTCTAAAATTGTAAGATTATGCAAGAAGAAAGAAAACATCAAGCTATGGTAGAAAATTAGAACGCCTTACTAGATCTCACAACTGGCGCAGGAGATTTTTCACCAAAATAGCTCTCAAATTTGTTGTTCACCATGTTCCTTGATCCAACTCTTCGATAAACAACTAAAACGATCAAGAGAAAACTAGTTGCAAACCCCAAGATGCCGCCAATTATACCTAGTATTAGGCGTGTCTTGATGTTGCTTGATTCATTCTCTTGGGCCTTCACTGCAGATGGAGGTTTAACAGCCAATGCTTCGTTATGACAGAATGAGTAAGGATGCTGATACTTGGTAGTTGTGTCAGACAAGCAATTCCAGAAGCTCAAAACTGTCTTGTTTCGAGTACTTGATCGAAGACAAGTAGGCAAGTTTCCTGTGAAAAGATTGTTGGAAATGTCTACGTAGAATAGCTTGTCATTGCAAGACAAATTCATAGGTATTGAACCACTAAACTGATTTTTGGCCAAATTTATGTATTGGATTGATGGAAGAGAGAAGAGAGAAATCGAAATTAGACCCATGATTTGATTCGATGAGACATCCCATTTTTGAAGTAAATCAAAGTTTTTAATTTCTGGTGGGATTTGGGATCTTATGGAATTGTTGCTCAATACTAGGGTTACTAGCCTGTTTGGCAATGAGGGAAATTTGGGTCCAATGTAATTGTTACCCAGGTCTAGATCTTGAAGAGATTGTAAATTTGAAAGATCGGGTAAACTTCCATTGAGCATATTATCAGCCAAAACAAGGCTTTTGAGATTCTTCATAGGGGATAACATTTGAGGGATTTCACCATAGATGAAATTTGAGCTTATGTTTAGTACTTCAAGTGATGAAATCCGAGAGATTTTTGCCGGTAATGGACCCCATAGACCAAGTGAAACAAGAGATAGTACTCTCAAATTTGAGAGCCTTGTTAGAGTGGTGAAGAGAGAATCAAGTGAGAATTTGTCTGAGAGAGTTTGCTGAGAAAGTTTGAAATTCCCTGGATTTGGTTTTGGGATTTGAGAAGGAGAGGATTTGTTGCCAACGACAGTAAATTCAGTTATGTGATTTCCAGTGCAAACAATTGAGAGTGAAGGTGAATATGGTAAGTAACAAAAGTTTGTCCAGTTTGTCCAACCTTGAAGAGGTGGTGGGTATTCAAGAAGTCTTTGGATTTGGAAAAGAACTGTGGATTCTGTCGGAGACAATTGAGATTTTGTGAATGAGAAAAGAAGAAGAATATTGAGAACTGAAATCAAGAAATGAAATGAAATCATTGGAATTTCCATGTCCTTGGAATTTCAAATCCTTCACTCCATACTAGAAGAAGCCATTAATGAACGTAATGGAAGTAATAAATCATTCAAGTTCTGAAATGAAATAAAGAAAAACTGAGAAACCCAGAAAAGCAATTACTGCCATTTATGAGGAACCAAGAAGAGAATTGCACTCGCTTGAAATTCACAGAATTTGTGATCCAGGATATTGCCACTACTCATAAAATCGATTTCATGAAACGCACGCGCGCGCACACACACACACACAAAAACAGCTCTCGAGAAAAATGAGGCCTTGCTTTCTTAGTCTATGACACTGCAAATGTTATTATGAAACTGATTTCTTCTTGGAAACCGAAACAAAAAAATAGAGAGAGAGAGAGTTGAAATGAAGTGTGGAGCGAGAAACCAGGTTAGATGTTTGTTTGATATCACCGCAATTTGGTTTTGTACATCTGTAACAGTACATAAGACACATGAAGAAATTAAGGCAATCCTGATCCTACGATACGCAAACACGGGCATCAACTACCGTAAGATTTACATGATCATCATAGCATAAAGTCAAAGTCAGACAAATGCTCTATCAGTCTATACCATTCCTATAAAATTCAATTTTTTTCAAATTTTATTTTCTTTTTCACAACCCATTTGTGAGATCTCAGAGTCGCATAGGTACGTGGGGTACGTGAGGACTGACTGCTAACCCATTTTTATTTTCAGGTGCATCTGCATGGAATGGAATCACGAGCACCAGAAGGGAAGCAGCACCTATACAATACACCCTCCTACTAATAACACATAACTCCTGAAAATAACGTACTATCCCATGCACCGGAATTGGACACAATTTAACTTTTTTCAAAAATAAAAGATAATTTAACTTTATTTTTTAAAAAAATAAATAGATTTAATTTGTAATAATAATTCTCATTTGGGTTTCATTTTTTTATTATATAATTTTAAATTTATAAATCTCTTTAATAAATAAATAAATAAATGAGACTGTGATGTGGACTCCTTAAATGAGAGAAAGGGTCATATGCATTAGAATTGTTTTACAATGGGACGGCACTGTGTGGTTTCAACGTCTAGCTGCCACCAGGGGATTAGGCCATTAGGGGTTGATGGTTCAACCATAGGGTCGGAATCATGCTTATTTTTCTTTTTGAATTTCTAAATTCATCAAGTAAAAAGCTAGAGACTGAACTTGATTGGTTCATAAATGTGGAATGATAGGCTGCGCCTAATCTCGAATTATTTTGACAGAGATATCTTTGGCTTATGTGATGAATGAAAGTGGGTTTTGTCGGTGAAAGTTAAAGGTGTCTCCTAAAGTGTGATTGGGCATGGCATAGGCCACTTTAGTGACATGCTTGTCTCACCTGATCCATTCTCATTTCATATCACTTTTGACCCATAATCGGATTTTATTAACAAAAAAAGATTTTTTTTAACGGCTAGTATATGAGATTATTTAAAATTATATTTTAATTAATTTGATTTAAATATTATTGATCATAATTTAAGATAAATTCTCCTAACGGAATCATTCTCATTTCATATCACTTTTGACTCCAAAATTTGTTGATTTTGTTAACAAAAAGTGATTTTTTTAAACGGACTGAAATATAAGATTATTTAAAATTATATTTTAATTAATTCGATTTAAATATTATCGATCACAATTTAACATAAATTTTCTTAATTTAATTTTTTTCATTCATAAATTTCAAATATGAGATTTGATTAAAGGTTTATAAAATTTAACATTTTTATCTATTAGATCAACTGTATATTGATACAAAGAGTGATTCAAATAGAAATCATATTTATACGATAATCACTGTGGATATGAAATTCAAACTCCATTACATTGATATGAAGTATTACAGTTTCATTTTCCATTTTATCCATATAGTTTAATGGGAAAGTGAATGCGCGATGGGGTTATATCAACCGAGTCCCCCTTATGTGTACATTTTTCCATTCAATAAGGTTTGCTTTCCTCCCATCCCGGCATTTCAATTGAATGTAAAATTATTTTTCTTCCCATTTGAATCGGTAGACATAATTCTTTATTACGCAATTTTTAAAATTTACGTCGTAAATTATTATTGAGTATATTTCTCTAAATAATTATTATGTCGAAAAATTATTCTATGCTTATTAAACATGTAGATTCATGAAAAATATTTTTCCTGACAAAAAAGCATGTTAACTTTTTGTGGCGTCAAGGATCATATGAAATACTGCTGGAACCTGAATTTATATTTCTGGGTGAAGAGGAAATGGATTATTAAGGAGAAAAGCTAAAAGTGGTGGCACTTTTGTATAGTTTATTTGGAAGAATAAGCTCATGTGACGAGGGAAGTGCATTTTGCTTTGTGGTAGAGGAGTAGGTTTGCTGTGCACATGGGATGCTTGGAAAATGACACCATCTTGACTCTGCTTAATTCTAAATATAAGTGTTTGTATTCTATCCATTTGTCACTTTTCAGATCCCAAAGAGTGAGAGACAGCACTGAAATTATATTAAGTATCCGATCAATTTTTCTTTTCTTTTTATCCAATTAAGGTGTTATATATGGATTAATTCAGTTTGAATTATTATCGGATCCTTTTTAAAAAAATCTCTAACAATATAATATTTTTTATTTTTAAGAACTCAAATTTTAATTAAAAAATATAATATTTTTGTATCCAGATCAATTGTCTACTGCTATTAAATATTCAATAGGGAACAAAGAATGGCTCTACTTTAATTCGAGTGGTTCTATCAATTAGGACTGATGTATGTAAGGAGAGATTTACCATCGGATCCTTCTTGGTTGTTGACCAATGGACAACATGGGTCAGCCCTGGCAGTGTTCCAACTTGCTCCCCCTGTAACGTTCAACTAAACTGACCTAAACTAAGCGTTACAGGGCACGAGACACTTGCTCAATTAACTAGTAAGACATTTTTTTTTTGGCAGCAAATATATCTGATCTAGAGATAGCAAATGAATCCTATCTAAGAAGAAATTGAATATGAGTCTCAATCTTAAGTTGGTCTATCCAAAATAGAATTATTGCAGACATGGAGTAGGATTTGAGGGGCCTGAAAATAATAGTAAGCCCTCATAAATGGCACAATTAACCTATGCCTGCTTTTGCTCATGTTTAGTTGAATGTGGACCATCTCTGTATTTAGATTGGTGTGAATCAAGGGAAGTTTGCCTCTTTGTTTTCATTTAATTATTGAAGATACAATATAAGTATAGTAGGAGGCCTACAACATATCTCTTTCTCCCCCCCCCCCCCCCGCGGCCCCCCACACACACATACACAGAGACAGATGCACATCAGCACATAAATGCCAAATTCCTAGAAAATGGAAAAAAGGAAAAAAAAAACCTTGGGCTTGATGGGCCCATTAGGCCATCTTAGAGCAATGATGGGGATTCTGTCTGCTCCTTGTCCTATCGACCCTCTTTTCCCAAGTCATGATGGCCCTCCGTCCACACCATGAAAATTTGGAGAGTTTCTCTGAGAATCATATCAGCTAAGCATCTTATTGAGTTGTCCCAGAATCTTGACAAAAAGCATTTTAGAGAAAAAAAATTTATGCAGCGTGACCTGAAATTCGAAAGACCCTTTATTTCTTTTTTATTTTTGGAGAAGGGGGCAAGATCTATTTAAATTGCAATACTTCTTTTTTTTTTAAAAAAAATTATCCTGAAGACTACAAGATAGTGTAATTTGAATTTCTTCTATAGTGACAGGTGAAGTTGGCACTAGACTGAAAAAGGACTAGCGCTAGGCTTAAACATAAAGTAAGGTAACCCTGCGACTTCTCGAGAAAAAAAATGTTAGTAACTTACTACACTCATAGGAACAACAGATACTACACTTAATCTTAATCAAAAGGCCGAGAAAGGTATTCAATAAACCTTCTACAAAGACGTCAACTAATACAGCAAAATCAAGAGGTCTTTTAATCTCTCAATATTTGATAGCTAAGCAAAATGGGTCCATTCTTTGTATAGCATATCTTTTGAGGACCCACAAGAATGGGAAAGAACTCCAGAGAGAATGAAATGAAACAAGAAGGGCTAAATCACTTATTTCAAGTTCTCCTTTTTGGGCCCCCAAGCCCCAAATCAACCCTATGGCGGTCACGTCCTTCCTGTTCTCTTCTGCCAGCTCAAGCAAAATCAACTATTTTTGTTTTCTCTGCTCTTTCCTCTTTAAATTTGATTCGCTGGGAGAAAAGGCTCACATGCAGTCTCTCTTTTTTTTTTTTTTTTTTGTGGGGGGAGGGGGTCAGAGAATGTCGATTCTCTGTGTAATTCCTTTTCCTTATAACACATTGTATCGTGGTGTTGGTGAGGAGTCATGTATTGAATTAACCTAAAATTTTTTTTTAAATAACCTAAATGAGAAATTATTTTTGAAAATAACACATAATTATCGTGGATTGGAACCGCTACATGTTATGTCGTAGGTTCAACTTGCATCATGGTCACGTGACGCACCGTGAACGGTATCGCGTCTTTAACCCGCAACAAGCCTCGCAGGCCGTAGGCCAACAGGTCGACCTGCAAGCCATTTGGGCTAACACTTGAATTAATTTGGAAAAATTGAAATCGGACTTTGTAAATATGCCATAACTCGAATGCGTGGCGACAAACTCTTACCTCACTAAGCGGGCCAACAGGCCGACCCATAGACCAATGGGGCATACATGTAACACATGCACAAATGGCCCTACGATATTAGTCAGGTAATATTTCATGTGATTTAAGAAGTTAATTAAGATTTTTTCAGAAATTTGAATGTGATATTTCATGTAATTTTTGTCCTGAAAATATTATTTTTGTTGATCTGTTCAGATAATGTACTTATATGATATTCAGAATGTACTTATAGGGAGGGACCCACTAAGTCATGGGTTGAGTCAATTGGGTCCAGGGTCTTTGTTGCAAGTTTGGCCCGTTCTGCCCACGGCCTTCTATCATGCGTTCGAACTGCAGTATGTTTAGGAAGTCAGATTTTTGTTTTCCCAAACTGAGTCAAGTGTTAGGTCTCATTGGTCCATGGGTTGACCTGTTGGCCCGCTTAATAGGGTGAGGGTTTGTCGTAACGGGTTCAAGTTACAACATGTTTAGAGAGTTTGATTTTGGTTTTCTCAAATTAAGTCAAGTGCTAAATCCAAATGGCCCGCGGCCTGGTGGGCTTGTCTCGGATTGAAGAAGCGACAAATATGTCGTGTTTTGAAAATACGGCACCGTCTAGGACACGTCACGTGACCATGATGTGGGTTGAATCTACGGTTTCAACCCACGACAATTGTGAATTATTTTTAAAAATAGTTTCTCCCTCAACTTATTTTATTTTATTTTTTGAGGTAATACGGTACGTGACTCCGTTTCATGCATGGAGAATGGTTGGTACTTCTTGTACAAGTAGACATTGTTTTGAAACATTTGGAGACGGGGAGACCGAACTCAATCAGATACAACCATTACCTCGACCTACCTAACGTTGGCTTTTATATATATTTTTAATTAATCAGTATTTAAATTCATATTTAAATTTGTTTGATCCAAACATTCGGGAGTGAGTTTTTTTAATATTATTTTATTTATTTCCAAATTTATGCAATACACATATAGAACAAAATTGAGATATACTCATAATCCCGAGTGTTAAAGGAATCGCTCATACTTGGCTGGCTCGAAAATTTTTTGGGCAATTGTAGGCTTTAGGTTCACCTTTGAAAACCCCATTTGATCCGAAAATAGCAACAAAAGCAAGGGCCGAGCGGGTGTAATCTTCTACTAGATCAAAATCTGAGCCTAATTTTTGGACTCGATTGCAGGTTGAGTTGGGGTTAAATAAAATTATTATTATTTTGTTAATATCTTTATAAATTTGAGATTTATTTAATTATTTTCTCTTGCTTTTTATTGTATTAAGAGAAAAATTGCAAATAAATTGTATATTCGCTTTTATTGTGCACCAGGGACATAAAAAGTTGATAATAATGTTGACACTAGAACTAATTTTCTTTTTTTCTTTTTTTTTTTCTTTTTAACAAAAAGAAGTTTGTGGGAATTTCTATGATTATTGATTTTTCAAAAATGAATTTAATAAATTTCTAATTGAACACAAAAGTGACTTATATTGTTGATTGCACACTTTATTTGTTTTGATCACATAATAGTTTTTGAAATATTAAAATCCTTTCCAAATTTCTAGAATATTTTTATTCAATTAATGCTTTAAAACTATCATATGTGTGATCATTTTTCATCAAATTTTGGCCCCAAAAAAAAAAATTCTTGACGCTTTTCAAACGACGTCGTTTAATCCTTAAATTTTTCTCCGGTAAGCTCTTCATTTTTTCACTTTTTTTTTTTTTTTTTTTTTTTGTGATAATCATTTTCTACTCTCATTTGCTCCAACTGGTTTCAATCTCCAAATCGTTCTAAATTTCTCCATTTCTATTTGTATCACAATGCGGTTTCTAGGTATTGTTTGGAATTGGAATGCAGGAAAGCTGAAGATTAGGGTTTTCGATCACTTCAAATCTTCATGTACTGCCCCGATTAGGTCTATCCTTGTTTTGCTCATATCAGATTGTGGGTTCTCTGTTTGCGTCTCTTTTCTGTAAATTTTCTGCATGGTCAAAGCAATTTTGGGTACTGGGTTGGTGCTAAGTTGAATTGCTTTTGTTGGTGTATGGCTTGATTAGGTCAATGGTGACACCCTATTATCATCGCTTCTGAATTACGGATCTGAAAAATGGGAATTACCTTCTTGTCTTTGCATATTAATGGCTATATGTATTTTGGGGGAAAAAAATGCCCGCAAAATCAGAAAGTGCTTTGGAGGAGGTATCCACTACCAAATTATATCAATTTGGGGATTGGTGTTAGCATTGATTAGTTACAGAAACTTTATATATTAAGAAGCTTTGTCGACCTATTTAGTCCCCTTTATGCATGAAGGTTTTTATTGTCGCTTTTTTAACCTGAAGCATAAGTGAGGTGATTGATATTAGGGCTAGGGCTTGTGGGTATCTAACGGTGGATGGACTAGTCAGGCACCTCTACTGCTATATTTTCATTGAAAAATGACTACAATTCATCTAGAAGGTTTTTAATGATTTGGTTTTTGTAAGAATTGGAAAGCTTGAAATTTAGGAAAAGTTAATTGAATTGTAGAATTCCTATCAATCGAACCGTATTACCTTTAATTTGATTACAAACAGAATGGAACCAAAATTTGGACCGACCAAGAGTGCATTTTTCTGTATTGGGGAGTCGAGGAGAAGCATTATTCCTTTAGTTGAATTTTCTTCTTGAGTTTATGGATGTGTCTAGAATTGTACTTTTTATTATTTATTTATTTATTTATTTTTGTCTGGCTAAGCAACGGAGAGATTCATATCTTCTCTGCTATAAGAGCCATTAGTCGGAGTGCTTTTCTCATTGGTGATGGTGGGGATTTTTTTATTTGGGGGGGGGGGGAGCAGGTGTAATAAGTTTGGCACATTTGTTTCTCAAACAGCAACTACTGATCTTAGTTAAGAAACCCTTGGAAACTTAGCTGCATGAGTGCCTCAGAAGTAAACACATCTGGTTTCTCTCGTGAGTTTTCAGGGCTTATGCCTAGTTCAAAATATACAGAAAGCATAGAGTGAAGTTCCAGGAGTCCAATTTGGGTGAAAGGCTGCAGTTCCTTCTCTATATCCATTTCCGAGATAAACGCATCCGTAGCTTGCTGAGACTCCCCCATAAATAGTAGCACCTGTATTGTATGACCATAGAATTTTCCCAGTTTCGGCATCCATTGCATATAGGGGTCCATTAGGAGCAACAGATCCCGCAAATAGGACATCATTTACTATTGTTACAGGGCCCTGAGCAGCCTCGTTGCTCGGGTTTGCTGTAGACCACAATATTTCTCCCGTATTTGCATCCAAAGCCACCCATGCACCATAGTTCGTTGTTTTATTTGAAGGTGCAAGGACAAAGTTTACTCTGTTGCTGTTTACAATGTTTGTATACACTCTTTGTCCATCTGTTGCTGCACCCCAGATCCCACCTCCTTCCTTGCCTCCTGGTCCTGCCAGCTTTTCCAACAGAAAGTTCTAATTTTATTATTTAAAACCTTTGTGATAGGAATTTGAAATGACAATTGAGGTTCTCGTTTTGCTTACATTAAACCAGACAATATTGCCATTGTCTCGATCTAGAGCCCAGGCAAACCCACTTTTTTGGACAGCCACAACAACATCACGCCTTGTTCCATTTGGGAATGCTGTAAGCAGCATCGGTGCCTCTCCAAAATCTGCATCTAAGTTGGGCCCAGGTGGGCAGTCAGGGTTGTTAGGGATCAAACATGCAAAGTAGAAAATATCATATCCCCCTAATTGTCTAGACCACACAATCTTCCCAGAATCCATATTAAAAGCAAGGATTGAGTTGAAGTTGACATCGGGTCCAATGCACTGGTCAGGATGAGTTGCTCTGGTCTGATTGCTCTGCGCATCTTCACATTGTTCTACAGTATCTGGAGCTGTATAAAGATTTCCTGTTGCTGCATAGACTAGATTTCTGCTTATGTCAATGGCTGGGCTGCTGCCCCATATAGCTGCTCCTGAATAACCATCCCTTTTGCCACCATTGTCTGGAAGTGTATAAGTCCTCCATGCAACTGCTCCTGTCCGGAGATCAAGCTTTGCCAAGCTGCCTCTAAAGGTGCAGCATTGATCTGCCGGTAGAATTTCCTCTAGTGAAGATACTCCAATGTAGTATTCCCTGGAGAAAAATTTAATCAAATCACTTGTTAGATGAATGTACTTATTCTGGTCTATTTATATTGAATGTGTAAGATGAAAGGCTTGCTGTGAGAGAAAAATTAACCCATTGTAAACTGTTCCAGATGCTGTGATTAAGGCAAGAGGGCGCATGTCCAGCTGAGTAGTCCACACAAGATTACCGTTCAGACGGTTCACGGCTATCACAACAGCAGGTCCATAGATTCCAACAATCAAAAGGTTACCAGCTACTGTTGGGGTTGCTCTTGCCACGGAGACATTCGCAGAAACACCTGTTCCACTTAGGCCTGTTAGCTCACCAAGGTTTTGCTGCCATACAAGATTACCGGTGAAGGCGCTAACTGCATACAAGACTCCATTCCAGGACGGGAAGTAAACTACCCCATCAGATATTGCTGGTGTGGCGCTTATGTCTTTGCCTGCATAGAATTTCCATCTCAGCTTCAAGTTCGCAACAGTCATTCGGTTGATCAATACCTCGCCCACAGCTTGTCGTCTGTTGGTCAGATCTCCTCCATGATTATACCACTGCAGCAATCAAAGACCGAGACAAAGCATGAAGAAGAGGTAAGAATGTTGATAAAGAGACCTGGAAAGAACACTTACAGCTGCATTAGTTGCATGGAAAATGAAAACTAGTGGAAAGAAGAGCAGGGCTAGGAAGCCTGCATTGTTGAAAGCCATGGCAAGATGGTACTTTTTGTTGTAATGAAGAAATCGGGATGAATAAAATAATGAAGAAGAAATGCCCGTCCCCTTCTTATTTAAGCTTCATTTTGTGTTTATCAATGTGCACACATGGGAGTATGGTTTAAAAGTAGAAAATGAATGATGTTTGCACCGAAACTTTTTAGCTTAAGGAGAAACTATTCAGGCGTTAAAGCCACAAGGATAGTGCACCTTCTCAGGCAACACTTGCCTCACATGGACGGATGTGATGCCAGGGCGTTTGTATATATGATCAAAACTCACAGAAAGTCCCAGCATTCAAGCGTGTCATTTTCTGACTCACCGCAAGAGAGAGAACAGAGAGCAGACTCAATTTTTTCTGAGGGTGCAATTATAGCATTGGCTGACAAAATTAATTCTCTATAGTTAAGTTTGTGAATTATCACAAACAGTACCAACTCTTGATGTCACCTCCCCCCTTGTTTTTTCGTACAGTGAATATACAATTTTATAATTTTTTTAATTATTATGTAACAAAAAATAATAATAATAACTCTCAACACAGATTTGTAATCCCCGCAAAATGTCCCATTAATGATACGTATCTTGCAAAACAGATTGTATATAACTTACAAATCATACGTATCAAAATATATAAATAACATATTATCCATGCTGCCTCTTATTAAAACTTGATTGGAGCTCTCATTTCAGTAAACTAATCTCAGAGAGGTCTAAAAATGGATTTCTAAGCATATTGCCTTTCCCGTAATTAAATTGAATATGTAGCTAGTAATTGAGAGGCCATCTCGCATATAAATCCAACTTTGGCTCTTGGCATATCTAGAATTCAAGCAAAAATACAATTCTAAACCGGAAGGAAAAAGGTAGCAACGTAATCAGTAGAAACACTATAAATAAATTAATTATCCTTGACCTCATGTTTCCTATTCATCGCTCCAAATTAAGATATATAAATAAATTTTTTCTAGTAATGAAACCCGATTCAAATCCTTTTATCTCGGGAAAAAAAAAGTTTCAACCATATTTTAGAGTATTTGAGAATCATTGGCAGACAGTAGATTTAGTGGGATAGAGTATTATGTTTCTTAACCAAATTTTGGATTCAAAACATAGAAATAAAAAATATTAAAATCTGGTCTTATAGATATTTGAAACGAATTAGTAAAATTATAACTCTAAACAACAGTAGTGAAAATAAAAGTACTTGAGAATCACCAACAAGGGCAGACTTCATTCCTTTTTTTTTTTTTTTGGTGCTTTTGGACTTAGTCCACCATCTGGTGTTCAGAATTTCACCATGATTAATTCGGGTCGATCCGACTGAGGTTCCTTTTAATCGGATAAGGGTCTCCCAACGTAGTCGATTCCATACTTAAATTGTAAATTGAATTCATGACCTTGATTAAAGGACGCAACGACTTACCCACTATATTTATTCCACTATATTTATTCCACGAAATTAGACCGCCAATTGTCAATCAAATTTCACTCCGCCCCTCCCAACCAAATTCAAAAGATATCACTGTCCAAACACTTAACCAACAAAGTGTTGTAGTAAAATCATCTTGTTATTATTATTATTTTTTTAATATTTTTATTAGTAAGATTTAATTGACCAGATAAACTTATGCCTATTATTCTCATTTGGAATTAAATACAAAGGATATAAACTCTGAATAAATATTTGGTTCCCCACTCGATTTTAAATTGAGCTTTACTAATTTACGAATTAATTCAGTGAAATTTTAAAAATTATAATTTTGTTGGGACGATAATTTTAAAACAACTAAACTATGTGTAGGGCACCAACGTGGATTGGTTTAACCGGATGTGGGGGTTGAGTATCCGTAACCATGATCGAGTTTCAACTCTCGCTGGAAGTATCAGACTCTTATGTATATGAAGCGTTCCCCGTTGGGAGACCCATCTTCTAAAATGAGCCACTGCAGTAGTCGGTCTGAATTAATCAGGATAAAATTTTAAATACCAAATGGTGTCTAATAAATGGTACAAAAAAAAAAAAAAAACTATGTGTAGGGCTGGAGATATTTTTGGACAGTTGTGTTAGTGCTTCTACCCAACAGACCATGCAGCGTAGGCGGTTGCTAGCCTACCAGCACTAATAACGTAAGGCATTTGGGTTGGGTCAGCCCAACTTGAAATGTGTTTTCCTTGATCTTAGCCGAAAGGCCGAGAAAGGTACAAACTGTGTTTTCTGAATAAATAAATTAAATACTTTTTTATTATGTATTATTAAATATAAGTACAATAATATGATCCAAAATGAATATTTTAATTATTGATTTCACATAATAATAATATATTATTATTTATTATTGTTATTCGTAGAGCTAAATAAGAACAAAAAGAAGAGCCGCCTTTGCCCACCTTGTTGCAATGGGTCCTTATTATTATTATTATTATTATTATTTTTATACTGAATCAATCGGTATCTGAAATTATATTCTGATTAATTTAATCTGAGATTTATAATGATTTATTTAAGAAAGTTATTCTTTTAACGTAATCTGCTTTATATTCAAATCGTGAGTTAAACCCATGATCTTAATTAAAAGATATAATATTATATTTTATTAGATCAACTAACCGTCGGTATTATCGACTTAATTTTGATCACTACTTTTCTTCTGGTAAATAATATAAGACCATCTGAGATATTCCCTACAATATTCTAGAACCTTCTATTCTCCTGTTTCTATTACCCTTTATTTATTTATTTATTTTTTTGATACATTCTGCTCATGGTCTAAACAAGCAATGCATGAACATTTTTATTATTTGTTTTCAAATTATTTTGTTTTATTGTAAACAGTTATATTCCAAGATCAGCGGTGAAGATGACGTCGTGCAATCTCTGCACGATTTGATCCATGGGTTATTAATAGAAATCCTTTTTTTTCTGGAAAAAAAACAGAATTTATTTATTTTTTGGTTATATAAAGATTCGAATATAAAATTATAATATCAGAAGAGATGGATTATAATTACTAAAATATCGGTGATAGAGTTTTTTTTTCTTTGATAAAAAGAATGAGATAGGTATAATTTTTTTTTTTTTGGTGTTAATGATGATATATCATTCTTTGAGGTACCGGTGGATATAGATTTCTTTTTTTGTCGTATAAGAATTTAAATTTAGAATCATCAAATTGGAAAGAAAGATTTATACTATTATACGGATGGATTCAGGTCTTTGCCTTGCCCGGGGCGGGGGGAGAACCTACATGTTGAAGCTACATCCTAAATGAAAAAACAATAATTTTCTGTTTTTGGGGCTTGGTGCATCACCCAAGCCCACAAATTGTGGGCCGAGGTTGGGGTTGCTGGGTCCCATGCTCAAGCCTGGTCATGGTTTGAAAATCAGTCAAACCAAATTCGGAAGGGATTCAAGGTTGTCAGAATTTGATTTGGAATAGGATATAAACAGCCCAGAATTCGAAATTTGTGTGCACATAAACTCATATTGAGTGTTAAATTCCATCTCATTTTGACTACTATAAAAGGAGGAACCCATCTATGAATTTGCTCTCATCAGACATGGATTCTTCAGGTCGTGGAAGCTGCTGGCTGAGAGTCGGTGTGAGTTATGACGAAAGAGAAACAGTTGATGACATAAGTTCATCAATGTCTTCACTTCAATTTGAAACAGTCGATCACACAAATTCATCAATGTCTTCACTTCAATTCTTCATCTTGCTAAAATTCCAAAAACAGGTTAAGGTCTATCACATATGCAATAATGAAGAACAGCGGTTGGCGGTTGACTCCTTTACCAGTTTTCCGCCCTCAAAGTTTTCTGTCAACCCAGATAGGTTCCTCTCTGCTATCACAGCTCGACAAGTATTTGATGGTATAATGTGGGGCATACAATCTCTACTGCGACATAATAGTATTACTCTGGTCGTTGAGAAATTGATGGCACTTCATGGGACTATTTCAAGCAAATTGCGCGAGTTTCGTGGACAAGAATTGACTTTGATTATTGTTGTAGAAGAGGATATCAGTTATGCCCGCTTTGTGGATGGCAATGGGGTTACGGCTCAAGTGGAGAGAGAGGCAGAGAGGGCACAAGTTGGTATGGTTCAGGCTAGAACTGAAGAAGCCATAAGTTGTCTAAAGAGCGTGCGGTTGAGACTGGGAGAGCGGGAAGTTGGAGAGAGATGCCCTATTTGCTTGGAAGAGTTCGAGGTTGGGGAGAACTACAAGCGCATGCCTTGCTCGCATTTGTTCCACAAAAGTTGCCTTGTTGGGTGGTTTAAGAAGAGCTTCACTTGCCCACTTTGTCGTTATGCATTGTTTGGAACCCTTAGCTAAAACAATCCTAGTTCATGGACTGTAGAAAAGCTTGTATTATATATGATCCATGGGTTGTTTTTAACATTTCAATGATGTTTTTCCCCTTCAATCCTAAAAAGGCAATCCAATAAAACAGATTCGTGCCCTACAACTTCAAAAGTACAGTGAAATTGTCGTAAAATAATGGTTAACCTTTTCCTTTTTCTTTGCAGCATATGCTTTCCTCTTTCCAACTTTTTTTAAATAGAATCCTTGGGAGCGTGACGTGAAGGACACTTTTAAAATTAAGAACTAGTTTTAAGTAAACTAATAAGTTCACATGTTCATATAATATCAGCACAAGACACCATATCTTGCAAGGACTGTCTTTTATTATGTATAATCGATGTGGAAAGCTGAAAAGGAAAGAGAGAGGTCACGGGCATCGATGACGAAAAAGACGGTGAAGCATCACTATCACCGTCCTAACCAAGTCAATCAATGTCTTCCACTACAACTTCACCTTACCCACATCCCTGACTAGGTTCATGCCTTACTTCTGATTTTGCTTTTTTGATTTCAACCAAGTCATTACAGGTGATCAAAAGTTCAATGAATGAATGTCACTATAAATAATTAGGCTTTTGAGGCATTACCTCACCAATCAACTTAGAGACTTTGAGACACAAGTTGAGAGCCCACATCAGGTGTTCTTCTGGAGTTCCCCCACTCACTTCAGTATGGATTTTGCAAATCAACGAGACCTTCCTCACCGAAGAGCCTATGGGAACCACTGAGGTCATTTGATACTGATAGTTTGTTGTAATGTTATCAGAAAATGCCAGTGTTGGATTACTCCGAAGATTTGCTGTTGAAGCATTGGTTTCTTTCTTATCCCCCCCCCCCCAAAATTATAGTGCCACTAATGTTACCTTGCAAGCGTGTTTTGATTTCTTGTTTCTGATATTTTCAGATCGATGAAAATTGTTCAAATATGATCTCTGCAGGAATATGTCATAAGATCAAAGATCTGTAATACCCTCTTCACCATCCCATCAACTCATTCTCAAAACAGAGAATCAGTAGCTAGAGAGACCAGGCTAAACAAGCTAAACTATTCCAACACGCACAAACAAACATTGATTTACACTGGTGAATTTCCGATGCGTCCGTGGGTGTGTTGGTGTAGGTGTGTGTATCAGGTTTGATTGCAAAAGCCATGGAGGTTGATCCTCAATAAGTCTTCACTAAACTAATACAATGGCCCTTTTTTTGGGGGTGGGGGGTGGGTATCATAACTACCAAGGCCTGTGACCTTATGTCATGGGGGTAGACATAGAACTGTGGTGTGGTGTATGAGCAGATCCTGATTCTAGCTAATTCTCAGATGTTCTTGAGCGCATGAATGATTGTCATGCTTTGATCATCGACAAGATAAGGAATGGCCGCATTTTCTCGTCTCAACTTGAAGGAGATTGAGTTAATGACATTAATCAAGAATTGGGTACTATTCTTGGTATATTCCGTAAGCCTCATGTCATCTCAGTCCTTAATACAATACCAATTAATAGATGTTCAAACATACCTGCCAATTTTGCCTAGGGAATTCAGTTGTTTTGTATTCTCTTTCTCCATCTCCAAGCTGCAACATTCATCATATTAAAACCATCCAGTCACTATCCAAATATTGATCTCAAATGGTTTATATATTAGAGTGAGGTTTGATGCCCTAACTTGGTACCTCAGAATTCTGCCAGCCCCTTTGATTATCCAGGTCAACCCACCTTTCATCTTGCCCAGGGAGTTGGCCACGGAAACTTAAGCCGACCCTTTTTTTCCTGCCCATGTTTTTGTTGCTTCATGAGGTACTAATAGCCTAAGCGATATTTCTTGCATAATTCAATAATTGACAGCAATTAAGTGGGTGGTCACAAGCCTTGGTATCTGATATTCTCCTTGTCCACCTTCAAGTTCAACTTTCCTCCCCCACCCCACCCCCACTTCTTTGATCCGTGAAAGAAAAGAATAATTTCAGATAGTACATTCGGTTCAGTAATATTCTTTTTGGTGCCAACCAGTTGTCTTCTCCTTTTCCCAGACCAAACCACTTAGGCCTCCAATTTGTGCCCAAATGCAGAAAAGAAGAGAAAATAGAAAGCAGCCAACAAAAATTGAAAAATTAATTGACTTGGGAGGAGTTGCAACCGGAGAGTTTTATTAGCAATCATTGAACATGGAAACTTAAAACAAAATACAAAAGGTTAACGATCAAAACTAGGGTTCTAAATCAGAGAAACTCTAAACAGCGCAGCGGCAAATTGGACAATAATGACACTTCTCAAACCATTTCTTGATGCACTTTTCATGATAAAAATGGTTGCAAGGCATCAACTTCAAAAACTCTTCCTTCGAAAAATCCTCCAAACAGATTGCACAACTCTCAGCAGATTCTTTCAAATTATAAACCTTAGTTTTCAAAGTTCCTATGAAAGACTCTTTAGCAGGAATCATCATAACGTTACCCTCGTCCAGGAATCTTTGCCCCATATGATACACATACTCACTCTCGCTCCGAAAGTAAAATGTATAGTCTGTTATTTTGACCGACAGATTCAAGAGTTGACTCTCACTGCTTTGTTGTAATCCGCTCAAAATTTCACGAACTTCTGCGATTACCTTGTCAGAAATAGGCCGATGGAATTCTGATCGCAGATCGAAGTGTTCAAGTATACGATAGATTGGTAGGAGTTGGACCGGAGACTCAGGGTTCGAAACACTGCTTTCCCCAATTATAACATCCTGAAAATCACAGAATTCTTCTTCTCCGTCAATTTCTTGAATCGATTCGCCAGTCTGATCCTCGGAGACCGAATAAAATTTGTGCATACGCTTGCATGAGAACTTGAGTTGAACAAGTGTTGGAGATTGGGGTGGTGATGGTAACGGGGATGACAGAGAAAACTCAACACCAAAGTCAGAGAACTGATGGGGCCAAGCGTCTGACATTGTGAACCAGAATCCGGAAACTCGAGGAAAATAGAGAATTTTGTAGGAGGCGTTTAATGTTCAAAATTGGTCATGAATCCAGTGGACCTTCAGAGAGAGCACTCCGTCTTCAAAAGTTATATAGGGAAATAAAAAATTGATTTTAAATTCTAAAATTTTCTATTTTAAGTCTAAAGAATTATTTTTTAAAAAAAAAAATCCAAAACAAGATCAATAAATACAAACCTTAAAAAAAACATGGGTGTTCCCTTTTTCTTTTTTAACCGCTCTTTTTTCTAACCGTTACTTTTTTAATTATAATTCTAATAATAGTTATCGTTAATTTTACGCTAAAATACAAAATTTAGTTATATTCATCGTTTTCTTATTTAATAAAATGAAAATCTTAAATCATAATCTTGATCGATACAGATATTAAGAATTTTGGTTTATCAAAAATAATTTTTCTTCCGAAAAGGAACCCCAACCCTAAAAAGGGGAATATAATGAAATTAGGCAAAGAATGAATAAAATAAAAGTAAATTTTTAATAAAACTTCATCACCTTGTTAAATCATTCAATAAAGTGATGAATTATAAAAAAAAAAATTAACAAAAAATAAATTTATTAGTGCGAATGTTATTCTAAACATATAATTTCGATATTTTAATCTGCTGGTAGCTGTTATTAAATTCTTAGTATTCGTTATTATAAACAAAAATTTAGAAAAGAACCTTTGCTCTTTTTTCATTAGTTTGTATGATAAGATTTGATCTACTCGACATACATCAACTAATGACAATTATTTTATCAAATATGAGTATATGAAATATCACAAGATTATTAAATGAATGTAATTGGACTAAGAATCGATCGACTTGATCGACTCGATCGATTGTCAAACATGAAATGGTTTTAATGTACCAAACACATGAAAAAAAGAAACACAAATTGGGTTCAAGGTATTGAAGATATGAAGATATGAAGATATGACAAGATTGTTAAAAGAATGTAATATCAATTACAATTAGTTGTCAAAAATGAAATGGTTTGAATGTAGATAAAGAACACGAAATGGTGAAAATATCACAAAATTATGATTAAATGAATATAATTGGATAAGGAATCAATTAGTTGTCAAACATGAAATGGTTTTAACATAGCAAGCATATAAAAAAAAAAATTCAAAGAACGGTTAAGTGAATATTCGGGTTATAATTTTATTTTTGAAATTTAAATTTTTCTATTCTTATTTGTAATAAAAAAAACCGTAATTAAATGAATATTAAAGATCGATTAAACTATACAATATTTGTTGATGCTTTCACCATAAATTAAACTATGAATGAACCCACTTTTTAGAACTATATTTGATCTATTTTCTTCAATTTTTAAGTGGCATTGAAACATTAAGAACAAATATAGAATGTGAAATTTATAATTTCTCAAGTGCTTGTCGGCCTTATCGAGAAAACATTTGGGCCTACGTCTTGAAAATAGGTCCATTGATTGTGATGAGAATCTCTGTTTGAGAAATCAAAGGTTGTATTTTTTTGGTATATTAGAAAGGCTCGAAATCAAAATCTTAAAAAAAAAAAAAGGAATAGTAACACAGGAAACCTTTAAGGTTGCATCGGAAAAAGGCGATTCAATTCCTATGGAATTGTTGGTTTAGCTTTAGAGCTCCCATTATGCAGTTGTTAAGATTGACCTAAAATGGTTCATGAGGGACTAATGAACCTAAGCAATATTTCTTGTATCAATTCAATATTTTACAGCAATTAAGAGGACAGTCACAATCCCTCCATATTTGATGTTCTCTTTGTCCTTCAAGTTATGCCTTTGTCAATTTACCCCCAAACCCCCCCCCCCAAAAGGGGAAAGAAAAAAAAGAAAGAAAGAATAATTTCTAATACAGGTTTCTGATGAAAATTAGTCCCAACATAGTTAGGGATGAAGTTCTTCTGCATAATATATGATATACCATTGGATTACTCTTTGTATGTCACTTAGGCATGGTAAGAGTTTCAATCAAGTGAGAATGAAGAGCAGGGAAAAGTGTAACCAAAAAGATAAAATCTGAAAATGACTCAATTTCATTGATAGGGTCTTATTCCCCAGAGACATTTGACATTTATATAACATAGAAATATAAAACAAAATAAAAAGTTATTACAATTATAAGGACTAAAACTAAACTTCTGTATCATCTAAATTTTCAGCAGGCATCTCATAGCGGCAAATGGGGCAAAAGTGACTCCTTTTCAGCCATTTGTTGATGCATTCACCATGATAAAAATGGGAGCATGGCATCAACTTCGTCAGCTCCCCCTCCAGAAAATCTTCAAAGCAAATTGTGCAACTTTCTGTTTCTTTTGAATCATATATCTTTGTTTCTAAAGCTTCTATTGAAGCCTCTTTGGTTGGAATCATACCATCATCCTCCTCATCCTCGTCCTCGTCCTCATCTTCTTCCTCCTCCTCCTCCTCCTCCTCAAGTGTTCTAAACCTCATATAGTAACGATACTCATCGATATTACGAAAGTAATACGTATAGTCTGTGATTTTAATATAGAGATTTATGAGTCGACTCTCGCTCGTTTCTTGTAATTCGCTAAAAATTTCGCCAACTTTTGTGACTACATCATTTGAAATAATATCAACGAATTCCGATTGCAACGTGAAGCATGCAAGTTTATGATTGATTGATGAGCGTAAGAGATCAGGGCTCGCAAAATTGCTCTCCTTAATTTCGAGATCTTGTGGGGCATAGAATCCTCCACCAATTTCTTTAATATATTCGCATATCTGATCCTCCGAGACTGAATATAACATGTACTTCTTTTGGCACAAGAACTGGAGTTGAATAAGTGTGGGAGATTGGGGTGGTGATAGTAAAGTCGAAGAGAGAAAAATCTCATGATCAAAGTGTGAGAATTGAGGATACCAAGTCTCATGATCAAAGTCTGAGAATTGAGGACACCAAGTCTCTGACATCGTGAACAAGAATGAGAACTCAAGGAAACCAGAGAATTTTGTAGGATTTGTTTTGACTTGCAATGTTGTTTAATAGAGAACTCTATTTCTTAAAGATTTATACACGAATTTGAATTGTTTTCTTAGGGCAAAAGTATATTCGGTAATAAAAAATCTATTTTAAATTCAATCACTTTCTATCTAAAGTTTTAAAGAATTTTTTATTATATCAATAAATACAAATATTCGCGCTTTTATCGACCGCGCTTTTTTTTTTTCCCTGGCCGTTAACGGTTTTAACGACCGTGTTCATAACGGTTAACCTTATATCTTTGTAAAATCGTAAAGTTTACGTATTACATGTAGTAAATTCTTGTTAACATCCTATTCGGTAAGATAAAAACCTTTTACGATAATTCTGATAATTCTTTTAGCTTAATATATCAAAATTAATTTTGTATCTTCCAAAATGCATAATATTGTACCACCTAAAATTGCGATAAAATATAAGTTAATTTTTAACCAAACTTCTAAATCCTGTTATATAATTAAATAAAGTGACAAAGCATAAAAAAGAACATCTAAAATAAATCTATCGGACCAAAAAAAAAAAAGAGAGAGAGAACCTTTGCTTTTTTCTTTTCATTATTTTATAATGTCGATATTTATCTCTATTACTCTACTTTCATATGGTAAGAAGTAATTTGGGACAGTATCTATTAATGGCAATTATTTTTATTAAACATTAAATCATTTCAATGTACTAAACACTCAGAAATATCACGGGACGATAAAATTAATGTAATTGGACTAGGATTCAATCAATTGTTAAACATATGAAAATATCAAAGAATGGTTAAATGAATGTTAGAAGTTAATTGAAAATAGTATATGATTTTGCCCCTTATTCATGAATTTCGAACTTAAATAGAGGCTGGATTTAATGAAGGGGGGGGGGGGAGGAGGCTTGAGTGACAAGTACTAAGAACATATTCATACTTTATATACAAGGAAAATAAAAATCATGTCTCCAACCATTGTTAGAAACAGTGTCTGTAAGAAATAGTAATTGTTGATAAATGGGGTATTAATCTTGAAAAGCCATGTTTAGTGTATAGTATCATTTATAGTAGAAAAAATAAAAGATATAATCAATGAATCAAAGCATTAAATCTCTATAAAAGGACATTTTTAAATAAATTTTTCTTTAAAAAAATGTCTATAGATAATATGAAAATTTTATTTTTTTTTATTTTTTAAAAATTTCCTTTTTTATTTTCACTAATTTGGGCTATAATTTGTTTAGAATTATAGTTGATCTTTTTTCTCATAGAGAGGCATTGAAACAACTTGAAATTTATTTCTCCCGTACTAGACATGGGCCTGATGGCTTTGTTGGGCCTAGCTCGGATACATGGGTATTGGGTCTTGAAATAGATCGATTGCCCGGTTGTGATAAGAATCATTGACCCAGCCATTTATTCAAAAATAAGTGCAATTTGAGAATGACCAAGGCTGGATTTTGGGGGGGGGGATTGATTCAATTTTTCTATTGTTGTTGGTCTTGAGCTCCAATCACTGAGTTTCTGATGTTCCTATTGTTGTTGTGTTGATATCAAATTTTAACTTGATTCAATGGTAAAGGTAATGAATTCTTTTAATTAAATTTTCGAGTTCAAATCTTGATAATGGAAAAAGCAGGTGCACAAAGAGATTATACTTTAAACTATTCGGTGGTATTAAAGCATCAAAGATAAATATAGTTATGATTTCTCCGGTGCTGGGCATAGGCCCGATGGCCTTGTCAGATACGGCTAAGAAATATCTTGAGTTGGTTTTTGAAAATATGTCCATTGGGCTGATAGGCCCATCCAATAATTGGGCCATGCAACTTTAACTACTAATACAATAATTCTTTTTTAATACGGCCCATCTTACATTTCTTTAATATATATATATAACACCTCCCAATTAATTAGACTAATTAAAAATATTACCTGAAATTAAATCATCCTATTATTAACTCTTACAAAAATAATATTCTAACTCAGATCATATATATATTGACTTAAATTAAAGGAATGTGTAAAATTTTCTCTTTATTCATGAAACTAAGTACCAAAACATAAAACAAAACAAAATAGTATTTTGTAGACCCCCACAAAATACAATTTAAAATACTCAACCCACATTCTATTGAATTCTGAAAAGCAGGGAGTAGTGTACAAAGAATTTTCAATTTTGGAAAGTTGCTAAAATTTTGGAGGTTGGATGACAGGACTGAGTCGGAACACTGAATGACTAATAGAAACAGATCAAGAGGAAATCTAAAAAGCAGAGTCCAGAGTCCATGAATGACTAATGGAAACCAAAGTTCGAACACCCAAATCTAAAAAGCAACTATTTTTTCCGTGGCAAAGAGGAAATCAAAGACAGATCAAGGGGCATCTTGAAGCGACAGAGAGGACATGAATGGCTTTTGAGCAGCCACTTCTTGATACACTCGCTGTGATAACTATGAAAACACGACATCACCTTCACATCCTCTCCCACCCAAAAATCTTCCAGACAAACCCCACAACTCTTTCCTTCTTCGCAATCAACGCTATCAATTTTCATAGTTTTTAACAATTGCATCGAACACTCGACAACAGCCGCTGCACTATAATAGTATTTGGAGTACTGCATTATCTCAACAGAGTAGAACATAATTCGTGAAGTTTTGCTCTTGGCAAGTTCACAAATAAATTGATGGGTTCTGAGAATTATATCATAAGCATAGAATTTTTGATAAGAACGCTTGAGTCCAAATTGAGAGAGTTGGGAATGTAGTGTGTAATACAGGTAAGAAGGTTTGTGGATGTAGCAATTTGGAATGATGTCAATCTCTGCTGAATTTGGTTCTCCATTGATTTCATGAATTAAGTCGTGTGCCCCCAGATAATATCGGTTGGTGGGTTTGTAAATAAGTTTCAATCGAAAAATGCTCCACATTCCTAATTGTAATGGTGATGACGAGGGTGATTTTTGAGGGATATTAATACGGCCAAAAGTCAAGTCAGGGATGGTATTGAACGACATGGTGAAGGAGGAGGAGGAGGAGGAGGAGGAGGATGTTGTTGTTTCTTAGTAGTGTGATTGATTGATTCACTTGTGATTTCTTATATAGAGGTTGATGTTTCCAAATTTTTAAAGCTTTTGTAATTTGAGTAGAATTCTAATTTCTCAATTGTAGTATTTCTTGTAAGGAAAGTATCCAGAGTTTCCAATGTCATGTCAAGTTCCTATAAAGATGGTAGGCAACTTCTTTTGCCTCTATCACGGACACTATAATTTGTAATGAAGTCAAACTCCTATTTTACAGTGTTACAATTATGAGCTAACCCTTTATTTTTTTCCTTTTATATTTTGCGATTTAGCTCAAATATCATGAAAAAGTTTTTAGTACATACGTGAGCCCTTCTTCCTTTTTTATTATTATTTTTTTCATTCAAGTGTACACTTTTTGTAGGAATATAAGATTTTGTCATTAAAAATCAAATGTAAAAGACTAAGTTATCATTATTTTTTTAATATTTTTGTATTGAAAAGTCTTCCAGACATTAATTGATGACGAAACCACCATTGTTATATTTTTAAGAAGTTGCAAAACATTCAGATATACAGCAGGAGTGTGTTCACAAATTCCATGGCACCCAGTGGCCGCAGTCACAGTCACATTCTTGATTTTATTTTTCAGATTTTCTCATAATAATTTCTATGTGAAATTTTATCTTGACATTATGAGATTGTCTACTTTGATATTCAATACAAAATGATCGCGTAGCTTATCCTTAATTAGACTATATAATAGGTACCTTTGCTTTCTTTAGATATAATATATGAGCACGTAGGGTTTATTGGCCATCTTTAGTAAATGGACAAACCAGAGAAAATGAGCCCAAGATGTAGTGTTATTTATTTATTTTCATATATAGAATATACAGAATTTTTTTGAACAATGATACAGACTTGTAACAATAGCTCGTATCACTTTTCAATAATGGTGCAAGCCTATAGAGAATTCGATAGTAATTTAAATCAGATTAATTAAAATATGGATTCAAATACTAATCAAGCCCGATATCAAAAAATATTGGGGCAACCTGGGATGCATGTTTTGAGATCACTTGTGCCAATGATCCACAATCACAACGGTCCAAGCCCGGCTCTATGATAGTCACAGCCACCAAGTTGTGCCCAGCTAATTACTCAAGAAATTGGTGCAACCCACAGCTAAAACATTTCGACTTATCCTAATCAATGCTAAAAAATTGTTCGAATGTAAAGCTGGTATTGTATCTGTAAAATATTGTAAAGCCCTCTATCAAAAATAAAAAAGGATTAAATTTAAAATGACCAAAAACTCATATTTCATTATTTTGCGAAGGGAGAGCTTGTCGTTCAGAGTCACTACCACGGGCGGTGGCTGGAATTGGACATACTAATTGGCAATTTGGCCGAACATTTGAACGAAAATATAACTTTTGATGGTTCTGTGCATCTTTGAAAAGCATTCGCTTTTTGACATTTTATTTTTGGAACTTGCCTTCCTCTTACAAGATGAGGCACGCAGTGACGGCCCCAAGCGCTATTATATAACATAAGTCTTGTTCGCTTTTGTTTTTACTTTATCCCACTAACACTGCAGGGAAAGGAAACAAAACAATTCCCAGTTTTGCAACAAATAATGAAGATGCAAGTCACTAACTATCGTATAACTAGGAAGATTTTCACCATTACCTCACGGATATTGCACCACATGAAGCAAGAACCTTAAATCTGGCCAAACCTAAGGACATGCACTTGAAACAGTTTATCCGAACCTTTTTCTTCTTTTTGATAAGCAGAATTTTGTTAAAGCCAAGAAGGAAAGCATGACGTGCTTGAAGCCAAGACAAAACTATCAAACTGACCGCAAGCAGGCCAACCAGAAAAATTATATATAAATTCCTCTTAGTAGTCTTAAGCGGTAAGGTTCAGCTCACCTGATCTTGACGGGGGAGGGGGGAGGGGGACTTGTCTTTCTTCTTCAAATAGATCAAGTGCCCAAAGCTTGTGATAGCGGTTAAATAAGTGTAATATTTGCGATTGATTTTGTATTATTTTTGAATAAATATTACACTAATATTTATGTTTTGTGACTTTTGATTTAGGAGGAGATTTATTTTGAAAAATGAAGAAAAATGAGTTAAATTGGAGCAATTTTGTAAAGTATGGAAATTGGACAGCAATGCTCTTTCATTAGCACGTGGGCACGTGGATTTCAAGAGGCAAGCAAGAGGTTTTGAAGATTTACTACAGTAAAAACTTTCTTTCCTAATTACACATTCAAGAGGAAGTTGGGATGGAATTGAAGATATTGAAAAATTTTATTCCATTCCTAATATTTAGGAAAAGAAATTTTTAAAGATGTAAATTTGTTAGATATTATGTTTTAGGAATTTTACTTTTTACTTTTTACTTTCTTTTTATTTAGTAGTTATTAGGGTTAGAAATATTTACTTTTTACAAATAGGAAAAATTCTATTTTCTTTAGGGTTTTCTACTCCTATATATATAGGAGTATTCCATACCTTGAGAGAACCTTGGAGGAGGCAGCCGGGCAGCCCCTTGGGGGCAGCACTATTCACGTCTACAGTAACAGCCTCAGCCGGGGGAGAAACTCTTTGTTCTTTTCTTCATTCCTTAGAAGCAATAAATCCTTTTTTATGAGTTTTCTTTTTATTATGCTTTGTCTTTAATTTATTTTTCTAGTCAAAAGATTATTGAAATCTTGATGAATAATGATTGTGAGATCTAAATGATCTTATTTGCTTGATATTTGTGGGTATTTATTTAATCTCTATGCTTAGTGTTTTGATTGTTTTGGGATTGTTAAATAGAGCGCTATGTTTAATAGCCCTAGAATACTCTACAACCATTTAAAAATAGCAAAGTTTGTGTATTTTTAATGGAGTGGTAATTGACATAATTTTATGGCCTCGCAAGCGGTAGAATTTATGTCAAGAGATTAGGTAATCTAATTTAAATAAATCCAGATTGGAATTTACTGATTAGAATTGGGTCTCTCTAGATTTTAATGCTGTCGGAACATTAAATCCAACGAGGGTCTCTTCGGTTGTCTTTCGATTAGGGAAGTAATTAACGATGGTATCTTGATTACCGAAGAAGTACGGAGAGATTGGTCGTTTCGTGGTACTTAGCGGCTATAACCAATTTATTCGCATAATATCGAGTAATTTTTGTATCAATGATCAATCAAATACATCAAGATGGAAATAACTCCTTTGGCTAGGTTTTCTCTCATTGATATCCATTCTTTTAATTGGCATTATTTTTGGGACTAATATTTGCAGTGAATTTATTGAAAGTTTGTCAACGACATTGAAGAGAAGGATTTTAAACATTCGGACATGGCCAGTCAAAAGACTTTAAGGGAGTTGTTATTTCCTGATTTTAATGAACATGCTTTTTGCAGTGATTTTTCTAATATTGAGACTCCCCATCAATTTGGAATATGGCAAGATATTCCAACAAGAGTCAATAAGGTGAGTAGTTCTTCTCTTGAACATAAAATAGATTCCCTAATTTCTATTGTGGAAAGATTTGTTGTAGGACAAATCCAAGAAGTGAAAGCATGTGGTATTTGCTCGAACATGGGGCATCCAACCGATAAGTGTCTCATTCTTTATGATGATCCATATTCGAACCCCTACAACCAAGGATGGTTGGATCAACCAAACTTCAGTTATGGAAATTGGCCACAAGAGTTCCAACAACGACCACAATACCGACCACAATTTCAATCTCAGCAACCCTCTTCAAATCAAGGTACGTCTTTAGAAGAAATTGTTAAAAGTTTGGCTAACAGCACTCAATTGTTTCAACAGGAAACCCAACGGTTACAACAGGAAAATCAACGATTTCAACTAGAGACAAGAATCAGCATCCAAAACTTGAAAAATCAGGTGTCGTAACTGGCAACGACCATAAGTCGAATGGAGAAAAATAATGGGAAGCTAACCTCTCAAGTAGAGATTGACCTGGAAAAAAATGTGAGTGTTATGGTGGTCAAGAATGAAGGGAAACTACAAGACAACTCATCGACAACTGAAGGAGATAAAGAGGCCGAACAAACCAAAGTATCAATATTAAATGAATCGGCCACGAAGGTAAGTGAGGAACTGAACAACTCAAATTTGAAACTAACTATCTCTTCTCATTTTCCTGGTAGGTTGGCATATTCCGAGGAACAAGATGATGAGAAGGAGATGGACTTCATTGTTCATGACTCTTTTGTGCAAAATAAATTGAATTTTGTGATTGAAGAGAATTTTACAAATAATTTTGCACAATGGGATAAATTTTTTCAAGACAAACTCTCATATCGAAAACAATTTATAGTAGGCCATAAAGTCCTTCATTTCAATTTAAAATTGAAATTCATTCCAGGCAAATTAAAGTCAAAATAGACCGGACCGATATTTGAGCGAGGTTGAAAAGAGAAGATCATGTCGAGCCGAAGACATGAAACAAAGGCGTTTATTGGGAGGCAACCCAATACTTTCTTTATGTTTATTTTTATTTTTATTTTTGTTTATTTATTCTCATTTATGTTGATTTGATTTAGTCTTGATCTTTGATTTAGGTTTAAAAAAAAAAAAAAAAAATTTCAGAAGCGGTCGTAGTATAGGGCGTGCCCACGCCCTAACTCCTACCCACATCTGCCAATATCACTCCCACTGGCAGACATACTCTCACGATAGGGCGTGACCACGCTCTACGATCCGTCCGCGTCTGGCCCTTCGACTATTAGATAGACAGAATCTCACTTCATTTAGGGCGTGCCCACGCCCTAAAATCAACCCACTTCTGAAAAAAAAAAAAAAAAAAAAAAAAAAAAAAAAAGAGAGAGAGAGAGAGAGATAGAGGCGAATTTCACTTCTATTTTAACACTTGCATTTATTTATTTATTTTTTTAGGCTTTCTCTCTCTACCTTGAACCCCCAATAATAGACCGAAATGCTTGATAATTATGGTGTGCCCACGTCATAGCTCTTTTCTCGAGTTCGTTGGAATTGTTCCTCCATTCTCCACTCTACCCTAGGGGAGTATTGTTCTCATCTTTCTCTTTTATTTCTTCGTTATTTGTTATTTGTTATTTGTTTTTTTTATTTTATTTGATTTATTTATGCATTTTTTTATCTCTCTTAACTTGAGCATACATTGAGGACAATGTATGATTTAGGTGTGGGGGGATGTTAGGTGTTTTTCTCTTTGTTTTGGTTTTTGACACTATATTTGTTTTTTTTATTAGTTTAAATTTTGTTTCTTCAAAAATGAAAAAAAAAATGAAAAAAAATTGAAAAAAAAAATTCCGAGCTTTCTTTGTTGATGTATGCTATTTGGTTGGCTAGAGATATATGAAAAATGGCTTGTATCAATGGCTTTTGTGTTTGAAATGGCTTCTCATGTCTTTAATAGTTTTCTTTGAATGATGAACATGCAAAGATTTGACACAAAAACCCTACTTAAAAAGTGAGGTTTTGAACCATAAACGAGCAAATTCATTCTTTGTGCTCGAGATTATTTTTCTTGATGAGTGATTATCACACTTGGATTGCACATTCTAGAACTTGCATTGTTATACATTTCGAGACCACATATAGGATTTTATACATTGAAATGATAAAGGCACTTAGATTTTACCCCATTTTTGGCTTTCTTAAAATCTATACCCTGATTTCATAAACCCTTAGTTACCCAATTTGAGCCTTTACCCTTTTTCTTCTTTAAAACCCACTCAATACAACACCTAACCTTTGAATTTTAGCCTTCGTTTCAAACCCTAGTACCAAAGATATATATATTTAATTGCATGATTTTGGTTTTATATTCGCCTCAATACGAAGATGATGATTGGAATTTTGATGTTGACATTTTCATGAAGATGATATATGTTCGAAAAAAAAAAGCAAGAAAAAAAAGAAAATGCTGAAAAAAAAAAGAAAAAAAAAAGAAAAAAAAGTGGTTGTGAAAAAGAAATGTTGTATTTTGATTGAAAATTCATTTACACTTCAGTTATAGAAAATTGAGAAAGCATTTGATATTCTTGTATGATTGTTTCCTATTGTCTATTTGTTTGAAGAGCAAGAAGTCAATTTTGTTTGTTATTTGTTGAGGCAAAGATCGATCAATGTTATAAAAAATTGTGTGGTTAGTTATATATGACCTTTGGTACGTTTTTAACCCTTGATATTCCCTTTTATCCTACCCTTTTACCCAAACCCCATTACAACCAAATAAAAGACCTTTTGATTGATACATGAAATTCTAATTTTTAAGTGGTGGAGATTTGATATATTTACAAGCATATGGTAATGCCAATTCCAATGTGTTGATTTGAGTGTTATTGAAATATTCTTACCCTTTTGAGTGCATTAGAGTGACCCCTTGGAGAGGATTGTCGAATCTTGCTGTTTTGATTTCATAAGTGACTGTTGGGATATGTAGTGGTTGTTTTAGTGCAGAATGCTGTGAAATACTTGTTGTTTCGATTGTGTTTTTGGTTTGACTTTTATAGTAATTGTTAACTTGGATGCTTGGAAGAAAAAAAAATAGGTTGGATAGTTTTAATTTTATTTTAGTTGGAGATACTTGAGGACAAGTATCATCTAGGTGTGGGGGAATTTGATAGTGGTTAAATAAGTGTAATATTTGCGATTGATTTTGTATTATTTTTGAATAAATATTACACTAATATTTATGTTTTGTGACTTTTGATTTAGGAGGAGACTTATTTTGAAAAATGAAGAAAAATGAGCTAAATTGGAGCAATTTTGTAAAGTATGGAAATTGGACAGCAATGCTCTTTCATTAGCACGTGGGCACGTGGATTTCAAGAGGCAAGCAAGAGGTTTTGAAGATTTACTGCAGTAAAAACTTTCTTTCCTAATTACACATTCAAGAGAAAGTTGGGATGGAATTGAAGATATTGAAGAATTTTATTCCATTCCTAATATTTAGGAAAAGAAATTTTTAAAGATGTAAATTTGTTAGATATTATGTTTTAGGAATTTTACTTTTTACTTTTTATTTTCTTTTTATTTAGTAGTTATTAGGGTTAGAAATATTTACTTTTTACAAATAGGAAAAATTCTATTTTCTTTAGGGTTTTCTACTCCTATATATATAGGAGTATTCCATACCTTGAGAGAACCTTGGAGGAGGCAGCCGGGCAGCCCCTTGGGGGCAGCACTATTCACGTCTACAGTAACAGCCTCAGCCGGGGGAGAAACTCTTTGTTCTTTTCTTCATTCCTTAGAAGCAATAAATCCTTTTTTATGAGTTTTCTTTTTATTATGTTTTGTCTTTAATTTATTTTTCTAGTCAAAAGATTATTGAAGTCTTGATGAATAATGATTGTGAGATCTAAATGATCTTATTTGCTTGATATTTGTGGGTATTTATTTAATCTCTATACTTAGTGTTTATGATTGTTTTGGGATTGTTAAATAGAGCGCTATGTTTAATAGTCCTAGAATACTCTACAACCATTTAAAAATAGCAAGGTTTGTGTATTTTTAATGGAGTGGTAATTGACATAATTTTATGGCCTCGCAAGCGGTAGAATTTATGTCAAGAGATTAGGTAATCTAATTTAAATAAATCCAGGTTGGAATTTACTGATTAGAATTGGGTCTCTCTAGATCTTAATGCTGTCGGAACATTAAATCCAACGAGGGTCTCTTGGGTTGTCTTTCGATTAGGGAAGTAATTAACGATGGTATCTTGATTACCGAAGAAGTACGGAGAGATTGGTCGCTTCGTGGTACTTAGCGGCTATAACCAATTTATTCGCATAATATCGAGTAATTTTTGTATCAATGATCAATCAAATACATCAAGATGGAAATAACTCCTTTGGTTAGATTTTCTCTCATTGATATCCATTCTTTTAATTGGCATTATTTAGTTGTTTTATTTTAGTTAATTTATTTATTTTTGTTAGATTTAGATCATCTCTCAAACCCCCCATATTTTCATTTTTTTTGAAAGAGATAAATCTACCGCCTGCTCACCCTAGACTCGTCTTTAGTGAAGTAGGTAATTTTATTTTTGGTTGTTTGACGACACACCAGCTTGCCTCAGGACCAACTCACTCCTGGGAATCACTTTGGAAGCAAAATAATCTTGACCGGAACAACTTATCCCAATAGCCTGAGATGGGCTCAGGGATTCAGCTGCATGTCGCTTGGCAATCTAAAATTTTCTGGACAAGGATATACACCCACCCTTTAAACTAAACTCATATGTGCATTCAAGTACAACCCAAAAGACCAAACCTAAATCGTACAATGTTCAAGAAAACACCGTACAGAAAACTCAATGCGCAAAATCAAGGTGGGTTGTGGAGCAAGTTAAGTGAACAGATAATAGACCCCAATATAAGAAGAATATGATCTGCCCGAAACCTTTGATTCCTAAACAATGTTAAAATCCTGACAAAATTACGAAGTTTTAAAAACCCTAATTTCAAATTCAAGCATAAAATTCCAAAGACTATCGTATTGAAAGAAGTAATCAGATATCAACAGGTAGAAGAACAAAACCCTAGTTCAAGAGAGAACGCAGAAGTGGAAGGACCAGAATTCGAACATGACGCTCGTGATAATGAATCAAAGAATGGGTTGAAAAGACGAAGCCTTCAAATTTTCTCCGATAAAAAAGAAAAATACGCGTTTAGTCGCAAGTAATAGAAGATGTCGATCACACCCTCTCTCTCCCGCTCTCTCTCTCTCTCTCACATGATTTTGTTCGTAGTTTGCTTCTTGCTTCTTGCGGGTGTACTAGAATGCGCGGTGTGCAATGATGTAACTATTTTCGGATATCAAACAAATCCTCTTCTTCTCTTCTTCTGTATACCTAGTAATCATTAACGATACTGATCCAGTCTGGTCTACCCCTTTATGGGTCTTCAAATGAGTTTTATCAAACTGGTCCATGAACTCCAGGGGACCTGTGACTGGCCTTTCATTTAAGAAATAAAACTAAAAATTGCTCAGTAATGAAAGATGATGCTACTGCAGATCTAAAGGGATGCATACAGAGACGAATTGTGCATGTACTATACAATTAATAGCCTGCAAATTGAGTGTTTTGTTGAGAAGAAAGGCTGACAATACAAAAGTTCGAAGAGCATGAACTGGTTGGAAATGTGAGAATGATGAATACTAGAGAATGATATTCTTTGTGGTGCATGCTTTTCTAGTTCAAGGTTGGTCATTTTGCAACTCCTACTGAATAATTCTTCCCATTATGCTAAAATTGGAAATCGATCACAAGAAACTTTGTTAAAAGATTTATTATTAAAAATATATGAAAAATCAAAGCTAGTTGGCACCTGTACACAAGGCCCAATTAGATATGCCTAACTATGTGAAAACCAAAGGAGTGTAAAGAAGACATGATAAAACCAAAAAAAAAAAAAAAAGAGGGCATGATATGAGAAAAAGGCGGATAGGAATGCAAGAACAATGACCCAAGTATCATTTTCATGGATTACATCCACCCATTCAAATGCTGGTGCCTTTGTCATGAAAATTCTCTAGTATCAAAGAAATCCCATTGCTTGCAATTGTGACCAGGTGCAGAAGAGGCATGCCCTATAAGTACAAGGCTTAACATGCATTCACCTTGCCAAAAAAACTTAGGAGAAATCAGATGTCCTCTAGAGTTCCCCTGAGCACTTCATTGGGCGTTTTTTGGATTTGGACTTCTAAGATCTGCACTCACTGAAGTGTTTGGGGGAACTCCTGTGGATTATTTGGTATTTAAATGTTCTTTTCATGATATCAGTCAAAGCTTGTGCTCAATAATTTTATTCTCCTACAAGGAACAACAACCTTGCTTTCAATTTGTCAAATGGGTTGATGACATCAGAAGGCTTAACATGCATTCACCTTGCCAAAAAAACTTAGGAGAAATCAGATGTCCTCTAGAGTTCCCCTGAGCACTTCATTGGGCGTTTTTTGGATTTGGACATCTAAGATCTGCACCCACTGAAGTGTTTGGGGGAACTCCTGTGGATTATTTGGTATTTAAATGTTCTTTTCATGATATCAGTCAAAGCTTGTGCTCAATAATTTTATTCTCCTACAAGGAACAACAACCTTGCTTTCAATTTGTCAAATGGGTTGATGACATCAGAATGCTTGGCAGGCATTACCTGACCCAAGAAATTACAATGCCCCCTAGAGTTCTCTGATCACATTGAGTATTTGAGTGTCCTCTCCCTTTGGGGAACTCCAGAGGATAATTTGATTCCTTATTATGGCTTGGATATAATGCCTCTCTCTCTCTCTCTCTGTCTGTGATTCCTTTAGATGATTATATTCATAAGTTTTACGATGTTACTTTGCCAGATTTTTTTAAGGTTAATCTTTCATTCTATGTCTTCATAATTTTTTATGGTGATTTTGTAATTTTCCAGGGCACCACATAGAGGAGAAGATCACTCTCAACTAGCAAGGATGATGAGATGAAGTTGTACATTCCAACAAGAGCAAACAGGAAAACCAATAGCTTGGGAGTATGTGCAAAAATATCTGAGTAGATCAACAGCTGTTTCCACAGAATTGTGAATGACCAAACAAGAAAGGCTTTCACTAGGAAGAAAGGATAGCAAAGTAGCGATCAATAGAGCTATGGTTGCTCTCAAGTAGCTTTAAAACAGCCTCAGCTTAAAGAGAATCCAATTTGCATCTTCACAGTTCCATGAACAGAAAAACAGTTTAGCAGAACATATCCCATCTCCCAAACCAATGGTGTATTATTGATTTCAACTATGTAAGATAAAGGACAATTCCTTACTGAGCCCTAAAATTATTTTCATGGGTTGTAACATAATGGATTCAAAGAGACTTGAGATGTCTCTCTAGGGTTCAAGATGTAAATCTTAAAAGCCTCAATGTTTATAGAATTTTCGAAGTTCCTTCACCTGATCAGACTACATCTAAGTACACCTGACAACAATATTTTCCCTCATATCAAACTGAAAAGTAGAAGGAATCCTACTTAATAGTCAAGTGACAAATTGAAATAATTTGAGCTGTCATAATTAAAAGCTATGATAACTTCACAAAGCCAAAACATTTCTCCCTGGTATGTAGTTCTATCGCAAGTTTGCATAAAAGCAATACTGTAGAAAAATTCAATCAGCAAATTGAGTTGTGTTCAATCAGCAAGTTCATAATTTACTTTCATTTAATTTAAAAATAAGTAAAATAAAAATCCAAGAACAAAACAAAACAAATTAAATCAGATCTAAGCAGGCATTTCAAATTAGCAGATGGGTAAACGTGGCTACTTAACAACTTCCATGATAACAAGTCTACCTGTTATACTGCTTGAAGCTCCTTGAAGCCACACACATAATTTTCGCAACTTTTGCTCTGAAAAATGCAAAGAAGTTTTTACAATCACATTCCTACATGCACTTGGCTATGATCATTTTTCTTCTAATCGTCGGATGTGTTTGATGTGTCAAACAAATGCTCTTATACTCCTCCACATGCACTTGCAATTTGTGGTAATGTTCATGCCAGTGCAAAGGCTGATCATTATTTTTCCTATCCCCCCCCCCCCCAAATTTGGCCAATTAAATCCCTCAAAGCTTATTTGCTAACTCAAGTTGTTTAATCGAGACATTGTTATAAATAGCTTCATTTGAAAAATATAATGCCCATGGATTTTCAGTTATAAGCGCTTCTCTTAATTTTATAGGCCCTCTTCAATTATGGAAAAAAAATGAAATATTAATGGACAATCATACAGGCCTATTATTTCTCTTTTCAAAACACTCTTCTCTGCTCCCACAAGGATCATACATGCCACCTCCCACCGCATATACCATAGAAAGACAGTTGCATAATTCTACCTCGTTCAAGTATTTGCTAACTTGGGATGAGAGTGCAACTTTTTGCAACGTTCGCCAATTTATGGTACAAAAAGGTAGAGGTCAAAAACTACTAAAAGTTTATTGTTCTATGTTTTATCTGGAGTTTTAAGTCCTTGTGAACAGGCCTAGGGACCTCATGGGGAATAAGCTTGCATTCATCCGGACGCCCTTATGAGTTTCATGCCTATAAAAAGAACAGCCAGAAAAATGTAGTGGTCCTGAAAGTAGAAAGAGTTCAATATTGGAGAAGTTGAATCTGGAAGAAAATGTGAGTTAGATGAGCAATAGAGAATGTGATTGAAACACAAGGATTATATTCTTCCCTCTGCAAAGCTTCTTCCTTTCAAGATCAATCACTATCAGCTACTGTCACAGAATCCAAGTGGTCTGTGACTTTATTGGTCATGGACAAACCTCATTCACTTCGGGACATTAATGGAGAAAGCTACATTGTTTGGCTTAATCTCCCACTACTAAAAATTTTGTCACAATAACACAGATCCACATTTTTCTTGGTAGTCTAGGCTTTATGATCAATTACCAATGGGAAAAGCTAGATAAGGAGAGGATAAAAATTACTAGGAAAATGAGAATATTGGAATATATGGACAATGACCTCAGTATCATTTTCAAAGACCTTCATCTACCCTGAAGTTCCCACCATGTTCAATGCAGGCAGCTACATCACTTGGATCTCAAAATCGATTTCTCCTTTAATTAAAAAAAAGGGAAAAAAAAAAGGAACAGGTAAATCTGTCTGCGTTTGCAACCAGATGCAGAAAGGGCAAGTCACTATAAATAGGAAAACTTGCCAAGCAACCATACTGAACAAAACAAAGGACGTTACAAGACATCAAACATCAAATGTCCTCTAGAGTTCCCTCGACCACTTCATTGGGTATTACTTGTGGGTAATTAAATCTACTCACTGAAGTGTTTGGGGGAACTCCACGGGATAATTTGATTAAATAACGAATGTTGCTGCTGCCGTAGTCAGAAATGCCAACATTTATATTTCACTAATTTCTAAGCTGTCATTGCGTTTCTTATAATTGATTTTCTCAAAAGCTGTTACAATTTTACTAGACAATCTTTTTTCAAAGGAAAACATAAATTATTCAATTGGGTATTCAAGTGGGACAAATTTATCACTTGGGTTGTAAATTGTTGACATGCTTATCTTTAACCTGATTTCTCAACAGATGTTACTAGTTTTTTTAAATGGTTTCAACATTCACAAACTTGCAAGTGTTTGTTGGCCATTCTTCGATTTATTTTCTAGGACAGCATACACCACATGAAAGAGAGAGATGTGGTAAGGAAAACAGTGACGGATAAGACACGCCATAAAGAGGAAGAGACCACTCCCAACTAGCAAATATTATGAGCTGAAAATAAATAATCCAAAAGAAAGCATCCAACCATTCAATAGATCAGGAGAAGATGCAGCAGCATTGGATAATAAGCAGATATTTCCCCTAAAGGATTTCCCTCGGACTATTGCATAGAATGACCAAGCAAACAAAACAGTCTAACTCCAAGAGAATGCAATTTGCACCATAATTGTAACCTAGCAAATAAAGCGAAGTTGAAAGCCAGCAAGCGAGATGAACCTACACAGAAATAAGATCTGTACTAGTACAGTACAATTTTCCTATACCAATCTTTCTCAATTAGAAACTGCTGTATTATTGAGCTTGTCAGATTTAACTTTATTGACAATGACATGTTATTTTTCAAGCCACAAAATTAATTTTCTTGAGTTTTAAACTAACAAACTCAAACAGACACGTCTCTACCAATGGTTCCCAAATTAACAGACTTGAGAGTTACCCATCACGTTATTCGTAAAAGAAAAGAACCTAAGATACCATACATGATATGATGAATTGAAAACAATGTCAACCAACATCTCAGACTATCGAAGCAAGTGTGAGTGACCAAGGCAGAGATGTAACAGGCGATCCTACGTTAGGGCTCCATCAAGCAATCACATAATTTTCTTGATTTATTTCTAAGGATATGCATAGAAGCTGCTGCAAGCACATTTTTACAAGCACTTGGCGATTATCAATACAATATTTAGCATGAGTTGATGTGTCAGAAAAAAGTTCTTGTACTCACCCCTCATGTAGAATCGGCATAAGTTAGAATGTCCAGTGAGATTAATATTGATAACTGATGTTTCTCTTTTCCTGATTTTGGCATTTACATCACTAAAACACATATTTGGTCAGTCAAGTTTAATGCAAATAGAGATCTATGTATTGTTTATTGATAAATCCTCACTTCTAAGAATGCTCAAAGTATCCATTTTCATTAACAGGAAACATGTTTTTGAATTTGTAATCTTTAAATAACATATGAATTTGAATAAAATAACTAAATTTTATTGACAATCTTGCCTGCCTAATATATTGGAGGAAAAAAAGAGACCCTAAAGAGATCCATTTTTACTATAATCTTCTTCTTCTTTTTTTTTTTTTCCCCACGCAACTTTTCTATGAGGATTCCTTATCCTCATTTATAACATTCTTCTCGCTTTCTTCTTTGTTCTATTAAAAAATAACAAAAAACTGATAGTTTTCTCACCCATCACACACACTAAGGTAGTCCCGAAATGTACCTCCCTCTAGTAATTGATCACTTAGGTTAATGCAGAATATTGCTACTACACCAAAAATATGCTTGCAGTACATTCAATTACTTGTATAAATAAAAGATGTGGAACACTGACAAAAATTGTTTTGTTTGAAATTTAGGCAGACATGAGATTCTTCAGGTACTGATAATAAGATATGCTTAGATTTATGCCTTCTGTGTTCCATGTACTATGAAAAGAGCCACCAGAATGGCTAAGCGGCCCCCGGGTGGAAAAAGCACATTGCAGAAGTTGAATCCGGTACAAAATGTGGGTAATATGAACAACAGAGAATAAGATTGGCTTACGAGATTCTTCTCTATAAGAGGCTTCTTCCCTTTTATGATTAGTCATTTTCAAATACTCTAATAAATCCAAGTGGCCTGTGACTTTCGGTCATGGCCATACACATTAGCTTCAGTACAGTATGAATGCAGAAAGCCACATTTCTTAGCCTTAACTACCATTTAGTTAAACAATCTCTGTGATTCAACAGTCAAAAGATAATCTATTTTTGTTTAGTTTCAATATAGCCCAAGCTTTGCAATTACTAATGAGAATAGATAGATGAAGAGAGGACAATGTACTAGGAAAATGAGAAGATTGGAATATTGACAGTGACCTTGGAATCATTTTCATAACTTCATCTGCCCTGAAGTTGTATCCACATTCAATGACACTAAGAATCTCTCATCTCCCAATTGATCAGCAAACAAAATGGATCAAAAGAACCTATTCACGTTTGCATCCGGATGCAGAAAGGGCAAATCACTATAAGTAGAAAATCTTGTCAAGCAACCCCAGCAAATGAAACAAAGAAACAATTCAAGGCAAAGAAACATCGAATGTCCTCTAGAGTTCCCTCAATCACTTCATTGGGTACCAGTCATGGTCACAAAATCAACGCACTGAAGTGTTTGGGGGAACTCCAGTGGATTATTTGATAAATTATTAAGGCTGCCATTATCAGGAAATCAGATATTTATATTTCTTTTATTAGTAAGTTGCCATTGTGTTTATCTGTACTTCCCATTTTCTCAAGTACTATAACTAGTTTCCTGAACTCTTATGTGATTAAAGTCTTGCATTCTCCTTTTTCTTCGAGTGTTCTTACCCTAATAATATGGACAATTTGAACATTCCAGAATTGCACCCACTGGTTATCAGAAGAGCAGCGGAACAAGGACAAGTTACACAAACTGAAGAAACTTTTGGCGACGCTAGAGTTACTCACCAAATTAGAAAGGACTGCATCAACCAGAAGAGATGACAAGTGCGATAGATTAAGCAATGCCAACCTCAGAAACAACTAAACCTAAAGAGAACTGCAGTTTTCATCAACACTGGACCATTTCAAGCCAGCCAGAGATGAAGCAGAGTTAGCATACATGACATGATCAAAAAATCCGCACGGCAGAAGAGCTTAAAACTCATCAAGACATGCCCAGAGTTGACACATTTTTATCTCCCATACCAAAGTGTCCATCAGCTGGCAATGGTGTATTGCTGGCGATCTTGTTACTTTCAGTTGCATTTTACTTTCCAAGCCCACTATAATCATTTTCCTCATGGGTTTTCATTAATAAGTTTGAAAGAGCCTGAATTTTTATCCAGGATTTAAGAAAACTGCAGTTTTTAACCATGGAAGACCTTAAAATTCATCAGAACCAGAAGATACGCAGTTGAATGCTATTTTCTTAATTTTGTTGCTTTCAGATTTATTAATAAGGACTTGCTACTTACCAAGCCACAATAATAATGTTCTTCCTGGGTTTATAGCATATTGAGAGACCCACCTTTCAATTTAGGGTTCAAGATTAAATTTCACCAATCTGAGTCATAGAGGTTTCCTTTCCCCCCCCCCCCCCCCCCACCAAAAGAAGTGGTTTGGCCAGATCTGACTACTTAGATATATGCTAAAGTGCAATGTTTTCCTTGCAAAGTGGAATATAGGTAACTTAACAACTGAATCACAAGATGGAGAAATGGAGGTGTCCTAACAAGGGAGATATATCATCCAAATCCTCTTGTAGTATCCACTCGTCATCCATGAGTTTTAAAAAGCAAAACACCCAGTTCAAATGCTCAAAAATGGTAATTATTCTCAGGACTAGCACATCGTGCAATAGAACTACTGGGCCATTATTTAAAAAATAATAAATTGGCATGCATATTCCTCTTACTAAGTTACCCTCCAGATCACATAATAAGTTTGTATAAGTGTTAATGGCAGCAATTTGATACCGTAGATAATGAAAACATTGTTCCATCCAAATTTTGGAAATTCAAGGTTTTCTGTTTTATTGTGTTGGTGTGCTTTTTCAGCTTGGTAACTGCAATGATGCATCCATAGACAACATGGAAAGTGAGTCCAGGTATAAGAATCTGATAGGCCTAATATTTCTTTTCATTGCATTTCAAATGGGTTCTAATGAAGTGGCCAGGGATATCCAGAGTACTGGTGACTAGCCCTTATCTTAGTGTCATGGATTCATACCTATATCCTTGTAGGACCTCTTTGAGGGATCTATGCCATTCTCAAACTTTAATACTAATGGCTTTTCGGGTTTCATGTACTATGAAAAAGAGCAGCCACAAAAATGTAGTGGCCCCAAAGGTAGAAAATATGATTTGCAGAAGTTGAATCCTGCATCAATTGTGGGTAAGATGGGCAATAGAGAATAGGACTGGCGTATGAGATTCTTCCCTTTATGAAGCTTCTTCGCCCTTTTAAAACCATCCAGTTTCTTATGTTCTCAGTGAATCCAAGTGGCCTGTGACTTTATCAAACATGACCAAGCCAATTAGCTTCACAACATCAACAATGCAAAAGGCACCACTTATTACCTCTAAAATATCATTACGTAAACAACCTGAGCAATTCAACAGAGATCCAGAAAAGATAATATATTTTTCTTGGCATAGAGTTTCTACATGATCCAAGCTTTGTAATTACTAATAAGAAAGCTTGATGAGGAGAGGACAAAGTACTAGGAAAACGGGAACATTGGAATATATTGAGAAAATGAGAAGACTGGAATAGATTGACCATGATCCTATTATCACTCTCAAATCTTCATCATCCCTGAAGTTCTATCCACATTCATTGAAGAGGAACCTATACACATTTGCAACCAAATTCAGAAAGGGAAATCAGTATAAATAGAAAGCCTTGGAACCAACTTTAGCATACAAATTAAAGGACATTTCAAGAGCAACAAGCATCCAATGTCCTCTAGAGTTCGCTCAACCACTTCATTGGGTACTCCTTGTGGGTCCAAAATATACCCAATGAAGTGTTTTGGGGAACTCCGGGGGATTAAATCACTAAGGCTGCCATAGTCTGGAATGGCAATCTGTATATTTCCTTAATTTGTATGTCATCATTGTGCTTATCATTAATTCCCATGTTTCCAATGTGGCGATTGCTTCTTATGAATTTGTTCTGCAAATAAGTTAAGCAAGCTCCATTTTATTCAACTGCTTCTTATGAATTTGTTCTGCAAATAAGTTAAGCAAGCTCCATTTTATTCAACAGTCTACTATTAACATGCATAGTTTTTTCATTCTGGTGTAAGCACCCACCAGGTAACAAAAAAGTAGAACATAGATCTGCAACTTGTATTTTCACATTATTAACTAATAATGATATGGTGAACATAGAAGAAAACATATTTGACCAAATATTTGTTCTGTTTTAATATTTTACGGCAGTTCCAGAACCTAAAGCACCATTTTCATATTCATTTGTTCAGTAGTTGACTACGTCTTTCTAGCTTGCCTTAGAGACTATTAGAGAAAAGGCAAGGATTCGCCAACAAATGCATGACCAGGGTAGGCAATATGTAGACAGCTTTATCCTAGGCTGCCTCTAGAAATTACACCTAAGACCTCAGGTAAAAATATAATCAATTTTGTTTCACCATCAAGCTATAAGTTCACCACAAACAACCCCAACAACCAAGGGAAAGAAACAAAATCAAACTCCATAAGCATACAACTGCAAGGAATAACGACAAGATAATAACTGCATTGTCTGTTTAAACCAAGGTAGGCAACAAGAAGAGTAAAAGAAAGCAGCATAGCGATCAGAGGTTACTTGAACTGAAGAAACTTTTACTTCTGCTAACCTAGACTGACCAAACTGGAAAGGATTGCATTCCAGAAGAGACTACATTAGATGGAGTGAAGCCAGCCTCAGCAGCTTCAAAAACAGCTCAACCTTAAGATAAAGGGTAATTTTTAGTAATATTGGACCAGTTCAACCAGGCTAGAAATGAAGCAGAGTTAGCAAAGTCCATGCGAAGAATAGCCTAAAGCTCCCAAACCAAAAGATGTGCATATGGTTGACACAGTTTTATCTCCTGTTTAAAATTGTTCATCTCAGATAGCGACTCTGTAGTGTTTATAAACATGTTATTTTCCAAGTGGCAATAACCATTTTCTTCACTTTCAGCTCGAGTTCCTATTTAGTATTTAAACACTGCAATTTGAAATATGGAGTCAAAACCTTTTAGAGGATCTCAAACTGAAGTGTTTCTCAGAATGAAACCTATGCATATTAAAAACTGAATTCCAAAAGGATAAATTAGCTGGTCCTTATTACATCACAAACTACGAGTTCATAAAAACAAAAGCACTTGGACTATTAGCGAGCAAAAGGAGTATAAATGAAAATGCGCTCTAAACAAAAAATGAAATGACAAATTGAGAAGAAAAACATTATAATGCACGTAGAAGTTTAGAATAGCAGATTTTCATAAGCAGGGACAGATTCAGAAGGGGCAGGCACAACCCCCCCCCCCTCCAAAACCAAAAAAAAAATCTAGAACTTACAAAAATTTTATAGTTTTCACTTGCTTCCTTTACAAATTTATACTTCCCACCGCCGCCTCCCCCCCCCCCCCAAAAAAAAAATGCTGCACATTGGTTCCCCTAATTTGTTACTACTGGATCCGTCCCTGTTCATTGGTGAGACTTCTCAAGACAGTTTACAACACAACTTCCATGAACACAAGAGCAACCCTTATTTGTCACTACTTGGAACTCTTCCTGGACATTCATTCTTAGTATAATGTAAATAACAATCGTTCATTTCAATTATTTCTGCTGCAAAAATAAAAAGACATAAGTGCTACGATTTATCCTGCTTGAAACTCTCTCAACCAAATCATGCTATCTTCTCAAACTTTTTTTTTTTTTTTGAATGAATGAGAAGAAGCCACTACAATCACATAACTCTACACTTGGCTATCATATTTTTTATATTTCAGCATTTGATGAAGTTGATATGCCAATAATTTTCCCTCAAGTGCACTCATGCCTGAGCAAGTTAGTATTAAGGCATTATCTTGTCATGTTTGGTTTGATAATTAAAATTCCCCTCTTCATATTTAGGCCATTTAAATTGCTAAATTCAATTTGGTAACTTAAGTTGTATAATAGAATTGACCATATTATTATAAATAGTTTCAAATCAATATTTATTGATTAGCCAAGAAAGCTCAGAGAGTGGAATTTCCAATAAGGTTTTTTTTTTCCCTCTCTCTCTCTAGATCTTAGAAATGTCCCTCTGCCCTCAATTATTAACACATGTTTCTTCATTTAGAGAATAGTTTGGTAATCTTCAAACAGAGTATTTATTTGAACAAAATAAGTAAATTATAAATAGCACTGGTACAAGCGTAATAGTTTTCTTTCTCCATGCTCCCTATTGCTTCTTCCTTTAGTGATAACTTTGAGAGGGACAATACACGCTTACCCTACCCAACAAAATTAGGACAGTCCCACAAATTTCCCTCAGTCAAGTAATTGCTAGCATAGGATGACAGTGCTACTAAGTTAAACCTAAGGTTGCATATTGTTCAATGGATGGTAACAATAGAAAAGAGTGATGACTAATAAAAGCTCATACGACCACACCATCTGGGCCAAGACATGAGCTTTTGCCAAGTGGTCAGGGGACCTCATGGATTGTGCTCACACCATCTGAAGCTAGAAAAATCAAATTTGTTCATTTGCTTAAGTCGAATCTGGCATGAATTATCGGTAAGATGCACAATAGAGAATATGAATGCGCCATAAGATTCTTCCTCTTCATGAAACTTTTCTTCCCTTTCAAGACCAATCATTTCACATTCTTTCGCAAATCCAAGCGGCCGTTCTTTTATCAGTCATGGCCAAACCCATTAGCTTCTGGATTTTATCAATCCAAAAAGCTCCACTCTCTCGCTCTAAATTCCCATTACCCAATAAGTCTCAACATTATTAGGAAAAAAGGAAGACTGAAGTATCCGGACAATGACCTCATTTGTCATTTTCATACATTCATCTACCCTGAAGTTGCATCAACATTCAATGCAGATACTAGTGCCCCTTGGATTCTCCCATATCAATATTTACTTCACGAAAATGGAATAGAGAACTGTGTTCACATTTCCATCTAAATGCAGAAGAGGCAAGTCACTACAAAAAAGAAAGCATTACTTAGGAATGCCAAACCAAAGGAAAAAGAAGACATTTCAAGGCCAGAATAAAAAAAGAAAAAAAAAAGAAAATATCAAATGTCCTCTATAGTTCTCCCGAACTCTTCATTTGGGTATTACTTGCCAGTGGGAAATCTGCCTGCTGAAGTGTTTGGGGGCACTCTGGCGAATTATGATACAAAACTATAGCAGCTACTCACACAAATACCAATTTTTATCTCTAATAATTTGTACGCTGTCATTATGCTCATCCTTGCAACCCGTTTTTCAAACGCTGTTGGTTGTTTTTTTTTTTGAAAAGTTAGTCAGTTAAGCTTTTCAATTCCCTTTGAGATAATGTCATTTAACATAGATACTTTAGAGGATAAACAAAATTCCAGTTTTGGTTCTACTATTCTAGTATATAAGCAATATTATCATTTTTTAAATAGCTTATTCAGTAGTTGACCAAACTTCTTTCTAACCTGCCTTGAAAATTACCCAAGAACTGGGAAATTTAGATTGTTTTGGACAAGCATAATCTTCTGTTTTTTAAGTTATTGCTATCCTCAGAAGCGATGTTTTATTCATCTTTTTGTGAAGAAGATATATATGTGCAGATGTGACGAATACATGCCAGGAAAGATTAAAGTCAGCTGAGGCATATGCACATTGAGGATGAGAACAACGCCATCTACCAAAACTAACTCACAACAAGATGACAACTACATTATCAGCTTAAACCAGCATAAGCCAGCTCAAGAGAAGACAGAGAAGCAGCAAAGTGAAAAGCAGATACTTTAACCAAAGATTCATAGGCTGAAACTTACACAGACACTAAATAAAATGAACTGCATCAGCCTCAGAGATCTCATTATTGCACCAGATGGAGGAATGCCAGCCTCAATTGAAGAGAGTAAGTTTCATATACTTTGGACCATTGCAAGCAATCAGGCCCAGAGATGAAGCAATAATAAACATGACATCAGAAAACTCAGCACTGCAAAAGAGCCTAAAATTCATCGAAACCCGAAGAAATGTCATAATCACACTTTATCTCAACTAGCAACAATGTAATCTTGATTTTGTTACTTTCAGATGTATATAATAAAGACTTGTTTCTCTCCAAGCAGCAACAGTTATTTTCTTCATGGGTCTACATTAATAAATTGGAAAACCCCTCATTTCAAACTTAGAGTTACCTGAAAAGAAGTGTTTTGGCCAAATGGTCCCCCCAAGGAAAATGCCAAAGTGCAATGTTCTCCTTGCAGCGTATAATATAGGTAACCTAAAAACTGAATCACAAGGAGAAATTGAGCATCCCAGTTCACAACCCATGATGAAGTATATCGAAACAGAAACATTTTCCTATTTCTCGGACACATCAGCAAGTAAAGCTGAGGGAACTCTGGGAGGAAATTAAATTGACCAAGAGAGCAGAACTCATTGACAGGCTAGTGTGTAACCTATCACGTAATCTGTTATTAAAAAAGAAAAAGGAAACTCGTAGCACATAAATCCAGGATGCAACAAAATCAACACTATATGAATAGCAGTTTCAAACCAACAAATTTTCACAAGTGTAACTCCTTAAGCCATTTCAGGATACAACTTCCATGAAAGCGTATTGCGAGGGAGATGTAGAACCTCCTCTTTGTTGTGTGGGATAATGATTTAGAGGTTTTGGATGGTAGAAGGATCCTCTACTGTTTGTGGAAATGAGCTTTTTTTATTATTTTATTATTTTTTTCCTTTTTTTCATCCTTGGTGTATTTAGAGCAAGTGGAATGACAGAATTTTCCATGATCAAACCATCGACTCTTTTCTTTTAAGGGACGAAACTTTTTTTTTTATCGTTTTCTGTAAGCTCACTCCTTGGAGATTGGTAAAAGTTATAGTTTAAAAGAATTGAGGAGGGATTAGATAGTAGTTGTGCATTAGTTTTTATTTTTTATTATTTTGTATTATATTATTTTCTATCACTTCTGAGAATTTCTAATTTTAAGAGTTCTTCTTTCATATATCTAGTATATTCTTTTTTTCTATCAAAAAGGGTCAATGAAAGTATAAGCAAGCAAAGCTTAAAGATACTGCCCAACCCACCTGAAGTGTTTTCAATAGAAAATTGTAATTAAGCCACTACAACCATGGAGGCGGCATCCGTCATCACATGCTTTTTTATCTTAATAAAGCAGATATACCATCCAAATCCTCTTGCAATCTCCACTAATATCCAAGTATTTGCTAATGTAAAGAGGATAAATTATGAGAAAAATGCAGTGGAATCTATGGGCAATCAGCCGACTATCATCTTCCTATGCTTCATCTACACTTACATTGAGACTAAATTCAAGCAGATTCTAAGGTGTCAAAGAAATCCCATTGCTTGCATTCATGACCATATGCGGACGAGACAAGTCTATAAATATAGGGCTCATTTTATGTTGCCTCACCAAGCAAAGCAAAAACAATGAGCATTTAGAAGGGGAAATCAGATGTTCTCTAGAGTTCCCCTGAGCACTTCATGGGCACTATTTGGATTTTGGAGTGCAAGATCTCCTCCAGCTGAAGTGTTTGGGGAACTCCTGGGGATTATTTGATACTCGAAAGTCACTACCCTGATATTAGTCAAGACCCCTGTTCAATATTCACTTCACTCATCTGTAAGTAAAATGGACTTAAGAATTGATTTCAATTTCTAAAGCAGTTAAATAGTCGCTCAAGAACCAGGACCTTCTGTTAATTTCTTTAATTTACCAACAAAAAAAAATTATACTTTATTTTCTTTAATGAGAATTATCACCACCATGAACATGTTCGAGAAATTGTCATGATTGTAGATTTATTTTCAAGAAGGGTTATTCTACAGAGTTATTTGGTAGCTTGGTGATGCTATGTAACACTAGCCGGTGCACTAACCCTTCTAGTATTAAGTGAATGAGTGAGTTATCGTTCCTGGAATCTCATTTATATTACTAATTAAGTTGAATTACCGTAACTGTTTCTTGAGTAGTCAGAATTTCTAACAAAATACAAATCTAAATTATAAACCTAAAATCTAAGAACGTTTAGTAAAGGAAAAGCAAATCCAATGAATCTATAGCAAAATCTAAAGTCCTAATAACTAATCCAAAAATTAAATAGCCAAATAACCTTAAAAGAATAAATAAGGATATAAAACAACCTAAAAATAATAAAAAAAATTTAGTAGCCTGAAAATTTGATGACAATCAATTCAAAATACTCTAAAAATAAACAGCAGATATGTCTTTGGACAACAATTAAATGATTCTAAATAAACAGAAGAAATTGTGGTTAGAAACAGATGACAAATGCCAGCTCTGTCGCTTCAAAACAGACCAACTTGAAGAAATTGCAATTTGAAACAAGGACCATATTAAATGATTCAGAGAAAGCAACTCTATGGTAGAGCTTGAAGAACTCACCGGATTATCTACACCAATTGGCAATGCTCTATTGCTGATCATGTTACTTTTCATCTGTACTTTTGGAAAGTCCCAGAAATCATTATCCTATTAAGTGTTCAATTTAAACCTTACCATCATACAAGTTTTCAAAATTTAGAAAGTTTCTAAAGTTCTTTGGCCAAATGCCATTACTTGTATCTGCTTGTGTGAGGTACAGTATTTTCCCTTGAATTGAAGAAAAGTGCAGAGTCTAACCTACCAAACTGGAGAAGTGAATTAAGTCGTCTAGTAATTTTGAGCCATCCTAATTCACAAGCTACAACAAATTGGGAGATAGACCCAGTTGACAAGTCAGTGAGTTACCTGTCATGTATAGCACCAAACAACTCAAAAAACATGTAATAATGTACATACAAGCCCCCAAAAGAGGTTAACAAAGCTACTCCCATAAAACCAGGACATGATATAACTGTTTGTTCATACTTGATTCTCGTTAAGGGAACTAAATAAATTTGCCGAACATGACACATGAAAATGACTTTTTTTAATTGGCCCTACTGGTAAATGTAATGAAGGGTTTACTTCTTGGCTAACCAATTCTGACTTTTCTCACCAAAATGAATCACAATAACCCTGTTCAGGCACAATTTCAAGCTGATTATCTTCAGGACTTTTTGCTGTTTTTGTTTCTAATGACAATATGAGCAAGCAAGTATTATCCTCCTATGATATCCAATAAATCCTCCCAGATATACTTAAGTGGTAGTGATTCCAAACCTAAGACTCCTATGAGGAAATATCGACTAATCCAGCTAGAAACTTTTTAACATCCCAGACGTTGCATAATGCTCAGATGTTGGCTGTGAATGACATAGCCTTATGAATCTCCAACTAAATTGTTCTCAATAGAGGCCTATTAGCTATTGTGACCACATGAAAAAGAAAGAGGCAAACAGGATGCGATATGAGGAAAAGATAGATTCGGATAATCAATCAACTCCCTGTCACTTTCATAGGCTTTATCTACCCTTAGTTTGAGACCAGATTCAATGCAGGTACTTTTTTTCATGCAGATTTTTCAGTGTCTTAGAATCCCATAGTTCACATTCGCGACCAAATGCAGATGAAGCAATCGACCATAAATACAAGGCTTGCCTTGCATTGCCTTCACCAAGAAATCAAACAACAAGAGGAAGAAGCACAAATCAGATGTTCTCTAGAGTTCCCCTGGGCACTTCATTGGGCAATCTGGACATTGTGGTACAAAATCCGCCTCACTGAAGTGTTTGGGGGAACTCCTGGGGACTGTTTGATATTTGAAAGTCTTCTTCGTCGTATCTATCAAGAGAACTTTCATTCAACTCCACTGTAAGTAACAATGGCCTTTAACTTTCCTTTTAATTTCTCAAGAGCTAACTTCTACTCCCTCTGGACATGTTCTACTGGCATCTTTTGTAATCCAAAGGAATAAGGGGCCAAGTCACTATTAATGAAAGGCTTTTCAGCCATTGCACCACCCAGGCAAACATAACAAAGGCATTCAAATAAAAATTAAAAAAATAATTAAAAAATGCCCTTTAGAGTTCCTAGGATCACACGGTTGGTTACGCTTTCTGAATTTATAACCCTCCTTCTATAATGTTTGGAGGAACTCCAAAATGTCATTTGATGCATGACTATGGCCGCTTAATGTCATGGATTCCAATCCTGTCATGCTTCCAGTCTCTTATATACCACTAATAGGTCGGGTGCTCCAGAGTTCCTCTGACTTTAGTATTGATATTAACTAAATGGTGCATATGTTCTGCTATTGTGTTTAGAGGTCACAGTAACCAACTAGATGGTATGAAGGGGAAAAAGGAAATGCCTAAACTTTGATTCTAACGTTCATGGAGATATTAAAAAATTTCACCACTTCCTTGCAAATCATAGGTAAAGTATTTCATTTCAAGGATCACGAACTTAAGGACCAGGTCCCTACAGAATCATCTCACCCCCATGATTATCCATTCAGAATCATCTCACCCACCATGATTATCAGCTGAACTGACCATCAGTTTTACTGTGTGAAATTAGCTTGGAGCTGGTGTCCCACTCTTGGTTGGATTTTGATGATTACGTTTGGAGTTTATTTCTGTTTTTTGACCAAAGTCCTTAATTCCCGCTTTGTTGTTACATGCGAATCCCTATATGTGATCTTGCAATTTTTTTGAAGAATAAATGGATGCAGTTGGAAAGACAATGTTGGATATGGCCCAGCAAATTAAAGCAGATAATTCTCCACCAGAAAGGGGGAAAGGAACTGCACCATCTAAAAGCAATTAACTAACCCATTGCAATGAAGCTGGACAGCAGAGTGATGAGCAGATAAAGAGACACCCGCTGAGTATAATATAGACAGAGCAAAAGGGGATTGCATCGGCAAGAAGAGATGCAGATTAAAAACAGATGAGAAAGATGGAAGCCTATAAGTAGCTTGATGGAATTTAAATTAGTGCTATTTTTTGTGATCAATTTCATTATATTTTTAGATGAATATTGCACTAATTGGATGTTTTACAACAAATTGTTCAATTAGATTGTTGAAGAGTTGATAAAGGAAATACAAAGGAAAATAGAGGAAAATTGCAACATATTGAAAGACAAAATTGGGAAGTGTTGAAGATGGAATTTTCTATAAGAAGAAAGTCTTGAAGTGCTATATTTGAAGATTTCCTTGTATTGGGAATTTACCTTATCATCTTTTGTACCTTCAAACTAATGTAAGGCAGAATCAAAGCTACAAGAAAACCGGAACACAAATTGGACTAATTTGAGCTGTCCTAACATACAAACTATGAAAAAAGGAGGGAAAAAAAGGTTCTTAAATACATGAAGCCATGCAAAAGCATATGTAGGGGAAAGCTAAATCAACAAATTCAGCTACCACAATTCTAAAGTTAACAAGTCACATACCAAAAATATAACATGCAAAACAAAAACACCTGAAATTCAAGTAATATTATACATTTACATTGCAACAAATTAAGGAGGTATCTGAGACCAGCAGAGAAGGACTCTACTCCAGCAGTTAACAATTCAACTTCTATTAAACTACTGCAACTGCCACTTATCATAGCTGCTTATCCCAAAAACAGACTCTCCTCTTGAGCAAGGCAAGGATGTAACAACCCTGTTTATTTTGTATTGATTATGATAAATTAAGCAAGCAGCTAAACATCCTACGACTACATGTCCCATGCAGCTTATTTATTTGTTACCATTGATAGGAAAAGAGAATGAAAATATATAATAATTAACACCAAAAGAATGCATCTTCACAGCCAAGAAGACTAGCAAGAGGTGTTCCAATTCCAATTTCACAACATCCATAGCCAACACAATAAGAAACTCATAAATAAACTAAAAGTGGGTTTTAAGGAACATGCAATGAAAATGAAAGAAATAAATTAGACAAGTCCCCCCCCCAAAAAAAAAAGAAAGATTTCTGACTACTCACTAGTACTCTCCCTTTGATATCTTAGCATCAAATGAACCTTAAATGGATTCATTCAAACAAACCCATACTCTTCCTTTGTATACACTGCAAAACATCAGAGTATAGTCCATTACAGTCAAAGTTGGCCTATCAGTGACAAATTGTTGAGCAGTAGAGTCCGTCAACTTATTTTATTAGTTTCATCTGGGATGATTCGGTACCACTTGGTGTTGGCTAACAAGAAAAGGTTTCCTCCTAATTCTGAAGTTTCTAAATTCCCATTTCACACTAGTAGATCCTTTGACATCATATCTAGGGCAAGAAAGAATGACACCTAAGGTCTAAGAGAACTCAAAGTAATTTTATTCAGAAACTGAAACTTTTATTCAACTCACTTTATCATAACCTTACAAGTCTTTAAACTCAAAGAAATAGAAACTAAAAGTAAAATTTAGACACTCCGCTATAATTTGAAGTTTACTGGTATTAAAGAAAAATAGATAGAAGTTCCTATATAACCACACACACCCCCCAAAAAGGATAATCAACTTTTGGAGCTTTGATCCCTATCAACATCCATCAGACTTCTTCACCTAAGAGTAAGAACATATTAAGTTCAACAATTAGCCACATTATGCTGTCTCATTTCTGTAGCTAGTTAACAAGCTTGACCATGCATACATACATACAGACATACATAATGGAAAAAGGCATGATTTAGATAACTTGGCAAAAAGTGGCTCTCGTCCGGCGGCTTCGTATGAAATAGCACACTGTTTTAAGTGAAGAGTTTTCACCTCCAAAGCAGACAGTTATGCAGCCTATGTTCCATTTTAGTACTCTAGCGCTTTTATTGACTCCACCCCTCTAGGTACCATACCACAATTAAGCACCTCCAGCTTTTCTTCCAATTCCCTACCTTCCCAATTAATCATCTCCTTCTCATTACAAGCATTTCAGAAATCTGTAGTATTTTTGGGATTTTAAGTTTGCATTATTGCTAAAAACTCAAAACAAGCCTCAGAAGAACAACTGCTGCAAAAGATTGGATAATTTAGCCAGTTTATGTATTGGTATGTAACAATATATAACAAGCTGAGGATACTTGGTAATTCATACCTCAGTATATAACAATAAATAACATAACTTAGTATGCTCTGTGACAAAATGGATCGTATACCAATACTGAAGTAAAAGTTTCTTGTTATAGTCTTGAAAATCCAACTCAGTTATATCATATTTTTCTTCCTCTTGTATCTTTCAAAGTAAGTGATGGTTCCCATGTCCTTTTTCTGGGAGGATCGTTGGATTGGGGACTCTCTGTTGTCCACTTCATTCAGCTCCTCTTTAAAAAATATGATTTAACTGAGATGGATTTTCAAGGTGATAGTCTTGTGTCTTCATTCAGCTCCTATCAAGGACTTTTATAATTGGGAAGGGCAATCAATCTCTAGAGATTTTTACTTTTAAAAAAATCATAATTATAGAGAAACTGTAAAGTTCTCATCCTCTTATAGGGAAATGAACCTTCCCATAATGTTCCTGACGCTAGGATTTGGAGTCTTCATATTTTGGGTGCTTTTACTTCTAAATCCTTTTTCCAACATCTTGTTAGTCCTCCCCAACCCAGCTTTTCCTTTTAACAAATTTCATTTGGAAGACAAAGGTTCCTCCCAAGGTAATGCTTTTACTTAATCCATGGTGCTTAACAAGATCAATATGAATGATATGATGCAAAATAGAGAACTTCTAAAACTATCTCCACAGATATTTAGTGTCATGTGCTATAAAAATTCTGGTTTGTCCTAGAAGCTATCTCGACAGATATTTAATGCTTTTCCATTGTTCAATTGCATAAAAGATGCGAAACCGCCTATTTGATGTGTGTGACAATGGTAATGTTTGTCCTAGAAGCCTCTCTAATTTGTTTTACACCCAAATTTAGAGATTTTGGAGAGTAGAAAGATGTTCACTTACTTTGAAGATGTGCAGTTTGGTCATTCCTTGGCATATTTGAAGAGAACTGAATGCCACAACAAAACCTTCGGAAATCAAACCATTGATTCTTCTCTTTTAGGGAATAAGATTGTATTTTATACTTCTTTGCAGGTTCATACCTTAGGGATTCATAAAGATTATACCTTAGAAAGGTTAAGGAGGGATCAGGGTGCAGTTATCCATTAGCTTATGTATTGTTCTTTTTTCCACTTAAGGTTTTTCATCCTGAGTTTTTTATACTTCCTCCATTCATCTGATCCAATTTCCTTTTTTATCAAAAAGTATATGTATAGCAATCTAAGGAAGGCTGACTCCTTACCATCTCCAATTAGTGGTACAAAAGATTGAAAAAATTATCCTTAGCAATGACTAAGTACTCTTACTCTTATTTGTTGTAATAACCTGCTCCTCATCTTCAGTTAACCATATATGCTGGAAAAGCAATATGTTGTCAATTATAAAAAAGTACCACACTATATTTACACAGATACTGGATGTGTATATTTGTATGAACATTATGCATGTATCTTCAACCACAAATGCAAAAGGTAAAATCCTAAAATACTATTACTTGTTTTCACATAACTTGAATTCAAGTCATGCCATCAGGAACTGGAACAAATCTTCGCCAAATTTTATGCCCTTGCATCTAGCCATAGGTGAGGACACTTGCAAGATTGACGAAGATACCACATCCTCTTCCCCAAAGTTTTCAAAAGAACCCAAGCAATGTATTTATACATTCAACAGATAGGCATCTACTACATCTTTAACACATAAGTTGTCAAGAACAATAATTTGGACTATCTTGTCTAAAGACAATCGTTCGATGGAAATCCAAATATCTATATATTTCATTCCTGTGTGAAATAAAGAGAATATTTTCACAGCCAACAACTTCTGAGGTACGTGAGCATCCCCAAATTGCCAAGAAAAACAGTAGTACATTAGATGCTTCTGACTGGTTTCATCAAACAATTGAAACTGGCATTACAGTTATTGACCATTTCTTTATCCAAAAGTTGTGAAAATGTAGTAACAGAACCCAACAAACACCCAGTGTTCCACGTCATGATCTATCTAGGACATCTATCTTCACTAAAAGAGCTCCAACAAGTAAGATCCATAAGCCGCATGCAATCTAAACAAACCAGCACAAGCTAAGTCAATGCGTAGAGTGAGTTGTGGCAGTCTTCTTAAAATCAATTTTGTCAACTTTGACTTCCCCGTCAATGAGCTCATAAACATAAACCACAACACGCAAGCCATCAATGTCCATGAGAACAAAGCTTGGGTTAACATCATAGGTGAGACTACTGTAGGCACCGGTGGCAGAACCAGGATTTATGACAACCCCACCCTCATGTTTATAGGCTTTAAACTGATGTGTGTGACCAGTCACAAGGATGTCTACATCCAACTGCCTCTGTAGCATTGCCAGTGAATCCAAGTCCCCCCAAGGAATAACCTTCGTACACAGAAAGCAGTATCAAAATTACTTGGAATGCTTAAGAATGTATCATTGTAAATTTGATGCTAAAATTATGTTTTTTTAGTGCAGTTTTTTATTCATTTTCTTTTCAAACAAAAAGGTGTAAATGTTAGTGATTTTTTGCATTTTAGCAAATTTAAATGCAAGGTTTTTGTCTTACAAGCCTCCTCCAAACTGGTTCAGATAAGTTATTTCCATTTTTGCCTCTCTATATCATTTTCTCTCCTCAACTCTCCATCTCTATCTTTTTTCTTCATGATTTCTTATCTTAAATCCATTTAAGGTGCTTTTGGTGCCATTTTCTTTGGTTTTTCATACTCTTATCATATACAGGTTCACTTGGCCATAGATTTAGTACATTTAGACTGTTATTACGAAACAAAGAGATATCATACTATAAGACTCTCCATTTCCAGATACACCATGCATCTCAATATCTCATAAACAAAAGCTCAATAATAATTATCTTCAAGAAGACAAAATCCAATAATCAAACACCACTTAAGCTTCTCAAAGCATCATTATACTATCAGTTCAACAACCAGCTAAACTGATCTCACAAAGCTATGCTGCTAAATATATATATTATCAAGAGAACATTTGAATAAAATGCAATCTGTCAAAGTTAGGCAAGAGAAACAAGGCCTAGGTTACTTAATCTAGAATAATCCAGAAAATGAAGTTGACCATCGGAAGCCAGAAAATGAAGTCAACAATCAGCAAGAGCAACACAAGCAGCTTGATATTTCCCAAGAAAAACTCTTTCCAGTTGGAACTGGATGTGTTTAAGCCATCAAGAAGTGTAAGCTTATTAGCCTCCCACAGACAGGTGTGTGTGTGTGTATAGAAACGGCCTCACCTAAGCCAATTAAAATGCCTAGTCAGGGGGGTCTAAGCCAATATAACTGCTTTCTCCTAAGCAGAGGTAGATGAAAGCTGAAAACTTTCAATTGTGTTAGACTTTTGATTGGGCCTGCTGTCCTTGACCATGTCAATTACAACACCTTACAAGACAATGGGAGCATCATATCTTTCTTTCAAAAAGATGATGACCTTTCTCTCTCAAATTGAAAGAAGAACATGATCATATCCTAATTGATCCAGGGGCAAGAAAAGGAAATTTTTTTTTTGAGGGGGGTAGGGGTAGGCATGTCGACCATCCAGCATATAAATTATTGAAGTTTATCACATAGACAACCGATATTAAGCTTAATATTTTGTTGCCATATTATTGTTGTTGATCTCTATGGTTAGATACGAAGAAAAGAATTGAACACCTAGTCTGTGTACCATCTGTCCTTGAAATTAAATCATTTATAAGATATTCCTCAAAAGTCATTAGTAACCAAGATTAGTTAAACAAATGCTTCATGTAAAATCAATCATTTCCAAGAAGACATCAATGAATTCATGCAACAAAGATGCCATTCAAATTTATCCATAATACAACGAGATAACTCCACTTCAACAATGAAAAGTGATACATTGACATCTAAGTCTCCAGATTATGCCAAAAAGAAAGTGAACAAGCAACCTTTCACCCACAAAAAGAAAAGATTGTAAAAGAAAAGTTTTGGACAGAGAATAATCACACCTGATGTCCATGGCATATCCCAAGCTTGAACTGGCCAATGGTAAGTGTTTTGGTCTCAGGATAACGTGGATCTTCATCATATTCACCTCGAGTGACATGCATATCTGGACACAAACTCTTCAAGTAATCATTTACTTCCTGCTCATATGATAATCATTTTCCCATGTTGAGAAGTGAAAGAGAAAAGATCAATTGAAACAAAAACAGTTAGAATAGAGAGTTCAAAATTATCCATGCTACAAAGAGAGCACAAAAATGGGAGAAGGAAAATGTTCAAGTTTCAGATCTTGCGGTTAGTGTCTTTATAATCTACTTGTTAATCTTTGATTCCCCCATATCTGCCACTTCCAGTGTTAAATGATCATTCCTCTGACAGCATATCAAAAGCATTGTCTTAATGTCACCTTTCTATTCTCAAAATAAGGGCATTGAAAGCAAACTTCCAACATTTCCATCTCGGATTCGGCATTTGGACGAATATACATACAAAAATCAACACACAACAGGATATTTCATGGGTCAAAAGACAAAATCATTCCAAGTGACACACAATATTCCATATTCATTTTGCAGGTGAACAAGAGTTAATGGAACAATCTCAATTACATTCAATACCAACTATTGTTTGATACATGCAAATCAAAATACAAAGAGAAACAATGATCAACTCCCAGAAGATCATCACTCATTCTACAATTCCCTGCCAAAAACTTTAGAAAATAAGGTGATCTAACAAAGTTTGATTCATGAAATTAAAATGCAATCAAGACAGTAACCAAAACCAAAACAATGAGTCATCATAAAATTAACAAGAATGAATCTAATCATAAGCACGAGTTGACTCATCATTCAAGAATCTACATAAGCAGAGAAAAAAAATACTAAATAACCAAAGAAGAGGAAAGTTGATTACTTTGGTACAGAGATTTCCAGTGCAGATTATGTGCTGGATCTTTCCAGGAACAAGCATGGACTTGAATTTTGGGGGCAAATCCGCTGCCCTATGCGGGATGTGAAGATCCCCCAATGCCAACACCAACACCATTTTTTCCTCTTTTTTTTTTTTTTTGTAAAATCACTCTACAAGAACATCATCACAATCTTCAAAACCTAATCATCACAATCCGCACAAACAACAATCATCACAGAAATAAAATATTAATCTCAAAAATCATGATCCGATCTCATAATGCGCAAAAATCCGAAACCCTAGATACAATTTATCCAAAGAATTACCAATAATCATCGCAAACTTAAATCCATACAGACCAACAGAAAGTCAAGTTCACGATCACTGATTGTTCGGTAATGCAGAAACCCTAGAAATAATTCTAATAGATCAAAAATAACAATGTATAGATGGGATTTTTAAAATAAAAAGGAAAAATAAATATAGGGTAGAGAATTAGAGTTTTGAGAGAGACTAATTACCTGTACAAGCGGAAGAGCGTGGCGGAGAGATTAAGTTCGTGAAAATGCCATTGAAAATAGAAAGAGCGAGAGAGAGAGAGAGAGGGAGAAGGAAAAATTCGCCCGTTGATGCTCTCTGAGACCGGGGTAGACCGTTTTAAAGAGTCCGCAGTCGTGTAACAGGGTTATTGCGCAAAATCCAAGCACGTGACTTTGGCGCTCACAAAGTTTCAAGGGCGCGTTTGGTCATTGGGTTTTTCTTATCCTTTCTTCGGATAGCATATTCTCACTTTTTTTATTGAAGGAATTACCTATTATATAACTTTATATTTACAAATTTTTAAATAAAAAGAAAAAACATTATATAATTTTTTTTATTAAAGTCGGGAGTAAGAGTAAGAAAAGAGGGATTAATATAACGTGGAATGCTAATTCTTATTTCTCTATCCGTTGCCCTTGTTGTCACCATTCATTCCTAACTTGGCCAACAATTCTGACTCCATACACTTGGCACTGTGAACAATCTCCCTTCCGAATGTGATCTTAGCTGCCTACAGAGCTTTTTCTCCCTTTTTTTTTTTCTTTTTTAAAATAATCTTCAAATACTATTATTTACATTTAACAGTTTATACATTTTTTTTATAAATAACATATATCAAAAATCATATTTTAATTAATTCGATTCAAATATTGTTGGATCTAATTTAGGAAAAACTCTCCTAATATAACATTTTTCATTTTTAAGTTTTGAATGTCAAAATTAATTAAAAAATTTAACACTGTTTCTCGTTACGCTGATTTTTCGTTGATATAATAACTTATCAATAACACACATAAATTAAATACCTAAAGCAAACTTAAATGTAAATTTACAATTTGCTAGAATACAATACTAAAAATTAAGTTTTAAATTTTATTTAAAAAATGGATATCCCTTATCGGTTAAAAGTTAAATTACAATTGGAAGGCAGTAGCCTATTAAGCTTTATTAATATTATATTTACTACTATAATTATTATATCAACGTCATGGGATTGTATAAGCTACAGGAAGACAGTGACATCTAATTAATAAGTGCAGCCGAAATTCTAATTTTTATCCATTTTTTGTTTTCTTTAGGTTTCTTAGGAACGAACGAATGTCATTGTCGGAAAATCAAGATCATCATGTCCAATTAAATTGCCAAATTAACAACACATGAGCATCGGTAATCTTGCCAAAATTCGAAACCATCGTAGTCATCGGATAAACAAATCTTAAACCTTTAAGTATTGAGTGATTTCCCACGGAGAACTACACCAAACAATGCAAATGCTCTTCCCTCGTTAAGATTCCATTCAATCCTCTTTCCTCAAACATGAACTCCAAATTCTCCTCTTTCTCACAAAACCCTAATCCGCCAAGTCCATTCCGGTGTTGGGTTTCTAACCTTGGAGGAGTCATGTCGGCTTGTTTGGGCATGAGAGGTCATTTTGAGGGGACTAGAGTTGATCGCGATCCAATGGGTTTATTTCTAATTACATCATCTGCATTTGTATTTAATTAGCCTTAATCACGAGTTACTATGTTGTTTATGGCAGTGCCTTTCATTATGTAGAAATGCATAGGAGACGAAGAAATGGAGAGCTTGTGGGGGAGACAACAAGAGTGTGGCCTAAATATAAGCTGACCTGCTTCTGCTACAATGACATGAAAGCAGCAACAGAGAGGTTCTCTGCCAGGAACTTTATAGGCGAAGGTGGTATGGGTAAAGTCTATAAAGGATGGATTGATAATCACACCATGGCTCCTTCAAAATGGGGAACTGGGCGTGCCGTTGCCGTTAAGAAGCTCAGAAAGGAAAAATCCTGGGGGCACGATGAATGGCAGGTCTGTTATTCTCCCTCCCTCTCTGTCTGTCTCTCTCTCTCTCTCTCTCAAAGTTGTTGTTGCCCGCAGAATGAGCTGAAATTCTTGAGTATGTTTAATCATCCAAATGTGGTCAAGCTGATAGGATACTGTTCAGAGGGTAATAACAGAATTCTGGTCTACGAATACATGAGGAAAGGAAGCTTGGAAGCACATCTGAATAGAGGTAATTGAACAAGAACGTCACAAGATCGAAACTCCCTAAGCCATATAATTAATAGGCTGCACATTTAAAGCACCTTGTATCCAACCCAACATAGAACAGAACTAAGAATAACATGCACAGCACCTAATGATGACATGGTGCCACCCTCTAAGCGCTGATTCATGGGTTAATAAACTATTTGGGTCGGATTGGGCTGGACCAGAAAAAATTGCGGGCCATGACAGGCAGACAGAACCGGGCTGAAAATATCAGTATGGCCCACTTTGACCCGACCCGGCCTGCCCAAGGATAAAGTCTATTCACATGGTGTAATTAGACATCCACAAGCCAAAAGGCTCCAAAAAACTAGTGTTGTATGGACCTCCCAGAAAATTGTGAAAATAAAGAAATAAATAAATAGGAGACACTTGTTGCCATTAGAAGTCTCGAAAATGCCATTAGTTAAAAGCCTTCGAATGTCAAAATCCTTTACAACGCCATTTGCACCAAAAAATTATAACCTCTTTACCATCGCCTCTCCCCAATACATGTATTTTGTCCTCTCCTCCCACTCCAAAATAAATATCTAGCTCCGCCCTATGTTGTGTCCATGCATGTTGTCAGGGTGGGGGTGTAGGAAGGCTTCAACAAGTGAAAATTACGAACAAAAGCAAGATTTTACCAACAGCACACAAGTATTGAACATGGACTTTTGGCATAGCAGAAAACAAGAGAGAGCTGAATTGGAGACGGAGAATCAAAATAGCAGTTGGAGCAGCAAGAGGATTGGCATATCTACATGGCGCGTCAAGGCCTGTCATTCACCGTGATCTCAAAGCCTCCAATATTCTGCTTGATATTGTGAGCTTCAGTTACTTGGCAACTTAATTCAGTCATCCAGAACAAAAATATGCTCATAACATAGAGAAACCGCATTCTTCTGTCATTTAGTAGCAATGCAGACTAAACTTGTCATTGCAGGACTACACGCCTAAGATTTCTGATTTTGGACTAGCTAAATTTGCTCCTGACTCTGGGAAATCGCATATTACCACAAGAATACTTGGAACCAAAGGCTACTTTGCTCCCGAATACGTTGCAACAGGTATTCCACGAAACCCTATTTAGAAGCTAATAGCATTTGGGCTAACAACTCTCAACTTCCCAGGTCATTTGACACTAAAAAGCGATGTGTACGGTTTTGGGGTGGTGCTGCTAGAGCTATTTTCAGGGTCACTTGCCATCAAGAAATATTCCGATGGAATAGCTGGGGATCTTGCTCAATGGGCCAAACCCTATTTATGCAGCAGGGTGCAAATTCAACGTGTAATAGACAAGAAACTTGCCACAGAATACCAGGAAGAAGATGCCTATGAGTTTGCATCAATCATCAGTCGATGCCTAGATTTAAATCCCAGAAGAAGGCCGACAATGAGGGAGGTAGTATCTGCCCTTGAAAAACTTGATCAACACATAAACAGCGCCAGCCATAACTCTCTGGCTGTCTAAATCCAGACTGAACTCAGTTTCAGCAAATCCCTATTAGCATGTATGTCATGTCTGGGATGATTATGGAGGCTGTACCTCTGGTAGAAACTAACTCCTGCTATGTGTATATGCTAATGCTCTTCTACAGTTGAAAAGGACATGGAGAACCTACATAAAACTCCAACTACAACAATTATAGTGGCCCTGAAGATTAATAATATATAATATGCCTAGTCCTCCTAATGAAATAGGATAGGAGATTTTTTTTTTTCAAGTTAGCAAATTTGAACAGGCAACACTTTTTTGGCATGTACACGACAAAGTTACATGCAATTCAGGCCAAAATGATCCCTGTCACAAGTATACGAACTCCCGGATCTTTGCCAAATGACTATCTCACACACAAATAAGAAAATATAGGTAACAGATAATCATTTGATAGTGGCAACTCAAATATAAGGGAAAGAAATAATGATGCACATATCAACGTGGAGATGGAGCAATATGAATCAATTTGTTGCATAGGCAAAACACATAGCTATACAACAAGAGAGTGCAGATAATATTAAGCAAAAATTACAAATTTACAACAGAAAACTCAATAGTACCACGTTCCTCTACTCCATTTAACGCAGAAGTTGAGGTTGTCGATGAGATGGTAATGGAGAGGCAGAGGGTGTCATATGTAAAGGTGAACGATGGTGCCGTAATGGGGAGGCAGAGGGTGTCATATGTAAAGGCGAACGATGGTGCCTTAATGGGGACCGATGAACTGTATTTGGAACTCTTTGAGGTTCGTGTAGGCTGTTTTTAGTTGCCTCTTTTGGCGATTGGATCTGTTCCAACGTTGCTAAGACCTCTGACATCCTTGGCCTTGCCTTGGCTTCTACACTAAGGCACTGCAAAGCCAGGGTAGCAGCCATAAAAGCTCCTTTATGAGGATACTGACCTTCCAACTTTGAATCCATAATACGGAATAGCTTTCGTTTATCACCCAAATAGGGCTTAGCCCAGTCCACCAGATTCTGCTCCACGCCTGCTTTTGATTTATCAACTGCTCGACGTCCAGTTAATAATTCGAGTAATGCAACCCCAAAACTGTAGACATCACTTTTTGTCGTCAGACGACCTGTTGAGGAAAACAGGATCATGGCTGAGTAGTCATCAGGAGAAAAAAGGTTTAATGAAGGAAAGGTAACAAGATGCATCTGTGGTATATAAATAAAATAAGGACTGTTAAGAAAAAGATGAACAAACGCATACATTACACACAAGATCTATTAAAGTTTTCTTGCACTGTAACTACTAGATGCAAGTTCTCTAGCCGCAAAAATTAATAATTTAAAAAATAAGATTTTCATAAGTTTCGAATTGATGAATCCTCAAGAATTCATCAAAATAAAGAAGCAGGTCTTCTCAATAATTTATCCAGTCACGTTTTACCCTCAAAACTGATTATTCAGTCATATAAAAAATGAGCAATTTGAAATAACAATGATTTTGAAGACAAATTCCAATAAGAGTTAAAAAAGGCAAAACGATTGAGCAAAACAAACAGACCTGTAGTGAAATAACAATGATTTTGAAGACAAATTCCAATAAGAGTTAAAAAAGGCAAAACGATCGAACAAGAAAAACGGACCTGTAGCAACATACTCAGGTGCTGCATAGCCATGAGTACCCATAACTAGAGTGGACACGTGAGTTCTATCACCAGTGGGCCCGGCCTTAGCCAAACCAAAGTCAGATAATTTTGCATTGAATTCCTGCAAGCAAAAGCATGATTACCAGAAAAGCAGATGTTAGGAACTCATATTGAAGCCCAACTACTTCAAAGTATGATACTCAAAAGACAAGTTTTAGATCACTGAATGTTTCTTTGCATACCGCATCAAGTAGGATGTTTGAAGCTTTGAAATCGCGATATATGACTTGTGATTCGGACTCGTGCAGAAAAGAGAGCCCTCTTGCTGCACCCGTGGCCACTTTGATCCTTATTGCCCAAGAAAGTGGCTGAGGCCCTCCTGCAATAACAAAAGATTTTGTCAAATAAGAAAATTGTTTTTAAAAAAATGTAATGAAAATGGTAGGAAATTTTAGGATCTCACTTCATGGACATTTCAAAATTGAGAAGCTTTTGCAAAAACATGCAAAAAGGATAATTCAACTCTCCAGGTATTTTTCACAAGGTGCAATAGTATTGGCAGTTATGCGGTTAGTCATGCAAAACATAGTGGCAACATGGATAAGTCTTGGACAGTTTGCCTAGCCGCTTCAAATTACAGCCGAGTGCAATGGTGCACAAGTATGACGAAATGAATGCAATTCATGAAGAAGATAATCATGCCAGTTTACAGGGCAATGATTAGCCCACTTCCATAAGTGTCTAAAGACTGCTAACTCCTGAAAATAAAGGAGGACATTACCAAAACTAGAAGCTTAAGCTGAATAAAGAAAAGGCCTTTTTTTTTAATAGCTTCAGCAGTATCTATATTCCAATACAAAAGGTTAGAAATGAAAATTCTATGCATGTTCTTGGTAAATTTGCAGGCAGAAAGCAAAATTTTTCATATCCCCCTACCCATCTTTATAAACAACTACATCCAGATTATTGAACGGGAGAAGTGCTGGGAAGGAAAATGATAATCTGTGAGATGATTGAGAAGGAACCAAAAAAAAGGGACACAAAAAGTAACTAAAACATAAACAAACATGGCAAATAATGAGTACAAGGTGGGGAAATTGTTAAGAGTATTAAAATATCCAAAAAAGAATGTATGTGATAGTCGAAGCAGCATGGTGACATAAGTATTTGGAATGCAATGTGATGGGAACAACTTTGCTTTCAACTAGTCTGGATTTTGTTACTTACTTCTTAATAAATGATTCTCCAGACTCCCTTTTGGCATGAACTCATACACCAGAAGATGATTCTCACCTTCCAAGCAATAACCAATAAGTTTAACAAGATTCGGATGATGAAGCTGGCCAAGATAATTGACCTCTGTCTGCAATCACTTGACCATCAGTTTTTGGCCTCAAAAAAGAAAAAAAAAAGGGAAAAAAATTCACATAGTGACAAAACAATGAATTCTAATGAACATACCAACCACTCTTTGTGGCCTTGGAAGCCTTCAGGCTTCAGCTTCTTGACTGCAACAACCATTCCCGATCCGGGTTTCGCAGCAGAAAGTGTTTGTTCATCAATCCATCCCTTAAAAACATAACCGAATCCTCCTTCACCAAGAAGGCTGTCGGGCTTGAAGTTTCTGGTGGCATTCTTTAGCTCATTGAATGAGAAGGCTCTAAGGTTGGGGGATGCCAATATTTCACCTTCAGACCTTGGTGTCGAAAGACCTTCGGAGTTGCTCTTTTCACCACTATAGGATGGGATGGGAAGACTGTCAGGAGCAGATGAGTTGCTGGCAACCCTCGATGCGCCTAACGTAAGGAGGAGGAAATTTATCATACAGTCAAAATTGCAAGTAAAACAAGCATGAGGAAGGAAAAAACAATGTTTAAGTTGATAAATCTTTGCACTTTGATATCAATACAGAAGGAGAGATACAACAATTCCAAAATGCTAAGCATAGTCCTCAGTTTCTATTTCTAAAATTTATGCTTTCTGCATATTTTCTATAATTAGCTGTCTACTTGCTTATCATTACTATCTCAAATTAACCTTATTTACGAACAGTTCCCTTTAAATTCTTCTATCACTATTCTCTGTGTGAGAAAGTTTGAGTTTGTGTCTCTGGGGAGAGGTGAAGATACAAGAAAGTAACACTACCAAGAATAAGGAACGAAGCCCACCCACCTAAACGCAGCAATAAAAATGAAGGAAAATGATCATTAATAGTTTAACAGCAGATCCTAAGAAGAAACAGAATTATTATGCTTAGTTTCCGAACAGACAACAAGAACATCCTAGAAACTACAAGCTTGAAAAATAAAAAAATCCCCAAACAAATTAGAAAACAAAAGAAAGACAAACAAACAAACACAAAATCAGAAACCCATCTTCTCCAAAATTGCAAAAAAAAAAAACTAAAATGCCAAAAACGGAAAGAAAACATAAAAGGCTAAGCAATTACCAGAAGCAGAAGCAGTATGTGAGCTAGGGGCGGTAGCATCGACCTTGGCTGAAGAATCTAAGCAGTTACCCATCAATATAGATTACCTGATTTCTTCTGTTAAAAAAAAAAAAAAAACAAGTTCGACACAAACCCATCAAACAACTTCAACCAAATTGACAAAATCCCACAAAAGGGTCTGTTTTGCTGAGCTTAAGCATCATAAGATGACTAAACTTACCTGCCCTACCTCTGTCCCTCTCTCTCTCTCGCCGTAAAAATGTGCTCTGCTCCTCAGGAGAACGACAACAATGAAGAGTGTTCAACTCCCCAAAGTAGGCTTTTTAGAGAGAAAGAATTCACAAAGAAGGTTCGGTCTGCTTTCGTCAAACATCCTCCCTGCTTTTTTTCTTCTGATTATTTCTCACAAAGAAGGTTGATGTCTCCCTCTCTCTCCCCCTTTCGTACTCTTATGTGTCGTTTGTGACTTGTTAACCTCCGGCCCACGAAATGATGAGCGCGTGTGACTTAGCCTTTCATGACGTGTGTACAACTCTCCTTGGTTGAATTTACGGATTTGTCCTAGCTGCTGTAAATCAAATTGAATTTGGAGAATGTTGTTGTTGACTTTAAAATAATAAAATAAAAACATAATTATTCACTTAATCGGCAGTCTCCCACCATCGTGATTATACCATGCTCCTGTTTTTGCTAATTTACCACATTTGACATTCTAATATCCGTCAAAGCCATTACTCTTATTCCTTTCTTTTTTTTTTTTGACATGAAAAACTATATTTTTCATGTTCAAGGAAAAACTAATTTTATTTTTCAAAGAAATTATTTTTTTAGAATAAAAAACCAATTTCTTTAAATATATAAAAATAAATTAATAGAATATTTGTAAATTGTACAGACTTTATAAATAAGTTAATTAAATTTTAACTATAAACTCTTTTTGTTCTCTAAAATATTTTTATAATTTAAATCTTTAATAAAAATATCTTTTTAATTTAGAAATAATGGTAGACCGTCGGATCAGGAGTCATAGCTTTTGAATATAACTAGTTTGGCCTCGTTCGGGTTATAGTTTCTATTTTAGCTCATCAATAAAGATATCTTTTAATAAATTATCGATATTTGATAATTATTTTAAATTTAATTAAATTTAATTAAATTTAATTCGAATCGAATTGATTTCCTAAAAAGTAAAATTTTTCAAACACTCATTTTCTTCAAAACTCAAACTCAAAATATTACTTAAAAGATATCAGTGTTCAGTGCACTAACTAGACGGGCCAATCATACCAAGATATCGATCTATAATTGAATTATTTTACATATTTTCACAAACAAATTTTATAATCAAATTAAAGTCAAAATCTTATAGTTTGGAAATAGTATTTTATCTACAAAGTTACAATCTAGATAGTAATACCAACGATTGGTAGCTCAGTTGGATCGGGAACTGATACCCTTAATCATGGTTGGGGTTTCGATCCCCCATAGGTATGGAAAAGCCAGCGTTGGGAAACCTATCCCCTTCGAGCTCTACAACGATCGATCCAAATTAATTGAGACAAAATTTCGGATATTAGGTGATGACCAACCCAAGGTACAAAAAAAAAAAACAATCTAGATAGTAATGAAAGTGCATTTTCAGTGGAATTCATTTATAAATTTTATTTTTTGTGATTTGGAAATACATATTTTTGTGAAATTATACATTAACTATATCCACAAAGAGATTGAATTTGGCGGTGAGTGTGTCTCAAGATTTTTCTAAATTAAACTTATTCGAATTTTAATGAAAATTTTGATTTGTTTAGTGATCGTACAAAGTTGATTACCCTAATTATACCTTTTATCGAAAATAAAAATAAATTATATTTTTTATTCCAAAAATTATATTAAAAAATGAACTTCTCATTTTTCTGGAACTAAAAATTTAATAAATTTTTGAATATTTTGTTTTAATTATTATTCTAACCATAGCTTAGGAAGATTAGGGCTTTTCCAGAATTTTAATTTTTTGACCATGGAAGTCTCTTTTCTCACTTGGATGGACTTCTATGAAAATATGTTTGGGAGAGAAAAATCACCAATGATTGGAAGTAGTACTTGCTATTAATTTTTTTTTTCCTACATGCTCCTTAATTTTATTTCTCTTCAAAGATTTATCTTTGTTTTTTTTTGGTGGGGGAGGGAGAGGGAATAACACGCTTCGATATAAATTAATTAGGACATCCGCTTCTATAATTTTTAATTTTTAAAAATAAATAACTATTTTATGAAATGTAAAATAACAATTGCGAGTTTATATGTTAATTTGTTTACGCAAGAAATTCAGATGATTGCATCTTATATTCCAAATTATCTCACGGAACAATGTTGAGTCATTTTCAACTGTTTAAAAATTTTGCATGATTGTATAAATTTGAATCATTTAAAGGTTTACTTCACTGGATTTTGGTTACAAAGGAGGTATCATATCTAATATACATAAAAATTTTTCCTTCTTTTTTTTCGAAATGTTTTCTAAATATTTCCCGACTTCATACAAGCGCCTTGATCTAAAACCAGACTAAAGCAATGCAAAAGCCTAGACAAAGTTGAAAATAGAGACAAGACTAGAGCTGGAATAATGCATGACAAGATGAAGGTGACGACTTACATTCCATTTGCGCGAGCTTAGCATATGGAATTTACTTTTCGAAATGGCCTGACTTGACCTTCTAAGTTCTAACCTTACAACTTATTCCTCTACTAAATGTTTGCTCTAGCTAGTTGAACATACCATTCTGCGATCCGCTTCGCTTCTTCCTCTCATTCCTTTTTTTTTCCGATCATCACCGTGAGCCGGTCAGTTTTGGTCAATCCCATGATCATAGAAAATCTATACTCAAAAGTTTTAAAAAAGTGAATACTTATTACTATGAAATAGGTTAGAATATTATTTATAAGAAAGATTGTATTCTTGACTTTTATCTTTATGCTTAATAGCTGTATCAAGAACAAAAGCGAGTTGAGCAAAGCTTTCTAATTTTGCAAATTAGGCTAGTTTTAATTTTGATTTACCAAGGAAACAATCATTTATTCACAAATCTTATCTTACACAAATGGTTTAAGTTCTGATTTCATGAAAAATTATTTTCGACTACGTGTAAATACCTACCATTCACACAATATAGGGAAGAGGGGACTTGCTCCCAAAAAGGCTCTAATCCCCGTGTCCTCTCCTCAAGAACGTGTGCCTTTTGAGCATCTGGTCACTAATCATGTCGGATTACATTTTCAACGTGGCAATCTTACCTTGTAGCCCCAAAAAAAAATAGTGTAGGTCCTAATTTAATTTCATTTTTATAAAAATATTTACCCAAAAATTAGTCTTTCGTAAATGTAAAATTATTAATCATATTCATAAGTTTTTTGGGTTTAATTTGTTTTTTTTCATTTTACCCGTAAATGATGTCTTACGAGGATATTTTTGACAATCTAAAAATTTTGATGTCATAACTGGCCCCATGGGACCAGAGCCCACCACTCTCTCTCTTTCTCTCTCTCTTTCTCTCTCTCCTCTCTTTATCACGGTAGAAATCAATGTGATGTGTGGAGGAGAACCCATGGTCTTTAGTTTTCAGCTAATAATTGTATTCACACTAAACTTCTCCAACGGTGTGGAAAATTTGAAGTCTTGATTCCATTTTGGGCCCCTGCAATAAATTTTCTATGTTAAGTTAGGACAAAGTATGATAATTTTTGTGGCAACATAAAAGGTGGCTCATTAAATTTTCGAAGAAGGACAACAACTACTTATGATATTCTTTTGAAATCCTTGTTTGTCTCCTTAAAAGTTTCAACGATCTTCAGAAGAGTTTAATTTCAAGAATTCATTTAAAATTGTGCTCCTAAATTCAACGCATGCTCGAGAGAGAGAGAGAGAGAGAGAGAGAGGGTAATTTGTGATCGACGTGTCCGATTAGTTTATCACTAATTGTGACTGATTCTCGTGTCCTCCGGGGATTCAAGCCACGTAGACTTCGGATGATCAAGAGTACCAAAAATAAAAAATAAAAAAAAAAAAAAGAAAGAGAATATACCTTCTCGATCTCAATGATGCCAAAGACAGAATGTGACTCTTTATTATATGGAATGGTGAGTTCAATAATAAAGACATTAGTAGAGGGGAATGATTTTCTTTGATCATTTAAGTTGTTGCAAGAACACTTGAGTGAATTGGATTCGGGCATTTTTAATATACGTAGCCCCAGTGAGATAAAGTGCTTGCTTCAAAGTCACTTTACAAGATTTGATAATGAGGTACCCGCTGGTTTCCAAGGACCGGTCTTTTACGAATTTCATATTGGATGTTTAAAAAATTATAAAATAATATTTAAATCTAGTAAACTCTCTTACCCAATAGATCGATCTTTTAGGTTGAATTTTCCTATTGGGATTGAGTCCATCATTGAGTCTGTGACAAATTGATATCAGGACGTCCGGTCTAACATAAAAAAGAGTTATCTAGTATTAGAATGGGAACCGTCTAAAATGGAAAAGAATTATCTGATGTCGGAATGAAAGCCGCCCGAAGAGGAAAAGGGCTATCTGCCAGAGTGTGAGTCGTGAGTAATGTCACGAATTCTACATCGGATCTCCAAGAAATCATGAAATATTACTTAAATTCAATAAACTCTCTCACCTAACAGATCGATTTTTTGAATTGAGTTTTTCTATTGTATTTGAATCTATCACTTGGATCCGTGGCACAGTCAAAGGGCAAGGTCCTTCTCCCAACAGGCTAACCTTTTGTGCTAAGCACAGGGCCATCGTGCCAAATTGAGAACACTCCTAAGCATATTAGGGCTGGCTATATAGCGGACGGAGCTTGTTTTCCTCCTCTGCTAGTCAAGCTTCTCTATCGTCTCTGGTTTCTTCTCTAACTTTCTTGTCTTTATCTCCATTAAATTTGAGTTATAAGATTTATGAGAGATATTATGATCTAGTTTTTGAACTGTTCTATACCACATTGAAATTAGATCTCACCCCATGTCTTTGTTCAACACACCCAACATCAACGTGTACAATAGGAGCAACAATAGGCAAGGTAGAATCAACTAAAATACGTTTTATTTATGGTACAAACGAACCACAAGTAGGGGTAGGCTCATATGTGAGATTGCATGGCATGGTTCACAATTATTATTATTTTTTTTATCATCGATATCCAAATTTTATTCGATTAATTCAATTCAAATACTGTGTAACTCATTTTAAGAGTTAATTTTTTAAAATTCTTTTTAATTCTTTCAAAACCTTGAATTCAAAAAGTTAAAGTATTCAAGTTGGTATCGTTCACCCCATGTCTTTGTTCAACACACCCAACATCAACGTGTACAATAGGAGCAACAATAGGCAAGGTAGTATCAACTAAAATACGTTTTATTTATGGTACAAACGATCCACAAGTAGAGGTAGGCTCATATGTGAGATTGCATGACATGATTCACAATTATATTATTTTTTTATCATCGATATCCAAATTTTATTCGATTAATCCAATTCAAATAATGTGTAACTTATTTTAAGAGTTGATTTTTAAAATTTTTTTTTAATTCTTTCCAAAACTCGAATTCGAAACGTTAAAATATTCGATCATTCAATATAAAGGAGTTTGGTATGATTCACAATTATTATTATTATGCCTCGGCCGTTAACTTGTAATTAGTCATGAACTGCTCACGAGATCGTTACTTGAATTTTTATTATGCAATTTTTTTGGTTTGTAGAAGTACTCTCAAATCTAATTTCTTTTTAATTTTAAAAAAATATTTCTCGTTATTATTATTAATAATAATAATATTATTATTATTTTGCTTAGCCGCTAGCCGGTAGTAGTTGAAGCCAGGACTCTTGCATTGCTCCGAAGAATTCGCTCGTTGCGTCTGCTGGTTCCAAACGGAGTTCCTACGTGTCCACATTTATCCAACCAATGAAAACTCGATTCACGTTCTCTCACCGAATCATAAACATCCACGTGGACATTCCACGCGGCTCATTCTTTCTCCTTCTAATACTTTCTCCAAAAAAAAATTGGCGGTTGGAAAAAATCAGAAATCTCTCTCTCTCGCTCCGAGATCTGATTCGGCGTTGATCAGATAAAACCCGAAAAGATAGCCGGAAGAGACTTGGGAGTGAGAAATTCCGGCGACATTTAGGCCTCCAATTAAAAAACATGGAGTCTCACGGCTCCGGCCTTGGCCGTGTTTTTGTCCTGGCCTTCTGCGTCGCCGGTATTTGGTCTGCTTATATTTATCAAGGCATTCTTCAAGAAACTCTGTAAGTCTCTCTCTCTCTCTCTCGTTCTGTTTTTTGATATTTCATTTGGAAGTCAATCGAAATTGATACAAGTGACTCGATTTTAGTCTTGGATTGATCGTTTTACTACTTCTGATCAATTCAGTGTGTTGAAACCCAAGGTTGTTTGAACATATTAGGCATCTGCAATTATTTAGGGCTTTTTCTTTCTTTTTTTTAGAATTGTTAACGTAATTGTGAATACATTTTACTTTATAACACGCGATGTCCATTTGATTCTAGAGTAATGTCTTCTTAGGTCTGCATAATCCTGTTTATATTGCAAATGACTCTGCCCGTGAGGATTTTCACTTATAATAATGTAAATTTTTTATGGCATTTATGTGTCATTGTGTTGGTGCTACATACTGCTGCTTTAAGACAATGTGAATCCAAGTATCCATTTGAATTAAAAAAAAAAAAGAGGTAATGTTCGTTTTCTATATTCAAGTACAAGAACTAATTGACTTGTTCAAAAGGTGATCTATTGTAGCCACATGAATTTACACTGCTTTATAGAATTTCCATTTGAAATATATATCAGCAATTTTGTCTTCTTCTAATATGATATCCCAGAATACATTTTTTTATTCTTAATTCTTGGTCGATTTTATTTATATTTTTCAGGTCAACTAAGAGGTTTGGGCCCGAAAAGGAGAGGTTTGACCACCTAGCATTTCTAAACCTGGCTCAGAATGTTGTCTGTTTGATCTGGTCCTTCATAAGTAAGCCCCCTTCCCCTTTTTAAGTTCCTTAATTTGACTGGTCTTGTGGTTATGGAATATTGTAGAAGCTATACGAAAATGCTGTAAATTTCTTTTGATTCTGTGCAGTGATTAAGCTTTGGTCTAGAAGTAGTAATGGTGGTACACCTTGGTGGACTTACTGGAGTGCTGGCATTACAAACACCATTGGTCCAGCCATGGGGATTGAAGCATTGAAGTATATTAGTTACCCAGCTCAGGTATGTTTTTGGTCCGGAGCCTAGGAACAATTTCTCTCATCCTTGACTGAGTTCCATTAATTCTGCAATTGGTGGAAATGCTTGTGGTCAAAATTTGGCATTCTGTCATCTTAGAAATGCTCCTTAATAGTCTGGTGGAAATAAACTTAATAAGTTCTAAATAACAGAATTTATCATGTTGCCTTTTCATTGGAATATTATATTGTCACTGAGTTTTTATTTTTTTACATTTTTTAGATTTTTAATTAATTTTAAGTTGAAATTATTCTTACACACTCAAGTGTTATTCTGTTTGTATGTGTTAAAATTGAACTAGTTCGGCAGGCAGGCAGACAGAAGTAGAACTGAAATGACTCTTAGAATGGAAAAATATAGTAAATAAGATCACCTTACATTGCAAAGATCAACGAGAAGAAAAGGATTGCACCATTCATGTCTTATCTCATCTTCATACCTCTTGTGATTACACCATTCTTTCTGTTCCTCTGTCAGTATTCTGAATTTTCCATAAGAGCAGCTCCTAGTGATGGTAGTTTTTCCCGTTGTTGCAAAGATCATCTTCCCTATTATTTACTTGTTATTAGTTGAGGCTTAAAAAATTATTAAATTAAATAAGTCCCTACATTACTGGAATGATGTGCCCCGAACAAAGAAACGAAATTAAGTGATTAACTTTTTTTTCCCCTTTTTTGGCAGGTCCTTGCAAAATCTTCCAAAATGATTCCAGGTGAGTATTTATGCTCAGATTGTCCTTTTCTCTGACAACATCACTTTTCGGTGATGACTCAATTCATCTTGATTGAATTTCTGATTTTATAGCGTCTATGAAAAAAAAAATTCTGCTTGTATAGCCATGTAGCGGGGCCATCTTGCTTCATTTCTTTTGCATTAATTTTTCAGGTGCAACTGAATATAAAAGTGTGATAATCTCCTTTTCATTAACTTGTCATAGGAGCAAGCCTTGATGAAGACATCTTTCTCAATTAATTGTTGAATAGATCATTTTGTGTCTTAGCTTTTGAATTATAATCAAAGTAGAGTTTACACCTGCAAAAATTTGAATAGTTTTGGGATGAGTATATTTAAAAATGGTTTTTACATAAAATGAAATAGGTGAGAGATGAATTTGCAAGTTAATAGATGATGTGAGGCATTGAAAGTTTTAGAGAGAAAGTAGGAGTCTGACGATGATGAGTGATACTTGCTTTTAAGAGAGAAGCAGGGAGAAGTCGATTTCGTGAAAGTTGCTTGATCTTATAAGGATTCTAGTGCAACAGCCATTCTATTCCTTATCAAGAAGCCTATAGTTTAGTCATGGAAGGTTGATGAGGATGGTATTGTCAATGAACATTTGATACAGCTTCATTTCTTCTAGAAGCTCTATTTTCTCTTAATAATTGATTAATTTTCTTAAAATAAGAGGAAGACTCTATTTCTAGAAGGACTGAAACTTAAAACATAATTTTGTTGGCCTATGCAATGTCTGTTAGAAATTGAGTTAAAATTTTGATCTGCCATTTACTCTCAAATATTTTTCCTTATTAACCAGAGCCGCATTTTATCCCTCTGCAGTGATGCTGATGGGTACACTAGTTTATGGCATCAGATACTCTTTTCCGGAGTATATTTGTTCTTTCCTTGTCGCTGGAGGGGTATCTTCATTTGCTCTTCTAAAGGTGTGATACATATTTCTACGCAGCTGTGTTTGCTAATATGTTATTGTTATTATTATTATTACTTCACTCACACCCTGTTCTTCTTCTTTCCTTGCCTTGGTCACAGACCAGCTCAAAGACAATAAGCAAGCTGGCGCACCCCAATGCACCCCTTGGTTATGGGTTGTGTTTCCTGAACCTTGCTTTTGATGGATTTACAAATGCAACCCAGGATTCAATAACAGCTAGGTAATTCATCTGTCAGTCTATTACTTCTTTGATAGCTTTACTTTATGGGGTAACATTACATGAACTGAAAATATAAATACCAAAATGACTCGACCTGTGGTGGTTCATTTAAGTTTGCTCTTATTTCTTCTACCTACAGGGCTCTTTGACACAGTTGTCACTGTTGTGGCATAATTTATTTTATGTAATTTAATTTGAATCTCATGCAGTGAATGACATACATGCTAGTCCTCTGAACCCGAACCTTTATCTTCTGCAGGTACCCAAAGACTAGTGCTTGGGATATAATGCTGGGAATGAATTTATGGGGCACCATATACAACATGGTGTACATGTTCGGCTGGCCACAAGCCAGTGGATATCAGGCAGTGCAATTCTGCAAGCAACACCCAGAGGTAGCATGGGACATTTTCCTATACTGCCTATGTGGTGCGGTAGGCCAGAATTTCATCTTCCTCACAATTAGTCGATTTGGCTCTCTTGCTAACACCACCATCACCACAACCCGCAAATTCGTCAGTATTGTGGTGTCTTCCCTATTGAGCGGCAATCCGCTCTCTACAAAACAATGGGGTTGCGTGGTCATGGTCTTCTCTGGATTATCATACCAGATTTACCTCAAATGGCAGAAGTTGCAGAAATATCAGAAAAAGAGAAAGTCTATGTGAAGATTGGTTGATGGACAAAAATATACACCTCACGTTCATCCTCCCCTTTTCATTTAGGGCAATGGTGGGTTCCAAATTTTGTTACTTTTAGATCAATGCAAATGTAAAAGAATAGAGATCTTATGTATGTTAGTTACTGAGGTGAAGTTTCACTCATCGTTTTGTACGTGGGAACCTATAAAATGAATGATTCAGTCGGTGAAGCGCACGAGAACATTGGTGCATTTTACCAAATTACACAAGACTTCGGAGTGCATTGACCTTATATTTTATTGTTGCTCGACTGATTTGTCTACTCATTCGGGGGCCTGCAATATTTTTTTCTTTTTTTTTAGTTTTTACTGTCGGTATCCGGATTTTATTTGACTAATTCAATTCAAGTACTGTAAGATTCATTTTAAGGGTTAGTTCTTTTAAATCATTTTTCGTTAATCTCAAAACTCGAACTTGAGATCACAGGTTAAAAGGATAAAGTATCATTGATTACTCAATCCAAAGTAATTTGGTGGTGACATGCAATATGTTAGCACAAGTAACCTAAATTTAAAGCCATTATCGGTCTAACTAGTGATTAAGGGTGCGTGTTAAATTTTTTAATTAAGTATTTGAAAAATGAAAAGTATTTTGTTAGATTTTTTTAAATTAGATTTAATAATGTTTAAATCAAAATAATTGATATATAGTTATGAATAATGTTTAAATCAAAATTATTGATATATAATTATAAATATCGATTGATTAAAAAAAAAAAAATCATTCTCCGTTAAAGGGGCGAGCTGCAAAACAGGGGGAAGAAATCAGTTGACTTGGCTGGAATCACCTAATTGACCAAAAGTTACTGGGCTATGATTTCTAATCATTAGTCAAAATTGTACTTCGAGAAAATGTGCCTGGGTGGACGGATTTAAGGTATTTATTAAAAAAATTAAATTTTAATGAATTAAATTGATTTTTTTAAAGATTTAAAATTTTAAACTTAAAACCAATCAAATAAAAAATTAAATTTGAGAAATACACTTAAACTCAACCTGAATAAATTGAGATCTTTTTTTTTTTTTTTGTATATAGTTCCTTAGCTAGAAATGTCATCCAGGGATAAATATGCATATAGGTGTTTTTTAGGACATAGGGTTTACATATTACTATAATAATCTAATGAGTTTTTTTTTTTCGTACTTTCAAAAGAAGTGAACAAAATTTTCCATGTTTCAGAATCAGGAAAAAAAAAAGAATATTTGGAGGACCCAAATATCCCTTCTTTTCTTTTGTAGTTTACTCCCAGAGGGAAAAAAATTGAAAAGTAGGAGAGAGAAAAATTTTTCCCCTTTTATCCCCCTGGCTTTAACTCCATGTTAGTGGCAAAATCGGGTCAGACCACTCATCTTCAAGAGATGTAAAATGAAAATCTGAATTTGGTCAACTTGAAAGAGAAAAAGAAAAGGAACAATCCAATGAGTGCGCTTTATTTTGTATAGAGTTCCCTCCCTCCTTTAACCATGAAGGAATGTCATAATAATAACTCTTGTCGTCCACCATCACCATCTCCAACAAGACCATTGCTTAAATTAAAGATTTCCTGGAACCCTCTTCTTCCCCACAGGGTCACAGACAGTGGGGAAGAGAGGGGGGGCGAGGGCGAGAGAGAGAGAGATTCCAAGGAGGCCGCAGTTCAGCAAGTAAGCCATCTCTCTCTCTCTCTCTCTCTCTCTCTCTCTCTCTCTCTCTATGATTTTTCAAGTTTTCCGCTTCACTTGTTGGTTGATGGTAGTTCCTGCATATGTTACCTGTGAATTTACATCATGCATTGTAGAATTATGTACTAGAATAGGAGAGAAATGTCCGCACACCAAAAACCAGTACCCTTTTTTCCACTCCAATCATAACAAGTATCCTTAGATTACATGAAAAGCTTTTGCTAACAGAAAAACAACCAAGACCTTATTCTATACCCTCCGCACACCAGAATATTAAAAAAAAAATTACATCCATCAACTGGTTGATCCTCTTTATACCCTTTTTCTTTTTCATAAATGTAGATATATGTAGGCGAGATGCCGTTGTATGGTTACACTCCGAAAGACCAAGACTCAAAATCAAGGCTCTGTACAAATTGGAAACTCGAAAGACCAAAAGCTGGAGGGAAGAAAAAGAATTCCCAACAGCTAACTCCGATAAGGAGACAAACAAAAGAATCACACACATCAACAAACACTCTGGGAATATAATGTGAGTTTTTTTGGGCTAGTTTCTCTTTTGGATGAAGAGAAAAGGTTTTTAAGACATTGTTATGTCAAAGAACCTAGAATGCTTCCGTTATCATCCTAGGTCAGAGGTTTTGTGCAGATCAGAACAGGCTCGTCAAAATTTGGGTCAGAATGGCTGTGATTCAAAGAAAAGCAAAGTGAAAAGGATGCATGAGAAATCTGAACATTCTGAACTTGGGTTATAATGCTATAGGGTTTAACCAAAAAGTAAGCCTGATTGCTTTAGTTTAAGAGTTTTGGGTCACAGACTGTTGAGGAGGGCCCTTCTGCAGGGAGGGGGCTGTGAAGTGTTGGTGCTTGGATCAAGGGATTGTGATTCCAATCCTAGCGTTTTCAACAGGAAGTTCCTCTCCTGCACAATGTATGAATAACCCTCAATAAGTCTTTAGCGAAGTACAATGTAAAATATAACAACTTCAAGAAAAACAACAAATTGGTGCATTACTGATTAGCTTGAGAACAACTTTACCCAAGTTAACGCATCAAACAACTGATGATCATATGCCAAGGAGCAAAAGCATTTTTGAGATCTACTTTCTCTAATACTATTAACCATACGGCTATAAGACAGTGGGTGCTCAATATGGGTGCTCAATACTTCAAAATTACAAGACATTTCAAATCATTTTTCCCTCGAACATGTTTTTATATGGGACATGCCACCTTGCTAGATCTCTAAATTATTTTAGAACAGTTGGTGACTGCTCCACTGTTAAGCAAATGACAGCCATCTGATCTGACGAAAGTAAAACCCACCTTCCATTAAAGCTCTACAGACAAGAAAGGGGGAAAAATGAGAGATGATTTTCATGGAAGGAAGAATGGAGAGCACCCAATCTTCCTGGCCCATGAGCTCAAACTATCACTAAATGTCGAATGTGTTAACCTCGTGCTGGTCTAGCTTAAGTAGGATCTTCTGGGGGTTGGATTTTGTACAGCCATACCCTTTGGCATTTTAAACAAAGTGACTAGCCCCGAGATTCAAAATTAGTTGCTCCTATAAGCCCATAAGTTGACAAACAAACTAGAACCGTGAGCCAAGCTAGTCTTTGAGCCTCACAAAGACCATCTCATTTTATTTCCTCTATGAGATTTGAGTCTCAATTACACAAAATCAAAGCCTTGGGAATCCATCATTGACACAGCTGCAATGTTATTCATACTTAAATGTAGAAAATATAATAGCAGAACTGAAAAGCTAATCCTGCATTAAAACCATGGCTACATAAACTGTCTCCAACAAAAAGTTTACAGTAAGATATGAGATGGGGGAATATCAAATTGTGTACTTAGAGGATTTTGGAACTATCAAGTAGGAACGGTGAAGTTGCAAGAACCACCGAACAACTTGGACAATGAGGACAATCAGTTTGCAATTTTATAGACTCCGCAGCTAGCTAAAGCCCAGGGGAAGAGGAGAGTCGAAGTTTTGCTAATTCTGAGAGTTATTTAACCAATACCATCTAGGTATACCAGAGTAATGGGAAGGAATGTTGCAAAAAGGGGGGGGGGGGGAAGGGTAGCAGCCAATGAGTATGGATGAGATAACTGGAAAATTTTAGTGTAGGAGAGATCACCATGTAGCATTAAAGCAAGTCAAATTGATGGTGCCAAATTCAGGACCAGACAAGAGAGGCATTAAGATATGCTTCAACAAGAGTGTTAAAATATAAACATAAACGGATACCTTATCAAATAGAAATAATAATATCTAATAATAGAAAGGCATAAGAATAATGCTCTTTTTAGGATTTGGATCTTTATATATGTGAACATGAGCAACAAGAATTCAGCAATAGGACTGGGATTGTCTCAGAATTGATATATCCCTTGCATTAGGAATCTTAGTCTATGGTTGAATATTTCAAGGAGTAAAAGAATGGAAACTCTGTCAAAGTTACTCCTGTAATTGTAGGTTTATCCATGTTTATCATCTGTGAGCCATAAAGACTTCACCATAGCTTTTGGGCCCGGGGGCATCTTAGACTAGAACCAGGTCTATGAGTTGATCAAGCAAGTGACAGGAATTCAATCTAGATAGATTTTACATTTCCTGGCATAGACTCACTCTTATACCAATACCATCCAGCATATCTTAGATTTTGTTACTTATTGTGTGTCTCAGAACTCAAAATTTGTAGAGAAATTTTCAATGTTCAGAGTGACTATGTTAATTATGTGTCAACTGCAGATGTTTTCTCACAGAAAGGAGAACAAGAAGAGAACTAAGTTGTAAGCTTTTGATCTCCTTCCTTTCTTTCATACTTCACTCAAGCTAATCTTTGAATGGTTTAGAAGCCATCTTCACCAAGGGTTTAAAAAATCATCAGTCTGAACAAGAATCTCTTTGTTTTCCCAACTTCTGAACAGTTCTATTCAACTGCAGCTTCTATCTTAAGATTGGAATGAGTCACTAAGCATAGGCTAAGATGAAGCTTACACCTAAACCGTGCTGCAATGACAGTTTCAGAATGCTTAGAATGTCATGCCACTATTCAGACATTTCATCATTGTTTAACTCTCGCCTTATATCAATAATTTCTTCCAACCACCTTCGGTTTAGACAGTTGGATTCATAATGATGGACTTCATGTGTCAGACAAGATAGACTATTCCATTGGACAACCAGCATATTCTTTGTAGCTCCAAAAATATCTTGCTTTGTTTGACTTGATAGCTAGGGTTTCTCTATTCTAACTCTACTTAGCTATCAATGGGTTCATAATCAGCAAAAGTTAACAGGCTTTTGGTAACTTACACTTTCTGAAAATTTGGGGCTGGGAATTCCTGCTGCTAATGATCTAAACAGAGGAGTGACTTGAAGAGGAGAACTGAACTCTGAACTTAACAAAGCTGAAATGGCTCCATCATAGTTATTCTGCTCAACACAAGGAGGAAAGTCCTCTGCTGCAAAAGAAGATAATTTTTCTTTTCTTAGCCAAGTCATTTTTGGACTTTGTATTGCACATTATTAGACAACTTATCACAAATTGGAAGATGTATACACAGGTGGCAACATTGACATCTTATGCCCATCATGTTGACATTAAGATTACCTTGATGCACATCCACCGCAGAAACTGTAGAAATGATCCCATCTTTGCATCCACTGACAGTATCTTGCTCTTGTATTTGAACCAACTCCAACCCACTTCTGATATCCTGATGTATCGCACATGCCTCAGCTTGAGGTTGTTCAGTTTTGTCCCCTGCTTTGTTGGACATGAGAGTTGATCCAGTACTGTACTCTGAGCTGCATGGCGACTCATATAAATCAGGTTGCCTACAACAAACACACTTTGTGTCAAACCTCAAATATGTCATCCTAGTCAAGTTGTAAACATAAGCCGATCAACCTTATTACCTAAAAGACACTTCACATCCTCTATTACAACTCCTTAATTCTTCTATCAAGTCCTTGAAGTTTTCAAGTTGAAAATCCATATCAGAGATGCAATAGCTTAATTTATTGCTTTCTTTGCTTTGATTTAGGAAATCTTGTAGAACCTGTATGCAAAGTTTGAATTGTGTCAGACGAAATGTGACTATGACTGCATTTCAAAACCAATTAATTTTGCAGGCAATCAAGTGACTTAGGTAGAACCACAACAGATTGTATGTTTACTACAACTCCACAGGGCTAAAACCATGAGTTCCACTTTCTAGAATTTTAGATGTCACGAGATTTTGTGAAGATGTGCTTGACAGCATATAGAAAACCAGACTTCTATTCACCTTCCAGGCATTCTCAAGGCTCTGGTATGTGTTGTCAGAATTAACTTTTTGTGCAAGAGAGCTTAGCAGGTCTGCTTGTTGCATCAGAGTAGAAATTTTTGGATCATTTTTCTTTAAAAAAGTTCCTTGCCCTTTGACACTAGAAGCTGTCAACACAAATTATTTTCAGTTAGCAGGTAAAAGAAAGATGATCATGGCATTACAATGCTAATGACTTAGCATGCCTAAAATAAACCCTATGTCATTATACATTTCCTTCAGATGTTAACCAGGCTTGAAGGGGCCATTAGTCGAGTGGATTGGAAGAAAGGGTTATTGAGGGTATACCATCATCTGAGGCCACCTTCATTTTACAGACAAATTCGTTTCCAGAATATTTAACAATGTGGCCAGTATTTTGAGCCAATACAGCAAATGGTGGTCTTAGTTGCTGAGCTGCTGCTGATGCTGTTTCGCCTTCCAGGAGCAACCTTCCTCCTTCATTACCACTTTCCATGAGATTGGAGACTTGGGTCCTCCTGAGATGACAATGTTAAGAGTCGTGGTGCAAAAACAGTGCATTTTATTTACATTTTCCTTCTGATATCCTATGTCATACCTCATCTTCTTGAAAGCTACAGAAGTGGGTGATGCTTCACTTGTATCAAGCACATTCTGAACTAGAACCCTTTTATTGTTTGGATTGATGAATGAGCTGTTGTTCTCTTTTGCCAATGCTTCCCGTTTCGCTTTCTTCTTGCACAGGGTGGAGAAGCGGTTTTTCACGGCGTTATCCGTTCTGCACAAACCACATAATACAAAAATGATCAATCTTTTATCAAAAAGGATTGTACAGCATAGACTAAAACGAAAAGAACAATAAAACAAGTGACTTTTACCTGCCTGAAACCACCTTAGCAATCTCAGTCCATCTATTCCCAAAAATCCGCTGAGCCTAAAAGCAATTAACTTGTTAGATCGTAACCATAACATCAATGGCTATTCTAGATAGAAATGCAGCCAGCAATTTCTGCTGGATTTTTTAGGAACACAGACAAAAAAATCATCACCCTGAAATCTAAAATTCATCATTTGCAAACTATTCCTGAAAGACACTGAAAAAAGTGCAAATTGTCGCCCCCAAAATCATTAAAAAGATGAAATACTAAGCCTTAAACATTGCAAAACACATAATGGAGTAAGCAACTTACCTCACATAAGAGAAGGTCCTCCTCAGGAGACCATCCTCCTTTTTTGCTATCACAATTCAAATAAGTGTACCATCTGCAAAAATCTCAAACACATTGAAGTCTCAAATTGAAAAATTTTCCGAATTGCTTGAGAAAGAGAGAGAGCGAGAGCGAGAGAGAGAGAGAGAGAGAGACAATTACACACTAAAGGCAGGATTGTAAAATCCAAAGAATTTTACAAACCTTCGTCTACATTGCCTTGTGGTTTTATCCTTAAACTTAGAAGCAATAATGCCCCAACTATACACAAACAGAGACAACAATAAAGCCTTGTTAATTTCGTCAAACATCAACTGTGCACTTTCTAAGCAATCAGGAAAAAAAATTTTACTTCTCAGTGCCGTGATTCCTGATCAGCTCGCGAAGCAGATCATCTTCCTGCAAAAATTTCAATAAAAATCAAAATCCAATTAAGTGGAATGAATCAGAATCAGAACAACATGCACAGAGAGAGAGAGAGAGAGAGAGAGAGAGAGAGAGAGACCTGCTGAGACCAAGTGACTATGTGTCTCTCCTTCTTCTTGGGAGCTTCAGTATCAGCTGCTACTTTCATATTCTATCCCTGTTGTCTTCTTCTTCTTCTTCTTCTTCTTCTTCTCTCTCTGTCCACTATTCTTCTCATTTAATAACTTTTCTCAAATCAAAGCTCTTTGTAATATATAATCACACAATCACAAATTTTTTGAAAAAAGTTGTCAAAAGCACTTTCTCTCTCCTTCCCTCCCCCAAAATTACAAGTGTCTCTATCTCTCTCTCCCTGTCTTCTAGCTTTGGATTCTCTCGACTTTTCAGTCACCTTTCGTCTACACAAAACTCTAATTGTCTCCTTCTTCTTCTTCTTCTTCTTCTTCTTCTTCTCTGCTTCAAATCTTTAAACCTCTCCCTCTCTCTCTCTTTCTCTGATCTTTATACGTCGAGCTTCGTTCAATCAATACAAGATTAATCGAATACTATTTAACCATTAATAGATCTGAGTATTCTAGAACGAGAGAGAATGATAAAAGGAATGGTCCGTTTGAGTTCAGTTTTGTATATATTTTTAAAAATAAATAAATAAATATAATATATAGTTTGAAAAATAAAATAATGTTGTGGGAAATGGATGTGAATTAATTTAATAAATTTTTAAATGATGCGTGTAGTGCGCGGGTATGAATAGAAGTTTGAAAAAACGGAGAGTAACGCTGAATTTCATGAGAGAGAGAGAGAGAGAGAGACATGAGGTCACCCCACTCTAACGTTGTCGTTTTGTTTGTAAGGTTTATGTATGGATTACTCTTCCTCTCTCCAGTCTCCACTGCTCTGTCTCTGTGTATTTGTATGTTTTGTTTTGTTTTATTTCTATTTAAATTGAAGCTGTTGTTCTTCGTGACCTAACTTTCACACCCACCGACTATTTCGCCACCCTACTGATTTTTCTCATGCGCTAAGCAAAAATTCCTTTATTAAAAATTTTTAACCAAAATCTCAAATTCAAATATTAGAAATAAAAAAAAAAATTATTAAAAAAGTCGATTCTTAAATTAGATCACACAATTACTCAAATAAAATATAATATATAAAAATTATTAAAATTTTAAATTTATTTTTAAAGAAAAGTTAATTAAAAACACAACTTTTATATCTATCTTATTTTTTCTCTGATCGATTATTTTATTTAAATTTAATTAAAAAAATTGATCGACTATACTACTTTCAGACCGTATCTCAATTTTTTTTTTATTTTTTGTATAGATTATTTTGCATTCGGGATGGACTTGAATTTAAATTTGATTGGATGGGTTTTACAAGTGGAGAGTTATGAGTGTGGGGAGAGGGAGTGATGGGTTACTCATTCCTCGTGCACTTGTTCACGCTCCCAAGATTATGTCACTGTGAGTTCTCAGAATCAGAGGTTTGATTGAGATCACAGGGTTTCATTGTGCGTGTAAAATGTAAAAGCCTCAAGTCTTTTTTTCAAATTTCAAATTTCAAATTTAACATCAGGATTATTTATTTATTTATTTTATTCTTTTTGTGGTATGAGTCATGCAATTGTAGTGACATACTCACTAATCAAATTTTTTTTTTTTTTGGGGTGTAATTAACAAAATATATATATTTCATGAAACCAAATAGTCAATTTGGCTATACTGGATTAGGGGTTGGTTTAATCATTCTTGAATTCAAATCAAGCTATGTTTAGATTAGTCCAAGGAAATCATTAACCCTAATCTATCCTATAAACCTCATATCTCAAAGGAATCAATGCTCAATGAGACATTATATAATGCAATCTTAAACTCATCTCGACCAGGTGACAATGGTTAAAACCCTGTTTCCACGTGGACAAGAAGCCTTTGTGACACGTGGCAATAAAGCATTCGATTGTTAGATATCTTGTCAACCCATTTAAATTCTTCAAAAAAATAAAAAATAACAAAATAATAAAAAAGGATGGAGCCCTACTAACCCCATCTGCACAAAATTGCAAATGGGGCATCCCATATGTCTCTTTCTTTGATAGTGAATTCTCCCGCCAAAAATTAGGCACTCACTCAAGTGGAAAAGAAAATTTTCATAATAATACTGTCATTCTAAGAGTATGATGCTCATGAAAGGAGAAGTAAAATGAGAAGAAACAAAAAAAAATGGGCATGAGGATGTACAAGTGCTTGCTTTAAAAAGAAGGGAATCTGAGGAATGTAATGCCAAAACAAAAAAAAAAAAAAAAAAAAAAAAGTTGGTAGAGAGAGAAACACGAAGAGGGTCGGTGTTAATCGTGTCCCACAATCAGCCATCAAAGGGCAAAACGACGCACAAAAAGACCAACCCAGACCAAGGAACCCTAGAAAAAAGCTCTTCCTGGTTGCTGCCACTTTCCCCCACCTTCACAAGTCACGTTCAAACCATTCAATCATATTAGTATATAATCGCATCTGATTAAAATAAAATTTTTAAAATTTTTGTTTGTAATAAGAATTTTAGATAGAAATTCTAATATTTCTGATCTATTAATTTGTTTTTAACAAAATTTCATCTTGAATAACGAAGTAAGAGTATGAATAGTATGTTTGCAATGTATGAAAATAAAAGATAATTTCACTTCCATGCTCTTCCACATATTATGCCATAAATTTGTCATTTTTTCAACCTTGATTGGGATGGACAGTTTCACGCGGCTATCGCCTAAGTTCAACTCATTAGGTCTACCCATCTAGCTTCCCCTTTTTGATCTTTTGTCTAGAGGATAATGTCAATTTAGTATCTAATTTTAGGGATGAAGTAAAGATCGGATTAAATAGAAAATATAGGGTATCAATTGAAAGTCGATTTAACGGGTAATGGTGATATATTTTTTAATCAAATTTCGAATTCAAAATATAAAAATCACCTCCAAATCATTTTAATGGCTATCAAAATTGTGTAAAAAAAATTATATTAGAAGAACTCATAAATTACACCCAACAATACTTGAATTAGATTAATCAAAATATAATTATAGATACCATATAAAAAAATATGAGATACCATGACAGACAGGGATTGAAAATACCAATATGTAGAAAATTTCCAATAAGTCCTTTTCATCCCCACTCTATCATTTGAATAAAGATCACCATATTTATATGTATAAATATATATTCATAGGATGAAGACTGAATTTTTGGAGCAAATGCACACATCAAAAGACGGTATAGGGTCCATGACAAAGTGGGAGAGGAGTGATGAGCTTTAACTGCTTGTGACTGGTCTATGAAGTGCGTGTGGAACAAAATATTGGAGGGATAATTTGAATGCTGAGTTGAGTCTCCTATTGGCATTCTTGTCCCATTATATGCCTATAGTAAATTCAATGGAACCAACAGATAGTTAATTCGGTGGGAAGAAGAACGATAAACTCTTTAATCAAAATTGAATTTAAATTTTAAAAATAAAAAAAAATTACATTCAAAGAATTTTCTTTATAAAGTATTCGAATCGATCAAAACAAGATATAGGATATAAATTCCTCGGAGGGAAAAGAGGATAGCACTGTTTTTGTGGCATCTTTCTCGAATGCTCTGTTTATTTTCTTCTTTTTCATCTTCTTTTAGAACTCACATGTGATGTTAACCACTCAAGAGATCTGACATATGCAAAGAATGTGAATTCATAAAGCATGCTTTGGTTCAAAACTAGGAAAATTGTTAATGCAATAGCTCTTACCTTAGTACAAGTTTTAGCATATGGACCGATCAAAAAATCTGATATTGGATTCTACTGAAATTTAGTTAAATTTTGAATTTAAAAATTTATTGATATGATAATAATTTTAATATTTTATAAAAAAAATTGATTTATATTAACGCTATATATCTTAGAAAATATTTTTTAATTTAATTAAAGATTATGAATAAAATAAAATAAACCGTAAATAAATTGAGTGTAAAGTTTCACATGATAAATTTTCTAATAGGTGTCGGCCTAATTCACTCGCTAAAATCTTCAAAAGTAATACTAATAACATGAGGCCATCAAAGGGTTTATGGGTTAGGAAAATAATCGTATCTATTATATAACTAAATCACCAAAAAAAAATGTCGGACCGATAATCCATTTTCCTTTTTTTTTTTGGAAAATTTTCTTCAAGAGTCAAATTGGCATTATTTTTTAGCTTTATTATTATTAGTTATTAGAAAATTGTGAGATTAGAGCTATACAATTATAATAACTCTTTACAATACAATTATTTAATAAATTAAAATCATCAAAATTTGAACCCGCTTTAGTAAAGTTATCTGATGCACGATCTTCGAATTGTATGTGCTTGGTTTATTATTTTTAGCTCTTGTCAACAAATTGTTAATCTTTTATCTAAAAGAATGTGTTCCTTTTGTCATGAATGGTTTTGTGGTGTGATAGAATGAGTCAAGATGATAATCAAAGCCATACATAGAGCATCGCACCTATCCATCCACTACCACCGCATCCTAAAATGAGAGATCCATGCAAACCCCACCAAATTTATGTTGAAAATATTAAGTATGAACAGATAATCGATGTGTAATGGATAAAAATTAAAATTTTTTAATTAAATTTTGAATTTAAATTTTGATAATGGAAAAAATTATGTTGAGAGAGTTATATCATTAAATAGATTCAATAATATTCAAATTGGATTAATTGAAATATAATTTTAGTTATTGATCTTTTTTTTTATTATACAAGAATTCAAATCCTGAATCTCAGTATTGAAAAGAGAAATTATGATCATTAGACTATTTCTCTAGAGAATATTTTAGATTTCGATCGGTGATATAAAAAATGTATATATATATTTTTGGGTGGGGGTGGGGGTGGGGGTGGGGGAGGGGGGTTTTTGGGTTTTGTATGTGTGTGGTAATAGGCCCAAGTTCCCAAAGAGATAGATGACGTTTGGTGGGGCTTTAAGCTTAATCTTCTTCTTTTGATATATTCCTTCAATGTGTCAAGTTGCGCGGCCATCCCATCAATCGGGGCCTGCCACCTGTCACCACGCTCTTTATGGTATTTTTAATTTTCCTTTTTCCTAAGTAAAAGAAAAAAGAATGAAAAATCACGTGGGCCTTTTATTCGCTCCATTTCTCAACAATGGTGGGAGTGGGAGAGACTCATAATTATGTGACTAAATATTCAATGAGCTTATCATGGCTTTACCTTTTAATTTGCCAGCTCACCTTTCTTAGCCTCTATGTTTATTTACATTTCTCCATTTTTTGGTTTTTATTTTTTTCTAAAAATTTATATTATCGCTGTAGCAATTATAAATCTTGCAAGATTGGTCGGGCGATTCGTAACTGTATGACAAATTTATTTTTATTTAGTAGAGGGTGGGTATTATTAGAAAGCATTAACTAAAACTTTTTAAGTGATACTATATAAATTAAATTTTATGTAATTGTTTATATTAATAAAAATTATGTTACGAACTCTTCTTAATATTTTCAGACTATTTTTCAAAATCTTAAAAAAATTATAAGTGTAACGGTAGAGTATTATATTTTCTTAACTATAAGTTTTAAATTCAAGCGAAATGAAATTTGAGAGAATCAATCTCTTGATGGATATCATAATATTCAAATCGGATTAATCAGACAAATTCAGAAATCGATGGATAAAAGACAAAATATATATATTGTATAGACCCATATAGACCCATTGCATTAAAAATGACCGAGGCAAACAAAGACATGGGGGGGGGGTTTGGGGGTTTGGGGTTGGGGGATTCAATTGAGCTGCATTTTTAATAGTGACTTCAATTCATAAACATGGGAGAAAAATTCAATGCAGCCGAAAGTGAATCCCATCGTAGTTATGTTTGGCCTAACTTGTCTTCAATTTATTCAAATGGGGGGGTTTATTTTATATTTCACTTTTCCCTCTTTTTGAAGGGAAGAAAAGGGTTTCTTTCTTCTCTCTTTTTCCTATGTTCGTCCCATTAAAAGGGTCCATTTTGACGATCTTTCCGGCCTCAGGATTTGAAAGCCAACAAAAGAAAAAGAAAGGAGGGAAAGAGTAAATAATCAAACAAAAAGAAAATACGATTCTGGTGGTTGATGGACAAGCGGGGAGAGAGAGAGAGAGAGAGAGAGAGAGAAAGAATAAGAATGATCAAACCAAACAAAAATTTAAGCTTTTAATAAATTTTTAATAAAATATTTGTATGTATTAATTAAAATCTATTTGCAATTTAATTAATAATTAGCCAAAATATATTAATACGAATTATCATAAAATAAAATTTATTTAATTTAATTACTGACTTATTTTGTTCGAATAGTATTAGAGGTTTGTGTCTATGTGGGGGCATAATAATATTATTTGAAAATTTATGCCGATGAACCAGTATTTTCGTGTGCCATAGCCCCATGGTGTTTCATTTCAAGTCCGAAGTTCTGAGGTTCCAACGTAGAAAATTTAATAAAATATTTTAGTTTACAAGTACGGAATCAACATGCGTGACCGACTAACATTAATTTTACCAAAATTTTCAAGAATAATAAGGATACCGACCCATTAAGTGTTTTTTTTTTTTTTTTTTTTTTAAATTCAATAATCCCTTGTTTCTTAGCTTAGTTGTACAAAATGGTTCTTTCCTTTGCGGACATTGCCCTTTAGACCATCCAAAAAAAGGGACCAAAGCTTATAAATTCCACATTGTCTAAATTACTTTATAATCCCCTAAATTTTTAGGTTTTTCCTTTAGTTATTATTAGTATTTATTGGTATAAAATAAATCATTAATTATTACATTATACATTTCTTATAAAAAGATTAGTTAATTATTATGTGGCATAAGAGTCCAACGGTAACTAATTTTTTGGGGGAAAGGAAAGCAAATTGTGTGGGTAGGGGACAAGTTTATGGGAGGACAATTACCTTTTCAATAAGAATAAGATGCAAGGCAAAATCCTGTCTAATGTTATTTCACCCGAAATTTAAAGTATAATTATTTATTTTCACAGATCAATATTCAGATTTTGTCTAATTAATCAAATCTAACACTATGAGACCTATTAAAGGGTTAGTTCTTTCAAATTCTAATTTTTTATTTTTATAGCTCGAAACTGAGACTTATGATTAAGAGAGTACAACGTCAACGCACCCGGTGAAGGTTTGATATAATTAAAATTTTTTGGCATCGTTGTTTGTGTCACTGATCATGTAATTATTCCAATAGATTTGCAATTTTCACAAAGCATATACATATATATAATCTCTGCTTTTCTAATTCCAAAGGGACCCAATGCTTGCGCTCCTCATCTTTTCTTTTTGAATTTTCTTAGACAAAATCAAGTCGAACTTAATAAAGATGGGCAAAAACAAAACAAAAAGACAGAAAAGTGGAGAGGATTTTACCCTACAAATAAAGGTTGATGAAGAGCAATTCATCCCCATGACAAAACAAAGAGGGTACAGAACCAACTTTCCTGTCTTTTTTTGTGCCATAGTTCTCAACTACCCTTTCATTTCTTTCTTTTTTCTTTTATTATTATTATTATTATTATTATTATTATTTAATAAAAAAACATGTAAAATACATTTCAAAATTTTAATAGAAAGGGTTTAGGCCTACGCATAGTTTTACCTGATAAAATGAAAGACATACCCTTCAATATGCTCTTAATTGTCTAATAATTCCCGGGTTTTATTTCTATTTAATTTTTAATAAGGTCAAAAAGAAAAGTTGAAACTAACATAGAGTTGGTCTAATGGGATTTGGTATTAAGTCTCTTAATCAAGTTTTCGAATTCGACTCGCGACTTGAGTATGGAAAAAATTACGTTGGGAGGGTAACCGCTTAATGGGCCACTGCAAGTTCCAAACTGGATTAGTCAGAACATGATTCCAGACACCGATTAATATAGCACAAAAAAAAAAATTGAATTTAAGACATATATACACATATATGAGTATAGATAATGTAAATGGTCTCATGTAAGAGAAAGAAAGGAGAGGGGAAAAAACATAAGAAGAAGAAGAGTAGAAAAGGCCCCATGTGTGGAAAAACCAAAAGAAGAATGAAGGTTTGGTAGCTTTATAGTTTATGGGAATGTTTTGGCTTAACTTTGCTTGGGATTCCTACATCTCGTGTGGGCACCTCTCTTTTGATATTTGAGCCATCCAACTTTTGAAGGCTTGGATGAAGACGATCTTCACTAAACTCTCTCTCTTCTCCCTCTCTATCTCTCTCTTTCTCTCTCACTTCTTGTCTACAAAGCATGCTCTTGTAAAAGTGAAAGGGTTTGGGAATCCTATGCCATTTTCTCCATATTCCCTTCGCTTGGCTCTTCTCGTTTGTAGGCTTTTATCTCTAGAAATCACCGAAGATTCCTGCATTTCAATTCTCACAATGCATGTTTATTATTCTAGTAGCATGCCTGAATTTTGACCAACAAAAGTTGTTTAACCATATCATATATCAATAATTATAATAATTGCATATCAATAACTATAATAATTGCTTCATATGATCTCGCAGTAAGTGACTCGAATGCAATTTTATCTAATCAAATTACTCTTATTACAATAATTATAAGTAAGTTGATGCATATCACTAATAATTGCATATCACTCTCATTTCAAAGTAAGTTGATGATGGAAATTCTAACCATGCTGTGCATTTAGAGCATGAGATGCCCAAACAAAAAAGTAGGGGGTGGATGGGGGAAAGATTGAACGAGGGAAGGGGGGATGAGAGTCCAAAAGAAATAAAAATGAGAACATCAGACAATCAACAGATAATTAAAGAATCTTAGGCGATTTCCACTTGTCAGATTCAGAACGCAGTGTAAATCCTAACTCTACCAACCAACAAATAAACTTACATTCATTAAATAGCTTAAGGCAAAGAGGGTTGGTATCCAACAAAGTTGTGAAAAAGAACATTATTCTGCCATTCTAAAAATGGCACTTCCTCTCTTTTAACACCTTTCAAAAAAAGACAGGATTAAAGATGTCTCTCATAGAAGAGCTCACCTAATTGGGTCCGACTCTGCTCTGCATGAACAATGAAGAGACACCACGCACCACCACTTCCTCTTTCTCAATCCTTTAGTAGTCCCCAGTCACACTGCTACTTACAATGCTTTTCTGCACAACAAATAAACATATCATACCAAAAAGAAAGAGAATTTCAGAAGCAATGAAAACAAGTGACCCAGCTCCTTTCAGAAATGGGGTTGCTTCATTTTTCTTCCTTATGTTACTATAATAGAGCACACTCTGCACATATTCATACAATGTATTTTCATATCAAATGTTCACATTATTTTATCAAACTATAATTTTTCTTTTTGCTGATAAAAAAGGGTAACGGAATTATAGTACAATTTTCTTTTATAGGTACAGATATAAGGCTTCTGGTCGCAATAAAATACTAGTTTAAATACTGGTACAAGTTATGGTTAAATCTATCACAGTTTAAATCCATTCATGATGAGGAGTATACTATCAGTTTAGAGCCAAAAAATCTTGACCCTTAGTCTTGAAGTGTCCACACTGTTCACTGAAGTGGAGGTTCAAGATCGGTTAAGGGTTGGGGTATAAAATACTCTTAAGTTTTGGCTATTTTAAGTGATTATAGTTATAATTTACACGCAATTCAGTTGTAATGTAAAACCTTAACCTTAGGTACTGGCATGACCAGTTCAAAGGTTTAACCGTGTCAATAATCTCATTCTCATAGCTTCTCTAAAATATCAGCGGTCTCAACACCAATCTATTCATGAATTTCTATTGTAAACGTCTTTGACCTCATTATCTCGCAAATGTATAAAATGTTATTGTAAGCTACCACTTCAATGGTATGGTTTGATCAAAGTTAAGGTGAGGAGAGATGGATATGAGACAACAAAGGCCACTGGCAGACACCAAGGTACCGTCTAGGATGAGAAGGAGGCGCGCTAGTAATATATAATTACAAGCTTTTACGGATTAAAACTTTTGTCAGGCTCTTAAGTAGTAAGATCCACAATTCCAACACTCAAAATATCATTAAAGCGACTGTTAGGTTTTGAATGGAGTCTCTTTTTAACTGCGCTTACAAATGATGAACAAAAAAGGATTTGAGTGTTGAGTGATAAGATATTTTACCCTCTTAGTAAGAGATCTCGAGTTTTACCCCTGTGAATGGCGAAAAATGATTTGAGAGAACCAACCTATAGACCCTATAGTATTTGAATTAGATTAATCGGGTAAAATTCGAATACCGATGATTAAAAAAAAACGATGAATAAAAAAGATTCCCTTACTAGTCCTTCATGGGACCCCAAACTCACTCGGTGACAAGAGAGCAAGTAAAAGAGCTTTTCACATGTGTACTTCACTAAAATTCCAAGGGGAAAAAAAAGAATGAATCCGGGTGTGGATTCAAACAAATTAAATCACCACTCTCATCTTTTTTATTTTTTTAAGTGTTATTTTTTTGTTTTAAAATCTTAATTAAATATATATATTTTCATCTCTTTGTTATTTGTTGATTGAATCCAAAATTTAAGAATAAGATCCATATTGTTGTTGTAATCCAAGGTGTGAATTCCAGGTCCATTTGTTGTCACAGTGTCCCCAACCAAAACTGAAACCAACACAAATCAAATTTCAAAAAACAAAAAAGGAAATAAATAAATAAATAAATCTAAGATGCACATGGGCTGTTAGGGCACAAATGGTTCAACCTAAGCCGACGCATCCATTTTGGGTTTAAATGCTACTGGTCCATACTTGCCTACCCACAACTTTGTTTTCTATTGGAAGAGGAATAAACCAAACCCGGGCAGATGGGTCATTTTCTGATACATGAAATTATTTTAGATTGGGATGTCAAACAAAATAGAAGTATCATAGTCCAGTGGCTTGTTCATTTCATGTAAATAGCATGTTTCATGGAATGCTTTGAGCACTAGGTCAAGAATGAGGAACACAGAGAAGGGTGAAAGAATGCCACTTAATTCACATGGTGAATGACTTTTATTGGATGCTCATAAGTCAAACAAATGAGAATTGAATACAGGACGTGAGTGGAGATATTCAATAACCCAGTTCAGATACATGCTGTCCCTGAAAAATACACCAAGCACTCTAATGTTGTCAACTTCAATGAACATTTTTCAAATTATGCAAGTTGTTCCCCCAGAAACATCTACCAATTATATACTCCCAAAGCAAGAAGGAGACATAACCCTAACAGCATTATCTTCCTAAATACAAAAACCTTCCAAAAGATAAAAGTGTCTTACATAGAGATGAATAAGAACGCTAAGAATCACAACAGGACACACAGAACGATCAGATTTGTATCATAAACATCTGCAACATACTAAGATCAGGGTAAGAAAAATGGATCTTTAATTCGTACTTTCCATGAAACAAATGGAGAATGTACAAAAAGCGTCTTCTATTCTTAAATCTGGTCTAGGGATACATAAAACAACTAAGTTATAGAGCTCTAAATTTGGAAGTGAGAAGAGGTGAGAGAGCTCCCCAATCTTAAAACTACAACTCTATGAATTACTTTCCTTCCATCCTAAGTTATTAGCAGCACTTCAAGAGGCAAATCTTTCAAGTTTCTGCCCTCTTCATCAAATGATTTACAAGTCAATATCGTGCGAAAATTGGAAAACTATGTATGAGACCTAACAAGGATGGGTTCAAACCTGGACTGTGGCATAGTCACGTTCATTACTACATTCATGCTTGTGCTTGACGCCCATGACAAACTACAAATAATCCAAAACCATAAAAATCTAAACAAGCAATCGCTTAATTTAAGTCCAATTTATCTAAGGCATTCCTTGATTTATAGAAAACCTAAAATAACCTCTGCAGATTTTTCATTTTTGAATGGAAAACTAAGAAAAACATATATCCTGTCTCACAGACAACGTTTGTTTGGTTCCAGTCTATCTTGTAGCTATGTTGCCAACTGAAATAAAGATAAATAATGAAAATCAACTCAGGGATTATGGCAAAAAGTGCTTCTCCTAGCAAGTTTTGCCTTTTTCTTGCTGTAATGAACCCAAAAATTTTTCAACCTACCCCAACTGCCAACATGTTCTATTGTGTTAGGCAACAGCAGGGGCACAAGACTCAAAACTTGACCTTCAACACTAGCAAGATTCCAAGTAATCTCGTGACTGTTTGGGCCGAAACCCTTGGTCCCAGCATGTTCTACTATGTCCAAAGAAATTTCAGACATTGCTTACCGCCATTCAAACCTAGGATTTCAAATTTTCAAAATATGGGGATCAATTTATCTGACCTATAACAAGAAATATAGATTATTGGCCTCTTGGACATGAAACACTGATTCCTTTAGTTTGCAATGGTCCATGAAATTAGTCAAAGATTGTAGCAGAATATACTAACTCTTGGCAGAAACTGAACCCCAAGCCCAAAATGTAAGACTTTCTTAACAGAACCTTGAATCTGTACTAAAATAGATTCCTACATGGGGCAGAAATGAATGGGGTCTTTAAGTAAGTGAAAGAACCGTTGCTCAGACATGAAAATGGGATATGACAAAAAAAAAGGAATGAATGCGGAGACATGCAACAACAAAAAAAAGGAACACAGATCGAACAAAGCCAATGCATTAGACATATAAAAATATATACAAATAAGGAGTGTCTCTCATCAAAGAGTTATGTTGCAGGCCTTTGAAAGTAGTTCAAATATGTCACATGGAAGGCTTTCCAAAAGCCATCGATACAGTAGTTGTTCCAATAAACATCTAAATAAGCTCCAAAATGTCAGGTATCCCTCAATTAAATAATGAGTATCAAAGAAGTGCCCTCTTTTTAAAATCTGGTAAATGGGATTTTCTATGCAGTCAAAGAAAGGTACGAGATGTGTAATATCCAGAATGGAGATCGGATTTTTATGTATCTGCTCCAGAAAAGAAGCCGGTTGAGAATGGTTAATAGCTTATTTCTTTTTAACGCTCATCCCTCTCACGTGGGCTCCTGGCAATTCGTTAGAAGAATCAGTCCGAACATGTGAAGCCTTTGATAAAGGCAAAAGGGGGCCTTTGTCGGGATTGTTAGAAAAACTAGTAAGACTGGTAACTAAGTAATAACTTTGTTAGAGGCTTGCATTACAAGGTGTCTTCATTGAACAAAATATCAAGGTACTAAAGATTACAAGGCTTTCAACAACTTGTAATATGGGATTATTCTTGAAGATATTCAACATCATCCCATTAGCAGCTTTGTCATGGTGAAGACTACCTGAAAGCATCCAAAACCACATGACCGGCTGCATTGTTATTTATTCAAATTACATCAAACAACCAGTTGCTTCAAAAGCTTAATCTGATAAGCCGATGGACAATAGCTTGTTAGTCATTTTTATCTCAAATCTCCCCCTCACATGTTGTTTATCATTTAGTATGTTAATGTATAAATATTCGCTTCATAGTTTTTACCATGTCGAAGTGGTACAATAAAATTACGATGGCTTCCATATCACTTGAAAAGGGGCACTCCACGACAATTAAGAAGACATTCATAGGAAGCACAAAAATAGTCATTTCACTAAAAACCCAAATCTAGGCGTCAAGCATTTGATTTATGCACAATTTTCAGTACAGTTATCTTAACCTTAAAAAAGGCACAAACATTTCCAAAAGAACATAGTTTAGGGAAAACGAAAAAAACTAATATACATACCTCTCACCAAAAAGAGACCACCAAATCCCAGCCCACCATCAAAACCACAAAAAATCTAAATCCCCAATTCATCAAAACCCCTCTGGCTTACTTTCCTTAACTTCAGAAACAGTAGCACCATCAGCCATAGACAAACAATACTGAGCAATTTCCCTAAACCTAGGCACACTCCTTAAATCAACCTTAGTCCCATCTTTCAAGGTAATGACTATATCACCCCACTCCCCAATAAACCTCGGCACAACTTGAACATCCTTAATCACATTGTACCCAAAATCACTCCTGTCTTGACCGGTCAAACCAGAGATGACTGTGACTCTTAGGTTTGTGAACCTGTAACGGAGGAAGAAGGCTCTTGAGACTGCGGCGAGAGTGAGTGGGAGCCAAAGGATAGTGAAACCCAGAAGAAGGTTTGCCAAAAGGTCTCCATAGTGAGCTCCCCCGTCGAAAAAGATGGTTTCTTGAGAGGGTTTGGTTGGTGGGGTTGTGGGTGTAGAGGGTTTGGGGGAGGCGACGTGGAGCTTTGTGATTGGTCTGTGAGTTTGGGATGTGGGTTTTGCGGGTAATTTGAGAAAAGTGAGATGGTGGTGGTGGTGGTGGAGAGACAGAGAAGTGGTGGATGTGGTGGTCGGAGAGAGAATTGTGGCGGTGGAAGCCATGAATTATTTATCCGTTTTGAGTTAAATTTGGAACGTTTTCTATTTTTTGGTGGCCTGGATCAGAGGTTTTCGACAGTTATTGTGTTTGTGGGCTTGGGGCTATCATGACGTGGCATCTTGACAGCCAATTGTATTTGGGCCTAATTGTTCAAAGTGAGGTGCCCTCCACGAGGCCTGCTTCATATACAAGTTTATCTGGACTCTAGAATCGATATACAGTTAGCACATGTTCAATTGTCCAGGATAGTGCAAGCCTGGGCCAAGGTTACGTTCATCATTTTCATCTCTCCCCGCAGAGAAGTAGTTCCTTCAATTTTCTTTTCTTTTTTTTTTTTGGTTGGATCCTTCAATTTTCTGTTATCTCTAGGTATTGTTATCTATAAGATTTGTAGTCATTAGATCATCATTTAATATAATCATTCCTGTGAGACGGTATAATAGAATGATTTATATCAACACTTGTTGGTGTAAGAGGAAAAGATAGTTTCGTCTCTTAACCAAGTTGAGAGTTCGATTTAATCAACTTGAGAGTTCGACTCCCTTGAATATGAAAAAAATAATGTTTATGAATGTAATTTTGGAATCAAATGATGGGTTAATTATGACATTACTTTCACCAAGAAGCCAGCCTAGCCTCCTAGGTGAAAGTTCTCAATTTTCTTCGGTTGTGAGACTTGTTAGAGTTCGAACATGATTATACTAATTATATAAAGTAGTAAATAAAATATAGTTGAGACTTAGATACATGAAGAAGCTCTTTCTAATTATGTGCTAATAGAATAACAAGAATTCAATTCAGATATTTCTATGACCATGATCATGCATGAAGAAAATTATTCATATCCCCTTCTGCCCGTGGGGGATGATAAAAAGACATTTTATTGAAAATCTGTTCTCTTAGCCCAATTAGGCCATAGTCTAGAAATTGATCACTAATAGTCCAATCCGCCGTTGACACATTAGAAGAAGACTACCCTTGTTCATCACTTCAAAATTCTTATAGTACTTGCATGTTTAGAAAGAACTCATTACATTACAAAATAAAGGGGAAAATTGATTTTTGGGTGCCAAATAATTTTCCTTTTTAAAAAGGCAAAAAACCAAAAAAAAAGTGGGGGGGGGGGGGGAAGAAGAAGAAGAAGAAAAACAAAATAAAGTGGCACATCCAAGGAGGAAGCAACTGGGGTGGGAGAATGGGAGGAAAAGAGAAACTTTTAGAGCCCTTAATTTAACATATATATATATATGTACATTAATAATGCATGTTTTAATATTCATAATAAACACTACTTTGTGGTTGACATTGCCTGATATGATTACCATAATCATGTGGGTATGCAATAAATTTTATTCATAAACAAATGCAAAATTCTCTGCCTCTTGATCTTGCAGTTCCAACCAACAACATACATGCTGATAAATTCATTAAATTACTTCCAACATTATCATATATATATATAATTATAAAAATTTCATTAGCAGAAATACATTACACACTAAGCAAATTAATATATAGTTTCTAAACATTTCGACTGCAATTAGTAATAATAAATAAATTTCAAATTTTACTTAGAAAAGATATATATTTCCGAACGAATAAGATGAGGTCTGTATATACTTTCGATTCTTTTATCTTATTTTATGCTAATTAAGGTGTATAAAGCAGAATTCACGTGGCCACTGGTGTTGGTGTCTTCCTTAATCTAAACAATGCTTAATAGTGACCCACTTGCAAAAAGTTATAGGAGAACAAACCAAAAGGTGTTATCTTAAACAACCAATAGTAGCACGCCACGTATGTAATTAAATCGATTAAATTAACATAAGCATTGACTATATTAAATTTGGGCACGATTTACAAGTTTGATCTTCCTTAGTTAGCTGTCTTTCGACTTCTTCTTAGTGAAGGTGCTAATGCTAAGCTGGTAGTGTTGGGGGGTTGGGAGATTCCGTCGCATGCAGACTTGTTTGTGTGGTTTGAGGCATAATCTTATGAACTGTTATGACAGTTGTGGCATACAACCATTCATATCGAATAAATCATTACAAAAATGTAAATGCCTAAATGGGTATTTAATGGAAAAGTTGTAAACTTTTATAATTTCATGATTTAATTTGACAGATAATTTTTGTAAATTAGATTTGAAACTCAAATTTTAAAAATTATAAAATTGGCCCATGTTATTTTTTTTTTTTTAATTTCATTACTAAGTTGTACATATTCAACACTCAATATAAGCTTACCAAAAGAAAGTGTAATCATGGTTGGTGAAGTATATGGGAAAGAAATTCAAAACAGCGAGGGTATAAGCTAACAATGAATTTGAATGTAACTTTCTACTAAAATAGGGAAGAGGGAGCCCACAGAGAAAAGAACCTTCGCTGTGGCTAGCATCACAGTATCTTAGAAAAACAATGACATTTGTTATTAACATTATTGCTCCTGTCACTTTGCAGAGGAATTTGTGAGAGAGAGAGAGAGGGTGGGGGTCCTGACAGTCTTGCGTGGATGGTAAGGTTGAAGGTGATGTTCATATGACATAGTTGTGGGGCAGATGAGTGCGAGAGAGTGAGAGAGAGAGAGAGAGAGAGAGGTGAAAAAGAGAGTTGTGTTGGATGCTAGGGAGTGGGTGACAGCAGCTCACATGAATTTTATTTTATTTTTCCTTTCTTTATCTTTTTTTTCCTTTTGTGTGAAGATACCAAAGGTGAGTGTGCAGTGACATTTAATTAAGCACTGTATCATAGCAGCACCAAGTTGCCAACCATTCTTTGGGGAAAATAATATTTAATCCCCTCACTCATGTTGATAGGTTACAATTATGTACTTAATAGTAATAATAAGATTTATTAAGCTATCTATTCTTTACCCAAGAAATAAAGGCAAAATAAATTGGTAAATAATGAGAAAAATAAAAATAAAAAATGGGTACAAAATTTTAAAATAATTTCTATAGTGATTTTTTTATATATCTAAAAAAATTAAATATGATGAATTTTTAATTAATTGTCATATTTTTGTGACTTGAATAAAGATTTATAGTTTTTTTTTGTTATATAAGATTTAAATTTAAAATTATTATATTAAAAAAAAAGATATTATAACCATTAAATTATTCTTTCGAGGCCAACGGCACGCAGATTCAAGTTTCATTGGTTTAAAAAAAATTTATATTGATTTTTTTTTTTAATTTGAGTAATTTGGATCCCACTTTTATTCTTTTGTCAGCAAGAAATCGATAAAGTCCTGTTCACGAGAATGACCATTACCAACTCTCTTTGTTTTCTTCTTTCTTCCCCTCTGCTTGTCCTTTTTCCCTCCTTGGAATGCGTGCTCGATGCCCTCTCTCTCTCTCTCTCTTTCTCTCTCTAAAAGAATACTTACTTTTTTGGTGTAACATTGAGTAGATTCGTCATCAATTTCACCGCCTCTGGGCACGAACGATGAAATCAGGAAAATTCATCAGAAGCACTTTCCACTTTCTACTTCCTTCCCACAAAATCTACCTTACAAGGAAAATTTAAAAAAAAAAAAAACATTTTATTATAATAATATTTTGTCACACCCTTATTTATTCGCAGATAATTTTATAAAAAATGCATAAATAAAATATTTGAAATAATAAATATATAATAAAAAATTATAAGTAATGCACACGAGACATACAAATAATGAGAAATATAAAAATCTATAAGTTTTGAAAAAAATAATGATCTATAATTCAAAAAAAAAAATACCACATTTTATTCCTCCATAAAACATATCTGAACCTCCTGCAAACGTTTTTTTTTTTTTTTAATAATCTTTTATACAACAATCGGAGCCATAAAAAAACATTAAAAAGAAAAGAAAAAAAAACCCTCATAAGATATGCAATTTTTTTCCTCCAAAATATCACTGAATCTCGAAAATGGGTATTTACTTGGAACTTTTTTTCTTCAATTGAAATGTGGTTGTTCAAGCCATGGCCAAAGACCACTTTGATCGTCTATGCCAAACATGTTGCAAAAGGTCTCTTCCTTGACCGTTGGATCGATTTTAGACTGATGATGATGTTGTTGTAATTGATGATCAGATCTTGATGAAGAGTTGTGGAAGAGTTGGGCCACGTTGTTGGGCCTAATGGGTGGTGGAAAAAGGACTCTGCTTGTAACTGGGTTATGATGGGCCGGGCCTGGTGCTGATAATGGGCTATCAATGGCTGCTGTTCTTGAAATATCTAACTTGATTTCTGAGCTGTTCTCGCTTCTATTACTGCAAGACCCTTCAGTTTCTTTGTTGAGGTTGATTGATTCAGTCGGCTCTCTACCCTTAAGCGCCAGTATCTGCACCCAATCGACACAAATTCTTAATTTATCTCGATTGATAGTTAGTTTAACTGAAAAAATACTAAATCTCTTAAATAAAATATAATTTTAAATTTTAGTTACGTTAAAAAAGTACGATAGTAATTTAAGTAAAATTTGTTGGATTATGATTTTGGATTCAGATTGATCAAGAAAAAAAAGTTCTTAGTTTATAAAGAAAATACAATCATTGATCACCAGCGATCATATCGCAAGAATACTCTTAGACACATACTATTAAATATAAAAATATTATTTTTAATAAATCTTCAAGAATCTCATAGCCGATGTGACAAATAAATATTAAAAATAATTAAAAGATAAATTACGAAAAAAATCCCTTTTTTAAATTATTTTATCCATTTAAGAAGATGGCGTCAAAAGGAGAGCTAGGGAATGCTAACTTTGTCTTCCGGGTCTATGATCAATCATCTGAAAAGCTCTAGCGATGATGAGAAACTTTGGGAGGAGTTACTGTTTATCAATCAATTGTATAGAATATAGAAGCATAAAAGGCCATGGTAGAAAGAGAAAAAAGATCATGACGCAAGAAAAAAGTCAAAACTATCTTGTGAGGAAAGAGAAGATCATAGATCTAGAACTTTATAGAAGGGAAAAAGGTAATTATGATTCTCTTGAGAAATTCAAAATTGTCATGAGTAGTTCAAAATCAACACAAGCTTCCGAGCCATACCTTGTACTACCTAGGATTTTTTTTAGTAAATGAAAGATGGAGATACCTGGAATTCTTGTATCTTTTTATGAAGGTTTATTTATTTTCTAATTCATTGTGAATGAATTAATATAAATTTAAATAGAATCGAAGGGAAAAGGGAGTTTTTGGGTTTATACTGAGTTAATTTACCTCTGCATGAAGTTTTTGGTTTTGTGCTTGAAGTGCATCGTTATCAGCTTTAATGGCTTCATATTGTCTCTTGAGGAGATCATAGTCTTTCTCCAATTGCTTAGTCTTCCACCTAGCTCTTCTATTTTGAAACCAAATAGCAATTTGTCTTGGTTGAAGACCAAGAGCTTTGGCCAACTGCATTTTCCTCTCAGGCTCAAGCTTGTTTCCCAATTCAAAATTTTTCTCAAGTGTCTTTACTTGTTCCATGTTAAGCCTTCGCTTCTTCTCCCCTGCTTGTGATCCATCATCAGAAAATTCATCTTCTCCATTTGGTTCTTCACACCCATTAATCCCCGAGAATGTCATGGATGATCTCTTTCCTAGAAGGGTTGCAACGCCTGCAAGCACATACCCCAATTTAGAAATTATTCTTTTACTAAAAAATAAATAAATAAACCTCCCAAATTAGAAACTCATGAGAGAGAGAGAGAGGGTAGTGAAGGAGAGAGTGTTACCATGGAAGTCTTGGGGAGAGCAAGAGGAGAGAATTGGGGAGAAAGAGGTTGAGGAGTGGTGGTGGTGGTGGTGGTGATGATGCTCATCATCTTCATGAGTGTTAGTTTGTATCATAAAATTGGTTGGAAAAAAAGCCATCCCATTGCAACTCATGATCCTACCTATAGGTTCTTGCGCTTCATCTCTCAAAAACTTTTGACTCTGATATGATTGCCATGTATTTTGAGAGAGACAGAGAGAGATGGGTCTGTGCAGACGCCAGAAGTGGACTAGTTTTGGTGTTAGAGAAAGACTTAAAGACTCAATATATATGACAAATTTTTTTGTGCTCCCAATTTAATAAATAAATAAATAACCCTTCAAAGAGGTGCAAATTGGTGTGCTAGATAGCTTATACACTTTATCAGCTCCTAGAGAGAGAAAGAGAGAGAGAGAGAGAGAGAGAGAGAGAGAGAGCTTGAAATTTTGTTTAAACAAATGGGGTTATTTAATTTAAAAAATAAAGAAAGGAATTATTTTTTTTTTTCATTTACTTTTTAGGTCCTATAATTAATAAGTGCTAAATAAGTTGAGGGAGTTGGGAGGGGGTGGGGGGGATTATTCCAGCTAATGTAGTAAATATATAATTCTTTAATAGGAAAAGTGGGAGATTTGTATCAGACTTTGGTATAAATTTTAACTATATTTTATATGTGATTAGTGAGCTTCTTTTTATTTATTTATTTATTTATTTGTTTGTTTGTTTGTTTGTTTGTTTGTTTATGCTGGCCCATATGTATTGTTTTATTTTTCTCACTTTTTATTTTTGATATACACTTTTTCCTGGCCATGGTAATTTGTTTCACAGTCTGCTGTTTTTGCATGGTTTGAATATGCTTTTCTACCCCTATAAAGAACATATAGCTGTGTTTCCTCAGCAGACAGTTGTCCTTAAAGAGACATGATATGAGAGAGAGAGAGAGTTTTCTGTAAAATGGATGCTTCTTTTCTAAAGGGATGTGGAAATGGCGTGTTCATATTTTTATGCCTTTTCTATATTGACTAGTGGGTGATTTCAAGTCGGAATTTCAAAATTTTCTTTTCAAGAGTAATAAAGCAAATCAGAGCATTCAGATTGGGGGCAAGTGCGTTGATTGGAAAGTGATTGAGGTTTCTTTAGAGACAGACTTCTAATTATGACATATTATGTTCACATTAGTGAGAGAGAGAGAGAGAGAGAGAGAGAGAGAGAGAGAGAGAGATAGTTATGTTTCTTGTTCAAGGATTAATTTGAGGAGAATTTTATTTCTTTTAAAAAATATATTAAACAAGATAAATATTAGAAAGATTATTTGTCTATGTATTTTTTCAATACACATAAATATCATGCATTATTTATAAATTTATCAATATATTTTTTTTTTAAAAAAAATTCTTAAATATAATAATATTCATACAGATGATAGTTTTCGATCATTCTTTTGTTATTCTGATTTATAAAAATTGATAATCACAAAATGATAATTTAATAATTATAAATTTTATGAGAATTAATATATTTGGATTAATAAAAATTTATGTTAATCGGGATGAGAAAGGAGGGTTGAAATTTCTAATGTTCGAGGGAGAGAGAGAGATGGGGAAGCAGGAATCTTGGGGATGGGACCTGGAAGAGGGGGCACAGGTTGCTACCTAACCCACCAACAGGTATCGTGCACCAAGAGACTGACTGGAACCTCTCTTTCTCTCTTTCACACCCATTGCCATTATCCTTTTTCATGGCTTCTTTCGTTCTTCATTTCATTCAAACCAAAAACAAAAAAAGGCCCAATTGGAAAATATTAGGCCCCCCTCTTCCTATTATACTATACTTTCTCTCTGAAAGCCGGTCTTTTTTTGTCCTTGTCCTCTCTCTTATCTAACGTGTCCATTTCCATCCCTTTCTCTTCTCATCCCTCTCCACCTCTCCCCTCCTGCGACTGCCACAGCCCCGGTCCATTATGCCCTTCCTCGCGTCCTCTTCCCCCCCCCCCCCCCCCCACATCATTTCCTCCTCCTCCTCCTCTCTCTCTCTCTCTCCCCCCCCCCCCTCTTTCATGTAAAGTTTATTAAGTTAGAGTAATGTCAATAAATCATGAATAAAAATTTATATGACAATATATATATATATATATATATATTAACTAGTTAAGGGTAAAGTTCAAGACTACTTAATAATGTAATATCAGCTGATACTTAATTGATTCAGTGATTGTGTATTGTATGATAAAAAAGTTCAACCAACTCGAATCAAATTTAATTGAATTTAACATAATTATTTTATACTTACTATCAGACCTACACTTTCATTATTAAGTTTAATATTATTAAAATTTTTTCTTCATTAATCTGATTTTTCTTTTAATTAAAGAATCTTGCCCCTTTGGAAAATGCTTACTTTATAACAAAAAACAAACTTCTGAGTTTAACACAATTTCTAGTCATTTAGGTCCTATCCTAACATCTCTATCTTTTTCCCCCTGTCCTCCACCTTTCCTCTCAATTGAATCCCTATCCCCTTGTTCAAAATTTTCACTTGACATAGACATATGAGAGAGGTGACCGAAGATTTTTTTTTTTATAAAGAGAGAAAGTCCAACTAAGTAAATATGTCAATTTTTGTGATTGATATTCATTATCTCGTTATTAATTAAAATTGTAATATTATTTCAAAAAGCAAAATGTCTATTAATTTTGGATCATTAAAAAAATTTGACAAAATTATCAACTGAGATAAAGCACTTTGCATCTAAAAAAAATAAAAAATAAACAAATAGCCATTTGAAATGTTCCCCAAAAATGGCGAAAAGAAAAAATGCATTGACACTAGAAACCAAGAAAACAATTATGGAACTTCATGGGCCAACCCAAGTTTGATAGAACCATGAATTGAATGTCCATACTAAGTACTATTTTCCTGGAAAATCCAAGCATGGAAATTTTTTTTCCATGGCTCTCATTATGGCAATGCAAAAGATATAAAATGCTTTCTGCAAAAAAAATAAAAACCCTTTTGAATGTTCTTTGCATATGTACAAAATTTTGTAGTTTCCCTAAAAAAAAATTGAATAAAAATTTCTAGATTTAAATTATTAGGGTTTACACCAAACAAAATATTGATATGTCCGTTAGGCTCCAAGACTTTTAAATGTCAGAGTGTAGAAAAGGATGGAAACCCACCTAGATTTAAGTATTAGAATTCAGTATTGATTTGCATGAATCAAACAAAACAACTTCAACAATATTTCAAATCCCAACATTCAATTTTGGAGGAAAAAGGTCTTATGCTCACTAGCCAAAGTCGAAACCTAAAGAAACCCAGCTTCTGAAAGTTCCATGATTAATCAACATATGATGAATCTGTCCAACATGAACTAGATGGGATTATTTTGAGTCATGGCCTATGTATGTTTCCAGATCCTGGTTTTTGGAAACCTTTGCATTTTCAAGAAAAGGAAAATAATTTGTTTTTGTCAAATATGATTTTCTCTCCTTGCCGTGCAATTTGCAAATCTTTACACATTGCTAAAGCAAGATGAACCATTTTAAACTAAAATAGACCAAATTCTGTATATCAGTTAATAATTCTATGCTTTCTATTTAAAAAAATCGATATATAATATTTGTTTGTCATATCAGATATAATATAAATTCTGCATTTTGGGTTTTAGACCAATTCTGACAAAGTTTCTAAACTTTGAGTTCCAAACTCAACTATAGCAACTAAACACGAGTTACGCTCATCGACCCCATGCCTCATTAGCCCATACTGTACCAAAAAGTAGCAAAGTTTGGGTTAAATTTTTGGCCAGTCTTGATTATATAACGAAAATTATATGTACGATACAATAAACAAATTGATTTTGTACGTCAACATTGAGTTAAGTTAAAAGATTTATGGGTGTCAAATTGCCCATAGAAATTATTCTCAAGAGGCAAGAATCTCGTACATAGTTGATCATAAAGAATTTCTTAACAAAAGACTAGAACCTGCAACTAGTTGACATAAGTGTAGCTTTGATTGGTCAGTACAAATAAATGTAACACAACATGGTACAAGGTGAACTTAATCTTCACTAACATCCAAATAATACCCATAAGTTTACTCATTCTTCTCCTATCGTTTTTCTTTTTTTCCTTTGTGGTTTTTCTTTCTCTTTTGCTTTTCTAAAATCAACAGTAGAAAAAATGAGAAAAACAAGTGTTTGGAGCCATCGAAAGGAATATTTTAATATCCAACATATGGTCCCAAAGAATATTAGCTACATAGGCCACGAACATACACTACCACAAAATTCTCACTAAATTTAACAATCAAACAAGTCTCAAATTGAAGGGCATGATTCTGACATTGGGAAAAGTAAAGAAGCTACAAACATCAATCTCTCTTTCTAGTATTCCCACGTAAGATCCACGTTGTACCCAAAAAAAAAAAAAAACCCACTTGGGTGTTAATATAAAATTGTCCTTGTATAGTCTTCGCCATTAACAACTTATCTACAACATGATTTCATTAATCACACATAATTAGTAACATTAACCATAGGACTTCTAATTCTATTGTATAATCCTGAAATGATCCTAGATTTTGACTTTTGTGGTGTTCCAAATCTTTTCACTTGGCTCGTTAGGTTTAAAAAGTTGTTTTTTTAACAATTCAAAGCATCAATTCAAAAGGGTTAATCATAATTTCTCAATTAATCCTCTACCACGTTGGCAAATCCTTTTTTTAAGGAAAGCTCCGAACTTTGCATGATCCTTGTTGGAAAATGAAGTGACATCTCATGCCAATACCAGCCCATCAAATTCAAAAGGGTTAATCATACTTTCTCAATTAATCCTCTAACCATGAAGTATGAAAGGCGATTTTCATTTTAAAAAAAAAAAAAAAAAAAAACAGAAAGCTCTCTTCATTGTATGATCACAGTTGGAAAATGAAGTGCGAGAAAGAACACCTCATGCCAATATGAATTCAACACCCAACAAATCCAAATTTGCACCAGACACATGTTTTTGGTTAGGAAAAAAATATGAGGTCATTTATTGTTGGGGGAAATGGAAAGAGGTTGATGAAAGAGTTGTCAAATGTTTAGTATGCTTTGACAGAGAAATCATTAGTCGCTTTCAGCTAGTACTGCGGGGAGGGGGATGCATCTAAAGAGAAATAGGAAGGGACCCACCAATAGTGATGATGGGATGGAGGGACCAAAAATGTACTAATAAAAACTCTGAAAAAAATAAAAATAAAGAGCCAGGACAAATTTACTCTCACTGTCTTACATGACTTTATTAGTTGGAAGCAGAAGGAGAGTGCAGTGTACCCCCATTAGAATTGGGTGGATCCACGTTCTTCGCCTGTTTCATTGCTCTCTTCATTTCATGCATACACAACTAACTATATAATAATTTAGTGACGATATAAAAACATATATATGTTTGTATGTATCATATATATATATATATATATATATATATAATGTATTAATAAATTTGTAGTGTAGTCGTGAACGAAGAGTTGTGAATCTTCTCCTTCACATGCCTGTTTCATACCTCTGGTGTGTTCAGCTTAGTCTGATCCCATGTGCCTGCTTTGTTGACGTCACCTCTCTCTCTCTCTCTCTCTCTCTCTCTCTCTCTCTCTCAGATATGGATGTGTCAACGACCGGGTCTTTTCTTGTTAATATTCTATTATATTTTGGGACGTGTTAAGTTGTGCTTTGAAGATTTAGCCTCTAAATTCATTTAAATACCAATCTTATTATAAAAAAAAAATGAGTTATTGGTGTTCCAAAGTATTCCGGTAAACACCTGAGAAATGTTATGCACTGTTGCTCGCGGAGTTTAAACAAAGCAGCCCTTGTGCGCTATAACCAGATAGATATATGATATCAAAATAACTGCGGGTCAAGGTCAACTAGTTAGACAATGAGAGAGAGAGAGAGAGAGAGAGGTGGCTAAGTTTGATTCAGAACATGCAACTTAGGATCCGATGCTGCTCCCTAAGTTGATGGCCTATCGCAAAAGAAGTGAGCGCTATTAATGATCAACGAGGTACACTTGTGACGATCACATTCACAAATACACTTACGATACAAAACTGAACATCTCAACTACCCCCAATAATACAAAAAGGGAGATCAATAGAATGTTTTTACTTCAATCAGTTAAGCTCTGAAATTCTCTATAATTCTAATTACTACTAGCTCCTAATCTAATTACATAATAAAATAATAATAACAATTTATGAAAGAGCTATTGAAAGAGCTATTTTATTTTTGATACTATACTTACTAATTCGGTTCGAGACTTATAATGACCTGTTTAAGAAAATTACTCTCTCAGCATAATCTATATCTAATCTATATCTAAGTACCTTCCGTCCACCAAAGGGAGCTGTTCTGCTTGATATCTTCTTCCCCCAATGGTCCTTTGCGTGTTAATGGATGCAAACGACAACTGCATTCCGTCCACAAATGCCCAAAGAAACGCAAAGATGATGCCCAACGTAGATTGATGCCCATGGCATGGGCTAGCGAGCACTTTTGAAAAGGCACTTCATTTCACCCTATGTCCAACATTTTTACACCACATACGAACCACTGAGGGAAAACCCTTTTCAGAAAAACTTTCCGATTTGACCCACATAAAGAAAGAAAATATTGCTACATTTGTACAAATTGCAACATCTCTGAAAGATCTTTGATGTACGTTTGCATAAAAAAGAGAAAGGAGAAGTGTGTGAAGAAAATAACATGAAATGAGGGCAACAATGAAAACAAGAGGGGGTGCTCAAAGCCAGATATATAAATTATCAATTATTTCAATTGGACCATGTGAGACTCATTTGTCAGATATTTGAAGGATTTCGATGTCAAAAATATGATTTACACCTTAGCGAACAGATCCCACAGAAACAAAAGTGGGAAAAAAAAGAATCAATTTGAACATGATATCGATATAACTTTTTTTTTTCTTTTTTCTCTACAGAACTATGATACAAATAGTAATCATCGTCTCAAAAAATCTGCAGGTCTCTGTTGTCGAATAAGGAGAAGAAAACTTAACCAAAATGAAAACCTGTGGACTTGAAGGAACTAGACAGCTTTGACAGCTTGAGAGTTGCTATGACACCAGCTACAAAGGCAGCAAGAGAAGCAAGAACAAAGGCTGGTATATTCCCTCCACCAAATAAAGCATCCCAAGGCCCAGCTCCAAGAGAGACGATCATCTAACAAAACCATGGAATTATTTAAATTCAGCATGTATGCCTCAAGAAAATTATGTAATTATAACTACTGTATTTTGCATGAACTTAATTGGCGTTCAGGGGATCATATAGCCCCAAACAACCTCCATATGATAGGTATGGTAATAAGATCAATATCACAACTTCTACTAAAACGATGCAAAACAAAGAGAGGAAAATATTTAAAACAAAAGAAACATCTGGAGATGGACCAGCTAAAAGATGCCAACAAGAATTACAGTGTCTATTATACTTAAAAAAGGTATAGGGACTGGATATTTTCAGTCCTAGTATTGGGCTTTTGCACATACTGCCTTTGCACACCCATGACATTGTACTTTCTAGTCAAGAATTTCAACATTTCAATGTAGCAAACATTCAAGAATGTGACTAGGATAAATCTGGGAATGCTAAAAGCAGAGATCTAGAATAAAAGGGAAAAAAATAATAAGAAAATAACAGGCAACTCAGATTAAGAATACCGGAATCCAAAATATCACCAAATACAGGTTATGAAAGCTATGTTTGAACTAAGATAGATTTTGTCATTTTCAGATTCAGATATGATTATATTGAACAGGCTTTCTTCCAGTCTTTTGGGTTTTTACTGGGCTAGTGGTCACTCCTGCTACTTTATCAGTCATTATCAGGCCTGTGTCTGGAAGATTCTTGTTCACTGCAATAGAGCCTAGAAACTTATCCTGAGTACATTATAATAAAAATTTATGAACTGACTTTTTGCTCCTAGTAAATAAAAGGCATGGTAATACTGCAAAGATATAGTTAACAATTATCAGTAAACCGAGTTAAATTTATTAGCATTTCTCTCTCACGTGTTATGTATGTTACTAGACATAATTTTACAATAGAGGAAACGTTCTTGTTGTTTTACTGCAGATGCATGCTCACAGATAATAGTAAACTAGTAACAGGACCACTAGTAAAATGTATAAATCTAATAAAAATTTATTAGAATACACATACATGCTCAGATACTGACAGAAGAAGAATTCTACTTACTTGGGGAATGACGATTGCTAGATTTAGAACTCCAATAGCTAATCCTGCAAAGTTATATAATATGCTCACAACAGCAGCCAAGAAAACGCAACTTGACAATTGAAATAACCCAAAAGGCCAATCTTCTTAGAATTAGTATACAAACCTTGACCACCACCAGAATCAGCTGTCAACTCAGCCGTGACAGAGAATGGAACACTGTATGTAATCTGGCATCCACAGATATGAATTCACATAAACAAATCTAGCTTTTGACAGAGCACCACCCCCACCCCCACCCCCCACCCCCCCAAAAAAAAGAGAGAGAAAAAGAAAAAGCCCGGAATGTGAACACACACACACACAAAAACTCTATGCAGAATTGAGAAGACATACAGAAAGTGGAAAGCCAAGCAGAGCAAATACAACCAAGGAAGCAATTCTGTTAGCTTTAGTTGCTCCAACTTCATGCTGAAGTCTTTCAGAATATTCATTAACAGAAACCAAACTGATGATTGCAGTGCCAGCCATGCAGGCAAACACAACAAAGTTGCTCAATGCCCAAACAAGTCTTGCACCCATCCTTTGGCACATAGGCTCAATAAATAAGGAGCTAATGCCAAGAACAACCTGCATAACAAGGATTTTTGTCACAAATTTAAAAATATGTAAAGTCAAATGTGTATGAAGCTCAACTAATACATTATTTTCAACATCGTTCTTGAAAAGGGAAAAGATGTATTGCTTCCATAACTGTAGTTAAGACAAAATACAAGAAAAAGGTAATCCCCAACTTGAGCTCTTACTGAATTCAATAGCAAACCAAAGAAAAAGGTAATCCTCAAATTAAGCTCTTACTGAATTCAATAGCAAACCAAATGCACCTTCTCTGACACCTTGATCATAAGCTTGGACTTCAAGGTCATTTCCGTTTGGATCCCCATGATAAACTTCTCTCCCCATCCAATCCGTATCAAAAAGGAAGAATGGAAACCATGAAAGCTGACCAAAGAGAAGGATAAAAAGATAGCCCAATGCATAAGAAGTAGCCACATTTTAAAACATGTCATAACAATGTTGAACATATTTCATACACTAAAAGGTATTGGATACAAATCCAACATGTATGCTTAAATGATGCATGGCTTGATCAAATAACCTTTTCCTAAAAAGGGAATCATGGGTGGCATGGCAAGGATCCACTGCAAAATCCCTTTTCTCCCAGGAATTGAAATGAAAAGGTAAAATGTACTGTATTTGAAATTTATTAAATTTGAAGTATTTCTCATAAAGCAAAAATTAAAAAAAAAAAAAAAAGAATAAGAAAAGAAAAACGAATTTTGGGGTTGGCGCTGGTAAATCAATTCACCTAAAAAATTGAACCATTAGCATAATACTCATTCAAGAAGTCGGACCATTTCGACTCCTTTATATTGAGATCTCTGTCACCCCAAAAACTAAATCAATTTTTTTTAAAAAAAAAAAAAATTATTGTAATGCCATGTTCATATGAAGCACCAACACTAACAAACCACTTGGTTGGAGTATAGTGTCAAAGACTCCAACAATCAAACGAAGACAAAGCTACAACACTTTGATGACATGCATTGTCGGTGCCGAATTAAAAAATAATTAATTTTTATCTTGAGCAACTCAAATATGGTTTAGGTCCACAAATTCAACTTCAACCGTCTTTCTGAAAGAAACAACTTCCCTTTTTTATGGGTAGATTTTAACTCCATTGTGCTTAAACATTGATTAATCTCTTGATTATCATTGTGTTACTCATGAAATGATTTCATATAAATTATTAATTTATATTTATACAAATCTTGATGAACTTGTCTGACATGTTGTGCACCATTTATATACCACCATGTTGTGTTTGTCACCTCACATCTCATATCCTATGTCCATGATGCTTCATGGCAAGAATAATTTAATAACATGACATAGTCGTGAGACAACAGCATGGCACAGAAAATATGTAAGGTACTTACCCAAGTGAGGGCCATGACAATAAGAACCGAGTGCATCGCAGGTGGTAGGTGCCTTACACTGGTCAACAGATTCACCAACACTGCCCCAGGTCCATCATTAAAGCTTCCACTTTGATTCTCCAAGCCTTTTGCTTCAAGATGCCTTTGGCTTTCATAGCCACTCTCAGCATTCTGACTCATGGCTTGAGCAGCAATTGGTGCATCATCCTCTGAATTTGGATGGTCAAGACCACTTTGCTGTGACTCATTCAACAATGGATCAGAATCTGATAAACAGTTTGGTTGGCTTTCATATACCGGAACCTCTTTTGCAAAATACACAGTCACAAGTGTACACAAAGTCAAGAAAACCTGCATCCACAATGTATACTTTCCTTAGCATTGCATAACCATGTGTATGATACAAGAACAATACTGGGTCAGCTATAAGCAGAAAGCAACAGCTAGATGGTAATACACAAATGGTCAAATCAGGAGAATTAGAGTATGCTTTTGAGACATGTCCAGCTTCCATTAGCTGTTAGACTGCGACACCAATACAGAATAGCTGGTTTATAAAGACAAGAATGAATAAGATAGGTGATGCTGGCTTATATTCATTTGAAGGTAAAAATCAGGTTAAACAATAATAAAAATGCTAAAAAAGATTTTTTTTTTCCCAAAAAAAAAAGAGGAAAATCTGCTTACCAGAGGGTGAGGGCATAGGAAAAGGGCGTCCTAGGTACCGGAAAGTTTTAAATTTGCAAATAACCTTCCTAAGTTACACTATTTCCATTTATTCATTTAAAGATAAATTTATCTGGCCCTCTCAAGCTCTTGAAGCACTCTTATTCCCCCTTCCCTTCCCCAAGAAAAACGAAAGAGATATATTGTCTTAGATAAAGTTGAAACCTGTAATTATAAATAAGGCACTAAATTTATGTCACCTTCTGAAGAAAAACATGTAACATGAGCGAACCTGTGTCATTGCATTTATTTTCTTCCATAAGTAATTGAGGGAACATTTAGGTAGAATAATAACAGTAGCAATGTGCAACTTCAATAACAAATTAAAAACAATTAAAGGGAAAGAAGTAAATCACCATCACTTCTATTAGAAACCAAAATAAGGCCTTAATCATTTTTGTCATGCATAGGCTTTAAATGAATTAACAAGCCATCTCATAATGCATGTTACATGCTATGCCCTTTTGTTGTTAATATTGGATACCCTTAAGTCTGAGTTCTCAATGAAATCATAGAATAACTCCACACAGCATTTTCTGAAAAAGAAGAAAATTGTTAACAATTCCATGCAGTAAGACAGACTGCATTTATTCCCCAACTGAACTTACACATTATGGACAACATGGACAAGTGATGATCAAAGAATGAAAATAACTATCTATGTTGGAATAAAAAGAAATAGAATAAGATAACAGCAATAAACACATCAGCTTAAGAAAATAACTCACCACTGCAACCAGAAACGCGGCTTTAAGATTCCCACAGGCATCACAACATGCCTTATTTGTCAAGAGTGGAAACCATCTGCTTAAGAAAAAGCAGCGGAGAAAAACCTAATTAGTGGGTAAGTTAGCTAAAGAAGTCAGAATCTGGACTTGAGCAGTACAAATTGGAGCCATAGAAGGCTTTGAGTATGCCAAATTTCTTTTGAGTCGAATACATAATCTGAATTTTTCCAGATCATAAATATAAGGTCATGAGAAATCCAATGATTGTGAAACTACAAAAGATTAAAACACAAAAGCAGGTAGAGGGATCATGATAATTAAATGTTGCCAAAATGTTATAATGCAGATAGGTGTTGCTGATGTTGCTGACAATTGAACATTCAGTGCAGAGGAGATATATAAAGGACAAAGGGAGATGTTAGGGAGACTTTCTTTGTGGAAAAGACAAAAGAGAGAACATCCACCCCCCCAAAAAAAATTACTGCCAAAGACTGATTTCAAAAATGCTATTATCTATAGGTCCTAATCAAATGACTATAACCGAAAAATGGAATCTTTTCTGGGATATTTAGAGAAATTCAAGGATGTTCCACCTATGCCAACTTCCACTGGCACCAGCAGAGAAACCAAGGATGTTTCCAACAGCCATCCATAAGCAGAATATTGCATTTGCAGAATTCCTTTGTTCAGGGCCTGAAATGACAATCTTTAGCTTGTCAGGCATGAAATGAAATTCAAAATTTTTCCGAAGAAAATGTAATTCAATATTAACTAGTAAGTTAATGGAATTGGATTTTAGCAAATCAAACCGGACAGATCAGCCAGAAGAGCACGAGCAGGACCCTACAAAAGGTAAAGTTTATGTCAAGGCAACAGATATTCAAACAACTTTGATAATATTGGAAATCATGTACATGGAAAGTGCCACTCATCGGAAAATTGAAAGGAGTCACAAGCATATAAAAATGGTATATATGGGCCTACTCAAAAATTCCTCAAAATTTGAAACATCAACTTGGTATCAGAATCTATAGCACAGCTTGATTCAACATGAAACAAACCTAAACAGCTATCGAGGCAAGTTTCTGAACATTGTCTTAGACTATGGAGCAGACAAAAAGCAGCAACAAGAAATGTTGGTGAGAAGAAAAAAAGTTGAGAAAAAGGGAAGATCGAAAAAGAGGCACTTAAAAAAATAATGAATTGACACATGAAGGAGAATGTTGAAAATCAAGTGTGACCAAAGTGTCCCACATCAGAAGATTTAAAAAAGAGTAAATTGCATTGAAGCATATGTTGGCGCCAAACCTATAATGCTTGTACTTTTAGGTAAGTTGGTTTTCCCTTATGTATGTATGCGCCCACTCTAAAGCTTCCCAAGTTTGAAATTTCAACAGATAATTATGAACCACAAAATAATAAGCTAACCTGCACAGTATTATTAGCAAGATCCAGCATCCAAAATCCAATGACAAAGACAAAAGCAGCACGTGTTCGTGTTCCTTTGAAAGTGCTGCATTTATACAAGAGAATATGTTAATTTTACACAATTCTGGCCAAAAAATAAGAATAATTAAGACGGAAAAATACAAGAAATCAGAACCTGCAATCCTGATCTGTATCCCCTAAGATATATCCAATGTCTGCAGAAAATCCGATTATTATCACCTAAATTATGAAATCAGTTTAGCCAATATCAAGTACACCTAATAAATAGATAAACAAAGAGGTGATAAGTATTCTCACAGCCACCGAGATCATAATTGTTCCAGCAAGAATAAAAGGTCGCCTTCTTCCATATTTCAATGTACATTTATCACTCCAAATGCCAACACAAGGCTGTACCTGAAACATAAAAGGCAAATTACCAACAGGTTGAAACTTGAGGCAGATACATTGATCAATTAATATACTAAATAACCCATCAATTAATATACTTGAGGCAGATTGTCTTGCATCAATACTGAACATTTTAACAATTTTCCCTATCAATGAATACAATTAAAGAATATATATTATTTCCCTCTCAACTAAAATTGTCTTTTACTCTATCAATACCAACCTATGACCAATTTGTTTCTAGAGTGAATCAACAAATTTTTCATCCCAACTCCCCCCACATCCACACAGCTCAAGCTTGACCAACCTTAGAGACCCAAACGGAACTACAAAACCCCAATCAGCATTTCCAATCAATTTCAACACCTGCAAACTTTGGCATGCTAGTATCCCACGCAATGCCTAACCACTACAACGAGGCAACATCAATTCCCGCAATAAATGACACTCCTCAGCCAGAGTAAGCATTGCCAACTCGCTCACAGCAACAACCTCAATTTTCCTCAAATTAGGACACCCAAAGCTAAACTTTCAGGCCATAATCAATTTTCTCATTAGACAACATATTATTATCCTCAACAAAAACCCCACGTCCAATATTTTCCAAAACCAGCTTATGAGTCATCAAAAAAATTTATCCAAATCCAAATGCAAATTTAAATTCAAATGCAAATCTAAATTCAAACAAATTTGGACCAAGTTAACATGCGTCAAACCAGGGAAATGTGGAATCAACCGACCTGATTGCAGAAAGTCCCAATCAAGAACCTTCAAAGACCTAACAAGATGACCTTGAAAAACCAGCCAAAAGAAAGTTGTGATTATGCTGCAATTTCAGTACTTTTGAGAGGATCTTGAGGGTGATTTGGCCTGGTAAGAGAACAGTTAGATCTGAAATTAGGGTTTTCGAAATGGGGTTCAGGTCAATTTTGGAATTGGGGTGCCTGATGCATTATTAATTTTTTTTTAAAAAAAAATCAATTATTTTTTTGGGGTTTGCCTTCCTGGCATCGTCTCTGATATGCAGTTTTAGGTGGGAATTATGGTAAATTTATATTATTTGACAATATCCCCTGTGGTTTACTACCTTCGGTGTTCAAAACCACTACATTGTAATTATTTGGGTTTTACTATCGTAACAGAGCTATAGCCCTCTGCACATAAATCTTATGACCAAAAATTTAGTTCAATCTACTGTGTTCCTAAGTTGCGACAACAAACTTATCCTGTAAAAGTCACTGGTAAACAACACATACTTCCAACACAAATGCGAAATGAGGCACCATGTAACATGCAAATCACGAAGTTATTTGGGCCAACGTATATAAACAGTGTTGGAGTTAACAATTTGTAGAATATAGTGAGGACATAGGGGGAATGGGCACAAGAAAATTTTATCACCTACCACAAATCCAGTGATGGGGCCACAAAGCCATATAAATGATGAGAAGGCATGATTAATACCAAGTGTCTGCAGCAATTAGTCAAACATCAGCATGTTTACTTTGATAAGCAAGCAAATAAGAACTCTCTTAGACAAAAGTAGAGGCAGAAGCAGATATTAAGCCAAGAAGTGGGAAATCATGTGAGTTATTATCTGGTGAACAAAAGCATCATAACAAGGAAAAATAGGAGTAAAGACACAACTCACTGTCTGCTGAATATCAATGCCAACCCCAACCCCACACAACAAGCATAATCAGAAAAATCAAAAAAGATAGAAAAAATTTATAGGAACCAATATTACTTTTGCACCTGAGAAGATTAAGCTCGTCATGTGCGTGGCAGCTTTAGGTAGTATTCTCATCACAAACAATTCAATGATGAGGAATCTACAGGTGTTAAATTGCAAATCCTCTATGGGAAGGGCTCCAGAGACCACTTCCTCTTGTATAGCTTTTTTGCACATGGGCTGTGGATTACAATTACTTCTATTTAGTTGCTAGAGAGCCGCTAAAATTTATATGGTGCTTTCTTGTATATCATGCGGGTGTTTTGGAAAGATAGGAAGTAAAAATACGAATCTAAAAGTAATTCTCAACAAAGAAGTATTATGTCAGTGAATAGATGGAGGCAATTTGTTATTTCGATAGAAGTGGAAATGAGTCCTATACAAATCCAATTCTCTATCTCGTTTATATTGGGTAGGTGCCTCCAGAATCAGTGAAACATGGAGGGGTATGAAGAGCAGTAGAACAAGGTAGAAGTTCATTTTTCCTCTTACCATTTTTAGTTAGCATGCAATGAGTGACATAAGCAGTGCTTATAAATTGCTTTGTGCTACTAGCCTCGTGTTTCGACTGGCTAGGATGGGGTTTAAGATCAGATTTGAACCATTGTCAAGGGTTCTATACTTCTTTAATGACCACTTGTGCTTTGCAGGAGCAAGTTTATTCATATATTTGGGATAAGAGGACGACTTCAAACTTAATTGAGAGCAAGATTTGGACAGAGTAGGTTGATAATTTGTACAGAACACAGTCCTTTTAAAAATTTCTGCCACCTTTTTATGGTTGCTCTTCATGGGGTGTATTTGAGGAGATTTTTGGTATCAGGGGGGATTTTTGGCTTGTTTGGTAGGCCCTTAATTAGTTTTGTTGAGAGTATGCTAACTCGGTTTCTTTCCCAGTCGTTTTCCTCAGATTTATGATTTTGCCATTCTCTTCCAACTTATATTGTAAGCATGCATAGCATTTACTATATTTTTTTTAATAAATTACTTTTTCCAATCTCCCAAAATGAGGGTTGGTTGAAACTCTAGCATTTTTATCAGCTATATGCTTCACTAAGTTGCTAGGCGAATTTATTGTTATGTTTTGCTCCATGCGTAGGTTATCTTTTCCCTTGCATAATTTCTTTTCTTTTCTTTTTCTTTTTAATCAGATTCTCTTGTACAATTTCTAATCTCCATATAAAGAATCTCTTAATATTTTATATAAGAATGAATAACTAGGGCCACGTAATAGGAAACTAGCTGACTTAACTAGCTTTATAGCGCAAGGCCATTAGAAATTTTTCTTGAAAGCGCAGAATGGCTTCAAGGAGATTGATGAACAATTCTTTGCCCAATTCCAAAGATGCTATTAGAATGAAATAATTATTTCGACATTTGTTGATTATAACCATAAAAAATGCAAAATTTCCAGAGGATAAATGTCATACATTCAACTGCATAATTAGGCATAAGTATTCATCACCAGTCACCAAATTTTGCAACCCCTCTCCCATCAATAACATACGCATTTAGAAATTAATCTAGATCACAACATATGCAAATCATATCCTCAAACAGAAACATGAGAGAGAGAGAGAGATGCCTGGATGTAAGGAGTGAGAAGAGAGAGCTGTAAAGCCCAACCGAATTGGACGCCGGCAGCGACGGTACAACTGAGAACCAAAGTAGTCAAAGAAACCCCTCTAGATCTGACAGGGAGAGAATCATCAGAGGTCGCATTAGAAACCCTAGAATTGAGATCGATGTTGCGATGGGGAGACTCGTTATTAACAACGCCGACCAATTCAACCTCAGCACCAACTTGTCTCAAATTCTTGTACGGAACTCGAATCGACACTGAGTCCGACTTCCCCGCCATTTACGATCTCAATTTCCTCAACATTGATTTAACCCCCACCCCACCGCACCACCAGATCTTAATCAGAAATTTGAATGAGAGAGAGAGAGAGATGAGATTAAAACCGGGTCAAATTTGGGCGGGCATGGATGAGACCGAGAGGCCTTAAGCCCCTTGTGTGTTTCGGAGTAGTCGCGGCTGCACCGAAATTCCTTGTACGATCGATCATTGACCGTTGAAATGTATGTGATTTGATTATTGCTTTGTTCACGTCGTTGATGGATCTTCGAGGAAGAAGAGAGAGGGAACAGACAAAAGCGCTGGTCTAGTCTTGATCTTGTGACATCAGACGACCGACACGCACACTGTGACGGTTTGGAATGGAGTCAAGTAGAAGGCAAGCCCCACCCGCTGTCCATTTTCCCGTCGGCCATCAAATTTTTATTTTTAATAAACCCGTGCCACATAATCACATCATCGAAAGTCAATTAAATTCAATTTAAATTATATTAATACAAAATTTATTAAAAACCTTATTTAAGAAAAATATATACACAAATGCTAATCCAATGAAAATTAATTTTCACTATCATCTCTCTACGAAGACATATACGGATTTAACTCATTTTTAAAAAAATTAAAATAATATAAATTAAAAAAAAATTCAGTCGTGATTCACCCACGTCAAGTTTTCAAAACTCGACATGATTTAAAAATAAAACATGTTGAGTTTTCAAGACTCGACATATCTTTAAACAATACATATCGAGTCGAGAGAGAAGAGTGGCAGGCGGGAGAGAAAGGGAACATGCACTATTTTTTAAGACATATCAAGTCTTAAAAACTCGAAATGAATGGATCAAGTTTGGAATTTTTTTTAATTTATTTTATTTTAATTTTTTTTTTAAATTAGGTTAAATCTGTATATGTCTCCATCTCTCTTACAAAAAATTTACCTAAAAAATTAAGTTAAAATTATCTTAAATTTTAAATTTTGTTTTATTTTTGTCAAATAATTAAATATTATTTATAAATTTAAAATCATGTTATTATTGTTGTTATTATATTATATACTTCTATTAAATAAACTAAATCAAAATTTCAACAATAATTAATTTAAAGTCAGTATTTAATGTGAAATTCAAATTTTATGCTCTTTAAAATTTATTAAGTTAAAAAAAATATAGACATTGACGCCTTCAAAAAAATTGTGCAATTTAAAAGTTTATGAGTTGCTTAAACAGTCAATAAGCCTGAAATAAAATTTCAAATTAATCATAGTAATGGTAACATAATTTTTGCTCATTTATAATTATAGACTAATTTATATAATTAAAATGATTATTGTCCACAGAGAGATGTCAATGTCTGCACAAAAGTTTAACAAATGAATTTCAGAAGTGCCATCGAATTATTTTCTTTTTAATAACTTTTATCTTATAGAAGAAAAATGAATAGATCTTGAACCTCCGAATAGATAAATAGAAACCCAATCTTTATTTAACCAAAAAAAAAAAAAATCCCATTCCGTATTTATGCGATCACTCTCTCCCATCTTCCAAACCCCCCATGCCCATGACTCCCATGCATGAATTGGCCATTACATCTCAAAATACACAAAATAGGAAAACGACAGCAAGCAGGATCCCAGTAATTAAAAACTCGACAAAGAGCCAAGAAAAAAACATAAAGAGAGAGAGAGAGAGAGAGAGAGAGAGAGAGAGAGAGAGAGAAAAGAAAAGGGAGTTACTCCCAATGGGTACTACTTAGTCACCTTAAAGAATACAAGGTACAGTGCTCACAATAGAGTGTTTCTTAAGGTCTGTCAACCCCTTTCAATGACAAATGCAACAAGCCTAATGTCAGACTCGAAACTTAAAATGGTGGCATCTTGGCACCTGTGGCTGCTTTTCAAAATGCCACCAAAACCAACCTAAGAAAAGGGCAATCAAACATCACATCCGCAAGCAATTTGTTTGACACCAAAAACTGCAGAGGAAATTGCAAGTCAGTGGTATAACTGTGTGATAATGCAGTGTGAGAAGTACAAAATACTGCCCTATACAACTTTATATTGCACAACACAGGCCATGTTCTCATACAATGTCCATATCTAAGCTTGTTATACAATGTACAAATTACTAAACTTAGTTTTAATAGGATATATAAGACAAACCCGCGAGGGAGGGGTTTGAATGACTTAGCCCTACATTAAACCTTATTTCTTGATGCCTCGAGTACCCAAATCAGCTGCAGCTTTAGCAGCTTGAGATAGAGCGTCAGACACCCAAAGGGCTCCCTTTGAGAAGTAGCTGCTGTTGACAATGGCATTGGCAGCTGCCGCAGCACTTCTGCCTGTTGCTGACACGGCCGACCGAGTTGTGTCTGATACATGGTACCTTTCGTCTATGGATTTCATGGCTCCAACCCCAGCATTAATTTTATCCGTGAGGCCAACTCTTTGGCTCAGTTCAGCAGCCTTTGCTGCAGCTGTTGCAGAGACTTGATGAGACTCGTCAAACTCTTTCGCCTTGCTTAATGCATCTTTGCTTAATACATATCCCTTTGCTAACATGCTTTTCATGATTTCTTGAGCCATAGTTACAGCTTCTCCAGTAGAAGAAACAAACGGACTGCTTTGGGTTGAGTACTGTATTCATGCATTTATAAATGAGAAAAAAGGTTGGCATGATGGGAGATGAGAATCCCACCGTACTTAAAGTGAAGTTTTATCAAAGCTAAAATATTAAAATGCTTACTGATGAATCATAATCCTCCTCAATCCTCCAAGAAGGCCGGTTCCAGAAATCAGATTCTTCAAGGTGCCCCCATCGTGTAATGCATACGCGTTCATCTACAATACTAGCTCCCTGAGATATCGAGTTCCCAAGCAGAATGAATGGGGGGAACTAGAAAGAAACTTTAGGTAAAGCATATGAATGCAAAAATAACAAGATTTCAGCCAAGCATTTCCCACAGTGAGAAGGAAAATTTTGAACTTGCAATTGTTCAATGGACCAATTACATATTAAGGAATTGCTCGTATCAGTTGAGGTACGAACTATAGAAGTAGGATTATAATGTGGTTAGCACCAAAAAAAAAGGAAAAAAAAAAAAAAAACCTACATGCGGAAAGAGTATCAATTACAAGAAGCTATAAAATTAGAAACTGCAGCATAGAAAAACAATGGCTCTAATTTATAAGACTCCAATGACTCTCGGTACCAACAATTTTGCAACATGACAAACACAGAGGTTACATTTTCATCAGGTACAACAAAAAATTTCCTTTCTCACATTTGTGCATCAAGCAACATACACCAGCGAAGACACGCAGCCAAGCGGAAAATTGCTACCCCCACAATTCTTAAAAGGTTTAATAGTTAATAAAACATATACAATTATTTTTCTCCTAGATATGTTTGACCTATTAAAATTACAAAATAATTCATTTAAATTAAGATTTTTAACACAATTTTTATAGAGTTTTTTTTTTTTTAATTCTTTTTCAAAAGACTAGTAGAAATGTTGGTCGCTTCTTACCATTTCACAAGGTGAAAAGAAAAAAATAAAAAATTTATATATATATTTTTTGAATTTTAATAATCTTTTTAAGACTCAATGCACTATGTTGAATCATAATTTTCTGACTAACAAATTATAGTTTATTAATTTTTTTCAACTTCTAATTTATGTCTAACATCTAAAGTATACTTTATAGATAACATATTTTGATTAATCTTTGAAATTTAATTGATATCAATCTACATGATGTCTTTCATGATTAATTACGTATAAAAGACCAAAAAAAAAAGCTTTTTGCAATTTGTTCCCAGTGAAAATGACATTTACTAAATGACATGAATTTTTAACTGAAGTTCTCACATTTTATTTTCAAAGGATCATTTGCAACGTTAAATATGTTAACTTTTTTTTTTTTATTTCGGATGAAATTTCAATCATCAAATACCAGATAGATGCTTACCGCTAATTCTACAACAAGTGTATTCTCACATCAAACTACAAACATATTATGCATAAGACTCAAATATTTGATTTAACAAAAGCGATTATAGAACCCATGATCGAACTAATTGCATATCACGTTAATAAAAATTAATTTATCAAAAAATATTTTCCCTTAGAACCAGTGTTTGCGTTCATTATTTTAGCTGGCAAATAAAGGCTTGAAAAGAAAAGAAAAAATGTAATATGACCATACAAAAACAATAACAAAATGAGTCTTAATCTTAAATTTTGTTATATAACCATACAAAATTTTTTAAAAATATATTTTTATTTTAAATTTTTATAAAATTTATTCATTATATTCACCCCCACGAAATTTAAATTTTATAAAATTTATTTATTTATTATAAAAGTTACTCCATTTCTGCATCTTACTAAGAGTTTTAACCAATAAAACGGCTAGCTTTTTATGTAATAGAAAAGGCCATAATGAATTGATTGAGTTTCTTACTTATCTCAATTCATTGTCAGCATTCCCCTGTGGTTTCTTGCTCTTCTGTCAATTCAGTCTAAGATCAGTCTGCATCTCACCCAACTGCTCTTCCCACCATCACACTTCTAACCTCAGAAGTTCCATCTCAATTAATCCAATGAATCCTCCCCCCTCCCCTCCCCCAAAAAAAAAGAAAAGAAAAAGAAAAACCACTCTATAGCCAAAAGTAGTTGATGTATGAACCAACTGAAATGAATATTTGGACTTCATTGCTATGTTTGTGTATGCCCTTGCTAGCTGCTTAAATGCATGAAATGAAAAGTACTAAATGCATAAAGAAAATACTAAATTGTCAAGCTATCAGACTGCAACCTCTCAATGTTGATCCATTACCCAAACTACCACAAAGAACCATGTCTAAAATGGTGACATAAATAAACTTACACTGAGCAAAACTGCAGTTTCCAAAGCATAAGCATCTTTAAATGTCACATATGCTGTGCAGGCCAATTCACCAGACCTGTCCATACCAAATACAAGCTTTCATAAGGACACGCCAATAACCTTAAGGAAAATGGTCACCTATCAAGACAAATTCTTAAAGCGATGCAAGCATTTGACTCACTAAACATGCAAATGAACTATGCATAATGGTACGCCTGAAAGTTAATTTTTTCGTCTTGTATTATTACAGAATGCAGGGAAGACAAATTAAAGGTACTTATTATGCTTGTCCAGGAGAAAGAAAATAATCCCTTCAATGGATGTGTGAGTTCAATAGTGGTATTCTCTAGTGATTAGAAACTCATGTAGAGAATGCCCATTCTTCATGGCACATAGTTTGAAGTTTCCAGAAATTCATGTCTAGAAGTTAGAAGTAATGCAACTGAGACCATCAAACTGATAATCTGCAACCACAACTTAGCAGTTAGAAAAAATAGAGCAAGATGGCGAATATTTCAAGAGAACTCATAAACTAAGATCAGCAACTGCAGTACCACCTTGTCAAAAACGTTTACAAAATCCAGGATGAAGCAGTCTGCCATTGAATTTCAAGCCAAAGAAAGCATAGTAGCAAGGAGAAAGCAAGACTCATGTAAATTGAGACCAATATACAACTTCATCACTTAATTTTGGAATTAACTGGAACCAAGGATTTGAAGATCAATAAAAAGATGACACCCATTGGAAAACATTAGCTCTCTAAAACCATGCCTCATCTAGGTTCCCTTTCCATTATACCAAAATGATGATGTGGAGAACAAGAAAAAAAAGGAATTGAAGGAAATTGCAACACAAGATAGAGTTTGGGATTAAGATACACTCAAACAGATAGGTTACCTGACAATGTCAATTTGTTCAATCTCACCACAAAAAGCGAAGAAGTCATACACATCCTTCTCTGTGGCTTTAGGAGAAAGGCTTGTAACTTCAACAGTATAACCCCCTGGATTCATACTGGAAAAATTTTCTCTATAGCCTGCTGAAGAAAAAGGAAGACATGTTAATGGGGGGATAGTACCACCTTCTTTATGCACCATTTTTAGCAAGGCACAGGGCTAAGCACAAGGCAGATTTTAGGTTCAAAAAATACATCAGGTAGTAATAAACTTATCATGAAACCACCAAAGACAATCCTTCCTGGTGAAGGCCCATATCTCATATGTCAAAATTTTTTATGGGAATTTTATTCCTTTCATGCCTATAAAATCCTGGACAAACTTCTTACATCCTTCAGGTATAAATTGGAACATATCTTGGCCATCATTTGATTCAGGCGTCCTATATGCCTTAATAGCAGAAATACATATTCTCTTTTGTGGTCATATTGAAAACGAAGCACAAATCCAAGGTTTTAACAATTGCTTAAGAAAAGAGTTTAAGGAAACAAGGGGAAAAAAAATCAAGCAACATCATTAATTATGGCATGACATTTTTGAGTCAAGTTGAAACACGAAAATGGAACAGGTCCAACTACATATATCAATCACATTTTATTCGGCTGATCAATCAAAGGTCCTAAACCATTTTATATCAGCAATTACAAGATAACAAATGCACACTATAACTTACTATCTTCCTTGAGATTTTTGCATTATAAATCCCAGGATACCCACATAATAAATTGCAAAATCCCCAAAGAATTTTTACAAATCTAAGTAATTCCTCAGAATCATAAGCCCTGGTCATGTTTCACATGATCCTCAAACATTCATTCCTTCATCATCAAAATAAACCTCCAAGCAATTCCTAGATCACTTCCTTTTCTACTGTTCCGTTCTTTGTGTTTGAATTCATGTTACCTGCACCACCACATGGAAAGTTCCCACTAAACAATCCTCAAACCAAGAATTATGGACAATTCGCTAATAAGTTTAGTCCATAATTCAAAAGTGCAATCCTAAACCTATCACTAAATAGAACACCAACAGTAAGAGAATAAACCAAAACTATACGCATAATTCATTTGATTGCAAAACCTAATAGAATTCATTCATTTTCACACACAACAAAACCTCGATGGTCGCTCCAAAATCAAAAATTAATTTCTCCGAACATTTCCTAGTTCATCATGGTAATAAAATTAAACAGTGAAACGAAACAAATAAGAGCGCATGATGCTTACCTCGTTTTGATCGAAAAGAGAGAAACGAAGCGAACAGGGCGAGAGGGAGAGGGAGAGAGACCGCAAGTTGGAGGCTGAGTTGTCCATAAGGGGAGGTGATCATAATCCCCTTTCTCTAGAGTTGAGATCAATCTGATTTGAAATTCAAGTCGAGCCGACCCATAAGGATTTCTGGGCCCGCTATTTGGTCGCTTAAATCTGTGGGCCTAAAGGCCTGTTCCATGGGTTGGTTTGAGGCGGAACTGTTTGGGCCTAAATAATAGGGCTCGCCCAGGCTCGAAACACGACATTTTTTTTGGACGTAAATAAATTACTTGCCACTCCGAAATTCGTCTGACTAATTCAATTCAGTACCGTGAGAATTATTAAAGGATTGACTCTTTTAATTTCTATTTCTCAATTTTCATAACTCGAACTTGAAAACTATAGTTAACGAAATCTAACGTTTGACCCCTGTAATAGTAGGAGATCGGTAAACACACCTTTCTTAGGTATCAGGTACTTTGATTGAGGATACTTGGTTTCTTAAACCAACCGAATCAAAAATAAATTAAATCAAATTTTATATAAAATTTTATCTCAATATATTTAAATTTTTTTACTTAATTTGAAATTTATTTTAATGGGTTCAGAACTACTTAAATTCAAAAATTTTAAAATTTTTATTAATATAAATTGTTATATAGGACTTGATGCATATAATCAGATCATATAGTGTAGTGATATTTTTTTTCTTTGACTCTTGTAAGAGCAATAGCTATGCTCAAGACTACTATCATTCCAAAGACTTTATTAAATATAACAGTTGATTTTATTTTTTCTTATTTTGAATATAACAGTTTATTAAATAACTAAGTTCAGTAACTCTCTTTTAGCATCTTCATTTCACAACACCATCCAACAACCAACGTATTTTTAGGAACCAAACAATCCATGATCATTCAAAATTACCGAATCATTTTAAATTTTAAACTCTAAACACTAAATCTCATTACATAAAAATTTATCTTATTGATTTTTTTTGAAAAGTGACAAGAAAAATTACATAAATTATATCATTGGTTGTGAGTTTATCGTGTGTTTACTTATCCATATAATTTTGAATTATTACTTATTCATATAATTTTGAATCACCCCAACTAATTTGGATCGATCGTTATAGAGTTCAATCGGGGATAGATCTCCCAATATTATTTTTTTTGTACCAGAGAGAATCAAACACTCGACCTGATTAAGGGACGAAGGTGCCCACTCACCTATGCCAACATTAAAAAATATATGCATGTGTATATATTTCATGCTTGTATAAAGTTGTTGGTTCCGTGAAATCTTGGGTTCAAAATACTAGTTCAATTTAATTAAGCTTCTATTATAAAAATTGTGTATGAATCGAAGTTTTCTCAAGGTTGACTACCATTCACCACAAGTCCGTTAAGTAAAGAAAGAAAGAGGGAATCAACGGATGATGATTAGTTTAATGGATAAAAATATTAAAATTTTTAATTAAATTTCATATTTGAAATTTGAAAATATAAAATATTATATCGAAAGATCTTTCTCTTAAATTAAAACCAATAATATTCAAATCGAATTAATTTGAATATAACTTTAAATATTGATAGATTATAATAAGAAAAATGATTTGATATATAATTAAAAATTAAACTAATATTTAAAACAAGTATCATGATAAGCAACAACACAAAATCTAAAAATTTACGCGAGATCTTAAATTCATAAATTTGGAAGCATGAAGTATAGGGTAAACATGCTCCATCATCGATATAACTTTTATTAAATGCCACTACTTGATTTTTAGTACAAACTCATCCCAGGCTCAGCAAAAGCAAATAAGAAGCCGAAACCTTTCTCCCAGAAAAAAAGAAATAAATCAAAAGTAATTCCTGAAAAATGTTAATAATATAAAATATATATAATTTTTTTTTTCGGTTGTATTTAATTTAATATGCTTGGATTTTTATGGAAAACATTTAATTTAAATAATACATTTGGAATGGGAACATCTTGGGTAGGATGTACTAAAGTAATAAATCAGGTTGGCATGACACGTCACCTGTAATTAACACTTTAAACCGCGTGCCCATTAGCGGCAATGTCCTTTCTCTCACATCTCTCTCTAGTTATTTCAAGAACCCTCACGCTCTGATTCTCAAAGTCGTGAAGCCCCTCTCCCTCTCTCTTCCTCTCTCAGAGGCTTGCAAGATCGCGATCGGAAAGGAGGGTTAGGGTTAGGAACTGGCGGTCTGTGATTATCTCTCTTGATGTTCTTGAACGAAATCGGTAGGGTTTCTTTTTGTTTTTATTGTTTTTCCTTCAGTCTTTTGGGTATTTGTATTTTATTTTACATCTTACGGTTTTCTATTTGCAGATGTGAGTCATCGACTAGGAAATTCTACGAAGTCAAAGGATCATCAAGCGATTGATTCTGGAGGTATGATCTTACGGTTTTCTGAATCTTGGTGTGATATTCTTTCTTCCAAAATTTGATGCCAAAACAAAGTCCATGAAATTACTGGTTCTGTTCTCTCTGTCTCTGCAATGCAAGATTCAGAAAAACAGAATAGTGAGAACATCAAAAGGACAAGTGATCGCTCCCGAACTCATCTAATTCATATTTACTAAAGAACTCTTCAAGACAGATTATGGGAGATCATCATAGCAGATGCTACATATATATCTGGCAATTGTTATAATGTTTAAAAAAAATTAGGAAGATTCTCACTTACTTGCTTTTGCCTGACAAAAGACTTGTTTGGTCAGAATCTTGAATTGGAAATCAGAATTATCTCAATGACTTTTTTGTTGATCATCCAGGAGGGAGGGAGGGAGAGTATTGATTGTGGTGATGAAATTAAATCTCATTTAATGGGTTCATCAGTCCACTTTTGCAGTGCGGATCATGATATTCTTGATTAGATGGACATCATTTTTTTCCATGAACTTGGATTTTTAAGGCCTTTGTACCCTTTTCATCTTTTTTCGTTTTTGCTTTTCTGCTACGTTCTTTTCATCAATAGCTCTCTCTCTCTCTCTCCCCCCTTTTTATTATTGGGGCCATCAATATTATATTGCGATTTGGAGTTTGTTTGATTGTTCCATCAGTTTCAGTCCCATTTTTTTAAAGGGACAAATTAATTTATATGATGATTTGATTTTCTAGTCACCCTAGAAAGTTTGTTCTTCCAACATTTAGAATAAATCCTAAAAAAGTGAAAAATTACGGTTATGGAGAAATGTAAACCCCACTGACCCTTCTGTTCTATTTTGTGGAGTTTGATTCATTGGTACAGTTGTAATGTTGCTATATTTTGTAGAGTACTAAGAAAATGTGGGTGACTCCAAAGATCTCAATCAACGATGGAAATCTTGTAGTTCATGGGTAGACCATACTCACAGGAGTGCTTGACAATATTGTCCTGACTCCTGGGTCTGTTGTGGGGCTTGTTGCTGGCGCTTATTGGTGCTTCTGCTTTGGATAGCACAAGCCTCCATGTCTTCCCCTTGGGCGCTCCCGAGTAAGAACACAATTTCCCTATTAGATTCCTTTTATCATATTCTATATCTTACGCCTTTTGAATATATATATTCTTTTTTAAATATTATCATATGTAATGTTCTTGACTCAAAGATAAGATTCTTACGTATGGTAGTGAAAAATGTGCAATGATGCATAAGATTAGTAACTTCAGGATTTGTATAATTTGTGTATCAGATGGATTGTGAATGTGTTGAACTTGATGAACATGCGATTAATTGGGAGAATTATGCTAATTGCGTTTTAGTGATAGAAAAGAGAATATGTTAATGTGATTAAATAAGTTTTAACATGGGCTGAAATTTGTGAGGCCTTTTATTCACTTTCATTAATCTTAACATGGTTATTCTTCTATGTACAGGGTCTTCAATTCATGTGTCTGTTCTGATTCAAACTATGGTGGATGACTCAAATAATGGCACATGTGGGAGAGATGTTCTCCTGAAGATCCAATTCATGCTTGTCGAGAGCAAGGACAGCATTAAAGGAACTGAGCAAGGTGATGCCCTTACCACCTATACTGTGTTCCTTCCTCTACTTGAAGGTCAGTTCTGTGCTGTCCTCCAGGGAAATGACAAAACCAAGTTGGAGATTTGCCTTGATAGTGTTGAGTAGTATATCATGGTCATCAAAGCATCTGCTATCGGCTAACATGAAAGCCTGCTTCATCATTCCACAAATTATAGTGCCACTTCTTCAATTAATGTAGTCCCATCCCCACTGGTCTCAAAGAAAAGGAGACGTTAATTGCCTGACACTGTGGGGTTGAGCTGTGGGTTATGCACACATGACCAAGCAGGAGACACCAATCTGTTCATCTTGTCACTAAAATGAGCTAAAATTAATGGAGTTATTAGGATTTTGGTGAAGAAAATTAGAATGGATTGAGTTTGAAAGAACTGGAATGATTTTTTTGTGGTGTGTGATTTGATTTTGCAGGCGATAAAGCTGTTGAAACCAACCAAGGCCTCTACCTGGTTTGCTTGCATGGTCGGACAAACCTATTCGAAGTTATCAGTGAGGTTGTCAAGTGGGACATACACTATCTCAAATTTTTTTTCCTTTTGCTCATCTGCATCAACATGTTCCTTGGAATGATTCATGATCAAGTATCATTTTTAATGGATGGTGACATATCAATGAGTGCTTTTGTTTGAAACAAGGCAGTGAAGAAATATATGCAAACATTCCTTCATCATCAGAAGGAAAAGGTAAGAACTTTTGTTTGGTTTTTGTTGAGAAATTGCTTAGATATTTGGAAAGGAAAAGCTATGTATGTTAAATTGTTTCCCTTTTCTTGATTGTCTTCAGTTGCCTTCTTTCCTTAATTGGTTTGGCTGGTGCACATGGGATGCCTTTTACACTGATGTCACCGCTGAGGGTGTTGATGAGGGCCTTAGAAGTTAATTAAACATTTAGTTTATAATTGTGGACATAATTGTTTTGAATCAGGTTTCATATTTATACGACTTTGTGAAGGTGTTCTAAATGGTTTGCTTTGTTATCTTTGCAGTTTATTTGAGGGAGGAACTCCATGCTTCCTGGACCGGTTGCCCTGCGCAGCATTAGAAGGACACAAGTCCTGTACCAGAACATGCAGATAAAGATTAGTACTACCATTCCAACTCTTTTGCTTGTCTTTTTTTCTTTGAATTTTTTCAGGTAAATGATTTCCAATCATGAGGTTTTAAATTTTCTATTATATAGTTGTATGAAATATAGACCATATTTTTGGTGTTTTTCTTTCGTGAATGTTAGCTGCAAGTGCAAGATAATTATATTTCAGCTCCTAGATAAAATATAGATTGTGTTTGTCATGTATTACTTCAAATATAGTCATGTAGTTCCTGGCTTGTCCTTCTTAGTCCTAAATTTTCCCCACTTTCGCATGTTTATGCTTTCCTGCACTGCTGGTTAGGACTTCGCCTGTCAGTACAAACTTCTTGAGATATTAGGTTTGCTTTAGGAAATTATTGAGGTAAGTGTGGAAAACCAATATAGCAATTAGCTCTATTAATGCCACATCTATGTTTTGAATATTCAAAACTATAATGAATTTGATGTAGGGGAAGGGTTTAGGCCAGTTAGAGCTTAATAATTAGTTTTGGAACAGGGTGATTGTCATCGAAATGGCAACCAGGCTTTAAGTAATTCTAATAATATTCTTTATTGAGAGTGAAAATCAATAATAATATTAAAAAACTATCACTATGGTCCAAGTAAGGATAAATTTTAATTCTAAATTAAAAACATTCTAATTACTTAAAATTTCCTAAATAGTAAGATAAAATAGAAAAAAAATAAAGAAACTCACTAAATAGAAACCTAAATAAAGAAGGAGAACTAATATAAAACTAAAATTTTGAAACTTTTCAGTTTCTTGCATGGTCTTGTTTGAGAATCTCTTAACTATCTCATTTTTTTAATCTCCTCTCTAACTTTTTCTTCCTTTCCTATTTTTGAGTTTAATAGTGGTTTGATTTGAGTATCTTTCTTACCTCTTATCATGATCAAATCTTTGTACACTTTCTTAAAGCAAATTCCTCTCCACCTCTTTGAAATTGTAATCAAAAAATAAAACTGCCATGAAATAATGTGGCTTTTCTTTAGTTTTCATCTTACATCTCCTTCTATCATCACTTTTGTACTTCTCAACCCTTTTCCAACTTTGCTTTTTGTTTTGTTTTTCTTTTGCCAAAGTCTTTTGTCTTTTTTAATTTTACGTAAAATGCTAGAATATCCCATATTTTTCAAACTATTTTCTTAACTCCTCTTTCACCAATCATTTTTTTGAGTTTAGCTTCCGTGTGACTTTTTATCTCAACACATTTTTATTCTCTATATTTCTAATTTTCTTATCCCTTTTCATCATTTTGAGCATAAAAGTATGAGTTCTTTAAGAATATGAACTTATTACGTATATGATTTTAATTTTATCTCTATCATCACTTTTGTACTTTTCAACCCTTTTCCAACTTCGCCTTTTTTCTCTAATGTATTTTGTCTTTTTCAAACTATTTTTATGGAAAATATTAGAATATCTCATATTTTGACAATAAAGTGTGGATATTCTCCTAAAGTGGCAAACAAATGTGAGCTCTTGGTGATGGGTTCACCGGAGAGAGATTTATTAGAAAAGTATATGGCCTGGGTTTACCCTACTATATAAAAAGTGTCTGCTATGTAAGTTCTACTCTGGTCAATTAGCTAAATGAGCTGAGCTTTGTTAAATGTGGGTTGCAACTCTTCCCGTAGCTTTATTTTTAAGTGTCTTGAGTTTGGCCTACTTTATGTAGGTAGCCTCGAGTTCGGTTCGGATCAATCTTCTGCTAAACGAGCCGAGTATGGCTACTTACTTTATACTCATTTATGACCTGCGGCTTTCTTGACTTGTTTGCAACTTATGTTCTCCACTTACGTTGTTGCTTAATTATGATACATTCTCACAAAATCACTCAAAGCATAAATATTTTTTTCTGTGTTTTTTTAACTCCTCTTGCACCAACCATTTTCTCGAATTTAGCTCCCGTATGACTTCCCAACACATTTTTACTCGCTATATTTCTAATTTTCTCATACTTTTTTGCCATTTTGGGCATAAAATTATGAGTTCTTGAAGAATAAAATTTATTACGTATATGATTTTTGTTTTATTTGTATCATCACTTTTGTACTTTTCAACTCTTTTGTAGCTTTGCCTTTTTTTTCCTGTTGTATTTTGTCTTTTTCAAACTATTTTTATGTAAAATGCTAGAATATCTCATATTTTGACAACAAAGTGGGGATATTTCCGTAGAGTGGCAAACAAATGTGAGCTCTTGGTGAGGGGTTCACTCGAGAGATATTTATTAGAAAAATGTATGGTTTGAGTTCACCCTACTATATAAAAAGTGTCTGCGATGTAAGTTCTGCTTGGGTCAATTAGCTAAACGAGTTGAGCTTTGTTAAATGTGGGTTGCAACTCTTCCCGTAGTTTTATTTTTAAGTGTCTTGGGTTGGGTAGCCATGAGTTCGGTTCGGATCAATCTTCTGCTAAACGAGCCGAGTATGGCTACTTACTTTATACTCATTTATGAGTTGCGGTTTTTCTCGACTTGTTTGCAACTTATGTTCTCCACTCACGTTGATGCCTAATTATGATACATTCTTGCATGAATCATTTTCTTGAGTTTAGCTCCCGTGTGATTCTTTTTCTCAACACATTTTTATTCTCTATATTTCTAATTTTCTTATCCTTCTCTGTCATTTTGAGCATTACGAGTTCTTTAAAAATAGAACTTATTACGTATATAATTTTAGTTTTATCTCTATCACCACTTTTGTACTTTTCAATCCTTTTGCAACTTACCTTTTTTCCTTAATGTATTTTGTCTTTTTCAAATTATTTTTATATAAAATGCTAGAATATCTCATATTTTATTAACAAAATGTCATCACTTTTGTACTTTTCAATCCTTTTGCAACTTTACCTTTTTTCCTTAATGTATTTTGTCTTTTTCAAATTATTTTTATATAAAATGCTAAAATATTTCATATTTTATTAACAAAATGTGGATATTCTCTTTGAGTGGCAAACAATTGTGAGCTTTTGGTGAGGGGTTCACCCAAGAGATATTTATTAGAAAAGTGTACGGGCTGGGTTCACCCTACTATATAAAAAGTGTCTGCTATGCAAGTTCTGCTCGGTTCAATTAGCTAAACGAGCTGAGCTTTGTTAAATGTGGGTTGTAACTCTTCCCGTAGTTTTATTTTTAAATGTCTTGGGTTTGACCTACTTTATGTAGATAGCCTCGAGTTCGGTTCGAATCAATCTTCTGCTAAACGAACTGAGTACGGCTACTTCCTTTATACTCATTTATGACCTGCGGCTTTCTCGACTTGTTTGCAACTTATGTTCTCCGCTCACGTTGGTGCTTAATTATGAGACATTCTCGCAAAATCACTCTAAGCATAAATATTTTTTTCCTCTGTTTTCTTAACTCCTCTTGCACCAACCATTTTCTTGAGCTTGGCTCCTATGTAACTCGTTTTCTCAACATATTTTTATTCTCTATATTTTTATTTTTTTCATCCCTTTTTGTCACTTTGAGCATAAAACTATATGTTCTTTAAGAATAGAATTTATTACATATATAATATTAGTTAAGTATAACACTTTTTCCCCTTTTTGTTCGGAGTGCCCATGTGGTTTTTTGTCAATTTTCAAAATTTTTTTCTATTTTTCAAATTTACCACTCACCTAATAAAATTTTTTAGGCTGAGAAATTGATAGTTTTGAAGCAAAATAGATCAAAAACATAGAATAAAATTTAAATTGGATAATATTGGTAAAAAAAAATGTTGAATAAAATTTGCGGGATTACATTATTTTAAAGAAAATTATACATTAAACTATAAAGGTGTGCACTACATATGAATAGGAATAAAGGAGGGAACGGGGAGAATATAGCTTAGAGAGCTTGGTGAGTAAACGAAGTAAAATAATAAAAAATTGAATAACAATAACAATGATCTTAAAGTAACTATTACATGAAATTCGAAAAATTCAATTTGTCTAACTAAATTTAAAGGCCTACATGTCCCGGAAAGTAGACAATTAACTAAAATAAAATGGTTATAAAACAAAACAAATAAATAATTAAGCAAAATATGAAAAGTTAAATGGTCTGCAAATTCTTACGACACGACAACAATAGAAGGTGGCAAAAAGAAGTGGCGGCGGAAAGATTAGCTCCGGTAATGATGTCTGGGATTAGAGTAAACATCAAAGAGCAACTAGAGACCCAAACCAAAATCAGCAGTGGCTGGACTTGGAATTTCCTGCGATGATACCTTAAACATAGCGGATTGGAATTGATGGCAACGAAATCAAGTGAAGGCGGCTAGAAAATGAAAAGAGAGTGAAAGGAATTGAAATAGTGACTGCAACCGCGATAAAAGAAATTAAGGACGAGGAGGAAGTTTTCTCCACCTGCTATCACCTGCCATAACTCCCCTCTTGTCCTCTCTCTCTCTCTCCTTTTTTTTTGAATGTTCTTCCTCCCTTTTATAGAATTTCCCTCCCTTTGGCCACAAAACCTTTCTCCTTCCATTCATTGGCTAAATCTTCCATTTTCCATTTCATCTTCAAAATTTTTTCCTTTTCCTCTTCAATCACCAAGAAACTCTTCCCCTGGTCTTTGGTCTCCGTGTCTGTTGTGACTGTTTCTCCTTTGCAAGATAACTCTGGGTCTCCACTGTATTTCCAAACAATAGTGTTTCTTTTCTCCATTTAAAGCATCTCAATACTCAATTTCTTCGTGTGTGTTGGACTTGTATTGCTCTACTAAATTGGCATTGTATTTGGGCTTGACAGATTTTGTTGGATTTTTCTCAAATTGATCTTGAAGTTGGATTTTGATGTTGGCCTTAGATTTTTTCATTGAAAATTCCAAAATTTGTACCTATGCACCTGCTGTAGGCTAACATGAAAGCCTGTTTCATCATTCCAGAAATTCTAGTTTCATTTCTTGTCTCAATGAAAAGGAGACATTAACTGCCTCTCACAGTGGGGTGGAGCTGTTGGTTATGCACACACCACCAAGCTGGAGACACCAATCAGTTCATCTCGTCTTTCAAATGAGACAAATTTAATAGGTTTTTTAGGATTTTGGTGAAGAAAATTAGCAAGGATCAAATTTGAAAGAACTGAACAACCTTTTTTTTTTTTTTTGGTGTGTGATTTGATTTTGCAAGTGCTAAAGGCATTGAAACCAGCCAAGGCCTTTACCTGGTTCTCATGCATGCTGGGACAAACCCATTTGAAGTCATCAGCAAGGCTGTCAAGTACCCCATCTTAAAATTTTTTCTTTTTTCTCAGCTGCATCAGCATATTCCTTAGCATGTGGTGGGTGTCAATCCAACTAAAAATAAAAATACCGACTTCACTAAAGATGAGTCTAGGGTGAGCAGGGTCGAATCCCTAGGGAACGGTGGATTTATCTCTTTTAAGAAAAATAAAAATGTGGGGGGTTTGATAGATTATCTAAGTTTAACAAAAATCAATAAATCAACTAAACCAAAACAACTAAATAATGTCAATTGAAAAAGAGAATGTCAATGAGAGCAAAACCTAGCCAAATGAGTTATTTCCACCTTGATGTACTTGATTCATCATCGATACAAAAATTACTTAATATTATATGAATAAATTGGTTATAGTCGTTAAATATCACAAAACGACAAATCTCTGTTTACTTCTTCAGTAATCAAGATGTCATCGTTAATTACTTCTTAATCGAAAGACAACCCAAGAGACTTTCGTTGGATTTAGTGTTCTGACAGCATTATGATTTAGAGAGACCAATTCTAATCGGTAAATTCCAACCTGAATTTATTTAAATTAGATTCTCTAATCTCTTGACATAAGTTCTATTGTTTGTGAGACTAAAATTATGCCAATTACCACTTTATTAAAAACATACAAACCTTACTATTTTTAAATGGTTGTAGACTATTTTAATGGTATTAAATATAGTGCTCTATTTTTCATTTCATTTTATTTGAGTTTATTTTATCTTTATTTTTTACTTTTTATTTTATTTTTCTCTCTCTTTCAAGTTTGTCTCTCAAATGACCGACCTCAACTTATTGGGATTAAGGTTTAGTTTGTTGTTGTTGTTGTTGTGCTCTATTTAACAAATCCAAAACAAGCACATTCATTTGGGTATAGAGATTAAATAAATACCCACAAAATATTAAGCAAATAAAATTATTTAGATCTTACAATCTTCATTTATCAAGGGTTCAATAATCATTTGATTAGAATAATAAATTAAAAATAAAATATAAAAGAAAACTCACAATGATTTTATTGCTTCCAAGAATGAAGAATGAAAAGGAGGAAATGACTTTCCATGGCTGCAGCCCTTTTGCCTCTATTATGTGACTTCCCAAGTCCAAGAACAAAGAAAATATATTTCTTCCTAAGGCAGCCAGCAGCTGCCCCTTTGGGGGCTGCACACTCCTCCAAAAGTTTCTCCTAACAATGTGTAACACTCTTATATATCTGGCAGTATTAACCCTAAAATTCCTTCCTTATTCAAATTGGTTTCTAAGAATGAATAAAACTCCTTAGGAGATAATATTTTAGAAATTTAAAATAAAAGTTCCTAAAAGATAAAATAGGTTGAGATTTACATCTTCAAAAATTCATTTTCCTAAATATTAGAAATGGAATAAAAATCTTCAAAATCTTCAATATCTCCAATTCTATCCCAATTTTCTCTTGAATGTGCAGTTGGAAAAGGAATTTTACTGCAGTAAATCTTCAAAATCTTCTTGTATTGCCTCTTGTAATTAACGTGTCCCATGTGCTAATGAAAGAGCATTGCTGTCCAATTTTTCACATTTGCATAATTGCTCCAATTTTGCTCATTTTTCTTCACTTTTTTTTAATAAACCTCTCCCATCAATCCTACCATATAAAATATCACAAAACTTAAATATTAGTATAATATTTATTCAAAAAATAAAACAATATCAATCAAGAATATTACACTCATTTAATCCCTATCAACATGATTCATGATGAAGTATCATTTTTAATGGATGATAAAACAGGGCAGTGGAGAAACACATGCAAACATTCCTTCACCATGAGAAGAAAAAGGTAAGAACTTTCATGTGGTTTTTGTTGAGAAATTGCTTTGATATTTGGAATTGGAAAAGTTATGAATCTTAAATTGTTTCCCTTTTCCTTGGTTTGGCTGGTGCCCATGGGATGCCTTTTACCCTGATATCATCACTGAGGGTGTTGATGAGGGTCTTAGAAGGTAATTAAACATTTGGTTCATAATTATGGCCGTAATTGCTTTGAATCAGGTTTCATATTATACGACTTTGTGAAGGTATTCTAAATGCTTTGCTTTGCTATCACTGCAGTTTATCTTAGGGAGGAACTCCTCCACGCTTCCTAATCATAGATGATGGCTGGCAACAGATCAGAAGTGAAGGCAAGGATGCCAACTGCGTTGTGCGCGCAGGAGCACAGTATGACATTTTGCATATCCTCCCTGTCACATATTATGTCTCAAACCCTTGCTTATGAATTCACGGAAAGAGACATGTTTAAATAATTCAAAATTTCCGTCACTATTTTGTCATAGTCAAACCATTCATTTGTTATTAAATGAATTTATTCCCTTGCAGGTTTGCAAGCAGACTGACAGAAGTAAAGGAGAATGCAAACTCCCAAAAGAACAACCAAAAAGATGACTAGACACTAGGCTTGAAGCTTGTTGTGGATGATGCCAAGCAAGGACCCCATGTCAAGTAAGTGGTCCAACACACATTATTTTTGTGCTACACCGTTTCCATCCCGTGTCGATAGAGCTATATTATCACAACTATCTCTGACATAATAGGAGATTCATGAGTGATTCTCTCGAGCTTAGATTTTGATTCAACAATTGTGCTAGTCTATTGGTGATCCAAATTCATAAATACTGTAATTTAATGCATATATGACTTGGTGAAGTTAGAACATGAGATCATATATACCTTTTGGATTTCTTCAAATCTTTGGTTTTAGCATAATTTCCCTTAGAATGCTTAAATGAACATCTTTATTGCTCTCATCTATCCTTTCAATCAGCTTCATGTTTGAAGACGTAAGAGTTTGTTGAAATTGGGAAATATTTACCTATTTCTGTGGCCAGAGTTTTCTACTAGGGAAGCTTACCCACCAAAGCATGTTTTTCTGAATAACCTATAGTGTGATTGAAAATGTTACTGTGCTCTTCAACCTTCCGTGGGCGAGTGAATAATAAGTTCTGTCTTTTGGATGACATGAATTTGGTTAGCTTTGCATCCAATAATGTATATAGGGAATGAAGAAGTAAAGATTTTCCATTTTGAAACTCTAACTCTACATTTCTAATGAATTTTGAACAGGAATGTGTATGTATGGCATGGTGTGGCTGGTTATTGGAGCGAGTGAAGCCAGCGGCTGCTGGTATGAAACACTATGAGACAGCATTGGCATACCCAGTACAAACCCGTGGTTGACGTAGTTACAACCAGGCCCTTGAAGCATCCATCGCAAGAAACTTCTCGGACAATGGTTGCATGTGTCATAACATGGATATGCTTTATAGTACCAAGGAAACTGCCGCGGTGAGAGCTTTGGATGACTTCTACCCATGAGTTGCTGCTTACTACACCATTCATATTTCATCTATCGCCTATGGCATGCTTTTCCTTGGAGAATTTAGTCAACCTATTGGGACATGTTTCATGCAACTAAATCTGAATTAATTGTACCATTTTAGTTTTTGTGATATATGTTTAAAGTCAAAATTAGGAACAAATTCGTAAGTTGGTCTCAGGTTTAGTAATAATTTTGTTAAAATTTGGTCTTGTGGCATGCGTCTTGATAACATATAAGAACTGCAAGGGAACATTAGGTGTCTTTTAAGGTATTAAATAAATGGCATTAATGGAGAAAACTTTACTTTGCACAGCCTGCTAAATATCACGCTGCAGCTTAATCTGATGGTGGATGTCCAGTCTGTGTTAGGTATGGATCAATCACCTTGGATACTTAGGTTCAAAGGCTTGTACTCACTCTAGCAACAAAAACTAACAGGTGTCCATTTTTCATGTGAACGGTGATAAGCCAGGGAACCACAACTTTGAGCTTCTAAAGAAGCTGGTGTTGCCAGATGGATCAGTTCTGCAAGCCCGGCCACCGGGCTGGCCCACACGTGATTGCTTATTTTCTGATGCAGCAAGTGATGGAACAAGGTTTGCCAGTTTACTATGCTGCTTTCTTTGTTGTTTTGACCTGTGAAGAACATCATAGACAAGTAACTGTTGGCTGTTCGTTGCTGCAGCTTGCTTAATATATGGAATGCTAATAAATGTTCAAGAGTAGTAGGTGTTTTCAACTGCCAAGGTGGTGCTTGGTGTAAGGTTCAGAAGAAGACTCACATCCAGTATGCATCTCCTGGAACTTTAACCAGTTCTATTCATGGTTCCCATGCTGATTGTATTGCTGAAGTTGCTGGGCTGAAATGGAGTGGGGATGTTGTGATTTCCTTGTATAGATCAGGTCGTTTTCTCTCTCCATGATTGGTATCAACATCCTAAACTTTACCTCTGAATCTCAGGAGAGTTAATTCTATTGGGTAAAGATGCATCACTGCTGGTGACACTTAAGGTTCTTGAATATGAACTTTTCCACTTCTGTCCAGTTAAGGTGAGTCCCATCTTATGATCCAATTTATGGTCACTTTTTTTTTTGGGGGGGGGGGGGGAGAGAGAGAGAGAGAGAGAGAGAGAGAGGAATCAATCACTTTCCTGTTAGCAAGGTTCGTCTAAATCAAGTAGTTGGAAACCTATATTTTGATTAACGGTTCAAGAATCAGTAAAAAATTGTGTTGAAATCATTTGGAAATCCTGTAATCTGTATGAGTCAACTAGAACCAAGAATTAGAATTAGAAAAACAACTAGCTTTGCTTTAGAGCATCGGTGCGGGGAACATAGAGTGAGAAAGAGAGTTAATTCTATTATGTTATATATAAAGGGAAGAAATGAGGTTCATTTTCAAGTATGATCCCTTAGACTTTGATCCCAAAACAAAGTCCATTAATTTACTGGTTTCATTCTGTGTCTCTGATGGTAAACTAATCGTAACTATACCATTTGCTTGTAGTGAAGAGCCCTAGACAAGTTGCCATGCACAGGCATCAGAAGGACACATCCTGTCTTTGATTGACCTTGAACAACATGCAAATAAAGTTTGGTACAACCCTTGCAAATCTTTTGCTTGCCTTTTTCATATTATTTCAAGTAGCTGATTTCCAGTTATTATGTTTTAAATTTTTATTATCTAATTGCGTAATATATAGACCTGCATGTGCAAGATAATTTTATTTTAGCTTTTAAATAAAATATTGATTGTGTTTGTCATGTATTTCATAAAATGTAGTCTGTGTAGTTCTTGGCTTATCCATCTAAGTCATAACTTTTCTCCACTTTTTTGCATGCTTATGCTTTCCTGCGCTGTTGGTTGGAATTTCACATGTCAGTAAAAACTTCGTGATATATGAGGTTCGCTTTAGGAAATTATTGAGGCAAGTGTGAAAAATCACTATAGCAATTAGCTTTATTAATACCACATTTATTTTTTGAACATTCGAAACGTCAATGAATTTCATTAGAAACGTCAATGAATTTGATGTAGAGAGGGGTTTAGAGCAGTTTGAATTTAACAATTATGTTTAAAATATGGTGATTGTAGTTGAAACGATAATCAAGTGTAAAATAAATAAATAAATAAATAAAATTCTTTATTGAGGTAGAAAATGAATAATAATATTAAAATATGACTTTTCCTAGTTAGGATAAATTTTTAATTCTAGAATAAAAATTTTCTATTACTTAATATTTCTTAAATAGTTAAATAAAGTAGAAAAAATAATAGAAATTTACTAAATAGAAACCTAAATAAAAGAAGAAAATTCCAATTTCTTGAATGTTCTTGTATCATAATTTCTTTTACACGAGGAGTATATTAGGGTAATATGAAACCATGCATGCAAGCCTTTATGCTTAAATGTCTTAAATGTCTCCCTTTTTTGTTTACCACCTCTCTACATTTCTTTCTTTCCTCTCCGACTCCTCTGAGTTTAGTAGTAGTAAATTATATCAAGGATCTTTCTTACCTCTCAGGGTCATCAAATGTTTTTACATGTTCTTAATGCATCTTCTTCTCCACCTCTTTGAAATTGTATTCAAAAACTATAACCCCCATGAACCAATGTGGTTTTTTCTTTATTTTTCATCTTATATCTCCTATATTCACTTTTCTACTCTTCAACTTTTTTCAACTTTGCCGTCTGTTTTCTATTTTTTTTTCACAAAAGGGTTTTTTTTTTTAACTATGTTTATGTAAAATGATAGAATATCTCATATTTTGGCAAAATAGTGTGGATATTCCCCCTAGAGTTGCAAACAAATGTGAGCTCTTTGTGAGGGATCTAAGAGTTATTTATTAAAAAAGTGTATGGCCTGTGTTGGGTTTACTATATAAAAAAGTGTCTACTAGTTCTGCTCGAGTCACATAGCTAAACAAGCCGAGCTTGTTTAAATCATGGTTGCAACTCTTCCCATAGCTTTATTTTAAAATGATTGGCTTGGATTCGGCCTACTTTAGGTAGGAAGCCTCGAGTTTGGTTCGATTCAATCTTCTACTAAATGAGTTGTGTGTCTACTTCATACTCATTTATGACATATGGCTTTTTCTACTTGTTAGAAACTTTATGTTCTCCACTCACCTTGGTGCCTTATCATGAGACATTGTAGCAGAATCACTCTAAGCCATAAATATTTTTTTTCTTCCTTTTTCCAAACTCCTTGCACCAACCATTCTATTGAGTTTAGCTACCGTTACTTTTTTTTTTCCACTACATTTTTATTTTTTATGTGTTGGTGAACAATGTAATAAAAATAATAATTTGCACAAAAGACCACGGGCTGAGGCGCGGATATCTCGCTCTCTTTAAGGAGATTTGAGCCTTCTACAGTTGTCAACAACTCAATAACCGGTGCAGTAGAACTCACTTGACTTGTCCCCTCTAGGATACAACAGCCCAACGATTTGTTGTTTGGTTCGAAGCAGTTCTGCACAAGTATTTGAACCCAAAGCTCCACCAAAAGAACACCTTTCTTTAACAATATTCTCTCTTTAGTATACTTGTAAGATTGGATATATCTTTGAGAATTGAAAATGAGACTCCTATTTATTGATGCACAAAATACTTATCCCATTAAGTAGGGCATTAGTGGTGAAAAGAATTGTAGCCACCACTCACCCCACTAATAGGCTATTTACACCCCCACTATCCCACTATTACATGAGTTACACCTAATTATTTATATTAAAAGTGGACATTTGTAACTTACACCATTACACAAAAAATAAAGGTGCCTACCCATTACTTCCACTATTTACATTTTATTAAAGTTGTACATAATTTACATATAAGTTACAACACTATGTTTCTATTTTTCTCATCCCTTTTCACCTTTTTGATCATAAAATTATAAGTTATGTTAGAATCAAGTTTATTATTTATATGATTTTAGTTTTATTTCTATTTTTCAAATATACCACTTTTTCCCCTTTTTTCTTGAGAATACCCTTGTGGTTATTAGACAACTTTGAAAATATTTTCTCTATTTTTCAAATTTACCGCTGATTAAATTACTTGGCCACTGTCACTGTTGTCCTTTTTTTTTGACACAAGTAAGTTTTCCATGGCCACAAAACCTTTCTTCTTCAAGTCAATTGCTAAATCTTCTTGTTTTCATTTCTTAAAAAATTTTGTCCGTTTTCTCTTTAATTACTTGCAAGACTCTGAATGGCCAGTCTCTGTCCTTCAGATTCATTACTAGTTATGGAGTCACTAAATACTTTCTCAACATCATGCCTTCAAGTTGGTCCTTTGGCCAGACTTTCTCTAGTCCATCGCAATTTTGAGCTCCAACCTCCCTGCTTTAGGGTTCGGGGTGGAGTTTCCATGGCAGAGGCATTGCTCCATAAATTTTAATGAATAGAGCAGCCCGCTGAATTTTCAATCAAAAATATTAAAATCAAATTTTTTTTGGTTTTGTGATGGGGTTTGAGATTGGGGGGGTGTGAACCCTTGAACTCTCAAGGCTTACTGGTGGGTTTTCAACCATTTTCGGGAGCCATAAGCACTATAGAAGATAGGCTTTTGGGGCACCACGTGATTCTGGAATTCATTTGCAGATGACATTAACTAATCAAAAGTATAGCAAATGAGTAAATGGTTCAGAGAGCATGAAGCTTCATATAGTATAATTTTCATTTTATTTTATTTTTCTATGAAATGCTTGTAACTGTTTTGTCGGTCTATATCATTATCCTCTGCCAATTGTGAGTTTCTTTCTTAAATTGTTAATGATACTCATAAATCAAGTAGCTTATAAATACAGTTTTGTTTCTTTGCTCTCACATTTTTACTCGTGATTTCTTATAATTTCATGCTTGACTAATTCCTTAGTTTTTGGGAAAGGCTTCCCATTTGTGAATTCTTTTCTCCCTTTTCTGATTATGGCCGTATCAAAAGAGAGACATACAGATACTCCCTTCAAATTGAGAACTTCAGAATGGGGTATTAGCAATTTCGCTTGCAATAACTGAAGATAAGCCAAAATACCAACAAGTCTCCGGAGACTGTGGAGCCTATGGCAACAGGTCTAGACTGCTTAATTATATGGTTCAAATTAAATGTTTATAACATTTGTGAATTCGGTAGGGCCACTCTTTTTTACATTTTTTATAAAACAAAATTGACCAAAAACTTTAATTTCACAACTAATGTTCTTGAATAATTTGAGTTTCTCTCCTTACCATTACTAATGGAAACAGGAGAGGTGGTATTTCTACTTTCATCTTGGCCGGGACTACTTAAAATTGAACTGTGAAAGTGCACAAAACAAAACATTGAATTCAGAAATTCAACAACTGGGTTTCTAAATTGCATATGGCACCTGAAATACATTTATAATAAACATAAGTTATGTGAGTTATGCCTCAAAGATGCTTCATGTAAGTTGGAACGGAACTGTTTACCAACTCTTGATGCGAATCCGTAGCTGCATTAGAATCTGGGCACTTTTGGACGAAGCTTCCATTTTACACAATAATGTCGTAACTTCGTTGGTTCAACTCATCCACCAAATTTTATTCCCTTTTCACCTTTTTCGGTCACTAAACAAGTCTACTATACTAATATCATAATTTTTGTTACTTTCCTTTATTGGTTTTTAATTTTTTTCCTAATATAGAGAAGGGCATCTTTGAGTATTCCGCATAGTGGATTATGCCTATGCCTATCATAAAGTACATAATTTGAGTCATAATTTTTTTTTATCCATCTTTTTGTTACTGCTTAGCTTTGATATACTAATGCTATCAATTTTGTTACCATCCTGTACCAGGCGTTTTTCTCGTCTTTTACGTGGAGAGAAAAGTAATTAGTCTTGTTACCGTCTTTTGAATGTTATTATGAATGTTCTCACCTACCATAGAGTATTTAGCTTAAATTAAGGTGAGCAGATTACCATAAAGTTTTCGTATTCTTGGAAGATTTTGAAAGTACTCATGTTTTGGGTATTGGTTGATAGAGCCTTGTTACGTAGTAAATTCCTACTCCCACCAATTATAACATAAGCAGTTCGCGCGTGTAAATTTTCACAAATGCATCTTTACCCCCTTTCTCTTGGTATAAAAATTCTGGGCAATTTAACATTAGATTCATAATTGTTTTCTTAATTTATCTGTCCTGTATAACAACTCCATTACTAGCAAGATTCCTCTTGACCAAATCTACTACAGTGCAATAGTTTGCTTACTAACAACTCCAGTTTTTTGCACCTACAAATGCATTTGATACCTTCCCTTGAATTCCCAAGCAATAGGAATGGCCACCTTCATTGCCCTAGCATGTGCACTTCTGGTGTTCTCGGTTTATTCTGCAAAGGCATTAAGCTTCAATTACTATGATCACACACGCCCTCAAGCTGAGTCAATTATTTCAAGAACTGTCAAGAAGGCTATGCTCGGCAGCGTTGCTTAGAATGCACTTCCATGATTGCTTCATAAGAGTAACCCCATTTTGTTTGCCTTTTCTTTTGGTTTTTTGCTTTACTTCAATTTACTAGTCTTCTAATTGTATGCTTAAGTTTAAATTTGAAGCGATGCGATGCTTTTGTTTTGCTGAATTCAACAAGTAAAAATCAAGCAGAGAAAGACGGGCCTCCAAACTTATCACTCCATGCATTCTATCTCATTGACATCCCTGAAGAGGAAAATTTAAGCTTCATGCCATGGCGTGGTCTCTTGTGCTGACGTATTTGCTTTCGCTGCAGGGGGATGCTGTTCCTTTGGTAAAACCCCTCTGATTAACTCTAAATAATTAACAGAGGTATTGATACCCACAGAGATAATGGCCAGATGAAAAATTTTTGAATAGTTTGGACGGTCAGTTTGTCATGTTTATCGTCAAAAAGGCCTTTATTCCTGTTCCTACAAAAAATGGTAAGGATCGCTCAAAAAATGATCATCTAAATCCAATATTTCGCAACATTTTTCAGTCTGGAGGTCCAACCTTGGATGTGCCAAAAGGAAGATTAGATGGAAGAATTTCAAAAGCAAATGACACCCTACAATTGCCGTATCCGACTTTTAACATATCTCAGCTATAGCAGAGTTTTGCCCAAAGAAGCCTTTCCTTGGATGACCCGGTGGCTCTCTCAGGTACCACATTCTATCCTCTTTCTTCCCAAGCATTTATTTTACACAAAACAAATGGCCTAAAAGTCATATTTGTTCATATTATGTGTAGGTGGCCACACGTTCATAGTATTGAGCATAGTTATTTAATCCATAGTATTGAGCATAGTTATTAAATCCGGACCAACCCGCAGGTTAGACCAGATCAACCCTCCACCCGCACAGTGCACGGGTTGGTTCACTAGATGGATTGTTTATGCAACTGTCTCGAAAAAACCCACGGGTCAATGCGGGTTAACGAAAACCGTGTAACCTGTGGGTTTGTAGAAAACATTACGGGTTTTGTTTAAGTTAAAAAAGACCATTTTTTTGGGTAAGTCCAATCTCATCTCCGCTTCTTCGCTTGTCTCTTCTTCGTCCGAAGTTTGATCTCCACGTGACCTCTCTCTCTCTTATCCCCCAGGATTAGCCAGAATCTTTGATCTCAGGTGAAACTCAAATTACCACCAACAAACTAAAATTCCATTTGAGAACAAACCTAACCCTACTGGATCCTTCGAATGAACTTTGGGAAGAAATCAATGAAGTTCGTCCCCCCCAAAAAAAAACCAGACTCATCTACAACAAACTCATCTTGGTCTTTAGTCGGCATAAATCTATAAGACCCATTTCAGATCTAACCCCCACGTTTTTTTTTTTTCTTTTTTAGCTTGTTTAATTTTATTTCTTGAAGTTAATGGGACCCACATGGTTTAACTGTTGATGAATGTGTTGAGAATGTCTCTGCTATCGACTATTTGATTAGGGGTTGCTTTGGATTTTTCCATTGTTTTTTGGCTGTGCAATTTTCTCCTATGTTTTTTTTTTTTATTTTGGTTTATGGAATATGGTTGAGATTTTATTTCCTCAGCACTTCTGAGGGTCTAACTTGAGGGGCTAATGAGTAGAGTCTTTAACCTACTCTGTATTCTGAATTCTCCAAATTTATTATCTTATGTAGTTTTATTTATCATATTTTTAATTAATAGTTTAGAGAATCTTTACATAAAAATTTTCAATTGGTGCCTTGGATTGGTATTTTTTTATTTAAAAAATATAATTATATATATTTTAAAATTTTAAAATAATAAAAAAGTAATCAGCGGTTGAACTAATGATTCAATCTCTCAACCGGTTGAACCATAAATTTCAAGATGTTTGAATTAATTCGTGGGTCGGATTTAATAACTATGGTATTGAGTGCTTGTGTTAGAGTAGTCAAGGCAACAAAATTTTTGCTTCTGATTATGTGTTTTTTTTTTCCTTTTTTGGGTGTTATGATTATGTTTCTGACTATTTTAAAGCGTAGTACTAATTACAAATTTGTTTGTGATTATGTAATAATTGTGTTTATGATTTGTTAATTATGATATCTAATTTAAATCTCGTTTGTTCTATTATTTATAGTCTTCAATTAAATCCATTAAAATAGACTTCTAGAATGGACCCGGTCGTTAGCAATGGGCCTAAAAGGTCCACGAAATACATTTATGGGCTCCAAACTTAATTAGCACAACACAAAGTGTAAATCTCCCCAAGAGGACAATCTAGTTGTCACATATTCCTTCCCTAATCTCATGATTCGTGATTCAAATTTCATTGTAATAAAAAGAAAAAATCCTCAAAATCTAGGTTTACAACCCCTAAGATCCGAATGAAATGGATCAATTAAATCTAATAAAATGAACTTTTCATATAGGCTCAAAGTTTTCAATGATGGCCCTTAAAGGCCCACGGTATGCATTTACAGGCTCCAAACTTAACTAGCGTATACGCAAAGTCCAAATTTACAACCCTCTAACAGAGAAGAAAATATCAATATAGACCTTTTAAATCTCTACGGAGAAGACAACCTTCTAAAATATTTTATCGGTATTATGATCGATTCAAATAAATATTTACTTAAAAATTAATTAAAATAGATTAATATAACTAGTATATAAAATTTAATTCGGTTCATCTAATATATCTCTCGAATACTTTCCTTGTATAAATTCAAAAATTCAACAATTTTTCCCATTCTAAATAAGGCCAAAGACACCAAAAATGCATTTTTCATGTGTTTGCGGTATTTGTGGTTGCAAGACTCGCAGCTATTAGAATTAATTATCGAGAATAGAAGCTATTAGAATTATGATCATACTTCCACTAATTTGGTTAATTATACGCAACATGTGATAAATGATTTTTGTTTATAGAGCCCACAATCAACAATTGCAAATGATATCATGGACTTAGCCTATTTATTTGCCCAAAATATCGAAATATTTTGTATATTTCTATGCTTTTCACTTTTATGTCTTAATCTTTATTGCTAATTGACCATTTGAAGCCTTTTTTTTTTTTTTTGAGATTTGGGATTTGGGATTTGGATTTTGTGATTGATATAAATACCCAGGAGAATCTGAACAAAAAAGAACAGCAAATCAATGTCTATGTGTTGATTATCTCAAATCAATAAATATTTTTTAACAAAATTAAAAAAATGTAATACTTAATTCAACTATTTATTTATTTGAGAAGTCAAACTTGAATACTTTAATCGAAAACAAAAAAATATTTAAATCTCATATATAATTAAATCTATTTAAATTTCAACTTGGTTCGATTAGTTTTAAATTGATTACTTTATTTATAATATTTTAATAATATGATGTATTACAAAATTTCAAAAATAAAAATTAATTTAAACGTTGCATTTTAAGTTAGTTACATGACACGTCACCTGTGATTAATACTTTAAACCGTGTGCCCATTACCAGCAGTCTTCTTTCTCTCACTTCTCTCTCTCTGGTTATTTCAAGAACCCTCACGCTCTGATTCTCAAAGTCTTGAAGCCCCTCTTCCTCTCTCTTCCTGTCTCTCAGAGGCTTGCAAGATCGCGATCGGAAAGGAGGGTTAGGGTTACGAACTGGCGGTCTGTGATTATCTCTCTTGATGTTCTTGAACGAAATCGGTAGGGTTTCTTTTTGTTTTTATTGTTTTTCCTTCAGTCTTTTGGGTATTTGTATTTTATTTTACATCTTACGGTTTTCTATTTGCAGATGTGAGTCATTGACTAGGAAATTCTACGAAGTCAAAGGATCATCAAGCGATTGATTCTGGAGGTATGATCTTACGGTTTTCTGAATCTTGGTGTGATATTCTTTCTTCCAAAATTTGATGCCAAAACAAAGTCCATGAAATTACTGGATCTGTTCTCTCTGTCTCTGCAATGCAAGATTCAGAAAAGCAGAATAGTGAGAACATCAAAGGACAAGTGATCGCTCCCGAACTCATCTAATTCATATTTACTATAGAACTCTTCAAGACAGATTATGGGAGATCATCATAGCAGATGCTACATATATATCTGGCAATTGTTATAATGTTTAAAAAAAATTAGGAAGATTCTCACTTACTTGCTTTTGCCTGACAAAAGACTTGTTTGGTCAGAATCTTGAATTGGAAATCAGAATTATCTTGACTTTTTTGTTGATCATCCATGAGGAAGGGAGGGAGAGTATTGATTGTGGTGATGAAATTAAATCTCATGTAATGGATTCATCAGTCCTCTTTTGCAGTGCCGATCATGATATTCTTCATCAGATGGACATCATTTTTTTCCATGAACTTGGATTTTTAAGACCTTTGTACCCTTTTCATCTTTTTTCGTTTTTGCTTTTCTACTATGCACTTTTCATCAATAGCTCTCTCTCTCTCTCCCCCCCCCTTTTATTATTGGGGCCATCAAGATTATATTGTGATTTGGAGTTTGTTTGATTGTTCAGTCAGTTTCTGTCCTTTTTTTTAAAGGGACAAATTAATTTTTATGATGATTTGAATTTCTAGTTACTCTAGAAAGTTTGTTCTTCCAACATTTAGAATAAATCCTGAAAAAAGGTGAAAAACCCCACTGACCCTTCTGTTCTATTTTGTGGAGTTTGATTCATTGGTACAGCTGTAATGCTTCTAAATTTTGTAGAAAATGTCGGTGACTCCAAAGATCTCAATCAACGATGGAAACCTTGTAGTTCATGGGAAGACCATACTCACAGGAGTGCCTGACAATATTGTCCTGACTCCTGGGTCCGTTGTGGGGCTTGTTGCTGGCGCTCATTGGTGCTTCTGCTTGCTTCTGCTTTGGATAGCAAAAGCCTCCAGGTCTTCCCCATGGGCGCTGTATCTTAAATTGTTACCCTTTTCTTGGTTGTCTTCAGTTGCCTTTTTTCCTTAATTGGTTTGGCTGGTGCACATGGGATGCCTTTTACACTGATGTCACCACTGAAGGTGTTGATGAGGGCCTTAAGGTAATTAAACATTTAGTTTATTTATAATTATGGACATAATTGTTTTGAATCAGGTTTCATATTTATACGACTTTGTGAAGATGTTCTAAATGCTTTGCTTTGTTATCTTTGCAGTTTATCTGAGGGAGGAACTCCATGCTTCCTGGACCAGTTAACCTGCATGGCATTAGAAGGACACAAGTCCTGTATCAGAACATGCAGATAAAGATTAGTACTACCATTCCAACTCTTCTTCTTGCCTTTTTTTTTTAAGGTAAATGATTTCCGGTCATGAGATTTTAAATTTTCTATTGTCTAGTTGTATGAAATATAGACCATATTTTTGATGTTTTTCTTTCATGAACATTAGCTGCAGGTGCAAGATAATTATATTTCAGCTCCTAGATAAAATATAGATTGTATTTGTGATGTATTACCTGAAATATAGTCATGTAGTTCATGGCTTGTCCTTCTTAGTCCTAAATTTTCCCCACTTTCGCATGTTTATGCTTTTGTGCAATGCTGGTTAGGACTTCACATCAGTACAAACTTCTTGAGATATTAGGTTTGCTTTAGGAAACTATTGAGGCAAGTGTTGAAAACCAATGTAACAATTAGCTTTATAAATGACACATCTATGTTTTGAATATTCAAAACTATAAGGAATTTGATGTAGGGGAAGGGTTTAGGCTAGTTAGAGCTTAACAATTAGTGTTAGAATATGGTGGGTTAGAATAGTGTGATTGTCATCGGAATGGCAACTAGGCTTAAAGTAATCAAATAATATTCTTTATTGAGAGTGAAAATCAATAATAAGATTAAAAAACTATCTCTATTGCCAAGTAAGGATAAATTTTTATTCTAAATTAAAAACATTCTAATAACTTAAAATTTCCTAAATAATTAGATAAAATAGAAAAAAAATAATAGAAACTCACTAAATAAAAACCTAAATAAAGACAGAGAACTAATATAAAACTAAAATTTTGAAACTTTACAGTTTCTCGCATGTTCTTGTATGAGTATCTCTTAACTATCTCATTTTTTTAATCTCCTCTCTAACTTTTTCTTCCTTTCCTATCCAAACCCTTTGAGTTTAATAGTGGTTTGATCGGAGTATCTTTTTTACCTCTTATCATCATCAAATCTTTGTGCACTTTCTTAAAGCATATTCCTCTCCACCTCTTTGAAATTGTAATAAAAAAATATAATTGTCACGAAACAATGTGTTTTTTCTTTAGTTTTCATCTTATATCTCCTTCTATCATCACTTTCGTACTTTACAACCCTTTTGCAACTTTGCTTTTTGTTTTTGTTTTTATTTTTCTTTCTTTTGTCAAAGTCTTTTGTCTTTTTCAAACTATTTTTATGTAAAATGCTAAAATATCCCATATTTTTCAAACTATTTTCTTAACTCCGTTCTAGCATGAGCCATTTTCTTGGGTTTAGCTCCCGTGTGACTCTTTTTCTCAACCCATTTTTATTCTCTATATTTCTAATTTTCTTATCCCTTTTCGTCATTTTGGGCATAAAATTATGAGTTCTTTAAGAATAGAACTTATAATGTATATGATTTTAGTTTTATTTCAATCATCATTTTTGTACTTTTCAATCCTTTTGCAACTTTGCCTTTTTTCCTCAATGTATTGTCTTTTTCAAATTATTTTTATGTAAAATGCTAATTTTCTCCTAGATTGGCAAACAAATGTGAGCTCTTGGTGAGGGGTTCACCCGAAAGATATTTATTAAAAAAGTATACGGCGTGGGTTCACCGTACTTTATAAAAAGTGCCAACTATGTAAGTTCTGCTTGGGTCAATTAGCTAAATGAGCTGAGCTTTGTTAAATGTGGGTTGCAACTCTTCCCGTAGCTTTATTTTTAAGTGTCTTGGGTTGGGCCTACTTTATGTAGGTAGTCTCGAGTTCGGTTCGGATCAATCTTCTGCAAACGAGCTGAGTATGGCTTCTTACTTTATACTCATTTATGACCCGCGGCTTTCTCGACTTGTTTGCAACCTCTATTCTCCACTCATGTTGCTGCTTAATAATGAGACATTCTTGCAAAATCACGCTAAGCATAAATATTTATTTTTCCGTTCTAGCACCAACCATTTTCTTGAGTTTAGCTCCCATGTGACTCTTTTTCTCAACATATTTAATTCTCTGTATTTCTAATTTTCTTATCCCTTTTCGTCTTTTTAAGCATAAAATTATGAGTTCTTTAAAAATAGAATTTATTTCGTATATGATTTTTGTTTTATCTCTATCATCAATTTTGTACTTTTCAACCCTTTTGCAAATTTGCCTTTTTCCCACAATTTATTTTGTCTTTTTCAAATTATTTTTATGTAAAATGCTAGAATATCTCATATTTTGTTAACAAAATGTGGATATTCTCTTAGAGTGGCAATCAAATGTGAGCTCTTGGTGAGGGGTTCACCCGAGAGATATTTATTAAAAAAGTGTATGGGCTGAGTTCACCCTATTGTATAAAAAGTGTCTGCTATGTAAGTTCTGCCCGGGTCAATTAGCTAAATGAGCTGAGCTTTGATAAATGTGGGTTGCAACTCTTCCCGTTGCTTTATTTTTAAATGTCTTGGGTTCGGCTTACTTTATATAGATAGTCTCGAGTTTGGTTCGGATCAATCTTCTGCTAACCGAGCCAAGTATGGCTGTCTTGGGTTCGGCCTGCTTTATGTAGGTAGCCTCAAGTTCGGTTCGGATCAATCTTCTGTGAAACGAGCTGAGTATGGCTACTTACTTTATACTCATTTATGACCTGCGGCTCCCTCGACTTGTTTGCAACCTATGTTCTCCACTCATGTTGGTGCCTAATTATGAGACATTCTTGCAAAATCATTCTAATCATAAATATTTTTTTTTTCTCCGTTCTTGCACCAACCATTTTCTTGAGTGTAGCTCCCGTGTGACTATTTTCCTCAACACATTTTTATTCTCTATATTTTTAATTTTCTTATCCCTTTTCATCTTTTTGAGCATAAAATTATGAGTTCTTTAATAATAGAACTTATTACGTATATGATTTTAGTTTTATCTCTATCATCACTTTTGTACTTTTCAACCCTTTTTTCCTCAATGTATTTTGTCTTTTACAAATTATTTTTCTGTAAAATGCTAAAATATCTGATATTTTGTTAAAAAAATGTTGATATTCTCTTAGAGTGGCAATCAAATATGAGCTCTTGGTGTGAAGGGTTCACCCAAGAGATATTTATTAGAAAAGTATACGGGTTGGGTTCACCCTATTGTATAAAAAGTGTCTTCTATATAAGTTCGGCTCGGGTCAATTAGCTAAACGAGCTAAGCTTTGTTAAATGTGGGTTGTAACTCTTCCTGTTGCTTTATTTTTAAATGTCTTGGGTTCGGCTTACTTTATGTAGATAGTCTCGATTTCGGATTGGGTCATTCTTATACTAAATGAGCCGAGTATGGCTACTTACTTTATACTCATTTATAATCTGCAGCTTTCTCGACTTGTTTGCAACTTATGTTCTCTACTCACGTTGGTCCCTAATTTTGAGACATTCTCGCAAAATCAGTCTAATTATAAATATTTTTTTTCTTTGTTTTCTTAATTCCTCTGGCACCAACCATTTTCTTGAGTTTAGCTCCCGTGTGACTCGTTTTCTCAACACATTTTTATTCTCTATATTTCTAATTTTCTCATCCCCTTTCGCCATTTTGAACATAAAACTATAAGTTCTTTAAGAATAGAATTTATTACGTATATAATTTTAGTTTTATTTCTATTTTTCAAGTATACCACTTATTTTTCCCTTTTTCTTTGGAATGCCCATGTGGTTTTCTGTGAATTTTCAATTTTTTTTTTCTATTTTTCAAATTTACCACTCACCTAATAAAATTTCTTAGGCTGAGAATTTGATAGTTTTGAAGTAAAATAGAACTAAAACTATAGAATAAAATTTAAATCGGAGAATATTGGTAAAAAAATGTTGAATAAAATTTGCGGGATTACAATATTTTAAAGAAGTTATAAATTAATCTATAAAAGGTGTGCACTACATATGAATAGGAATAAAGGAGGGAATGGGGAGAATATAGCTTAGAGAGCTTGGTGAGTAAACGAATAAATTAATAAAAAATTGAATAACAATAACAATGATCCTAAAGAAACTGTTATGTGAAATTCGAAAAATTCAATTCGTCTGACAAAATGTAACGGCCTTGCCACATGTCCTGGAAAGTAGGCAATTAACTAAAATAAAATGGTCTATAAAACAAAACAAATAAATAATTAAGCAAAATCTCAAAAGTTAAATGGTCTACAAATTCGGACGACATGACAACAACAGAAGGTGGCAAAAAGAAGTGGTGGCGGAAAGATTAGCTCCGGTGATGATGTCTTGGATTAGAGTAAACATCAAAGAGCAACCACAGACCCAAACCAAAATCAGCTGGACTCCTGCGATGATACCTTAAACGCAGTGGGATTGGAATTGATGGCAATGAAGTCAAGTGAAGGAGGCCAGAAAATGAAAAGTGAGTGAAAGGAATTGAAATAGTGACTGCAACGGCGATAGAAGAAATTAAGGATGAGGAGGAAGTTTTCTCCACCTGCTATCACCTGCCATAACTCCCCTCTTGTCCTATCTCTCTCTCTCTCTCTCTCTCCCCCCCCCCCTTTGTTTTTGAATGTTCTTTCTCCCTTTTATAGAATTTCCATCCCTTGAGCCACAAAACCTTTCTCCTTCAATTCAATGGCTAAATCTTCCTGTTTCCATTTCATCTTCAAAATTTTTTCCTTTTCCTCTTGAATCACTTGCAAGAAACTCTTCCCCTGGTCTTTGTTCTTCACGTCTGTTGTGACTGTTTCTCCTTTGCAAGATAACTCTGGGTCTCCACTTTATTTCCAAGCAATAGTGTTTCTTTTCTCTCATTTACAGCATCTTGATACTCAATTTCTTCTTCTGCGTGTTGGACTTGTATTGCTCTACTAAATTGGCATTGGATTTGGGCTTGACAGATTTTGTTGGATTTTTCTCTCATTGATCTTGAAGTTGGATTTTGATGTTGGCCTTAGACTTTTCATTGAAAATTCCAAAATTTGTACCTATGCATCTGCTGTAGGCTAACATGAAAGCCTGTTTCATCATTCCAGAAATTCTAGTTTCATTTCTTGTCTCAAAGAAAAGGAGACATTAACTGCCTGACACAGTGGGGTGGAGCTGTTGGTTATGCACACACCACCAAGCTGGAGGTACTAATCAGTTCATCTCGTCATTCAAATGAGGCCAATTTAATAGGTTTTTAGGATTTTGGTGAAGAAAATTAGCATGGATCAAATTTGAAAGAAGCTAACAACTTTTTTTGTTTTTTTTTTTGGTGTATGATTTGATTTTGCAAGTGATAAAGCCTTTGAAACCAACCAAAGGCCTTTATCTGGTTCTCATGCATGCTGGGACAAACCCATTTGAAGTCATCAGCGAGGCTGTCAAGTACCCCATCTTAAAATTTTTTCTTTTTGCTCAGCTGCATCAACATATTCCTTTGAATGATTCATGATGAAGTATCATTTTTAATGGATGATGAAACAGGGCAGTGGAGAAACACATGCAAACATTCCTTCACCATGAGAAGAAAAAGGTTAGAACTTTCGTGTGGTTTTTATTCAGAAATTGCTTAGATTTTTGGAATTGCAAAAGTTATGCATCTTAAATTGTTTCCCTTTTCCTTGCTTTGGCTGGTGCACATGGGATGCCTTTTACCCTGATGTCATTGCTGAGGGTGTTGATGAGGGTCTTAGAAGGTAATTAAACATTTGGTTCATAATTATGGACGTAATTGCTTTGAATCAGGTTTCATATCATACGACTTTGTGAAGGTATTCTAAATGCTTTGCTTTGTTATCACTGCAGTTTATCTGAGGGAGGAACTCCTCTATGCTTCCTAATCGTAGATGATGGCTGGCAGCAGATCGGAAATGAAGGCAAGGATGCCAACTGTGTTGTGCATGCAGGAGCACGGTATGACATTTTGCATATCCTCTGTCACATATTATGTCTCAAATCCTTGCTTATGAATTCAGGGAAATAGACATGTTTAAATAATTCAAAATTTCCATCAATACTTTGTCATAGTCAAACCATTCTTTTGTAATTAAATGAATTTATTCCCTTACAGGTTTGCAAGCAGACTGACAGAAATAAAGTAGAATGCAAACTCCCAAAAGAACGACCGAAAGGATGACTAGACACTAGGCTTGAAGCTTGTTGTGGATGATGCCAAGCAAGGACCCCATGTCAAGTAAGTGGTCCAACACACATTATTTTTGTGCTACACCGTTTCCATCCTGTGTTGATAGAGCTATATCATCAGAGTGATTCTCTCGAGCTTAGATTTTGATTCAACAATTGAGCTAGTCTATTGGTGATCCGAATTCATAAATAATGTAATTCGATGCTTATATGACTTGGTGAAGTTAGAACATGGGATCATATATGCCTTTTGGATTTCTTAAAATCTTTGGTTTTAGGGTAATTTCCCTTAGAATGCTTAAATGGACATCTTTATTGTTCTTATCAATCCTTTCAATCAGCTTCATGTTTGAAGATGTAAGAGTTTGTTGAAATTGGGAAATATTTACCTATTTCTGTGGCCAGAGTTTTCTACTAGGGAAGCTTACCCACCTAAGCATGTTTTTCTGAATAACCTGAACTATGATTGAAAATGCTACTGTGCTCTTCAACCTTCCATGGGCGAGTGAATAATTGGTTGTGTCTTTTGGATGACATGAATTTGGTTAGCTTAGCCTCCAATAATATATATTGGGGATGAAGAAGTAAAGATTCTCCATTTTGAAGGTTCTAACTGTACATTTCTAATGAATTTTGAACAGGAACGTGTATGTATGGCATGCTCTGGCTGGTTACTGGAGCTAGTGATGCCAGCTGCTGCTGGTATGAAACACTATGAGACAGCATTGGCATACCCAGTACAAACCCGTGGTGTGATGGGAAACCAACCGGACACTGTCATGGACAGCCTATCAGGGTTCATGGCCTTGGTTTAGCTCTCTCAAATAAGGTCTTCAACTTTTACAATGAGCTTCATGCGTCATGTGGAGTAGATAGAGTGAAAGTCGATGTTCAGAATATTATAGAGACTTGGTGCTAGACATGGCGGCAGGTTTCTCTTAGACGTAGTTACAACCAGGCCCTTGAAGCATCCATCGCAAGAAACTTCTCGGACAATGGTTGCTTGTGTCATAACATGGATATGCTTTATAGTACGAAGGAAACTGCTGCGGTGAGAGCTTTGGATGACTTCTACCCATGAGTTGCTGCTTCCTACACCATTCATATTTCATCTATTGCCTGCAACACGCTTTTCCTCAGAGAATTTAGTCAATCTGTTGGGACATGTTTCATGCAAGTAAATCTGAATTAATTGTACCATTTTAGTTTTTGTGATATATGTTTTAAAGTCAAAATTAGGAACAAATTCTTAAGTTGGTCTCAGGTTTAGCAATAATTTTGTTAAAATCTGGTCCTGTGGTATGCGTCTTGAAAACATATAAGAACTGCAAGGGAACATTTGGTGTCTTCTAAGGTTTTAAATAAACGGCATTAATGGAGTAAACTTTACTTTGCACAGCCTGCTAAATATCATGCTGTAGCTCAATCTGATGGTGGATGTCCAGTCTGTGTTAGGTATGGATCAATTACCTTGGATACTTAGGTTCAAAGGCTTGTACTCACTCTAGCAACAAAAACTGACGGGTGTCAATTTTTCATGTGAACAGCGATAAGCCAGGGAACCACAACTTTGAGCTTCTGAAGAAGCTGGTGTTGCCAGATGGATCAGTTCTACGAGCCCGTCAACCTGGCTGGCCCACACATGATTGCTTTTTTGCTGATGCAGCAAGTGATGGAACAAGGTTTTCCGGTTTACTATGCTGCTTTCTTTGTTGTTTTGACCTGTGAAGAACATCATAGACGACTAACTGTTGGCTGTTCATTGCTGCAGCTTGCTTAAAATATGGAATGCTAATAAATGTTCAAGAGTAGTAGGTGTTTTCAACTGCCAAGGTGGTGCTTGGTGTAAGGTTCAGAAGAAGACTCGCATCCAGGATGCATCTCCTGGAACTTTAACCAGTTCTCTTAATGGTTCCGATGCTGATTGTATTGCTGAAGTTGCTGGGCTGAAATGGAGTGGTTCCTTGCATAGATCAGGTCGTTTTCTCTCTCCATGAGTGGAATATACATGCTAGGGATTTTATCAACATCCTAAAGCTTTACCTCCGAATCTCAGGAGAGGTAATTTGATTGGGTAAAGATGCATCACTGCTGGTGACACTTAAGGTTCTTGAATATGAACTTTTCCACTTCTGTCCGGTTAAGGTGAGTCCCATCTTATGATCCGATTTATGGTCACTTTTGGGGAGAGGGAGAGAGAGAGAGAGAGAGAGAGTGGAATTAATCACTTTCCTTTTAGCAAGGTTCGTCTAAATCAAGTGGTTGGGAACCTATATTTTGATTAACGTTTCAACAAGCAGTAAAAAATTGTATTGAAACCATTTGAAAATCCTGTAATACGTATGAATCAACTGGAACTGAGAATTTAGAATTATAAAAATGATGAGCTTTGCTTTAGAGTGTGGGTGCCGGGAAGATAGAGTAAAAAAGAGAGTTAATTCTATTATGTTATATGTAAAGGGTAGTAATGAGGTTCATTTTCAGGTATGATCCCTTAGACTTTGATCCCAAAACAATGTCCATTAAATTACTGGTTTCATTCTTTGTCTCTGACGGTCAACTAATCGTAACTATACCATTTGCTTGTAGTGAAGGGCCCTAGACAAGTTGCCGTGTGCAGGTATCACAAGGACACGTCCCGTCTTTGATTGACCTTGAACAACATGCAAATAAAGTTTGGCACTACCCTTGCAACTCTTGTGCTCACCCTTTTCATATTATTTCAGGTAGCTAATTTCCAGTTATTATGTTTTAAATTTTTTTATTATCTAATTGTGTAAAATATAGACCTGCAAGTACAAGATAATTTTATTTTAGCTTTTATAAAAAATATAGATTGTTCTTGTCATGTGTTTCATAAAATATAGTTCGTGTAGTTCTTGGGTTGTCCATCTAAGTCCTAACTTTTCTTCTCTTTTTTGCATGCTTATGCTTTCCTGCATTGCTGGTTGGGATTTCACATGTCGGTAAAAACTTCTTGATATATAAGGTTTGCTTTAGGAAATTATTTAGGCAAGTGTGAAAAACCACCGTAGCAATTAACTTTATTAATGCCACATTTAGTTTTTGATCATTCGAAACTACAATGAATTTCATTCGAAACTACAATGAATTTGATGTAGGATAGGGTTTAGGGCAGTTTGAATTTAACAATTACGTTTAGAATATGATGATTGTAGTTGAAACGGTAACCTGGTGTAAAAAATAAATAAAGGGAGAAAATCAAGAATAACATTAAAAAATGACTATTATTGTCCTAGTTAAGATAAATTTTAATTTTAGAATAAAAATTTTCTAATTACTTAATATTTCTTAAATAGTTAAATAAAATAGAAAAAATAATATAAATTTACTAAATAGAAACCTAAATAAAAGAAAAAAACTAATAGAAAATTAAAGTTTTGGAACTTTCCTATTTCTTGAATGTTCTTGTATCATAATCTCCTTCACATGAGGAGTAATTAGAGTAATGAAACCATGCATGTAAGCCTTTATGCTTAAATGTCTAAAATATCTTCCTTTTTTGTTCACCGCCTCTCTACATTTATTTCTTTCCTCTCTGACTCCTTTGAGTTTAGTAGTCGTAAATTATATCAAGTATCTTTCTTACCTCTCACGGTCAACAAATGTTTTTACACGTTCTTAATTCATCTTCCTCTCCACCTCTTTGAAGTTGTATTCAAAAAATATAACCCCCATGAACCAATGTGGTTTTTTCTTCATTTTTCATCTTATATCTCCTATATTCACTTTTGTACTTTTCAACTTTTTGCAACTTTGCATTCTGTTTTCTATTTTTTTTCACGAAAGTTTTTTTTTTTAAACTATTTTTATGCAAAATGATAGAATATCTCATATTTTGACAACAAAGTGTGGATATTCCCCTAGAGTTGCAAACAAATGTGAGCTCTTTGTGAGGGGTTTATCCGAGAGTTATTTATTAAAAAAGTGTACGGCTTGGGTTTGGCTTACTATATAAAAAAGTGTCTACTAGTTCTGCTCAAGTCACATAGCTAAACAAGCTGACTAACAACTCGTGTTTATTTGAACTCTTCCCATAGCTTTATTTTAAAATGAGGGTTTGGCTTGGATTCGGCCTACTTTAGGTAGGCAGCCTAGAGTTCGGTTCGATTCAATCTTCTGCTAAACTAGTTGTGTGGCTACTTCATACTCATTTATGGCATAAGGCTTTCTCTACTTGTTAGCAACTTTATGTTCTCCGCTCACCTTGGTGCCTTATCATGAGACATTATAGCAAAATCACTCTAAACCATAAATAATTTTTTTTTCTTCCTTTTTCCTAACTCCTCTTGCATCAACCATTCTATTGAGTTTAGCTCCGGTGACTTTTTTTTTCACTACATTTTTGTTCTCTATGTTTCTAATTTTCTCATCCCTTTTTGTCTTTTTTATCATAAAATTATGAGTTATGTTAGAATCAAGTTTATTACATATATGATTTTAGTTTTATTTCTATTTTTCAAATATACCACTTTTTTACCCTTTTTTGTTGAGAATGCCCTTTTGGTTATTAGACAAGTTTGAAAATATTTTCTCTATTTTTCAAATTTACCGCTCGCTGATTAAATTACTTAGTTGCTGTCACTGTTGTCCTTTATTTTTTGACACAAGTTTTCCCTGGCCACAAAACCTTTATTTTAGTATAAAAATTCTGGGCAATTTAACATAAGATTTATAAGTGTTTTCTTAATTTATCTGTCCTGTATAACAACTCCATTACCGGCAAGATTCTTCTTGACCAAATCTACTACAGTGCAATAGTTTGCTTACTAACAACTCCAGTTTTTTGCACCACAAATACATTTGATACCTTCCCTTGAATTCCCAGCAATAGGAATGGCCACCTTCATTGCTCTAGGATTTGCACTTCTGGTGTTCTCAGTTTATTCTGCAAAGGCATTAAGCTTCAATTACTATGATCACACACGCCCTCAAGCTGAGTCAATTGTTTCAAGAACTGTCAAGAAGGCAATGCCTGGCAGCGTTGCTTAGAATGCACTTCCATGATTGCATTGCTTAGAATGCACTTCCATGATTGCTTCATAAGAGTAACCCCATTCTGTTTGCCTTTTCTTTTGGTTTTTTGTTTTACTTCAATTAACTAGTCTTCTAATTGTATGTTTACGTTTGAATTTGAAGGGCTGCGATGCTTCTGTTTTGCTGAGTTCTGCAAGTAAAAATCAAGCGGAGAAAGACAGGCCTCCAAACTTATCACTGCATGCATTCTATGTCATTGACAACCCTAAAGAGGAAAATTAAAGCTTCATGCCTTGGCATGGTCTCTTGTGCTGACATATTTGCTTTCGCTGCAGAGGGATGCTGTTGCTCTTATAAACCCCTCCAATTAACTCTAAAAAATTAACAGAGGTATTGATACCCACAGAGATAATGGCCAGATGACAAATTTTTGAATAGTTTGGATGGTCAGTTTGTCATGTCTATCATCAAAAGGCCTTTATTCCTGTGCCTACAAAAGATGGTAAGGATCGCTCAAAAAATGATCATCTAAATCCAATACTTTGCAACATTTTTCTGTCTGGAGGTCCAACTTTGGATGTGCCAAAAGGAAGATTAGATGGAAGAATTTCAAAAGCAAATGACACCCTACAATTGCCGTTTACAAATTTTAACATATCTCAGCTATAGCAGAGTTTTGCCAAAGAGGCCTTTAGATGACCTAGTGGCTCTCTCAGGTACCACATTCTATCCTCTTTCTTCCTAGCATTTCTTTTTTACAAAACAAATGGCCTAAAAGTCATTTGTTCATATTATGTGTGGGTGGCCACACGCATGGATTCTCTCATTGTTCGTCATACCAGAACAGAATCCACTACTTTGACACTGCCCATGACATTGATCCAACAATGCAGGCAGAGTTTGCTGGAGTCTACAAAGTGTTTTGTCCAATGCACAAGAAGGTGAAAAATGCAAGAGCAAACATGGACACAACTCCAGTTGTATTTGACAATGCCTACTGCAAGCTGCTTTTGCAAGGGAAGAGTTTGTTCTCTTTTGATCAAGCTCTACTAACAAATCCAAAGACTAAGGCGCTTGTTTCCAAATATGCCTGCTTACAAGAAGAATTTGAGAAGGCATTTGTGAAGGCCATGATCAGAATGAGTAGCATTACAGGTGGAGAAGAGATTAGGAACCACTCGGGTGACTTTTAGCTTAATTCAGAAGCTGACACGTTCATAGTATTGAGCATAGTTATTAAACCTGGTTTGACAGGATTCATAGTATTGAGAATAGTTATTAAACCCGGATTGACCTGCCAGTCAGACCAGGTCAACTCTCCACACGCACAGTGTATGGGTCGGTTTACTAGATGGACCATTTATGTAATTGACTCAAAAAAACCCACGGTGCGAGTTAACGAAAACCATGTGAGTGGGTTTTTAGAAAACACTGCAGGTTTTGTTTAAGTTAAAAAAGACCATTTTTTAGGGTAAGTTCAATCTCATCTCTACTTCTTTACTTCTCTCTTCTTCGTCTGAAGTTTGATCTTCATGTGACCTCTCTCTCTTTCTCTTATCCCGTGGGATTAGCCTGAATCTCTGATCTCGTGAAACCCAAATTACCACCGATAAACTAAAATTCCATTGAGAGAAAACCTAACTCTATTGGATTCTCCGAATGGGCTCGAGGAGGAAATCAATGTTCCTCCCCCCCCCCACCAAACCCATATGCAACAAACTCATCTTGGTCTTTAGTTGTCAAAAATCTATAAGACCCATTTCGGATCTAACCCCCACTTTTTTTTTTCATTTTTAGCTTATTTAATTTTGTTTCTTGAAGTTAACGGGACCCACATGGTTTAACCGTTGATGAATGTGTTGAGAATGTCTTTGCTATTAACTATTTGATTAGGGGTTGCTTTGGATTTTTCCTTATGTTTTTTGGATGTGAAAATTTCTCTGGTGTTTTTCTTTGTTCTGATTTATGGAATATGGTTGAGATTTTATTTTCTCAGCACTTCTGAGGGTCTAACTTGAGGGGCTAATGAGTGGAGTCTTTGACCGACTCTGTATTTTGAATTCCCCAAATTTATTATCTTATGTAGTTTTATTTATCATATTTTTAATTAAAAGTTTAGAGAATCTTTACATGAAAATTTTCAATTGGTGCCTTGGATTGGTATTTTATATTTAAAAAAATATAATTATATATATTTTAAAATTTTAAAATAATAAAAAAGTAACCGGCAGTTGAACTAATGACTTAACGGTTTAATTGGTTGAATTAATGACTTAACGGTTTAACTGGTTAAACTATAAATTTCAAGATGTATGAATCAATGTGCGGGTTAGAGTAGTCAAGACAATAAAATTTTCACTTATGATTATGTGTTTTTTCTTTTGTTGGGTGTTATAATTATGTTTCTGGCTACTTTAAAGCGTATTGTTAATTAGAAATTTGTCTGTGATTATATAATAATGTGTTTATGAGTTATTAATTATGTTATTTGATTTAAATTCCATTTGTGCTATTATTTTATTGCATTTGAATGCCCCAAATATGATTATCATTAGTAAAAATCTTGTCACAAATTTTTAAGGCATAAATACCATTTAATATGCATTAAATATTTTTATTCTTGCCTAAAAAGGAGAGAACAGAGGAACCACCAAGGTGTTAGATTGATATATTTTTTAATTTTGAAAATCTTGTATTTAAATAAAATAATTGAAATTATTTACAAAAGTACGTTTAGAATCTTTCAAGCCACGAAGGATTTTGCTTTTCTAGTCATTTTAATAATAATTATGATTTTACAAAAGAAAAAGAGTGAGATAGAAAAGTTTCTATTGTGAATTGTATTTTTTTGATACATAATTTATAGTGGAACATACTTTATATTTGTTATATATATAGTCAAATTATGTCAATTTTTTTATTTTTTTAATTATATCCTCTATTGTTTATACTCCTCTGATTAGGACGCGAATGATACTTAAATCACACATTGTATAATGTTAATGATATATAATCATACTCGAGTATGGTAATTCAAACTCATATAAACTATTTGGATTAATGGAATGGGAATGAAACTCCAAAAAAAAAAAAAAAATTAGGGGTCTTTGAAACTTAAGTAAAAACATGGGTCTTGTGAAATCCATATTATGATTTTTTATTTTAAATTTAAATTTGATTTTCGAATGCAAACCAAGTATCTTAAAAGTCTAGATTTATGACCCTTAAAATCAAATAAAATGGACTTCTAAGACACGTAAATGCTGGGTCTAAAAGGTCAACGAAATGCGTTTACGGTTTCCAAACTTAATTAGGGCAACTCAAAGTCTAGGTGTCCCCAAGAGGGTAATCTATTAGTCACATCTTCCCTTCCTAATCCCGTGATTCAAGATTCAAATCTCATTATAACAAAAAAAACTTTCAAAATCTAGGTTTATAATCTCTGAAATCAGAATAAAATGGATCAATTAAATCTAATAAAATAAACTTCTCGGATGGGTCCAAAAGTCTTCAGTGATGGGCAAGGCCTACGATATGCATTTACAGTCTCCAAACTTAACCAAGGTATATGCAAAGTTTAGGTTTATAACCCTCTAACAGAGAAAAAAATATTAACATAGACCTTTCAAATCCCTATAGAGAAGACAACCCTCTAAAATATTTTATCGGAACTATGATCGATTTAAATAAATATTTAATTAAAAATTAATTAAAATATATTAATATAACTATTATATAAAATTTAATCCGGTCCATGTAAAATATCTCTCGAACATTTTCCTTATATAAATTCAAAAATTCAACAATTTTTCCCATTTCTGAATATGGCCAAGGACACAAAAAATGCATTTTTTTTATGTATTTGGGGTATTTGTGGTTGCAAGACATGCAACCACAAAAGGTAAATTATCAAGAATATAAACTATTAGAATTAAACCGATCATACTTGCACTAATTTGGTTAATTATACATATCATATGATAAATGATTTTTGTTTATAGAGCCATGTCACCACAATCAACAGTTACAAATGAAGCCATGTTACCACAAAGCCATCTTGGGCTTAGCATATTTATTTGCCCAAGATATCTAAATATTTTGTATAATTTCTTTACTTTCACTTTTATGTCTTAATCTTTATTACTAATCGGTCATTTGAAGCCCTTTTTTTGGGATTTGGGATTGGGATTTTGTGATTGATTATAAGAAGAATTGCCCTGTTGAAGTTTGTTTGCTTCAAAAACATAAATACCTAGGAGAATCCAAACAAAAAAGAATAGCAAATCAAAATAATAAATAAGTACTTGGGCGCCCTTTTGATGGCTAATCAATATCTATATCTTAAGATTATTTCAAATCAATAATGATTTTTGAACAAAATTAAAAAAAATATATAAGACTTAATTCAACTATTTATTTATTTGAGAAGTTAAATTTGAATATTTTTAAAAAGAAAACCAAAGAAAAATAATATTTAAATTTTATATATAATTAAATCTATTTAAATAATTTTTTATGTTAAAATATTAGTTAAACAAATAACGGTAATATACCTTTTTCAAATGTCGCGTTTTAAGTTAGTTACTTGTGTTATTAATACTTTAAACCGTGTGCCCATTAGCAGCAGTCTCCTTTCTCTCACTTCTCTCTCTAGTTATTTCAAGAACCCTCCGCTCTGATTCTCAAAGTCTTGAAGCCCCTCTCCCTCTCTCTTCCTGTCTCTCAGAGGCTTGCAAGATTGCGATCGGAAAGGAGGGTCAGGGTTAGGAACCGGCGGTCTGTGATTATCTTTCTTGATGTTCTTGAACGAAATCGGTGGGGTTTCTTATTGTTTTTCCTTCGGTCTTTTGGGTGTTTGTATTTTATTTTACATCTTACGCTCATGCTCAAGAACCCCCACGCTCTGATTCTCAAAGTCTTGAAGCCCCTCTCCCTCTCTCTTCCTCTCTCTCAGAGGCTTGCAAGATCGCGATCGGAAAGGAGGGTTAGGGTTAGGAACCGGCGGTCTGTGATTATCTTTCTTGATGTTCTTGAACGAAATCGGTGGGGTTTCTTTTTATTTTTTATTGTTTTTCCTTCAGTCTTTTGGGTGTTTGTATTTTATTTTACATCCTACGGTTTTCTATTTGCAGATGTGAGTCATCGACTAGGAAATTCTACGAAGTCAAAGGATCATCAAGCGATTGATTCTGAAGGTATGATCTTACGGTTTTCTGAATCTTGGTGTGATCTTCTTTCTTCCAAATCTTGATGCCAAAACAAAGTCCATGAAATTACTGGTTCTGTTCTCTCTGTCTCTGCAATGCAAGATTCAGAAAAACAGAATAGTGAGAACATCAAAAGGACAAGTGATCGCTCCCGAATTCATCTAATTCATATTTACTAAAGAACTCTTCAAGACAGAATATGGGAGATCATCATAGCAGACGCTACATATATATCTGGGAATTGTTATAATGTTTAAAAAAAAAAATTAGGAAGATTCTCACTTACTTGCTTTTGCCTGAAGAGAAATGTTTGGTCAGAATCTTGAAGTGGAAATCAGAATTATCTTGACTTTTTGTTGATCATCCAGGAGGGAGAGAGGGAGAGTATTAATTGTGGTGATGAAATTAACTCATTTAATGGATTCATCAGTCCTCTTTTGCAGTGCCGATCATGATATTCTTCATCAGATGGACATCATTTTTTTCCATGAACTTGGATTTTTAAGACCTTTGTACCGTTTTCATCTTTTTTCGTTTTTGCTTTTCTTCTATGCACTTTTCATCAATAGCACTCTCTCTCTCTCTCTCTCCCCCCCTTTTTGTTACTGGGGCCATCACGATTATATTGTGATTTGGAGTTTGTTTGATTGTTCAGTCAGTTTCTGTCCCTTTTTTTTAAAGGGACAAATTAATTTATATGATGGTTTGATTTTCTAGTCACTCTAGAAAGTTTGTTCTTCCAACATTTAGAATAAATCCTGAAAAAAGTGAAAAATTACAGTTATTGAGAAATGAAACCCCGCTGACCGTTCTGCTCTATTTTGTTGAGTTTGATTCATTGGTACAGTTGTAATGTTTATATATTTTGTAGAGTACTAAGAAAATGTTAGTGACTCCAAAGATCTCAATCAATGATGGAAACCTTGTAGTTCATGGGAAGACCATACTCACAGGAGTGCCTGACAATATTGTCCTGACTCCTGGGTCCTTTGTGGGGCTTGTTGCTGGCGCTCATGGTGTTTCTGTTTGGATAGCAAAAGCCTCCATGTCTTCCCCATGGGTGTTCCTGAGTAAGAACACAACTTCCCTATTAGATTCCTTTTTATCATATTCTATATCTTATGCCTTTTGAATATATATATATATTCTTTTTTAAATATTAGCATATGTAATGTTCTTGACTCAAAAATAAAATTCTTACATATGGTAGTGAAAAATGTGCAATGATGCATAAGATTAGTAACTAGAGGATTTGTGTATAAGATGGATTGTGAATCTGTTGAACTTGATGAACATGTGATTAATTGGGAGAATTATGCTAATTGAGTTTTAAGGATAGAAAAGAGAATATGTTAATGTGATTATATAAGTTTTAACATGGATTGAAATTTATGAGGCCTTATATTCACTTCCATTAATCTTAACATGGTTATTCTTCTATGTTCGAGGTCTTCAATTCATGTGTCTGTTCCGATTCAAACTATGGTGGATGACTCAAGAATGGCACATGTGGTGGAGATGTTCTCCTGAAGACCCAATTCATGCTTGTCGAGAGCAAGGACAGCACTGAAGGAACTGAGCAAGGTGATGTCCCTACCACCTATACTGTGTTCCTCTACTTGAAGGCCAGTTCCGTGCTGTCCTCCTGGGAAATGACAAAACCAAGTTGGAGATTTGCCTTGAGAGTGTTGAGTAGTATATCATGGTCATCAAAGCATTTGCTATAGGCAAACATGAAAGCCTGCTTCATCATTCCATAAATTTTGGTGCCACTTCTTCAATTAATGTAGTCCCATCCCCACTGGTCTCAAAGAAAAGGAGACGTTAATTGCCTGATACTGTGGGGTGGAACTGTTGGTTATGCACACATGACCAAGCAGGAGACACCAATCAGTTCATCATGTCACTAAAATGAGCCAAATTTAATGGAGTTATTAGGATTTTGGTGAAGAAAATTAGAATGGATTGAGTTCAAAAGAATTGGAATGACTTTGTTTCTTTTTTTTTTTGTGGTGTGTGATTTGATTTTGCAGGAGATAAAGCTGTTGAAGCCAACCAAGGCCTCTACCTGGTTTACTTGCATGCTCGGACAAACCCATTTGAAGTTATCAGGGAGGTTGTCAAGTGGGACATACACTTTTCTCAAAATTTTTTTCTCTTTGCTCATCTGCATCAACATGTTCCTTGGAATGATTAATGATCAAGTATCATTTTTAATGGATGGTGTGCTTTTGTATGAAACAAGGCAGTGAAGAAATATATGCAAACAATCCTTCATCATGAGAAGAAAAAGGTAAGAACTTTGGTTTGGTTTTTGTTGAGAAATTGCTTAGATATTTGTAAAGGAAAAACTATGTAACTTAAATTGTTTCCCTCTTCTTGGTTGTCTTCCGTTGCCTTCTTTCCGTAATTGGTTTGGCTGGTGCACAATGGATGCCTTTTACACTGATGTCAACGCCGAGGGTGTCGATGAGGGCCTTAGAAGGTAATTAAACATTTAGTCCATAATTATGGACATAATTATTTTGAATCAGGTTTCATATTTATATGACTTTGTGAAGGTGTTCTAAATGCTTGGCTTTGTTATCTTTGCAGCTTATCTGAGGGAGGAACTCCATGCTTCCTGGACCAGTTGCCCTGTGCAGCATTAGAAGGACACAAGTCCTGTATCAGAACATGCAGATAAAGATTAGTACTACCATTCCAACTCTTCTGCTTGCATTTTTTTTTAAAAAAAATTTTCAGGTAAAAGATTTCCAATCATGAGGTTTTAAATAGTTGTATGAAATATAGACCGTATTTTTGATATTTTTCTTTCATGAACATTAGCTGCAAGTGCAAGATAATTATATTTCAGCTTCTAGATAAAATATAGATTTTTTTGTCATGTATTACTTAAAATATAGTCATGTAGTTCTTGGCTTATCCTTCTTAGTCCTAAATTTTCCCCACTTTCGCATGTTTATGCTTTCCTGCAGTGTTGGTTAGGACTTCACATGTCAGTACAAACTGCTTGAGATATTAGGTTTGCTTTAGGAAATTATTGAGGCAAGTGTGGAAAACCAATGTAGCAATTAGCTTTATTAATGCCACATCTACGTTTTGAATATTCAAAACTATAATGAATTTGATGCAAGGGAAGGGCTTAGGCCAAGTAGAGCTTCACAATTAGTGTTAGAATATGGTGGGTTAGAATAGGGTGATTGTCATCAGAATGGCAACTAGGCTTAAAGTAAATCAAATAATATTCTTCATTGAGAGTGAAATTCAATAATAATATTAAAAAACTATCACTTTTGTCCGAGTAAGGAGAAGTCTAATTCTAAATTAAAAACATCCTAATTACTTAAAATTTCCTAAATAGTTAGATAAAATAGAAACACAAAAATAACATAAACTCACTAAATAGAAACCTAAATAATGAAGGAGAACTAATATAAAACTAAAATTTTGGAACTTTTAAGTTTCTCGCATGTTCTTGTATGAGAATCTCTTAACTATCTCATTTTTTAATCTCCTCTCTAGCTTTTTCTCCCTTTCCTATCCAAACCCTTTGAGTTTAATAGTGGATTGATCCGAGCATCTTTCTCACGTCTTGTCATCATCAAATCTTTGTACACTTTCTTAAAGCATATTCATCTCCACCTCTTTGAAATTGTAATAAAAAAATATAACTTGCACAAAACAATGCGTTTTTTCTCTAGTTATCATCTTATATTTCCTTCTATCATCACTTTGTACTTTTCAACCCTTTTGCAACATTGCTTTTTGTTTTTGTTTTTGTTTTTCTTTCTTATGCCAAAGTCTTTTGTCTTTTTCAAACTATTTTTATGTAAAATGTTAGAATATCCCATATTTTTCAAACTATTTTCTTAACTCCTCTTGCACCAACCATTTTCTTGAGTTAGCTCCCGTGTGACTCTTTTTCTCAACATATTTTTATTCTCTATATTTCTAATTTTCTTAACCCTTTTCGTCATTTTGAGCATAAAATTATGAGTTCTTTAACAATAGAACTTATTAAGTATATGATTTTAGTTTTATCTCTATCATCGCTTTTGTACTTTTCAACCCTTTTGCAGCTTTGCCTTTTTTCCTCTGTATTTTGTTTTTTTCAAATTATTTTTATGTAAAATGCTAGAATATCTCATATTTTGTTAACAAAATGTGGATATTCTCCTGGAGTGGCAAACAAATGTGAGCTGTTGGTGAAGGGTTCGTCCAAGAGAAATTTATTAGAAAAGTGTATGGCTTGCGTTCACCCTACTATATAAAAAGTGTCTGCTATGTAAGTTCTGCAAGGGTCAATTAGCTAAACGAGTTGAGCTTTCTTAAATGTGGGTTGCAACTCTTCCCGTAGCTTTATTTCTAAGTGTCTTGGGTTCGGCCTACTATGTAGATAGCCTCAAGTTCGGTTCGGATCAATCTTCTGCAAAACGAGCCGAGCTTGGCTACTTACTTTATACTCATTTATGACTTGCGGCTTTCTCGACTCGTTTGCAACTTATGTTCTCCACTCACGTTGGTGCCTAATTATGAGACATTTTCGCAAAATCACTCTTAAGCATAATTATTTTTTTCTCTGTTTTCTTAACTCCTCTTGCACCACCCATTTTCTTGAATTTAGGTCTCGTGTGACTTTTTTTCTCAATACATTTTTATTATCTATATTTCTTATTTTGTCATGCCTTTTCACCGTTTTGAACATAAAATTATGAGTTCTTTAATAATAGAATTTATTACGTATATGATTTTAGTTTTATCTGTATCATCACTTTTGTACTTTTCAACCCTTTTGCAACTTTGCCTTTCTTTCCGATATATATTGTCTTTTTCAAACTATTTTTACGTAAAATATTAGAATATCTCATAGTTAGACAATAAAGTGTGGATATTCTCCTAGAGTGGCAAACAGTTGTGAGCTCTTGGTGAGGGGTTCGCCCAAAAGATATTTATTAGACAAGTGTACGGCCTGAGTTCACCTACTATATAAAAAATATCTGCTTTGTAAGTTCTGCTCGAGTCAATTAGCTAAACGAGCTGAGCTTTGTTAAATGTGGGTTGCAACTCTTCCCGTAGCTTTATTTTTAAGTGTCTTGGGTTCGGCCTACTTTATGTAGATAGCCTCAAGTTCGGTTCGTATCAATCTTCTGCAAAACGAGCCGAGTTTGGCTACTTACTTTATACTCATTTATGATCTGCGGCTTTCTCAACTTGTTTGCAACTTATGTTCTCCACTCACGTTGGTGCCTAATTATGAGACATTCTCGCAAAATCACTCTTAAGCATAATTATTTTTTTCCCTGTTTTCTTAACTCCTCTTGCACCAACCATTTTTTTAAATTTAGCTCCCGTGTGACCCTTTTTGTCAATATATTTTTATTATCTATATTTCTTATTTTGTCATGTGTTTTCACCATTTTGAACATAAAATTATGTGTTCTTTAAGAATAGAATTTATTACGTATATGATTTTAGTTTTATCTGTATCATCACTTTTGTACTTTTCAATCCCTTTGCAACTTTGCCTTTTTTTTCAATGTATTTTGTCTTTTTCAAACTATTTTTACGTAAGATATTAGAATATCTCATAGTTAGACAATAAAGTGTGGATATTCTCCTAGAGTGGCAAACAGGTGTGAGCTTTTGGTGAGGGGTTCGCCCAAGAGATATTTATTAGAAAAGTGTACGGCCTGAGTTCACCTACTATATAAAAAATATCTGCTTTGTAAGTTCTGCTCGAGTCAATTAGCTAAATGAGCTGAGCTTTGTTAAATGTGGGTTGCAACTCTTCCCGTAGCTTTATTTTTAAGTATCTTGGGTTCGGTCTACTTTATGTAGATAGCCTCAAGTTCGGTTCGGATCAATCTTCTGCAAAACGAGCCGAGCTTGGCTACTTTATACTCATTTATGACCTGCGGCTTTCTCGACTTGTTTGCAACTTATATTCTTCACTCACGTTGGTGCCTAATTAGGAGACATTCTCACAAAATTACTCTTAAGTATAATTATTTTTTTCTCTGTTTTCTTAATTCCTCTTGCCCCAACCATTTTTTTGAATTTAGCTCCCGTGTGACTCTTTTTGTCAATATATTTTTATTATCTATATTTCTTATTTGTCATGCCTTTTCACCATTTTGAACATAAAATTATGTGTTCTTTAAGAATAGAATTTATTACGTATATGATTTTAGTTTTGTCTGTATCATCACTTTTGTACTTTTCAACCCTTTTGCAATTTTGCCTTTTTTTCCTGTGTATTGTCTTTTTCAAACTATTTTTACGTAAAATATTAGAATATCTCATATTTTGACAACAAAGTGTGGATATTTTCCTAGAGTGGCATACAAATGTGAGCTCTAGGTGAGGTGTTCACCCAAGAGATATTTATTAGAAAAGTGTATAGCCTTAGTTCACCTACTATATAAAAAATATCTGCTTTGTAAGTTCTGCTCGGGTGAATTAGCTAAACGAGCTGAGCTTTGTTAAATATGGGTTGCAACTTTTCTCATAGCATTATTTTTAAGTGCCTTGGGTTCGGCCTACTTTATGTAGATAGTCTCAAGCTTGGTTCGGATCATTCTTATGCAAAATGGGCCAAGTTTGGCTACTTACTTGATACTCATTTATGACCTACGGTTTTCTCGACTTGTTTGCAGCTTATGTTCTCCACTCACATTGGTTTCTAATTATGAGACATTCTCGCAAAATCACTCTTAAGCATAATTATTTTTTTCTCTGTTTTCTTAACTCCTCTTCAACCAACCATTTTTTCGAATTTTGCTCCCGTGACTCTTTTTCTCAACACATTTTTATTCTCTACATGTCTTATTTTCTCATACCTTTTCACCATTTTGAGCATAAAATTTTGAGTTCTTTAAGAATAGAATATATCACGTATATAATTTTAGTTTTATTTGTATCATCACTTTTGTACTTTTCAACTCTTTTGCAACTTTGCCTTTTTTTGGTGTATTTAGTCTTTTTCAAACTATTTTTATGTAAAATGTTAGAATATCTCATATTTTGACAATAATGTGTGAATATTCTCAGAGTGGCAAACAAATGTGAGCTCTTGGTGAGGGGTTCATCCAAGAGATATTTATTAGAAATGTGTACGGCCTGAGTTCACCTACTATATAAAAAATATCTGCTATGTAAGTTTTGCTTAGGTCTATTAGCTAAACGAGCTGAGCTTTGTTAAATGTGGGTTGCAACTATTCCCGTAGCTTTATTTTTAAGTGTCCTGGGTTCGGCTTACTTTATGTAGGTAGCCTCAAGTTCGGTTCAGATCAATCTTCTGCAAAACGGGTCGAGTTTGGCTACTTACTTTATACTCATTTATGACCTGCGGCTTTCTCGGCTTGTTTGCAACTTTTGTTCTCCACTCACATTGGTGCTTAATTATGAGACATTCTTGCAAAATCACTTGGCATAAATATTTTTTTCTTCGTTTTCTTAACTCCTCTTGCACCAACCTTTTTCTTGATTTTAGCTCCCGAGTAACTCTTTTTCTCAACACATTTTTATTTTCTATATTTCTAATTTTTTTATCCTTTTTCATCATTTTGAACATAAAATTATGAGTTCTTTAAGAATAGAATTTATTAAGTATATGATTTTAGTTTTATCTCTGTCATTACTTTTGTACTTTTTCAACCCTTTTTCAACTTTGCCTTTTTCCCTCAATGTATTTTGTCTTTTTCAAATTTTTTTCATGTTAAATACTAGATATCTCATATTTTGTTAACAAAATGTGGATATTTTCCTAGAGTGGCAAACAAATGTGAGCTCTTGGTGAAGGGTTCACCTTAGAGATATTTATTAGAGAAGTGTACAACCTGGGTTCACCCTATTATATAAAAATTGTCTGCTATGTAAGTTCTGCTTGGATCAATTAGCTAAACGAGCTGAGCTTTGTTAAATGTGGGTTGCAACTCTTCCCGTAGCATTATTTTTAAGCGTCTTGGGTTGGGCCTACTTTATGTAGGTAGCCTTGAGTTCCGTGCAGATCAATCTTCTGCTAAATGAGCCGAGTATGGCTACTTACTTTACACTCATTTATGACCTGTGGCTTTCTTGACTTGTTTGCAACTTATGTTCTCCACTCATGTTGGTGTCTAATTATTAGATATTCTCGCAAAATCTCTCTGAAGTATAAATATATTTTTTTCTCTGTTTTCTTAATTCCTCTCGCACCAACCATTTTCTTGAGTTTAGCTCCTGTGTGACTCATTTTCTCAACACATTTTTATTCTCTATATTTCTTATTTTTCATCCCTTTTCGTCATTTTGAGTATAAAACTATAAGTTTTTTAAGAGTAGAATTTATTTCGTATATGATTTTAATTTTAATATTTGTTTTTCAAGTATACCACCTTTTTTCCCTTTTTCTCCTGAATGCCCATTATGGTTTTTCGCCAATTTTCAATTTTTTATTTTCTATTTTTCAAATTTACCACTCGCCTAATAAAATTTCTTAGGCTAAGAAATTGATAGTTTTGAAGTGAAATAGATCTAAAACTATAGAATATGATTTAAATTGGAGAATATAGGTTAAAAAATGTTGAATAAAGTTTGCGGGATTACATTATTTTAAAGAAAGTTATGCATTAAACTATCAAAGGTGTGCACTACATATGAATAGGAATAAAGGAGGGAACGGGAGAATATAGCTTAGAGAGCTTGGTGAGTAAATGAAATAAATTAATAAAAAATTGAATAACAATGACAATGATCCTAAAGAAACTGTTATGTGAAATTCGAAAAATTTAATTCGTCTAACAAAGTGTAATGGCCTTGCTACATGTCCCGGAAAGTCGACAATTAACTAAAATAAAATGGTCTGTAAAACAAAACAAATAAATAATTAAGCAAAATCTGAGAAGTTAAATGCTTTGCAAATTCTGACGGCATGACAACAATAGGAGGTAGCAAAAAGAAGTGGTGGCGGAAAGATTAGCTCCAGTGATGATGTCTTGGATTTTAGTAAACATCAAAGCACAACTAGAGACCCAAACCAAAATCAGCAGTGGCTGGACTCAGAATTTCCTGCGATGATACCTTAAACACAGCGGGATTGGAATTGATGGCAATGAAATCAAGCGAAGGTGGCTAGAAAATGAAAAGAGAGTGAAAGGAATTGAAATAGTGACTGGAACGGAGATAAAAAAAATTAAGGACGAGGAGGAAGTTTTCTCCACATGCCATAACTCCCCTCTTGTCCTATCTCTCTCTCTCTCTCTCCCCTTTTTTTTTTTGAATGTTCTTTCTCCCTTTTATAGAATTTCTATCCCCCACAAAACCTTTCTCCTTCAATTCAATGGCTAAATCTTCTTGTTTCCATTTCGTGTTCAAAATTTTTTCCTTTTCCTCTTCAATCACTTGCAAGAAACTCTTCCCCTGGCTTTGTTCTTCACGTCTGTTGTGACTGTTTCTCCTTTGCAAGATAACTCTGGATCTCCACTTTATTTCCAAGCATCTCGATGCTCAATTTCTTCTTCTGTGTGTTGGACTTGTATTGCTCTACTAAATTGGCATTGGATTTGGGCTTGACAGATTTTGTTGGATTTTTCTCAATTGATCTTGAAGTTGGATTTTGATGTTGGCCTTAGACTTTTCATTGGAAATTCCAAAATTTGTACCTATGCATCTGCTGTAGGCTAACATGAAAGCCTGTTTCATCATTCCAGAAATTCTAGTTTCATTTCTTGTCTCAAAGAAAAGGAGACATTAACTGCCTGATACAGTGGGGTGGAGCTGTTGGTTATGTGCACACCACCATGCCGGAGACACCAAACAGTTCATCTCGTCATTCAAATGAGGCAAATTTAATAGGTTTTTTCGGATTTTGGTGAAGAAAATTAGTATGGATCAAACTTGAAAGAACCGAACAACTTTTTTTTTTTAAGGCGTTTACCAGGTTCTCATGCATGCTGGGACAAACCCATTTGAAGTCATCAGCGAGGCTGTCAAGGACCCCATGTTAAAATTTTTTCGTTTTGCTCAGCTGCATCAATATATTCCTTAGCATGATGAAGTATCATTTTTAACGGATGATGAAACATGGCAGTGAAGAAACACATGCAAACATTCCTTCACCATGAGAAGAAAAAGGAAAGAACTTTCGTGTGGTTTTTATTGAGAAATTGCTTAGATTTTTGGAATTGGAAAAGTTATGCATCTTAAATTGTTTCCCTTTTCCTTGGTTTGGCTGGTGCACATGGGATGCCTTTTACCCTGATTTCATCGCCGAGGGTGTTGATGAGGGTCTTAGAAGGTAATTAAACATTAGGTTCATAATTAAGGATGTGATTGCTTTGAATCAGGTTTCATATTATATGACTTTATGAAGGTATTCTAAAAGCTTTGCTTTGTTATCACTGCAGTTTATCTGAGGGAGGAACTCCTCGACGCTTCCTAATAGTAGATGATGGCTGGCAGCAGATCGGAAGTGAAGGCAAGGATGCCAACTGTGTTGTGCACGCAGGAGCACAGTATGACATTTTGCACATCCTCCCTGTCACATATTATGTCTCAAACCCTTGCTTATGAATTCATGGAAATAGACATTTTTAAATAATTCAAAATTTCCGTCACTATTTTGTCATAGTCAAACCATTCATTTGTTATTAAATGAATTTATTCCCTTGCAGGTTTGCAAGCAGACTGACAGAAATAAAGGAGAATGCAAACTCCCAAAAGAATGACCAAAAAGATGACTAGACACTAGGCTCGAAGCTTGTTGTGGATGATGCCAAGCAAGGACCCCATGTCAAGTAAGTGGTCCAACACACATTATTTTTGTGCTGCACCGTTTCCATCCTGTGTTGATAGAGCTATATCATCAGAGTGATTCTCTTGAGCTTAGATTTTGATTCAACAATTGAGCTAGTCTATTGGTGATCCGAATTCATACATAATGTAATTTGATGCTTATATGACTTGGTGAAGTTAGAACATGAGATCATATATGCCCTTTGGATTTCTTCAAATCTTTGGTTTTAGGGTAATTTCCCTTAGAATGCTTAAATGGACATCTTTATTGTTCTTATCAATCCTTTCAATCAGCTTCATGTTTGAAGACGTAAGAGTTTTTTGAAATTGGGAAATATTTACCTATTTCTGTGGCCAGAGTTTTCTAGGGAAGCTTACCCACCAAAGCATGTTTTTCTGAATAACCTAAACTGTGATTGATAATGCCTCTGTGCTCTTCAACCTTCCGTGGGCGAGTGAATAATAGGTTCTGTCCTTTGGATGACATGAATTTGGTTAGCTTAGTCTCCAATAATGTATATAGGGTATGAAGAAGTAAAGATTTTCCATGTTGAAGTTCTAACTGTACATTTCTAATGAATTTTGAACAGGATTGTGTATGTATGGCATGCTCTGGCTGGTTATTGGGGTGAGTGAAGCCAGCGGCTGCTGGTATGAAACACTATGAGACAGCATTGGCATACTCAGTACAAACCCGTGGTGTGATGGGAAACCAACTGGACACCGTCATGCACAGCCTATCAAGGTTCATGGCCTTGGTCTAGTTCACCCAAATAAGGTCTTCAACTTTTACAATGAGCTTCATGCGTCATGTGGAGTTGATACAGTGAAAGTCGATGTTCAGAATATTATAGAGACTTGGTGCTAGACATGGCGGCAGGTTTCTTTTAGACGTAGTTACAACCAGGCCCTTGAAGCATCCATCGCAAGAAACTTCTCGGACAATGGTTGCTTGTGTCATAACATGGATATGCTTTATAGTACCAAGGAAACTGCTGCGGTGAGAGCTTCGGATGACTTCTACCCATGAGTTGCTGCTTCCTACACCATTTATATTTCATCTGTTGCCAACAACACGCTTTTCCTCAGAGAATTTAGTCAACCTACTGGGAGATGTTTCATGCGAGTAAATCTGAATTAATCGTACCATTTTAGTTTTTGTGCTATATGTTTTAAAGTCAAAATTAGGAACCAATTCGTAAGTTGGTCTCGGGTTTAGCAATAATTTTGTTAAAATTTGGTCTTATGGTATGCGTCTTGAAAACATATAAGAACTGCAAGGGAACATTAGGTGTCTTTTAAGGTATTAAATAAATGACATTAATGGAGAAAACTTTACTTTGCACAGCCTGCTAAATATTACGCTGCAGCTCAATCTGATGGTGGATGTCCAGTCTGAGTTAGGTATGGATCAATTACCTTGGATACTTAGGTTCAAAGGCTTGTACTCACTCTAGCAACAAAAACTAACAGGTGTCCATTTTTCATGTGAACGGTGATAAGCCAGGGAACCACAACTTTGAGCTTCTGAAGAAGCTGGTGTTGCCAGACGGATCAGTTCTACGAGCCCGGCCACCTGGCTGGAACTTTAACCAGTTCTATTCATGGTTGCGATGCTGATTGTATTGCTGAAGTTGCTGGGCTGAAATGGAGTGGGGATGTTGTGGTTTCCTTGCATAGATCAGGTCGTTTTCTCTCTCCATGATTGGAATATACATGCTAGGGATTTTATCGACATCCATAAGCTTTACCTCTGAATCTCAGGAGAGTTAATTCTATTGGGTAAAGATGCATCACTGCTGGTGACACTTAAGGTTCTTGAATATGAACTTTTCCACTTCTGTCCGGTTAAGGTGAGTCCCATCTTATGATCCAATTTATGGTCACTTTTTTTTTTTTTTGGGGGGGGGGGAGAGAGAGAGAGAGAGGGAGAGGGAGAGAGAGAGAGAGAGAGAGAAGAATTAATCACTTTCCTGTTAGCAAGGTTCGTCTAAATCAAGTAGTTGGAAACCTATATTTTGATTAACGTTTCAAGAATCAGTAAAAAATTGTATTGAAATCATTTGGAAATCCTGTAATACGTATGAGTCAACTAGAACAAAGAATTAGAATTAGAAAAACAACTAGCTTTGCTTAAGAGCGTGGGTGCATGGAACATAGAGTGAGAAAGAGACTTAATTCTGTTATGTTATATATAAAGGGAAGATATGAGGTTCATTTTCAAGTATGATCCCTTAGACTTTGATCCCAAAACAAAGTCCATTAATTTACTGGTTTCATTCTCTGTCTCTGATGGTCAACTAATCTAACTATACCATTTGCTTGTAGTGGAGAGCCCTAGACAAGTAGCCGTGCACAGGCATCAGAAGGACACATCCTGCCTTTGATTGACCTTGAACAACATGCAAATAAAGTTTGGTGCTACCCTTGCCAATCTTTTGCTCGCCTTTTTCATATTATTTCAAGTAGCTGATTTCCAGTTATTATGTTTTAAATTTTTTATTATCTAATTGCATAAAATATAAACCTACAAGTGCAAGATAATTTTATTTTAGCTTTTACATAAAATATAGATTGTGCTTGTCATGTATTTCATAAAATGTAGTCCGTGTAGTTCTTGGCCAATCCAAGTCATAACTTTTCTCCACTTTTTTGCATGCTTATGCTTTCCTGCGCTGTTGGTTGGGATTTCACATGTCAGTAAAAAGTCATGATATATGAGGTTCGCTTTAGGAAATTAGTGAGGCAAGTGTGAAAAACCACTGTAGCAATTAGCTTTATTAATGCCACATTTATTTTTTGAACATTCGAAATGTCAATGAATTTCATTCGAAACGTCAATGAATTTGATGTAGGGAAGGGTTTAGGGCAGTTTGAACTTACAATTACGTTTAAAATTTGGTGATTGTAGTTGAAATGGTAACCAGGTGTAAAATAAATAAATAAATAAATAAAATTCTTTATTGAGGAAGAAAATCAATAATAATATTAAAATATGACTTGTCCTAGTTAGGATAAATTTTTAATTCTTAAATAAAAATTTTCTAATTACTTAATATTTCTTAAATTTTTTGAGTATTCCGCATAGTGGATTATGCCTATGCCTATCATAAAGTACATAATTTGAGTCATAATTTTTTTTTATCCATCTTTTTGTTACTGCTTAGGTTTGATATACTAATGCAATCAATTTTGTTACCATCCTGTACCAGGCGTTTTTCTCATCTTTTACGTGGAGAGAAAAGTAATTAGTCTTGTTACCGTCTTTTGAATGTTATTATGAATGTTTTCACCTACCATAGAGTATTTAGCTTAAATTAAGGTGAGCAGATTACCATAAAGTTTTCGTATTCTTGGAAGATTTTGAAAGTACTCATGTTTTGGGTATTGGTTGATAGAGCCTTGTTACGTAGTAAATTCCTACTCCCACCAATTATAACATAAGTCGTTCGCGCGTGTAAATTTTCACAAATGCATCTTTACCCCTTTCTCTTGGTATAAAAATTCTGGGCAATTTAACATTAGATTCATAATTGTTTTCTTAATTTATCTGTCCTGTATAACAACTCCATTACCAGCAAGATTCCTCTTGATCAAACTACTACAGTGCAATAGTTTGCTTACTAACAACTCCAGTTTTTTGCACCTACAAATGCATTTGATACCTTCCCTTGAATTCCCAGCAATAGGAATGGCCACCGTCATTGCCCTAGCATGTGCACTTCTGGTGTTCTCGGTTTATTCTGCAAAGGCATTATGCTTCAATTACTATGATCACACATGCCCTCAAGCTGAGTCAATTGTTTCAAGAACTGTCAAGAAGGCCATGCTCGGCAGCGTTGCTTAGAATACACTTCCATGATTGCTTCATAAGAGTAACCCCATTTTGTTTGCCTTTTCTTTTGGTTTTTTGCTTTTCTTCAATTTACTAGTCTTCTAATTTTATGTTTAAGTTTAAATTTGAAGGGCTGCGATGCTTTTGTTTTGCTGAATTCAACAAGTAAAAATCGAGCAGAGAAAGACGGGCCTCCAAACTTATCACTCCATGCATTCTATGTCATTGACATCTCTGAAGAGGAAAATTGAAGCTTCATGCTGTGGCGTGGTCTCTTGTGCTGACATATTTGCTTTTGCTGCAGAGGGATGCTGTTCCTTTGGTAAAACCCCTCTGATTAACTCTAAATAATTAACAGAGGTATTGATACCCACAGAGATATTGGCCAGATGAAAAGTTTTTGAATAGTTTGGACGGTCAGTTTGTCATGTTTATCATCAAAAAGGCCTTTATTCCTGTTCCTACAAAAAGTGGTGAGGATTGCTCAAAAAATGATCATCTAAATCCAATATTTCGCAACATTTTTCAGTCTGGAGGTCCAACTTTGGATGTGCCAAAAGGAAGATTAGATGGAAGAATTTCAAAAGCAAATAACACCCTACAATTGTCGTATCCGACTTTTAACATATCTCAGCTATAGCAGAGTTTTGCCCAAAGAAGCCTTTCCTTGGATGACCTGGTGGCTCTCTCCGGTACCACATTCTATCCTCTTTCTTCCCAAGCATTTATTTTTCACAAAACAAATAGCCTAAAAGTCATATTTGTTCATATTATGTGTAGGTGGCCACACGCTTGGATTCTCTCGTTGTTCATCATTCCAGAACAGAATCCACAACTTCGACACTGCCCATGACATTGATCCAACAATGCAGGCAGAGTTTGCTGCGAGTCTACAAAGTGTTTGTCCAATGCACAGCATGGTGAAAAATGCAGGAGCAAACATGGACACAACTCCAATTGTATTTGAGAAGGCATTTGTGAAGGCCGTGATCAGAATGAGTAGCATTACATTACAGGTGGAGAAGAGATTATGAACCACTGCAGAGTGGTCAGGTGACTTTTAGCTTAATTCTGAAGCTGACACGTTCACAGTATTGAGCATAGTTATTAAACCCGGACCGACCCGCCCGTCAGACCAAATCAATCCTCCACTCGCACAGTGTACGGGCTGGTTCACTAGATGGATCATTTATGCAACTATCTCGAAAAAAACCCACGGTCAATGCGGGTTAACAGAAACCGTGTGACCTTGGGTTTTTAGAAAACATTGCGGGTTATGTTTAAGTTAAAAAAGACCATTTTTTAGGGTAAGTCCAATCTCATCTCCGCTTCTATGCTTGTCTCTTCTTCGTCCGAAGTTTGATCTCCACGTGACCTTTCTCTCTCTCTTCTCCTCTAGGATTAGCTTGAATCTCTGATCTCGGGTGAAAACCAAATTACCACCAACGAACTATAATTCCATTTGGGATCAAACCTAACCCTACTAGATCCTCCAAATGAACTTGGGGAAGAAATCAATGAAGTTCCTCCCTCCCCCCCCCAAAAAAAAAAACCAGATCCATCTGCAGCAAACTCATCTTGGTCTTTAGTCGGCATAAATCTGTAAGACCCATTTCAGATCCAACACTCACTTTTTTTTTCTTTTTTAGCTTGTTTAATTTTATTTCTTGAAGTTAATGGGACCCGCATGGTTTAATTGTTGATGAATGTGTTGAGAATGTCTCTGCTATCGACTGTCTGATTAGGGGTTGCTTTTGATTTTTCCATTGTTTTTTGGCTATGCAATTTTCTCCGGTGTTTTTTTTTTTTATGTTGGTTTTATGGAATATGGTTGAAATTTTATTTCCTCAGCACTTCTAGGGTCTAACTTGAGGGGCTAATGAGTGAAGTCTTTAACCTTTTGTATATTTTGAATTCTCCAAATTGATTATCTTATGTAGCTTTATTTATCATATTTTTAATTAATAGTTTAGAGAATCTTTACATAAAAATTTTCAATTGGTGCCTTGGATTGGTATTTTATATTTAAAAAATATAATTATATATATTTTAAAATTTTAAAATAATAAAAAATAATCAGCAATTGAACTAATGACTCAACAGTTTAATCGGTTGAACCATAAGTTTCAAGATGTTCGAATCACTGCGTGGGTTGGATTTAATAACTATGGTATTGAGTGCTTATGTTAGTAGTCAAGGCAACAAGATTTTCGCGTATGATTATGTGTTTTTTTCCCTTTTGGGTGTTATGATTATGTTTCTAACTATTTTAAAGTATAGTGTTAATTATAAATTTGTTTGTGATTATGTAATAATTATGTTTATGATTTATTAATTATGATATCTGATTTAAATCTAGTTTATTCTGATATTTTATTGCATTTGAATGCCCCAAATATGATCATCATTTATAAAAATCTTGTCACAATTTTTTTAAGGCATAAATACCCTTTAATATGCATTAAATATTTTTGTTCTCACCTAAACAGGAGAGAACAGAGGACCCACCAAGGTGGTTGTCCAAATAGATTGATATATTTTTTAATTTTGAAAATCTTGAATTTAAATAAAATAATTGAAATTATTTACGGGAGTATGTTTAGAATCTTTCAAGCCACGAAGGATGATTTTGCTTTTCTCGTCATTTTAATCAAGTTGTGGTTATGATTTTGATAAAAAATAATAATTATGATTTTACAAAAGAAAAAGAGAAAGAAAAAGGTTTCCATTGAATTGTATTTTCTTGATACTTTATTTATAGTGGAACATACTTTATACTCTATTGTTTGTACTCTTGTAATTAGGGTGTGAATAATACTTAAATCACACATTGAGTAGCGTTAATGATAATCATATAAACTATTTGGATTAATTGAATGAGAATCAAACTGAAAAAAAATGGATTTGTGAAATTCAAGTAAAAACATGAGTTTTGTGAAATCCATATTAAGATTTTTTATTTTAAATTTAAATTTGATTTACTAATCATCTCCGAAAGTCTAGGTTTATGACCTTTAAAATCAAATAAAATTGACTTCAATTAAATCCAAATAAAATGGGCTTCTAGGATCGATCTAGTCATTAGCGACGGGCCTAAAAGGTCCATGGAATGCGTTTACAGGCTCCAAACTTAATTAACACAAAGTCTAGGTCTCTCTAGGAGGATAATCTAGTTATCACATCTTCACTCCCTAATTCCGTGATTTGGGGTTCAAAGTTCATTGTAACAAAAAGAAAAAAATCTTTAAATCTAGATTAATAATTCCTAAAATCCGAATGAAATGGATCAATTAAATATAATAAAATGAACTTTTCATATAGACCCAAAGTCTTAAGTGATGGGCCTAAAAGGTCCAAGCTATGCATTTACAGGCTCCAAACTTAACCAAGAGTATACGCAATGTCTAGGTTTACAATCCTCTAATAAAGAAGAAAACATCAACATAGACCTTTTAAATCTATACATAAAAGACAACCTCTAAAATATTTTATCCATATTATGATCGATTTAAATAAATAAATAATTAAAATATATTAATATAACTATTATATAAAATTTAATACGATCCATCTACGATATCTCTCAATCATTTTCTTTGTATAAATTCAAAAATTCAACAATTTTTTTCATTTCTAAATAAGGCCGAGGACACCAAAAATGCATTTTTCATGTGTTTGCGGTATTTGTGGTTGCAAGACACGTGGTCACAAAAGGTAAATTATTAAGAATAGAAGCTATTAGAATTAAACTGATCATACTTGTACTGATTTAGTTAATTATACACAGCATGTGATAATGATTTTTGTTTATAGAGCTATATCACCACAATCAACAATTGCAAATGATATCAAAATATTTTGTATATTTTCTTTGCTTTGACTTTTATGTCTTAATCTTTATTGCTGATCGGCCATTTGAAACCTTTTTTTTGGGATTTGGATTTTTGTGATTGATTACATGAAGAATTGCCCTATCCAAGTTTGCTTGCTCCTAAGACATAAATACCCATGAGAATCCAAACAAAAAAGAACAGCAAATCAAAATAATATATAAATACTTGAGTGTGGCTTTTTGATGACTAATCAATGTCTGTGTGTTGAGATTATCTCAAATCAATAAAGAATTTTTAACAAAACTAAAAAATTGTATTACTTAATTGTGAAACTTGCATATTTTAAAAGAAAATCAAAGAAAAATAATATTTAAATTTCATATATAATTAAATCTATTTAAATTTTAACTTTACTCTATTAGTTTTAAATTGATTACTTTATTTATGGTATTTTAATAATATGATATACTACAAAATTTCATAAATAAAAATTAATTTAAAAGTTATTATATTAATAATATTTTGGATAAAATATTTTAGCAATAGCGAATACCATTAGAATTTATATTAAAATATCACAAGTAAAAATTAATTTAAAAAATAATTTTTTATGTTAAAATATTAGTTAAACCAATAACGTTAATATACCTTTTTATTTAAGTTAGTTACATGACACGTCACCTGTAATTGATACTTCAAACCGTGTGCCCATCAGCTGCAGTCTCCTTTCTCTCACTTCTCTCTCTAGTTATTTCAAGAACCCTCACGCTCTGATTCTCAATGTCGTGTAGCCCCTCTCCCTCTCTCTTCCTCTCTCTTCCTCTCTCTCAGAGGCTTGCAAGATCGCGATCGGAAAGGAGGGTTAGGGTTAGGAACTGGCTGTCTGTGATTATCTTTCTTGATGTTCTTGAACGAAATCGGTGGGGTTTCTTTTTATTTTTATTGTTTTTCCTTCAGTCTTTTGGGTGTTTGTATTTTATTTTACATCCTACGGTTTTCTATTTGCAGATGTGAGTCATCGACTAGGAAATTCTACGAAGTCAAAGGATCATCAAGCGATTGATTCTGAAGGTATGATCTTACGGTTTTCTGAATCTTGGTGCGATCGGAAAGGAGGGTTAGGGTTAGGAATTGGAAATCAGAAGTATCTCAATGACTTTTTTGTTGATCATCCAGGAGGGAGGGAGGGAGGGAGGGAGGGAGGGAGAGTATTGATTGTGGTGATGAAATTAAATCTCATTTAATGGATTCATCAGTCCTCTTTTGCAGTGCCGATCATGATATTCTTCATCAGATGGACATCATTTTTTACCATGAACTTGGATTTTTAAGACCTTTGTACCCTTTTCATCTTTTTTCGTTTTTGCTTTTCTACTACGTACTTTTCATCAATAGCTCTCTCTCTCCCCCCTTTTATTATTGGGGCCATCAAGATTATATTGTGATTTGGAGTTTGTTTGATTGTTCAGTCAGTTTCTGTCCCATTCTTTTGAAGGGACAAATTAATTTATATGATGATTTGATTTTCTAGTCACTCTAGAAAGTTTGTCTTCCAAAATTTAGAATAAATCCTGAAAAAAGTGAAAAATTACGGCTATGGAGAAATGAAACCCCACTGACCCTTCTGTTCTATTTTGTGGAGTTTGATTCATTGGTACAGTTGTAATGTGTCTATATTTTGTAGAGTACTAAGAAAATGTTGGTGATTCCAAAGATCTCAATCAACAATGGAAACCTTGTTGTTCATGGGAAGACCATACTCACAGGGGTGCCTGACAATATTGTCCTGACTCCTAGGTCCGTTGTGGGGCTTGTTGCTGGTGCTCATTGGTGCTTCGGCTTTGGATAGCAAAAGCCTCCATGTCTTCCCCATGGGCGCTCTTGAGTCAGAACACAACTTCCCTATTAGATTCCTTTTATCATATTCTATATCTTATGCCTTTTGAATATATATATTCTTTTTTAAATATTAGCATATGTAATGTTCTTGACTCAAAAATAAAATTCTTACATATGGTTGTGAAAAATGTGCAATGATGCATAAGATTAGTAACTAGAGGATTTGTATAATTTGTGTATCAGATGGATTGTGAATCTTTTGAACTTGATGAACATGCAATTAATTGGGAGAATTTTGCTAATTGAGTTTTAGAGATAGAAAAGAGAATATGTTAACATGATTAAATAAGTTTTAACATGGACTGATATTTATGAGGCCTTTTATTCACTTTCATTAATCTTAACATGGTTATTCTTCTATGTACAGGGCCTTCAATTCATGTGTCTGTTCCGATTCAAACTATGGTGGATGACTCAAAGAATGACACGTGGGAGAGATGTTCTCCTGCTGATCCAATTCATGCTTGTCGAGAGCAAGGACAGCACGGAAGGAACTGAGCAAGGTGATGCCCCTACCACCTATATTGTGTTCCTTCCTCTACTTGAAGGCCAGTTTTGTGCTGTCCTCCAGGGAAATGACAAAACCAAGTTGTAGATTTGCCTTCATAGTGTTGAGTAGTATATCATGGTCATCAAAGCATCTGCTATAGGCTAACATGAAAGCCTGCTTCATCATTCCACAACTTTTAGTGCCACTTCTTCAATTAATGTAGTCCCATCCCCACTGGTCTCAAAGAAAAGGAGACATTAATTGCCTGACACGTGGGGTGGAGCTGTTGGTTATGCACACATGACCAAGCAGGAGACACCAATCAGTTCTTCTTGTCACTAAAATGAGCCAAATTTAATGGAGTTATTTGGATTTTGGTGAAGAAAATTAGAATGAACTGAGTTCAAAAGAACTGGAATGACTTTGTTTCTTTTTTTATTGTGGTGTGTGATTTGATTTTGCAGGCGCTAAAGCTGTTGAAACCAACCAAGGCCTCTACCTGGTTTACTTGCATTTTCGGACAAACCCATTTGAAGTTATCAGTGAGGTTGTCAAGTGGGACATACACAATCTCAAAATTTTTTTCTTTTTGCTTATCTGCATCAACATGTTCCTTGGAATGATTCATGATCAAGTATAATTTTTAATGGACGGTGACATATCAATGAGTGCTTTTGTATGAAACAAGGCAGTGAAGAAACATATGCAAATATTCCTTTGTCATCAAAAGAAAAAGGTAAGAACTTTCGTTTGGTTTTTGTTGAGAAATTGCTTAGATATTTGGAAAGGAAAAGCTACGTATCTTAAATTGTTTTCGTTTTCTTGGTTGTCTTTAGTTGCCTTCTTTCCTTAATTGGTTTGGCTGGTGCGCATGGGATGCCTTGATGAGGGCCTTGGAAGGTAATTAAACATTTAGTTTATAATTATGGACATAATTGTTTTGAATCAGGTTTCATATTTATACGACTTTGTGAAGGTGTTCTAAATGCTTTACTTTGTTATCTTTTCAGTTTATCTGAGGGAGGAACTCCATGCTTCCTGGACCAGTTGCCCTGCGCAGCATTCGAAGGACACAAGTCCTGTATCAGAACATGCAGATAAAGATTAGTACTACCATTCCAACTCTTTTGCTTGCCTTTTTTTTTTTTTTTTTTTTCAGGTAAATGATTTCCAATCATGAGGTTTTAAATTTTCTATTATCTAGTTGTTTGAAATATAGACCGTATTTTTCATGTTTTTCTTTCATGAACATTAGCTGCAAGTGCAAGATAATTATATTTCAGCTCCTAGATAAAATATAGATTGTGTTTGTCATGTATTACTTAAAATATAGACATGTAGTTCCTGGCTTGTCCTTCTTAGTCCTAAAATTTTCGCACTTTCGCATGTTTATGCTTTCCTGCACTGCTGGTTAGGACTTCACATGTCAGTACAAACTTCTTGAGATAGTAGGTTTGCTTGAGGAAATTATTGAGGCAAGTGTGGAAAACCAATGTAGTAATTAGCTTTATTAATGCCACATCTATGTTTTGAATATTCAAAACTATAATGAATTTGATGTAAGGGAACGGTTTAGGCCAGTTAAAGCTTAACAATTAGTGTTAGAATACGGTGGATTAGAATAGAGTGATTGTTATTAGAATGGCAACTAGGGTTAAAGTAAATCAAATTATATTCTTTATTGAGAGTGAAAATCAATAACAATATTAAAAAACTACATTATTGTCCAAGTAAGGATAAATCTTAATTCTAAATTAAAAACATTCTAATTACTTAAAATTTTCTAAATAGTTAGATAAAATAGAAAAAAAAAACAGAGAGAGAGAGAGACTCACTAAATAGAAACCTAAATATAGAAGGGGAACTAATATAAAACTAAAATTTTGAACCTTTTCAATTTCTCGCATATTCTTGTATGAGAATCTCTTAAGTATCTCCTTTTTTTAATCTCCTCTTAACTTTTATCCAAACCCTTTGAGCTTAATAGTGGTTTGATCTGAGTATCTTTCTTACCTCTTATCATGATCAAATCTTTGTACACTTTTTTAAGCATATTCCACTCCACCTCTTTGAAATTGTAATAAAAAAATATAATTGCCATGAAACAATGTGTTTTTTCTTTAGTTTTCATCTTTTCACTTTTGTACTTTTCAACCCTTTTGCAACTTTGCTTTATGTTTTTGTTTTTGTTTTTCTTTTTTTTGCCAAAGTATTTTGTCTTTTTCAAACTATTTTTATGTAAAATGCTAGAATATCCCATATTTTTCAAACTATTTCTTAGCTCCTTTTGTACCAACAATTTTCTTGAGTTTAGCTCCCATGTGACTCTTTTTTTCAACACATTTTTATTCTCTATATTTCTAATTTTCTTATCCCTTTTTGTCATTTTGAGCATAAAATTTTGAGTTCTTTAAGAATAGAACTTATTACGTATATAATTTTAGTTTTATCTCTATCATCACTTTGGTACTGTTGTTGCAACTTTGCCTTTTTTCCTTGATGTATTTTGTTTTTTTCAAATTATTTTTATGTAAAATGCTAGAATATCTCATATTTTGTTAACAAAATGTAGATATTCTCCTAGAGTGGCAAACAAATGTGAGCTCTTGGTGAGGGGGTTCACCGAGAGATTTATTTGAAATGTGTACAGTCTGAGTTCACCTTACTATAGAAAAAGTGTGTGCTATGTAAGTTCTACTCGGGTCAATTAGCTAAACGAGCTGAGTTTTGTTAAATGTGGGTTGCAACTCTTCCTGTGGCCTTATTTTTAAGTGTCTTGGGTTGGGCCTACTTTATGTAGGTAGCCTCAAATTTGGTTCGGATCAATCTTCTGCTAAACGAGCCGAGTATGGCTACTAACTTTATACTCATTTATGACCTGCGGCTTTCTTGACTTGTTTGCAACTTATGTTCTCCACTCACGTTGGTGCCTAATTATGAGACATTTTTGCAAAATCACTCTAAGCATAAATATTTTTTTTTCTCCGTCCTTGCACCAATCATTTTCTTGAGTTTAGCTCCCATGTGACTTTTTTTCTCAACACATTTTCATTCTCTATATTTCTAATTTTCTTATCCCTTTTCGCCATTTTCAGCATAAATTTATGAATTCTTTAAGAATAGAACTTATTACGTATATGATTTTAGTTTTATCTCTATCATCACTTTAGTACTTTTCAACTGTTTTGCAACTTTTCCTTTTTTTCCCAATGTATGGTCTTTTTCAAATTATTTTTATGTAAAATGCTAAAATGTCTCATATTTTGACAACAAAGTGTGGATATTCTCCTAGAGTGGCAAACAAATGTGAGCTCTTGGTGAGTGGTTTGCCCGAGAGATATTTATTAGAAAAGTGTATGGTTTGGGTTCACCTTACTATATAAAAAGTGTCTGCTATGTAAGTTCTGCTTGGGTCAATTAGCTAAACGAGCTGAGCTTTGTTAAATGGGTTGCAACTCCTCTCGTAGCTTTATTTTTACGTGTCTTGGGTTGGGCCTACTTTATGTAGGTAGCCTCGAGTTCGGATCGGATCAATCTTCTGCTAAACGAGCGGAGTATACCTACTTACTTTATACTCATTTATGACCTGCGGCTTTCTTGACTTGTTTGCAATTTATGTTCACTCACGTTGTTGCCTAATTATGAGACATTCTAGCAAAATCACTCTAAGCATAAATATTTTTTTCTCTGTTTTCTTAACTCCTCTTGCACCAATCATTTTCTTGAATTTAGCTCCCGTGTGACTCTTTTTCTCAACATATTTTTCTTCTCTATATTTCTAATTTTCTCATCCATTTTCTCCGTTATGAGCATAAAATTATGAGTTCTTTAAGAATAGAATTTATTACGTATATGATTTTAGTTTTATCTGTATCATCACTTTTGTACTTTTCAACCCTTTTGCAACTTTGCCTTTTTTTTCCCCGTGTATTTTGTCTTTTTCAAAATATTTTTATGTGAAATATCAAAACATCTCATATTTTGACAATAAAGTGTGTGTGTTCTCCAAGAGTGGCAAACAAATGTGAGCTCTTGGTGAGGGGTTCGCCCAAGAGATATTTATTAGAAAAGTGTACGGCCTAGGTTCACCTACTATATAAAAAGCATCTACTATGTAAGTTCTGCTCGGGTCAATTAGCTAAACGAGCTGAGCTTTGTTAAATGTGGGTTGCAACTCTTTCCGTAGCTTTATTTTTAAGTATCTTGGGTTGGGCCTACTTTATGTATGTAGCCTCGAGTTCGGTTCGGATCAATCTTCTACAAAACGAGCCGAGTATGGCTACTTACTTTATACTCATTTATGACCTGCGGCTTTCTCAATTTGTTTGTAACTTATGTTCTCCACTCACGTTGGTGCCTAATTATGAGACATTCTCGCAAAATCACTCTAGGCATAATTTTTTTTTTCTCCGTTTTCTTAACTCCTCTTGCACCAACTATTTTCTTGAGTTTAGCACCCGTGTGACTCTTTTTCTCAACACATTTTTATTCTCTATATTTCTAATCTTCTTATCCTTTTTCGTCATTTTGAGCATAAAATTATGAGTTTTTAAAGAATTGAATTTATTACATATATGATTTTAGTTTTATCTCTATCATCACTTGTATGCTTTTTAACCCTTTTGCAACTTTGCCTTTTTTTCTTGATGTATTTTGTCCTTTTCAAATTATTTTTATGTAAAATGCTAGAATATCTCATATTTTGTTAACAAAATGTGGATGATCTCTTAGAGTTGCAAACAAATGTGAGCTCTTGGTGAGGGGTTCACCCGAGAGATATTTATTAGAAAAGTGTACGGCCTGGGTTCACCCCACTATATAAAAAGTGTCTGCGATGTAAGTTCTGCTCGGGTCAATTAGCTAAACAAGCTGAGCTTTGTTAAATGTGGGTTGCAACTCTTCCCGTAGATTTATTTTTAAGTGTTTTGGTTTGGGCCTATTTTATGTAGGTAGTCTCGAGTTCGGTTCGGATCAATCTTCTGCTAAAGGAGCCGAGTGTGACTACTTACTTTATACTCATTTATGGCCTGCGGCTTTCTCAACTTGTTTGCAACTTATGTTCTTCACTCACGTTGATGCCTAATTATGAGACATTCTCGCAAAATCACTCTAAGCATAAATATTTTTTTTCTCTGTTTTCTTAACTCCTCTTGCATCAACCATTTTTTTGAATTTAGCTTCCGTGTCTCTTTTTCTCAACACATTTTTATTCTCTATATTTCTAATTTTCTTGTACCTTTTCGTCATTTTGAGTATAAAATTATGAGTTTTTTAGGAATAGAATTTACAACGTATATAATTTTAGTTTTATCGGTATCATCACTTTTGTACTTTTCAATCCTTTTACAACTTTGCCTTTTTTCCTCAATTTCTTTTGTCTTTTTCAAATTATTTATATGTAAAATGCTAGAATATCTCATATTTTGTTAACAAAATGTGGATAATCTCTTAAGAGTGGCAAACAAATGTGAGCTCTTAGTGAAGGGTTCGCCCAAGAGATATTTATTAGAAAAGTGTACGATCTAGGTCCACCTACTGTATAAAAAGCATCTGCTATGTAAGTGTTGCTCGGGTCAATTAGTCAAACGAGCTGAGTTTTGTTAAATGTGGATTGCAACTCTTCCCGTAGCTTTATTTTTAAGTGTCTTGGGTTGGGCTTACTATGTATGTAGTCTCGAGTTCGGTTCGGATCAATCTTCTGCGAAATGAGCCGAGTATGTTTACTTACTTTATATTCATTTATGACCTGCGGTTTTCTCGACTTGTTTGCAACTTATGTTCTCCACTCATGTTGGTGCCAAATTATGAGACATTCTCGCAAAATTACTCTAGGCATAAATTTTTTTTTTCTCCATTTTCTTAACTTCTCTTGCACCAACTATTTTCTTGAGTTTAGCTCCCGTGTGACTCTTTTTCTCAACACATTTTTATTCTCTATATTTCTAATCTTCTTATCCCTTTTCGTTATTTTGAGCATAAAATTATGAGTTCTTTAAGAATAGGGCTTATTATGTATATGATTTTAGTTTTATCTCTATCATCACTTTTGTACTTTTCAACCCTTTTGCAACTTTGCCTTTTTTCCTCAATGTATTTTGTCCTTTTCAAATTAATTTTATGTAAAATGATAGAGTATCTCATATTTTGTTAACAAAATATGGATAATCTCTTAGAGTGGCAAACAAATGTGAGCTCTTGGTGAGGGGTTCACCCGAGAAATATTTATTAGAAAAGTATATGCCTGGGTTCACCCTACTATATAAAAAGTGTCTGCTTTGTAAGTTCTGCTTGGGTCAATTAGCTAAATGGGCTGAGCTTTGTTAAAAGTGGGTTGCAACTCTTCCCGTAGCTTTATTTTTAAGTATCTTGGGTTGGGCCTACTTTATGTAGGCAGCCTCGAGTTTGGTTCGGATCAATCTTCTGCTAAATGAGCCGAGTATGGATACTTACTTTATACTTATATATGAGTTGCGGCTTTCTCAACTTGTTTGCAACTTATGTTCTCAACTCACGGTGGTGCCTAATTATGAGACATGCTCGCAAAATTACTCTAAGCATAAATATTTTTCTTTCCCTGTTTTCTTAACTCCTCTTGCACTAACTATTTTCTTGAGTTTAGCTCCCGTGTGACTCGTTTTCTCAACACATTTTTATTGTCTATATTTCTAATTTTCTTATCCCTTTTTGCCATTTTCTGCATAAAACTATAAGTTCTTTAAGAATAGAACTTATTACGTATATGATTTTAGTTTTATTTCTATTTTTCAAGTATACCACTTATTTTTTACTTTTTCTCCAGAATGCCTTTGTGGTTTTTGGCCAATTTTCAAATTTTTTTTTACTATTTTTCAAATTTACCACACGCCTAATAAGATTTCTTAGGCTGAGAAATTGATAGTTTTGAAGTAAAATAGATCTCTAAAACTATGGAATAAAATTTAAGTCGGAGAATATAGGTAAAAAAATGTTGAATAAAATCTGTGGGATTATATTATTTTAAAGAAAGTTATACGTTAAACTATAAAAGGTGTGCACTACATATGTATAGGAATAAAGGGGGGAATGGGGAGAATATAGCTTAAGGATCTTGGCGAGTAAACGAAATAAATTAATAAAAAATTGAATAACAATAACAATGATCCTAAAGAAACTGTTACGTGAAATTCGAAAAATTCAATTCGTCTAACAAAATGTAAAGGCCTTGCTACATGTCCCGGAAAGTAGACTATTAACTAAAATAAAATGGTTTATAAAACAAAACAAATAAGTAATTAAGCAAAATCTGAAAAGTTAAATGGTCTACAAATTCTGATGACACGACAACAACAGAAGGTGGCAAAACGAATTGGTGGCAGAAAGATTACCTCCGGTGATGGTGTCTTGGATTAGAGTAAACATCAAAGGGCAACTAGAGACCCAAACCAAAATCAGCAGAGGCTGGACTTGGAATTTCCTGCGATGATACCTTAAACACAGCAGGATTGGAATTGATGGCAACGAAATCAAGTGAAGGCGGCTAGAAAATGAAAAGAGAGTGAAAGGAATTGAAATAGTGACTGCAACGGCGATAAAAGAAATTAAGGATGAGGAGGAAGTTTTCTCCGCCTGCTATCACCTGCCGTAACTCTCCTCTTGTCCTCTCTCTCTCTCTCTCTCCCCCCTTTGTTTTTCAATGTTCTTTCTCCCTTTTATAGAATTTCCATCCCTTGGGCCACAAAACCTTTCTCCTTCAATTCAATGGCTAAATCTTCCTGTTTCCATTTCATCTTCAAAATTTTTTCCTTTTCCTCTTCAATCACTCGCAAGAAACTCTTCCCCTGGTCTTTGTTCTTCATGTCTGTTGTGACTGTTTCTCCTTTGCAAGATAACTCTGGGTCTACACTTTATTTCCAAACAGTATTGTTTCTTTTCTCTGATTTAAAGCATCTCGATACTCAATTTCTTCTTCTGTGTTGGACTTGTATTGCTCTACTAAATTGGCATTGGATTTGGGCTTGACAGATTTTGTTGGATTTTTCTCAAATTGATCTTGAAGTTGGATTTTGATGTTGGTCCTAGACTTTTCATTGAAAATTCCAAAATTTATACCTATGCATCTGCTGTGGGCTAACATGAAAGCCTGTTTCACCAGAAATTCTAGTTTCATTTCTTGTCTCAAAGAAAAAGAGACATTAACTGCCTGACACAGCGGGGTGGAGCTGTTAGTTATGCACACACCACCAAGCTGAGGCAAATTTAATAGGTTTTATAGGATTTTGGTGAAGAAAATTAGCATGGATCAAATTTGAAAGAGCCGAACAACTTTTTTTTTTTTGTTTTGGTGTGTGATTTGATTCTGCATGTGATAAAACCATTGAAACCAACCAAGGCCTTTACCTGGTTCTCATGCATGCTGGGACATACCCATTTGAAGTCATCAGCGGGGCTGTCAAGTACCCCATCTTAAAATTTTTTCTTTTTGCTGAGCTGCATCAACATATTCCTTAGAATGATTCATGATGAAGTATCATTTTTAATGGATGATGAAACAGGGCAGTTTAGAAACACATGCAAACATTCCTTCACCTTGAGAAGAAAAAGGTAAGAACTTTCGTGTGGTTTTTGTTGAGAAATTGCTTATATATTTCGAATCGGAAAAGTTATGTATCTTAAATTGTTTCCCTTTTCCTTGGTTTGGCTGATGCACATGGGATGCCATTTACCCTGATGTCATTGCTGAGGGTGTTGATGAGAGTCTTAGAAGGTAATTAAACATTTGGTTCATAATTATGGACGAAATTGCTTTGAATCAGGTTTCATATCATACGACTTTGAAGGTATTCTAAATGCTTTGCTTTGTTTTCACTGCAGTGTATCTGAGGGAGGAACTCCCCCACGCTTCCTAATTGTAGATGATGGCTGGCGGCTGATCGGAAGTGAAGGCAAGGATGCCAACTGTGTTGTGCACACAGGAGCACAGTATGACATTTTGCATATCCTCCCTGTCACATATTATGTCTCAAACCCTTGCTTATGAATTCACAGAAACAGACATGTTTAAATAATTCAAAATTTCCATCACTATTTTGTCATAGTCAAACCATTCATTTGTTATTAAATGAATTTATTCCCTTGCCGGTTTGCAAGCAGACTGACAAAAATAAAGGAGAATGCAAACTCCCAAAAGAACAACCAAAAGGATGACTAGACACTAGGCTTGAAGCTTGTTGTGGATGATGCTAAGCAAGGGCCCCATGTCAAAGTGGTCCAACACACATTATTTTTGTGCTACACTGTTTCCATCCCGTGTTGATAGAGCTATGTCACCTCAACTATCTCTGACATAATAGGGATTCATGAGTGATTCTCTCGAGCTTAGATTTTGATTCAACAATTGAGCTAGTCTATTGGTGATCCGAATTCATAAATAATGTAATTTAATGCTTATATGACTTGGTGATGTTAGAACATGAGATCATATATACCTTTTGGATTTCTTCAAATCTTTGGTTTTAGCGTAATTTCCCTTAGAATGCTTAAATGGACATCTTTTTTGTTCTCATCTATCCTTTCAATCAGCTTCATGTTTGAAGACGCAAGAGTTTGTTGCAATTGGGAAATATTTACCTATTTTTGTGGCCAGAGTTTTCTACTAGGGAAGCTTTCCCAATAAAGCATGTTTTTTTTCTGAATAACCTAAACTGTAATTGAAAATGCTACTGTGCTCTTCAACATTCGGTGGGCGAGTGAATAATAGGTTGTCTCTTGGATGACATGAATTTGGTTAGCTTAGCCTCCAATAACGTACGTAGGGAATGAAGAAGTAAAGATTTTCTATTTTGAAGTTCTAACTCTACATTTCTAATGAATTTTGAACTGGAATGTGTATGTATGGCATGCTCTGGCTGGTTACTGGGGCTAGTGAAGCCAGCAGCTGCTGGTGTGAAACACTATGAAACAGCATTGGCATACCCAGTACAAACCCGTGGTGTGATGGGAAACCAACCGGACACTGTCATGGACAGCCCATCAGGGTTCATGGCCTTGGTCTAGTTCACCGAAATAAGGTCTTCAACTTTTACAATGAGCTTCATGCGTCATGTGGAGTAGATAGAGTGAAAGTCGATGTTCAGAATATTATAGAGACTTGGTGCTAGACATGGCGGCAGGTTTCTCTTAGACGTAGTTACAACCAGGCCCTTGAAGCATCCATCGCAAGAAACTTCTTGGACAATGGTTGCATGTGGCATAACATGGATATGCTTTATAGTACCAAGGAAATTGCTGCGGTGAGAGCTTCAGATGACTTCTACCCATGAGTTGCTGCTTCCTACACCATTCATATTTCATCTATTGCCTACAACACACTTTTCCTCAGAGAATTTAGTCAACCTATTGGGACATGTTTCATGTGAGTAAATCTGAATTAATTGTACCATTTTAGTTTTTGTGATATATGTTTTAAAGTCAAAATTAGGAACAAATTCGTAAGTTGGTTTCAGGTTTAGCAATAATTTTGTTAAAATTTGGTCGTGGTATGCGTCTTGAAAACATATAAGAACTGCAAGGGAACATTAGGTGTCTTTTAAGGTCTTAAAGAAATGGCATTAATGGAGAAAAATTTACTTTGCACAACCTGCTGAATATCATGCTGCAGCTCAATCTGATGGTGGATGTCCAGTCTGTGTTAGGTATGGATCAATTACCTGGGATACTTACGTTCAAAGGCTTGTACTCAATCTAGCAACAAAAATAACGTGATTTGGCCTGGGAACCACAACTTTGAGCTTCTGAAGAAGCTGGTGTTGCCAGACGGATCAGTTCTACGAGCCCGGCCACCTGGCTGGCCCACACGTGATTGCTTATTTGCTGATGCAGCAAGTGATGGAACAAGGTTTATGCTGCTTTCTTTGTTGTTTTAACCTGTGAAGAACATCATAGACAACTAACTGTTGGCTGTTCATTGCTGCAGCTTGCTTAAAATATGGAATGCTAATAAATGTTCAAGAGTAGTAGGTGTTTTCAACTGCCAAGGTGGTGCTTGGTGTAAGGTTCAGAAGAAAACTTGCATCCAGGATGCATCTCCTGGAACTTGAACCAGTTCTGTTCATGCTTCCGATGCTGATTGTTTTGCTGAAGTTGCTGGGCCGAAATGAGTGGGGATGTTGTGGTTTCCTTGCATAGATCAGGTCGTTTTCTCTCTCCATGAGTGGAATATATATGCTAGGGATTTTATCAACATCGTAAAGCTTTACCTCTGAATCTCAGGAGAGTTAATTCGATTGGGTAAAGATGCATCACTGCTGGTGACACTTAAGGTTCTTGAATATGAACTTTTCTACTTGTCCGGTTAAGGTGAGACCCATCTTATGATCCAATTTATGGTCACTTTTGGAGGGAGAGAGAGAGAGAGAGAGAGAGAGGAATTAATCACTTTCCTGTTAACAAGGTTCATCTAAATCAAGTAGTTGGGATCCTATATTTTGATTAACGTTTCAACAAGCAGTAAAAAATTGCATTGAAACCATTTGGAAATCCTGTGATACGCATGAATCAACTCGAATAGAGAATTTAGATTTAGAAAAATGACTAGCTTTGGTTGAGTGTGTGGGTGAGGGGAAGATAGAATGAGAAAGAGAGTTAATTCTGTTATGTTATATATAAAGGGAAGAAATGAGGTACATTTTCAGGTATGTTCCCTTAGACTTTGATCCCAAAACAAAGTCCATTAAATTACTGGTTTCATTCTCTGTCTCTGATGGTCAACTAATCGTAACTATACCATTTGCTTGTGGTGAAGAGCCCTAGACAAGTTGCCATGCACAGGCATCAGAAGGACACGTCCTGTCTTTGATTGACCTTGAACAACATGCAAATAAAGTTTGGTACTACCCTTGCAACTCTTCTGCTCGCCTTTTTCATATTATTTCAAGTAGCTGATTTCCAGTTATTATGTTTTAAATTTTTTATTATCTAATTGTGTAAAATATAGACATACAAGTGCAAGAAAATTTTATTTTAGCTTTTATATAAAATATAGATTGTGCTTGTCATGTATTTCATAAAATATAATTCGTGTAGTTCTTGGCTTGCCCATGTAAGTCCTAACTTTTCTCCTCTTTTTTGCATGCTTATGCTTTCCTACGCTGCTGGTTGGGATTTCACATGTCAGTAAAAACTTCTTGATATATGAGATTTGCTTTAAGAAATTATTGTCACTATAGCAATTAGCTTTATTAATACCACATATATTTTTTGAACATTCGAAACTACAATGAATTTGATATAGGGAAGGGTTCAAAGCAGTTTGGACTTAAAAATTACGTTTAAAATATGGTGATTATAGTTGAAACGGTAACCAGATGTAAAAAAATGAATAAAATTCTCTATTGAGGGAGAAAATTAATAATAATTTTAAAAAATGACTATTGTTGTTGTAGTTAGGAAAAATTTTAATTCTAGGATAAAAATTTTCTAATTACTTAATATTTCTTAAATAGTTAAATAAAATAGAAAAATAATAAAAAATTACTAAATAGAAACCTAAAAAAAAGAAGAAAAACTAATAAAAAACTAAAATTTTAAAACTTTCCAATTTCTTGAATGTTCTTGTATTATGATCTCTTTCACATGAGGAGTATATTAGAGTAATATGAAATCATGCATGCAAGCCTTTATGCTTAAATATCTTAAATATCTTCTTTTTTTGTTCACCACCTCTTTACATTTCTTTCTTTCCTCTCCGACACCTTTTACAGTTTAGTAGTAGTAAATTATATCAAGTATCTTTCTTACCTCTCATGATCATCAAATGTTTTTACGCGTTCTTAATGCATCTTCCTTTCCACCTCTTTGAAGTTGTATTCAAAAAATATAACCCCCACGAAGCAATGTGGTTTTTTCTTCATTTTTCATCTTATATCTCTTATATTCACTTTTGTACTTTTCAACTTTTTGCAACTTTGCCTTCTATTTTCTATTTTTTTTCACAAAAGTTTTTTTTTAGCTATTTTTATGTTAAATGATAGAATATCTCATATTTTGGCAACAAAGTGTGGATATTCCCCTAGAGTTGCAAACAAATGTGAGCTCTTTGTGAGAGGTTTATCCGAGAGTTATGTATTAAAAAAGTGTACGGCCTGGGTTTGGCTTACTATATAAAAAGGTGTCTACTAGGGTTGCATAGCTAAACAAGCTAAGCTTGGTTAAATCATGGTTGCAACTCTTCCCATAGCTTTTTTTTTTAAAATGAGGGTTTGGCTTGGATTCGGCCTACTTTAGGTAGGTAGCCTTGAGTTCGGTTCGATTCAATCTTCTGGTAAATGAGTTGTGTGGCTCTTCATACTCATTTATGACATAAGACTTTCTCTAGTTAGCAACTTTATGTTCTCCACTCACCTTGGTGTCTTATCACGAGACATTGTAGCAGAATCACTCTAAGTTATAAATAATTTTTTTCTTCTTCTTTTTTCCTAACTCCTCTTGCACCAACCATCTATTGAGTTTAGCTCCCGTGACTCTTTTTTTTTTCACTATATTTTTATGCTCTATGTTTCTAATTTTCTTGTCCCTTTTCACCTTTTTTATCATAAAATTATGAGTTATGTTAGTTTCAAGTTTTTTACATATATGATTTTAGTTTTATTTCTATTTTTCAAATATACCACTTTTTTTTTCCTTTTTTCTTGAGAATACCCTTGTGGTTATTAGACAAGTTTGAAAATATTTTCTCTATTTTTCAAATTTACCGCTCGTCTATTAAATTACTTGGCTGCTGTCACTATCGTCCTTTGGCCAGACTTTCTCTAGTCCATTGCAATTTTGTGCTCCAACCACCCCGCTTTAGGGTTTGGGGTGGAGTTTCCGTGGCAGAGGCATTGCTCCATAAATTTTAATGAATTGAGCAGCCCGCCGAATTTTCAATCGAAAACATTAAAATCAAGATTTTTTTTTTTTTTTTTTTTCTGTGATGGGGTTTGAGATTTGGGGGATGAACCCTTGAACTCTCAAGGCTTACTGGTGGGTTTCCAACCATTTTCGGGAGCCATAAGCACCATAGAAGACGGGCTTTTAGGGCACCACGTGATTCTGGAATTCATTTGCAAATGACATTAACTAATTAAAAGTATAGCAAATGAATAAGAGGTTTAAAGAGCATGAAGCTTCATATAGTATAATTTTCGTTTTATTTTATTTTCTATTTTTTTTTTGTATCTTTATTTTATTTTCTATTAATGTAACTGTTGTATCGGTCTATATCATTATCCTCTGCTAATTGTGAGTTTCTTTCTTAAATTGTTAATGATACGCATTCGCATTTTTACTGGCAGTTTCTTATAATTTCATACTTGACTAATTCCTTAGTAATTTGGGAAAGGCTTCCCACTTGTTAATTCTTTTCTCCATTTTGTGATTATGGCCATATCAAAAGAAAGACATACAGATACTCCTTTCAAATTGAGAACTTCAAAATGGGGTATTAGCAATTTCGCCTGCAATAACAGAAGATGAGCCAAAATACCAACTAGTCTTCGGTAACTATGGAGCCTATGGCAACAGGTCTAGACTGCTTAATTATATGGTTCAAATTAAATGTTTATAACATTTGTGAATTCGGTAGGGTCACTCTTTCTTACATTTTTTATTAAACAAAAACCGACAAAAACTTTAATTTTACAACTAATGTTCTTGAATAGTTTGAGTCTCTCTCCTTACCATTGCTAATGGAAACAGGAGAGGTGGTATTTCTACTTTCATCCTGGCCGGGATTACTTAAAATTGAACTGTGAAAGTGCACAAAACAAAACATTGAATTCAGAAATTCAACGACTGGGTTTCTAAATTGCATATGGCACCTGAAATTGATTTAGAATATATATATACGTTGTGTGAGTTATGCCTCTAAGATACTTTATGTAAGTTGGAACGGAACTGTTTACCAACTCTTGACGCGTATCCGCAGCTACATTAGAATCTGGGCACTTTCAGACCAAGCCTCCATTTTACACAATAATGCAGTACCTTCGTTGGTTCAATTCATCCCCCAAATTTTATACCCTTTTCACCTTTTTCGATTATTGAACAAGTCGACTATACTAATATCATCATTTTTGTTACTTTCCATTATTGGTTTTTATTTTTTTCCTAATATAGAGAAGGGCAATCAACATTCATACTCGACTATGTATCAGGTGTTTTTCTCGTCTTTTACATGGAGAGAAAGGTAATTATTCTTGTTACCCTCTTTTGAATGTTAGTATGAATGTTTTCACCTATCATAGAGTATTTAGCTTAAATTAAGGTCAGCAGATTACCATAAAGTTTTCGTATTCTTGGAAGATTTTGAAAGTACTCCATGTTTTGGGTATTGGTTGATAGAGCCTTATTACATAGTAAATTTCTACTCTACATGCCACTTTCATGTGGCCATTTTTTAATTGAACATTTTTCACCTCTCTCCTCTCTCTGAATCAATTCAAAAAACTTATACCTATTTCTACATGCGATGCAGCTGGATAGGGAAGGATACATAGAAAATTGCTAATAACACAGCATAAAGATAATGTAAATATATTTGATTGCTTAGTCATTCGATTTTCCTATTTAAAACAACATTAGCATAACGTACAAATACCCTAACAATAACAAAATGTCAATTGCATTAAAAAAAAATCACGTCTTGCAAGCCACAAATTATCCCTGAATTTTCAATTAGATATCCCTATAGTATTTTACAATATATATACCGGCCAGTAATGGGTATTCAGATTTCATTCGACTAATCCGATCTGAGTACTGTGAGGGCTCTCTGTGGAGGGGTTGGTTTCTTATTTCTTTATTTACATGACTCAAAACCTGAGATCTATGATTAAAGAAATGTAGTATCTAACTGCTGCACCTGAGTTTGGTATATAATGGTTAATTTTGTTTGGTTGCATTTAAATTTAATAGTGGACCACAGGCCAATTTATATGCAAAATAGAAACACAAGTGGGTAGTGTGTAAATTAAGATTACAGCTTGACTTTTGGGTCGACGACAAAGTTTAAGAATTGTTGTTGAGGAAACTTGGAATTCTTAAATTGACAAAGCATCAACAATTGACTTGTCCATTCATTCAGGGCTACAGCTATTGTGACTGATCATGGAGACATAGACGTCTCTGTGTCCTTTTTCATGTTCTAATCTGGTGGCCTTTTAGGGGTGGGGGGAGAGGTCCAAAATGTATAGCTCCATCACTTCTTTTAAGACCAATCTTTTTCATTCATTCATAAGGCAATTTTGAACCTATAACTCGGTCCAACCTATGTTCTATCATGCATAAGGCACGTGATTAATTCATATAATTTATTAGTGTTGTAATGGGGTTGTCTAGCATCATCTGTGCACTTTTTTGTTTTTAATTTTTGTTTTATTTTTAAGTTTTTTTTTTCTCATTTTACAACAAAAAGAGTAAAGTTGTGAAGGAGCTAATGTAATTAATAGTTATTTGTGAATAACCTAGTTTAGTTTATATATATATTTTGGTTTTAATCGATATCCGAGTTATTCGACTAATCCGATTTGAGAACTGTTGGATCTGATTTAGGAATGGACTCTTTTTACGCTTGTTTTTTATTTTCCAAATTCAAATTCAAAACTTTGATCAATAAAGTTTTTTGTCGTGACACTAAACCCACACATCGTTGGTTTAGTATTTACACATATCGCTTCTCTTAATTCAATTAACACTAATTCCTTGTGATGTTCTTAGAGAAGAATGATTTTGAGAGAAATTTTAGGCCCTCGAAGGTGGCAATCATTGTCCCAAGAATATTGAGCAAATAAGCAACATGACACATGATACCCCTTGATATTTATTAATTAAATATTCCAACCAAAATGTTCACATTCCTTTGGAATCCGATTCACAGCACAATAATTCTAATTACATGACATTTTAATGCTATAACGACATAAAACTCCCATGTGAGGAACATCATTTGAGAGAGAGAGAGAGAGAGAGAGAGAGGTGTCCGCCACAAATCCTATGCTCTGCCATTTAGTCATTAAGGTTCTTGGTTCATTTGGAACATTATAGCCTTCATATGGACGCATCCTTCTACTGCAACAACCCAAAAAAGAAAAAAAAGGAAAAACCTTGGGGTACTCTAATGGAGAATGGGGTAAAAGTTGCTTTCTTAGACTAACTCTCACACATGACCAATTTTATTATACAGTAGAACTTTAGGTTATCTAATCAAGCAATGTAGCACGGACAAGGATACAAAGTTGTGAGAAATTGCAAAAACTTTTATAGTACTATAGTCATGCTCGGACCAACTCATATTGCTCATTTCCAGAATATCCTTGCAACTGTCATCATGTTAAAACCTCGGGTGAAAATTTTACTGAACCAAAACAAGTTCTCTGGGAATTCTTGACTGAAGATTAAATTATTTAACCCTTCTTATATGCACAATAAGGGTAGGGCACCCTCTAAAGCCTAATCATAGTGTGCGAAGCCAACCTCAAATAAAAGCAAAATTTGAACCTAAATCTTCACAGCATCACCATGAAACGCACATCACCCATAATGTGACCATGACACTTATTGGATAAGCTAGTCAACATTTTCAATCATTATCCTCATCTTCATTTTTTTTAGGAGGTTCAAACTCAAAACCTTTACAAAAAGGAGGGGGAGACTATGCTAGTTGAGCTATAGCTCATTCGCCTCATCTTCATTCATATTTCTTTAACATTCCTCGTTTTTCAGTAAGATGCTTTACATTGACCTTTTCAGTCCACCGTCTCATATATCACTCATTCTAAGCACATCAATTGGAGTGTACAATTTTACAAACAGAGATAATCTACAGGCCAAAAAGAAAGGGTCGGTTGGCAGATTACCCAACAGAACAAGAACAGACAAACAATGACACCTGAATTCAGTCAGTCTTCGCAGTAACTAAGGAGGACTCAACACTGGAGAATGCCAAATTTTGGAGCTTGAGGTTCATGATTTTGTCATCATAATTGATTATGAATTTCAAGCCCATATATGCTTGTGCACGCACGTGACACTAAATGTAATTCTAACAAATTAAGAGCTAAATGGGAACACCACACAAGTGACCAGTGCTTCCCAATTTTAAAAAGCAAAATGGGTCCAGTCAGACTTTTGAGAAGAATTTTCTGAGACAGAAAATTTGTGGCATCAACGGAGATAATTTTAACAAGGTCTCTTCTAGTGCTTTGACACTACCTTTTTTTTCATTGGAAAAAAAAAAAATGAACACCGTTTATAACTTTTTTGCCATCGACAGGGGAAAGTACCTCTAGAATGCTAATCCAACAACAGTCGGCATGAACAACATGGTCTCCAAATTAGGGCCAACTGTTAGAGGTTATCAGTCCATTCAACACACATTATGTTCATCAAATTTCGGCAATTTGTTCCAAATTTTCTTGCTAATATGAATGAATTGATCTGCCTTTTTGATGCACCTAGACATGGGAATCAATTTTCATCAGCCAATATATGCCCACACAAGCATCTAGCTTCATGCGTTTGATTTTTGGTCTAAAGTGCTCAAGTTTCACAGCGCCAAAGACAAGCATTCCAATACTTTCTTTGCACAGGACAAACCATTTCAATGTGCTCCATTCTTATTATCCCCAAATTATAATCCTAATCATAGCTTTTTTTTTCCCCTGATACACATTGTATTTAAATAAGCTGAAACATGAAGTGTAGCAACTGCAAATTCTGCGTCAGAAATGTAACACAGGAAATAACAATATTAACATTTTGCATTCATCTCTACTGGGGGTTAGGGCATGATGAAGAATTTGGATATTTAAGGCAAATATTTGGCAAGAAAATCGGATATAAAAAATAAAAATAAAAGTTCCTTTAATGAAATATGAAATTTTAGCACGGGGAAAATCTGTAACTTTAGTTTGTGATTAAATTACTCCAAATGAGTACTGAACTTTAGTATATTGTTTAGCAATTCAATTCAAATGGTATTCCGATAATGTGGCATCAGAAATCTTTACAAGGACTAATCTGAGATCCTCATTCTGTACTTTATTTGATGGTTATCCTCCAGAACTACATTTCTTCATTAAATAACTACTCAAGTCTCTTAGTTTTAAAATCCTACACCATATCTGTCACTCCCAATGAACCAGAGTTACAAGAATTTTTTTACTGTTTAGCGATTGCACAGATTGATAATCACAAGATTAAGAAATCAAGTCCAAACCTGTGACCTGAAAGAAAGCATCGTACAGGCATGCAAGGGCATCCTCTTCTCAGTTGCCCATACACCAGAATTCTTACTCGTCTTTGCCCAATATCGAGGAAAATGCCAGACCTTCATCTAATCCATATATTGGATCATGGACATTACCGGAAACTATTTTTAAGTAGCCTCATCACCCTTCCTAATGAGGCTCCAGTAAGGACAGCAGAATGTTTCCGAGGGTATAAGGCACTAGCGTTGACAATAAGCTTAAAAGATTAACACCAAAACTCTTTTACTGGTCCATAGGCAGGAAAGAGCTATTTTAATGATGTTACCGTTGAATGTTCTCGAAGTAACAGAATTCCCAACACCATCTTTTGCATTGCTACATATGGATTTCTTGGTCGAACCCTTTTTTCCAATCTTCGGTCACTTGTGGGTTTCCCAGAAAACAGGAAATTTCCCAACATCTAAATTCAGGGTGCTCTGAATTTGAAAGGGAAAAGGCAGAAAAAGGGCAAAGGATCAACAAGTAGAGTCCTTGTCACATTGATCACTTTCGGATAATATTGTCTTCTTCGCTTCTTTATGGTGTTCAAATTCAAGGGCCTTCTGGAGGAACACCTCCTAAATGTAGTGAGATTGGTTGACACTATACCTTGCTGCCTTCTATGTTCTCATCATCTTTTCATCTGTTTTTGTTAAGGGATGCCTCATCTTCTCGTGCATCTTGTCTCCTTCCATTTCTCTAGTAAAGTTTCCCCTTTTCCATCACCAAAGGACAAAATGGGTAATATCCATGGAAACCAGTTCTTTTCTCTTTTTTCTCTTGTCCTTCTTTTAATTTCTTTAATAAGCCAAAGAAATTCTATTAAAGTTCAAAGAGCCCTGAGGAGCTAGAGTTGAGAGTGACAACGAGAGAGGAAGAAGGTTTAGGCAGGTTGCAAGAAACTGCCCTACAAATAACAAGTTGCATTATTTCCAGAAATGTTATGTTCTATAGGCTAATTATCTGCACATAAGTTGCCTTGCGTGAAATCAGCATTCCATTAGGTTTAACGATGTTCAGGGATCATCATATTTTCCAGTTATACATCAGAAATCTTTAGGTGTTGCTTACGCCATGACACGGTGTTGCTTACGCCATGACACTTAGTTTGATGTCTTCTTTTGAGGTTTTTAATCATAATGATAAACGTAACCATACCTACAGCAGATGCAACTTTCTGGGCAGTTATAAGGCCTTTCATAGAATTGGGACCATGAGTTTAAGCACAGAGCTTTATTGTGTTTATCAAAGTTTTCATAGAGATAAGACCCTTGCATAAAACACTCACGATTCATGCTTTTTAGGTATCCTAGCAGCTAAACTCTAGATGATCAGATATCCAACTTTGTCGGATGACACTACTATTTAATAATGACTATATCGGAACATATGAATACCCATCTAAGACATAAGTGGTGTTTGTTTCAGCTTCTACTAGATTCACTTCTTAAGGCTGGTCAACATGACTACTATAGCTTATTTCTGAATAGCAAATCTGATCCAAAAAGATGCATCCACTGTAATAAACATATAGATATTTGGATATCAAGAACTTCTTTGCTCTGTTAGGATATCAAGAACTTACAGACTAAAAAGTTCTCCTAGACTGTCTGTGCTTGCTAGATCATGGGAAACATTTCATCCTCTGCCAAAAATAAGATAGAGGTCATTTACAGCCAATTGCATTTTCTTTCATTTTAAATCATCTACGACACAGTTCTCATAAGTACCTGTCTTTCAATTTCAATAGCAGATGCAGTCAGCCGTCTTTCCAGCATCGATTTCTCCTCCTCACAAGTTTCCATCTTGGTATCTACAAAGGCATTAAACTAAATTAACCCAGAAAAAGGTTAAACCCACAAAGAGTGATCTCCAATTGACTTAACCAGGAAATCAAACAATTCCATCAAATGCATTGTGCATGTTTAGAAGTTTCAAAAACAAATAAAAAAATAGGTCAGGTTGTACTACAGTATGAGAATATCGCAATGGCTGTCACCCAAAGCCTAACAAAGTTGCATAGTCTCACTAACAATTGTGTACTACGGATAAATCCGGGTGCATTGTTCTATAATTTTGACAAATCACTAGGAAGAGTTCTTTTACCACCACATTTACTGTTGAAAGTTACAACTGAAAATAATAACACTACATCTAATCCTAAACTTATCTGCAATTACTAAATGATTTGAGTTAGGCCAATAATATCACTTCCTTTTTAAAATGAGAATCTAAGAGATCTAGCATGATGATATGAATACTTAAGTGATAAGATTGACAAAATCTACCAATAGGATACATAAGAATGTTCTCATAACTCTAAAATAATGATTGGCTCATATCGATCTAAAAAATTCTTCCTGAATAGCATTGACAGCGTTCTATCAATAAGTTTCTTTAATATTTTCATGGAAGTCTGGCAACAAAAACTTACCGTAGAAGTATGATGACAAAATCGTGATGCGCACAATAGGCTGAAAATAACATATTACCAGAAAAGAAGTTTAGAATCAAAACTAGTTTTTTTTTTGGGGGGGGGGTGGGGATAGCCCATGGGTACATAAATTTTAAATACATGAAACTGTAACTTCAGGACTCATTTAAATAGAAATTGGCTGGTTAAAAGTTATTTGAAACCAAAGGATATTTGGATGTGTGTGTGTGCACGCGCGCGCGCAAATCCTTTTGGAAATCTGTTTAGGTGCTAGAGACAGTTTTTATTGTACCACAGATATCTTCATCTGGGATGAATGACACTTGCTATTTAGCAGTATTACTTTGCATCCATATTCAGAAAAAATGAAGTTAAACCGATAGGTTAGTTCATATGTATTTCAAAATATTTAATCGGATCTTTTTGTTTCTTTTTTTACCAAAGAGTCGATTTAAGAACATCCCTGAGCTCCTAGTCATTTGAGTCGGAGAATCTTTTTCATGGAAACATAGTGTCTAAATAACGATGTGTAATACTGAAGTTCCAGAATTTCTAAGGACTTGCAATTGGCTAAAAGGGATGTGGGTTCTGGGTGAAAGGGGCTAATTAACCATAGCAAAAGCTAAAAATAAAATAATAATAACAATAATAAAAAGCACAGATAGAAAGAACAAAATTTTCTCAACTGCAAGAATCCCCCCGGGGAAAAAAGGGGTCCCAACCCACATGGATAAAGTTTTTGACTTCAGAAAATAGAATAGAAGCATAAATGAATATACCATTACGAAAATGCCCTCCTTGCGTGTGGGGAGTTCCTCAAGCCTCTTCAATGTCTCATCACCTTTAGTCACTTTACCAAATATTGCATACTAAAAGGAAATCAAATCAGCAAATTACTGGTAATCTAATTAGATTTGATGTCAACTAGTCCACTGTAACCATATCTGTTTAAATTACTACTATACCTGACCATCAAGGTGAGGGGCATTACCAAGAAGTATTGAAAATGAAGATGCTGCACTATTAGGATCAGAATACCTATACCCAAAAAAAAATGGTTGAGTATAATTAATGACTGAGATGTGATGACGCAAACAAAATGAAGAAGCAACATATATAATCAAAATCACAGGAAAGAGATATTCAGAGTATCGAAAGGGAGGGTTTCAGGTTATGAGTAACATCAAGGAAGAAAAACTTTCATATGCATGTGGTTAAGAAGACTATGAGTATTTAAATTGGCAGAAATGTCACTCCTAAAAATCCTGCAACTCAAAATCATTTTCAGGTCTTCAGATGAATTTAACTGCAACTTTTGAAGATGAAACACCAAATTCAATTTATTAACAGGAAATTAATATAGTACCCAGCAATCAAAACAATTTAACACCTAATGTTCTCACACCTTTTAGATAGAGGTAACTTGATAGGAAATAACGTCTAGGATAAGGAAACAGGCAAAAAATTGCACAAAAGAGAAAGATTAACAACCCATAGCTTTCGAATGTCCGGGATTATCACCTAAAAAAGGAAAGAAAGAAAGAAAAATCCTATTTGAAGCACAAGAGCACAAACACCACAGGGAAGTCCCATTTATCCTAGAAATGACTGCAAATGTCAACCAGGACTGTAACAGCTTACATCTTTTCTCACTCAGCTCCCATTAACTTATTGATCATCAGGAACCAAAGAGGATTATTGCAGAATTGAAGGTTAGAGTCATTGTTGTCAGCAAGGATGTTAGCTTTTTAAGCTTCTTTATCAACAGCACATATGGACTAAGAAGTCCACAAAGCAGTTACAGACAGTATGTAGCTGTTTAACCATTACCATCCAGACCTTCACAACTATTCAATGCTTTCATTAATAAGTTTGCACCTTTTTCTTTGACTATGACTACCACAGTGGTCACATCCGCCTAAGCAACAAAATTTGATTCCTGGAGCACTAACTCTATTAAGATCTAGATAACCAAAAAAGTGCCTTGCCTTTTATTGGAACATGCATACCCCAACTCTGTAGCCAAAGGTAAGGAAAAAGCTTTAGGAGAGGAAAGCATAATGTGAAGACTTCCAAAAGCACTATCTTAAATATATTTTTATCCAATCCCTACCATCTCAAGTGAAGAAATCCAAGAGAATCAGAATGGAGTCGTAAGGAAAAATATCTCTACCGTAAATAATATGCATTCACAACAGAAAAAATAAATAAATAAATAAACAATTAAATATATAATATTTACATTGTTCAGCCAACACGTCAACAACTACATCCACAATAATCATTACCATCGTTACTATTCCATACCACTCGATCATTATACTGGTCAACTATCCTCACAATCATCCACCACAACCATTTCTATAATCTAATTTTACCTTTCACATACCTATACTAACTTACTAGTCAGTACCCCATTATTAGCATCCTCATCTCTCAATCACTCCACACAAAGCGCACCCCTCAATAACACTTTGACTTCCTGGCGGTTAGCTATAGCCAAATCTCATCCTTACTCCTTGCACATCATGTGGAATCCTATTTCAACTACTCATCTTTTTGGCTATTTCCCTGACTCATACATCTTCTCATTTATAAGCCCTTACTCAACTACCCTCTCAACTCGAATGAGTCGCAAAATCTAAACAATTTTCCTTTATTTATTGGATTAATATACTTGCAAACCAAGCAAATATTCTTTCCAAATCCCACAAATATGAATGCTAGTCACAGTCATAGGGCGCTCTCTCTCTCTCTCCCCGCATCAAATGCAAGGCCTCCCAACAAAAAATAATTAAAAAAATCATTTGAATTGCGATGAAAACAAAAATAAAATACAAAGTTTCCATCAGAAAAAGCAAAATTTAGAAGGGCATTTTGAGCCATGAAGTGAGAGCGAAGGTGAGCAAAAGTAATATAAAAAGAAAAATCACCTTGTCACTATTTTTCCTAAAGTTAAAATTTTATGGGCAGGGGAAAATATAAGATTTTAGACAAGGTAGTAATTTTTAAGGGCTTAGACATAACTTGTCTTGCTTTAAATTTCAATTTCAAGGCAAGTTTTGGAATAAGATTTTAAATTCATAACTAGCTGACTAGTATATAAATTGAAAGCATCATTGAAATCAACTTAAAATTCAAGGTAAACAAAAGCAAGAAGGGGCACATTTCTGTGATACTCCTAATGATGCATCATGCATTGTCCATGTACTCCGACCCACAACCTTTTTAGCTACAAAAGCACTCCTTTCCCTGTTCACAAGACATCAGTTTCCATCATTTGATGAATTAGATGACAGCATTTAAAATAGACTTTATCTCCCATAGAAAGGATAACCCTCCTATGTTTCACATCACTAAATTTACCGATAATGATTTCTTCACCTTCACCCTTTGTCATATGGGGGTGGGGGAGGACCACCATGATGAGAGAAATTCATTTAGTGGAGAAATAAGCCACAAAAAGGGGCATGACGAAATAATTTTTGCAAGACATCGGTTTCCATGGTTTTGATGAATTTGATGAAAGCATTTAAAAGACTTTACCTCCCCATAGAAAGGATTCCTCTCACATGTTTCACATCACTAAATTCACCGATAATTGTTTTCTCTGCCTCCGTCCTCTGTTCTTCATTCATTGGAGCTTCTCGTCCACCAACAACATCTGCCACTTGTGCAACAAAGCCTTTGTCAACCTGTAGCCAAGTCAATTATTTGTTTGTTTAGAGATATAAATATACTTAAATACCTTATGGCTCAAGTTTTTGTTTACACCATCCAATATGCAACATGTTTGGAACCCTCTTATAAGTTGTAAGAGAACCAACAATAGCATATGTGATAAGATATCAAAATAATTGAATACCATTCCCTACAGCTTAAGCTTTTGGTGCACTTAGTCATTAAATATTTGTCCACTTAGAGGTCTACTAAATCCATCTACTTATGAGCAAGCTGAATTTACTAAAGGTCCTAGTAGTTACCCGGAAAAAGTGATTGGTATTGTAGCAGCCCAGACGAACAAGTTTAAAAATGTGATCAACTGTTTTTGGTGCAACTGTAGGAAAGAAACCAAATTCAATGTCTCCATAGTTTGTCTGCAAGTAAAATGCACAACGCAATTTATATCCGCAATGAGGGTGAAAAAATAACGTGACATTTCAGGAGAAAATAAATATTACTAGAATAATGTGGAAAGGGAACACAGGACACAATACACAATGTTGGATGAACTTCTACAAAATACGAATTAACTCTTAAAGAAGAAAAAGAAAGATAGTGGGGGAAGGAATGTAAACCTCGGTCACTAATTTCCCAAATATCACACGTTTTACCATGAATCATGGGCAAAACATGGAAAATGACAAATATTCAAAATATGCCATGACATTGCTCAAATACACACTAAAATATTATAATTTACTATCAATGACAATATAAGTTTCATGACATTAACAACTTTGTTAACAAAATATTCTAAATTTGATTAATTTACAAAGCAAGTTGGTGCAAACAGTAATGATTTGCGTGATGCTAAGTAGAGCTAAAAGATAAACAAGGATGTATATAACTGAATCCAACTAGTTTTGAACTTAAGGCTTAATTAAATCTAGTTTTATTGACCACTTATAATAGGTTTTAAGTTATTTGGCATGAAAAAGTCAACCAAGGTAAGCATAATTGCATATTCATAATCCGAATATAATAATGCTTCTCTTATTAGTTCTCAGTCACTGTATTTCGTGCCAAGAAATCAACGTAATAGATTAATAAATTAAATTAGGGTTAACAAAAGCAAATTCAGATGAAGGTTGTGGAAAGTAATTCAACTAACAATCAAGAAGTCCCAAGAACACAACTTTTGAATTTGAACTCTCTAAAAATTTTTTACGCAAATCCGACAATAAGATCATATCAAACATTGAAGTAATTGAAATAGGTTTTCGACCAATGCATTTGCATAACATATTACAAATTAAGAAAGCAAAACCCTAATTTCAAGTGTTGAACATAGAGAGAGAGAGAGAGCACCTGAAAAACTACGCGGGCAGAGCCAAGGAGGCGATCTTGGGAGAGGACGGAGGAGATGAAAGATGCACAAATGAGAGTTCTCGCCAACACTAGCCCGCTAATCCTCATTTCTTTCTTTTTCCAGCTGTCAATCTGAGTTGCTACGGTTTAAAGACTGAATTTGAACGTTGGTCAGAGAGAGAGAGAGAGAGAGTCACAGCAAGAAATTCAGCATCACAGCAAAAGAGAGAAAGAGAAAAGCCCATATAAACCGGAAGCGAGAAGCCCATTAAGTTAAATTGGGTTGGGTTTCTGAAATTGCAGAACTTAATTACCGGGCCCAATGAGGCCACCATAGTTCGCTTCAAATGAGAATGGCCCAGGCTTAGTCTAAAGAAGGGCCCGGCCCGTGCCGCTAGTCCGGCCCAATTTCTTTTCCCGGCCACAACTTTAGAGATAGTCCCGGGGAGGGATTAAGCTATTGATGATTTTTCACTATGAAAAAAATTTTTAAATCCAATCCAACAAATTTTTTTTTTTTTTTTGGGAATATCCAACCAGTCTTCGGAACCATACTTTAACTAATTTGGTTTGAATATTGTTAGGACCAATTTAGGAGAGCCATCCCAACATAGTTTCAAACCCTTGAATCTGAGATTTGGTTAAGAAATCTATTACCTAATCCACTAGGCCAACTGTTTGTCGGTAAATCCAACAAATGATCAGCCACCCAGAGTAAGTGATGCCTAGCTCTTGCACAGACCTAAACATAAGCTTTACTACTATTGATGCCGTTATGGGAAAAAATTTAGCTAAAAGGAAAATATGAATTTTTTTTTTTGCGTATACATGGGGGCTCACATATTACATGGGGGAAGGGGGGAGGGGGGAGGTGTCATCTGAGCCGAAGCTCATCGGCAAAAATAAAATGATTGTTGGCCCAATCTTAAGAAAACTGGTAGTACGTCAAAGTATTTATGGCCCAATCTTAGAATGATTGTTGGCCCAACTGGGTTATGGCCTAAACTTTACAGGAACACTTCAAGTTTTCCCTCTCTTTGAAAGCCCAAGATGGTCAAAGAGAACAAGCTTTGGGCCCAAACTAAATGCGACCTGGCCAGACCCATGCATAGTATTTTGTTATTTTGTTTCCACTACCGAAGAGCCATTGGAAGTCCTATTTAGAAGACAATTCTCTAAATGTAATCTTTTTTATTTTCAAGTTTCGAACTCAAAACTTAATTTAGGAATCTAACACTCCATCTCACTAAACCAACTGTCTGTTGGTCCATCCATAGTATTTTTTGATTTTCTTTTTAATGAAAAAATTACTCCATTAATATAAGCAAAGCAGCTTGAATCTCAAATCTTGAGAGGGGGGCACTTCCTATGCAAAAATAGTGGCAGGAGGATGAACAAGCGAGCAAAAGAGATAGCACAGCATAAAGATAATATAAATATATTTGATTACTTAGTCATTCGGTTTTCCTATTCAGAACAGCGTTAGCATAACGTACAAAAACCCTAACAATAATAAAATGCCAATTGCATTTAAAATAAAAAAATTCACACGTCTTACGAGCCACAACTTATCCCTGAATTTTCAACCAGATATCCCTATAATATTTTACAATATATATACTTGTCAGTAATTGTTATTTGGATTTCATTCGACTAATCCAATTCGAATATTATGAAATCTTTCATGAAAATATTGATTTTTTCACATCTTAGTTCTTTATTCACGTGACTCAAATCTGAAATTTATGATTAAAGAAATATACGATCGTTATATCCAAGTTTGATATATAATGGTTAATTTTGTATGGTTGCATTTAAATTGAACAGTGGACCACCGGCCAATTTATATGCAAAATACAAACACAAGTGGGTAGTGTACAAATTAAGAATACAGCTTGACCTTTGGGTCGACGGCAAAGTTTAAGAATTGTTGTTGAGGAAACTTGGAATTGTTAAATTAACAAACCATCAACAATTGACTTGTCCATTCATTCAGGGCTACAGCTATTGGGACTGATCATAGAGACATAGACGTCTACGTGTCCTTTTTCATGTTCTAATCTGGTGGCTTTTTAGGGCCGCGGGGGGGGGGGGGGTCCAAAATGTATTGCTCCATCACTTCTTTTCGACTTATCTTTTTCATTCTTTCATTCATTCAATTCAAATGTCAAATTAGAGTTTGGGTGTAAAATCAAAACACCCATCAAAGCCTAAGCGTGCTCTAGCAATCTTAGAACTATGACTCGGTCCAACCTATGTTCTATCATGCATATGCCACGTGATTAATTCATATAATTTATTAGTTTTGTAATGGGGTTGTCCAACATCATCTGTATATTTTTTTATTTTTTATTTTTAAGTTTTTTTTCTCATTTTACACCAAAAAAAAAAAAAGAGAGTAAAGTTGTGAAGGAGCTAATGTAATTAACTTAGTTTACTTTATATATATATATATATTTATGTATATATTTTGATTTTGATTGATATCTAATTATTCAACTAATCTGATTTGAATATAGTGCGATCTAATTTAAGGACTGACTCTTCTTGTATTTATTTTTTATTTTTAAAATTTAAATTCAAGATTTTGATCAATAAAATTTTATATACCAACACTAAACCCACACAAAGATTTAGTGTTTATACATATGGCTTCTCTTAATTCAATTAACACTTATTCCTTGTGATGTTACCAGAGAAGAATGATTTTGAGAGAAATTTTAGGCCCTCGAAGGTGGCAATCATTTTCCAAGAATATTGAGCAAATAAGCAACATGACCCATGATACCCCTTGATATTTATTAATCAAATATTCCAACCAAAAATGTTCACATTCCTTTGGAATCCGATTCACAGCACAATAATTCTGATTACATGACATTTTAATGCTATGCGTTTTTCGGACAAAGGCAACTCTCTTGCGAGGAAGACTAAAAAAGCTTGAACTATTCCCACATAATTCAATAAAAATAATCATAAAGACTAAATCAGTTTTGTACCGAATAGATCAAATACTATGTCATGATAGAACTGACGTCCCTAAATCATGATCGGAAGTTTGATCTTTCATAGGAATGAAAAAATCAATATTGAGAGATTTGTCCCCTCCAATGGGTTTTACAAGCGATTGACCCAAATATATCGTGATTTATAGTAGCATCTTTTGACTAATTTTTAATTAAATTATTATTTTGATAGGAAGATAGCATACTCATTTTTCTTTATTATAAATGATTTAATTTGAGTTATCATCTTGTCAGCTTAGCAGTGGCAAAATTTTATCTAAAATTCATATTTTTATATCTAATTTAATATAAAATATTTACATAAATTTAAGGGGTTGTTGTGTATACACGTATAAATGTAGCACAATTAGCAAACAATTCAAATGATTGCACTATCAATAGGGTTGCAATCGAGAAGTGGTTTATCAAAAAGCCTACGAGTCTAGGTTTTCTCCAAATTTTGAACATACATAATGCAATTAGCTTTGTGAAACAAGTTGTGATTTTATACTACTCCTTTTGTTCACACCTTGATACTATTTTTTTTTATTAAATAAATTCAAAAAAATTATAAAAATTTAAATATTAGATTTTGATTTTAGAGAAAATATTTAAGTAAAATTTTGTTATCATTTAGGTGTCATTACAAGGTCACATCAGTACCAAATTTAGGCCGGCAAAAATATGAGGAAAATTAGTACAGGAAAAATCATTAATGCGTTGACAGGAGTTATATGTAAGATGTTTTCTTCATGAAGATTATGACACATAGGCTGCAATTTTTGACCCCAAAATAGTTACCTTTCATTTTCAATTTTTACATCAAAATTTAATACGTTGCTTTGTCCAAGAGAAATCAAAGAAGAAACTTGAGAGAGAGAGAGAGAGAGAGAGAGAGAGAGAGAGAGAGAGAGAGAGAGAGTGATGGGATGTAGCATTGAGCTTTTGTAGGCTTTAGACAACTTTACAAAACTAGGGTTGTCTCTTTTCTACTCGATGCAATTGTGCATGCGAGGACAATATGATAAGTTGACAATTTTTTCCTTAGAGATGTCATCGTAAAGCTAATATGGTTTTGGTAATGAACCAAGTGTTTTGTGTACACATCAATCACACAGTTTAGAAAAGATGATCAATCCCAAAATAATTATACTAAAAGGAAGAAAAGAAAAACTCAACTACTCGAATCATCTTAAAGGCAACAAATTGTCTTCTGAGGTTAATTCGTTACTCATCCTTTTCACAAAAGAAGAAATTTAGGTTTTTCTGGTGAAAAAATCTATCCGACAATATCTTGTCATGAATATCATGAAGCATTTCGAATAAGAAAACTTGGGATTTGTTCGAAATATTCAATTACTTGATTTATAATCGTGGGGTCCATTATTTACCTGTATTTTTTGGTACGGTTATTAAATCTGTATGATTTAATCTCTTATTTTTTGGAACTTTTTATTTATTTAGAATAGTAGAAATTATAGCTTTAATTTGATAATTTATTTATTTTTTTGGGTTCTCCTACTTATCTCCATTGATTTTAGATCCAAAAGAAATCATGGAATTAGTTAGGTTGGTTTCATTTAATCACCCAAAAGAATTTGAAAGCAAGTTAAGAAACACCTGTCCAACAATGTGGTAATGGGAATAGTTTTTTAGGGCAGTCTAGAACAGGAACATAATATATTCCAAATAGAAAACACACAACCTAAAAGATTCTCTTCTCCACTTATTATATGAGCAAGCCATGATTAGGAGATGTATATGATTTGCTGGCTCTAAGATTGGAATCCCCAACTTCTCTTTATAAAAAAAAAAAATACACACATCAAATGAACAAAACTAATATCATTCCATTTTTAAAATTTTTTTAAAAAGGGTATTAATATTGAAGGTTTTAATCTGTCATTATATGTACAAATCACAAGAAAAAAAGAGCAAAATCATAATTATAGGTTTAAAAATTAAAATAATGTTTGTTTTGATCCCTTAAATGTTATTGGCTATGATAAAATTCCTTTAATAAAAAATGAATTGAAAGTAAAGTAATATGGCTAATCAAACCACTTTCTGAAAAATGAGAATTAAATAAATTTTTTACTCTAAAATTAGGATTTTGCTATCAAAAGATTCAGTTATCATATATTTAAATTAAGGAATTGCAAAAGCATAAAATAAGTTGAGAGTAGGACTTGATTGATGACAAATGGTATTTTAGTGTAAAAGGGGGATTTAAATCTATATAAGATGGTGATATGATAATTCGATAGACCAAACTTAGAACGTTATATTTTTTTAATTATAGATTTTAGATTTGAATCATGAAAATAGAGAAATGAGATTTTAGAGAGTTAATTTCTTAATAAATATCACAATATTCGGATCAGAATAATCGAATAAATTCTAGATACAGATTAATGAAAAAAAAATAGTAATTTGATAGGTGGCCATGTGCAGTAATCCCAAGTCATATCATTAATGGTAGGGAGGCATCTAATCTGGCTTTTTGGTAGTGAAAAGCCAAAAGAAGAGAGAGAAATGAGAGGACAATTAAGCATAAAAATTAGGATTAAAGTTACTTTTTAAGTAAATTCTTGATTAAGATACGTAATTATATAAATGGGTGTGTGAGTTTATACTTGTATCTTTCTTCATTCTCTTAATGGAGGGATGTCATTGTCATGAATGTGGCCTTGTAAATGACAATTATAGGGTTCTGTGATCAAAGTCGATTCCTTCCCTAGGTTTGGCGAAATTCACGGATTTCTTGTTCCCATCTTTATTATCCTCTTGAGGATGACATAAAGCTCTCTTCCCTCTTTTCTATAATGAACAATTCTTTCTACCAAACCCTTCTGTAGGCATAAATCAATTACTTGTTACTTATGGAAATTCAATTTAAGAGTTTTGAATTCCATAAATTTAAAGAGAGATCAACGAATCATTGATTTAATAGATATGGTATTAAATCTTATAATCAAGTATCAAGTTTGAATTTGAGAGTGAAAAAAAATTATATTGAAAGAGTCGTCTTTAAGTAAAATATTGAAAATGTTTGAATTAGATTAGTTGATATATAATTCTAAATAAGTATGATTTAATAAAGGAGGAGGGAGATGATTGATGTCAACGCTTGCCTAACAACCGTAGTCGAGGAGATACTTGTAGGAATGGAGGGGAGGAGGGCATAAGGAATACGTCTCTTCTCTTGACCTCGCCCACTTTGGCTTTTTGTGCTTGTTGAACCCAAAGACATGGAAAAAACACACACAGCCTCTTCCAAGTTGAATTGTCCATCTCTTTGGTAAAATCATCATTTTGTATTCTCTCTCCTACCATTTGGTATTATACCAATCTTTCTTTCCCTCCATATACATACACATAAATACAAAAATAATTCAAAGCATAAGTGCAAAGAATACTATTCAACACATCAATTATATTTTTATTTAAAAATATTATTATATATTTGATAATTTTGAGAAAAAGTATATTACCTACACAACAACCTCACTCAAGTGTACGTATACTTGTAGATCTATGCCTCTTGTTCCACAAAAAAAAAAAGAAAAAAACGTATAGATCTATAACAAGCTCTCGTTATTTTGGTTATAATTCCTAAAAATACATATTAACCGATTAATTCAGATATATTTATACATAATTGGATATAAAAGTTGAATTAAAAAAAAACACTTCTTATAGGTTTGGTGTCAATTCTATACTTTTATTTTCGAATTAAAAAAAGGAAATTAAACTTCCATATTTTTACCAACATGGGCTTAAGAAATTAAGATTTTTCTCCAAGTTGTCATTAGATTTGGCACATGCATGATATAAGAAAATTTTGTTTGTACAAATTGAAGAATTAGACAAAAATAATAATAGAAAATGGAATTGATAAGATTGACATTTGGGGGGGGGGGCATATGATTTTAATAATTCACATTGCCAAATATCTAATCATTTACAAGTACCTAAAAGTGTGCTTGAGTGCTAATAAAAGATGGGGATGTTCCAAATCCTAGTTGTAAACCCACTTTATGCTGTTGGAAATGGGCCCTTGACAGATAGAAACCCCAAACTGGGATGCAACTAATGTCATGTAGCCAACCATACATGTCACATGGGTTGTAGCCTTCTCGCAAAAAAAAATTATATACATATATATATATATTTATTTATTTATTTAAACTATCGATATTTAAAATCATATTTTAACTAATTCGACTTAAATTATTATCATATCCTCTTTAAAAATAAGTTTTCATAATATATTTCTTTTCATTTACAAGATTTAAATCTGAGTTTTGATTATAAAATTTAATTTTTTTTTTTACAAGAAATATAATGAAGTGAAATCGAATCAGGAAAGAAATGATAGAAATATAAAGATTCTACCACTTGAGATATCTTTAAGAGACATCTAACATATTTCTCTGATAAACCAATTGCCATTGATTTTCACTTCTCTCACTACAAAACATCGGAAACTCTAGTTGCATCACCTTTTATATGAAAGAGGAAGCTCACACACAATGGGAGTGTGATAAATCTATCAAGCCTTTTCTTTTCTTGTTTTTATTTTTTACTTTTTACTTTTCATTTCACCGTAACCTCACAACTTTAAGTGTATCTCTTTTCTGATTAATATGCGTTAATAGAAGATAATCTAAACTACTTATGAATAACACCAACCTTTAAAAAATATACCTCTATATATGTTTTTACATTTATATATATACACAAACGTACGGAGAGGCAAAGAAAATAGAGGGTGAAAGGAAGCAATTTTAACAGTATTATTAAAAAAATAATTTTAAAATATCATAAAAAATCATAGAAATCCGATGACGATAAGAATCGTAAAAATGTTATTAAAATCTTATTCATTTCTTAAAATTTATGATGTTTCCTAAAACATCTTTCTTGCTTCCCTCGAACACACGCGTGCATTTCATAGTGTGCAAAGTCCGCTCCCCCATCTCTTTCCGAAATTCCCTTTGCTTAACCATTCTTCATAGTTGAAGAAAGGATGGAATGGACATCTATCTTTGCCTTTTCTTCTTCTTCATCACATCCACACAGACACGCATACAACACGTTTGGTGTTCTTCTGGAAAAGTTAGAAATGGTTCCCATCAAATTGTTAATGGAAGCAACTTATACCCCAATTTGGAAGATTGGTTGCGAAATCTCACATTAATGGTTTCCCTTTCAGATTGCGTGTGAATAAGCATGTGTTATGGCAGGCAGCGTCACGCTTGTATGCATCAATACCTTTATTTTTTTAAACCTACTACTAATAAAATCACAAAAATTACTCAAAAAAATTATAATATTTACATTTCTTACTTACAAAAGTATTTTTTTTTTTTTTTATATAAGACATGTATATTTTATATATTCGTTTATATTTACGTACAAGCCAGGTAGATTATCACTGCATCGAGATTTTATATCTATCAAATCTTGAAAAATGCTCACATAAAAAAAAAAGCGACAGAATGTGTTTTTGTGGAATTTATTTTTGTCTTTAACTCTTTTATATTCGAATAAATAGATATATTGAACAAAATTTTAATGAATTAATAAAATTTTTCTCTAACTCAAAAAATTAAAACTCTGAAATAATAGAGAGAGAGAGTGAGAGGGGGGGCATAAAAGTCAACGAGAGAAAATGGATGTTTTTTTGGCGCGGGGGAGGGGGGGGGGATCGTTAGTTGGGCTTTCATTTTCTCGAAATGGCGTTTTCTGGTACTTTTTTGTATTTTAATTGGTCTATTTCTATTTTATTTTTAATATATTTTTATATTATACTGATTTTTTATTTAGCTGTGAGAGTGCATGTCATTGTGCGGTGAGTTCGCAATTACTCAATAATTATTAATAATATAAATAAACAACTTTCTCACCATCCAATAATGCTTCACATGGAGACACGTCTTTACATAAAAATGACCGCCACATGTCCAAATATCATTCGACAAATATATGCCTCGATGGGATTATTCTAAGTTTGGTTCAGTGCACGCCAGAATCTTCTTCTTTTTTTTTTTCCAAAAAAAAAAAAAAGAAAAGAAAATTGTGGGGTTTTCTTTTTGTGGGATAGTGGAGGGAGTTGCTTGGTTTTGAAGTTTGTTTTATTATTGGCTAATAAATTATATTCTTGTAATATATAGAGATCATGTGTGCACGTGGCCGTGTTTCAGAATTTTTCTTTTCATTTTCTAAGGGCAGAATAATAATTTAGATTTTCATGCAATTGTCCTTTTATTCTAAACTATTTAAACATTTCTCCCTTGCATTCCACGATTTTCACATTACCCCCGTTTATTTTGTCCTTTTTTTGCCGACTTTTATTCCAAAGCAACTTGTTTTTCTCCTATTTATTGCACATTTATTTCAAAAAAAAAAGAAATAGCTATAAAACTCATTATTTCTTGTAAATTCTTTTTTATTAAAGAGATAATGGCAAATAAAAATAGTATGGTGCTCTAATTATAAAGTGATTGTTTGTTAAGATAGCACTCCAAGATGTTTGTATTTCTTTTCTTTTTAATTAATTATTTAATATAAATTATAACTATTATTTATAAGAAAAATATGAAAAAAATTAATATATATTTTTTCCTTTTAGAAAGAGAAACTCTTTATTCTCACACTATATAGATTCAATTATCACGTTTTATATAACCATCACATCATTAAGAAAAGCATGCAGTCAAAAAGTACAATCCGTGTCCAACAAGAACCAAGTAAAGGGACCTTCTCAAACAATTTTACATGTAGATGTAACGTTTGAAAATTTTGATATGGTATGATTATGGAATACTGCTGATCAAGGACACGATTTGTTGTATTTTTAAGACTACCCTTTTCTTTTTTTTTTCAACCTATTTGTTTGTTTTATTTTTTATTTTCAATTCATCTACCTCTAAAAGATACCCTTTTTTCAGTTGGCCTAGGGGAGAGAGAAAGAACCCTAGATTCTAAAATTTTAATCACAAACAAGGTGTTCAAACTTATTCGGGTTGGTAAATGAGTTAAAAACTCTTGATTTTATAAGAAAATATTTAATATCAATGCTTGGTTAATCCAATAGTCCGATATCGATACCATTTAAATAAAATTTTAGAGTCAAATCCTATATATAAAGAAAATATATGTCAGGAGAGATTTACTCTTTAAAAATCTAATTTCTCTTAAATTGAGTTTAATTAAAATCAAAATAATTATTAAATACAGGTTTATAAAAAAAAACAAAAATATTTAATAGGGGGGGGCTTTAACCTTTTTGAAAATTTCGGTGTTTGTTTGTTTAACTAAAATTTCTTTAATTGGTTGAACGGTCGTCTCAATTAAAATAAGCCTAAAAGTTGAGCTTAGGCTTATTTGCAACTCTTCTTCCATGTTTTCTTTTTCTTTTTTTGTCATTTTGAGCCGAATGGGAGGAAGGAATACCAGCTATTTTTGTTTGTGGAAAACCTTTCCAATAGAAAAATGATTATTTTGTAAAATAATTATGTATTTCATGTATTTGAAAATATATAAAATTTCTCTAGAAAATACTTTCACTGTTGGATAATTTTTGAATATTTTTTAGCAAATGGAAGTACAAGACAAAAAACACAAATAAATTATGATAAATATATCAATAAAATAAATTTCATGACGTCATAACCAAAATAAAATTCTATTACTCATTTAATAATAAAATTTTATTTTCCCCTAACTAATTATTCTTATAAGTGAATAAGATCTGTATTCTGATTTATTTATTATCAATTTTGGCTAATCTTAGTCTTTCTTTCTTCCTTTGTTTAGCTAGAAAAAAAAATATTGTATTTTCGTGAAACAATTATAAGAAAATTTATTTTATTAATTTTCTGAAAAAAAAACACAACCTTAGTTTTATTGATGAAGTATGAAACCAATGTATGCTCGGAGAAAAAGATGATAAGGTTGCATGCCATGCTAGAGCTATCAAAGTTGAAATCAAAATAACACTTAATCACTCTTTTTAAGAAAATTAAAAAGAATTACTTTCAAGGATTAACCGAACCAAGGAGAAAGCAAAAACCGGCCCAGGCGGACATGGACATTCCTCCACATAGTGTGCCTGCAAATCACACGTTATTATATAATATTTAATAGATTAACCCAAATAATTAAAATTAAAAAAAAAAAAAAGGAATGGAGCTTTTTGATACTTCATTTCTCACACGACCACTAAGAGGTTCCCACGTGCGCCGACACGTGACTCGATTTTTCAGAACGATGTCTTTGCGGTACCTCGCTTTCCTCACACGAGAGGGAGGGTTAGGTTAAAAGATTGGATTAATAGGGGGATGGGATGGGATGGGATGGGATTAAGAGATTGGATCTAAACCTAGTCATCCCAAATTCACGTGCGCCGCACGAGTCTGGAGACGGCTCCACCCACTGAACTTGGTCCACCTGCTTTGGGGAGTCGTCGGCTGCGACGCCATCAACCCTCCTCACACGCAAACAAAAGAAACTAGGACCATTTCGAGACCCTTTCTTCCCTTTTTGCCCCTCCTCCTTAGCCCTAACTTGAGTTTTTTACTTGACTTCAAAAAATTCATGTATAAAGAATACTTCTAAATTCAAGGAATTCATGACCCCATAAATTATATGTATTCTTGTTACTGTGCAAAAACATGAATAGCAGTTATCAGCATTTACAATCTTTTTGGACAACTAATTTAACTATATTAACTATATAAAATTACTATACTGATTTAAAAAAATAGTGAATAACCATGTGATAAGACATCCTTTCGTGTTCAAGAAAAAAATTTGTTTTTTTTTTTAAATCTATAATTTTTTTAGTATTTAGGTATTGAAATAAAAAATATAGTCAATAAAAAGATGAAAATTGTAAAAAATTTTAAAAAAATTATTTGCTATCCAAGACTGGCATAAAAATCATTAGAAAAAATAACAATTATGGGTAGTTCATTGTTCCAATCAAATGATATTCCGCTCGAAAAATAATTTCATTAAAATGTTTTTTGGAAAATGAAAAGACATTTCTCTTGAAATTGGTAGGGGTAAAATCGTCAATGAGAGAAAATGGGTCTTGCAAAGGGTGCGCCTAAAGCAAGGACAACAGATGGGATTTCGGATTAGGTCAAAAAAATGAAAAGGCGGAAAACGAATCACAATTTCACGTGTCGAACACAAAAACCTACCAGACTTTACCATTTACGTAAACAACATGCTCATTGCCCCCCAAATCCAAATCCGACTTTCGGAATTGGGGATAAAATTTTGGTCAAACTCAAAATCTCGTGACAAGAGTTTTGGATTTTTGGATTTTTGGATTTCTCAATTCCGAGCCGTGGGATTTGAAATTCTAAAGAATTCCATGGACGGTGGATGTCTGCTTGTGGACCCACTTGGATAAGACATATTTCTTTTGAATTTCTTGCTTTATTATTTTGCTTCGTCTCTCGTGTTCGCATTCAATTCAAACATTTCAAACGGCCAAAAAGTTTTATAAGATAATTTAATTAAATACAAAGCCATATTTGACACGAATATCACTACTGGACATTTGCTTTGCTTCCTCTAAAATTACATAATTGACCACGCAAGATTTTTCTTTTTTTTAATTTTTTCAGAAAGTAGTATTTTTCGATATCGATCTTTATCTTTTACATAATTAGGCATACCCAATTTGATTAATTAAATTCCACTTCTGATATTAGTTTTGTGATCTAGAGTATACCGACCATTTTTAGGTAGAGGGTGGGAGCGATTCAAATTTAAAACATTATAAAATCAATAAAGATACACTAATTATGAAATTAAAATTAATTGCCAAATTTCAAATCTAGATATATGTATTTTTCTCTTACTTAAACTAGATATCATTTGTATGTATAAAATAAAACATGATCATGGTGTTCTCTACTCGGAATTTATTTTCCAAATTTAAACCATATCTTGGGAAATAAATAATATGGATCGTGAAATGTATGAAAGGGTAGTTTCGGAATGCGAATGTTGATAAATTAACATGTAAAATCCCCTTGTTTGATGATAAAGTTAGTGGGGGGTTAAAGACGTGTAAACATGCATACCAAGAGGGTCAACAATGAGTATATTCCATAATTTTTTCCTTTAAAACATTTTTGGTGTCGACCGATGTTCCGAAGTTATTGACCATAATAATTATTTTTTATTATAAATGTTAATGTAACTAATAATAAAGTTGATGTGATTCACAAAGAGAAAGTAATAGAGAGGGTGATGAGTTTTTTGTAGAAATATTCGAATAGCAAAGTTAGATCTCGTGTTTAAATTTTTTTTTTTTTTTTCAGCTCTTATGGGAAAAAAAAAATTGCAGAGGGTGATGATTATTTCTCTAGGTGATAGGGCAAGAAAAGTATGAAGCCGACACCCCCCGGCGCCTAGACGCATAATGTGAAGTTTGAAATCATTATTTTAGAATCTATGTACAGTAAAAGTTATTGAAAGTGTTAATGATTTGCTATCTCTCTCTCTCTCTCTCTCTCTCAATGGGACATGAAGAACTCTTGGACACATTGTACCTTCTATACTTGCTAGGAAACCACATATTTTTACATCTTGCAAGATGGTGCCGATTGTTGTTACATAATTGGGTTCAATTTATCTTACTAATTTTTTTTCCTTGATAATAGATAAGATGGATTAAATTTCTCTTATTATCCTAGTAACGTCCCATGGTAGAAAAACTACTAATAGGATTTTTTTTTTCACCACCCTTTATTTTAGTCAAAAAAAGAAGAATGATTATAAGCATTTTGTCTATTTTTCTAATTTTGGCATATGAAAATTATATTTTAGTCAACTAAAAACCAATTTCAAAGACATTTTTCTTGATCAAACTTGCTGAAAAGTCACATAAGGCGTAGTAGGATATGTAATATTTCTCTGGATGCTATAATTTTTTTTCTATGAAAGTTTGAATCTTTAATATTTCTCCCTCTCTCATTTTAATATAGTGTTCTTCACTTCCTTTGATCGCACTGACAGCCACAAACATTAGAGTTTTAATCATGGTATAAAATTTGAAAATCCTTAGTTAATTTTTATATTTGACACATTTCACTTGGGTTTCTTTTTTTTCGCCCGAATTATTATGAGAATTTGATCTAGAGTTTTCAATAAATTTTGAAATTTTTATTATTTGTGTGTTCGATAATATTTTTTTGTATTTATCCACCAATATTCAAAAATTTAACTAAATTCGATTCGAACAATAATGAAATTTAATTTAGATATTAACTCTCTCAATATTTGCTTTTCTGTTCTAGTTTCAAAGGGTAGAGGCATTAAATGGGAGCTTTTGTGTAGGATATGTTTGCATCGAGAAATTAAAGAAAAAGAAGCAAATGTGGATATGAAAAGAAAAGAAAGAAAATTAAATGAATGCCGGTAAGTTCAAACAATAAAGACGAGCAGGGAACAATTGTAAAATGAATATTACATTATTTTACATTATTGATGGCTTTTGTGAAGAAGAAAATTAAATATTTTTTTTTTAAAATACCAATCGTTAGTTTAGTATATTTTTTTCATACGTTTATACCATGCCCTCTCCGAAAAAAAAATAATAAAGTATGGTTACTTAACCCAAGTAGCCAAAAAAAGTTCAAATTTTAATAATTATAAGTTACTTTATGATTATATAAAAAGAATTATTTTTGTTATATAATATAATGTTTATTTATCACACAAAAATATAAAGATTTATAGATTGAACAATGCTCCAACAATCCTCCTTGTTTAACCAACGAATAATCAGCTTTTGGTTCATTAACTGAATTTTAATTTTTTTAAAAAAAAGAAATTGAATTCGATGAATTTGTGTATAAAAGAATAAGTATAGAAAAATTAATTTTATTTTTTTTAAAATTCGTTGGATTTTACGTGAGATTTAATAACTTATTTTATAAAAAAAGAAAAAAAGAAGAACCACCTTTTCTTTCGTTGTGGCATTAAATGGGAATGATCACATGATTTATGCTCCAGATGTCTTAAAACTCTTCCAACTGTTGAGGAAGACGATGAGATCACCATTGTTGACTCTTTTTACACGTTCGTTTGTTTTTCCTCTTTTAATATTTCCTTTTTCTTTCTGAGATTTAGAGTGTTTCTATAAACAAAAAACTCAAATATTAATGGTTTTCGTTAGCACAGAGGAAAAAGAAAAAAAACCCAGAGAGGGAGAACCCTTATTTGGTGTTTGAAGTTAATTAGGGACAATTTAATTTTATTTAGATGAATGAATCAATGGGTCAATCCCATTTATGTCTTAATAACTCATGAAGTTCAACTTTTCTATTTTTCTTTTTTTTCCCCCCAATTTTTAGTAATTTGACCCACGAATTTTAAGGGTCGACCTTCTGTTAGGGGTTGGGCTTTTTGTATAACCTCTATTATACGGAGAATATAAATAGATAAAAATAAAGAGAAATTGTTATGTCTTGCAAATTTAATGATTTGAGATAATTAAATTAATACATCAATGCCATTTATATCATGAATATTTTTTTAAAAGAACATATAAAATAAATCTTACATTAATTACAAATTTCAAAACCTTTGACCCAGAAAAATAAAGCCGTGTTATCGTAGAAATATTTGAGTGATAAAAAGTTATTAGTCAAATGTTTTTCTTAAAATCTTGTATTTAATTTTTTGTGAATATATATATTTTTATAATTTTGGTGATCTCTGTATATGTAAAAAAGAAAAAGTCATTTGTTTTTTTTTTTACTTTCAAAATTTTTTGCATGAATTTAATTCAATGGTTGCTCCCATTTATGTATATCTTAAGAATAGGAAAAGAAAAACAAAATTTAAAACTTCTATTTATTACAAAATTCAAAATTTTGATCGACAAAAAGAAACTTCCACTTGGAATATGTGTCCCATCAAGCACGTCGTACTCCATTATGGACATGGTTGACCCTCAAATCACAAGGCTATTCATACGTTCCAAAGGGCATTAATTGGAATAAATGTACAACTAAAGCGGTAGATGTCTTAGGAAAATACATGAACGAATGCAAATCATTCATGCATTACGACCAAACAGTCGGGAAAAATAAAAGATATACTTACAACATTTAATTGATCAAAGCATCCGATGAGATGTTATTATTATTTTGAAGTTCGAATAATTCTAATTTTATCTCAAAAAATTAACACAACCCATAAAAAAATGTATTTGTTTAATAATTATACATCACATTAAATAGAGTGAAATTCCATTAAAATCAGAATCAAACAATTCTAAAAGAATGATATTTTTTGGTAAGAAAAATATTTTTCGTGTCACCCAAAATTTCAAGAAAATAAAAAGGGTAAAAGGGTAAAAAAATTTGTTGCCCATTTTGTTTAAACAAATTCATTAGACCCCCGTCAGCTCTTTTCCAAATTAAGCCAAAAATTTGAATATATGCATACAAAATGCCATACACTGCGTAACAGGCAATCTTTTTCCCTCGGTTGCCAAAACGAACCAATGCTCTTTCGCATTAAATGACGATAAATTCAACCATCCAATATATCGCGATAAAGTGAAGAATATATTCGAAAGAAGCAGAAGAGAAAACAGAGAAGGAACGTAGAGGAGACTAAGTCCATTCGATTATTCTGCAACTTCTCACCCGCGTCGTACACGTGTATTCACCTCTATTTCTCCGTAACCAGTAATTTCCTTTTTTTCTTTTTTCTTTTTTTGATATTTTACGGCGAGGAGCAATGCAACAGCTCTTTCAACACGCTAAATATAATTTTTGAATCTTAAAAAAACATTTAACCCCTAAGGAATTGATACCAAGTAGTGTTTGTTGGATTTCTAACGATTTGTCGGTCATTATTCTCATATATAATATAATATTGATAGTTATTGAATTATCGATAATTAAATTACCTGTAAATACATAATTGATAATCGTTAAATTATAAATTGTGACCGAGTGATATATATATATAGAATTAATAATTATTAAATTATTAATGTTCATCGATATTCATGAAATTGGTGATCACTAACGGTCACGGATACAGGTTGGATCGATGATGATTGAATTGCAAACAACGGTCATTGACGCCCATAAGATTGTTAATTGTCAATGGTCGTTGATACCCACGGGCTCATAGCTATCATAGTGCCAACGACGGCTTACCGCTCAACCATCCAATTTAACAAAAGATTATAACAATTATACGACAATTTAACGGTTATGATCAAATCTTGCATACCCATATAATTGTATAAGAACCCCCACATTATCTTTATAATTAGATTTGGTAATTTTATTATTTTATTTTTTTATGTAACAACTATTATTAAATTCAGTGTATATCAATGCCTACAAAATAATAATAATAAAGAAAAAGATTTCTAAATTTGGTAATTCTATTATTTGATCTCTTCATTTTTTGTATATATGTCTTTTTAAATACATACTGCGGGCCCCACTAGCACCGTATCCTTCCCAGGGCTCCACCACCCCCTCTCTCACTCTCGGTCTATAAATTAACGAAATTAAATTAAACAAATATTTATTCGACAAATTCTTGTATTTTATAAGCATAATTAAGAGAGAGAGAGATTAAAGGACCCCTCAAAGATTGCTCAAAGCCTTCTCATTTGCAGAGCCTACTGAAACGTCGACAACGAAACAACTACTTGGTACTACGCGAAGAACAGACACAGTTTTGAGAGAGAGAGAGAGAGAGAGAGGGGTGTGTGTGTTATAGTTTCCCAATCCAAATTATATTGTTGTTTTTCTTCTTATCCCATCCGTAAGTTCCTTATTGTTGTCTTTAATTTCCCATTGCTTAATTCTCTCTTTTCTCTAACTTTTGATCAAGAGAGAGAGGAGAGAGAGGGGGGAGGGGGTCTAATTATTTTGGTCTTAGATTAGGCAAAACATAGTGAATTATACAAGAGATTTTTTTTTTTTTTTTTTGATTTGGGTGTCTTCCATTGGTGTATCTAAATTTACCGGATTCAGATCGGTTAGGGATTTGGATATCCTAGTCTTGAATCATTTTATTCTCGTTTTTTATGATTTTTCATGTGGGCTGCTTTAATTTCTTTCATTTTGCTAGAATTGATGAATATTTTGAGGAATTTAGATTATGCCCATATTGAAATGTAGCTGTTTTGTTTATTTGAATAGGTCATTTTCGGAGTTTGATCGAGAAATCTGAGGGCCAAACTGCAGGATTGTGTTTTTAACGGATTCGTGCGAAGAAAAATAGGTCTTGGCTGAATTACGGTGAGACATGTTGGAGGGTCATTCCTGTCTATCTGCTGCAGTGTTATTCAGCTCTTGTGAACAGGAAAGCAACTGGTACATGAATCATTGGTCTAGTGATGAAGCTAAGAATAGTAAGCGTGGGATGGAGCTAGACGGCAATGAAGGAGAGGATGATCAATTCGGGGCAAGGAAGTTCTTAAAGGTGTCAGATGCTTGTGAGAGGGTTGAGAGCATCCCTAAGGCCTCACCTGATCTTGAACCTGCTTCTGAGGATGGCAATATTGAAGGGGGTGATCAAGTTAAGGTGTGGAGCCTTTTGGATGCTCCAGAGGACTTAACCCAACTTACACTGTCTCTTCCCGGTCAATCCAATAACCGACGTCATGCAGGTGATAATTCAGATTCAGATTCGGACCCTTTTATACATCCCATTGGTCGCGACCTAACAATTCATTGTCTCATTCGCTGCTCGAGGTCTGATTATGGTTCTGTTGCATCTTTGAATAGCAGTTTTCGCTCTCTAATTCGGAGTGGGGAGATCTATAGATGGAGACGGAAGGAGGGCGTGGTTGAACATTGGGTGTATTTTTCCTGTCAACTTCTTGAATGGGAAGCTTTTGATCCCAACCGTAGCCGGTGGATGCATTTGCCAAGAATGAGTTCGAATGAATGTTTTAAGTGGTCGGACAAGGAATCCTTGGCTGTCGGGACCGAGCTTCTTGTATTTGGGAAGGGGATGATGTCTCATGTTATTTATCGATACAGCATCTTGACTAACTCATGGTCATCTGGGATGCAAATGAATGCTCCAAGGTGTTTGTTTGGTTCTGCGAGTCTTGGAAATATTGCAATCTTAGCTGGTGGTTGTGATTCTCAAGGCAACATTTTGAGTTCAGCAGAACTCTATGATTCAGAGAAGGGAACTTGGACCCCTCTTCCAAGCATGCACAAGCCGAGGAAGATGTGCTCTGGGGTGTTTATGGATAAAAAGTTTTATGTTATTGGAGGAATTGGGGGAACTGATTTAAAGGTTCTCACTTGTGGGGAAGAATTTGATTTGGAAACAAATACATGGACTGAAATCCCCAACATGTCTCCTGGTGCGGCAAGGGAAGCGGAAGCGCCTGCTGGAAATGAGGCACCTCCATTGGTTGCAGTGGTGAACAATCAATTGTATGCTGCTGATTATGCAGATATGGAGGTGAAAAAATATGACAAAGATAGGAAAGAGTGGTTTACAGTAGGAAGGTTGCCTGAAAGGGCTGCCTCAATGAATGGTTGGGGCCTCGCCTTTAGAGCATGTGGAGATCGGCTGATTGTAATTGGTGGTCCTCGTGCAATGGGTGAAGGATTTATAGAGCTGAATTCTTGGGTTCCTGGTGAAGGCCCTCCACAGTGGGACTTGTTGGCCAGAAAACAATCTGTTAACTTTGTCTATAATTGTGCTGTGATGGGATGTTGATAGTTGAATACAAACAGCAAAATCTATACTTCAGGGGCATCATTCTCTAACTGCATTTACAAGATTGATATGTCCATCAGCACAGAATTCTTGCTAATGGGTAATTTCTTCCTTTAAAAGTTTCTCCCTTCATTTTTCTGTTTTGGTGGGCGAAAGATGGGGCAGGTTCCAGATTTTACCAAGTCTCAATAGAAATGTTTACCAGAGCAAGGTCTTGAGTTGTTTATTTTTTTGACAACTCTTATTTTTCATTTACTTCCATCCAATTTGTATCTTCCCCCTTCGACAGTGACCATGAGATCTCCTAAAGGTTCGCATCATGTAGCACAGGACAGGTTTAATAATTTGAAGTACCAATACATTTTCAAGCTTTCTTTTAGCTTTGGTCGAAGCTTTTGAAAGAAAAAAGGGATAAAAGAACTTCACAGAACTAGTTCTTTGGTTTCATAATCCTTGAATTTCCCTGGCGTTGTTGTTGGTGGAGAAAATAAGCTCTAAGAAGTTTTAATCTTGGGCTGTGGCTTATGTACTAATGACATTATCAAAAGGAATGGATAGCTAAACATTTTTTTCCTAGTTTCACATGTATATTTGATGAATGAACAAGATTTCATTGTCCTTTGGCTGCTATTGTCTTTGCATGAACATGCAAAATGATGTGGCAGCTTCTGATGTTTGCTTTCATTTTTTAAATGAATTTGGAAATATTAGATATTTTCAAAATATGTTTGCTTGTTTGCATCTTTGATTTCGACTTAGCAGCAAAATTATATGGAAAATGAAGTTAATAACTATAAGTGGTGTTGTTTCTGAATCTTTTCATTTGATTTTATATGTCAATATGCTGTGATATTGTAGTTATTATTTAGGAAAGCCATCCTCAAATTATCGTTTTACTTTGGTAATGTCATTTAATTTCATAGATAGAATATCAGCAAGCATTTGTAGGACTTGTCTCAAGTTATAAGTGATCAGTTACATTGGTGGCTCTGGAGTATACTCGTTGATTTGATCATCTGGTTTTGCCTTATGGTTTTAGGAGTCATACAAAGTCACTTATGGAGTTGTATACTTTTCAGAGTAAGTGTATATCCACATACTTGGAAATTAGAGAAGCTTTTGGGAGAAGCCAGTGGGGCAAAAAACAAAGGAAAAAGAAAAGAAAAGAAAAAAAAAAACAAAATGGATGTTTTGGGCTCTTGGGATGCCAGGATCTTCTATCATATGAGATTGCTTAAAAGTTGAATATCTTAGACATTATGAAGGAAATAATAATTGTTTAAACTAATGAGATATAGCAGAGATTAATCGATGTTTGTTACCCTTTTTGTTTTTATTTTACTTATTTTTCCATTTTTTGAGGTACATTGTACCATTATGCCATTGGTGTATGTAGAGTGAAGCAGAGATATGCAAAGATATCGATTATCAATCATGGGCTTATGATGACCAACTAAAATTGAGCAGCAGTGGGAACTAACGAATATTCATAGCGCTTTGCAACATCTTGCACCCAAAGAGTAATAAACTGAGGAGATATTTTGAATTATAGGCTGCAAAAGTTTGAATGCCCATCTTCTCCGCTTATATGTCTCAACACCCATATGATGAATATGTCAAGTGTTCTTGGTAGTTCATAGTCTGCATAATACGATATTTTTATGTTTTCTAGCTCGTCCACTGCCAACCACAATCCGCTTTCATATCTTTGTCCTTCGATCTCACTCTTTTATTTATTTATTTATTTATTTTTATAGATATTCTCTATATTAAACATAATTATATAGTGCTATCCATCTCTCTCAACCGAGAATTTGTGCCAACGAAATGGTACCACCTAAAGCTTTTGAAGTACAGGTACATATATTAAATTGATGCACATACATGGTATAATATTTGTTTATGTATCCTGTCTGCCACTGGCTATGGCATATTCTTTCTCCCTCGCATGTAATTTCTTGTCTTTCCGTCTTTGTGAAGTAGATATTTTCCATTTGATTGGCAGCGTCGCCCCTGGGCTATGCATCACTAACAAAATCATTTTTTTTTCTTTTTAAATTTTATTTTGAGCTTTCTCTGCAAGAGGTAATGAACAGGCAGTCTTTTTTTTTTTTCCAGCTTTTACTTTTTCTTTTTCGTTATTAGAATCTGATAGTTTACTGGAGCTTTATCCTCTTGATTGCATGTAGCTTGTCTTTTAGATAACTCTCTCCCGCTGATTGGGTTTTCAGTGATTGATGAAATAGTTTCCGTATCCGCTGAGACTATTGTGCCCCACATGTCAAGTGCATGCATTTTATGGCAATATAAAACAATTTGGAAGTAAATTTTATGGTTGTGATCTTGATAGCTCTTGGAAAATTTCCACTTTCTGTTTTCTTAAATGCATTGAACTATGGACTTTAGGATCCCGCATTTGACAGGATTGCAGTAATTGAAAAGCATAATTGCTAGATCTGTATATGCATGTAATGAGATATGCCAGGTAAGGTAGAAACCTTTTCTAAGTCTCCAAAGGAGTAAGTACTTGTGTTCTGCTGTAAATCCTACGTGGAGAGTTTCTGCATGTCTATTTTGTTCCCATGTGCCCAGTCATGCACGCGATAAAGCTGGTTGCTGATTATTCCAAGACTTCCCTGTTGAAATTTTCATGTTGTTATCTGAAGGTTTATAAAGAGCATCCTAGTCTCTAACATAGCCTCATCACGCGATAAAGCTGGTTGTGCAGATTGGTGCAAATATCATTTGAATATAGTTGCCTCTTTTACCATTTTTATTCAGGGTTTTTGAGGTCAATGTCTTGGACCTATGACAATTTGAAGGCTCTCTGGTTGCTTCTATAATTGTCCGGTGTCTTCCTTACATGTTGAAAGTTGCAAGTAGGCATACACTCTCACTCTCTTTGGATATCCCTTGTGGAAAGATATCCCTCTCTGAGAGCTCAAGATCACTGTTGTTAAGTTCTAAAGCGAGTTGCTTTAATTCAGATGCACGCTTTGTGATTGAATTTATCAGATGATCTATGATCACAGAGAACTAAATCTGGTTGAATTTGGTTTGAGCATAGCAGGTTCCTTTTTTTCTTTTCTTGTTTTCTTCCCTATATTGTTCCATGTCCTCGATTGTTGTTACTTTTTCCATGCAAGAGATTGGTGACCCTTCCCGCGGCATCTGGAGTTCTTACACCATATGCAATGAAGTTATCGCCTTGAGCCGTCTTCTCATTTGCTCCTTGATTTTAAAAAGCTTATTTTTATCCACTACTCTAGTCTGACTATAACCTTAATTTCCTCGTGGAAACACTCACAGGCTCCTGTAGCAAAAATGGACACCTGGTTGAGGTGCAAATTTCTACTGTAGGCAGAAGGGATTAAGTAGAGAGAGATTCTGGTCTGTGTTGCAGTGAGAATTGATGAGAGGTCCTGCAAAACATTAAGAAAGCGAAGCGTAAGTGTTCTTTCAGATTTGGTCACTTGTCCTTGTGCATGTGTACCATGATCACATATTTTCCACGCTCTTGGAATTGTTTTGGGATTGGTGATTGCACAATCAGACAGCTTTCTTGTTTCCTTTCCATAGAGGATTACATTTTTCTTCTTACTTGTGCGATTGTTCTTGCGTTTTCTGGGTACAGGGGTTTAATCTGCGTATCTCCATTCTAGAGTTTTTGACAGGGAGATGATGTGTCCTATAACTAACTTTGCCTAGCCTTTCGCGACTTTTGAACAAAGAGACAGTGCTTTGCATCCACCAAATTGGCTCGGCGGTGAGGGTTGCCCTCTCTTTTGTATGGGGGATAGTGAACTTCTACCCGCCACTCATTTTAGCTTTATTTTTTTAATTAAATTATTGGTATTCGGTAATCACGTTGAATCCGACTAAATTTGATTCGAAATAGATTGAGTGTCAAGGGCAAAACTCTTTTAGTATCTGTTTTTGTCATACATAATATTCAAACATGAGATCCCGTTTAAGAATATCAATATCTAATCATTGAGTCCCTAAAGTGACAGCCTAGTAGTACAAATTCACCTCCTTAACCTGGTGATGTTTAAATTCTTGTAAAAAAAAAAAAAAAAATCTAATCATTGAATCAAGTGTTGGTCCTCATTTCAGCTTGATGCTTGATGGGTCAGGCACTAAGCCAGAAGGATTCCCCTCTCCTTTGATCTATTATTATTATTATTTTTTTTTGGTATCATGTTTTGAACACCGTCCGGTATCTGGAGTTTCGTCCTGATTAATCCAGACCGACTGTTGCAATAGCTCATTTTTTAAAGGCAGTCTTTCAATAGAGAACGCTCCATACACATAAGGGTCCGATACTCTCAGCGAGAGTCAAATCTCGGTCATACATAAAGAAATTCAACTCTACGTCCAGTTAAATCAACTCACATCGATCCTTTCATCCATTATGCACCAAGGCGCATTACGAATCTCGTCGCACTCTCTCTTTAATGAATCTTCGAAAACCAAAAACTCAATATATACATATACTCAAAAAACAACATTTTTCTCCTTTCTGGGATACTATTAAATTTCAGTGTCCTTTTACACTGATGGACCAGCAGAAAGGTTTAACACATTGGACTCAGAATTGGGTTCTTATGAAACCCGGGTGGAGCTTGGACAACCATTGGTCTAAGCTTATTCTGATTTTTTGGGTCATTGATCTCCGACTGGCCCAGTTTTGCTTTTAGATGGAAAACGAGTAACTGTAATGCCTCCTTGGAACTCGTTGGTTGTATTTCGTGTGCTTTCCTCGTCTCCGAAAATCCATAAAAAAAAATGATGATTGTTTATTGTACAAAACAAGATGGCTTATATTAGTGATTTTGATGCAAATACTGAATACACTAGGGATCTATTAGGATGACACTCGTCCAAGGACACACGAAAGACAGACATCTTGGCCTCATTTTGCCGCGACTACAATTTTAGTGCAAATTCTTAACGTACAAATTGCTTTTTATTTTTTTTCCAAATCCTTACAACTCATAAACAAACTAATACTAAGAATTTATATTAAGGGCGAAATATAATATACATTAAAAGATTACAATTTCAAAGAAAGAGATGCAAATTTTAGGAGAGCAAACAACATTAGAGATTATAACAATCTTCTATCAATGTCTCGTGGATCTAATGACAGGATACTAAACTCTTTTAATCAAAATCTATACTGAAATATATCATAAGACCGATTATGAAGTTTATAATCCCATTATCAACCTTTTTACCTAAAAAAATGTAATCTTTCGGTTAGGATAAAATTGCGTCCTTTAAAAACTGTATATTTTGATACATATGGTTTTAAAAAAATGAAAAAAAAAAAGATAACATAAAGATTTCAATATATATTATATAAGATAAAAAATAAAATAAAATAGGGGGTTATGTATAAACCACAAAAAACTGCAAAATCAAGTGTTCAATCCGTGTTTGGGTTTTAATCAACAATAATTAATTATGAAATTTTCTCAATTTTAGACATCAATCATACTCCACGTAAATGCGCCACAATCCTTTCCTAGTAGGAGGAGGACCTCGTGAATTACATGACCTATGTATCAACCACAAACTTGCACATGTTAATGTGGGCAAAAAAACGTTGTTGTCCATTTTAATGAAGACAGCAACCCAAAAAATGTCAAGTTAGATCTCAAGTAATATCCAAAAACAAATCTTATCTTGCTCCATTGCTCCAATAACTCATTGGGATTTTGCTTTTGGTTGCAATTCAAAGCAACTTTTAATACCTAATTTGACCATAAACAAAAAACATGAAACATGTTTTGCAATGCTAAGGAATTAAGATACCGATGTTTAATTAATTTAATAATAATGGTATTAAATTCTCTTAATTAAATTTTTATATTCGATTTAAAAAAAAAAAAAAAGACACCAAGCATAACAATTAATTTGAATAGATTAATCAAAATTAATAAATTAATTATTGAATATCCACTCTTTTTAAAGTGGATAAAAAATTCAAGGAATTAAGATCGGTGCATATATGACTAGTGTGGGCCATAACAAGCGTAAAGTGCACCCTGCCAGCTTTACCCTCTTTAGTGGTTACCCTAGTGACTCAAAGAGTTTTATTTTTATTTTATATATATATCTATTTTTAAAAGCCTTAATAATCGTTGTCTTTGTCCACCTTACACTCATGGATTTTTTTTTTCAAGGGTAAAAGTAGATTTCATTTCCTTTTTGGTTGTCTCCCTCAATCCATCACACCAAACAGTGTCTCTTTGCTACATATTGGACCCATTTCTTATGATTGTTATCCTAAGCTAACCTTAGAGAGAATCCCTCATTTTTCTGTTCTTTAAATCTGAACCCTAAAAATCGGAAAGCACTTCGTCATGGTAGGGCACTTTTGTTTTGTTAGATCTTATGGGGTGTGGAAAGTGGGTATATTATATTCATCGAGCAACTACTTGTTCATAGATTAACATGATTAAGGTCATTTTTGAGGATGTAATTATGTGTAACCAGGCAAATCTCGACAGGTGGGTTTTGGATATGCCAAGTTGGGGTATTATCAAAATCTAATTTTAGGGTTTGGTGCAGCCCAACATGTTATTTTGGATAATCTGGTTGACATGTAAACCACTAGTCTCTAGTGACCCTCCTTTTCTCATCAAGGCAAATCATTGACCAGCCAATACTGCTCCTGAAATTTTATTTCAGCACTCATGACTCAAACCAAAGATGATTTGGTTGCTTGAACTGCTATACGAATCCCTAACAACCAACTATGCACCCTCCTAAGACAAGATCGTAGCAATGTGCAAAAAAAAATAGAAATTTATATTATTACGGCAGATGCCATAAATTATAATTTTTTAGAGAATAAGTAATATCGAAAAAGATTGTAAGTCATTTTTAAGAAGTTTAGCAGAATTGTTAAAAAAATTTAGCGATATTTTATGTGTTTGAATTTGTAGGCATTTTCCTCTAGAATCCGATATTGGAGCTGGGGGAGTTGAAAATAATTTGATCAAAGGGTGGTTATGAGCAAAAGGAATAAATAATTGTAAAGCAAACCCATGTCAAAAGAGAGCAATGTAGCAGATTAGAAGATTACTTTCATCATCTTTTGATGATACAAGGTCGATCTTTAGTCCCACTTGCATGTGACATGCCTTAATATCAAAACTAGAAAGTTGAGGCTAACCTTATTTCCCCGAAGCATTGAATGACCAACAGCATGTGAGGCTTTTATCGGGGTTTGAAATTTAATAACGGAATACTAAATTTTCTTAACTAAAATTTCAAATTCAAATATAAAAAATAAAAAAATATACACTAAAATAGTTAACCCCCAAAATTAGACTTCATAATTGTTTGAACCGGTTTAGTTGAGTTTACGAATACAAATAGTCAAACTACCAAAAAAAAGTTCTATAAAATCAAAGAATTTTAAGATTAGAAATTAAGAAAGTAAGAAAAAAGAAAAACACTTTAAAAAACTTTAAAAAATAAATTAAGATAAAAAAGAGAATCAGCCGTTTTTGGTATATTTACAATTTGCGCGACAAAAATTTTATATTTTGAATTTATATTTTATATATTTTTGTCAATTAAAACGGTAGTTATAAGTAATGACTTTTGTCAATCGACAAGGCTTTACCTCCCAAGAGAGGCAAAATGATTGAGATCAAGTAAAACCCAATTGAAGGCTGTGCATGATAAAAATGGCCCATCTGCTAAGTGGTTGAGGGGCACAACACCATAATAGAAACGTATACCTGAATTTTCAAGCCCCTTTTGTGGTGACATCAGTCCCTAATAATATGCTTAATCATAGCAACCCACCCCACTGCCAGCTCAAAATTTCTTGAGGGTACAAAAACCCCACTTGCCAACTCGTCCAATTTAACTACTAGAATATAGTATTATTAATTACTGAAAAAAATTCTATACCGATAGGATTATAATAACATCTGTAGTCTATCAATTTTATTTAATTTTTTTTATTTTCATGGATCGATTTTTAAGTTTTATCTGATTAATTTAATCCGATTATTGTGAGATCATTAATGGGTTGACTCTCCCAAATCTCATTTTTTTATTTTTATAACTCGAAGTTAAAATCTATAATTAAGAGGGTGCAACGCTAAATTTAACCGGTTTTATTATTTTGTTTTGGGTATCAAATAAGTTTTACACATTAAACGATCAATGGAAAGGGATCCATATGACGTGGATGTGTAACCCTCGAATAAGAAGACCCACTTCCCACTCACGACCACTTTCTCTCTGCCCATCCCTCACATGGCATCTGGGCCTCTCTCTCTCTCTCTCTCTCTCTACAATAATATTTTAGGTAGTTTTCACGTGAAGATATTTAAAAAAATGCCTTCACCTAAAAAGTGTTTTGTCTCCAAATGAGTTGATGAGTGATGTTTAGCAGATTTGCTTTTCTACTTGAGATCTTGGATTTGGGCTTTTTAAGGATTTTCATCGATGGTATTGACGTGGATTGAATGAGATACAACTTGCTGGTCGAATTTCAAATACTGATTCTAGCTAACGAGGCAAGTCGTGAGGTTTTTCAGATTGCACCTCACAATTCAAATATTAAGTTATTATTTCATCAAAATGACAAACGGATTAGACTAGTGGGACTAATTAATATTTATATTTTATTCAAAATTAATAATGTATTTTGTAATTTTATTCATATTATAAATTATTTATTCTATATCACAAATAACTCAAATCGTTACACCTAATAGTCTTCGGTGAAACATATATAGTGAGGGCCAATATGCGAAGTTTATACTATGGGAGGAGGACCAAAATGAAAAACCAGTGAAGGGTACTAATGAACAAGACCGGATTTGGTATGGCGAATTGGTTAAGCCTTTCATAATTTGGGGATGACACCAGATCTTTGGGTCCATCCATTTAAGAGTTTTTTCTTAATTGGGTATTGGGTAAATTGAAATTTTTATTATGAGAAAGGTTCAAATATCAAATAAATAATATGAAGATTTTTCACGTGATATGACACAACCCAGACATGCAATTTGGAGAAGGCCATTTTGTACTCTCTTCTATGGTCACTAGTGTCGTCCAAACTGCACGTTTCAAACAGTACATTCACATGTATGTACTGCATAACTTGTGGGCACTAGATAATTTAGCAAGAAGAGGCCAAGACACTTCACGGGGGGTATGCTTCCTATCTAATTATGAAGATGGGTCTATTGATCATGTGTTTCTTTTTTAATGAAAAAAAAAAAAAAAAAACTCTCTGGTTTTGCGGGGGGGGGGGGGAATACTTGAAATGGTGGGGTGTTGCTGCTCTGCTCCATTACCTAAATCAAAGAGGGACTTAGTTTATAAATCAAAGGCGTGCAGGAGGCTCGGTGTGATGCATGTTTTCATTATCGTCCTTCAGGAGTGGAGTGGCCTCTTAATACAACAGTGACTTTGAAGGATCTAGCCTACTCTCTGAATGCATGTCATTTCTAGTGATGAGTACGATGATAGAATGTTAATGAATTCTGTTATTTATGAATTAGATTAATTAAGTAAAACTCACGTGCTGATCGGTAAAATCGGAGAGAGAGAGAGAGAGAGAGAGAGAACTTTCAAGGTCATTATAATAATAAACACAAACTATATAATTAATGTAAGGCAAAACCTCGAAAGTGACGTAGACACCAGCAGTGGCACCATATATAATAATAAACATATCTTAATTGTTCAGCCATATGCTAATTAAACAATGAGGGTGGCCTCTTATTGTGGGTTGTTCAGCATGAACCTCTTTTGATTACATTAAGCAATGACATGAAAGACTTTATTATTTAAAAAAATAAAAAAAATAATAATAAAGAGCTCCAGTACTGCTACAATTTCAATAATTATTAAATAAAATAAAATAAATTCATAAAACAAGCACCATTAAACATGCAGTAGATTCTTGGAGAAATCAATGGGCAGAGAGTTTTGTCCTTTTGGCTAGACTCTAGAGCAGTTTCAGCACTTGTTCGATGTGGTCAAATCAACTCTTTTTTCTAAAAAATTTTTTAAATTAATAATTATATAATAATAAATTTGTAAATAATTAATACTTAATTGAATCTGTTGGGTCGGCATTTTCTGGTTCTCACTTAATCCAAAGTCAACAAATTAATGGAAAGATGTAATCTTATTCTTGGATTTTGAGTTCGAACAATTCATCTCGATCATCTCAAATTTAATTTAGATTATTAATTTTTTCATATTATAATTATGTATATTAACCAATTGCTCTAATATATATATTTTTTATTTTCCAGAAACTTCCCCTCTACTATATTTTTTAATCTTTTTATTTTTTTGGTCTTTTTTCATTGAGGGCCTGAATTCCCAAGTTCAATTTTTTCGGCCGTATGAACAAGATAGTTGACATTTAAGAGGAAAAAAATGGCGATCATCATGAACAACAAAAACCATAAAACGGACGTGCATTTGATAATAATATTAGTTCATATATATTTTTATAATCAATCGGTATATAAAATTATATTTTGATTAATTCGACTCAAGTGTTATCGAAACCAATTTAAGAGAAATTATTTCGACGTAACTTTTTTTTATTTTCAAATTTCAAAATCAAAATTCAATTAGGAGATTTAATACTTTTATTTACTAGATCGACTATCTGTTCATTTAGTTCAACGTGTTAGCCACAAAGAGAGAGAAAACATGAGCAGGGAAGGTTGTAAATGGAGTATTATATAATGTGTGTAAATGATTCAAGTGTAACCACTCCGCAATCCAATTAATTTAACATTTAAATCAATAACATAATTATGTGAAAATGCCTAAAATAAATAATGTGAGAATTGTTATTGTTATATATATATATATGTGTGTGTGTGTGTGTGTGTGTGAAAAAAGAGGAGAATGCGATATCAGCTAAATAATAATTCATTAGTGTGTCAGTATCATAATAAAAATAAATAAATAGATGAATTTAAATTTCTTAAAATTCAAGTTAAACTTGTAAGGTATAATCGACCTTAACTATTTTAGATTAAAATGCTTAGTATCACAAAACTTGACTCTACTAATTTGTAATAAAATATTCAAATAAAAACCCTCACTAATTAAAAATTAGGTAATATTTCTCATGCTTAGGTAACATTAATTGCCTTCTCTCCTATTGTTTTGCCTAATACTGCTCTATTCTTATTCCAATGCGCCCAGTGTCTTATTTTGTACTTTTTACCTTTTGAATCTATGTCGTATTCCCTGCAACTTTTTTGGTGAATTGCATCTAACATAACCTTCTAATGAAATTTAAATTGAAAATAATTCCTAAGCAATTGTCAACCTACCAAGCATTTCCTTATTTTGGTACTAGTTTGCAAGTACCAAACGTGTCCAACAGAGAGAGAGAGAGAGAGAGAGAGAGAGAGAGAGAGAGAGAGAGGCACCTAAAAGATAATAGAGTGAAATATCATCCAAAATTTGTTCCAAAATTGTAAGTTACCCGTATGGACCACCAAAACCAGTACCCTACTTGCCAGTCTCTTTGTGAGTCGCAGAAATATTGGCATACATAGACAAATCTTACCAGTACGGTGGAGTTAAGTTCCAACTAACATCAAGCTAAAAGTGATGGACCTTCCATACCTACAATGACCCAATTTTTCATTTTCTTTTTTATTAATATTACATCTTTTTTTAAATATTAGGGATTTTTTTAAATCGAGAATTTCTCTAAATTTTCTTATCATATTAAATCACTGTATACATAAACAAATATTAACAAGGAAACACAAACACATATATTTTAGAGGCTCTTCCCCCCTTTTAAATTCAATGGCTATCTGATCCACAACAATAGAAGAACAAGAATATTATCATTGTCTTCAAATTTGCACATTGACACCGAGAGATAGTTAGATTAGTAAAATAGGATATTAAGTTTTTTAATCAAATTTTGGATTCAAAATTTGAAAATGAAAAAGAGTAAGCTGAGAGAACCATCTCTTAATAAGACCCCAACAGGTGTTTGAATTGAATTAATTATAATATAGTTTCAAATATCGGTAGTTGAGAAAAGAAAAAAAAAGTTTGCACATTGACGTGAAACAGCATTTATGAGTAGGGCATGAGATGTGATCTTGATCTCTTGGATGGTCCTAAATCCCCAAATGCAGATAAATCTAGATGTCAAGCCATGGTATGGTGTGGTAGCACATTCCAAATTATGAAATACAGGACAGAGAAAACTCAATCATATTATAATTTGAATCATAAAACTGCATATGCAATATAAGATGTCTCACACCTTCTCACCCTTTTGCTTCAACTTCTTTTTCATCTTAGACTGGACAGCACATAGAATGGGGTTGTCCTACTATGAATTTATTGGAATAATAGTTTTAATGCTTATTTATAAAAAAAAATTATACGTAAAAGGAACTAGAATAAGGGGATAGAAGAATATACACGCAGCCTAAAAGCAACTCATAACATGTATAAGGAACACCCTGGATTATGGGCATATATATGAATACAACCCCCCCCCCCCAAAAAAAAAAAGAACAATTAAATAATTTTGTTTATGTGTTTGTTTTTGAGGATTGAGAAAGCAAAACCCAGATGAAAAACCAGTGGTCCATTCAAAAGCACGCAAGACTAGACCACCAACAGGGATAAGCACAGCCATGGCCAACGATTGCTTGTTGTTGACCTTTCATCAGCATCTCTTGATTCTTCATTCCCCTCCATCCACGCTTTATCTCTGCACCATCAAATCCCACCCCACAAAATGAATTTTCTTTTCCCTCAATTTTCTTTACTTTTGATAGTGAAAATCTTGCAAACGTACGACTAGAGTAGCATGTGATAGGGATGAATAACTGATATAATGGATAGTTTATTATGTTTTTTAATTAAAATCACGAGTTTGATTTATGATTTAGACATAAAATCGATTATATTGAGAGATTTTTATCTTTTAAAGGGACCTCAATCAAGTCAATATAAATTATTTAGAATGAAATTTCGGACACCAAAACAATGATGGACGAGTCCGTGGCGCAAAAACAAAAAAATAGCAAGTGATTTACTCATTTTTATTTAATTATATTAATTGATTTACCTCCAATAGAATAGAAATTTGAAATGACAAAGATACCCTCAATGATGTCTTGTTTCCAAAAGTAAAATAAAATCTCTGCGTGATGCCCAGAGACAATTAAATGGTTAGGTGTGGATACAGCAGACAGACAATCTTTTTATGCAAAATCCCACATAAAATCACTACCCGTACTCACCTGCCCCATGAAATAGAAAATGTCCATTTTACCCTCTTTCCCACTCACGTCCAAAACTAACCCTATTTTAAGCATGCATTCCAAAAGGTCCCCAACCTCCCTCGTCTGTGATGTGGTGATCTCACAAGATTCCCACATTCTGATTCATACTACTAACCCTAAAACTCATCTCAGCCATCCCTTTACAACCTACTCTAAATCTCACCGTCCGATCAAGACCCATCAGAGAGAAAGTCCTAGAACTTTAGTCTTTGGTAGGTACCTAGAAATTGTACAGCTTCCATAACGAACCTATTACTTGGAAAAGGAAAAGCATGAGCCCTCCCCTTTGCTACTGCTAGGAAATTATACCATAGAAAATCAATTTCCAGGGTCTTACGACAATAATTTCCATTATTTTTTAATGGGTTTTTTTTTTTAATTAATGGTGATGTCTCATTTCACTATTTATTGTGAAAATTCATGTACTCGTAAACTACGCGGATGATGCAGCTAGAATAATACGCACCATTATTTAATTGAAAATGTTAAAAAGAGATGTGGAGTGGAGACTTCTTTTTTCCTTTTCTTTTATCATTGTGGTGTTCTCCCCATCCATTATAAGCAAACATGCAAGATTCAATTATTAAGTATGCACTAGAAAGGGTCTGGAGTTTGCCTGTTATGTATAGTTTTTGGTTTACTGAACATTAAGGTAGTGATTATAATTTGTAATGTAATAAAAAGAGTAATCACCTGCAGAATATAATTATATAAGCGTGTATTTTCAAGAACCGATCTGCCAATGGTACGAAAGACCTCCTCCGGCATCACCCAACACTTCGTACATCTTTTTAAAGTTAAATGAAAAAAGAAAAAGGCCAAAAGAAAAAAGAATACTCCTCTCTCTCTCTCTCTCTCTCTCTCTCTTCTTTATTATTTAATTGTTTCGTAGTCACTATCTTTGTGCGTTGAAATCCGCCATCTCGATAGTAGCTTCTTTTCCTCGCATCCATCATCTACCGTTCATTTCCCATCTACATTTTCCGAAAGCAAATCCAACGATTCAAACATAACGATGGACCAACCCCTTAACCCTCGCAATAACATCTCCACCATCTCCTTTTCCATTTCCCAAACCGCATCTCTCTCTCTCTCTCTCTCATAATTTTGACTAGAATTCTCTCCCTCCTACCCTCTATATAATCCTCTCCTCCCCGACTCTCTTTCCTCGTCGATTTGTTACTCTTTCTACCCTCACACCTATACCAACCTTTACCTGCCCCCATCCTCCTTTCCATTTTTCTCTCCTCTCTCTCTCTCTCTCTCTCTCTCTCTCTCGCTCGCTCGCTTGCCCCCTCCTAAAATGGCAGATAGAGAAACCCCATTAAAACGTCAGAGAGAGGAAGCTCAAGTAGAAGAAATACTGAAACAAGAAGAAACAACCAAAAGACACAGACCGTCATCATCTTCATCGTATAATCACATACTCTCTATCCTCGAAGCTGAAAATGAAGAAGAATCTAACCAAGATCTATCCTCTCTCATGACATCTCTCCAACAAGAACTCTCTTCTTCTGACTGTTCTCCTGAATCTTTCCCAGGAAATCCTTCATCTGTTTCTCTCTCTATAACAACCTCGGAGTGCAAGTTGTCGAACGTTATTGTTTCCAAAGAAGACGAAGAGGAAGACAAAGAGGGAGTCATTAGACACTTGCTCGAAGCATCCGATGATGAGCTTGGTATTCCAAACATAGAAGTGAGATCTAACGGTGATGATGAGGTTGGACTCAACGCTGGGGATGGGTTTGGAGAGTTTGGCTTCGGCGATGGTTTTTGGGAGTTTGAAGATGAGGCTGCTAATTATTACACTCTGTTGCAGTCGGAGCTTTTTATGTAGTAGGGGTATGTTTGACGAGTTGGAAAATTGGTAGGGAGGAATTTGGTAATAGGGCAGAAAATGGGGTTGTTGGTTGGAGATAGTGAGATTAGGGTTTTTTGTTTTTTTTTTTTTTGGATTCTCATTTTGGACCCCCGTAATCTTGTAAATTGACAAATGGAGGGGAAGAAAAACATTCCTATTCCATTTACATCCTTGAGTAAAAAATATGATGATGTCGGGTACAAGTGGGCTAACCGAATCGAAGGATTAAAAAAGAATTAAATTTCATGTTTAGGGAAAGTTGTGTTATTTTTTTTTTTTTAATTCTTCCGACTGAGACTGCCTAAAGGTTGAGAATGTGAACTGTGAAAGTGATATTTTAGAAATTTTCTTTTTATATTTAATTTTCTTTTTTCTTTCTGGGAAAGAGATTTTCTTCACCTTCGTCCTCTTTCTCAGACCAATTGAAAATATTAGCCATGCCAAGTTCAGTGAATTAGTAATTTTTTTTCTATTTATTTGAAGGCTATTTATGAAGGACTCCTACCAAAGTACATATGGAGAGAAATCAAGTCACCCACCGTGGAGGGGCAAGAAAAAATTTTCACAGAATTAATTGTAATATTGCAAAAGGATTGAAGATTAAGGTTAGGGGTATGCAATTTTTGATTATATCCGCCGATCGAATCGAATTTAATCAGATTTAAATTTACAAATTCAAATTTAGTTTTTGAATAATGAAATAGTTTTCGATTAAAATTGAATTCTAAATATGATTTTCGGTTCGAATTTTGAGTTGGGGTCTTTAATACGAATTCGAATCAAAAATCGAATTTAAATTCGATTTTTGAATACTAAATTGAACTAGATTTGAATTCGATCAATTGAATAATTCAAAGAATATATTATTTTTTTGTGCTGACAAAGAAAAATATATTATAACTCAATGAAAATCAATTGATCGGTAGAAAAATCTAGCCAACGGAGCAGTTATAAGCAACTGCCTAGTCAGTCGAATGATGCACTTGACCAATCGAGTAGCTATTAGTTATTGTTCGATTGACCAATTGCAAAAAGCAACCAACCGAACAACTTTAATAAATTGTCCAACCAACCAATTGCAAAGAACAGTCTGTGAAACAATTTTAATAAGTTGTCCGATTGAACAACTACAAAGATTAGTCGACCGAGCAGCAATGGAAAGAAAACTCGGCCAACTGAGTGCGAATTCAGTTGGCTGTCCAGCATATTCAGCCAACTGTCAACTTCTCTCATATGACTGAATGACCAATCAATCAATCCATCCTTGCTTAGATTGATCAAACATATAATGTATGAACATTTCACCTCTACATATGAGATTTGCAGTTTGATTTTAATTGCCTAACAAATACTAATCGTCAATGCACAACTCATATGGTTTGATGATTGCTTACACATATGTATATCTTATATTTACTTGATAAGTTGAGTTAGTGATTGATGATGAATAGTCAAGTAAATTATCATTTAGCAAATCTTTTAAAAAACTCGATTAATCAGTAACTTCACTGCACAACAATTGTTTATGACTCTCTAAACGCGATCAATTGATAATTTAATCAATGGACATTTGAATTTTAGTATTTACAGAGTTAATTAGAAATTACTTTAGTTGAATTTGTTTAAATTGTCTGAAAAACAGGTGATAAATCAGATGTAAGAGATTTGTTGGTTGGTAACGAAGAGATTATATTTGTTCTTATATAAAATTGTATCCCATGACTTGTTTTTTTTAATTAATTTCAAAAAAATTAAGAAAGAATTGATAGAAGAGGAGTTCATAGGAAACTGGTTGATATCGCTCACTGAACCAGGAAAAAAAAAAAAAAAAAAAAGATGCATGCACTTCACATTTTATGTGAAATGTGTAAATTTATTTTTGTGGTTTGATATATAGACCTTTCATTTGTAGGTTCAAATGATGCATCTCTCGGTACTTTTGTTTTTTAATCAAACAATAAAATAGTAGCAAAAAAAAAAAAAATTCATTCAAATTTTATCGGCCCGAATTCAATTATATTAGATTAATACATTAAATTTAATTTAATTCAAATTTAAATTAAAAATCAAATTTTGAATTCGATTAGCATTATATTTAAATTTAATTAAATTTGATTTGATTTAGATTAAAAAATATCAAATCAAATTAATCAAATCGAAATAAGTAAAAAAATGAACGGATGAACACTCCCAGTTGAGGTGGAAAATCATGGTCTGTGAGATTAATTCCACTTATTATGGCTCGTTCCACAAGGCAGAGAAAGGTGTGAAAGTTTAGGGTAAACTTTTTCTTCTTTGGGACCCTTTTTAAATATTGTCACTAAACTTAATTAAAATTATAGAAAAAAATTAATACAAAATTTGTTATTACATAATAACATATTGCATGATGGGCAGTTGGTAATATGTTATTTCTTAATAATGTTTCTTAAAATAAAGAAAAATTAATAATAAACCTCTTTATTTTAAACTTTTTTAAAAAATAATAATTCTATAAAATATAAAATCGTATTAGGGCAGAAGATTATGTTCAGACTCTTTTGCTCTGTTCAGAAATTTCTGATTACAATAATTATTTAATAAAGATAAAAAAAAATAATTCCTTAATTTAAACTTTTATGAGAGAGGGAATATAAGAATATTCGTACCGTATTTTCCTGAAATTGCTTAAGAAATCAGCCTTTCATTGTCCAAGTTTGGAAGGGATTTATGGCATCAAGTCAACACAGCCTTGATGTCTTACAAGGGCGTTATTGCCCCAGTTGGAGGTTTTCTCAGTGGTCCTGCAATGGCAAGTTTATGGAAAAAGAAATCTCTCTCTCTCTCTCTCTCTGGAAAAGTTTAGAACAGTTTACAGGCCGAGGGTGTTCGGTGCTTATAGATCATACTTATGCATGGGTTTTTTTTTTTATTAATATTTTGATATTAAAATTATTCGATTAATGTTATAACAAAGAACAAAAGAGGAATCCACGACACCCTGTTTGGCTAAAGCAACACCCTAAACCCTATCGAGATGCATCCTTAATTAAAATAATAGATAATTACGTACCTAAACTTTTTAGTTAAGATTAAATCAAAAGAGTTATGATTAAATTAGGGTGTTTTAACTTAGATATAAAATACGAATGAGTTTTAGTAATTTCAAATAAAAAGGATAAAAATATTATTATAATACACATGTAAATGCGGCGTAAAATATTAGGTTTGAGTATATAATTCATCGTAATTTATTATAAAATTAGAATTATAATCAAAACTAAATTACTAATGATTTAATGAAAGAAATAAGATTTAAAAGTCTCCTTAAGCTCCACGAATAATTGCTTGCGGTCATAAAAAATTTGTTGGTTCTCTCTCACTCCTTGTATTTTTCTCTAATTTTTTCCCTTTTAAAGAATTTCAAAGCATAGGAAAAACAATAGTAGGTAGACAAAAACATATTTACAGTTAACATATACAAAACAAGCAATACTTAAAATAAATATATAAGAAAAAATGTTGGCAGGTGCTCTTCACCACCTATTAAAAAAATATATTATTTATTTAAAAATATTAATATCCGTATATTAAAAATATATAATTATTATCATTTTGTCAAAAATAAAATTACAAAATAATAATAATAATAATAATAATAATAATAATAATAATAATAATAATATAAGAACTTGACCCAAGCATCACTCATTCCCAAGTCTGCCCTGGCGTCACTTTTCGAGGAGAGCAAACCTCCCCCCAAGATCCTTTTTTGATCTCAACGAGAAAAATGGAAACCTCGACCGGCTAAAATGCGCCAGACATAACAATGCGCACATTAAGACCAGATACCGTACGCGGTACGCGCGCCTTTAATATATTTATTTTTTTAACCAAGACGCTCCGTCTATCTAAAATCATGTGATCCTCGAGGAATTAATATATATCGTAATTTTTTTTTTTTTACATATTATAAAATTATTTATTTAATTTTATATGAATATTAAATAGTTTGCGGTGATATAGGGTGCGTGGCCCATCTGCAACCAAACCTTAAAGCGAGAGGGAGGGGGCCCATCCCTCGTGCTGCTGTTTTATTGGACCGTCTTATTTCAGAAACCAGTACCATTTTTGAAAATTAAAATCATCTTTATTTTTTTTCTGAAAATAGTTTTGGTGGTCCGTGACTTGGTTCCTGCAAGACGCCATGTGTCATCATGTGCACCTAATTCTAGTCTAGTAGAAATAATTATAAAAAAATTATTTAAATACAGATTTTTATTACACTGGTGTAAGTTTGGATCTAATTATTTAAATAATGCCCATCACACCTTATTTATTTATTTTTGGTACACGCCTATTGACTGAATTATTAATTTTTTTTAATTTAAAATTCACATAAGCCTTTGTTAACTGTGTTCAAATTGAAAATTCAAAAATTGACTTTATAATAAGAAAAAAGCCAAAAGTCAAAATATTTTAAAATTTTTAAGTCAGTACTATAATTTGTTAGTTGAAACTCTAATTTCTTCGTGAGTTTTCCTTATTCGTTAAGGAAAGAAAATAGATCAACAATGGGATGAAAAATCTTCATTGTCATCTGACCTCACCTTACTTGCTTCCTTTTCTACCGCACAGAAAACTATTTTCTCCTTTTTTTTTTTTTTTTAAATATCTCTTAATATTATTTTTTTTATTCAGAAAAATCAAACTCTTATCATAATTAAAGGAAGAAGATATCTGTTTTACCTACGTCAACCAGGCCAACCAGGTCATTGGCCTCTCTATTTAAGACGATAGAAACTAAAGATCAGAGATAAAATCGTGTACCGGGAATAGTCCAAAAGAATATAAAGTTATTGTTTTGGGTGAGATATGGAAGGTTCTTTTGATAGAACAAACCACTCCCCAAAATAGTAAAAAAAGAAAAAAAAAACATTTTTCAACTTATGTACAATTATTTAGATAAAAAACACATTTATGGCATTAAAAAAATTAATTGTGTTTTCTTGTTGGAATAAAATCCAAATTTACGTAAACTAATGCTTTTTTTTTATATAAATTATTGATTTTTATTATTTATATTATGATCTATTAAATTTGATTTGAGACTCCGAGTGAATTTATTTATTTTTATATATAAAATCTGAAGTAGTTCATCTATTTTAATATTTTTTAATTATGTCTTATCTTTTCCGGTTTAGACAGGGCATTATGCTAAAGTGCGCCAGGGGTGATAGGATGGTTTTGGGGGGGGGGGGGTGATATGATCGAGTGCGAGTGGACGTAAGAGAAGGGGGAGGTGGGACCTGATAATGACAAAGAATGAGGAGGAGGGTTGAAGGGGCAAGTGGGGTCAAAGGAGAGTGAGGGTCTGACGAGGCAGTGCGTTGTCCGCCACGCACATATTAGCATATTCCCATTACGATCCAAACAACGTGATGGGTCATTCTTTTTCGACATTCGTACGACTCACTCATCTCTCTCTCTATATTACATTACTTTTTGAATATTATCATCATGTCTATCATCTATTTATATGCATGATAGAGACATGTATGATTCACATCAAAATTACAACTCAGCATTTCTCAAAATCAATCCTCACCGCACAATCAATCGAGTGTCGGGTGGGGATTCCCTTTTACATCACACATCTTACCTTAGGCATCCCAACCCATCATGGGTTCATATCTTTTCTTTTCCTTTTTTTTTTCAAAAAATATGAAAAGCATAATTAAATTATTATTTACTTGAATTCAATATTTTATTTAAATTATAATAAAATATTATTATTATAATGAGAGTATATTTATAAATCTATAAATGCGTCAAACTGTCATTATATATTCAATTCAACACCCAAAAATCGAAAGTTGCATATTACGATTCAATGGATAAATATTTATGTTTTAGAAAATTAAAAAAAAAACCATAATTACGAAAATCTAAAATAATTCATATTGACTCACATAAATTAGCATAAAATATCATTGTTTACTTAAGAATTAAGAATAATTTGACCCAATGACAAATTGACTTAGGCTCGCCGTCACAAAGATTCGAAGACATTATCTTGTACAACGTTATTATCTTAATTTGGAATTCAAGTCGTGTTGACACGTGGCTTTTTGAGTCAATAATCCAATCTTAGAATGACACGTGGCATTACAGTTGTTTAGGAAACAAAGTATTACTTTGCAGTTTTTTTTTTTTTTTTTTTTGCGGGAGGGGGGGAGGGGGAGTGGTTTGTTGAAAAGACCGTGTTCAAGTGGTTGGACCAAACAAAGGGCGGGTGCGGTCCCATTAGAAAACCAGACCACAAAATATAACTTAGCTAGCCGTCCTTGTTCAAATATCTCAAAATATCATCTTGGAAGAATATTAAAAATAAAAAAAAAGAAATTATTGTGTATATTTGACTGATTCATTTATTTATTTTTCCTTTAAAGAAAGATTATTATTAGTCCACACTTGATTTTTCTTTTATATGTTTGAAATTTGAACAGGAGAAGAGCCACTTTTCTTTGGTCCATACTTGATAAACATATTTAAATCATTTTAACTTTTTTTTTTTTTGAATTTTCAATTATAAACAATTAAGCATGAATTTTTTTTTTTTTTTTTTTAAAAAAAAGAACACACATACACACACACACACACACACACACACACACACCTTTTGTTCTATTTACCGACTTGTTTATTTTTTCTAAGTAAAAAAGATGAACTTTTAGATATTCATTCTATATAAACGTCAGTATAAAATATGTGGCTAGAATTATAAATATTTTTCATTAGGTTAGTATTCCATTCTTAAAGTACTTGATTTATAAATTACTCAAACAAATAATTCTAAAGTCATAGTCCTGTAAAGGCAAAAAAGATGAGAATTGCTTACCACACCCCCCTCCAATTTTGTTAGACTAAGTCTATCTTAAAAATTCAATTAAAATTTCAAAATTTATGAGTGAGAATAGACGGATGAAGGGTCAGTGTCAAAAAGGTTTGAAGATTTCAAACAATTATAGATGTGGAAGAATTTGCATCAAATGTAGGATGACCTTTCATTCCATGGCACTATACCTCTCATTTAGAAGTATCCCACAAAAAATCTGCAAAAGTTATGCATTTTTCTTTCTTTTTTCTTTTAAAATTGGCCCATAATTGTAGAGTTTTTATTTTTTTAAAACGAATTCTTATCATCAATCAGTTGGATTTATCCAATTAATTCGGTTTGAATATTATGGAATTTATTAAGAGATTGACTTTTTCGAATCTCATTTTATTCTTACGGTTTGATACCAATACCTATAATTAAGGATGTGTAGTGTCTTATCGTTACACTGAACGTTTGGTGATAATAGTAGACTTTGAAAACGGTCCATTTCTCACCCAAAGTGCAGAGACAAATTTTAGGTCAAGAACCTACTTGTTTCTCTTACTACCAAAATTTGTCGCAAAAAAAATTTCAACATTCAAACGTGAGTTGAATGACATACAAGTTCAAAGGTGGTGACGGTAAAGAAAAAGAGACCCTCCTAAGCCCCAAGTCCTGTTTTTGAGAAGTCAAGTATTAGGTTCTTCTGGTGCATGACATCCTTGAGCTGACCAAAATAAATGCTAAGGATGACCTTTTACAACATCTGTGTTTGAATTTCTAAGATTGCAAAGTCTGGTTATATTTTAAGTTATGCCAATAATGCAAAATTCATGCATTTAGAGTTATAATTTGGGGGGGGGGTGAAAGTTATAATTTTTAAGAAATCAAGTAATATTTGAAATTATAATTTTAAAATTCTTAAATACAGAAATAATTTTATTTTTTTTTTTGGGGAAGGGGTGGTTAATTGTTTTCCATATTTAAAATGGAATATTTACAAAACATCATATCATTTTTCAACAATTATATGGTAAGAATTCAAAGAATTAGGGTATTCTAAAGCCACCATCCATTATTAATGGCATACAGCTATCACGAATTAAGCTTGTAAATTGGAAGGTCTTTGGAAATGAGGAGAATTCTTCTTGCTGGAAGTCAATATTTTTGAGAGTTTACTTATAGCGGCAGGGGATGGGTATTGTTCTTGATGGACCAAAATTTCTGCACCCATAATTTTCGTCGTGCTCAACTAAAATTAGACTTTTTCCTTCATGACTTCTCATGTTCTATTTGTTCAATTTACATAAAAGAAAACAAAAAACATTTTATGCAGAATTTCTTTGGGTACTTGATTACTGATATTCGAAAATCTGACTAATTCGATTCAAATAATTATAAAATTCAATTTATGACCAATTTTCCTAACGTCTGTTTTTTCATTTTCAACATTTGAATTTGAGTTTTTGTTTAAAGGAATTTAATATAATGTCACCAAATCCACAAATGTTAGTTTTTTATGAAAAATTTTTATAATAAAATGAAATTTCCTTTCTTATTTTGAAAATGATTATGACAAGAATACACCAAATTAAACTACCAATGATCGCTAGACTTTAGCAAATGAGCTTATACAAGAAGTCCATTCGACAAAGAAAATCTTGGGTACCCAGAAAAATTTGCCCACTAGGTTTTAAGTGGGATACTTTAGAATCATCGGGCTCTTCATACTTGAAAATTGCCTCAATGACAACAAGCATCGCCTATAAAAATTGAGGAAATGTCGAAAGGGGCGTTGGGCTACCCAATAAAAACTTGTTAATTAATGCATTAGAATAATTGAGTTACAGATGCCTCCTCAGCACCAGGTGATGTTTCTTTCTTTCATTCTCTTTCTTTGGGTGTCGTACTCTTTATTTTTGACCAGTAATTGGGTTCCATGTCCGTTAAATGTTGTCCTCTACTTTTCCTTTTTTAAGTAAATGAAGATAGGCCCCAGAATCATGCTTGCTGCAGCAGAAATTGGGCATCTTAGGGGGTCTTTAGATTTTTATTTAATGACAAAGACAACAGATCTTCTCTGGAATATGTGCATATATTATTCCGCAATCTCTGACCATGTGCCCTAGTTAAGGTCACAATCAAACTAGAGTTTGTCAAACCAAAGCAATTCTAGAGTGACTTCTTGTTGATTTTTCAAACTACCCATTACTAAACTTCTGGATTTCTTGAATTATTTTTGTGTATTTATTTATTTGGTCGGACTTGTGATTTGGGATACATTTACTTTATCTTCTCACCTTGTATAATTAAAGGTAAAAAAAAGGTCTAGGGGGGACAAAGTCTGTCACAAAAGTGTTATTCTTGGGGTACGTATGTGAAAAGGTCATTCAATAGTTCTCGAGACCATATTATAAAAAATTAATGAATGTAGTGGATGGCGACTTCATAATACATCCTTGTATCTTTTTTATTTTATAAACCCAAGCCTTTTGCTTACATGTTTAGAGGATGTTCTCCTAAAGTGATGGTTTGGACATTTCGAGGATAGATTAGGATATTGCAAATGGCCATTGGTTGAATCTGGCTCATTGATTTTGTACCCTTTCATTTCAATATACCATTCCCATCACATTCTCTCTCTCTCTCTCTCTCTCAATCTCAAAATCAACAGTTAGGTAAGCATTATACCACTTCTAGCGAAAGTTGTTTTGTGTGTTAACTAAACTAGGATTGTGAAATCCATATTGGCTTTGTTAGTTTTATAAACTAAGATGTCTCCGAAGTGGTAGTTAAGACTTGACCAAACTAATATCCTCTGCAGAATGCTTATTCTGTTCTAGTGGAACTTTTCTTCTTCAAGTGCCATCTCCTTTGGTCTCTAAAACGGTATAATTAAGGGAGCCACCGTTTTCCGATACAAAGATGCATGCAGGTTTCTACCAAAAAATAAAAAATAAAAAATAAAATAACATTCGAGCAGGCAAAATTTTCTGAGAAAGTGTTTAAAAAAAAAAACCCCATGAATATCACTTCGGAGAATGAAATTAAGCCAGCCAAACAGAACTCTGAGCGATTGTTTCCTAACACTACCATCAAGGACTACTAGATGTCATAGCTCAAGGCTCACTCGTCATCCTCTTCATCTCCATCACCACCAGCAGCCTTCTTGGCAGCAGCCTTCTGGTTCCTTCGTTTCACTCTACCAGGACGTCCACCTCCAAGTGGACTTGTGAGTGAGAAATCAATGTGATTCTGCGATTCAACTCTAACCATGAATGAAGGGATGTTCACCACTTGCCTTCCAACTCTGCCAGATCAAGAGAACATAGAAATCAATATAAATTTCCACTAGAGGGCAGACCTAAAAAGAAAACAAAAAGAAAAGAAAGAAAAAAAAAAGAAAAAAAACTAAAAACCGATTAATCTCAACCATGTTTAAATTGCAGTAGAAACACAAACTTTATAAATTTAAGCTGCTAGAATTATGCCAAGTCTATAAATGACGTAAACGTTTGTCTCCATTAAACTTTCAATATTCCACTGATTAGATTGCAGTAAGCCCATAACAATAAAAATTCAACAAGCATAAATTCAAAATGAAAAAAAAAAAGGTTCCAAGCGGAAAATTATCAGCCCAACAGAAGTACTTTTCTACCAAGTAACATAATTGCAAACAAAATTCACCATAGCCATTCTTATCACTTACAAACACAATATTGAACGGTAAGATGGCAGAATACATTTCCCAATAAACAAGTGGAAGAAATAACAAACCGGCAGAAACAAAATCTCTTCAAGTTTTATTTTGGAAAGCAGCGCCCAAGAAATCAAGTCTTCTCCAGTATAACATAACAGTGTTCAATTGGAAAAGGTCAACTACATAAAAATTTTCTACATGCAAGAGCACTTACGAAGATCAACATGAGATTCTAGTATGTAACTTATTATGGTATTGAGTGTACTATAACAAACCAAAATGCCAAATGTGATTACCCACAAGTTGGTGTAACAGAGAACATGCAAGGATATACATAAGAAAGACCTGATTGCTAGATTACAGCACCCATCAAAACCTTATGAAGAGTGAAATTGCCACAATGACCATTATCAGAGATTTCCACATTACAACAAGAAACCACAATAACAAGAAATCATAACTCACTCAGCTTCCTTAAATGAAAAGCACAAACATGGAGAAATGGAGTGAAACTTATGACCCAGGTTAAGTGAATCACAAGCAATTTAATATGAACACAAGAGCCATTGACAGGAACAATGAATTTGTTTTACTGTGGCCAGTCTATTCAGTAGTCGTCCACAAACACAAGCCTTCTGCCCACCAAAATACAAATATTGACCTACCAAACATTAATTATGGAAATGATTTGACTTCCATAACTCTAATGTTCAATATGTGGCCAAATACAAAAAATAAAGAACGGAGCAGCAAAAGATCCCTGCAGCAAAGGGGGATAAAATGTACTAGAATTTCCCTTACATATTTAAACCTTATTAAAGATTGCAAGGTGTAAAAAAAAATATGCACAAGGCATCACCCACATTTAGTTTTCCTTTTGGATAGGTAATTTTTTGGTAGGCAAGAACAAATTGTCCACTTGAAAGACATGAATCAATCAAGTATTGCACAACTGGCCCAAATTGCACTGAGGGCATGGCATGAATTTTTACATGAGGAATTCCTGAAGGTTCAGTATACACATCTGCAAATCTAGTTTAAATACAATGCTCTGGTAAGCATTGATGATCTAGTCAAATTGTTGCTTCCCATGTCTTCTCAGCCCATGGGTGGTGAAGGGCAGATCGTGGCCCATGACAAATTTCCTGGCCCCCAAATGGGCAGAGAGGGAAGTGACACCACCACATAGGCAAAAAGGAAACTAGGATAATATCATGTTTCCTCATGTACAACCTAGAAATCTGAGAAGTGGGCAATTAGGAAATTCCTCTAACCAAAATTATTCTCTCAAAAGGGAGGAAAAAAGAAGGCACAAATTAGCATCAACTCATTATTTCTCCATCATCCATCCTACGAAACTTTCCTACCATTTTTCTATAATTAATTGCTTTCCATTTCCTTTCATTCCATTTCTTTTCAATTCAATCAAGAGCAACAAGAACACAGATCTTTTATTTTGTTTTCCTTTTCCATTTTCCATGTTTCTTTAATCATCTTCAGGGTATTCTGAAAATTAATGATCATTGTAATAAAAGACACATCTATTTCTTAGAAGAGGACCAATAATTCTATCATTCTGTCCATCATAAGAGAAAATGTTAATTGTGAAATATGCAGGGGCTCATTTAATTAACAAGTGGCTGACTTGACATGAATGCAGCTCGTGAGGAAAAGGGAATAATAATCCTTTTGAAGAAGAGAAAGAAAAGAAGAAGAGAAAGAAAAAAAGGACCAATTTGTTACATCAACGAACGGCTACAGCACAAGCCTAACTCCTAAAAAATTTTCCACCTATTTGAGTAACATCATTCATGCGTTTCTTTTTTTTTTTTTTTGAATTTCCTACAACTAATCATACTTTTCTAGAACAGTCTACTTTAAATGCTTCTAATATATATAATTTTTGGTAAACCATTAGGTTAAAGATCCAAAAGCAAAACAATATTTTCATCATTCTTAGAGTCTGAAAATGCTGTCGTTATTGATCTAAACCTTGAAAAGTGGCAAATATAGTCCAGAAGTTAGAATGAAGCCTAATAACTACTACGGAAGCTCAAACTAAGCGCTACAGAAGTTAAAAAAATTTCCTCGAAACCAAAGGTTGGATGGAAAAATATAGATATATGCATGGTGCATTGTACATTTGTATTGTATTGAAAGACAAGTATCATAAGATAAAAGCTTTACTTAAGTGGACATGAGATACATGCAAATACCTTCACATAGATACATAGTGGAAGAAAACAATGACAACATACACATAATAAAAGAAAACACGGCGTCTGAAGCAATTGACATTGGAAATGTAACTAAAAGTTAAAGCCCATGAGTGAAGATAAGAAATTAGATAACTATTTAACAATTTCATGTGTAACTGTCACGGTATAAAAAAAAATTATTTATTCAACCTTCATTTAATTCATGCAAACTAGGGCAACAAGTAAGATACAAATGGTTGAAACAAAGGAAATTTCATAACTTGACTTAAGAAACCTAATGAAAGGAAAAAGCTTCATACGATGAGTAATTAAGCTTGCTAAAATGGATTCAACTAAACATTAAGCTATTGAATGAGTTGATGCCAAACATTTTAGATACCTAGGAAAACAGTTTTTTTCCTGGAACCATCTCGTTCTAAATATTTAGGTGTGTACATGCTTCATATAATGCAAGCAAAATAGTTCAGCAACTAAGAGAATATAAATAGTTAAAACAAGGGACATTTTATATTTTACCTGATGTGCCTCTGCCTGATCAGAACTCTGGCATGGTGGATAGATTTAGCCATACCCGACTTGAAGACAAGCGTTTGGAGACGTCGCTCAAGAAAGTTCTCAACAGTAAGAGCCAACACATAATCAAGCTTGTTCTGACTCTCATCCAAGAGCCCATATCTGTTCATCCTCCTGAGAAGGGCTTCACCCTCGAATATTCTACGGGGGTTTTTCTCATCAAGAGTGAGAAGCATTCTTGCAGCATTACGAATTCGGCTCAAAGCATACTGAACCCTCCAGAGCTCTCTCTTACATCTGAGCCCATACTCTCCCACAAGCTTCAACTCAGCATCCAAACGCTCTTTCTCATAGGGACGACGTGGCTTCTTAAAAGTCTTCCCATCTAATTAATAAACACCCAAATTATGAGAGAGTTTGTTCGAAGTAATTTCACAACCCAAAATAAAAAATAATGATAAATTGTTCGACATATTAAGATGTTAATTGTGTAGATTCCGTAATTATGCTAGAATTCTTTTATCAATTTTATTTTAATCTGATTAAACAACAAAGGAATGTTTGTTATAATGGTTAGATATGTCGTGTGTAGCAAGGTCCCCACCCAGCACCCGCACAATTACCTAAAATTACAATATAAAATTAAAAATATATATACACACACATAAATATAATTCATAATCACCTCACCAAATATATATATTTTTCTAATTTTTTTTCATTCCAAAAGAATTTAAACATTAGATCGATATACACATATCTTATAAGAAATAATGATTATAAAATGACAATTTAATAATTATTCAACCATAAATATAGGTATCAACAGTTGAAGATTACAGTGCCGTGGTGGCAAGGAAACAAAAATAAAATTCCCTTAGTCAAATTATGCCCTTAGTCAAATTATGACAGCTAGTAGTGTATTTGCACTTTTAAATCAATAATAAATTGTTGACAGTGGTTGCTCGTAATTTTCTTCAAAGTGTTTCCCAGATTTTCACTTGCAAAGTGAAACCTATTGTATGCGAATGAATTGTTCCGAAATTCATTCTCATACCATTGGTTTCATTTTGCATGTGAAAATACCGTCAACAATTTATTATTTATTTAATACTGCAAATGCACTACTAGTTGTCATAATTTGACTAAGGAAATTCTATTTTTGTTTTCTCGCCAACACAGGGACCGTAATCTTCGGCTGGGTTACATGCTTGAGTAGTGGTTCCATGGCAATGTTTAGATGGTCCATGAATGAAATGATTCAACTTTGAATCCTCAAGAAAAAGAGAATCATTTGTTTTAAACAAAAACATTCGGAAAACGTCATGCTTGAACTACAATTTCCTAGGAGGATGCACTTCGAATACTAGGAGAAACAATCATTCTAATATATTGGCTTCTTCCCATCTCCAAAAAAAACTCGAGCCCACTAACATCTAAGATCTTTATTTATTTATTTTTTTGCCTAGTTTCTCTTGAAAATCTCCATGGACACAAGAAGAACGTTCAGTTATTTTCACCAAACAAACAACCATAATAACATTAGAGTATATACAGTCATCATCGTCTGACTAGTGACAAAATGTAATAATTATAACATTTCATGAGCAAACCTACGTCACAAAAATCCTCCTAGAGAACTATTTCGATGACAGACAGAATCAAAGACCCACAAATTACAAAGTTCAAACATTATTTTACTGACTATTCGAAATGTTAGATCACGATATACGATGATATCAAATCAATGGCGGATTAGCAAATAAGCTCAGAAAAAAAAAAAAAAAAGAAAACAAAATATGAAATCTTACAATTCCTGTAGAAGGAAACGTGAACCATAACTGGTAGCAGAGACTCTCACAGTCTCCGATCCGCAGAAGAAGAGAGAAAAACAGACACCGAGAGAGAGAGAGAGAGAGAGAGCACTTTATATTTCGCTGTACAAGTTGAAAACCCTAATTCTTATACTTCGTGGGCTTCAGTGGGCTCAATCATTGTTGAATGCGCCTTTTTAAAGCCTTCACTCTGAAAGGCCCAACGGGCCCGATTGTCCCATGGAGCTGAGTTGAAAACACTAATTCGTTTACATTGTGGGCTTCAGTGGGCTCAATGTTGGGTGCAGTGGGCCTTTTAAAGCCTTCAGACTCTGAATGCCCAACGGCCCGATTGTCCCAGAAGGGGCTGACATTTATATGCATAAAATTATAAAATATACTATAATTACCGAAAAAATTAAAAGGACGGGCTTATTTTTTTATTTTTTATTTTTTATTTTTATAAACTATCAGTAATTACTTTAGATTTGACTAAATTCGATTTAAATCAGCCTCAAAGAACAAAGCTTTCATTTCTCCATATAAGACTCAATAAAAAACATGGGTTATTGAGTACCTACGACTGCCTAGTCACCGATCAACTAGCATTGGTAAATAGTTTAATATAATTTTTGTTCAAAAACTGCAAATAATGTTTAGCATAATTTGTATGAGATGTATGTTTCCAAGTAAATTCCAAAATTTGAATTTTATCATTTTCCCATTTGATAAATGTTATATTTCCACCACCCCAAGGCCCCCTCCTCCCGCCCCGGGGGGAGGGGGGTGGGGGGCGCGGCGAAACATTTAGCTTAATTGTCCTCAAACACGGTTGGGGCCGAGAACCATCACTAATTGTTAGAATTAAATTTGGTTGATAACATGTGGATTGCTGAATTGATCAGCTTGGTTCTGAACTTAAGGAAAAAAAAAATAAAAAATAAAAAATAAAAAATTAATCTCAAGTGTCATTCCATCTATTAGTGGCCAAGAAGCTTATCAGCACTAAATGCATTAAAAAAAAAAGGTTATTGCAGAAGGAAGGATATGCTAGAAATACAATCTTTGATGAACATAAAATGAACCCCCCCCCCCAAAAAAAAAAAGAAGAAATGCAATCTATAACCTAAAAAGATTTACCAACTTAATTACTGCGGAGAACGAGGGGACCTTATATCCAGGGTAAACTAACCATTGATAGTGAGACTGGTTCACTTGCAATTAAATACAAAATGGACCAAAACCAATCAAGAGAAACTTTTGTATGAGAGAGAGAGAGAGAGAGATGAGCCTCGGGAAGAAAAGGAAACGACATGGAATTTCCATACCTCGATAAAGAAATCAAGAAATCCCGCACAAAAGAGCTCAATAATTGCCTTGGACTGAAATATTTTCTTCTTTTTTCTTTTTCTTTTTCTTTTTCCTACTTTGTCAATGTCCTTTGGACTACACAGCAGTAGATGACTCAACTCCACTGAATGAGCAAAAAACAAATTTACAGCTTCCAGTAGAGGTAGACAATCATCGGAAAACAGCAATGTCGATGTGTTGGTTTTCTTTATTCTTGTGGTCATGATGGGGCCCCGCCGTGCACATTTTTGTCTGTACTTACTATGTTATGCCTTTCATAAACTTTTGCCTTGTTTTCAGCCCACCATTTCTCTGCTTGCTCCTCACTAAACCGTCGCCGACTGCAGGTAATAAAATTGCCAATGATCTAATCACTAACCGTCAATTTTATATTTGTTTCACAGCAACTCAGAATGTTAAAAGGTAAATTAGAGTTAAAGGAAATGGGAGACTTCCATCTTTGTGGACTGAAAGGTAATAGAAAGCACCTCAAAGCTAAGCAAACTGATGCAAGAAGAAGAAGCTCCCAGTTCTTCGTAGGCATTAAGTGATAGCGAAGACTTAAATGAGGGCCATGATATTTTGATGAAATGCATTAGGCATTAGATGTAAGCTAATGGGAGGATTCTACTTGAACCCCAATGAAACTCGGTTAAGTACCTACTATTTCATGGCCAACTATGAATACTGCCACGGATTAAACCATTCTTCTGCTAAGTTGAGTTGTATAATTTATACTCAATTGTCAAGAGAATAATGCAATCATACCTGAAGCGAACACGCTTAAGGTCAATCCCACCCCCTGGCAAGAAACAGAGAGTTAGATAAACTCCAGGTTCATCTTGTACCACACACTCTGCCCCCTCCGAACGTGTTCTTATGCCATTGGATAAGTTAGGATTTAATGAACTGCCGTTGGTGTCACCTTCTGGTGAGTCTAAGGTTGCTGTGTGGTTCTCATCGCTGACTGGGATCAACACATTTGATGACTTTTTGCCAACAGAATCAGATTCACTGCCTGAAGCATGTCCTGGAATCTTTGCAGTCATCTCCTTTAACTGACAGAGATTGGAAAAAGCCATGATATCAAAACATTTCATCACATAAGGATATTATTGCATAGGAAGTTACAGAAAATCATGAAACAAAAAAGACTCCGGGTAACAAAAGCAAAACAGGAAATACATTAGATCCATGAGTTTTTTAATTAGTCACAGATGTAAGTGCCTGCTGTCAGGTGACAGAATTTCAACTGCTTGGGTCATTTCAATCATGAAAACTCAATAACTGGTGTCAAAGCAGAAGCATCTAACTGTGCATTCCATAAATGGAACCACACAGTTCACAAAATCAAGAACTCCTCTTCCAAAGTTTTAGAGTAACTTGTGTTTGATATAGATAATATGTGTTCAATGTATTTCATTTTCTTTTCATGCTTAATGGATTCTTTTGACGTATCTTAGTCTGCTACTAAAAGTTATTATGATCAACTGTGAATTGAATTATGATTGCAACTCACACCCAAGTTTAATCCGTATTAATATGCATTTAATGTGTTAAACTAGCAGTAGTTGTTCATTTGTTATTATCATTCAAGGTTAGGCAACGATACCTCCACTCTTTTATCAGAATATGAACAGTTAACCCGCTTAAACAGATAAATAACATAATACGATACATTGTCCAGCTTGAGCTTGAAATGGTAGACCATGGACAAGATGCTTGTAAGAGATTATTTTCACTTTGTTTCAAATCCAACATGTACTCATTCAGGATCTGAACTGTAAGTTATGTGTTTGGGGGGGGGCTTGAGGAATTATTCAAAGAAATGGGAAGCTTTGTGATTGATCCCTCTGTCATTTTTTGGTTAGTGTGAAGAGAGAGAAATGCTGGAGTCTTTCAGGGTTGTGCACACCTCCAGTTATGTAGATTGTTTTCATTTCTGTTTTTTCTTCTCTCTGTCTCTCTGTCTCTCAATCTCTCTCTCTCTTCTCATTCTTTTGGTAGATTGTTAATTCAATACTCTACTTCCACTCAGTTTTTAGTATCCAATGAAAGCTAGTTTCATTTGTATATTCTTCACTTCTGTTTTAGGTTTTTGACGATACAACCCCTCATTGTTTAATGTATTTTATGGATTCCCTGCACATAGAGAAACTAGGAATAGCAAGCATTTTGGCATAGAGAAAATTACACGAAGATGATTGTCATAGTAACGATACACATGTACAGGTAAAGTGCTTCTGCCAAATCATAGCCAGAGATATAATTGTAATATTTCTCTCTTCTATCAAATTATAAATGAAGTGGGGAAAGTTTAACCCTATCTAGCCATAAATGAGAAAACAATATATTTATCATAACTATCTTGATAAGAAGAAATCTTAGCAACATAAATATAACCTGTGCTGTTAGAGACTTAATAACCTCCTTCGCGGCTTTGCATTTTTCTTTTTCACCTGCTGCTATTGCACTGACGTCGTTCAATTGCCTGCTTGTTCTCTCTAGTTCAGCTTCAAGAAGTTGAGATTTGCTGCTGAGATCTTGTACCTGTAATCGGTTTCATTCATCACCTCATCACATACAGAAGCAAAAGGGATACAGATAATAGAATCAGACATCCAATTTATCATACATATATATTGTATTTTTATTATTTAAGTCTGCCGTAGAAGCTAGAGAAATGAAAAAATGGAATAGGCTCTGGAGGAGCTTTCACACTTTCAAGAAAGAAGTGATGGTCACACTGATCTTCTCAGGCACCCTGTCAAAGCTGCCTCTTGCACATCTATGGTCCATGTCCATATCCAATTTTGAAAACTTATGAGCATTTTTATTATGAGTAAAAGTAAATTTTTTCACAGTTTTCACTATCCCCTAAGCATATTAGTCTAGGGCTATTGTGAGACCTAGTACTAGAAACCCTCTGCTTGTTCATAGTTTCAGTCAATGACATAATACAAATAGCTAGAGGCTGAAACAGAAACCAAAAGAGAAGCAGGTTGAAACAGAACATATCTCAGGCCTACATTTGTGGTCCAACCAATAACCATACTATTTGATTTCTCTTTAAGAAAAGTAGAATTTAATTTATTACATGTGCTAATGGGATTAGGAACAATTTCTTGGTGAGACTGTGAGTATAACAGGGAGAGAGAAGGCTACTTCTTAAACAAAAGCAATGTTTAGATGTTGCTGTGAAATGGCAGCCCCATGGGTTTTTCCCTTCTTCTTTCAAGAAAAGAAAAAAGAAAATTCACTTTGCACATGTGAGCAAAAAGAATAAAGGGATGCAGCTCCTACTGCTGCCAAATGGTGTTCAAAGAAAAGAAATGGAAAAGAATGTATATAATTGTCTCAATCTCAATGTATTAGTAGCATACCTGTGCCCTCAACTGCACAACTTCTTGCCTCAGTTGGTCATTTGTAGTCCAGGAATCTTTAACGACTTCAATAGATGTAGGAACGGTAAGGCATGCTGGCGATGTTGGAGGTCGAGGTGGACTGGACTTCCTTGAGATAGGAGAGGTTGCCCGAGAAACCATTCTAGAAGCCGGAACAGAAACTGAAATATTTTTCTTTGAATTCATAACAAGAGTATTTGATGGTTTTAAAGAATGAAAGTTGCCCCACTGAAAATTATCAGTCTGAACGGGGGAGGTGTGGCCATCATTCATCTCAAATGACATATTTTTCCTTCTGCTTTCTTGATTAATAGATTCAACAGATGATGACAGCCTCGAAATATTTCCACGTAATTTGGCTTCAGCAGTGGATTTTTCTGCAGCTTCAGTAGGGCTGCTGCGTATATTTCCAATTCTAATGCTAGGCATCCGAACTCCAGATTCCATGGCCTTCTTCAGCTTAACATAACAATCATCACACACACGATAAGGCTTGTTAATGTCTGGAGCCAAAGAAGCCTTTAGAGATTTCCTACTACTACATGCTTTGCAGAAAACAAGTCCACAATTGTAACAGTTGTGCCGTTTTCTTCGAAAACCAAAAGGGTTATGACAACCAGAACATACAGACTGGTCAGCAGTAGACACCGAATTATTAAGACAAATAACAGCTGTAAAATTTGAGCCACAGACTACACTCCTTACTTTCTTATCCTTCAAGTTCAAAACAAGAGTGGGGATATTTTTATCATCATTGTCTCCATGGCCCAACTGACCATTTGCACCTTTCCCCCAAGTATAAACCTCAGCTTTTGATGTCAAAACTGCAACATGATGTGAACCACAGGCAATCTCTTCAACAAAAATCTCCCCCAGCGTACCTTCTATGCAAGTAGGAAACTTTCCATCAGCTTCAGGACTTCCAAGCTGGCCATGAACTTTACTACCCATTGTATAAACTCGTCCCAAAGTTGTGAGAGCAATGGTGAGGTTATGCCCACAGACCACTTTAGAAAAACTGACATCAACTAATGCAGCAACCGATTCAGGAACTAGTCTAGGTTTTATATCTCCATGGCCAAGTTGTCCCTTATCCCCATCTCCCCAGGTGAAAAGTTTTCCAGATGAAAAACCACCAGATGCTCCAGAACCAGAACCAGAAGAACCACCAGCAATAACTTCAACAACTGCAGCAGTATGCCAGACACCACATGCAACCCTAACTGTTCGTAGTCCTCTCAAAGTTTCTACTTCTCTAGGAACACTTGTGCTGCACCTGTCTCCATGGCCCAGGGCACCAAAAGTTCCATCTCCAAATGTAAATAATTGACCTGCAGATGTAACGGCAGCTGTGTGCCAAGGTCCACAGGAGATATACGATACATGTATATTCTCCAGGGGCCCACCTACCTTCCTAGGTATCCAATGACTGAGGCCACTGCCATGACCAAGAAGACCAGAATTGTAGATACCATCACCGCAGGTATAAAGATCTCCTGAAATTGTAACTGCACAAGTATGATATTCACCACATGCTACCAATTCAACATTCAATCCACTGAGGCTGTCAATTAGCTTGGGATGAGAAACATCAGCATCTATTCCATGCCCAAGCCTTCCACCAGCCTCCTCCCCCCAACTAAAAATTTCCCCCTGCTTAGTTACCAACACAGCATGCCTACTACCACAAGCAATATTATGAACATCAAGCACCACTGTTGACTCCAGTGCCTTAGGGAGAAGGGAGCCCATCTTGGTAGTAGGCGAACCCCCTTCTCTGTCAGTACCACCACCCAGGATTCCATCACTTATACCCTCCCCCCAGAGAAAAACATCACCTAGAGAATCGAAGTCTTCGTGAACAGATCCCTGGCTTGATGAACTAACGGCACTGGACAAACTTACTCGAAAGTTTTCAGCAGCAGAACTTCGACCAGCGGTATCAATGACGCTAGATGTTAGAGTGCTGAGAGAATCTGCAACTGTATCAGCCTGAGAATAATTCTTAGCTGTTGCAGTGTATGATATTATGTCAGAAAATACTTTTCCAAATCCACTTTGATTAGTACTCTCAGACGAGGCCTGAGATAATTGGGATTCTCCATGATCCTGCAATTATTTAGCAACCCAAAGAAAAGCCTAAGGAATTATGAGACTACAATTCAGAAAATTATTTTCCAGAATGGGGAAAAAAAGACTCAAATGGGACAGTTTTGGCAAGTCACCCAACTGATGGAGAGTTTCTTCGAGCATGACTATGAGTACCATCTGATGAAGCATTGTCCCACTTTGCTCCAGTTATCCATTTGCGATAACTACCACGAGAAATCAATGCATTCAGACCTACAAACCAGACTTCAGCCTCATCCTTGTCCTTACATATCTGTGCAATACTTGCAATGGTCCAAGTGAGAAATTCATATCACAAAATTTTGCTGAAGTCTTTAAATTACCTGTACAATCTTGTATATATGAATTTATCATGCTATTTAAATAAATCAAAATCTTCTATAAGTGATTTAAGATAACTGAAATATCAGGTAGCAAATTACATAAGCATTTCCATGTTAACGTCAATTTGCCACTGATATAATTTTTTGTGTTAAAAGAAAGCATCATGGACCACACTTACCAAGTCCAAAGATCGATCACTGCAAATAAGAGAAAATGATTGATACTCCTTTTCAGGCCGAGGGTACCGCTGAAATGTTGCCTGAGGTAAAGCCAATTTTTTGCCAGTTCAAGATCTCATTACTAGTAAGCCCATTTCTCTTTTATATAAGGTAGTGTTGGTAAAAAAATTATGAATCATTAAAATGCATTACAAGCCACACATCGTCAATTAATCTGTCAAGTGTCAAAGAAATAAACCAAACACACTTACAGTACGCTGTCCAGGAATTATCCTTGAGACAGTACTTAGTTTAAGATGCCTTTCTTCCTTGCCAGAGTGCCATATCAATAGAGATTCGTCCTGTAATATGACCACATAAATATGAATAAATAGTCCATGGAGAAAGTTGTCCTGTTCTTTGAACTATAAATATCAAGGTCTCAGGGGGATGGTGCCTTATTAACCTCAAACCAGAGGAATAATGACATTAATATTAGTCGTAGTAATAGCAATTATGGTGATAAATGCATGTATAAAGAAATTTCATGCTGTATTCTCCCATGGTGGAAGGTTTTACTGAGGAATGAAGACATTACAACCTTTAAAAGCACTGCGACTTAAAAGCCCAAATGGAAATTAGAGTACTCATACAGGTAATATCCATAATAATAGACAAAGCAGGACACAATCTGTAAATCAATTTCACAAGCATGGCTGGTGCAGCATTTTTTGTCAATGTTAACAATCTTCAACTTCTATTTATATATACAGAGATATATGTTTAAAACTTAGTTTCTATGACAAGCTAAAAGTGGAGATCATAGTAGACAATGGACATGTGGAATTGATAGTAGACATGACACTCAATCAAGTTGATATTTAAGCTCCGACTTATCAATACATAGAAAGGTTGCAAAAGCAACCCTTGAAAACTTGGATAGTAGCCTCAAAATTTTATTATGTTTTGCTTAAATATCAAACCTCCTCAACCAAAAAAAAAAAAAGCTCCACTTGGAGTGAACAAAAGGCATTGACTTGGGCATGAGTTCCATGCCTGCAGGCTAGAAGTGTATGACAAGGCAAATTTTATAGGGAAGTGTCCTTACATCATAGTCTCAAAGTCCTCCCCAGAAGGAAGAAAACCTCTTTAAACCAAAGGTTATTTAAGTAAAAGTCTGATGTCAAGATTCTGATTAAAAATTTAATTGTAAATTAAGCCCTTTGTTGATAACACTGTTGTGTAAGCCTTCACCGTTCAAGTGCATGCTGTCCTGATGTCATGAAATGAACAAGAGTGCAATCTTTAGATATCACTAGAGTCAATCTTATGCATCTCTAGCAGTTGTCTCTCCTAGTTTACCTGACAATTGAAGATTCAACCATCCGTGATGCACCTATTTCTAATTTTGGTGGAAGGTGATATTTTTTGAAGTCTCAGATTTCTGAAAAACTTGATGATAGAAAGGCTCTTAGGCTTACCTGTGTGCTTGCGATGCTACAATAGCTTCATTTTTCTCACAATCCAAGGAGAAGAGTATTATGTTTTTACAACTCAGGTTTATTCCCTACTAAATCTATTCTTGATTATCTTATCAAAGTTTTAATAGCCTTCCTCTCATTTTAGTTCTCATACACGGGAGACCAAATCTCCCTTCAAATAAAGGGTTTTACTTGGTCAAATTGTTCTTAATCAGATCAATTCGAGTCAACTTCAGCAAATAAGGAGACTAAGAAAGTGGCATTTTTTGTAAAGACTTGCATTGCCATCAGAGAAGCAGGTACTGGAATCGCATAACATACATAAACAACTTGCTTGCTTATTGATGAGGCAACTTACATTAGAAAGCCGGAAGGGACAGAACTTTGGCTTCCCTCTACGGCCATACTTCAGCAAATGTGCCCCTTTCTTAAGCACTGTAATTGCCTGAAAGTTTACAACCACATATCAAATGTCCTCTGGTAATAGTTTTAGCCACAGAGCAAATAATTGAAACAGAAATTGCCAAATGCAAGGAAAGCATCCAGAGCTTTACCATCTGATGTCATGATATAATAGTACAATTCATATAGCTTTGCTACTTAAACAATAGATAGTAAATACATAAGGCTGCAAAACTAGGTCAAAGTGATAAAAGCAGGGTCCGACTAAAAAATTATAAGCAAAGAAAAAAAATAGAACCAGTACACTACTCAATATCTGCACTTTAAGAGAATATCCTAATAGAAAGTAGCAGCCACGAATAAGCATATTCAACTAAATAAGTGTACTTGAGTCAGCTTAATGAATGTTACAAACACTTAGAATTACGTGTAACCTAAAGAGGATGTTGCAATTGAGAATATCCTAATAGAAAGTAGCAGCCACCAATAAGCATATTCAACTAAATAAGTGTACTTGAGTCATCTTAATGAATGTTACAAACACTTAGAATTACGTGTAACGTAAAGGAGATATTGCAATTATGTATAACATAAACGACTGTTGGGTGTCAGTTAGTTCAGTTCGTAAAGACTCTTAGGTGGTGCTAAGAGATCCTCGGATCAAATGCCACTTGAGCAAAGGGGTATTTTTGGGGGGCGGGTGTTATCGGATATGGAAGAGACACCCCCAATTGTGTGGCTGAATCACCTTTGGGCCCAAATCATAATTGACTCCATCAAGGATGAAGGGTATAAAATCACCTGATCAATATCTCTCTCGCCGAGACCAACTTTCTGTGGATCAGCCATTCAAGTTGTAATGCCCGTGTAGAACAAAAGCCCATTTGAACAATCAGAAATATGTTGAAACCAAGAATCTATCCAACTTCGTCCCATAGAACTTGAATAACCCAAGAATCAATCGCTTACAACATTATACTAAACTAACAAAAATCGCAATTTGCAGCTCCCAAATTCCACAACTGAAACAGAGAAAAGTTTAAACTCTTAACTCGTGCAAAACGTAATAAATCACAACACAACAAAGACATAGCAACCCCAATAAAATTTTGTCAAATTTCAACAACATAGTAAGACCACATTGAATGCGAGAGAAAAGAAATAATCAATGTTCAAGTCTTTTCCAAAACCCTAGAAATCCAACTACCAAATTCTTGTCCAAAACTCTCATGCATGCACCCCAAGAAACACCCCCATTCAATCAAAATAGACATTAAAACGAGAAACTAGGGTTCGCTTGTACCTACATTGTTATCGAGAGAGAAAGAAAGAGAGGAGAGAGAAAGAAAGAGAGGAGAGTCTGGGAAAAAGATTTGATGATTCCGCACGAATCCAACTCTCGGGGTTTCCTTTCGCTGCAATCAAAGAAGAAAAGATGTGGGGATTTTCACGGACTACCTAAGCTCTTCCATCAAAATCGATTCTCTTGAAGAGAACAATTTTACTTTTCGGGGGACAAAGAGAAAGAGAGAGAAACGAAACAAATCGCCGGTGATCTTTTTCTCTCTCCTCTCCCTCCCTCCCTCCCTCTCGCTCTCTCTCTCTCTCTCTCTCTCTAACAGAATTTGGAAAAAAATGATATTCTGATAGTGTCAGATGGGCGACACGTCAGCAGAAAAAAAAAAACCATTTTCGGACTAGGAAATGAAAACAAATGAGTTGGTGGAAACAAAATCTCGGGGATTGGGATCGCCGAGTTTGTCGTTTTTGGAGGAAATAATAGATAATTTCATTAAATTCCAACTAAATGCTTTTCACATTCCTTTTAGTTTCTATCTTAATTTGAGATAATTAATAATTAATAATAAAATTTAAAAATTGGTTTTTTTCAAATTAGGTTTTCTTTTTGCCTTCCAATTTGGGAACAGGTGGGGACCAGAGGCGGATCTTGTTATGTTAAGTAACGGAGAAAACATGGTTACAAACTAGAATTCAAACATCTTATCCTATTTTTAGTAAGACAACCTAAAAATAATTGTTTTTAATTTTAACAAAAAATATATATCATTAGAATTTCATTACAATTACATAATTACATGCATGGTAACGTGAGTTTATATATTCAATAATTATAATTAAAATAGATCATTTTATTATAAGTGTCAAATTTTAAAAATTAATAATTATATGAGAAAAATTATCTTTTCCTTTTTTACTCATCACCGATATTCGAAAACCTTACTAATCTGGTTTAAACAATTATGAAATTCAATTTAAAAGGTGATTTTCTTGATACTTGTTTTTTCATTCTCAAAACTTAAAAATAAGACTTTAATTAAGAAAATTTAATATTTTATTATTAAATTCACATGTTATTAATCGGTTAAATGAGAAAATTATCATAAATTCAACTAGCTTGCCGATGAGAAAAACTTGGCCATATCAACATTTGGTTAGCTTAGTGGGAAGGGCGCTGAGACCCTTTAACTATGCTTGGATTTGACTCGGCATGGGAATAAAAAAAACCACATTGGAAGATCCCCTGAAAGTGGGCCTAATAGCGGATCGGTCTATATTAGTAAAGACAAAATCTCAAATACCGAGCGATGGCCAAGCCAGGATCAATAAAAAGAAAAACTTGGCCATGGGCCTACCCAAGCTCCGTCATTTGGGTGGGCTTGCACAATCCTTGGGTCCAGCTCTAATCCTTAGATTTCCATCCTAATCAACTTAGCCCTATCTTTTGGACCTAAATTTTAAATTTGGCCCAGTGTAGCCCGAAATTTTTAGAGTTGAATTTGCGGATTGCATCTTGGAACCCTAAAGAGCCTCCACGCCCAAAAATAAAAATAAAATAAAATAAAAAATCTTCTATTAGAAGGGCAATCTTGCATGAAATATTGTGGAAAAACTTAACCGCTATGCATTAGAAACAAGTTAGGGTCTAATCAATATTCACTTTATTTTCTACCAATTTTAAATAGAGTTGAAAATAAGTCAAGTTAAACCAAAACGAATTTAATTCAAGTTTAGATCTAAATCAAAGATATTTCACTAACTAATAGCTCAACTTACTTTTTAATAGCTAATTTTAGTTGACTCGGACTCGACTCCCACTTAACTCACAAACAGTTCAACTGAATTCGAATCATGATTTTATATACATTAATCTAATTAAAATTATTATACCAAAAGTTTAAATTAAATAACTAATAAAGAGGACCAATTGATGAGTCCTGAGCAAACTTTGGTTTTTTCTTTTTTTCTTTTTTTGCTTTTATTTTTTTCTCATGTGCACGATAGTGATAAATTCCAAAAGCATATAAATAATTTTAGCAGATATTAAACATGAAACTATAATGTACATATAGATATATACGTATTGAGTTGGCTCATCAACCATATGAATCGAACACACTCTCATTCAAATTCAGCTCATATCTTATGCGAATCAAAAAAATATAACTTATGTATCACTCATTTGATTCATGTTATTTGAGCTATCAATCTCATCAAAATGAATTGCATACCAGTTCTCAATGTATGTGTCCCAATGGAAAGGGAATACAGAAAAAAATATATCTAGAATCCGCTACAACTTCTTGTAATGGCACATGTACTTCGACACCATAGGAATGATAGCATTGATAAAATGAACAAAACCAAAGTACATGTTCAATAAGATTCAATATTGATAGTCCTCATCAAAGATCATGAAATTGCTTCTAGCTCTTCCATCTCTCTCAGCCTGCAAATTTCATAGCAGACATCTAAGACAAATAACCTCAGAATATGATTAAGAATTATGACTGTAAGAATTTAGGACAAGATACAGAGCATACCTTTCTTATGAGTGCTTCAAATGCTTCTGTTCCATGTTCTTCAATATATTTCTCTGCAGCAGTCAAGATATCATCTGGCTTACTGAAAATGTCCTTCTTCCGCGGAACATACCAGAGTTTAACAGTTTGTGGGTTGGTGTAAAAAGGTCTAATGAAATGCTTATATACATATGCTGCTCCATTGAATTGAGGCAGAACCAACCAACATGTTGCAATCAACTTCGCATATGGCCAGATTGGAAACCTAAGACATTACCCCAAAACAAGAAAAAGACAACCTTATAAGGATAGACCTACTTGATATACATATTATATTTTGGGCGACATGGATCTTACCATTCAAGTACTTTGGAGAAGGTAAGCTCAAAGAGAGTAATCAAAGAGTACAAGACCCAATATGTAAGCCATTGTTGATCATCAGAGCGCGACCTGCTTTCTATAGCTTGAATTGAAGCATACCTGAAACTCAACCAATCGATCATTAGTTCGGTAAAACAATAATTTTTTAAAACCATTTTGAAATATCTAAAAAATAATTTTTCAAATTTTAAAAAGAATCCCAAATCTTACAGAGGATAAATAAGAGCAACCAGAGGCCTGCAAGCGGGAAGTCTAAGATTAAACCAAACTTCAATGGCATAAAGAATCACCTCAACACTTTACTAAATGAACTAGAGTGACATACCCAGCAAAAACATCAAAGTTTTTAAGCAACAAAGTAAATAAATTCTCAGAAGATCCCATCTTTAGTTGATTATGGATGTAGTGCACAGGATTGTGGGGTTTCCCCTTTGTCTTCGGAGACAGTGAGAAGGCAAAAGAAAAGTGAGTAAATGGCAAAATGTTCTATAGCAAGCAAAAGAGTCTTTAAGCGTGAAAAGTGACAAAAAAAAAGTGGGTATTCTCTGATGTCTAGAGGGATCTTATGTCTCTCGAGGCACCGAAAATTACGGATTTGAATTGGGTGTGCGTGGTCAAGCTGTGAGAATTTCATAGGCCACGATTTTGAGAACAAACTAGATAAAAAAATTTAAAAAAAAAATAAGAAAATAAAAAGCAAAAGCAATAGAAATTCGTTATTAAGGCCTGTCCACCCAGTGTACCAAATTCCTACGACCTACCGATCAAACATTACATTCCTTTAATTATAAGTTTTAGTTTTGATTTATGAAAATAAAAAAATAAAATTCGAGAGAGTTAACTCCTTAATAAAGATTCTTATAGTATTTAAACAGATTAATCAAGTAAAATTCAAATAGTGATCGATCGACGGTAAGCTAAGCAAAATAAGAGAGAGAGAGAGAGAGAGAGAGAGAGAGGGGCCCGGTGTTTAACATGGATTAAGAGAATCCATTACTAGGGTCGAACAAGACGGCCCAAATATTCGAGGGAAAAGCAACTCAACAACACGATTCTTCGATTTTTTTTTTGTGTTTTTTATTGGAGAATTTGCTACTTGGTCATAAATTAAAGATATTTTTAAATAATTAGTAAATATATTATGGTTTAAACAGTTTGTTATAGTAGTACTGTAACACCATCATTATCATCGACGTATGTTACAAATTTTGATAATGTGGAGTACAGTTTGGGCAATCTAAGAAAATTGAAGTTAGATTTCAGTATAAAAAAACTGACAAAATAATAATTTAAATCTTTTACTTGTAAAATTCTAAAATTTTTTATAACTTTTTTTACTTTCCTAAAAAAAAAATTTACAATTAAATTAAAATAAAATAGAAATAAGATGGTGGGAAATGAAGATTTCTCACAAACATACACTCTTTTTTTTTTCCTTTTTCCTTTTTTTTTTGGGTTACAAATGGGTGCGGGATAGATTAGTTTCTGAAGGAAGTTATCTCGAACATTCGAACACCACACTTCAAATGTCTATGCATCTAAAGGTGGGTTAATGAGTTCATGGAAACCATGAGAAAAAGAGAGACTCAATTTAATAAGAGTATCAGCACATCTATTACCTTTTCTATTATCTTCTCTGTAAATGAAAGATGTTCCAAATTATGATGGATGAGATTTTGCATTCCCGAACAATATGAAAGTCTACGTGAGAGGAAGTTATATCAGAGGAAAGCGCATACACAAGATCAGTTGAATCGATCTCAAGGACAATCCAGAAATAGAAGTAGAAGACACAAAGATACACTCTTTGAGATAGTTTTGGTATGGCATAATTGGTGAATAGAATTAGTTAAGGATGTGCAACTAATTAATGAATAATTATAGTACAACAACTCACTTGGGCTGCAAAGTCCCAAAATGATGATTTTGATTTTGTATGAACGCTGTCTAATTAAAATAATTTTCAACTACTTGGTCCGGAGATATTCGGAATCATATTACTTGCAGTACCACATATTTGAATTTTGAAAAATGTCTGTCCCATACTATGTCATCAAAACCTACCAATATTTTTTTTTAGTATTTTGGTTTGATTATCACTCAGTATCTGAAATTTCGCATTGACTAATCTAGACTGATCATTACAGGGCTCAAAGGGGACAGGTCTCCCAACGTTGGCTTTTCTATGTTTATAGGAGATCAAAACCCCGATCATGATTAAGAAGTATCAGTGTCCGAGTCAACTGAGTCACAAGTCATCAAGTCAAAACCTACCAATATGTCTTCTACTTAAAGCTCGATCAAGACCATCAACCCAATGAGAAAACACACACAGACACACACATAGAATTCAGATAACACTAACCCTTATCTGAACAAAGAGAGAGCGAGCGATTTGAAAAGTTGAGATTATATAAAAATTATTTATATTTATTTTATAAAGAAATTTAACTCAATTTACAAAATTTTATATTTTTTTACTAGAATATTTGTACATAGTTAAAAATATTATGGACACAGTGAAACAAAGTAACGACAAATTTAGAATTTTTAAATAGCATAAATGACTAAGACATTGTTAAATTCTCTCCCATCTCCTATGTTGGAATGCAGGTACACCACAATAACATGAGAAACTTTTACTATTTTTTATTTTTTTTATACTTCACCCACTAATATTCAATAATCAATTTATTAATTCTGACTAATCAAATTTAAACTAATTATCAAACCCGTTAAAGATGAGCTCTCTAAATATTTTTTTTTCTTTTCTCAAAATTCAAAATCAAGAATTTGATTAAAAAAATTTGGTGTCATAATCAACAAAGTGTTGTCTACGAATTTGGTTTAACTCAAGTTAACTCCATTTTGCTATGTAGTATATGGGTTAGTACAAGTGTTATGTAACTTTGATTGCACCAAATTTGAGAGAGAAAAGGGTATATTTTGCGTTTAAAGTTCGTAAATGAGCCTTCTGTGACTTAGATTTCTTGTATGTGAGAATTGTCCTTGACCATGGACACCAAAATTGTGCGTCTTGCTTTTGTTATCTAGGCAATTAGATTTCTCTCCTTTGTTAGTTTCTTTATGATTGTATTTAGGCAATTAGATTTCTCTCCTTTGTGCAGAGGCCTTGAATCACAAACATGTACCCGTTGGCATTTGTAAATCTCCAGATAGGAAAATCACAAACGTTGGGTTGGTGGAACCATGATGAAATCGACATTAATTTAAGAGAGCTTGGCCCACATTTATGGAGTGTAGTTGATGCAACTGTTCCTTTAAATTTGTTGCAGTGCTATAAAGGGGTAAAAAAGAAGGGAAAATGGTTCATTTATATCCCAATGTGGGTTTTGATTCTCTCTTTCAAGGACTCAATAATACATGTACAAAACAAGTATAGAGTTGTTTGAATGACACTCAATGTTGATTTTTTTTCTTTTTTTCCATTACCGGTATCTGAAACTATAATTTAACTAATCCAATTCGAATGTTTACAAAATCCCTATTAGGGGACGACTCTCACAGTATTTTTTTTTTATTTTTAAGTTTTAAATCCAAAATTTGATTAAAAGATTTAATATTTCATCCCATTAGACCGATTATTCATTCATAACACTCGTGATGATGATGCTATAATGGCTTGTGCTCCTGAGAGACACCATTTTTACATCATAGACACCAAAAGACCGCCGACACATGGCATAAAGTTTTGTTGCTAAAAGAAATGCCAAGTCAATTATCAATCCCATATTAATTTTTTTTTTCAAATTTATAATTTTTCTTGATCTACTTGGTATAGTTTTTGTGTCTAAGTGGGCTAGTAGAAATATGTGTGTGTATACATCTTTTTGGGACCATAGGCATCTGTTAAGTTTGAGCAATAGAACGAAGGAAATGTCAAAAGAATTAACACTCCATTTGAGTTATTTTCACAGTTTTGTTAAGCTATTTATGATGACCTAACCATTTTGATGCTGATTTTTGTACTTATAAGAGTTGCACATAGTCATGCTATGATATAAAGTAAGAAAGAGTGCACCGTTCATTACCCGGAAGGAGATCAAGGCTAAAATTACCTAATCGTGAATAAACATTTTTCCTAATTTATATTACTTTTGTAATTATTATTACAAAAATGTTGTTTATGATTAATCGTTTTTTGAGAAAATTTTCAAATATAAATTTTCACGATTCTAGGTAATATAAAATTGTTAATAGCACTTTTAAAAATCTATAATTTTGAAGATGTTCAAACGAACATTTTTAACATGACCAAAAATTGGAATAATTCTATCTTAATGGGCAGTTTGGGGGCAATAATTAGGTCACGTAAAACAATCTCATGCTGCATTATAAAGAAAGACACTTGCGTTATAAGAAACACACACAAAGGCTGTCACTGTGTGTATTATATATGAAGAAAAACTCCAAAAAAAATGATAAAAAGCTCAAATTATTTAGAGACAAGCAGGAGTCTTCTATTTGTTGCACACCAAAAAAAATGTAATCCCATAAAATATACGCAATGACCATGTTGAATGATTTATGAGAGAAAAAGCTGAGGAGCCAGTTCATATGGATGAAGTGCAAACACACAGGCACATGTATATGAAGAGACCATAATCATAAGTTGAGGAGACATGAGACACATGTTGGGTTGTGGGGTCAATACATAACACAAACACGAATGCACCACCACAATGTGTGTGTGTGTGTGTGTGTGATTCAGTAAAGACAGCAAAAACATAACAGCTTTGAGCCCATCTTAAAGAAGTTCTGAGAATGAGGGAACTGACATGTTAATTTGCTTCTGTTTAAGTTAGTGAAAATGGTACAGTGTTTTGGTTTTTAGGAGGCTAGGTGGGGGGAGAGTCGCCACCATACACAAACTGACTCTCAGTGCTATTTACCCCACCTGAAAGTCTGATGAAATCTGATCAATGTGTTTGTGAATTTGTGCTTTTAGTCTCCTTCACTAACTCTATGGTTATACGCTGAAGATATAGGATTGTACTCAAAAATTCACTTCGGTGCAGTAACATGAGAGAGAGAGATTTACTTTACCTGAACGAAACCAAGAGCAAAGGTTTAGAGCACTGCGTTTGGGTACAAACATTAAGTCCTTTCTCACCATCAAAGTACAAAAAACTTATTGTTTTGCAAACATGCACTGCACGCAAGAGAGAGAGAGAGGGAGAGGGAGAGAGAAAGAGAGAGAGGGAGAGAGATCATTTAAAGTTTGTTAAAAACCAATTAATATCATGAAGTGCAATCTAGAAAGGAGGTCGTAAAACAAACGCAATATTGCATGCAAAATAAATCTTTCTTGAACCTAAAGCATGTGCGATACAGGTGTAATGTGTGTTAGAGAAATCATATCAAATAACCGACCACCCAAATAACATATTCTTGATACTAACACACAACAAAAAACAAGGGCCTTCTAAGGTGTGTACCGACCAATTCTCAAACCCTAAAAATCCTTTAATGCCGCAAGCTCAACACGGAATACTATAAAAAACCAAATCCTCAATAATCAACTAGACTCGAGCCACAAAAATCCCTTTGAGATGCAATTTCACAACATATATATTACATAATACTATTAACTTATATATACCAAGATAGGGGGAAAAGTGTCAATTAATTACTAGAAGAGCAAATCAAACCATATAATGGCTCCTAATCCCTGTTATGCCGGCGATCTTCCTCACCAGGATGTTGGTGAGATCCGCTTGCCGTAGACTCCAAAACTCCCGTCCCCACAATTGGTCTAAACGCGTTGAGCGCGGTTAGCATCCCCAATTGTCCATCCACACTGGCGCCGCCACCGCCGCCGCTGCCAATGTTGCCTAGACCCATTTGTTGATGATGGGTAGGCAAGAGAGCCATGGGAGTAGCCAAATTCATAAAATGTAACCCACTAGACATTGTGCCTCTATACACACCGGTACTCGGAATACTAGTCCATATAGGCTCACCACTCATCACTTGGTTGCTGTTGTTGCTACTATTATTCGTCAGCATCCAGAGTGGCCCGGGAATCTGCCCACCACCACCGCTGACGCCAAGACAACTGGAATTGAGAAATTTCATTCCCATTCCCATTTCACCGTCAGGCGATGTTGCCGCAGTTTCCACAGATGGCGCCTCACGTGACACCACCTCGTGCTTCGGTTGTTGTTGTTGATGATGTTGTATCACCGAATTAGTTACATTGGAATCCGAAAAATTCAACAAACTCGCGGCACCAAAAACATTGGTATTGGAATTAGTACTAAGATTATTATTCGTAGAAGTGGTACTATGATTCCTCTCCCACTCGGTCCTTAACCTTAAGTGCGGAGAACCCGAAAAACTCGAACTATAGTAAGCACTTCTGAAATGAGACGGAGCCGAAATACTTGAACCTGAACTTCTTAACGAAATGTTTAAGGATGTGAAATTGGCGGGAATTGTACCGGTGCCGGTGGCGGCGATCACGGCGGGCTCGGCCTGCTGGAGGAGCCACTCGATGGTCTCGCCGTCGGACTTGTGGCCGAGTTCGCGGGTCAGCTGGAAAACACGTGCGGCGCAGGCGGCGGGCATTCGGATCCGGCGGCCACGGCCGTCCACCTTGGTGTGCCTGTCCTTGGTTGAGCTTCTCTTTGGGGGCGGCTTCTTGGGAGGGAATTCAGGTGGGTCGGGTCGGGTTCTAACTGAATTTGGATTATTGTTGTAGCCTGAGCTTGAGCAGGCTTGTTCTTCCGGTTCTTTTTTCTCTAGCAATTGGAGTGGGAAATTTGGTCTGCGTTTGCAATTTTCTCCATCCATGATCTCTCTCTGTTACTATAGATTTTTCTTTTTTAAAAAAAAGGGGGGGCTAGCACATGTGAAGATGACCCTCAATTGATTCACTTGTGGGTCTCTCTCTCTTGTATCGTTTGCACTTTGCAAGCTTCCTTTCGGATGGGAGCTGGCAGATGAGTTGTTCTCACAAACTGGGAGATGAGGGAGAGAGAGAGAGAGAAAGGATAAGAGAAGAGGGCAAGCTTTAAGCAACAAATACAATCAGTGGGAATTATATGGGTGGGCTTTGAGAAGCAATGATTTTCTTGGGAAAATAATTCCATTTGTGAGGGCAAAACAGTCATTGAAACTACAATCTTTTTAATTTTTTTAATTTTTTTAATTTTTTTAATTTTTTTGGGGGAGAATTTTTGAATTAAGAGAGAGAAAGAGAGTACTTTTTATTGTGGTTGGACGGTCCCTTGATTCAGACTCCACGTGCAGTGCTCTTTATCATTCAATCTACAAGACAGTGGTGGCCAAGAGGGGAATCAGACCCAACTTATACAAGTCAAAAAACCGAAAGAAAAGAGACAACAGGGAGAGAGAGAGAGAGATAGAAAAGAGAGAGAATTTATCAAGTGACTCAATATCTCTGAAGTAATGATTTGCCCTTTTTTTTCCTCTCTCTTTCTCCCTTCTCTTTTGCCATGTTTCTTTGAAGACTGGGAGCTTTGATTTGATCGAATTTCTGGTTCCTAACTGCACTCGGCTCAAGCTCATCAACACTATCCCCCCAAGACATGGCGACCTGCTATTTGTAATCCTCACTACTCGAAATAACCCCCCTTTTGTGAAATATAGAAAACCCAATTTTTTTTTTTTGGTGGGGAATGAATGCATCAAATTAAACTTGTAAGAAGCCATTAAATGTATTAATACAGTATAGTTCATTCAAACAAACCATTAAATTCACTGCACATGCAAAAGTTTTGCTCCCTAAATCTTTTCTCAAGTTTTTAATATTTTTTTTCTCATTACTCAAATGGCCTGAATTTCAAATTTCGAGTTTTATTTTAATTAATGTCTAAAAAAAGATTCAGGAAGATTCTAAATTATTTTCGATCATTCAGGAAGAATATCTCCCTCTGTGTTTTCATGGTTTAAACACCGTTGATGGTGATATATAATGTCACGAAACAATAATAATTTAGAAAATAATGAAAAGGACAAAGCACATATGATGAGGTGGCAAGGGTCGGATATGATTCGAATCTAACAAGCAACATTAGAAAACACGTATGCATAACGAAAACACTGAATCATATGTAAATTGACAATTTATAGTCCTGGAAACTTGATTAGGACACGTTTCTTTTTGTCCTTGATTTTGATTTAGATGCCACTTGGTCATTTCATTGCCTTCATACCAACACATAATCTAATTATGTGCCTTTAACCTTCCACTCTATTTTTATTTATTCCCCCTTTTCTTGTTAATGACTTTTTTAGATAATGCACATAGTTTATTTAATAAATAATTAAAAGTTGTTTTTTCATTCCGTAAAATTTGAAAAATCAACTTCGATTCGTTGAGTAGAAACAGATAAATCATATGTCTGTATCACAACACCAGCATCGTGCATATCCAATTGCAAGATATTAAACTCTATTGATTACAATTTTGAATTTAAATTTTAGAAATAAAAAAATAGGTATTAGAAAAACCTACTCCTAAATTGCACTCTCATAATATTTGAATCGGATTAATCGGATAATCTGAATACCGATAGTCAAATAAAAAATAAAAAAGAAAAATATCACAACCAACATTGTTATTCTATCTGAACATGTCAATAAGGGTTCATTTTTCTTTTATGAAATATTTGATTTGAACTTTTTTTTTTATTATACAAAAATTTGAATCTAGAATTATCAGGTTGGAGAAGAGATTTGTACTATTAGACTGTTTTCTTGGAGACATTTGATTTGAACTATAAGTAATGTTTATAGAATGAACCCTTCACTCAACCCCATTAAATTTTTTAAAAAAATCATGATATACCCTTTTATAAGTTAAATATTCAGAACAAATTTTCACAAACAATTTCTTATTTCAAAACTTTTACTCTGTAATTATGAAATGTATTCAGATTTACTTGAAGTGAGCACTTATTATCATTATCGGTTACACCTTAGCAAGATTTATTTGAACATTCACTATCGTTATTTTTTCTTGGTATTGGAGTTTTGGCTCTAGAAATATGTCAAGATCAAGCTAACAAATAATAATGCAATGGTTGATTGAGCCTAATCCATTGTCACCGGGATAAGGGACAAAATCACGTTCCATTTGGGGAGTCTTGACAATTGAGCTCCCAAATGGGATTGCCAAATAATTGTGGAATAGTGTTCGGGAGATGGGAACAACCTTGATTAAAGTGTATTAGGTGAACTACTACTTGCCCATCCTCTGTCTCATCATCCCTCTCTCCTCCTCTTTCACCTCTCTTCTGGCCTTCAAAATTAGGTTTTAAGTTCAAGAAATTACCAAAAAAAAAAAAAAAAAAATCAGTTCAAAATTCCAGATAAGAATTTTTTTAATTATTTATAATATATTTTATTTATATTTTCATTTTTTTTATTTAACTTTTGATCGGAGTTTGTTATGAATACAAGAAATCGTCTATAAAAGTGTATGATTGAGAGAGAGAGAGAGAAAGCAGAGATCTCGATCGATCTTTTATGGGTGTAATAGTAGGATATTAAATCTTTTAGATTAAAATTTTAAATTTAAATTTTAAAAATGGAAATATGTAAATTGAAAAATTAATCTCTAAATAAGTTTTATGATATTTAATTAGATTAATCGAATAAAATTTAAATATGGTTAAAAAAATTGAAGACGCAGCCCACAGGGGACTACAGGTGTTTCGTCTGCCCCATCACATTCTCACGTTCCAAAGATTTACATGCACGAAGACAAGTGGATTTATGATCTCATTTGAAAATTTTGATTATTTGACCAATTTCTACTTGGTTAAAAAAAATGAAATTACAAATGCAATTAAGATTAAATAAAATTGATAATATAAAAATCTATTAGTATTTTTTTATTAAAAATCTTATTTTTCTCCCAAATTTTTATTTTAATAAAAAAAGAGAGTTGAGAGAGAGAGAGAGAGAGAGAGAGAGAGAGAGGGCGTTGCAAAATTGCCTTGCTAGGCGGGGTAGCTAATGAGTGGTGGAGCCTGGGTGACCTGTTGTGCCGTCTCACATCACAACGTTTTCGAGAGCGACGGGGGGACCCCACACAAGAAAAAGGATTAATCACGGTAGCAGTGGAGAGGATCACGTGCCCTGCCACCTATTTCGGATGATGCAGATGCTTCACCTTACGTACTTATCCAACCTTAGCTTCGCTAATCATATTTATATTATTGTCGGAATGTTGGTGGTTATCTTATCACTTTCCCTATCTCTTTCTAGCATTTTTCTCCCGATCCATTTCCTTCGTATGGTTTCAAATTTATGTACCTTTTATGTGTTAATTCTGAAAAATCATATTTTATATTGAAAATTTTAATTTTATTTAATATAAAATTTATAATCAATAAAAAAGAATCCGATTTAATCCGTCAACTTATACAAAATAAGGAGAGATAATTAAAAATCTCATAATTTTCTTACTTAATCAGAAGTTTTTGAGATTTCTTAAATACTCTATATCTATTCATTCTCTCAACATGGGGTGTGTTTGTTGTGTTTTCCCCTCTACTCCCCTTATTGCATGAGCACCGAAAGAAAAAGGAAAAAAAACATCAATCAAGTGTTGATTAAGTGTTAATGCTTGTTCATTTAACTGTTGTGACACATAAGGTTGTCGGTTGTTAATTAAGTGTGCTTTTTTAGATGCGTATGGTATGAGCATCAATTTGATAAAGCTTTACCTTAAATAAGATTTGTTTGTTAGTCTTGTTCCTCAATCATAACTAGTACTTTTGATTTATAATGTATGTGATCTCGCGTTATGGTTCCCGTATGAAAATATTAAGATTAATTCCGTTTAGATTAGATATGTATTTTTTAATAAAAATATAATAATTTATTTTTTAAAAAAAATTGCTTACCCTCTATGTATTTGGTTAAAATTTTTTATTATAATTAAAAAATATTACTCATAAAATGAAATAATAAAATAATTGAGAAAAGCTGAACTCATATAGAATTTCATGAACTCCATCCCCAAAAAGTAAAAAGAAAGGGAATATCAAACTTCATTATTGTGAGTAGGTGATGAATCCATTTGAGAGAAAATTTTTTTTAACGCTATATCTTTCCGTACACTGCACAAAAGTTGATGTATTTACGTTTTCTGATTAACGAGTCAATTCACTTGTTCTGCTTTTGTAACTGCCACTGCCACTGCCACTGCCACTTCCCCTGCCACTGTCTAACCAACAGAGAGAGAGAGAGAGAGAGAGAGAGAGAGAGAGAGAGAGAGAGATTATTGGACCCTCTGCTCCATCTGTAGACAATTTAGTTAAAATAAAATACTTGGCAATCCGACCAACCTAGACGTTATCATTGTAGTTCAACAAATAGATATCATCCTAAATTAATAATGCCATTTTTACGAGAAAAAGGTAACTGTGAAGCTTACGCATGTCGGCGGATTTTTATATCACCATGACCCAGGAAAGCAGGAGAGAAAACTGCGAACAAACATTATCCAAACAAGAAAGAGGGAGGGAGAAAGAGAGAGGAATAGCCAAGTTGGGTTTTGAGCTGGACCAGCAAGGCAAGAGCCGAGGAAGTCCATGAAGTGTGGATATCTTGACAACGAGGTGAGGGACCCACTAGTTGAGGAAACCGAATGTCTTTCTCCAGAGTCCCCTCTGGCCTTGGCCAATAGGAGTTGGTTGTGGGCTGACACTGCCCCCCACGTCGGATTCCCTCTCTCTCTCTCTCTCTCTCTCTCCCCCCTTCCCTTCACCATCGTATATGTAAAAGAAGTGAGTAGAGAGAGAGAGACCACGATCACGATGTCAATATATATCAATTCATATATGCAATTCATGCATTACAACATTAAAAAGTTAAAGAGTCATATTCTCGACAGCAATGTTTTCTATAATAAATATATTTTACTTTTTTCAAATACGGCATCAAACATTTTATGTTAAAAGTCAAATATCTTTGGTGCTTATACATACTAAATTAATTCCTAAGTAAGCCTATTTTTAATGATTTATCAATAATTATTTAAGTTTTAAAAATAAAAAAATAAGTATTAAATTAATCTTTTAAATTAGATTTTATAATCGAGTGGGTCGAATTAATTGATGATTGTTTTATATAGTGATGTGAAAAAATAACAATATACCACAATTTATACAAATTTGCACAGATAGGACTGGCAAGCTGGCAAGGCCGATTGGCCTTGGTCTAGGCCTGGGCCTGGGGCCAGCCCCTCCATTTCCCTTTCATAGTCATAGACTTTTTGGGGACCCTCATTGACGTAGTTATATAGGTTCTATCAATTTAGATTCTTCAGCTGTCACTCTACTTATAGGATTGGAATGGAAAAGTTTATTCATGCACATGATTTTGGATTAATTAATTATTAATCAAGCTAATTATAACATTGCCCCAACCCCCAAAGCTTCAAAAGAAAAAAAAAAAATAGCAACCCTATTCTTGTATTGAAATGTTCAAAATGGTTCAGATTATAAAAAAGAAGATAAATTAAGGAAAGATAGGCTTGACCATAACGCTAAAAAATTTCATCTATCCAAATATTGGCATGATAATATGGGCAGAGGAGAACACCAAATGAAAGAGAGAGAGAAGTGGTCCTAGATCATTGACCCTGACCCCTCTTTCTGAGACAAAATTTCAGTTAGCCTTTCGTGGATAACGAAGGGGGCCACAGGCCTATTTCGATTCTAGTGAGAGCGCAGACTGGAATTCAAAATCTTATTAGTGAATAGAGTTATCGACAGTAAAATAATATAATCAATCATGAAATGGAATGATATATATATATATATATATATATATATATATATTAATTTAAAGACTTATGGGAGAATGTATTTCTTTTGCAATATATATATTTTCTAGTTTTCGAATCCAATTGACCAGCGGCTAATCACTCTGTGTCACCACATTTGGCAACCTTTGCTTTTAATGTGCCAACAAAGTGGTCTGGCCAGCAAAAATTTTGGAAGATTATGTAAGGAGAATTCACAATAATCATTCTCATATCTAATTGTCTATGATTTGATGTAATTCGCCCGCCAAGGGCCTCAATGCCTAAAATTGCAACTATAAGGTTTTCCACGTAAAACTATTGTAATTATGTGTCACATGATTGGTATATTAAAGTAAACTTTCCTACCCATCGTGTCAGGAGTGAAGTTTACACTTTGATAATGTTCATATGAGTCCAAAACTAGCTTAGCAAGGCTTGAGAGAATTCACAAGGGTTTGTTATATGATAGTGTAGATAATCGTGGCATAGATTGTGGTATGAATTAATGATCTGATGTAAATAGCTCACCATAAGTCTAGATAAAGGGTCGCATTGTAAAATGAAAACAATCCCTTGCAAGTTCGACCACACAAAATTAGGGTATACCCCACGAGCAATTGTTGTCAAAGTAGTTGGTGCCCCACGTGATTGACTGCCACTGCACTTAGCAAGCATTGAGTTTTTTGTGCAACTCTCTCTCTCTCTCTCTCTCTCTCTCTCTCTCTCTCTCTCTCTCTCTCAATCTTACTTGATTATGACATTAGTGGTAGTCTGGCGGCAATATTTTGTATGATTTTCTTGGTGAGACCTATGGGACTACTTAAAAGGGATGGTATAGCTTTGTGCATATTAAGCAGCTTTGTGACTAAATTTATAGGAACTTTTTCGTGGGGTTCAGGGCGTGATTAGTGGGGTTTAGAATTTGGATTACTCTTGATGAGTGTAGTAAGCAGAATTATATGTATAATTAGAGTAAACCAATAAACAAATCGACGTGTTCTATCTGCATAATTGAAGAAAGAGAGAGAGAGAGAGAGAATTGATGAAGAAATTTGGGGTTAGCTTTTTAAATGTTTGATACAAAGATTTGGTGATTATTTAAGTGATGATGCATGGGTCAATGATGGGCCACAGGATGACCTCAATGCAAATGCAGGGCAACGACGGCAGTTTCGGGGACCGGTGGTTGTTGTAGCATTTACGATGCTTCACAGACCAAGAGGCCATTCATGTACGGTTAGTCTAGTGGAAAAAAATATTAGATTCTTTTAACTAAATCTTACGTTCAAATATTAGGAATAGAAAGAAGTTCGTTAAGAGAGCTCTTGTAAAAAGGATTTGACAACAGTTCAGTGAAATTAGTTGCAGTATAAGTCAAAATATTAGTCGGTTCAAGTATAGGACCAAGAGGCGTTTAAAACATTAAGGAAAAAACGAAAAAAAGTTCCCTAAACAAGAACAATAGGTCCAACTTATAGTGCATAAAAGAAAAAGAAAAACTATTCCCCACCACACAATTGGGAGTTGATGTTTGTTGGACTAATTTGGTGTTAAATAAAGTATCATGCGATCATATTTTATCTAATTTAGTGTTAAATAAAGTATGATCACATGATAATTTAAATCTGTCCAGACACAAGCAGACATTTTCAGACACAACAGCGAACCAGGGTTAGGAGAGTTCTCTCTTCCTCCTCCATCTTTATGCAGTCCCCTGGACGATAATGCTAAAGGTGTAAAGGTTTCGAGATACCAATACTTATCGGTGTAGGTGGGATTAGTACTTTCGTCCCTTAACCAAATCGGAAGTTTGATTCCTCTAAACACGAAAAAAACAATGTTGGGAGATCCGCCCCTACAAAGTGGGTTTTGTAATGATCGATCTAAATTAATTAGAGTAAAATTTTAAATACTGATCGATAGCCAAATCAAAAAAAAAAAAAAAAGGAATGGTTCCGAGGTCGCAAAACAAAGCTTCTCAGGGTATCCCCAGAGGAATGGGCTTCGGCCTTTAGGTGTTTCTTTTTGTCTCTCTTTTTCCTTACCCAAAAAAATATATATATTTTCTTTCTGGTTTATTAAGTAGTTGTATAAATAGGATTAAGCCTAATTATATCGTTGTTGATCCACGAGCCTCCTATTGAACCAAGAAAATTTAGATATGTCTAGAATTTCAATTGGGGGAAGGGCCCTACAGAGGCATTTATTCTACTAATACCTTGATCGGTCCATTACAAACCACCGTTTTAGGGCCAATTTGAGCAATTTTCAGCCCAATCTGACGCTTTGACTATCATACAATCTTTTTTTTTTTTTTTTTGGTTTTAATAACTGATATCTAGATTTTATCCGATTAATTCAATTCAAATACTGTGAGATCCATTTTTAGAAATTAACTCTCCCATATCTTTTTTCATCATTCACAGAGCTTGAACTCGAGCCGTCAGATTAAGAGAATAAAATACTCAATAACTCATCCCAAAAGAGTTTTGTACTACCTTACATTCTTTGTTAAAAGAGCAACAACAAAGGCCTAGACCCAAAGTTGTGTGTCCGATTGGACCAAAACATTGTTTGACGATGACCTCGACTTGGCATTCCCATTATTTTCCTTGTGCGATACATTAACATTTTGTTAGAATAAAGAAAAAAATAAAAATTAACTTTAAGGAATAGACTGTAGTTTATTGATGATTTATGTTAATGTGTTCAAATGTTATTTATAGATATGAGACTCTACCATAAACATGATAATATGTAAAAGAAAGATTTTATATAGGGTATTCCTTGCGACAAAGAGATGAATAAATTTAAATATTCAATTATTTCCTAAGACAATGATTATTGATCCATGACTTGAACCAACCTCTACTTCGAACTGTGATTGGACACTGATTCCCCTTAAACAGGATCTCAGATTCAAGTTTTATGTATAGAGAAAAACTAAAAGAGTTTTGCCCTTTAAAAACCCAACTCGACTCGAACTAGATTTAGTTAGACCCAATATAATTACTGTGGTTTATTTCAGACAAAAACAATAAAAAAATGATCCATGTCTTGATGCTTTCTAGAATTCTTTACAAGGATGCTTACGATGGAGTTGATACATTGAAAGGCTATGATGGTCTCCATCTTTGAAGAAAACAAAATCATACCAATCATGAATTCTTTGGAGTACCAAGATATCCATGGGATCTTAAATTAAAGAGTTATTATGTACTTACCAAATTACCGTCCAGTCCTTGTATCCCAAAATCAAATTGACTTATTTTCGATCGAGTATGAGCTGTGACTGAGAAATGAACAGCCTAAATCTGAGTTTAATACATGCTGTGTCCATCTATGCCTCCTATGCAGCTCCAAACAGGCTCCACTCATTCACTTTGAAGCTAGAGACTGCAAGTTTGAACACCTCACCCATCGGAATACATCCGGATTGTTCTGCAGGAACGGCCAAACCAGCACCAACTGTACCAGCACTATCACTCAAAGGGCTGCAACCACAATAAAGAACAATTCAAGGACCAATTCCGAAATATTATATATTCTTAATTAACATAAGGGTGTAACCATTTTAATCCACTGAAGAAGGCTTTGCATGTATATGAGACACAGAGCAAAAATAGGTTCCTATCTCAAACATTCATAAGAAAACAAATCAAGCTCCTGATAGTCTCATGTTGTTGTTACATGTCTCAAAACCAGGTGAGGTCACCTGAAGCGACTTCACCTCCCAGTAGCTTTTGCATCAGAGGAAAAGGAGTAGGGGTGATAAAATACACTTATTCTTGTAATTGCAAAGAGTTGGCACAAAGATGCTTCCACTTCTGGGGGATGTTTGATACAGATATTAACTGGACAACAATACCCTTTTGGCATTGAGCGAAGTCAGACATTCAAACTGTCACAGCAATGTCTAACAGTCACCCAAATGTTGTTCGGGCTTAAGCTCAACAGCTCAAAGACAACAAAACAAAACCAACACAATCCAAAGGTCAGTGATAATAGACAAAGATGCACTTAATAATAATTTCCAAAAATTTATAATAAGGCTTATGTGTCGTATATTTTTGTGTACATACTTGATCAGTATCGGCTCATATGCAGTGATAAGCACATCAGTCCCAACTTCCTTCAAACGCAAATTTGCCAAATAAACCTGCAAGATGAAATGAAGAAATCCACATAATTATTCAGGATTTGTGTATGGGGGTGGGGTGTGTGTGTCTCTGTGTGTGTGTGTGTGTGTGTGTGAGAGAGAGAGAGAGAGAGAGAGAGAGAGAGAGAGAGAGAGATGTGGAGAGAGGCCAGAGGATGAGCAACAACTAAACCTACTCGTACTATATTTTGTGCTTCCCTTCCTTGCCGTCCTTTAGAGATGGCCTACAGACAGTGAAAGATGATGAGTGACCAGTAACAAGTATAGATGTGTTTGTTTCTCATGGGGAGTACAACAGAGAAATCTATCTATTTCGTATTCCATCGATTTATCTGCTCCACTTCTTTAATTGCAATATCTTATTCTGCATATTGCAGTATCTTAATCTGGGCAGACTTTATAATAAAATACTAATAATAATAATCGGTGCCCTCTACTAGCAAAATGGTTTTGTTTAAACTGTGATTCTTAACCTAATCAGTCAACCATTGGCCCTCTGGTTAGACTCATTTGAACACAAGATGCATCATACAGCCCCCTTTGCAACAGCTGAACATGGAAGCCGACAGCCTTACATATCTATCAAATTGCACTAGTTCCATAATTATAGCTCCAACATGCTCCTCCTCCATTGCATTAACAGATTAGATCTAAACCACACAAATTAACACTCTTTTCTAAGTATAGCTTCCACTGGCAACCCAAATCAGATTAGGCCATCTAACTGTTGTCATCTACTTAACAAAACCATTTTCAATCGAATATGATGATATGCCTCCAGCTTATCTTCATGTTCAGACTCCACTACGCAATCCAGCACAAGCAAATGAACCAATGCTGTAATCAAACAAAAGCAAGCAGGAAGACATGAAAACAAAACAAACTCCAAAGCAAAAGACAGAAGATCTCCAATACCATTTGCCCAATTGCAGTTGTTACAATTGCAGGAACATTTCTGTAACACAATCCAGGGACCTCAATCACTCCTGACTGCTCAATTATCTGAATTCATGCACATAATGAGAATTCACCTTTTAGTCAAGTTCATAAAAGAGATGATTTATATGGAAGAAAATTAAAGAAAATTCCAATTCAAATGACTGGTCTTCTGTTCCTGGTTTTAGAAACATGATTTAACTATTTTTTATCAATGGTAACAAAGGATTGTAATAGATCAACTTTTATGAGCAGCAGAAGCAAGAACCGGATGTGTGAATAGACAAATAATAAATACACAGAACCATGGGCAGAAGCCTTCTTTCTATTATGGAAGCTAACCTTGCAATCTCGCTTCTGGTTGATCATATAATAGAAAACAATATACACTTTATGGCTATAAAAACCAGTAAAGATTATATAACCTATTATAATTGTTCATGTGGAATCTGATCCTTTATAGTAGAGAACAGTGAGCTACCTATAAGTGGTGCATCCATTTGGAGAAAGAATGAGTAATTAACTGCATATGGACCAGCTATCCAAGCAAGGAGTCTCCATTCATCCAAAGAATCATTACTCTTACTAACTACCAATACTTTGGACAATAAAAACATTCATTAAGTTCAGAAAGGGGCAATTTCCACTCATAAGAATTTTGATCAAATAAATTACCAATACAAACACATTTAGTATTTTTTTTTTTTATGAATACAGACACATTTAGGAAAAATGAATCTTGATGCTTAATGTGTTTACATAAGCAAGGGGAGAAAAAATATAAATCTAATCTCTCATATCATGACCTAGAGTCAAAGGTTTCATTGAACTGTAACAGTTAAAGAGAAAAGAATTATGATATATTGAAAATTAGTCAAATAAACTTATCAGCATATTTTCTAAAAATTTTACCACAGATACTTATCAACATAAAATAACAAAATAAAAATGTAATAGAATTTAGAGCATGAGGGGGAAAACCATCCCTCAAGACAAAGGTACTAAGCTTACCAAACTATGTATAAAGATTACGATAAATAATAAGGTACAAAAATGTTCAAATTTGTGCAAGGAAGGGCCTCTTTGGTCCTACAATTAATCATATAAGTACATGAAAAAGGCATTGTATCATACCATAAATCTTGAGTATGATAAAACAGGTAATCTAAATTAATCAGATATTCAACAACACTCACTGAATGCTTGTTTCAATTAAACCCCTTAGACATATTTAGAAGGAAAATGTTGGGAGGAGGGATGAGGTTGTTATTCACTTGCCAAATTGATAAATTTGCAAGAAAATCTCAAACAAGGTTTCGGATGTAGCAACGTTATTGTATATTGTCAATGGCAATGCTCTCAAAAAGGACAACATTTTGCTAATAATTGGGCATATATGATAATACATAACTTTCAATTTCTCAATATATAATATATATCTTGGTTTGTCAACAAGCCTTAATAAAATTTGCATTTGCATAAACAGATCTTATCTTAATTAGCACTCCACTTTACTAGCGTGAGCACCTAGTATGGCACCTAGTGACTCTAGGGATAAAGGTTACTAGTGGTCCTAGTGCATTCCACAACATTCTAAGAAGTTGTGAGGAGCTCATTCTGGAAATCTTCATGCATCCATGCACTTCATAAATGAAAGATATGTTAAAGAAAAAGGAGGAAACAAGTAGTAGAACTTAAAGTTTGGGAGAATGTGAGAATTTTAGGAGTTTGTCATCATACACTTCAAGATAAATGAACATTCTGTCTCAAATAATTAAACATATAGAGATGAACTATAGCTGAAGGGTAAACGCAAGGATTCAGGCAACTAGGCCAGACAAATTATATACTTTATTTGTCCCATCCTCTGAATAACTTCAAACTAGATTAAGTTTGATGAGTAAAGCTTCAAAGTGATTGTCCAATTTAATCTGAATAAGTCAGAATCAATTTGGCTCAATGACAACTCCGCAAAAGCATGGCAAAAGACAAAAAACCTAAATACATAATATGTGAAGTCTTACTGAGGCTCTGATGGAGGACCTTAAGTTTTACTGAGACAAGTAGTACCTAATGTCCAAATTTTTTGCAGCTCCAAGACATGGTTTCAATCCTCGGTCATGGTTAGACAAATGCTAATAAGACCAGGATATTTATCCACCACAACAAAGAAACACAGGAGGAGAAGAAACCCTTTGAATCAATCTGTGTTTGGATAGTAACTCCTTCCTTCCCCCCCAACCCAAAATATAATTATATAATTAAATAATTTAGCAAGAGGTACCTTATAGATCTACGAGTTGTTTTAAGCCTTTTAGACCAACAAAAAATCTGCTATCACTAAGTCAAGCACTTCAATATAGTTTCATCTAATCAGTCTCACAGCACCATTTAATTGCACTCATGCTTATACTGTTGGCATTGTAAAGAATGTGGAGACTGTTCCTACAATTCAACCATTAATTCACTACCCGACTCACTTATTAGCATAATTTGTAATCTTCAAATGTAATCAACCATTCCAAACAAGCCTTTGCTCCTTGAGAACAATCATCGCCACATATAGAGCAATTTGATTTGGTTTTGTTTGCCATCTATGAGCAAGAGCACAAGCATGCAGCATGACAAAAATAAATAAATAAATAAATAGGCAATAGCAAATTCCTTAAGCTAATAACATAATGTTTAGCAAACATATTTTAAAGTCTGATAATAATAAATAGATTAGCATCAAACCTAACCATTGACATAACATATAATATAGGGTTGAATAGAAAAAGAAAAGTTGATCCCAACTGGTTGGGTTTTGGGATTAGTTGAGTAAAGTTGGTAAGTGTTGACCACTACCTCCAAATCAATCTAATTTTAAAGTGAATTGAGCCCCTGAATTCACTTTTCTTGACCTGAAAAATTCATGTTACATGTTTCTTCTCTCTCCTCTGTAATTAATAAATATACAGCAAATCATCCTCAAATAAAGTGTTGGCCACAAAATTTGTGCTTGACGAATATAGGACATATCAATAGTAAGCTAGAAATATACACCAATGAACTTCGTCAGTTATTTTCCACATTCCAGGGGTTGAGTGGCTTGAAGTTTCAATGAGGCAACAAATATGTCCCGACATATTCCTCAATTGAGCTTTTTAAACAACACTCTCTTTTTCAAATAAAATATATTGAAGACATAAATGACTAATTAATACTTGATCGATCTTCATCCATATAGTTGCAAGAAAACACCAAAAATTGGACACAGAGACCATGTAAATATATATATATAAAAAAGACAGTAAATAGATTGAGACACCATACCACGCTTCCTTCAGCATTTTGTTCAGCAGCAAGGTCTTGGAGGAACCACGAAGCACTTCCATTGTCTCCAACATCATTCTTGAAGTCTAGTAGTTCAAAAATCAGACTTTCATCACGTGCAGGATCAACAAACACTTCCTTCATCAATCAAAACAAGAATTCAACTACTTGAACATATTACAACCCCCAACGCTCCCCCAAGGGTCAATCCCACTTTCCACAAAATTACAACCTCGAAAAAATTCACAAAATTGTAGCTAGATTAAATACTTTAAACACATTGTCGGTCATTACCCACTTCCCCCAAATTCACAAAACCCACCTTTTTCAAGCATTTCCTTCATCAAAACAAGAATTTAATAACGTGAACTTATTACAAACGCAAAAAAGATTAATGGGTAAAGAACCACTTCCCCGAATTTTCAACCTCCCTACTCCAATAAAAAGAAAAGGTAAAATAAATAATATTTTAGACTAACCTGATGATCAGGGACTTGACGAATGTCACTCACATCCTACAATTCAAAATCAAATTATTATCCACAATCCAACATTAAACGATATAATTGGGAAGAAAACCATGGGTTAATTTCAAATACTAACCAGAAACCTCAGAGGAAAAGTACTGGAGATTGCACCACCAAACAAGCGACGCTCCACGTATGAATCTGCAGACATATTTTCCTCGTCAGAAGTTGATAGAGAGAGAGACGGTGTAGTTGAAGGAGAGAGAAGCTTCTGGTCTGGTCTAATGGCCCATTGCTAATGAAGTTCGCTTAAACCCTACGCTGTCGTTTTTGTCTTCAGAAAAACCGATCTGGGGATAAAGAAAAGAAACCAAAAACAAAAAGAAGAGTAACATGGAAGCTTTCGCTGAACTATTAGAGCCAGGTTTCGATCCTGAGACCTGTGGGTTATGGGCCCACCACGCTTCCGCTGCGCCACTCTGATCAGTTGGTGGCTTGTCCACAAGCCTATTAAAATATACATTAACTTTTATAATCCGATCCAACACATAAAGGATTGAATTAAATATTATCTTTGTTTACCTAAGACGCTACAAATTTGGTTTTTTACCGGAGTTTGGGCGCCCCTTAGGCAAAGTGTGTAAGGAATTTGGGGTTTCTATTGGCTCTTTCCATGCTTAGCCTTTGACCCTATTGTCAAACCAAAATTAACATTTGCAATCAAAATTACTGATTCACTATGTAATGACTAACGGAGTTAAGAATAAAATTTTATATTTTCAAATTTTAGAATAACAGAAATTAATTAAAAAGAATTAAAATCTTTGTCACATTATTTATAACCTGACATCCATTTACTAAGGGGAAATGAGGAAGAAGCATAAGGGTTTTGAGAATCAAACTCTTTTGAATTAAGTGATTGACTATTCTATCCCCTTAATTAGAGATCTTGAATTCAAGTTTTGAAAATTATGAAAAAGAATTTGAGAGAGTCAACCCCTAAAATAGGTCTAACAGTATTCGAATCAGATTAATTAAGTAAAATTCAGATACCGGTAGTGAAAACAAAAAAAATAAGAATTATAAGATTATTAACCACATTAGACAAAACTCAAATTTGGGCGGTCCATGGAAAAAGGGCATGATATTATTGGCACGGTGATCAAAGGTATTAGGATGTTGATAATCATTAACAGCGATGACAATGAAAAAAAATGGTAAGCATGAAGTGAAACTTAATTTCAAAAATGGTGAAAAAAAAAAAAACTCAATCAAGCCTCTCTCTCTCTCTCTCTCTCTCTCTGTAAGGGTTATAAGGTGCAAAACTCTAATTTCATTTGATTTAACTATAGTTTTTTGATATTGTGGCATAGTACTCGATGTGCGTTCATTTTTTTGTATGACTAATTACTTTATTTATTTTCGCCTTATAATTAAGTATATTAATATTTGCATAGTCTCAAATTTAATTACATTTTTTTCTTTATCATAGTTGTTTTTTGAAATAAACTATTGATATATAATAATCATATTACTTTCGATTAAATTTAATTCGAGTCGAATTTGTTTTCTTGAGAAACAAAACTTTCTTGGTGTCTTTTTTTTTATACATAAAATTCAAATTTGAAACTTTATTTGAAAAAATCAACGCTTAACTATCGAATCAAATAATCATTGGGTATTCAAATATTTTAGTATATGTATCATGCGTGATTTTACGATAGTTGTTTGCAATACATACATCTTGAAGATGGGATTCAAAAATTTTAATATTTTCAACTAAACTCTAAACACGAAACTTAGCTTTTATGTAATAGTTAAAACTTTGAACTCAAAGAGAGCTATTTATCTAGTTGTATTTTTAACCTTAGAACCTATTTTTGGGATGCTCAAATTTTGCATCTTCAAACAAAGCCTATTTTAAATTAGTTTGCTTGATTTTTAAATCCAAAAACTTACTCGAATATAAGAAAAATACCCTTTTCTGCTTAGAAGCTATTTAATTTAATTGAAATAAATTACAAAACCATTCGCAAACTTAAATTATTTGTAAAACTTTACCTACTTATATTTTGTAAATTGGCTTGTCTTAAATACCTCTCATTTTAGGACTCAAATTTCTTCGAAATTAATATTATCTATAAAGGGGGCTTATGATTTTTTTTTAACAATTTTTGTGAAATGGAAGAAACTCGGGAACTTTTATAGAGACTCAAGGGTAAAGAGAATTAAGTAAAGTGATCTAACATAATATTTCATTGAAAAGTTAGATGACGAGAAAAATTATTTTTAAAAAATATTTGTGATGAGATATTATTAAACACAAAGTCATGAATTTGAACCTATTATATAATTATATAATATACTAATAGGTAGTTTTGAAAGCTAATTGATTATGATAGTGGATCAAATCCTCCACTTTAAAATCAAAGAGCCTTTGAATAACAACCATGGGATCATCCCTCATCCAATGAAATATATGTAGTCAAAATGTGATCATCCCATGTCACAATACCAAAGATGATAGATGGAGTTTAGATTTATTTACAAAGGAAATAAATGGAATTTTGAAAGTTAATAAAAGGGACGTGTGACACGTTCAACAATTAGTCGATTTAATGGTCGAATATTAATTTTTTAAAATAAAATTTTAAATTTTAATATTATATATTTATAGAAAATAGTTATTATTAACATATATATACATACATATATATATATATATAAGCGTTGTAAGGGTATCCCACGTGAACTTCGTCGTCCTCCACGTGGGAAAAGGAATGGATGGCTACCTCCCACGTGACACACCCCCTCTCTCTCTCCCCATCTCGGTTCTTTCCCTCTCTCTCTCTCTGCATTTATTACTCTCTAATTTTCTCTCTCCATTTATTACTCTCCCCCTCTCTCTCTCTCCATTACACTCTCTCTTTTGAGTTTTGTACCAAAATACACCAATTAAAAAAAAAACTTAAAATGACTCGGAGTGGAAAAATTTTTCAAAATAACTCATATTTGTCGCGGGTTGAATTTGCGACCGAGTATGTCATATGTTCAACTCACGATAGAGCCACGTGGCGCACTTTGGACATAATTGTATCTTGAAAATGCAACATACTATATCACATTTTGAAGACGCGACAAACTTTATCGCATCTTCAACCTGCGATAAGGGGCACGGGGGCCCAGCCCGCGACAAGGGGCGCGGGGGCCCAGCCCGCATGCCAACGGGCTGAGCCACGAGCCCATAACCCAAAACACATAACTCAGAAGGTCCACCATACTATCGATATATATATTAGGTAAAATCGAAATCAGACTTTCAAAGACTCTCAGACCCAACAGATCCGACCCGTGACTTAATGGGACCCTCCGCATCATCTATATTTGTGTTCAATTATTCCAACATCCGACTGGCTGAGCATGCTATGAATTTAACCAGCGGGCCCAACAGGCCGAACCGCAACACAATGGACCCCACCCTATCATCCCTATCTGTATTGGGCAATATATTATCACTCTACATTCCTATATGAAAAAAAATATAATTAAATGGGATGGTAAGGTAATAATGTATTACCCAACACATATAAGGATGGTACCGCTGTGTTGGGGTTCGGCCGGTTGAACCCATTGGTTTAGGAAATTAGATGTTGAAATAGCCGAACACAGATATGGATAATACGGAAGGACCCACTAAGTCACGGGTTGGATTCGTTGGGTCCGAGTGTTTTTAGAATTCTGATTTCGATTTTGTCTAACACATATATCGATGGTATCGTGGGTCTTCTGAGTTATGTGTTTTGGGTCATGGGCTCGTAGGTTGGGCTCGCGCTCGCCTTGTCGCGTATTCAAGATGCAGTCCTGTCTAAAGTGCGCAACGTGACTCTGTCGTGGATTGAACACGTGACATACCCGGTCGCGGGTTCAACCCACAACAAATATAGGTTATTTTTAAAAGTTTTTTTCTCTCCGGATCATTTTAAATTTTTTTTTAAAATAGTGTATTTCAGTACAAAGCTCCTCTCTCTCTCTCTCTCCGCCTCCCAATCCCAACTACCTCTCTCTCTCTCTCTCTCTCTCTCCCCCTACCTCCCACCTACCTCCCTCCCTCCCTCTCTCTCTCTCTCTCTCTCTCTCTCTCTCTCTCTCTCTCTCTCTCTCACACATCATGTTTAAATATTACACAAATATTAATATTATATAAATATTTTTTATCATTTTATTTTCATATATTTAATATTAAATAAATATTTAAATATTTTTATTTTTTAAAATTTTAAATTAAATAATAATTTTTATAATTTTACTTAAATTAAATTATTCAATAATATTGTTTTAGTTTATTATTTAATATTTTATATTACAATTTAATATTTTATTTAAATATAACAAACATAAAAATTAATATTTAAATAATTGATATTTCAATTTATTATTTAATATTATATAAATATTTAAATATTTAAATTAATTTTGTTAATTTTTATACTTTAATTATTATATTAATATTATAATATTATAATATTTTCATTTTTATTCAAAAAATTTTTCTATAATAAAATTTTACAAATATTTTAGCTATTTTTAATATATATATATATATAAGTGTGGTGAGAGGAATCCTACGTGGATTTCATCGTCCTCGGGAAAAAGAGTAGGTGGCTGTCCTCCACGTGCCACACCCTTCTGTATCCGGATATTTCAAGTTAATTTTTATATTATATAAGTATTTAAAAATTTTAAATTATTTTTTTATTTTTTTTATTTTTATATTTTAAAAATATTTTAGGTTAAATATTTATCTTTATGAATTTTTTACAGATATCTTTTTTAGATTTTTATATCTTAAAAATTTTAGATTAAATATTAATATTTATAAATTTTTTTATTTACAGTTAAATAAATATTTAAATTATTTTTTCCTGATTTTTATATTTTAAAAGTTTTAGATTAAATATTTATATTTATGAATTTTTTATAGTTATTTTTTTAAGTGTTTATATTTTAAAATCTTTAGATTAAATATTAATATTTTTAATTTTTTATAATTAAATTATTAAATATTATAATTTTAGATTAATATTTATATATTTAATAAAATTATATTTTAAAATTTTGGAAGCGGGCCTTGGTCGACGAAAGTTATGGCTTTCGTCGACAAAGGTGTCTTTCCTTCCCTCTCCCTCAATCCCTCTTTTTCTTTCTCTTTGTTTATTACTCTTCCCCTCTCTCTCTCTCGCCATTTATTTAATACATGCATTCTCTCTCCGTCTACCTTTCTCTCTCTCTCTCTCTCTCTCTCCCCACCTCTTACCGTCCCCCCCCTCTCTCTCTCTCTCTCTCTCTCTCTCTCTCTCTCTTCGATTTTAAATATTTCACAAATATTATTTTTTTTCATTTTAATTTCATATATTTAATATTAAACAAACATATAAATTAAATATATAAATATTTTTATTTTATAGAAATTTAGATTAAATAATAATATTTATAATTTTACTTAAATTAAATTATTCAATAATATCTTTTTAGTTTATTATTTAATTTTTTAATATTTTGCATTACAATTTAATATTTTATTTAAATATCAAATATCTAAAAATTAATATTTAAATAATTGATATTTTTTATTATTATTTAATATTATAAAAAATATTTAAATATTTTAATTAATTTTCTATTTTTTATATATTATTTATTATATTAACATTATAATTATAATTTATTATTTAATATTATGTATTTCAATTTAATATTTTATTTAAATATCAAATATCTAATAATTAATATTTAAATAATTGATATTTCAAAAAATATTTTCCATTATGATGTTCTAATATTTTTATTTTTATTTAAAAACTATTTTCCATTATAAAATTTGATAAATATTTTAGATATTTTTAACACAATCATAAAATCTTTTAATTAAAAGTATTTTCCATCATAAAATTTTACAAATATTTTAGATATTTTTAATACAATTATAAAATTTTTTAATCGAATTATTATTTATTATGCATAGTATTATAATATGATACTTTTAATTTTTCTATCAAAAATATTTTCAATATTTTCTTACTTAATATTTCTATAATTATAAAATTTAAGGAATTATAATATTATATAATATTATAGTATTTTTACTATATATCATTTATTTCAAAATTTTTTTATATTTTTAGACTAAAAAATTTTATGATTATATTAAAAATATAAAAAATATTTGAAATTAATGATGTTTAGAGAAAATATTATAATATTATAATACTATAAAAATTATAATAATAAAAATATTAAGTAAGAAATATTTGAAAATATTTTTATATTAAAAATTTGATATTTGAAATAATTTTACAATTATATTAAAAATATTAAAATTTAATAATTTAAGTGTAAAAAACTCATAAATATTAATATTTAATTTAAAGTTTGTAAAATATAAAAAATATAAAAAAACAATTTAGATATTTAAATATTTCAAATATTTTTTGTATTTTTAGTTTAATTGTAAAATTTTATAATAAATTATCATTTACATACATTACATTATGCTTAGTGTTTTTTTTAAATAATTATTTTTTACTTGAAAATTTTAAAATTATAATTTTTCATGTATCTTAATATTAAATCAAAGTATTTTTATTGCACAAAAATTTTGCATATTTTAAATTTTACACAAGTATTAATATTATACGGATATTTTTTTCATTTTAATTTAAGATATTTAATGTTAAATAAATATTTAAATATTTAAATAATGTGTATAATAGAAATACAATCTGTAAAAATTATAATTTTAAAAATATTAAGTTAAAAACAAATTTAAAAATATTTTTATATTAAGTAAATTATTTACTTGTATTTCTTATTAAAGCATGTGTTATTAATATAATGACAATTTTATTATAAAATTTCACAATTATAAAAAAAAATGCTAAAAATATATATTTATGGATGATTTTATTATATGCAAAATATTTTGCATATAGAAAAATACTATAATATTATAATACTATGCATTTTATAATTATAAAAATATTAAGTAAAAAATCTTTTTAAATTAACAAATATTTAAAAATATCATATTATAATATTGTATAATACATATAATTATTTTAAAAAATACTAACTATATGCAAATAATAATTTTATTATTAAATTTTACAATTATAATTATACTAACCATAATTTTATAATTTTATAATTTTATAATTATTTAAAAATTTTTAAAAATAAATTTACTAAAAAAAAAAGTAACAAAGTCATTTCTTCCACGAAGGGATAGCCCTTCATAGACTAATGGCAGTCGATCTCTCTCTCTCTCTCTCCATTTCCGTCCTTCTTTCTATGTCACATCTCTATCTCTCTATTATAAATATATATTTTTTATTATATTAATATTATGATATTCTAATATTTTTATTTTTGTTCAAAAAATATTTTCCCTGATAAAATTTTACAAATATTTTAGATATTTTTAATACAATCATAAAATTTTTTAATCAAATTATTATTTATTTTTTATTGTATTATAATATGATACTTTTAATTTTTTTAATAAAAAATATTTTCAAATTCTTTTACTTAATATTTCTATAATAATAAAATTTTCAGTATTATAATATTATATAATATTGTACTATTTTTACTATATATCAGATATTTCAATTTTTTTATATTTTTAGATTAAAAAATTTTATGATTATATTAAAAATATCAAAAATATTTAAAATAAATGATATTTAGAGAAAATATTATAGTATTATAATGCTATAAAATTATAATAATAAAAATATCAAGTAAAAAATATTAGAAAATATTTTTATATTAAAAAATTAATATTTGAAATAATTTTATAAATATATTAAAAATACTAAAAATATGCAAAATTTTTGCGCATATATAAAAATACTTTAATTTAATATTATGAAACTAGAAAAATTATAATTTTAAAAATGTTAAGTAAAAAATAATTTACAAATTTTTTTAGATTAAAAAACATTTAAAAGTATCATATTATAATATTATATAATAAAAATAATTTTTTTGAAAAAATACTAAGTATAATGTAATATATGTAAATGATAATTTTATTATAAAATTTTACAAATAAACTAAAAATACTAAAAATATTTGAAATATTTAAATATCTAAATTATTTTTATTTTTTGTATTTCACAAACTTTAAATTAAATCTTAATGTTTATGAGTTTTTACACTTAAATTATTAAATATTATAATTTCAAATTAATATTTATATATTTCAAAATTTACATAAATTTTAATATTATACAGATTTTTTTTTTCATTTTAATTTAAGAATTTAATGTTAGATATTAAATTTTACATAGAATACATTACTTTTTCAATCATAATAAATTATTACTTACAAAAAAATAAAAATATAAAAAAAAATAAATATTCAAAATAAAAAAAATATATATTTGAATCTCATTTTTTTATAGCAAATATAATTCAGATTATTCATATTGTATATTTTAAAATGTATAATTCAAATTGTATGTTATAACTTATATAAATTGAAGGCGTATTGCATATGTAACATTTCAGTCATAAAATTGTTTTGAAAATATTTTTTATCAAAAAAATTTAAAAGTATCAGATTATAATATTATATAATACAGAAATTGTTTTATAATGTGTTAGTAAAAAAATATTTTGAAGATTAATACATAGAATAAATGATAATTTTATTAAAAAAATTTATGATTATATTAAAAATATAAAAAATATTTGAAATAAATTATGTTTATTAATATTTAATGTTATAACATTTTAAAATTTATAATAATAAAAATATTAAACAAAACAATTATTGAAAATATTTTTATATTAAAAAATTAACATTTGAAATAATTTTACAATTATACTAAAAATACTAAAAATATTTGAAATATGCGAAGTTAAAAATGCTAGAATTTTATTATATGCAAAATATTTGTGAATATATAAAAATACTTTAATTTAATATCATGATACTTGAAAAATTATAAGTTTAAAAATACTAAGTAAAAAATATTTTACAAATATTTTTAGATTAAAAAATTTTTAAAATATCATATTATAGCATTATATAATACAAATAATTATTTTAAAAAATACTAAGTGTAATGTATGTAAATAATAATTTTATTATAAAATTTTACAATTATACTAAAAGGACTAAAAATGATGTTAAAATATTATTATTTTATTATATGAAAAATATTTGTGTATATATATAATACTTTAATATTAATATTATGATACTAGAAATTTTAATTTTAAAAATACTAAATAAAAAAATATTTGACAAATATTTTTATATTAAAAAATATTTAAAAATATCATATTATAATATTATATAATATAGATAATTATTTTATAATGTCATACTATTAAAATATTTTAAAAAATAATAAATATTTGTAAAATAAATGAAAAACTTTTTAAAAAATTTTATGATTATATTGGAAATATCATAAATATTTGAATTAAATAATATGTATAGGAAAAATACTATATTATTATAATATCGTAAAAATTATAATTATAGAAATATTAAGTTAAAAAATATTTGAAAATTTTTTTTATATTAAAAAATTTCCTATTATAACGATAATTTATTATAAAATTTTATAATTCTTCATCGACAAAGGAACCAACATTCTTCGTCAAAGGTTCCCACCTTCGTAAAACCTTCGTCGACGAACATTATTTTATCATTCTTAATTTTGAGAAATCAACTTTCAACCTATTCATGTAAAATGCATATAACTAAAGAAATAAAAATAAAAAGTACAATTTGATAAACCTACCTTTGAATTTGAGGTGCACCCCCCACGAAAACTGGAACCTCGTCCTTGAAGGAAACAGCCTTCGTCGATGAAGGAAACGGCCTTCGTCAGCTAAGATTCCACTCATTAACGTTGTTTATTTTATTTTTTTTTAAATTTCATAAGTTCAAAATAAAAGAATGGGCACGTGGAAAAGTAATTGGTGTGGATCCCACCGCAAAACCCATTAACCATACCTTATAAGTGAATGTAGTTTTGGAAATAGGATCCACATATATGTAATAAATTTTCAAGAAGACAATCTGAGTGTGAAACTTCACATGTAATAAATTTTTAAAAAGACAATCTGAGTGTGAAACTTCAAAGTACATGCCAATGCTTTCTTCATTTCTATTATATTCTTTTTCTTTTTTTCTTTTCTTTTTTTATAATTAATAATAAAAATAAATAAATTTATTTATATAATTAAAAAATAATTTTATTAAACTAAGATAATTAGAAAGCATATCACATAATTGAGTGACACGCATAATGTATTATTTTTAATGATTGATGAAGATGTGTATATAACAAAATATTTGTGCATATATATAAATACTTGAATATTAAAATACTATAAAAATTTAAAAAAAATATTAAGGAAAATAAATATTTTATAAATATTTTTAAATTAGGGTCAAATCGAGAGTTCCTTGATCCACTCGATATACTTTTTCTAATAATTTTATCATTTTATAGTAATAATACTATAGTATCATGGTGGAAAAATATTATAATATTGTAATATAATAATTTTTTATATTGTTATACTATAAAATATTTTAAAGAATACTAAATAAATAATAATCTATGCAAAATAAATAATAATTTTATTATAAAATATTATGATTATAAAATATATTAAAAATATAATACATGTATTTATTATTTGATGAAAAATCTTTTCTTAGTTTTTCTGAATCATAATTTTGAAATATTGAAATATTTTTAATTTTTAATTTATCACTAACCAAATAACTTAATATTTAGTCCGTACATAATTTTTACTTAATTGTAAATTAAAATACTTGATCAATATAATAAATATTTCAAAAAATATTTAAATCTTTATAATTATTTATCATAAATGGTCATTTATAAATTTAAATTAATATTTTAATATATATATATATATATATTTTTTTATATATGGACACGTCACCCAAATTTAAATTTCACACCGTGCGACGCACGATGTACCCTTCCCGGTTAAAAATCGAATTAGACGATTATCATTTTAATGGTTAATTAAAAAAAAAAAATCTACCGCTCTCCCTGTAGAAAAATGAAACCCCCTTCGAGACCCTCAATTTCCACGTTTCTTCTCTCTATTTCTTCCTTTCTTCCGAGCTTCATCTTCCATTTCGCGTATCCTCTCTCTCTCTAACGGACCTGTTCGCATTTTAAACCCTTGGAAGTTCTCCACTCGTCGACTCCTCTCATAAATGGGATCTCCGGTGCCGATTCTCAGATCAATTCTGCATATCTCATCTCATTTAGGTGTTTAGACTCTTGTAAGTGAAATCGCATCAAATCTTCTTCGCAGAAATGCTTTTCCTCATCGATTAGTTTCCGGTTTAAAGCATCTTTGAATAATTTGGAAGATTGCCGATTAGGTTTTCTGATTCTGTTGCGTCGGTGGAGGATTTGAGTCGGAAAGAAGGATTGACTTGGCTTGTTTGGTTTTTTGTTTTGTGAGTTTCGAGACGATGAGTAATCAGAAGAGGAGGAATTTTCAGATAGAGGCGTTCAAGCACAAGGTTGTGGTTGATCCGAAGTACGCAGAGAAGACGTGGAAGATATTGGAGCATGCTATTCATGAGATTTACAATCACAATGCTAGTGGACTCAGTTTTGAAGAGCTTTATAGGTCTGATTTCGTTGCCCTTTTAATTTTTGTTCTCTGATTGTGTTCTTTCTTTTCTAATTTGCTTAATCAGTCTCTTTTGTTTTTCTTTTTTCTTTTCATCTATTTGATTGTTCTAGTTCAGTGATGTTTGTTAAAAAATTACTATAATCCTCGTGCATAATCATTTCTTCACTTGGCTAGGTTTGTTTCATGTTAATGTCAACTAGGTTATTGCTGTCTTAGAAATCCATGCTGGATTTAGTAGAGGTTTTAGTCCTATAGAGATCTTGCAAGACCTAGTTTCACCATGAGTACCTTTTGTGCTGACTGAATTTGTCTGTTGTTCTGCTAGAAAATGATATATTTAGGATTATGTTAATCTCCTTTCTTAGTCATCCCAGCAGGGTTTTCTAGGATAGTGCCTTTATAGACTATGCACATGTCCGACGAACTTTAATAATTTGCCACCAAGTAATTGATTGCATTTAATTTAACTGTGGTTACCAAATTGTTATGTGGTGGCACATGCAAAAGTAACATTTTACTAATTCTCTCTTCTGGTGCTGATCTTTTTGGTGCTATCCTCTCTTTGAACCTTTTAAAAGGGTTGATGCTTTGGCACTTTGAAAAGAAATAAGAAGCGAAAGGGCTATAATTGTTGAATGGCTCTCTGCGGGTTAATCATGATTATGTATTTGGGACGTGTTGGAGCTCCATGCTTTTATTGGTTAATGTTTTCCAAATATAGATATTTGTTAAGATTGCTAGGAAAAGGAAGCGTCTAATAGGTGTTCTGATTTGATGGCTTTCATTGGAATGATGCTTCTGCTTGGTGGTGTTAATCATGAATTAGTTTCAAGTTGCATCCAAATTTGAGTTTAGCTGGTAGGATATTCTCCTTTCTCCAAGCAAGATCTAAAGTCCCATCATTGAAAATTGCACCAGGAGGCTTTGAGCCTATACATGGCTTTGCTTAGTGTGCATGGTTTTTGGGCTATTTTTCATTGCTCAGTGAGTTTATTGGTGCACAGCCAAATGGTAGTGGCTGAAATTACCAAACTAGTTGTGCTGTCTCTGCTTATGAGCTGATTTCTATTTTTTTTTTTTTTTTGGTTGTTTTTTTGGGGTTCCCATATACTATTTACAAAGACCAAAGATTCAGCAGTTGATTCTTCTTTGTGAATGCCGTTTGTGTCCTTGCCCCTCCCTTTTTGCCCTCCTTTCCATTTTTGTTTGTGTGGGATTGAAATGCTGCAAATTAGTGAGATTTGGCAATTGATCTACCTGTTTGCATGACAAGCCACTTCATTATGTGTTGTTGCAAATGACTCCTCATTATTTTGATACTTATATGGCACCAAATTTGATATTAAAGCTTGCTTGGGATGAAATTGATATTCTGTTCTTATGAGACTAAATGGTTTTGCTGTTGAGATCTGAGAAAAACTTGTAAAATAAGGACTGTCTCGGAATCAGAGAAGTTGATGCCCACCATTAGCAATGCTGGCCCCCTGTGTTTCCTCTGTTGGAGATTCTCTCTTCCTACATACAGTTTCTGTAGGGATTCCTTTGATGGCTTCTTCGGTTGTTAGGGGTCCTTTTAGATTTAATTGATCAACAGCCTCTTTATTTAAAATATCTAGAGCTGATTTTCTTGTATCTTCAAGTTGGATTACTAATACTATTGTTTAAATCAGTCTAAAGTGCTAGCTGAATTATCCATCACATGGCATCCTGATATATTAGCAAGCACAAATTTTTACAGTAAATACTGTGCAGTCTGTTGTACATGTATGTTTCTCCCTCTCTCTCTCTCTCTCTCTCTCAAGTGGACATATGCACTTGCACTGCTATGCTGGCATATTCTGCACATGGAAACTTTAGCAACATGTCTTTCTAAGATTTGACATTTTTGTATCCAGAAATGCGTATAATATGGTGCTGCACAAATTTGGTGACAAGCTGTACTCAGGTTTGGTAACTACTATGACTGGACATCTCAAAGAAATATCAAAATCAATAGAGGCTACACAGGGGGGTTTGTTTTTGGAAGAGCTGAACAGGAAATGGACTGACCATAACAAAGCATTGCAGATGATCCGAGATATTTTGATGTACATGGACAGGACATTCATTCCAAGTACTCATAAGACTCCTGTTCATGAGCTTGGACTAAACTTGTGGAGGGACAATATAATCCACTCCCCTAAAATCCAGTCGAGGCTTCTTAGTACACTTCTTGATTTAATACAAAGAGAAAGGACTGGTGAAGTTATTAACAGGGGACTTATGAGGAATATTATTAAGATGCTGATGGATCTGGGTTCTTCTGTTTACCAAGAAGATTTTGAGAAGTACTTTCTTGAGGTGTTGGCTGATTTCTACAGGGCTGAGTCTCAACAGTTCATTGAGTGCTGCGATTGTGGTGACTACCTGAAGAAAGCTGAGAGACGTCTAAATGAAGAAATGGAACGAGTGTCCCATTACTTGGATCCAAAGAGTGAAGTCAAGATAACTAACGTAGTTGAGAAGGAGATGATTGCAAATCACATGCAAAGACTTGTCCATATGGAGAACTCGGGCTTAGTGAGCATGCTTCTTGATGATAGGTATGAAGATTTGGGAAGGATATATTTATTGTTCCGTCGTGTGCCCACTGGTCTTTCAATGGTACGAGATGTGATGACTTCTCATATTAGGGAGGTGGGTAAACAGTTGGTTACTGATCCAGAGAGATTGAGGGATCCTGTGGAGTTTGTTCAGCGTCTCTTAGATGAAAAAGATAAGTATGATAAGATCATAAACTTGGCATTTAGCAATGACAAGACATTCCAGAATGCGTTGAATTCTTCTTTTGAGTACTTTATAAATTTGAATCCCCGTTCTCCTGAGTTTATTTCTCTGTTTGTTGATGACAAACTTCGTAAAGGCCTCAAAGGGGTTAGCGAGGAGGACGTTGAGGTTGTCCTTGACAAGGTGATGATGCTGTTCCGGTACTTGCAGGAGAAAGATATATTTGAAAAGTATTACAAACAGCATTTGGCCAAACGGCTTCTATCTGGTAAGACTGTCTCGGACGATGCGGAGAGAAGTCTGATAGTTAAGCTTAAGACTGAATGTGGTTACCAGTTCACATCAAAACTGGAAGGCATGTTCACGGATATGAAAACCTCTCAAGATACAATGCAAGGATTTTATGAAAACTACCCTTTAGAAGCAGACAGTCCAACACTGGCAGTCCAGGTTTTGACAACTGGCTCGTGGCCTACTCAGCCAAGCGTTGCTTGCAATTTGCCTACAGAGGCGTTAACACTATGTGAGAAGTTTCGGCAGTATTATCTTGGAACACACACAGGTCGAAGATTGTCTTGGCAAACTAACATGGGGACAGCTGATATCAAAGCAACCTTTGGGAAGGGTCAAAAGCACGAGCTTAATGTTTCCACTTATCAGATGTGTGTTCTTATGTTGTTCAACAATGCTGACCGACTTAACTACAAGGAGATTGAGCAGGCTACTGGGATTCCTGCAGTGGAGTTAAAGAGGTGCCTGCAATCCTTAGCATGTGTTAAAGGGAAAAATGTTCTTCGGAAAGAACCGATGAGTAAAGACATCGGTGAGGATGATGTATTTTACTTCAATGACAAGTTCACTAGCAAGTTCTACAAGGTGAAAATTGGCACTGTAGTTGCACAAAAGGAGTCAGAGCCTGAAAAACAGGAAACACGCCAGAGAGTTGAAGAGGACCGAAAGCCTCAGATAGAGGCTGCAATTGTGAGGATTATGAAATCAAGGAGAGTGCTGGACCATAATAATATCATTGCTGAGGTGACCAAGCAGTTACAATCTCGGTTTTTGGCCAACCCTGTGGAAATCAAGAAGCGGATCGAGTCCCTCATTGAAAGGGAATTCTTGGAAAGAGACAACATAGACAGGAAACTATATCGGTATCTTGCATGAAGTAAAAGCTTTCAGTCTGATAGTTGTTCTGCTCGAAGGTTAGCATTGATTAACAAACTTGTACCTTATTTGGTCAGCGGAAAATTGTTTTTGAATTTGTGCATGTCTCAGAAAGGTTCCAATGAAATTGGTTTTTATTCCTTCTCTTGCCTGTCTACTACTTTCATCTGTTCTGAGTTAGGCTTCTAAGTTATATCCTCCAACCACACTACTACAGATTTGGCCTTCACCTACATTTATTTGCCAACATTTGCAATAAGTGTCGGTAATAGTCTCATGGAAGCACTTATTTGTGGTGCTTTACTGTCATTTCCCTCAAATGTGGATACGATTTTTTATTGCTACAATTGTTTATTTATTTAATTATTATTATCATTATTTTTATTATTTCACATCTCTCTCAACACTAAGCCCCAAACTTCACTTTGCTCTTCTTGACACAGACCCTCTCTTCTCTCTTCACTCGGTTCCTTCTCTCTCTCTCTCTCTCTCTCTCTCACACACACACACACACACACACACACATGAAAGAGAAAGTTCTCCAAAACCCTAGCCACTGGTACGCTTCCTCTGTCAAGAATTGTCTGTGGCTTCTCTCTTTTTCTCAGATAATCCAATTTCTCTCTCTCTCTCTCTCTCTCTGCATCTATTTCAGCAATTTCTTGCCAAATTGTGACAATTGACCGGGTAAGATCGCCTCCACCAAATCTTCATTGAAAAGCTGTAGCTTTTCGGTTACATAACTATGCAAGTTTTAGGGTTTTGAATAGGTCTCTGACTCAATTGATGTTGATTAAAAAATTTGATGTTTGCTTTTGCCGCTTTGGATCTTCTTGTTTGATTGATTAATATCTGTGTTTGTTTTATCTGGAGAGAAAGTTGACTAGGGAGAATGGTTTCTTAGGGTTTGTGTGTTGTCAAAATCTGTATATCCCAAAGTTTCTTCACTGTCTGTTAGTCTAACACTTAATGAGACTGCCCAGGTGGAGATGGCACACATCTTGGCCAGTACCATAAAATCAGTACAAATGAATGTTTTTGGTCTATAATTATTTGTGACTTCCAAAAAATAACAGTAGTTTTGAACAAATGTTATGGTTTATCTCATTCCTGGATTGTGAAAGGCCCTCAGTTACTGGTTGAAATTCTTACACTATCATGGATACGAAACATCCTTTATGCAAACATTTTACTGGCTACACCTTTCCATTCCAAATGAGAATGAGAACTAACTTATATACTTAAATATATGAGTAGGATTTTTGCTACTTTCAAGCCTCTTCTCCAAATGATAATCAGATATGAAATTGAGGCAGACTAAATATATGGTTATCTCAAGCAATAGAGGAGGATGATTTGGGCATCAGAATTAAAATTTTTAGGGATATCTATTTATTTATTCAAATTTATTTATTTATTTTTTTTTTTTTTTTGTAAGTTGGACGGTTTAAAAAAAAAAAAAAAAAAGAGGCCAGGTCTTGTAGACTAAACAGCTATGGTAGAGGAGTACGTTGCTGTTTTTGTTACTGTTTCAGCTGTACAAATTTTGGGGGGAAAGAGCATCAGAATTTTGCTTTTCTCTGAGTTGGTTTTTCTCTCTCTTCTTTGGCAGTGACAGGGCCGAAACTGTCTGCGGGTCTCTCAGGCTTTCCTTTTCAAAGTACACTCTCTGCATGTCCAAAGAATTAGAGAAAGAGAAGACTTTCTTTCTTTTGTTATCTGCTTATTAGCAACAGCAACAGCAACAGCAGCAAAGCATTTTCCAATTACCTCATCAGTCATCAATGCATGAGGACTGTGAAATTCAGCTTCACTATCCTCAAGAACAGGAGAGAAAGAGAGAGAGAGAGAGATAGAGAGAGAGAGAGATCTTGAGGTAAGTCCATTTTAAATCCTCTTTTCCCCCCATTATATACAGTACCAATCTTTTGCTTTCATACGTTTGCTTGGTTTTAAAATGTTTCCCAATCAAAATTATGTTGCTTGTTTTTCTGATCATGTTATTTTTTTTTTAACTTTGCCTGATTGCTTCTTTATCATTCTGTCCTTTATGTTCTTTGTTCTGCATGCTCCACTTGGCTTATTTAGCTTGTTGCATGTTTGATTGACCCGAGTATGCATATCTTGGCTTGGCATGAGCATAGCATGAAGAAAGATAGTCTAAAGAAACCCTTGGTTGTATTGAAATTCTTTGGGAGTTTGATTTTTCCCTTCTTGTTGGGCTGCTGCACCTGTATATAACTCTTGAGCAATGACTCTTGTTCGTGTGTTTATTTGTGTTTGTATGTATATGTGTACAAAATGCATGGCTAGTCATGTTATGGCCGGTGATAATTAAGTTAAAATTTAGGAAGACTCAGATAATTAAGGTCAAAAAATCTGCACAAACCCTTTATTTTAGAATAGTCCATCATGCCTTTCTACCCATGTGCTCCATATGTAGCAATATGCATGCTTGTGTGGTCACATAGAAATATCGACTGTAGAAGGGAAAGGCAGAACAAAATAAGGGGACAATTAATTGCTTCTGGTTGGAATCTATAGCACATGCTACTATTTCATTCATGCCCATGTCATTTAGTCTAAGTCACTTACCAGAACTTATCTGTTTCTGTGATATGTTACTGACAGCTGTTGATGATGTTGATCCCAAAGATTTCATGAAACTTGTGGAAGCTTTACATTTCTTGCTTTTTACAGACCTTATTTTCTCCATTAGTCATTAACTGTATATAACTGCATATGAAGCATTTGTATGATTCTTTGTTTTTGCGAGGTTTGTTGTTGGTTTCTTCCTTGCTGTGATACCTTGGTTTTTCCTTCTACTTTGTACCAGAGTAGACTACCGAGAGAAGCCGAGATTTATTGCTTTCACATTTGCTGTAAGTCACGCATACCTTTATTTCCCATGCACAAACTAAATTGTACTTTTAGTAAGCAAATGTTTGTAGATAAATGGTTGTCCTCTTTCTCTTTTTTTCTCCATACATAACGGTTTTGTGCATGACTGGAAGCTTTTTCCCTTTCTCCATGCGTAAGGGTTCCATTTATTAATCATTAATCATTAATTCTAAATGGTTTTTGCTGTGTTCAATTGTTGAACATGTGAACACCTATCATGTCAGTCTTCCCCCCCTCCCCCCAAAAAAAAAATCACATCAAACTTGGGCATCAATTAATTCTAAATAACAGTTGTTAGTTCTAAATAGTCTCAAATGTCCATTTTAAATAGTCTCAAATGTAAGTCCATTTTAACTTCAAGCAGAGAAGCCAAACAAGTTAATTCTAAATAGTCTCAAATGTCATGCCCTGTTCAAATTTAATTTGTGAAAATGGATAAACTTCCCATCAAACTTGGGCATCAATTAACTTGTTTGGCTTCTCTGCTTGAAGTTGTGCATGATATGACATTGTCTTGGAAAAATCTTGAAATGTGTGGAATGATGTGCTTAATTGAGGTTAAGATGCATGGTACATGTAAATTAGATGCTCGGAAAATTTAAATGCAGAACTCATCAAAGGTTATGATTTTCAAAAAATTTGAAGATGTGATACACACTAAGTGGAAGGTTACTTGTTTCATGGTAACAAACTTTATAATTGTTATTGTGATTGTGAATATAACAAAAAGCATTATTAGTAAAGGAGAGAAATAAATAGAAGCTAGAGGCTTAGACATCCTCTTAAGAGAAACCTTTAATCACCTTGAACTAGAGACCAAGTGGTAAAAACTCCTGAACATAAGGCCTCCCACTAGCTCCTAAACAGGTATCCCATGAATCACATGTTTCTATTGTTCCTTCTGAACTTTCTTATTTCTGTAACTCAACAACAGTTGTTAGTGAGTATAAGTTGATTTAAGGGAAAAATTCTCCTAATAACGAAAATTTAAATAAACCCCTAAAAGTCGAAAAGTTGAATTGAAGTTACATTTGAATGGATCATGGTAAAGATTACTAGTAGCATTTGGTTTGTCAGGAATTAAAACATTCCACTTATCTCTTAATTTCTAGGTTCCACTTATTGTTATCTGCGAATAAAACTAAAATATAACATTATAACATTATTGGCATGAAGGAAATTCTTCCATTAATCTGGATTCAAGTTCAGTATTCATGAGAATATTATGTTCTTGGTTAGTACATTTTTGGATTGATCATCCAATTCTAATGTTAACTATTGCTTGTGCGCACATCAGGAATTGGATCTTTACATTGAGCAACATGCTTCTGATAATGTGAACAAGATATTGATTGGGAACAAGGCTGACGTGGATAAGAGCAACTCTATGATTGAGTGAGCTTATCTCGGAGATTGAGTGTAACTGCATGATGAACAACATGCTTCTGATCGGTAACTCTCTCTCTCTCTCTCTCTCTCTCTCTCTCTCTCTAATTGTGTGGGTGCTCATGATTGAGCTAGCTTATCTTGGAAATTGGACATATTGCATTGATGTAAAAAAAAAAAAAGATTTCATTTTATTTCCATAAAGTGGTGGACATATGTGGTTTAAACAATGTAAGCAGGGTTAGATTGTCAAATGCTAGTGTTGCTTTTGCTGGTTTGGTGAATCTTTGAGTAACAGTCAGAAATCTCCTGTTGATTATGAATGTATAGTGTGAATTATTCAGCCATTATAAATTGTGAAATTTTGAGCAGGTTATAAATTACCATCATAATAGTTAAATGTATCTTTTAGCACAATTTTATAATTGTTGTTAAAAGTTAAGTTATGCCAACAATGAACATTTAGTGGCACATGCAAATACAGCTTGAAGGTTTTTAATTGCTAAAGGCTTTTTATTTTTTTAATCATTTATAACTGTCTCGAAGGAATTTTAATTTACTGGCAAATAGAGTTCTATTGACATTTATAAATGCCACTCTCGCTAAAGTTACAAGCTTAATGACATTTAACACAATACTTTTACGGACATAGATGTCTAAATTTATGCCAGAAAGTCTATTAATGATGTTTATAAATGTGGTAGCAAATGTCGCTAAAGCTGCGGGGCTGTGCGGACATTCATTTAACCTTATGACAACACTCAACCTTGTCACAACATTTGACGTCTCACATTTATTTAACCTTGTCGCTCGCCATCACCATAAGCCATGAGTGTAGGGAGTGTTGGCACAAGTCTTTCCCAGCATGGCCTAAGCGGGCACTTAAAAATGTCGGTAGAGTTTGTCAGCAAAGCCTGATTTTGCTGTAGCCCCAGAGTTTGTCGATTTCTTAGTGAGATAGGCCGCGTTTTAATATATGTATTTGCTTCGTTCAAAAGCTGATCTGGGATAAGTTGCGCAGCTCTATTTTGAGGCGAGAATATAACCTTGCATTTTGAAGGCTATATCATTTTGGTTGCCAGAGGTTGATATACTGGTTCACACTGTTATATATAGGTTTGTTGAAGCTCAATACTTTTTCTTTCCTCGTAGAAATATTCAAGTCTTATTGCCCTCACGTGTCCGCTGATCAGTTTATCAGATCCAAGGGCAGTCCTGAAAGAGGCCCTTGCCAATGATTTCGGGGTTCTTTCAGGCTTCTTGGTTTGGGGTCTGGTGGACTAGATCTATGTAACCAAACAATATTCCATAAGAATTGTGTGAGAGGCTGAGGGACACACAGACGGGCTAGTATCATCAAACTGTTTCATTATAAATTCTTCCAAAGCCTGTTCAACAGACAGCATTGTTCACGGTTCTTATTGGGGATTGAACCCCAAATTGCAATTCTGAAGAATGCATAACAATCTGAACGCTTGTTTACTCGGGAAGAATAACATTATAGCTGTGGGATGACGATCGTTGTCCACGTTGTTTGATTGACCAGTGTACTCTACGTTTGTGGCTATGGTAACAACTAAAGGCGAAGTCAGAATTTATATAACTTAAAGGAAAGTAGGGTCAGAATTTAAAGAACAGTAACAATTTTTATAGACAAAAAACATTTAGAGATATAAGTCTTCAAATTGTATACGTAATCTTTCCTTTTTTTTTTCCATAAAATTCTAGAAGGGAGGCTGCCCCAATTGCATCCCTCCTCTTCGCCCCCAGAGACAACTTTGTTGAGATTCGTCCCGTACAAGCAAATCCCAATTGTTAGTTTAAAGAAACATATCTGAAAGACTTTTGAGACCATTGGATGCCATCAAAATGCAATTCCAAGTATGTACCAAGAAAATGCCACATTGGTAACGTTACCCTAATCATTATTTAACCAAAGTACAAGTTTTCTCCAAATCAGTGAAATACTCTCCAGCGCCATAGATTTGCAGAGGGGAGCGGATATAATTACATTTATTCATGAGAGTCCACCTTAGATTCAAACCTATGAAATCAGAATCCGGTTCTGTATTTCTGAGAATGTCTTTACATCTGATCCCCATAACCTGCACATCTAGATCAAGTTAAACAAACTTGTGCACTCCTGCTGTATTTGAGATGAATTCTCAATGACAATAACAAGAGTTAAGGTTTGAGATGCACACTGAGCACATCCCTTCTTATAACATCTCTTCAATTCTATTCGCATGAGAATGTTTTAAGTGTGTCTGCGTTATATTTTAAGTGTCTGAAGTAAACAAAGAGGTCAAAAAAAAAAAAAAAAAAAAAAAAACTACTATATTAAAGGTGTAAATTTTCTATGATCAACAAGAAGTAAACATACCAGCAATCAATACCAACCACAGCTGCCCCCTGCTTATCTGCTTTCTCATCGTCTCCAACATGCACGGCTTTTCCGGCATCTACTCTAACTTGAGCTACATAAATATGGACAGAAATAGAAAAGGAAAGAATGAAGACTTCAACAATTTCAAGAATTGCTACTTTCAAAGATGGTGTTCTAAAAGATGGAAAGCAAACTCTGATTATATATGTTTGTAACTAAGTTACAACATTATTTCAGCCCCTCTAAAGGCACTACAGGGGAATCTGGCAAAACCATGTTGCAGGGAAAGAGGACAGCAAGTAGCTCACAAGGGCAGGCTCAGTTGATTGAGCTACTTAGAGAGGTGTAAAAGATAAGCGTGTTAGGTCTCTTACCCAAATTTTGGGTTCGAAACTTGGGAATGGAAAAGACTACATTGGAAGAGCTTCCCTCTAAAAAGGGCCCAATAACGCTTGAACCGGATTAGTCGGAATATACCTCCGGATACCGGTTGGTTATACGCAAAAAAAAGAGAGAGAGAGGTGTGAAAGATGATGGCAGCGGCACATATATTAGAAAATATATCCAAGCATTATGACTTTGTCAACATAGTTACATACCTAAAGCAGATTGGAATATCTCTGGATCTGGCTTTTCATATCCAACCTCTGAAGATATTATGACAGCATCAAATCTAAGAAAGCAAAGACACAGTAGTTACTTCATTACACTTTATGGGAGATAGAGCCATGTTATTGTACCATTTATGATTTTCATTGAAATAGTAGCACATTCAGAAAATTAAACCAGAAAACATTCCTTAAAGTCCTCACAGAGGTACAAGCAAGATAAAAGTAGGAATTGGGAAAACAAATATGTTAACAAACTCTGTGATAGGAGATTCTCATTCACCTTAAGCTATCATAGTAGCTTAATATACTTATATGTCAAGAAACCCAAATTATAAGATAATTAACATTTTAGGCTAAAAAAATTAAATTGCTTCCTTGATGTGGAGAAAAGGGGAAGATGTACTTCTAAATGATCAAATGTATGATGATTCTACTTTCTTCAGATGGTAAAATCAACAGCGAGAAAGGTTAAAGATTATGAATGCTTACAGTTCCAAGACATTTAGGTCCTCCAAGAGCTTTCGTAAGCGGGTGTCAAAGTTAGATACTACGGCCAACTTCACTGCAATAAGTTACAGCATGTTAGAAATAAATAAAACACAAGAAGCATTTCCCACTCCAAGTCATAGAGACAAAATAGGTTTGTACATGATGAGTATGACCTCCAGCATCTTTCAGAAGGTGCATTGTCTCAGAAGCTCCAGCTGGAAGACGCCATGCATCACCATTTGCAAAATGCTGAAAATTTAACCAGTGGTGTGAGTTGAAATTGCTAACTCTTTAATTTATTGTGTGGTCCTTCACATTCTAGCCCAGGCTACATGAGTTATAAAAGCGCAGCAGTGTGACTCGGAATCTCTAAGCTAGATGATCTATTGAGGAAAACAGCATTTTGAACTGTTGATTTCAAGAAGCATCACCTCATATACTTCTTCAAAGTAGTCCTCATTAGAACAACCAGTTGCTTCAGATACAACAAGTTTCCAAAAAGGCTTTCCATCTCCCTGAGGGGCAAAAAAAAAAAAAAAAACCTTTAAACAATAATGCATATCTCTGGAAAAGGTCAAGCAACTCAAATCAAATGCACAATCCCAGATCCAGCAAGGTAAGAAGCAAACTCAACAACATCCTGCTCCAAGTGGTAAGAACTATAGAAGCCCCAGGAAGAAAAGAAGTTAGATTCAGAACTGAATCCCAATTTGTAGTATAAGAGTTGTTCAGTGAAAATTAGACACAAGATGATTCAATTATGAAATTCACTATTGGGACATATTCTTAGTGAGAAATATACCAACTGAGTGCACTCCAATTACAAGGAAAAGTAGGGTTGAGGAGTTTATAAAGAATAAATATCAACATATCGGCAAAAGAATTAAAAACAAAAAAGTCCAAAATTTTTCACTATAACAGCATCATGATAAAAAAAATTCCCCTTGTAAAGCACTCAAACAACAGCTAGGGAACCAAAATTATTTTGTTTTTAAAAACTGCATTATTTTCCAAGACAATAGTTTCATCGAAAAATTACTGCAGCTTATAGGTTATATTGGACAAAGGTCCTGTCACAAATTCCCATATCCAAAGCCTTCCGCAGACACAATGAAAGAACAGATGGATAGAAATTTCTGTATCATATTTTCATAACATACATCTTTCTGTTGAAGAAAGTAAAAGCATTATGTGCAATTGCCAAATGAAGCAACGAATTTAATAACAGAATGGACCTGGTAACGGAGCTTTTCAGGCCAGGGAGCAGCAAAAGCTCTTCTAAATCCTTGCTTTATCTCAGCTGGTGTTGCTTTCAAGCCTGATTGGATTGCAAATTTTGCAAATAAGAGATTACACACTAGAATGTTAAGATCACATGAGAATTTAATGCCAAGAGGCAGATCAGAAATAAAGCAACTAACAGAATTCTACAGCACGAAGACAATTATCAGTGCATGGAAGACATTCACGTGGCTCTATTTCTACAGAATTTTTTCTTACCCACATTAAAGAGACCAATTGTATGGAGATGTGGAACTTTGGAGAACTTATAGTCCAAAAAATGAACACTGTATGCCACCCTTGTGCAAAGTTTGAACTTGTTTTCAACACCTCATGAAAATCATGTTTCAAATGACACCAAATAGTTAATAAAACAACTACAAGAATAGGGATATCTATCATCACAAAAAGGGCTTTCATTATACATCTTGTGCTCTAAGTAATCAGTAGAGAGAGAGAGAGAGAGATGTCCAAGAATGGAACATTGGTCAAAAATATGATTTTTAATTCGTGGGGTTTGCTTGTTTAATAAATTAAAAGAGATTAAAACTGTGAGGTGGGGGTGGGGGTGGGGGAGGGAAAATACCATATTTGGTGCCAAGAGAAGCATAAGTGTGTTCAACTGGATGGGCCAATTGCAAGAGGGTACCTCCTGCATCCAGCAATAATGCTTCATATGCTTTCTTCTTCAACCCCTTTGATTCTCCTATCATATAAAGTTACAGCAAATAATCAATCAGCTGATAATTGTATACAGGCGCAGGGGGGAGAGAGGGGGGACCTGAGTGAAGAGAATTAGAAAGCTTGAAATTGGGCGTGTTGTTGAGGGATTTAAATCGGAAGAGGGACGCATAAGCACCATTTGAATATCTCGTCCAACAAGCCTCCATCTCTCCTAATTTTCTAGACGAACTAAACTATGATCCCCTCTTCAACCCCTGAAGGAACTATAGGACAGGGAGAGGAGAGAGAAACAAAACGAGTCGTTTTTCACTCATGCTTGTTTAATATATTAAATTTTATTTTTTCTTGGTTAAAAAACAATATTTTTTTAATTTCTAGCCTAATATTATTAATGTGTCAACAGTATAGTTAAGCAGATAACTTTAGATAGAAATAAGTAACGTGAAAAAATCTAAAACAATTAAATCATCTCTTTAATTATTTTAAATTTTTATGGATAGTTTATATTTATTTCTCTTTTTTCGTTATTTTTATTTTTTTAATGTTATCTTCTCGATTTTTATTTTTAATATTTAAAATTTTCAAATTTTTTTAATTTAATTTTAATTTTTTTATTTTTACTATATTTATTTTCAAATAGTCAAACTAAAAATTTAAAATTTAAATTCAAATTGTTATTAATTAACAAGCCGAATAGAATAAACATGTTAAAAATTGCAATCACTTAAAATTTTTAAATGTCTATTTTTTATTTTCATGTCCTAATTTCTAATTAAGCATGATATCTGATAAATATATATATATATAATGAGCAAAAAAAAAAAAAGAAATATTAAAAAGGGCTTGAATAATTGGAGCGGCTCTCTATAGCAACAAAATATTTGATATCCAAAATCCACCGTGCCATTGTATATCATTTGTGAATGACACTTACTCCATATATATTCATTCTATTAACTAATATCTTTCTATGTTTATTTTAATTTTTTTTCAATATTTAAAATTAAGACATGAAAATAGAAAACTTGGGTATTTATAAATAAATTTCAGTTAAAACTTTTGTTTCTCCAGAGTTTGGGATTGAATTTGGTATAATAGAATTTATGTACCTTTCTATTAGGGAAAATTTTTATAATCTATAATTAAAAAAAAAAAAATCCAAAATCAAAAAATTGTGAAAAAAGAAAATTTCAATAAAAAGAAAACTGCAAATCCCAATCATGGTAACTTGTAGAAGACCCAAAATCTCAGAACAGCAAAAAATGATCCAAGACATTTTTTTTTTTGGAAGAAACAGTAAAATCGGAGAAATCCACAAAACCCAATTGTGCCCAACATGGTTAGATTGAGGAAACATCCTGAAAGAGAGAGACTAACCCGTGAGAAATTTCCATCGTTGAGCAAGGCGAGAGAGAGAGAGAGAGAGGAAAGAGCAAGCGTGAAGGTCTGCTTCCCTGTCCCTGTCCCTGTCCCTGTCCCAGTCCCAGAAGCGTGTGCTTTCGATTAAAACCTGCGTCTCCACCTTTTTCCCTTTTTTTTTTTGCATTACATTCTTCTTTTTATAATGTTTTCCGCAAAATGGAGTGCATATATTTATATATTTTAAAAAATATATTAAAAATGTATTATTATTATTATTATTAGGCTCATTTGAGCTCTTCATTTGTCCATTTCACAGTAAAACTTTTTATATTAAATATACAAAATTATTAATAAAATATTAAATATTAAATATTAAATATTTCTCTACAAGTGTTGTATGAAACGTAACCTCCACCAAATCATTAGTCTAGTCCCTCCTGCACCTTATTATATATTTTTTTTCACCTGCATGTATCTGAATTTCGCTTGATTACTCTGATTTGAATACTGTGGGGCCTATTAAAGAATTAGCTCTCTTAAATCCTTTTTCTCTATTATCATGACTCGAACTCAAAATCTCTGATAAAATATCTGATCATTCAAATCAAATAAGTTTGATCCATCTGCGTCTTATTGAATAAAATGATTGGATGCTAATAAACTATGATTTAAGTGATACTATTATCTTTTCTTTTATAATAGTGTCGAGTTTACCCAAAAAAAAAAAAGGGAACAAGATGACTGGGCGCTAATGTTCCTTTTCATTATACAAGGATAGGAAGCCTAGTCCAAATCCAAAGGGACCCAGTGGGCCGCCCAATAAAATATCATCCGGGTCGGGTTTCAAAACAAAGAAGACATCAGGTTTTTGTACCATTTTAATAGAAAATTCATGGTTACAAATTCAGAAACATTTTATTATTCTTGCAAATACTAATATTCATAGAGTTAATAATCATTGAATCATTATTCATGAATTCAATTTTTTTTTTTTAAATAGGATGATAGAATCATTGACAGCATGATAATAATTTCATAAATTGTCCAAAAAAAGAAAAGAAAAACTTTAAATTCATTGTGTTGCAAGTTGTGGCATGTATCACAAAACCAGAAAATTTTATTTTCAAAGTAACATAATACACATTTCATGGTATGTATATTACCTGTATTTTTTTTTAGTACCATATCTTGAATACCGTCCGGTATCTGGGGTTTCGCCCCGACTAATTCGGATTGACAGTTACAGTGAATTCTTTTGAAAGGCGGGTCTTTCAACGAAAAATGCTCCATACACATAAAAGCTCAATACTCCTAATGGGAGTCTAATCTCAGTCATGCTTAAAGGTACTTAATTCCACGTCCAGTTGAATCAACTCGCGTCGGTTATATTACAGGTATTGTGTATAGAGGCAAATGTGGCTCAATGACTTAAATGGAAATCCAATCCGGATGTGCAAAATCCAAATCAAATCGATTAAACCGATTAAACTAAACAGGACTAAAAATACGTTATTTGTAATATTTTTTATATTGATTTGGTATAGATTTCAGAAACAAATTTTAAATTGTAATAAATCAATTAATCAACAGTAATACTAAAATTTCATTTTTGCTTATTATCTTTTAACATTACCAAGTACAATTATTTTCCACCACCCGCCTACTTTCACTTAATCCAATATATTTTTATTTTCCCCATTTTTATAATTATTTCCGATCAACTCCTTCGTCCTATCAATTCAATTATTAACTTCCCAAAACCTTGTCCTTGAAAGGACACCGTGCAGTTCAAAAACTCTTGTTTAAATATATTTTTTAAAATCGTGCATTCGAATTTTTATAAAATTATTTATTTTTATAATTTTTATAACTCCTACATAGCCTTTAAAAAAAAAATTTCCAAAACTATTCAAAAAATTGGCATGGCTATTTTTATTTGAGATATCTAACTATATTTTGTTTCATGTCTGAACTACTCTTATTTTTTTTAATCCCGTGAACTTGACCTACCGCTAAATATCAGAGACTTTACTTCGACGAATCTCAGCCGAACTGCTAAACTACTCTCTTTAGTTATAGAACCTACACCCTTGTGTTTTTTGTAAGAATATTTTGCGCATCTTGTCCTAATTTTTAATCTTTTGAAAATTTTATTTTATGATTTTTGAATGGAATTTTAAATTATTAATCATTAAAAAAATTATATCAAAAATAAAATTATAAAATATTTCAAGTCAAAGAACCGACAGACCAAACTAGACCGTCGGTTTATGACCAGCCGGAGAAAGTTCTACAATAGGGTTGCGGCTAACGCGCGCGCGCACACACAAGGATTCACATGCAGGCTCCCCGTAAACTGCACCAAGGTTTTTGCACAAGCGTATCATGTCTGACGCATGCAGGGGCTGTCCTACAATATCCATGCCAATGTGAACAATGGTACACTACAGCCGTATGGTACAAATAGCAGACCTCACAAAGCAAAATGTTGGAAATACCATAAAACATCACGTTGCTTGCTATTAACCGGGGAGAAAAATGAAAACAAAAACTGAAGAAATTCAGCAAAACAAGGTGGTTCCAGGGTGCATCTTCCTTACTAATGTACTGATTCTATTTTCAATATGCCCCAGTTCCACAAGCACACTAGTTGATCCCAAGAACCACTGCAGTATATGGACTCCGGAACTGAATGATCAGTTTATCTATTCGAAAAATGGTTAGTTCTACATATACAGACGTGCAGATGTATACGTTACAAGAGATACTAGTTCTCATTTAGGTGGTTCCCAGTCATGACAAGGAATCTGCATATATAGGCAATGCTTGGTGGATGTACAGGTATCAGAGCCTGTGAATGCATGGCCTCTCAAATGGGAAATCAAGCTTAATTTTAGTAGCCCTTACCTCGTTCCACATCATTCTTACATCCACAGGCCACACCAAAGGTTAATCCTACCTGCCAGTAAATGAACAACACATGAGAGGAGTGACCATAAGTAAATGTGGAAATAGGAAACCTTAGCGGTATATTGCTTCTACATAGGCCAAAAAAAGCCAAGAGGTTATATCCCATCAGGTTCTTCCAGAACAAGCAGATGCAGACATAACATTGCTGCAGCTAAGAAAAAAGTCAAGACATAAAGCCTACTTGATTGTGGTGCAAAGGAAAAAGAACCAATTATTTGTTACAACAAACACATTGCACAAAATTTCAACCGACTTATTTGTTTTAAGGGAGAAACGCAGTTCACTCTGTTGAATTTTACAGAATGAATGTCCGCCAATTTGGTCAACTATATCACTGAAACTATTCAGCTAAGTTCCATTCGACCATTTGAGAGACAAATGTGAAGATAATTAAAATAAATAAATAAATACAAAGATAAATAAATTAAGAATAATAATAATAAATAAATAAATAAATAAAAATAAAAATAAAAATGAAATAATATTATATAATATAAGATATGATAGTTTAATTTGTGCAGATTTTTTTACGCCACTTATTCCTATCCAAAGTCATTTTCTCGTCTAAACTCTTAACTATTATGTCTTTACGGATAACTTACATCTAAGTTTTTAGCGGTCTACCCCCTACGTTTAACTATATCTTCTACAATTAAGTTCTCGATTCTTCTAACCGGAACATTCATAGGTCTTCTTTGTATATATCCAAACCATCTCAGACAACACTCTTGCATTTTATCCACAATTGAACTAACTCTCAATTTATTATGAATCTCTTCATTTCTAATTCTATATTTTCTAGTTTTATCACACATCCATCTAAATATCATCATTTCTGTTACGGTTATTTTTTGTTCTTGTTGTTGTTTAATAGCCCAACACTTAGTATCATACAATAGTGCAGGTCTAAACGTGGTTCTATAGAACTTTCCCTTCAAATGCATTGGCATCATGCTATCACAAAGAATTTCGGATGCATTTATCCATTTTATGCAACCCACTTGTATCATATGGTTCACATCCCCAACTATATTACCATCATTTTAAATAATAAAACCTAAATATCTAAATCGTTCACTTTTTGGTACATCTTGTCCATCTAACCTCAAGGAATCTAGCATAGTGGATCTAATAAATCCAAAGTGTAAAGTGAACAATCCTATGTTATAACATGAAAGAGATATGACCTTAACTCACCTGGAAGGAAACTGATTAAGATATCCAAAACATCAAGGCACATGAGGGGCTGCAGGCTCTTCCCTATGCCGGAATAACTTTGCAAGTGCCCTGCGCTCACAGTCCTGCATATAAAACAATGATCAGGAGCAGAAGATTTTTAATAACCACTTCGACAGAGGAGGGTCTTAAACTGCTCCATAGAATAACCCACTTCCGCCTTGTGAAGCAATATTCCATGTGATTGTCTTGCAAAAATTCTCAATTTCCTTGTAAGTCCAGCTCAATGGTTTATCCCATGAATCTAGCTGACCATGCTTGACTAAATTCATCAACACAGATCACCCATATCGTATATAGAAGACAATGATTTACATAAGCAGCATTCAATCATGCTTAAACAAAATGAAACGAATATGGGATGTCTCTTAAGTATTTCAAAACTAGTATAAATCAACATAGGGTATTTCGTCCATCACAAATATACTCAACTTCCAAAAGTCTTTTGGTTCGTGACAGTGTTAATTCTTTTTTTTTTTTGATATAAATGTTAAGTCTTTTTGCTTATACTATTATGAACACCAAGGGATTATTTTGAAATTATCCATGAAACTTTTGTTTGGAAAGAAATATTCAATACATCTTGAAAAGTTGAATTCCCAATATCCACAAATCAAGTGGAACGGGGCGAATATCAGAAGTTATTGACAACAGAGGACATTTGCAGTAACATTACCTTAAACATATTTAGGTAGAATGGTTTATCAGGGTTCAATCTCCTCAACTTCAAGTAAGTATATGCAAAGCTTAGTTGATCACGTGAGGTAAAACGATCAACTTCATTGAACCAAAGGCATGAAAATAAATTTGACATTGGTGTATGGGCCCGAACAATAAATGAACCTTCAGGCACATCTGCAAAGGACATGGCAATTGGACTTAGCAATGAAGTTTCGATAACTTGATTCTAAATAAGAGAAAAAGGCATTATACAAACTGAGGAAGAAAAGAAGGATGCCAATGACACGCACAACTTGGAAGAAGGTTATTGGGGTCTGAAGGGTCAAACTTGGTCAAACCATCAGACTGGTAAAAATTAAACTGTTCATCGATTGCTGTGTGATTGTACTTATTTAGACGCTTATTTTGGAGTACCTCCTCCCAAACACAGTGGCGATCATAATGATTTGAAATAGCATATTCGGATTTAGTTCGCCACAGAAAGTACTCAATGATTAACATGGGATCAGTCTGAAGCCGCATTTTGCTGTCGAGCCAAATAGAGTACCTGAAGAATGACCAATGTAGACTTCATCACCATCAGCTGTCTTCAGAACTAGAAAACCAACAATTGACAGGTTAACAATTACCTAGAAGAGGGGAAGAGACGATGAGATAAAAATTTTGGCACCTTTCCTGTTCTCCGCATGTCCTTGTATGGTAAATTCCTTACAATAACTATCTTCCATAAGCCTATGTATCCAGCATCATCAGGAGCATTTCCCTCAGCTGACAACTTCGACAGTGTTTCCTCATCCACAAACATGACAAAACACACATTTTTCTGAGAAGAATCACTGATCTGCATTAGACAAACAGTAGTCACAATAGTCATACAGAAGCTGCAAAAACAATGAAGTTCCAGATTTAATCGCAATGAATCCACTTTATGTAACATGAGTTGCCCAATATTAACTGATTAACTGTTCGTTGATAGAAAGCTTTGATTAAATTTGACATTTAATATAGAAAATCTCCAAGAACATGAACAGCGTCTAGAGCTTCTCAGAAAGATGATCATATGAACTACTTAATGCCCTACAATCTGAGCATGGAGCTGCAAGTTAACCACCAATATTTAATCTAAAAATAAAAAAGAGAGAAAAAAGTAATAAATAGAGAAATAAATAAATAAATAAAAAGAAGGAAAGAAATGATCAATGAATGTTTCGACACTTTACCAAGTATCCATTATTTTGGATTACATTTCTAAGCAAGTTGGCTACAAAAATCCAGTTTTGAAGTCAAGAAGAATAGCAGATTTGCATCTTCGGTCTCAAGTAGGCTGGTTTAAGAATGAGTATAGGTTATATAAAAAGTCCTCCCCAGAGGAGTATGACTGGACTCCTTGTGCTCTAGAATATCTTACTAATTACCAAAAGGCAAAAATATCAAAATATTTCATCACCTTAGTTCACCCATGTGTTATCATCAAGTGAAAAGGATTGTTTCCATGAACTCCAACTGGTGACAAATAGTGATCATTAATGACAGAAAGATTTTTCAAACAGCCAATAGAGTTAAAAGAACTACCCTGGCAAAGCAGAGGTCCATACAATACGGAAGATGAAATTGTATAGACTCCTCTTTCATATTATATTATGAAATTGATGTTGGGGATATAGCTCACTTACCAGCTTCTTTGTTGGCCTCCTTAGGAAATCAGAGCTTCCAAAGATGCAAGAAGATACAACAACCCTACATGTATTCATATATGCCTTATCTTTCTCATCAAGATCAAATCCAGTGCTGCGGAACTCCACTGGTCCTTTTACAAAACCACAATGAAGTGTTTGATTTCTGGCATAAAAGGTTTTCTCTCTTTCTTCAAGCGTCTGGTGTCCTCCAAATTTTGGTTCAAATTGATCATTCCCCAAGGATAAGTCCTCCCGGCCAACATACCCAACAGAAAATTGTATGAAATTCCTTATGTCTTTGGGCTCAACAAAATCATCAACTGACTCCAGAAACCCAACCTTGCAAGGAAAATCTGATAATTACAAAGAACACAGCAAGAAAAGGAGCAGGAGAGATTCAACAACAAATGATCTGAAAACCTTTAAACTCGAATGTTTTGGAAATTACGTTGTTGTTTTCCAAAAGCACATCAAAATTCATTATTTCAAGAGAAGCAATATATCTTACGTTGTCGTCGACGACGCTTGCGTATTGGTCCTTGCAATACATCCGATCTTAGTACTTCAGATTCTCCTTCTGCTATAGATGAAATATCACCTGCAGGTCCACCTGGAAAGAGAATTGCATCGAACACAAGTGAAATGACTGTACCACCATGAACCGATGCAGGCAAATCAAGTACAGAAACACATCACCAAATAAACAGGTGGAAGAGGATTTGAAGAGGGTTTGGAATGCAGTCCTTCATTAGTGTTTTTTTTTCCTTGAACTTGTTTCATTTGGCTTTAAGAATTTCTCATCCTTTTAGCCTGATATCTACTCAATTACCTATCTAATACAATTCTTTTTTCCATCCAAAAAAAAAACACAGGTGGAAGCTTTTTTAACTTACACTCATATTCAGGTGCTCTGAAGAAGATAAACCAAGAGCATTGAGATCACAAAAAGATAACAGAACCTTTTTCTCCAAATTTGTAAAGGAAAAATCATAAAAGACCAGCAGACCTGTCACCTGTGCTTGTGCATCACAGCAAGCCCTCAAAGACCCAGCTATTAGCACAATTAATGACTGGATCTGCCACAGCCCTTGAAGATACCATTACAATGAATTACGTGAATTTTGACCAGCCACAAGGGGCAAAACAAAGATACCCAAAACTTTGCATGCTAAAGTAAAACTTGGCCAACTCCTTCATAGTCCTTGATGGCATGACATGTCTCTTGAACCCATAAGCTTTTTGGGTGGAAAAAATTCTAAATTTTTGAATCAAAGAACAGGTTGCTGTAATGACATTAGGTAGCGAAGTGGTTGTGTTGCATCAACAACTTATATCAACATCAATAATAACAATTAGACCAGTTAATTTACTAATGCTGCTAAAAATCTATCATTGCTCGATCAGCACAGAGAATTATTGATTTAGAACTATATACTACGTTGCGAAGTATTAGATACTATCAAGATGGATAAAATTTCAGGCAAAGGTCAATAATAAACATAGCATGTGCTCGAAAGCAAAAACATAGATGTGGATGAACAAATCAATTCAAAATATATGTGATAAATTATAAGAAATGCCAGTAATTTGTAACTAAACTAAGAAAAGAAAGAAAGAAAAGGCGAAAAAAAAGTTATGGTATGGATAACTTACCATGAAAGTGCAATTTTATACCCATGAGAGCCAAAGAAGCGAACAACAAGATGGAAAGAACAAGCACCCATAATGGAGAAAGTTTGGTAACTCGGCTAAACCTCCTCACTCGTCGAATGCCTCGAGGACCATGCTCATATTGAGTAGGAGTCTTAAAAATTGCACCAAGTATACCTCTTCTCTCCGGCACCAATTCGTTGTTGTACCTATGAAGAGCCATCACAGTGCACTTTCAAGAGCTCTGTCATAAGCCAGCTCATCTGAATGACAAGCAGGATATGGTGTAAAACAATCAATGTGACAAACAATATCCCACATATAGTTACATAGAAACGTGATTTTCACTGCACATATTCTCTTTGGTAATTACTTACTCTAATTTAGCAAAATGTTTTACCTCCACAATCCAAAATTGTGACCCTTGTAACAGTGGCCAGTACTAGTGCCGGTGGATTTGGTCTGTTAAGCATTACAGTCCAGAAATAAGTCAAAACTTCAAGTCTGATTGCCTCAAAAACATAGCCAATTCCTAAACCTGACAACATAAAATCATGAAACTGCTTAATCAAGCAGCTTGACATTGCAAACTTAAATGGCATTCATACAAACCAACCTCATAAAATTCCATATTATAAGTGGAGGTCTCTAATCATGTTTCCTTGAGAATCTCTAATCATGTTTCCTTGAGAATACACACAAAATCTTAGAGATGGTGGATATCAAAACGCAATATGCTTTTTATTATGGCCAAAGTGACACAATTTATTAGTATGTGGCAAATTCTGGTTAGTGGTTGGACATAAAAACTATTTTCTTATGTCATTATGAAAAAAAGGGTGCAATAACCAATCACATAGGATACAAATGGCACTGATAAAATAGTGTTTTGCTTCCCAAGGCAACAATTACTTTGCCTCACAGCTCAACACCCAAAATTTATATATTCAAAAATTCCTGCCTGGCTAGGGTTCTAATAAGGCAACAGATTTATGTAGGACCAGTGGTTGGCTTCGGAAACTTAAAAATTGATGCCTATAAATTGGTCATTCGGAGTAAAAACGAGTCATAATGTCACACCGCAGTTGGATTTTGAACTCAAATTTCTCAGCTACCCCATTTACTAACTTTCAAGCATCCCGAACACAAATACCAATTCAAATTTCCACATAAGACCCAAATATCCCCTCAAGAAAATACAACTTCAATGCAAACCCAGATCAGAATGAATTCTCTTCAGAGACCCACGACCCCACACTATATACTTCACAATTTCACGAAAACAGAAAAGACCAAGCAAAACCCAGATCATAAAATAGCATAAAAGATCGAGAAGAAGCAAACTGCAAACCAAATTTCGAGAACAAGTTTGATTTCAGTTACCCGGACGAAGAAGATACAGAATCGGGAAAGATGAATAGACAATGAGCCAAGAAGAAGATGTTTCCAACGTGAAAGCGATGGTGAAGCGGCGAGTAGAGAGAGAATTGCAGAGATCTGTAATCGACGAAGATATTATCTCCAGAATCTTTGAATTTTCACTTTTCACGTTACTTTCTCTCTCAACGTGGCCAGGAAGGGAACACTAACTTGAACCAAAACGCTCTTGTCGGGCCTCGTTTGGTATTTGGAATTTTCATTTCCTTTTTTTCCGTTTTCATTTTGACGTTAGTAATCTTGAAGTTTCTCTATTTTGTAGTAAATTGTTGTTACAAAGAGGAATCAATGTTAACCCCAAAAAAAAGCCCTAATTGGTTTACTGAGATGAATTTTTTTTCTCAAGATAATTTTTTAAGAAAAAAAAAATATTATTTATTACGACCAATTTAATATTAATTTAATTAGTAATTGTGTCTATAAATTTTAATTGTTTCTTGCCTGTATAAAGTATATTATTATATTAAAAATCTTTATCTAATTAAAATTTTTTTATATTTTTAAAGACGGTATTGCCTAAAAATTTTCAACACTATTTGTTAATGAAAAAAAAAATCGACACAGACTCTAATGTAATACTAATATAATGAGTCAAACTTTATTTACTAAATACTATCTTTCATAAATTTCAAATCGAAGTTTTGATATACAAAACAAATATTAGAATTTCTTCTTTCAATCCTTTGACACATTTTTGTCTTTAATATTCTAGTCATTGAACCTCTATTAATTTCAAAACATTTGCATCCTAAACCCCCTTTGGCTAAGAATTCCTTTTTCTTTTTTGTCCCCCAGGCTTCGTCCACCACCAATTATTTAAAGTTTTGCTCTGATTAATTTCAGTCGAGCTGTTGTTGAGTTCCAATCGGAAAAGAGCTCTCTCAACGTCGTTTTTACCACTATCAATACTCAAATTTCGATTATTGATGTGAGATATTAGTGCTCTCTGCACTAGAACAACGAAACGTTAATTAAGAATTCCTTTTCATGGACCTATTTTAACAAGAGTAAATCATACTTTCCTACACTAGTTTGTATTGGAAAAATTGCTGGTGGTATCAAGAAAATGAAGAAATATTGTAATCTTTCGAGAGATATAAAAATCTCGATCTAAAATATTTTCGTTAAGAACGAGAGTTTTAATCCTTAAATAATCAATAAAACAGGGTATAAATAGGAGGGAGAGAAAAAAAAAAGAAACTATTGATGTATAATTTGCTTTTGTTTTGAAATCTATTTATAAATCCAAAAAAATATCTAAAAATATCACTATCTCATGGTAAAAAATTATATGATAGTTTACAATAGGACATAAAGTTTCAAATCTAAAAGGTTATGTCCATGGAAAAGGTTTGAACACATCTTATTCTTTTAATCTATACAAATATGAAAGAATGTTATTTAAGTTTCCAACGGTTTGTATATAAAAGGAAATATTTTTTATTGAAAAAAAAAATGGAGAAATAGAGAAAGAGGGAGGAGTTTTAGGCATTAATTGTAAAAATAATTTGATTCTACTTATTTTTTTTATTTTATTTTAATTATAATATTTTTAATAAAAATTATGAATTTTTAATAACAAATATATAAATATATGAATGAAAAGAATTTTTTTGGGGAAAAAACTGGAATTAATATTATATTAATAATTTTTTCATTAAAAAACCACTCAAGTTGACCTAAACTTTGCCGAAGTGGACATGGAGGCCGGTAGAAATCAGGATAAACACAACACAACTGCTCTGCTACAGGAAATAGAAACATAAAACATATCATTCCAAAGTCCAATAATCACTTGTACCAACAAAATGTTTTTGTCAACCTTAACCGAGAAGGAGGTTAAATTAATTAATTTCAACGCTTAAATCTTAGTTTAGTTAAAATCTTATTTAAATATATGATCAAATTATATGAATTATATAAATGTAATCGTAGAAATTAAAGAATAGGAATAAGGATATTAAATTCAATTTATAATGATTCGATATTGTGACTACATCCACTCTTTCAATTAACAAATCGGAGTCTAATGATAATTAGTTTCCATTATTCCACAAGAGTTACGATATTGAGTACATCCACTTATTGACAATCTTCATCTCTAACCTTGAAAATGACTTAGTTCAATAAAATTCAATTCTAACTCTCACCCAACTAGTCTATCATTTCAATCAAATGTTTTTCATACTCTTTCCAAACTCGTGAGACTATCAATACAAAAACAATCTCAACAAAACAATCTTTACATAATAGATAATTTTCCAGGTTATTCAAATAGCCAATTTTCACAATGATTATTTCATTTCAAAAGTATTGAAATAACTCTATAAAATTTATTGAATAATTTATGTATAAACCCTAAAAAAATCCTTGCAAAACTAGTCACCATCGTGAAAATATAAATCTGCAAAGTTGGCTCTCTAACAAATTTTTACTATTATAAAAATCTGGTTAAATTGTTAACTTTGTGCTTAATTTTCTCTGTCATATCTTCTAATTTTTACTACTGTAATTATTCAAATTTAAAATCCAACAATCATCTTAAAGTGTGGAATTTTCAAATTTGGAAATGCTTGATCGGTAAAGAAGTTATACTTAAGGAAGCAGCTTCTGAAAATTAGTTTTTGCATAGAACTTCTGCTAGAAAAACCGAGTGATTTGCCAACTTCTCACATGTCTTTCTCCATCTTATCTTTGAACTTTTTATCACCGTAAAGATTTGAATTTGTAATCCTTTACATCTTTTTTAATTTGTAATTTTTGAATTTGAAAATATTTGATCATAAAAAAAAGATATGATAGTCTAAACATATACAAATAATCATATCATTCTTTATGAAAAATTGCCTAATTTCGTGGAATTTCAAATTTCTATCTCAGTAAATTTGATCCTTAATTATTGAATCATTGAAATGTTTATCTGGTCATATTTTTAGACTAAATATAATACACAATCTACAGTTAGATTGTTGAGCTGAGTTTTTGATTAAAAAAAAAAAGATTTTCTACCTCTATAGCAACTTTTATGGACCCTCTATCTTCTTTTTACCTTACAACAGACTATGTGTCTCTATAATAGGTTTTAAACTCTCTATGATAACCTCTATAATATTTCTAAATCACTTTATTTTTTATTTCACATAGAAAACCGTCAGTTTTAATAATATTTTTATATTAACCTCTATATTATTTTTAATCAATTTTTATGGGAATTTTCAAATAAAACTCAGTTTACATATTTTTTGTTATTATCAAAATCGAAAGGGAAACAGTAATTTTCCTAAGGGTATTAATTCAAACTTTTGCTCATTCTCTCTCAGCATCCTCTGATCTCCCTTCTCTTCTCTCTCTCAATTACCATCATCAACAAAACCATTCAAACCCTCATCCACAACCTCACCACTCAACTACCCAGAACCCGATTCGCAACCTCAACCATCACGTCCCAAACAAAGCAGTTTTCCGGCCTAATGTAACGCTGGTTATCGATCTCTCCCAGACCTATTGCAATACTTGCACCCAAACAGTTTCAAACACAGCCTCTCTCTCTCTCTCTATCGTTCGCTTTCCATAACTGCTTGGTTCCATGGTTGTTATGTTCAATACAGCCCCAATTCAACCTCAAGTGATCTAGTGAATAACACCCATAAAATATCTTGTTCTAACAAAACCAAGATCACGAACTAGGATGAGTTTGAACGTGTTCTAGAAACATTACTGTTGAAGCTCAAAGCCGAAAAGTTAGTTTTCCTACCATCACAACTTCGCAAAAGGTAGATCAAATACGTTTCCAAAAATACAGTTTATGCAGTTGTTGAGTGTCCGTAATTTTTGTCACCAAAAGAATGCGATGCAGGTGCTAGACAAGGCATGGAGAGGCTTCAAGAGCATTACGGAGGTAAAGAGGGAGGCTATGCCGTTTTGGGTTTTTACATTGTGTGTTTTGAGAGTGAGCCATTTTTTTAGTTTTGAGTTCTGATGCCATTGGGGTCAGATTTTGGTGGAAAAGGATAATGGGAAAAGGGAAAATGGTTGTTTTGGTAAGGGGAGCAGGAGTTGTTTGTTTGCTTGCCGTGGTTTTTGAAAAGAACAGTGGTCAAGTTCATCGGTTCGTGAAGATGGCGGTGATTGTGTGGAGACAAACTTATAATCGATCTTGCATCAACCATTTTCAAAACAATCGAGCTTTCTGAACCAAGTTTTACAAAACTCATGCTCGGCCGTTTGAAATTTTATGAGTCTAAACTAGAGCCCATTTTGAGAAAACTTGAAAAATTAAGACTCGGTTCAAAAATTTAAAAGGATTTTGGACTCATTTCGGGCCATACTTAAACTCAAATTATAAATTTTACTTTTTTTTTCTGTATTTCTAATTTATTTTATAACATAATAAATATCAAATAAAAATATATTAATCATTTAAATTAAAAAAATAAATATCCCAATTACACGTTATTATGAAAATTAACAATAATAATATCATAGATTAAAAAAATTATATTAAAAGTAATATATTAAAATTATCAAAATAATTATCAAAATATCATAATGTTTGATTTTAAACAGATTGAATTTATAATGTACCGAATCTATTGATATTAAGATTCGACGCATAATTAAAACGGGTCTAAATAATGATCCGTAGTTTGACCCGATCCTAAAAGGAGCCGAGCTCGGCCCTCCAAAATGGGCCGAGCTCGAGCTAGCGTGGCCCTAAGCAGACATGTCCATAGGTTATAGGTTGAGGAGTCCACCCTCCTGTCAAATCTTTATTTCGGCCGTTTTGAAGATTACAATGGCTGTACGAAATTATGCCACTAAACGGTGTCGTTTTCGAAATTACATTGGCCGAACAAACTTGCCCTACCTAAACGGTGTCGTTGTTCTAAATTCTATGCTCTAAAAATTGCCCAACCATCTTTTTCTGGAGCTTTCGAACTCAAGACGCAAAACAATGGCGACAGAACTGGAAGAGCTGATTGAGTTTCTTTCGTCTCCGTCGCCACCAGTAAGTCTTCCCTACAATTGGGTTTTTCTTAATTAAAAATAATTTAATCTTTTCTTTTTCTTTTTAGCAGCAATATATATTGAACCATAGTTATTGAAGCAAAAAGCAATTTGATTTTCTGTTTAATTATATTTTTTTGGGGATTTAAATATACGTAGATAAAGAAGGCAGCTGTTGATATAGTAAGGGGATTAACAGGGTCTCAAGATGGGTTGCAGTCTCTCTCTAATTACTCCTCGATTTTACTCCCACCACTGTCTACTCTTTTGGGTGAAAACAAGGTATTCTTCATTACCCTATCATGTGATGCATAGAATTTTGGTGAGGTTTAGTGTATATTTAGAGAGGGTTTATAGTTTTTCATTGGATTGAGAAAGCAAGATCCTGTTTTACTTTCGTGATGCTTGACTATTGGGTCCTCCTGTCCCGATTAACATGTATATTCTAATCTTTTCCGCCTGCATTATATTCTGCTAGCTATGAGGACATGCCTAGTGATACTCTAGCCTAGCTGGGCTTGAAGGCCCAAAATGCCCAAATCGTTCACTCTGCATTAATCTATAATTCTTCGCCGTATTGTTTTGGGGTCTGAAATGAATGGCATGGTATGGTATGGTTGTTGGCAGGGACGAAGAGAGGGGGTAAGAGGCAGTAAATTTTAAGAAAAAGTTTATATACATTATAGTTAACAATATCTATAATTTCAAAAATTATAATACCACGAGTTTTGCGCCTCTAAAAATTATGAAACTGCACCACTCCCATGGGTGCACTGGATATGAATTTCTGGTTTTGGCCCCCTGTGGTCCAACACTTCATTTTAGTGGGAAATCCTAGAGCATGGCATGATTCTAGGAGATGGATGCATATCCTCACCCAGCACCTGTCTTGAGTCAATCTAGCATAGTAATGTATTTTTTACGGTTTTCTTTTTCCTTTTTTTTCCGCGGGGGGGGGGGGGGGGAGGAAGCTTGGTCTATGCAAGCGCTTCAGTGAATAAATATCATGATTGAGCTAAGTTGGTTCTTCGCAACAGGAAATGTCAGAACCTGCTGCAGAAGCTTTTGTGAATCTGTCGCAGAATTCAGATGTTGCTTCAAAGATGATTGCGATGGGAATGATTACAAAAGTCATGGATATTTTATATAAGCCAAATTCCAGTATTTCCAGGTTGCTGGTTATGCTTTTAGTCAACCTTACACAGCTGGATGCAGGCATCTCTTCCTTGCTTCAGGTGCTTGATTATTTTGTTTTATTTTCTTTCAAACTTGCTGCTAATTTTTCTACTAGTATATTTTGATTAAAGTGTAGAAAACATGCTTCTTTGGCCTTCTGAGCTCTCTATGTCCCTCCTTTTTTAACTATGTTGTTGAGTCCTGGATTTTGTTTTATATACTCTGTTTGTGTTGTCTATTTTCATTTGCCTTGCAACTACTTATGCTTGATATATTGTTCCCTGCCACACTTATCAGACTGAAGATGAGAAATTGCGTGGCCTGTACGTGATGAAGCTAGTGAGATCGTTCTGCACATCTTTTGATGGAAAAAATGGTATGTGTCCTTTTCTTCTCAATTCTTTTTTTTCCCATGTATATAATTACTTGTAAATTTAATATTCCTTTTGTTTCACTTCAAGTGCCATTTAAGATAATTGCACAAGAACATGATTAAACAACCACAATTTGAGACAAAAATAGTATTAATTGACTAAATTATTCTTTTAACAGTCAATTTTATCATGCTGAAATTAATTATTTAGTGGAGATAACGAGAGATGACAGTAAAGTTGGAAAGAGATTATTAGTGCTTCCTTTTCTTTTTTTAACATGAAACTTGAAGTGGAATGGAGGGAGTAATATCTAATTCCTCTTTCTTGTAAAGTCATTTTAGCTACTTTTGTCCAGAATATATATATACTGAGATGCTGGAATTTTAAGGGTGTGTTTCACTAATATTGGGATGTTCATTAGGAAAAGTTCTTTCTCAAATGTGGAGGGCTTGATATATCGTTGAGATTAGCATTTCAAATGCAATCATCTAAAGTGTAGGTGGGAAGATGCATGGTAGCCATCCGTACTTGGAGTCTTTGCTCTAATCATATTAAAAACCCTCGGTGTTCTCGCCCCAAGAAAAAAGAAAAAAAAAATCCTTGTTGTTCTGATATATATATATATTTAAAAAAATAATGTTTTTGATAGTACCTCCACTTCATTTATCTCAAAATATTTTTGCATTGTAAGTGTTGGCTGGATGCTAACTTTTGAGGGTGTCGGTCAATTCAATCCAAAAAAAAAGTTCTTTTCTTTTGCTTAGCTTTTTCTTGTGTATATGTTGCCAGATGATCCATTTGAGCATGTTGGTTCCATCCTGGTAAACATCTCCAAATCAGGAGCTGGAAGGAAAATCTTACTGGACCCAAAATGGGGACTTTTGAAGCAAATTATTAGGCAGTTTGACTCAACAAGTCTGTTGCGCAAGAAGGGGGTATGTATAATATTTACTGAAAAATGAAAAAGACTTAGATAAGTTTCTGAAAATTGCTATATTCCTTTTTGTTCTTGCAATGAACAAAAAACTTATATTCAGTACTAAAAGCCTTGATGATCCCATACAGATTTTCTAGTTGGCTTACTATTTACAATTGCTTTGTTGTTAAGTTGGCATTATGTTAGTCCTATAGTAAGAAACAGAAGTTTTGGTATTTATGGTTAGTGAGAAGAATTGTGCTATACATTCTAGTCCTAGTGCATCCCTTTGTCATTTCTCATGTTTAGATAAACATTTATTTCACTCATACTTTTGTTCATATATTTTTATTTTAAAAGCTTTAATGATACATCTAAGCACTATTTTGTGGCATTATATCAATAATTATTTTTTTTTCCCACAGGTTTCAGGAACTATCCGTAACTGTTGCTTTGAAGCTGAAAGCCAACTACAGAATTTGCTTTTGATATCAGAATTTCTTTGGCCAGCTCTCCTACTGCCAGTTGCTGGTAGCAAGGTGCCTCCTTTACTTTTTTGGTTGCTCAAAGCGTTTATTTCATGTCTTTTGGGTTATTATTTCCATGATAATGACATGTCCCTTGGATTCTGTGCAACATCATTAAATACATGCATGATGAGCCTGATGTACTTCGAATTGGATAATACACTGATTTTCGGTGCCTAAATTCAAGTTCTGCTGAACAAATAACAGAAAAATCTTTCCCTTGCATCTTTTGAATAGCATTTATATATTGCATTGCCAAGCTATCTGTGTTTTTGCATGAATAAAGAAAGTCACCGGAGAAAACTCTTGACCTTGCCCTGTACTGGTTGCAAGTTGATACCTGTTCATCATGTTCCAACGCCGGCCAAAAGAATTACAATGTAAAGGATCAGTGTTGCTTATTCACATGAACAACTAGTGATCGGCTGTCTTGTTGTAAAGATTAGCTCAAACATTCTGTTGGTGTGGGTTCTGATTATTGGAGGAGATGGTTTCTGCAAACTTGATTCATTTATGCATGACTTTACTGTTTTCTTTAGAATGCTGAAACCTTTATTATGATTGAGGAGAGAATTACTAGATTCAGTTTGTATCTTGAATTAAGAAAGATTATCTCTGCCTTTTCTGGTAACAAGTGCCTTGTAAGTCATTTCTACTATAAATTTACATTTTTAAATGACTGCAATTTTAAAAGTTGGAAAATAATATTGGAAAGGCTGTGCATACAACTGCTTGAATACAGGTCATTTACATCAGTTAATCTAACTAGTTAATCTCTGGCTTAACTGAATTTGTGACTTCCCCAGATTTACAGTGAAGAAGACACTTCAAAGATGCCACTTGAGCTTGGAACTGCTCTATCAATTGAGCGTGAAGCAATTGTTGATCCAGAAATTCGTGTACAAGCTTTGGAGGCTATTTACTTGATCTCTTTACAGGTCCAAATGCCAATATTGCTTTTTTGGCTCATTGATCCACTTTATCTTGATTTTTTGGTAATAAATCACATATATTCTGTGTTAAACAGAGCTCGGAGAAGTCAGATAAGAATCTAGCAATTGCTTTTGGTTTTAAAGATGAAAACCTTGTGAAAGTTTTATGAATATGAGCACTTCACTTTATTCACCATTGGGAGAACAGAACTTGTGGGTCATTATTAAACCAAAAGAGTAGGGCATATCCTTGTGTTTTTAAGGTAGTCAACTTTTTCTCCTGACTATACAGAAGTCAATGGATAAAGGGTTTTTGAGAAAACTCCTTCAGTTAAAGAAGAGCATGGGACTTACAAAACAACATTCACCTATATGCTCCTGTTGTGATGTGAAATTGTTAGGCATTCAATAAATTGATAGACAATCTGCTTTCTATCTTCAAAATTTTATTTTGAAGGTTCTCTTAAGATATACTTAAATTCTGATTGTTGAAGCATGTTATAAGAAGGTAACATCAATTGGTGTAATGAAAGATATTGGGACGAATGGTGTTATAATAAAAAATGTTGGGAGGACCGGTGGTGTTGATGAAATATCTATTTTCTCTGAAATACATGAGGCTTATTGCTGTTTTACCTGAAATGGTAAATAATTCAACAAAATTTTCTTTTCAGGAGGCTGGTCGAAGAGCTCTCTGGTCGGTAAACGGACCAAGGATACTACAAGTGGGATATGAGGACGAAGAAGATCCGAAAGTAATGGAAGCCTATGAGCAAATTGGCTCTTTGGTACTAAAGCCTGTCTATTCCGTACTCTCACATGCTTCCTGTTTGTGTATAATTTAATTATTTTCATGTCTTAATTGATTGCCATGATAATTTTATGCTTCTCTTTTCCAGCTTGTCCAAGGTGGTGAGACAGAAGATCTATCTTCCCAAACATCGACATAGCTATTTGGTGCATGGTAGTATCGATATTCAATTGAGCCAATAATCCCTACAAGCAAAAGCTTCAAATTTCAAGCTAAACTAGGGACCATTAGTTTCTTTAAAGGCATCGTCATCGCTCCTCTATAAAATTTATAGATGCCCAGATTTTTGTCATATTAAGATGATAATGCAACCAGGGGCTATTTGCAGTTTTGAAAATTTATTGAATATTTATGTACCGGAATCAACTGAATAGGATGTTATATCTTGTACCATGACAGTGCAGTTTGTAGTTGAGAATGAATTTTTAGTATCTGAATGCGGTGCCTCGAGTGGTCTACGCTTGTTCCATTTTTCTTCGAGAAAATTCAAGATTAAAGCATATTCCCATTCATTTGCCAGAGTTGATGGATAAAAATCATAGGATAGGGGTGCATCTTGATTCTCAACAGCCCCAGAAATTGACTTGACCCATTTTGATTATGTTGGTTTGAATTTTTACCCTTTCGGTTTGGATATGGGTTTAATTTTTTGAATGGAACTAGATCTGCTGGTAGAGTCTCGAGTTACAACAACAACCCAAAAATATTTAGATGTTTGTCTCTAATTTTTTTCATTTGACAAAAGAATTGGTTGTCGATTTAATATTATCTTATTTTTTTATCCGGGCTTGAGATCGGTTACGGTGGAGTATTTAAAAAAAGAATGATATATAAAACAAATTAAGGAAATATAAATAAATAAAATAAAATAAAAAATATATATCTATGATAGTAGAGTCTCGAGTTACATCTCAAAATATATATACACACACATATATATTATAATTTTTTTTCTGTATATATGATAATGTAAAATTAATATGTTAAAGATTAGAAGTGATTTGGATTAACTTAATTGTATTAAATATGTAGAATCGTGGTATTACTATTACTTGGAGGCACTATTTTAACATTACTGCTGGAAATTATTTTCAATGATTTTTTCCTTTTCATTTTTTTGAAACAATTTTATATTGTTTAACTTGGATATTTTTTCCATGTCCAAAATAAGCCTTTTTTCTATGAAAGTTGGGGTATTTTAGAAATTATAAGAGTTATTAGTTATATTTTAAAAGTGGTAAAATTAATTGAACTTGAGTCGATGGGGTTATCTCGATTTGAATCTTTTTAATATTTTTGGATAAATTTTTGAAATCTGATTTAGATCGAATTAGTTTCAAGATATAATGCTACCAAATATGTTTATTCAAATTATACTCTTTAAATTATTCAATTGTATTAATAATGAAAAATTAATAAACTTACAAGGGAAAGACATGAAAGGGACAACCCAAGGATTTTGCATTCCGTATATAGTAATAAAAAAATTCCATTTATGAGTAATTGTTCAAGGGACGCATGAAGACTATTCAAGAGAACCGCTCACTGGCTCGACGCCATCAAAAGTTGCCTTCCCAAAAATGCATTCGTCTGCTTTGGCGGGAGAAGCGTCGCGTCCAGACGGCGAAAACCAAATTCATAGGGCCATGAAAAAGGAAAGGAAGGAAACACGAGTTTCAATTGTTCCCGCCATTCTCACTCTTCACCATCTTCACATTTTCCCTCCCTCGCTCAAACGCATAAAAAACCTCCCCCACCTTCTCTCTTCCACTTCAATCAAAATCTCCAAAACCCCATTTCACCAAATCAACCCCAGTGACATGGATCTCTACGACATTGCCAGAAAACTCAATCTCTCTGACTCCAATAAGTTAGTCCGAAAGGCCGCCGAACTTCGTCGTCTCAGTGATGTCCGTTTCGATTCTTCCATTATCGGAGTTGTAAGTTCTCTCTCTCTCTCTCTCTCTCTCTCTGCAAAATCTGATATGTGTTCTTATTGGTGCTGTAAAGTTTGTTATGAGTTTTTCAGCGATTAACGAAATCATATCATGTTATTTTATCACCTTTTCTTCTTAATTGAAATTTTGGTTGAATTTTTTATTTTCAGGGTGAGGTCTGCAAAGCCATAATTTGCTTGGAAATTGCTGCTTCAAGGTTTGGGAATTCGATATTTTTAAGGTTTTTATACGGTTTTGGATATGGGTTTTATGTTTTTGATGATGGGTTTTGCTTTGTTTTTAGATTGGATGTGATTTTCGATCGACAAAATGCGATAAAGTTGAGTGGGATGTCGGAGAAGGCTTATAACAGATCCTTCAATGCTATGCAAAATGGTCTCGGAGTCAAGTACGTAATTCAATTTCCTGTAATGGATTTCCTTAATTTGATCTCTATGTTATGATTTTGTAGATATTGTTCAAGATTTTTCAGTTTTTATGACCGAGTATTCCTTTTAATTTTTCCAGGACAAAATTGGATATTAGGGAATTAGGAATTCAATTCGGATGTGTTAGGCTCATTCCTCTGGTCCAAAAAGGCTTAAATCTGTAAGTATTATTGGGTTGATTACTTTATGATGTGAATGTCACCTTTTGAATTTCATTTTGTTGAGGTGATTTTGTGGTGTTTTTGGTAGCACTTTTAGTATATGGTACCTGTTCGATGAAATGCTTATGATGAGAAAATTTTTATTAATGAAGCTGTGATGCCAAATAAATGGTATTTTTAGAATTCTTTTTTAGTTGCTGTTCGATTCCTATGCTAGTGAAATACGAAAGATGTGAAATTGATTGATTGTTTTGATGTTCTTATGCTACATCATAAATACTTGCTGTCCATTTGTTTAAATTGCTTAGAGCAGAAAATAATATATGGTTTGATGTTGAATTTCAGGTTTAAGGATCGGTTTCTTGCATCTTTGCCACCTTCTCGTAGGGCTAGTGCTGACTTCACTCGCCCTGTATTTACTGCTGTCGCATTTTACTTATGTGTCAAAAAGGAAAAGGTATTTCAAGCTTCTCTCTCGAAGAAGGATATGGAAAGTTAATTATCTCTGTCGCTTTTAATAATTGGAGTTGAATCTTGCGTGTTTGCAGCTTAAGGTTGACAAGCTCAAGTTAATTGAGGTCTGCGGCACATCTGAAGCTGAATTTTCAAGTGTAAGAATACTCTTGCAAATCATGGTTGATTAGTGTTTCTTGTCCCTCCTGCCAAATGTCTAATACTTGTTATTCTACAACTGCAGGTGTCCACCACCATGAAGGATTTATGCCACCATGTTTTTGGAGTTGAAAAGGAAAAGAAAGACCCACGTGAAGTGAAAGGGAATCGAGGTACCAATCTAGAGTTTCCATTTAATACTATGATGCACCTATATATGGTTGACAATTACAACCACACTTTGTAGACTTTCGTGGCTTTGAAAGCATCGTTGCATTGCCTTCTTCTTTCCCTTTCTGAATTAGTCTGTTCGAAGCAGAATTGCTAGATATGTTACCTGGGAAAAGGAGACTTGAGGATGGTGGTTACGTCTCTGATGATGGAGTTGAGGTATTGAACTCAATATTCTGATAATTCCAGTCCCATTTTGACATCTTAAAGTTAACATTAACAATACACTTGATTCAGTCTTCATGTTACAAGAAGAGGAAGCGTGCTGAGAAGCATGCTTATGGAGAGTGGAAAACCAATGTACTAGCATCTAATAACCAGGACAACGCAAAAGGTAAGAAGGGCTTTCCTCGTTGAGGTTCATTTGAGCTCATAACAATTCAACTTTAGTACCTCGGCCATTTTGAATGATTTCTATGCTACTTCTTCAGTTCTTGGCAAACGGACAAAACAAACACGACTCGACTTCAGGAAGGAAGGTCCCGAGAACCAGCAGTTGGAGGTAATGTGAGACAAACAAGCATACGGTTGGCATGAGAAAAACAGAAGAAGCGTAGATAAGACAGATTCAGACTGAAATTATGATGACAGTTTGCATACTGCAGTTTTTACCAGGTTGATAACAGTTTGATTCCCTAGTGGAAGTTCCTGGGTTCTTACATCATAAAATTGCAGAAAAAATGTAATATGGTACCTTGTACAATTCAATTCTGTACTCATACAACTCATTTTTAAATTGAAAAATGGAAAATTTTTGTTGCATGCCAAAATGAACCAAGATATGCACTCCTTGTCATTGCTATTGTGGGCCAAAGGAAAGTTAGAGAGAGAGAAGGAAGCCGTAAAAGGGTAAAAATTTAAGAAACCTACAAGACAAACAGCCCAAATATGCAGAATTTGCTAAATTACAGTTCAATTTGGGTGCTCATTTAATGAAAAGAAAGACCTTTTAAGGGGAAAATGAATTGACATATTCTAATAAGGTTTTGTTTTGGAAGATTTATTTTTTTGATAAATTTAAAATTAAATCCGATCGATTTGAAGTCAAGTTAAACTTTTAAGAAACAGAACTCTCCGTTTGAATCTAATATCTTATTAAAACGTTTCAATATTCCAATTAAAAATATATATTGTTTTGTAATAAGTTTTTCCTTTCATACAAGCATGCATCTTTTAATTTTTTTATTTAATAAAAAGTATTTATTTACTGTGAAGTTTGCTTTGTATGGAAAATAAATTTCCTTTTTGTTTTCTTTAATAGAAAGGCTAGTCCGGATTCTTATGAAAGTAAATGCCATAAAATTGTGAATTTTCTGATGGTGTTTCTAAATATGGTAAAAGATTAACGAAATTACTTATTTGGACGAAAACGTTGCCGTTTTAATCATGCGTGGGATAGTCAATGTCAATCTTGGGGGGCACCGAAAATCTACACCGCACGATGACTTGCATGATCCGAAGTATCAAGGGAATGAACACGTAAGCAGCTACAAATCAATAAGCATAGACCTTAACACACTCAAACAAAACCTCGAAGTTTGATTTTTCTGGGCTCTATTATTTCTGATTTCTCTCTCTATCCCCACCTGCTTCGGTTCCAACGATCTTCTTTCAAGTGTTTTTTTTCTCTCTCTCTCTAGAAGAGTCGTTGACGCCGACTCTGTAATTTTCTCTTTCTCAGACTTCTATAGAGAAAGGTAGAGAAAAAAAAAAGAGGAGAGGGAGATTTTGATTGGTCAATTGCAATTATTATAAATCAGGGAAGAAATTTTCTTTTCAGATGCAAGCAATACTTGGGGTGATCGATCCGAATTTCCTTAGTATTAGGGTTTTTAGTAGATTTTCTGAAATGGGTTTCTTTTTATCGGACGACATGTTGGGTACTTTCGTCCCAATTTTGGTTTATTGGTTGTATTCGGGTATTTATGTTTTGTTAGGTGGGCTTGAGAATTATCGATTACATACGAAGCAAGACGAGGACATCAAGAATTTGGTTTCCAGAAAGGATGTCGTTAAGGGCGTTCTTCTTCAGCAGTTTTTCCAAGCTGTTGTCTCAATAATCTTGTTCACCGTACGTATTTAGTTCTTCGATTTTATTTTGTTTTCGTTTTTATTTTTATTTCCTAATATTTTTATTTCCTAATATTATTCATTAGGGATTTAATTTTGTTATGATCTTGATTTTAGTATGTTCGCTTATGAATTTGTTGTTGATAGGTTTTTGAGGTGTTGTGTCGTTAATGATTAGCGTTAATCATTTTGTGAATTTAGGCAGATTTTGGGCTTTTTCTTAAAAATTTATGGAACAAAAAGGGCAAATTTTTTATTTGACTTCTTACGTAAGGAGGGGCTAATTTTGCTAATATATTTTAGAACATGGGAGTACTGTGAAAAATTTTTAAGGAATGTAATCCCAGTTAAACCGTCCATCGAGGTTTTTTTTTTGGGGGGGGGGGAGGGAGTGATGGCAAGGATTCAATCAAATATTTGTTAGTCGCAATTGCACAAATCAAAATGAGAAAGTTTTTGTAACAATATTACGATGCTTGTTGGGATAAAGGGACCATTGAGTTTAAGTGCAAAGTAATGGTGGGATCATCGAAATGATCATATGTTTTTATCATGACAATCGTTTAGCTATATTGTCAATTCCTTCCAAATTACAGAGTATGGAACTTTTTAAGTATTTTAGGGGTTTGAGCCCCTCCCTTCCTCTCGTCATTCAGTTAGTAAGAAAAGAAGGCCACGAAGCATGGCCCTGAACACCAGAGAGAACAGCTCACAAACATGGTGACATGACAAAGTTATTAAGTTCTTAATTATTGTATTATGTTATGTATAAAAACTTGTTTCTCTTGGAATTATCGTTGCAAGAAAGATCGGAGGATCCACTCCTTTCTTTCCCCTTCCCCTCTAATCCCTCCTAATTAAGTAAGGGTTAGGAGACTGGTAATTGCTTGTATTAATGTTTATTATGTTGCTACATCATGCTATCAATCTATATTTAATCTCTTTCTGTTCCATGCACTGATTGGCTTACCAGTGTACACACACATTACTAATATAAGCAGGACCCGGTTTAAGAACTTTGTGTTGTCTGTGTTTTCAATGTGATAAGTCCTAGTTATGACAAAGTGCTACTTCAAACTAGAGTGATCATGAACTCCAAATGCCAAGAGTGCCTGACCTGTAACATCCATATGATCTTATGTGTCTAGACATGATGGATGGTATTTTTATGTTTATATGTTTGGGTGATCTGTCACGATCTATTTTCTCTGGGAAAGTGCTTGGTGTGAAGATGTAGTTTCTTCACGGTTGATTGCTGTTTTTTAGTAGGGTTTTCTCTGGGAAAGTACTTAGTGTGAAGATGTAGTTTCTTCATGGTTGATTGCTGTTTTTTAGTAGGGTTGTGATTCTCATTTTAAGTTGCTTATGTAAATAAATCCATACCCTCGTTTTTCCACAGATTTGTCTTATGCTTATTTTGCATTTTGTAGGTGACTGGTAATGATAATGAAGCTTCTACAGATTCAAATCCATCCTTCCTTGTTCTGGCTTCACAATTTTTAACTGGAATGTTGGTTATTGATACTTGGCAATACTTTATGCATAGGTACATGCACCACAACAAGTTCTTATACAAGCATATCCATTCTCAACATCACCGGCTAGTTGTCCCTTATGCATTTGGGGCTCTCTATAACCATCCCCTGGAGGGTCTCCTCCTTGACACAGTTGGTGGTGCTTTATCGTTTCTCATCTCTGGGATGTCTCCTCGAACTGCCATCTACTTCTTTTCCTTTGCCACCATTAAGACAGTTGATGACCACTGCGGCCTGTGGCTTCCGGGGAACCTCTTTCATGTGTTCTTCAGAAACAACACTGCCTATCACGATGTCCATCATCAGCTCTATGGCAACAAGTACAATTTTTCGCAGCCATTTTTTGTTATGTGGGATAGAATTCTTGGGACTTACATGCCTTATACACTTGAAAAGAGAGTAGGTGGAGGCTTTGAAGCACGGCCAACCCAAGATTATGACAGCATTAAGAGTGACTAATTAGTTCCTTAAAACTATCAGGATTTTCTTGCCATGGTGTGAACAATGCAGCAAAAGTATATGACTTTTTTTTTGGTGTTTTCATATGCTAAATTACTTGTGTGATATGTATATAAAAATCCATGCCATTTTTTGCCCTTACGTTGATTTACAAAATAATGTAGTTGAGAGAAGTTGAATGATGTGCCTTTATAAAAGCTTTTGACTTGATTTTGTTGCTTCGATTACTTATATTTGGGACCTGTATTTGCTTACTGTTTCCATCTGAAGTTGAGACTGTGATGTATTGTGCATCCTAGCTCTCTGCGCCTGTAAGCCTAATATATTTTGGTACTTTGACCATTCTGTATGGCAAGAATGGGCTGTGAGAGGTTGAATTTGTCTTGCTTTTCATGTGTGCGGGAAGCTTGAATATGATGCAATGGCTTGGCATGGCAACACTTTCCAATTCATTTCTGTTGTTGGGATGGCACCTTAAAGGTACCATGCCATCCTTCTCATATGGAATTTAAGTTGAATGTATCAATCCTCTGTTCCAGATCTATGAAATCGGAATTAGTGGCTATGAGTGTTAAGTTCCACATCGGGTTTTGATATGAGAATTAAGTTCTCAATTATGGTATCACAGCTGAAGCCCACACCCATTCTGTTAAGTCCATTTGTTCCATTCTGATCATTTTGTGGAAGATTCCATGTATAAGAATATAATATATAACACTAGAAATTTGTTTGATCTCTACCTTAAAAGCTAACTTTTAGGGTCTTTTTCATTTTCTAATGTCAAAAGTGGCTAATAGGAAGTCAGGGAGGGGAGGGTGAGGGGAAAGAAAAACCAGTGATGGCTCCAGGTTGTTGCAACATGATCAAGCTGGGTTACTTTGGTCTATGCTTATCTAAGTGGAGCTTTTGATCAGACTAGGGTTGGGTACTGTATTGCTGACTCATCCGAATGGAACAGTGTACCAAGTTTATCTGGCTCGGGCTATTAGTACATGCCTGTAGTTTATAAAGATACCTCTGCTTCGTTTTAGCACTTTGCAGAAGTTGAAAATGACTGTTCCGGGAGAACAGATCTGCTTCATATACATCGAGAGTTGGAATGCCCGGTTCTCCCTGAATTTACCCTTATTGGCCTTCTTCCTTTAAATTTTGTGCTTTAATACACTAAAAAGCTAATGCTCTAGTATTGCTCAGAAGACTTTTCAGCATTGTCCTCAAATTTAAAACACACGGTTGGCACCTACTATGTTTGTCTTAGAGCTACACATTTAGGAGGATATACCTATAAGCCCAAATTTTAATCAACTTTTGCAGGCAATCTTGGGCGACAAAATTACCACATCAGTCAGTTGTCAAGTCGCTAACTCTGATTGGTCATTGTTCCTTTCATTTTGACTCTTTCATTTGGCCAAGCTAGAAATTTAAACAAGGACAATGATTTTATGGTTGTTGTGACCACTGACCAACATGCTTCTTTGAGTTGATGTTTGGCCAAGAAATAGATAAATTGGATTTTTCTTAGGCTAATGGTGATATTGTAAGCTTATCTTCTTCTAATGGCTCAAGGGGTCTGCTTCCTTCCACGTAAGGCGATAAGCTTCCTAAGATGCCAACCAGAATGCATCATATGCAATGCTTTCTTTCCGGACCAAAAACCTAACCAGGGCTTAATATTTAATACCTTATCCTGAGTCTTAAATCATAGACAAGATATGGATAATCATCTATTTTGCAAAAGCGGTACCATAGGAATTTAGTGGAGCCATAAATACTGCTGAAGTTTGTTCTCAATCTCAATTGACTTTGTTTTTCAATTGTGTAACTTTTGTTGCATTTATGTCTTATCTACCCATACTTTTCAACATTTACTTCTTGACCCACATCTTCACATGGCTATTTCCTCTACTGGTGGCCTTCTTAGATCCTATTATCACCGTTTAAATCATGTTCGCACTTGTCTGGTTCATGAAAATTGATGATAGGGAAGGAACCAACCTATCAATGGTAGGTCTTCATTAACTTCTCTCTCTCTCTCTCCCTCTCTCTGTGGCTGGTTGAAAGGGCGGCGAGAAACTCCCCATGACCATAGCTCTACCAGACAATTTTGTAGGAGTTCCCACCTGTTACAAACTACTCGGTTCCAGCAGAAGCCTATGACCATAGCTCTATCAGAATATGAGGTAGGCCGCAAATTCCATCTGACCCTAGAAAGTCTGAAAGTAGTTTCAGAAGCGATTTGCTCTAACCAGAACTCAATTAACTTCTCCGTTAGTAGTCACATGTGAAGATGGAACCATTCATGATATTGCCTTCTTAGGAGCATGCGCCTGTCAATATGTGACGTGCAATTTGATCACCCTGTTCCTGGATATATTACTTGATTTAACAAGACATTTTTTTTTCCATTTTAATAGCCAAATAGGAAATCGGCCTGATCCTTCTTTAGGGGTTCTGGATCAGTTGCTATCCAAAATTAGCTCATGTCCGACTAAAGCAATAAAAGAATTGTTTGTAAAATCAATATGTCGCTATTTCTGGACAATGGCCTCGCAAGTCATAAGGTGCTCAAGTTCTGAGGCACATATAAAGGTGTGGTTGTCACAACTAATTCTGGGCATTATCTTCACCCAACATTCCACAAGTAGCTATCAACATTAGCATTTAACGTGATTGACTCCTCCCACAACCCTACCTACCTTATAATGCTTTAGGAAGCAAAAATCAATTCGGATACCATGCAAGTTTTTATGAAGGTTAAACTCTGTGTTGTGCGCCTTTTTTTTTTTGGGTCCAAAGAAGCCACAATATGGAGGTGGTTCTCCATTTAAACCCCCTAAACTTAATGCGATGGAATTTGGTTGCGGTACCTCTTATTACCAATTCAAAAGTTTTACCAGTTAAACTAACTGACAGTGTATTGTTTCTTTGGTTGAAAATAAGGGAAAGAAGAAGAGTGAGCCTTGCCTCACCTTCACTATGTAATCAAAATGAAGGCACACCGACATATTTTGGGAGGACCATTAATAAAGTTGTTATTGCTACTGTTTCTGTCTGGTTTTTACTCCTCTAGTGGTCCTCGAAGTCAAAATGACAATCAAATCAACACATTTCTGGGATATTCCAGGTGAGAATGAGACTTCAAGTAAAAACATCCAATTCAAAGTAGGTGGGGGTTGGATTTTTGAAAGAATATAGACAAGATGTGGTCTGTGGGTTTTCTTTGCATGCATTTTCCTTCTATGATTCATTTACAAACCATTGCGTTCAGAATATTCCTTAATAGAATTATTGTTTTTTAATTTCTTAAACTAACATTGGAAGTGAATGAGACTGATGAAGCTTGTTTCCAGATATGGGAATTCCTCTAAATACAGGCATGTCCTTGTTTAGCTGTTTAATTCTCTGAGGCTGGTGGAGATTGAATCCTGCATATCGAGTGCTAACTATATAATATCAAGGAAAGCATGAATAAATTATACAGGAGTTTTTGAAAATTTTGTAACATAAGCCTTTTACTGGATGTACAAAAGATTTGGAGCGCGTGCAAAGTGTGACCGTGCAAGTGAGCGAGCAGCGATAGCATGTTGCCCATGCCTGGAATCAAACTCTGAGACCTTAGCTTCTGCTGGGAACCTTGTCATGGATGTGAAAGAGTCTGATGCTTGATACCTTCGAGGATCAGTTTTTGCCTTCTCATTTGGCTTGTGAGCATTGCTTGCAACTCTCACAGCTCTGTAACTCTTACAACCAAGCAAAATGCCAGGACGGGCTCTCTGGATTTCTCTGTCTGTTGCAATTTTGGCAGCAGAATTTCTGTTATGAATTGCTGTGATTGATGATCTTTGATCATCAGTGTCGGACATTGCAGAAAAATCCGCAGCACTGGCTGTGACTACACTCCATTGAATGCTTGCTTCGCTTGGCTCATAGCAAGTTGGTGTTACGCAGCTAGACATGCCATCTGATGCTTGTCTTGTGAGGTATGGATTGGTGTTGCATGACAAGTTCTCAATCTCAAACAAGTCTGAGCTAGCATCGCTCTCCATATCCGTGTTAGTAACTCCAATGGAAGTTTGTGGGATTTTGAGTTCTTCCGCTCTTGGAATCGCATCCCAAGTCATTATTAGGCTCTTGTCAATGCCTGTGCTTTTGTTTCTCTTCTCCAAGATTGGTGAACCAAACACTTCTATTGAATTACGTGCTTGTTCTTCTTCTTCCTCTTGTGGAGGCTGCAGTTTGATAGGCACTTTTGCAACTCCTGAATTCAAAACAGGAAAGCTAAAGCAGTCTTCTCGCTTTATCCCAATTCCTAACTTGTCCAGTTTTTGACAATACAAATCTTCCTTAACCCAAGAGTCCATGGGGACATTAGTGGCTTTAACAGAACTAGTCGGACTAGGGCTAGTTTTGTAGGATTCTTTTGCAGCTACTTTGTCACGAGCGGCACTTTTGCTTGAATGAACTTCACCATTATAATCACAAGTTTCGACAGAGTTCTTATCGGAACATGCACAATTACAGGCAAGACTGGCAAGAAAACTCTTTCTGGCATTCACTTTGCTTGCCTTATTCCTAGAAGGTTTTCTCACAATAGCCGGTAACAATGCACTCTGACTATTCCAACTTGATTCCGATCGAACACTCGGAGTTCCAGGCTGAACTTTTGGCTTAACTTGTTCTGTACCGATCTCTTCTTCTTTCTTGTATCGTGGAGTCCCTTCAGATTTGTTCACAATTCTTGGAGTTTCTTCCTCTATAATTCCATTGAAGTACTTCTCTGCACCAAATATGCCAATTTCACCATCATCTGTCTTCTGTTTCGTGGAGTATAGGTGCTCCTGTGGAGTAGAATTGATGGGGTTGAGCTTTGGACTTGATTCCCCAAGTTTGAAAACAAAAGCCTCCTCGGACTTGTTGAGGTAAGAAGGGAATGAAACATCAAGAAGATGATTTTTGTTGTTGATGTTGTTATCCGTGGCTAAGGTTTGTGGAAGTTTAGTATTGCAAGCTGATGTTAATGTGACAGTAGCCATGATGTGTTTATCTTCAAAAAAGAAGCAAAAGAAAAGGAGAATTTAAGAATAAACAATACCCAACAATCGAGAACTGACAATAGAAAAACCAAAAGATAGAGGAGACAAACTCTGAAGGAAAAGGGCCTCGAGAGATATGAGAAAGATCAGGTACTAGTTTTCAGAGACAAACAGAACTTAGTCAGAAACTGGACATTTGAGGATAGAATTGGGAGAGGATTGTGTGGCTTAGAGACTTCTTGGTTGGTTGAGTGAACCCGATCTATAAGTAGACTTGGAAAGTATGAAAGATGGTGTGATGGTAGGGACCTTTGTGCTTTTAGCTTGTAGCTAATTTGGCTGCCTAAACAATGTACATTAATACGTTTGGGAATACTATTTCTCATGATAATAAATGATCTTGATTTTCTCAATGTTTGATCAATTCAATCTACTAGATGGCATCTCTCTCACTCTGCTAGTGTGGCATGACTATACATGTACTAAGATTTTGATCATATTAGATGGAGACTAATCATCACATGTGGATTGGAGGGGGGGAGAGATTCATGACCCATGATATCGTAGTAGACCCCCACCCCCTAATTTGGATGTTGACGAGTTGTGTGCTATAGGCGATGGGACCTTTCTATCTCATCAAGATAAAGATTGTTCAAACTTTACGATGGTCATACAAATAATACAGAGCTAGGTAAAACCTTGAATAATACTACTCATGTATATATGCTTGTAATGTGAAGTTTATCGTAGGCCAAGAATAGTAGTACGCGGTGAATTTTTGGAAGCATCAAGTTTATCCCTTGGAAAAAAAAACATGTCTTCTTTGTTAATTTTCGTATCGGGTAACACCAGAGTGCGGTATACAAAAAACCAAGTTCTCTAAACTATACGAGAGCATAGCCTAGCCTCCTTTTGTGGAGGGGGAGGTTTAACTCCACCTGTCAGGTGTGCAGTATTACAAAAGATTTGCTCCGATGTAATTTGGCTTTGCTAGCTTGGTAAGAGACAGTATTGATAATTGTATAGGGATGGGACTTTTATTGTGTCCTTTGTATGAAAGGAATGTATATGAGAGGTTGGAATGTTGACACACACACCTTGTGTGCCGAGCTGTAAATCAAGACCCTACTCACAAGTACAACTAAAGCTCTACGAGCATCCAAATTTTCATTCATAGCATCAAACCATCTCTTCTTTGTAGCTATTTGGATGGCGGATGTGGAGCAATGGCGTCCACAAACAATCTACCGCTACCAGACCTTGAGCTTCTTGATTCAAGAATTTGATTTTCAAGGTCAGGCGCTCCATTAATTTTCTATAATCTTCTGGTAGAAGGAGAAAAAGGGACTTGTTTTGATCAAGCTTACAGCTTGAACTAACATGGCCCAGCAACTTTTCTTTTACTTTTAGGCTACAATACAAACTTCATTAAACGACTAATGTTGCTTCCACCATGACCCATCTTTTCCTAAGAATAGGAAAGTATCATGGGATGTTTCACTTTTTAGTGAACAGGTTTTTCTCTTTTTTCCTAGTATTAAGTCAAGGAAGCTAAAATTGAGTGAAGCTAAAGTATTACGCTGGTTACCAAGTTAACGCAAGTCTCTTCTTTCACCAGGGCTTGGGATCAACTACGGTAAGAAGAATAAAGCACTATAGGCACCACACTGGCAAAGGTACACATTAAGTACTATTCCAGTAAGAATGAAAAATCAAGCATAGGATAATATAAGCTCCAAGAATCTTGAAAGAGTTATAAAAGTTTTTGAGCACTTGGATGTGAAAAGTGTAACAATGGCTCAGATAACATTGTTAATTCGCTTGCCATCGAAGGCTTGACTTCATATAAGCAAAGCCTGTGGCTAGGGCAGTAGGCGTGGGGCACGATATCGGCTTTCTTTGATTTCATGATGTGGGGTCAGAGCTGTGTCGACAAAGCAAAGATAGGCTCTTTGTGGTTTGTATTATTGGGGGGAGAAAAAGTGAGAGAGAGAGTTTATCACATGCATCCATGCTTTTTTTATTTGATAAGAGACAGTGTTGTCTCATTGATCTGGCAAAAAATCATTATTTTCTATAAATAATAGCTAAAAAAGAAACCCACCCCCCCCCCCCAAAAAAAACCAAATTGAAAGAAGAAAATGGGAGAAATATGTGAATTAAAAGAATAAGTTTTTCTTTTTTCTTTTGGGTTAGGGAGATGTCTTTTAATTTTAGGTTAAGCAATCTGCTGTGTCCGGACTGCAGAAGATAAACATGTTATTTGGCAACTGCACATAAATTTGGGCATGATTGGCATGAACCAAACAGAACCTTAAATTACTGGCTGGGATTGCATAGAAAGTTTTGCAGGCCCAACCTACAATATACTACAAGCAGAGGTTAGTGGGATGTCATATGTAGAGAACATGCAAGATCCCTAATCCTATCATACCTTTCGGGATCAACAGCGTGACAAAATTTTCAATGAAAGCTTTTTACCTTTACTGGCTTTTCAGGTTCAAGTCATCTCCTGTTTTAGTAGCATCTTCACATTGAGGAAACTTTTATGTATTTTTTTTTTTTTTTGGTTGTTTCTCCTCTTTCTTTTTGGGTTTCTCCTTTTCATTCCTTCCATTTGATGACTGCAATGTGATACTCGTCTAATTTTCTTATAGTGGACCTTTATGTTCTAAGTCCTACTTTATGGACTAAGAAAAGAAAGTGGGAATACGAATTCCCTTTTGTACTATATCAACGATACTTTTTTTTAAGGACTCCTAAAATTTATGATTTTCAAATAAAGAAAAAAAATTATTGAATGATTGTTTGTGCAAGTTTAACTATCCTGACAATACTCGGTGTTTCCTATGGCATTTCAAGGCCTAATGGCATCAAATGATTCAAGCACTAGCAAGTTATGAAACCTTATATCCCCCAATTTGTTAAATGCTTAACCTTTCCCCAGAATCCAGAAAAAAAAAATTACTAGGGTCGATGATTGCGGTACAACTTTTTTTTTTGTTATACAAGGATTTGAATATGAGACCAGGTTATGAGATAGGGGTTTGTACCACTAGGCTGTCCTGTTAAGACATTGTGAAACAATCTTAGTAATCTGGCAAGATGAGTTTTAGCGAATGCAATCAAACAAAAAGGGAGAATGATTAGCACTAATATAAGGGAATGGGGGGCAAGAACTTTGTGATAATTTTTCAATAATAAACATAATTTTTACATTCTGAGAAATGAATAATAGCGTTCAATTAGTGGATTTCAAATTCAGCACACCCATCAATGGAAATCCTTATAGGCTTGCATAATACCGGCGCAAACGGAGTGTTGCCTGATTGACCCAATAAGCCAATACAGGTCACCTGCAAAGCAAGGGAAGAATAGACAGCTTGAAAAAGGAAGTGGGGTGATAGACATTTTTGCAACAAATTCAAACATCATAATAGAGTTCTACAAATTGCTTTTTCTAAAAGACAATGTGAAAGTGCACTTTAGGTCCTCTCAATTGTCCTTTGACCAGGGCTGATGAGACAAACGTCTTCCTCATTTCATCCTATTTCTAAGGGCAGCATTGTTTGTTCACGATTACAACACCAAGCGAGACTCTGTAGCCTTCTCAAGCTCAAACAAAAGATGTTCAACCCAATCAGTGTCATAACCTTTATCGCCACAAGGTAGGAACTGGATTAAGGTGGTAAGCACAAGCTGTGATTGTTTTTGGTACACTAGGCTTGGCAGAATGAATACAAACCTCAAATTAGGAAACAAATAAGTTCCCAATCACAAGATGATAGCATTTTTCTCTACACATAATACAAAAGAATAAATGGGGCCAACTGGGGACACATATTAGCTACCGTTTTTCCTTCCCAACCCCAAGTCCTGTATTACCCTTTCTGCGAAAAATTTGTCCGTGATGAAAATTTCCAAGCGCGGGTTTGCAGACTTCAACAGTGATGTCGGCTCAGGAGCATGACACTTCGCACCATTCATTTTTTGTGGCATTCAATGCTAAGTTGTGGTGTTTTTATCGCCAACAACCCAGTATTGTTTGACAGCAACAAATATCTTTTCAGAAACAAGAGGGCCATCCTCATGGTCGATCATTTTAGAATTCCACCTCATCCTTCTCACTATTTTCTTCACCTTGATCAGCACATCAACTTCGTCACGGAATATGACTGCACCTTCTGGTCTCAAAATTCGATCCATCTCAAGAAGGATGTCTTCCATTTTACATCTGTATTAAATTATCATCACATATAAGACACATTATATGCAATGCCTAATTATAAGCAAAATGACACCATAATAGCAAACACAATCCGGTCTAAATAGCATGATCTATGAAAAGCTAAAAGCTTCAGGGTGAACTTGAACCAAGAGCATCAACTTGATTGGATCAAGTTCGAGGCTCATTACTCTTCAAAAATCTAACTCTCAACACCTAACCCCCCTTCTCAACCCCAATAACAGAAACTTCAGCATCTCAAAGACAAAAGCAGCTTGAAATACAAGAAACATTATACTCAATGTGATAGCTTATTTTAATTTGAAAGATTGTCCTATCAACATGCAAGCACTTACAGTTTATGAGCTACCTAAGCACAGTCAGAAGCTACACTATGATAAGTCTACATAAATTACATCAACCTTAAGTATTGGATGACCACAAGTGAACTGAGATCAGAAAGTCCAATATTCCCAATGCCTTGACAAGTCACTGCTAGACAAATGGCAAAGCTGCCATGTCACACTGAAAAACTATTACCAACTTGACATGACATGTGAGACCCCTAGACCAACCACAGAAGTGCCAGTGCCATTTGCATGGCCTCTTATCATCTAAACCAATATATAACTTCTTTGTGTGCGTGTGCGCAAAATTTATGCACCCACAATTTAAAACTATAGCAGGGGTGTAGAAATGCTCCCATGAGCAAGTGTACAGAACCATAGTAAAAAGGATTGGTGGCAAATGCTATTACCAGAAGGAAGGTAAATTTATGTTAGAACATTTTCATGCACACAAAAAGAAGCGCAACAACATCGGGTAACAAATGTTAAGAAAATATAGATCCAAGAATTGTTTGTGGAGCATTTCTCCAATTTAATGCAATAATGGACTGCATAAGAGATTAAGAATCACTTACTTGTCCTTATACAGACTAAAAACACCATAAGCATGAATGAGATCATATGTTCTTGGGTATGTGGAGAATCCTTCACACCTGTACCAAAAAGCCAAAATAAGCAAGGTGCCTTATTAATTGTAGTAATCCTTTGTATGCATAATACAGACATACATGTGTAAAACAATGAAACATGATGGCAATAGAAGTGACAGAATATGAGCTTAAGCAACAATGACATTTCCTTAAGAGATCCTCACATCAAAAGGACCAAAGGCATAACATGGAGTGAAAAAAGGTAGTTCAAGCAAGACATATATGATCACTAGTCTAGCTCTGGGCTAAGAGAAGGTATGCAGTCCAACTCTCTCTCTCTCTCTAAGACACATAAGTTGCCAGTCTATAACTCTTTGGCGCAGCTAAAGAAGACCAAGATTAGGACCTTACACTGTGATTACTTGCAGGTAGTTCAGAAAAAATATAGAAGATAACGAACAAATTAAGTTAGATGAGAAAATGCAACAGAAGAGAACGAAGACAATTGAACGAGTATCATGAAGATTTAGTCATCATAAAGCCATGAGATCAAGAAAAATAAATGATATTCTTGCAGACCATTGGAGAGAAACACATTGACTATGAACCTCATCTTCACAACATTTTCAAAATGAATACTTATGCTATATGAAGAGTCAAAAGGAAAAAGTTGTACCAGTCATGATAGATTCCAATCAATCCCCGCTCGTATATAACACCCAGAGTATTTCTCTCAGAAATTGTTGGCACCACATTCATAACCCACAATTTCGAAGATTCAAGGGTTGCTGCAAAACCTCCCAACCCAGCATTCATATCCATTATATTGCGATATCTACCAGTATCAATAAGCTTATTGATTTTTCTGTAGGCAATCACATGCTTCTTCCATTTTTTGTTGTCATCCAGGTATGTCTCCTCAGACACTCCAGGAATTGATCCACTAGCTATTCTGGGAGGGACAGCATAAAGCCTTTCGGGAAAGGTTCTCAATTCTCCACCAGCCACTTCATTTGGACTGCTAACATCAGGATATGAAGTAATGCATGACTCCATCTTTTTGTACCTATCACCAACAAAAATAGATTGACAGAATGGCTTAGAAACCAATTAAGCCGTGATAATTAGAGCAACTCCATTGAAAGGATGGCAACAAAAAGATCCAACAGCTGTACTAAAGATACAGAACTAGTTCAATGATGTCTCCATGATTGAGCAACTAAAACTAATATTTTGAACATACTTGAGCAAATGAATGGATATTTGGTGGAATTTTCAATGTCAAGCAGAATAACTGATGCTTGAGTTCATAAATAATATTAGGGAAAGAGCTGCAGTGATTTATCAATCTCAACGAAGATCATTTGGATATAATCATCAGAATGAGATATTTATACGAGTATGCATATATCTACCTCAAGTTGAATAGAGACCAAATGCATCAACATACCAGACATCATCTGCTCCTGCAGATGGACAAAAAGTAGCTCCAGAGTCATCTTCTCTGCCATGACAAGAGACTGCATTTGTGCTCTTCTGCCAAATAGCAATTTCATCCTTCTCATACTTCTTTTCCCAGCAAAGAAGTTTCGCAATCTCCTCAATTTTTCTTTGCTCCTCCTCAAGTTCCTCCTTAGGACGTTGCCATGATTTATAATTATTCTTCCAGTTAATGGGAGGGCCAGAGAGAATCCAGTAACCACCAGGTCTAAGAACTCGATCAACTTCCATCAAATATATTCCATCTGAACATTCAAAAAAAAAATATCATGTAACTCACAAGACCCAGCATTTTCAAGCACAAAAGCATTTAAAAAACCAAAAAGAACAAAATAACTAGATCTGAGCATCCAGAATCTGTAACAAGATTTGGATGTCATCAAAATTTTGAACCATGTGATCTTCTTTCAGAGGAAGAGTTATCAGAGTAGTTTTTTTACCATTAGCTCCCCATGGAATTAGGCACCGGGAACAATGAGCCATGTCAAAAGCTCTAGCTGGATATGGCAGCTTAATAGTTCCAAGAACACCAATTACAGCAGGTACACCCCTTTCAAGAGCAAACTGGACTTGTGCTTCATGTGAATCTCTTGGTGCAAATGACATTGCCAAAACATTTCTGCTCATAAGGTACGCTCCCCAACTGGCAACCTAAACAACATAAGTCATTACCATAGGAACAACAGCATATATTGTTAAAAGTAAAGAAGTTGAAGGTGTGGCAAGAGGAAATATATAAATTGACGTATGAGCTTAGCATCTAAAACATACCCCGCATCCAGTATCCAGAGCGGTCCTGACAGTCCCATTCTCAATTGGTATTGCTGAAGCAATCTGATCAATATATTTATCTGCCCCCTGAGGAAACTGTGTTCCTCCACCCGGAAACTTAAAAACATCGCCTTCATATTGGATCCAGTTCTGGATGGCCTTCTCAACCGTCAAGCTTTTATACGGTGCATTTGCATAGGGAACATAGTCACGACTCCTAGGCCAAGGAAATGGCGTGACATATCCCTTAGGTGCAGGGATCAGGCAACGCAACTTCTTTTCTTCAGGAGGGCAATGCCTCTCTCGGTAAATCATATTTTCCCTAGGAAAAGTCATCGCATGTTTTTGATCCTGGCAGGGTGTATAATCAGTGAAACGAGTAGGGCATGGCTCAAAACCTTTTGCTGACTCAGAATCATCAAGCGAGCCAACATCACCACCATGATGAGTCTCAAAATTCAAATTAGAAAGGATTGTGCAATCTGGACCTTGCTTAGTAATTTCTAAGGCAATACTGTCTCCCTTCCCAAAGCCACTTCTTTGCCATGCACCCAGTATGTAGAAGAAACAACACAGACCCACCACAATAAATATGGATACAGAGCTCCTCGTCCTACCATCTCCAGCATTAATTTTCGGTGCCATATTAAAACTTCAATTATTCCCAGACCACTGAAATATAAATCACACAAAATACATCTGTAAGTACAAACCGAAGTTGGGTGCATTAAGGTATCCAAACTAGAAAAGTTGCAAAACAAAACTAATCCGTACAACCGTAGGAAGGCAATTAAGATAAGACGCATGTTAGTCTTACAATAAGTCCATCCATAAAGACATAACCAAGCGACCAAGGAAGTTGTAATCAATTCTGCAGCAATGAGTCATGAGCAAATGGACCAATATCTGCTAGTCAATCAAATTATTTCTTTTTTATTTAAAAAAAATTTGGAAAAAAAAAATCAAAGGATTTCTTTCTCTCTTTTTTTTTTTGTTCAATTTTTGGTCTTCTTTAGTTGGAAGTTGGAAAATTTTGGACTTCGCTCTATGTCCCATGACAATTAACACCTGGACCATTTGTCCCAGGTCTAATTACACATGTCCAGTTCATGTTGGATCATTTATTGGGGCAAAATTATATTTTAAATACATTACTGAATTTCGTAATGCTACAATGACCAAAGGGACAAAGACCACCGTGATGGAGTCTCATCAGTCATTGAAAAGCACATGTAAAGTCTGCCACACTGGATCTTGACAATTCAATCATTCATTTTTTTTCTATTCAAATGGCATTATTCTATCGAATTTGCCAAAATTTAGGCAAGAAAAATAGTATTATACATATTTTTTAATGGAAAGTTTATCTTCTTAGCAATGGGACTAAAATGAACCAAGTGTCGAATGGTTGATTCGACACTCTGCCCTAAGGGACAATTAGTCCCAAGACTGTACTTAGTGAAACATACATAGACGGGACAAAAAAGCGAGCAACACCACAAAGAAGGGCCAGTTATGTCCTGAGCACGTCCACATCTGCAAGCTTGACGTTGTTATCAACAGTCATAAAAAATTTCAGGGCATTGATCAAAGAATATCAATAAGACCACGTCGAACAAACTGAGTTAATATGAACAAAACAAATCCGTAATTACAAGCACTGTAATCATTTTCAATTTCAAAGAAAATGTAGAACAAGGCACAAATAATGCAAGATAGAATTAAATAAAAGGAATTTAGAGAGAGGGAAAATGAATACCTGAGCAAAGACGTAGTCAATATTTGAGTCCTAATTCATGTGAAGAGAGAGAAACTGATATGAGATTCGATAAAACCCTAGCTTTGATGTAAGCACTCAAAATCCGAGTCCGATTAGTGCAGGATAGAGAGAGAGAGTTACGTTGTCACTTGATTGATACGGGTACGGGTACGAGTTCGAGTTCGAGTTCGAGTTCGAGTATGTTTCTCAACAGCAAAGTTATAGTTTTAGAGAGAGAGATCGGAGAGATCCAAAAACGCGTCTCTCTCTCTCTCTCTTGTTCCCTCTCTCTCTCTCCCCTTTTTCTTTCCTCTGACAGCCCAACAGAAATCTCGGGTTGCTTCTTTTGTTTTAAGAATATGAAAATTTTGAAACGGCACCGGCTAACCGGGGTTGGGGTGCGCATTGCGCACAAACCCAATGACGCCAGCCATCCAGAAGTCATAACTTGGTAGGCCCCACACGCCCTTAGAACGAACCGGTAAAAACTAGGAATATGGTTTTATAGTAACTACGTAAAAATGTGAAGAAAGTTTAAACTTTAAACCATATTATCCTTCGAAAATTCTGTTGGCTTTTTAAATTAGGTTTGGGTATTTGTTAGTAATCAATATTTTTGTAAACATTATTTTAAAATTTTCTTTATACATTTTTTATTTTTCTTAAGTAATTTTGAAATATTTTATCTTTATAGTTATAAGAAAATCACAACATAAAAATTGATTTATTTTATTCATAAATCCGATCTTAGTATGGATGAAATTTTATTTTAAAATAGTTTAATATTATTTTAAAAAAATTTTAGCAACCGAACCGATTAATATTATTAAATTTATAATTTATCATATAATATTTATATGTCAAGTGAATCATAAAATTATCAAACTCGTCTAATATGTTTATCCTTCGCTGTTTGGCATTGGGTTTGGGTATTCCTTTTGTTGGCAGTGGAATGCCGGTAGATATCAAACGGCTTGGAGAAAGAATATCATGCACTCAAGACCATGCTACCATCGTTGATCTTTACTTCAGATCAATTGCTTTTCGAACAATTCAAAATAGATCGTCACTCGGTAGAAATTTTTTTTTTTTTTATATTATATCAATTAATATTCAAAACAAATCAAACTTAAAAACTTAATTAAGAGATTTAACGTCGCATTTCACTATATTAACTGTCCGTTAATACACATAGGCATAACTTGACTTATGTGGATATGACATATTTTCCTTAAAAAAAAATAGATTAAATTCTTATAATTTTAATCTATTTTATAATTATATGTAAATTGTTACTTTCATTATAAAATACCTAATAAATATATATATATATATACATACCGATTTTTATTTAAATTTAACAATACCAACAAGTAATCACCCCATGACCTTTTTATTACTTGTTCTCTAATTTTAATCTCTATTTTACATCATAATATTTATAATGTTTACGGACTAAATTAATTTTTTATATAAAATAGAGTTTTGCAAATACAAGATAATTATTATTACTTTAATGATATTTTTATATTAAAAGTTTTACCAAATTTCTTCTCTATTTAATCTTTATTTTTGTGAATATCACCATAGCTTCTTCCACCGTTTAAAAAAGAAAAGATTTTGCCAACCATCTTTTAACATTTTTTTTCTAAAATCGACAAAGTTGTATCCGATTTTAAAATTACATTATCTATTTAATTAGTTCGAATAATGTTATCATTGTTTATAAGTTCACACAGTGTGAAGGAAAGAGTATTTTTTTTATTTGATCATTATTATTTGAAAATTCAATTAAAATTTAATTTAAACAGTTACAAAATCTAATTTATGAACAGATTTTTTATGACACCTGTTTTTTTATTTTCAAATAGAACGGATTTCGTAGTTGAATAATTCTTCCAAAAGCATTTGGTTTGATCCTTCCCACAAATGTAAAATCCAAACACAAGTTAAATTGGGGTGTGGTTGAATCGATCAACTCAATTGTTTAAAATTAGACAAAATAAAATCTTATATCATGTAATTAATTTAGTAGAGAGGTAAAAAATATCTCATGAGAACAAATCACATTAATTTGAATAATAACAACAGTTTATATTATATATATATATTGAACTTTGAGGCTTTGTAGGATAAAATATTAATAATAGTTAAAAATATTTTGATCAGATCATATTATATGGAGCGATTTGAACCCTGTAATTGAAAATATTATGGTCGTATTGTTGATATAGTTAATCAAACTTTTTTATTAAAAGTAATTTAAAAATGATCATAAAATAAAATTAATTCAAACTTCAACCTCGAAAATTAGAGTTTTCTCTTTTACGCACTGCTGGCTAATTTTCTCTTTCAGGTATTTATAAAAAAAAAAAAAAAAAAGATTTTGGCACGACCAGTGGTCCACTGGGGCGTACAGTGTCACGTGCGAAGGACAAAGGACTAAGATGGAGGCATTTGGTGCGGTGTGGCTGAACATTCCGTGTCGGTGTTGGTAGGGTCAATGACGACAGGCAGCTAGAAAAAGCAAGATGATGGTGTTGGTGGGAGGGTTGAAATTAGCTCAACACTTTATTTTATTTTAAAAGTTGGTGCAAGGCAATCATGAATCATTAGCTTCATTTTTAAGGATATCGTGGTGGCCATGAAAAGGTGCCTAAAAAATAAGTCAATAATTAATCTTGCGTGAGGGAGACTTTATAGTGGTAAACCCAACCCCCACCAAACACAATTTTTCATTTTCAAATGGCCTGCACTCATAAAATATCAGTGACGGAGTCAAGGGAGGACTAAGAGGCAATTGCTCCCTTGACCTTTTGAAAAAATTTATAAATCTCTTAATCTTTTAATATTGCCTCCGAGTAAAAAATAAAACTAATTTTGTCCCACCCCAGTTGTAAATAATTGTAAATAGTTTTGTTTCGAAAGAATACTTTTTTTCTTTTTTGTTGAATTGTGTAATCAAAATTACATGACCAAAACAAAATAAAAAATAAAAATAATGAGAATTGTGATAAGATTTTGTCTTTAGTGTCTCTTATTATTATTATTATTATTTTCGTTCATTCGTATGGGCCCCTTTTATCCTTTCGTATAAATGAGCGATTCTATTAGTACAAAAATAGTTGAAGGTGCATTCAATTTTTACTGTTTAGGAACTAGGTAATGTATTGTTTACTGTTTTTCTTTTTTTATACTTTTAATTTTTTACCCTAATATCTCCATAGGAATTCAGCCAAACCCACTTAAAAGATGGGTACGGCCTAGTGGTGGCCCCGGGGGCAAAGGGTACCGTGGCCAGGCGCCCTTTGGATTTCCAAATCACCTTTACATATAGAGTTTTTAAATATCAAAAAATGGTGAATAAAGTTTTGACCCATTAATTTTTTAACTATTCTATTTTGAATATCAAGGATAATCGATCCGAGTGGCACAGTAAAAACATGATGGATCCATAACCTATAGATCCCAAAATCAAAATCTGACTCTGATATAATTCTAACGACAGCTATTTCTCAACATCATGATAGAGTAAAATAGAAAATTAAAATTAAAATTTAATTTTTTTATTTTTGTTATTTTCTTTTAAAAGTGATGTTAAAGTGACCAAAGGTTCACAGAAAGAAAGAATATATATAATTTTCTACCAAATCAAATTTTACTTATCAATCGATTTCATATTACCTTTATTTCTTTTCTTTCCACCTTCTTCTTTTTCTTTCCTTTCTTAAGCTATGGGGAATTTTTTTCTTAGCTAATAATATTTCAAAGTTGAAGGATTGAAGTAACAATCATTGAAATTATAAATGCACACATATATATAAATTATATACAAAAGTTATATATGTAATATTTTATTTATATTATTTAACCCATTAAAAATATTTATATTTAACTTGAATATTAAAATTTAGTTACATGATTTTTAATTTTAATTATAAAATTCTTAAAGTTATGATTGATCTCCTTCAAAAAAAAAAAAAAAAATTCTAAAAGCACCAGTAACCTAGATGGTGGTTCTAATGGTTGACGATAATTCGGCCTTTCAACGAGTCTCTCTGTATCATTGTCAGACATATAAAATCATTTTATATTATAAGACAATATTCATTGGGATTTTCTTTTTTTGGTTTTTATAGGATATTTTGATTTTATTCGATTAATTAAGTTTAACTGTTATGAAATTTATTTTAAAAATTGAATATTTTAACTCTTTTTTTATTATATTTAAAATTCAAACTCAAAATTTAATTAAAAAATTAAAAAATTTTAATAATTCAATTCAAAAAAATTTGTTAACACCCGACACATTCCTTAAAAGTCGAAGAATCATATTTCATCGTGGAATTTCCCGTTACAGGAAGCTACTTGTACATTGACTTTTTATTTTTTAACGTCAGTTATATATATTTTTTTATCATATTTTGGATATCGTCTAATATCTAAAGTTTTATCTTGATTAATTAAGAATAATCATTGTAGTCGTTTCTTTCGAAAAATAAGATCTCCTAACGAGAAATATTCCATATATATGAGAGTTCGATACTCTCAATAAAAATCAAATCTCAATCATATTTAAGAATATCCAGTTTTGTCCACGTTGGCCCATCGTTATGATAATGATGCGTGAAGGATTGACTTGATCTGGTCAGAGAAATTGATAACAAGTGATTAGAATAATTCAAGTGAGGGCGGGTTTGCTCATTCTTCTTTTACGCGCATGATTAATATTGCATGTGGGCATGTACCAAGTCATAACTGGAACTGATGGACTGAACATAAATCTCTGAGGAATGGAAGTAACAAAAATATAATTTATACATTTTTGTTTCTGAAATTTATGTTATAATTTTTTTTATTTAATCACCGATATTTAAAAATTTAATTAATTTGATTTGAATAATTATAAGATTAATTTAAAAATTGATTTTTTCGATACCTATTTTTTAATTATAATTTCTTTTATGTGAAAGGATAATATAAAATTTCACTATACGTGAAAAAATGACAATAAATAATGAGTGTTATTAATCGGTGTTATTATAAATGTTTTCACTTATTATAAAATATTGAGTTCTTTGTGTTTTTTGGATCGGTTTATCATTTAAACCTTAACAAAATGTTAAATAGTTACAAAATTAACTAAACCTCAAATATTTTGAGTTTTCTTTTGATAGATGATTTCTATTAATCATATCATAACTAAGAATTTCAATGTTATTAATTGTGTGATGCATGCACTTGGGAAACCATCTTAATAATATGTTATATTTTAGTGTTATTTTCAAGTTTTTTAAAACTATTTTTAGATTTTAACATTGAGAAAATAATTTAAATTTGCTTATATTCGTAAAAAAAAATATAATAATTTGTCTAAATTCATCAAATTATATCTCTATGTGTTTCATCCTATTCTGTACATGTTTTTTACATTATTTTTATTATACAAAAAATGATGGGCAGTCATAAATTATAATAGAAGGAATTTTTTTTTAACCTAGCTGCCTAAAATAGGTTATATTGAATTAAGTCTATAAAATTAAACACCTTATTAATGAATAATCGGCCTAACAAGTAAGCATATTAGATTTCTTAATCAAGTTTTTGCTTTGAAATTTTGGAATAGAAAAAACTATATTGAGAGATCTCTTTTCTAAATTAAGTTTGATAATATTTGAATGTTATTAATTGGAGTATTGTTTCTGACACCGATTGATTCAACACAAAAAAAAATAAACCGAAAAGTGTTGGGCTTCTAATGGAACGGCCCAAATCTGAAATAAGGGCCTTACATTTTTATGAAGCCCAAGAGAAATGGAAAAATATTTGACGTACAAATGTCCCAGGTCTCCAAAATACACAAAATCTCCCTGCCTTATCTTCCTTCATCTTCAACCACCGGAAAAATGGTTTCCTCTCTATTGCCATACACAGTCCACTCTCCGATCTTTGCTTTTTCCGACTCTCCCACACTCTCGTCTCTATCCAAAACCCTAGCTCCACAATCTCACACTTCGCTTCTCAGGAACATCAGCTCTCGCTTCTCTTTCTCTTCCTCTCATCGCCAGTCAAACAGAGTTTTAGGGGTTCACCAGGAGAGAGAAAATCGTGTTTCCCAGAGAGGACACAGTTCAATTTGCTTCTTCAGTGCTGATGATAGCAATTTTCAGAATAAGGTTTGAAATTCTTTAGCTTCGAAACCTAGTCTTTTGAATTTGATTAATGAATTGTTGTCTTGGTCTACATTGGTACTATATGTGAGTATTATGATATCTCAAATATCAAAAAAACTGTTTTTATCGTTGGAAGAATTGTTAATTCTATTCAATATTTGGTTTTTTTAAGGCTCAACTAGGCATTGTTGATGTGTTACCTCACTGTTAAAAATCAACTCGTGAGCACCAAATTTGTTGGTCAAGTTAGCCACCCAGGTGGTAGCATAGTGGCAAATAGTACTAATATGTTATGCTCCTATAGTCAAGAGTCTGAACATGGAGCTATGCTGATGTTGCCCTTTCACATCATTTACTCAACGGAGAAGAGGAGAACTTACCCGTCAAATTTGTCATTAAATGTGCAATGTATGACTTGCATTAGATTTTAATAGGCTAGGTATGGGCACCATGGTACACCTTGAATGTAGAAACTGATTTTTGGATTTTGGAATTTGGATACTTTTTGGTTACAGGAAACTGGATTAGACTGGCCAATTTTTAGGCGATGGGACGTGCCGTGGACATGGCAATCAATTTCTCTTACAAGTCTTGCCTGTGGATTAAGGTGTCTTTTGTATAAGTTGTTCTTTAATTTTGAATGACAAATGAGGTTGCGCAAAAGAGTGAATCTATTTGTGATTGTGAGTTTGTTCTTGAATTTCAGTGTGGCCTGATTGTTTTATCATAATTGCTAGAAACAGCAGCCATCCCGTAACTTAGTGTTGGTTAAATATATGGAGTAGTCTTCTAGCATTAACTTATGGACTGAAACTAATCATTTTTCAGGCAGTTTTGTTTTAACAGGGTTGACAGAAGCAGCAGCTATCCCATATCTGGGAATTCAAATCGGGGAACTTGGTTTAGATGAGAAGGCAGAATTTCTCTTTGCTTCTCAAGGGTAAGTTCTACTTTTTAGTTTAGTCAATTTGGGGGCAGAAGCTTCACCATTAGACCCAATATTCAGTTCTTTGATTTTTTGGACACGGCATGGTCAAGCAGGTTTTAGCTTGCTCTTAGAACTACTTTCTGAATCCGTCTGATTGGGAAGCCTATAATAAACCATGGTTATTGCATATTAGCAAAATCATATTATAAGTAAAACCTTAAGCATATTTTCCTGTGATACTGATAAATGCTGGGATATTTTCAATGTCACAATGATTGTGACATTTTTGGTTCATAACTGAGTTACCTTTCTACTTTGGATCCATTAATTGTCCAAATCCTAGATTTTCAAAATTTTCCTCCCTAGTGTTGAGTTTATGCTCACTTAGAATTTGAAATAATGTTGCCTTTTGTTTTGGCAGACTTACAACTGCAGTTGTCCTTGGAGTTCTTTATGGTCTCACCAACTCATTTGGGCCACTTCCGAATGATGTCTTTCGCTATGGTATTCATCTCATGAAACTTGTCTCATCTTATTGGTTATAATGTGAACAATACATACCATTGTTGTTGCCAAAAAAACGATGATAATTAGAATTGCATGACCTGTTAATCGCTGAGGTTTTTTGTTGACTTAAATTTATGATGCATATTGTTTCAGATTTGAGGGAACCTTTCAACCTGCAGAAAGGCTGGCTCTTGTGGGCAGGAGCTGGTCTTGTCGGTGCCCTACTGGCTATTGCTTTAACAGGGGCTGCCATGTCTTTCTTTAGTGGTGAGACTCCACAAAGAGAGGTTAGGAATTGGCCTTAAGCAGTACGAAGTATTGACTATATTCATGCAGAAACATGCTTTATTTTTTTAGGGGGGGGGTAAATAAAAATTTCGGGGTTCATGGGGTGAAACTTTCTGTCTACTGTCATACCATTTAGAGAATTGAAATGATATTGTTGCTTCTCTTCACACCATTTATGGTAGTAGGAGCATATTCTATTCCTGAATCCTATCAGTATATTGCATGGAAGATTACAAGCTTGATTGGTTATTTTACTTTTACTGCAATTATAAGTAAGAGGAAAAGATGCATTCTTTATGCACAGTTTTATACAGACAAAGCAGTATACACATCTTGAGGCTTTTATTTATTTTTTCTACTGGCTACAGACTGACGCTCTTGTTCGCTTGCTTCCATTGATTGGATCCTCAACAATCAGGTACCTTTATATCTTATAGCTGTGATACAGCCTGAAACAGTTCAAGATGGGTTATATTGGATATGGCCAATATATTTACACCACCATTCTGGATATTGAACAAGTTGCTTAATTGTCTGTACTGTAGTACTGCTTCCCTGTTGGCCATCACTGGTGTTCTTGCGCCCATCCTTGAGGAGACTGTGTTCCGAGGGTTCTTTATGGTGTCTCTGACCAAGTGGTATGGTTTCTATCTTTATGTGAATCTCAAAATTATTTGTCCTTGTCATGTTGCATCCTGAGTGACCACAATATCAATTCTAGTTTTTGAGGTCCACTATAATTGTTTTCAACTCAGACTTAAGCCTATATATGACCTACACAGCTACATGCTTCAGTACTAAGATTAGAAATCCCGGACACTTCTCACTTAAATCACGTATAGTCACTCCCAGCAATTGACTTGTAAGTACAGACTTGCTTCCATAATTCAATCTGAGTGCACCCTGAAACATAGTCCTGAAATGGATCAAGTCGGCAATTTCTGTAGTCTCTGGAGTTGGATTTAGTTATGTTGGTTTCAATCAGCAGTAACTTTGCTAGTTCTTCCATAATTTTTTCCCCGTATTTCCTCTCTCACTGTTTTTTGAATATCAATTTATTTTGTTGTTCTCTGTCTCTGTCTCTGTCTCTCTCTCTTGCTTTCTCTCTCTCTTCCCTTTATTCATGTAAAGTTTCAATTATTATTAATCATTTATTCGAGACAAATAATCCTGCACATCTTACAAGAGGTTAGTAGAAGTTTGCTATAGTTACAGTTAAATGATAGCCAAGCTGAACACTTGTGATTTTCGTACTTCTACAGGGTGCCAACTCCTGTTGCTATTGTTATCAGTGCTGCAGTGTTTGCACTTGCACATCTTACTCCTGGAGAGTTTCCCCAGCTCTTTGTGCTAGGTATCATTTTCAATTTTCATGGTGTAACACACTAATCTTAAATAAGTAATAAAGAGAATGCACTTAAATTTGATACTTTTATGAAGCTCTGGAAAAAAAAAAAAGTTGTGCCATTCTAGCAGCTCAAAGGATTATTATCAAAGAAAAAACTTGATAAAAAGATAAAATGATATGAAGTGTGCCTTCTCATGATTTATAGACATAAGTTCTTGGTATCTGTCTTGCAACATTGGTACGTGAGATAACATATGGAAGTAAATTGGAGATCTTAGCATGTTGGTCTGAGATTTAAGTTCCCTTCTTTTCTTTTATATTTATCAGAAAATTAACATGTTGTTTCTTTTTCATTTGTGAGCACATGGTTCCATATGGTACATAACTATGGACCTTTTTCACATGCTTCAAGAAACCAACATAAGCTTTCTCATCTGTTTAGGGACTGCTTTGGGGCTTTCTTATGCTCAAACTAGGAACCTTATGACCCCCATCACTATACATGCTTTTTGGAACTCTGGAGTGATTTTGCTTCTGACATTTCTTCAGGTAACATGTCTCTTATGTGTTTAAATATGTCCGCTTTGAAGTACTTTTTCTGGATTATAATACAATGTGCTTGATTTTTTGTTAGTTTTTTCTTTGAGAACTTTTCTTGCAACAACTTATATATGTACTATGGGCTCCTTGACGTATGTTTCATTGTTTGTCTTCTCTGAATATTTGAGCATTTCATACTCTACTCATGATGAAAAATTCCATTGCTTTCTTGATTAGATACACAAGCACTTTATGTTGGAGAAGATTATCCTAATTTGCTATTTTATCCATAACCTGCCTTATTTGTTGATAAAATTCACAAATATCTTGTGAGAAACTTTGCAACTCTGATATTGTGCACCATTTTAATTCTTAAGAGGCTCTTCAGTCTTAAAGTGCTCTATTCTCTGTCTCTCCCCTTTTCTTGAAGTGTACTTGTTGAGGATTTTAACAAACAAACGAGCTTAGGTTGTGAATGCTGTAACTTTATGACATCCAAACTACTAAATAAGCTGAAAAATGGGCATCGGTTTGCCACATTTCCATTTAGTTTGAAAGTAAATTGAATAACTCAGATAAGGAGTCTGAAAAATCTGTAATTATGATGAGTGTTTTAGTTTGGCGGGAGCATTGTTCCTTGTTCTTGTGGATGCTGACTTGATGCAAGGATTCCTTGTTCAATTTTTGCCTTTGGCACGAAGAGCTAATGCTTGTCTTCTCGTCTTTGATATGTAGCTACAAGGATATGACATCAAGGAGTTGATACAAGCACAATAGCCATGGGTTTTCCAGGATGTAAACTGGTAGTTTGGCTGTATAAATTTTGCTCCCCATATCATTATGCCCGTAATATTCAATATGGAAAATTTTTTGTTCTCTCTCTCTCTGTCTCTCTACGTCTCTGGCTTTTTTTTTTTTGGAACTTTATCTTTTATCTGAGATTTAAAAGACCTGTGACTCTTTAGATTTTAGGTGATAAGAATGAAAAGTTAAACGAATAATCAGTCCAATGGAATAGTGTTAGATCATTTAATTAAGTTTTAGATTTGAAACTTGAGAATCGAAAAGATTATGTTGAGAGGGTTGTTCCCTAAATACGGTTTTTGTAGACGCTCAAATTAGTTTAGTTGGAGTATAGCTTTTGATATTAGTTGTTTGCCTGGGGGAGTGTGAATTTGTTTATTTATTTATTTATTTTTTGGTTTTATTTTAATTGGTATCTAGAGTCATACTCCGATTAATCAAGTTTGGGATTTGCAGTGGCCCATTAAGGGATTATCTTTTCAATGTAGTCTGTCTCATGCCTAAGTAGAGAGTTGAACTCGTGGCTTTGGTTAAAGGAGCTAGCATCTTATCTGGATCAATTGATATTTGGTATTTGTATGTTTATTATTTCATTTTAGCCGGATATTACAACTTTATTTTTTTATTCTTTGGTCCGAGAAGGGATTGAGGAGGGCCAAGGGCGCAAAACTAAACAGGCCCATAACTACCTAAAAGCAATAGGATCTATATGTTCGGGGTGTAAGTTCTTGAAGTTCTTAATTAAAGATGATAAGAAGTAAATTTTGCCGCAACGGCAAGACTTGCAGGAGGAAGGGAGTCCCAAAACGACGCCGCTCTGCCAAGAATGTAAGGTTGCTGTTCCATTCTAGGATTCAAAATTGAATTCTTTTGTATCTTTATAATTTGAACCTTTTGATGTCTTTTACTTAAAAAATAATAACCAGTTGAAAAATATAAATTTATAAAACAAAATAAAATATGATTAAAATATTTTTATAAGAAGTTATCACATATCCAAATATTCCCCGGGCTTCTTCTCATCGTATCGGCAATAACCCTTTCGGTGGACATGAGCCGGGAGGGGGGGGGGGATTTCACAAGTCATTCCCAAACTCTCTGTGGCAGAGGGATGATTGAATACTAAACTCATATGGATCTAGTGATAATATACTATATTCTTTTAATCATAAGTTTTGAGTTCGAGTTATGAAAATGGAGAAATAAGATTTGGGAGAGAGTCAATTTGTTAATGAATTCTACAATACTTGATCCGGATTAATCTGACAAAGGGTTGATTTAATGAAAGTCATCGTAGATACTATTTGTGATCGTGCATGATTAAAAAGGCAAAGAAAGATTAGGACAAGTGATAATCTTTCATAAAATTTATTAAAATCCTCATATTCAAACTTCCACATTATGTTTTGAAAAATAATATATATATTCAAGAGAAAATGATTATTTGTTGGAAAATCACTTTCTTTTATGGAATTTTTGAATGTTTTAAGATTTTATTTTACGTGTTTGTTTATTGGATGAAACTTTCTAAAATAGTAGCTTCTTTTTTGAACCTTTAGGTTCTATCATCAAGAAAATAGAAATAATTTCAAAAACCTTTTTTTTTTAAGTCTCAGGTCATTCAGTTTATATATTTGAAAGGTCTATTTAGAGGGTGGGTCTCTTAACATAATTTTTTTTTTTAATTTTAATTCAAAATTTAGTTAAACATTTAATACTTTATCCTATTAGAACGACTGTTCATTGGTTAATGGGTGTGGTTATTAACAAGGGTAAGGTTAGATGACAATTAATTAATCAAGTTCAGGGACTGGGAAGGGGTGGTGGTTAATGGCTCACAGACACACAGGCCGCAATGCTAGGGTTTCAAGAGTTTGACCCATTTTTCTATCTTTGATTCTACTGTACGCTTAGGGAAGCAAACCCTAGGTCAAGCAACAGACAAGTTAGGGTTTCAAACGAGGGCTCTTAAGATTTTAAGGAGACTCATTTTTTTGTCTATTGAGTTTTTTAAGTCCCAAGTGGCCATTTCGACCCTCTCTCCCATCATTTAATATTTGGTACTGTTCTTGTAATCGATATGGTAGGCATAATTTTAGCATGGGATTTTCAAGGAAATTCAAACTCTAATGCAATCACTTTATAATAACCCTAATTTTTTGCATCACTAATAGCAAGAAACTTAGGAATCCCATGAATGGGGTTCCGAATCCCATGAATGGGGTTCCAAATCCCACCAGACGGAAAAATGACATGCGGATCTTTCAAATAGCCAAGATGACCTCTCTGTGGACATTTATCAAGATGGCCGTCACTTTGGCCAAAAAAATCTCTCGAATTTCTTCAAGTTTGATTTCTTAATGGATTTTTTTTTTTTTAACTTCAATATTAATATCTAAAAATACGATTAATCCAAAAATCTAAAATCTCTCAAGTTTGATTTCTGCAGGTTTGATTTCTTTATGGGTTAATTTTTTTCTTCCCGTGGATATTTTTTTTAATTGACCATTGGGGTTTAATTTTTTTAATACATATTTTTTTATTCTCAAAATTCAAATTTTAAGGATTATAACCGGTAAAATACGCTAGATTAATTTTCTTGTAGTGATTATCAAACCAGGACAAGAATTCAAATGCAACCCGATTTCGATTGCATGAAAAGGGAGGAAAAAATACAAATAAAAAAAGGCGAAAGTCATTCGAAGTAAAGTTTTAAGAAAAATAATTTGTTCGGGTCATTTTTGACTTAGAAAGAGAAATTATATGCCACATGAATAGTTGGTTTTGGCTAGCCAATTACAATATACTAACTCAACTTTAATGAAAATGCAGATAAAATGGCTGAAGAAATGTACACATACACATTCAGTCCTAGACTGCATGGATGCTCAAAAGAAGAAAGATTTAAAATAGTAGTCCAACTAGGAAAGGAAAAAAAATATGAGACGGAGAGAGAGTGGCACCATCATCCTTAACAGCAGTCATACAAGTGTCCAACACATCGTTCACCAGCCAATGGGAAGGTCAAAAATGTCATCCAAATGGTTAAAGCATCTTTTCTCTTGTAGGATAACAAAGAATTATTGGAAGTCAAATCTTCATAAGATTGAAAAAAAAAAAAAAACCCTGAAAGAGAGGGCCTTTAGTGGTCCACATTGAAAAGGGTCACTTGGGACTTTCACTGTTTGAGTTGAAGATAATCATATCACACGTTCGGGGAATCTCCAATTCAACAAGAAGACATTAAAATATTCACATCTCAATCTGACAGGTCAGTGGAATAGAAGCCTCTGGGAATGGAATAGAAATGGTATTTTCAGATCCTGAGGTACTAAAAATATGTAAAGCACCAATGGGTCTACTCAGAATTTGACAATTGAATAAAAATTTGAGCTTTTGTGTTGGAATTTGGTTCCAAGCTCCACATTTCCATACAACAGTCGAAGAAAACAAAAAATATTATAATAAGAAGTCAGAAATCTCTTCACAACGGAAGCCTGCTCTGTCTTGATATGCAAATGCATGGATTAGACAACAGCTTTCATGAAACTGGCATGAGAAATGTGTAAATTATAAAATAGGATTCATAATCCCCACAAAACTGCTGATTTGTTAGCTTCTTGAGATTCCTAACTTTGGATTAAACAAATCTCAAATTGGGTTCCTTTTAATGCTGATGTGAGAAATAAGAGTCCACGGCTGAAAAAACCAATAATCTTTGACTTAGGTTTCTTGGTTGTAGTTCGTTTTTAAGAGCTTTGCATTATCACCATCCCTATAAGTCACCGTGATCTTCGTTGAAAGAAAAACACAACCACAATCCTTTAAAGTCACCATAAAAGGCGGCTGATCCTTCGGAGGCAGACCTCTTCTAAGGAAGCATATGATGGTTTCAAATTTAGTGAACCTTCCTATGAAAGTGTCTCTCTTCTACATTTGCACTAACTAGCTCACTTCCACCAACAAGTTTGGCCATAGATTTTAAGAAGAAACCACCTAGTATAGCCAGGTTTCTTTGTTCTTCGTTTAGGACAGTCCATATTTTATAGCTGTCTTATAAAGTTCTTGGAAAACAATACTTACCAAAACAAGGAATGGATGAAAGAAATGATGTCGACAAGTTAGATGAAATCATGCTACCAGGATTTCGATTTCATCCCACAGATGAGGAGCTTGTTGGGTTTTATCTGAGGAGAAAAATCCAGCAGCAACCCCTCTCTATTGAGTTAATCAATCAACTAGATATCTACAAATATGATCCATGGGATCTTCCAAGTATGTTTCAAAATTATTTCAAAGTTCCCAATGAAAAATTACAAGTTCATGTCTGACCATCTTTTTTTTTTTTTTGTCTTGCAAGCAGAGTTGGCAAGTACAGGGGAGAAAGAATGGTACTTCTACTGCCCTAGAGACCGAAAATACAGAAACAGTACAAGGCCTAACAGAGTGACAGGAGCTGGATTTTGGAAAGCTACGGGCACTGACCGACCTATTTACTCTTCTGAAAGTTCCAAGTGCATTGGCTTGAAAAAATCCCTTGTATTCTATAAGGGTAGAGCTGCCAAAGGTGTCAAGACTGACTGGATGATGCATGAGTTTCGCTTGCCATCTCTCACAGACTCGGGGCACTGCAAGAAGTTTTTGGACAAAACAATCCCTGCAGATGTAATCCTTCGAACAAAAGACTATAATTGATTGATTGGTTTTAATTATTTTGGTTAAAACTAACTTCCATTTTCCTAAATTTTGCAGGATTCATGGGCCATTTGTAGAATATTTAAAAAACCTAACTCAATGGCACAAAGAGCTCTCTCTCATTCATGGGTCATTGACAATTGCAATCCCGTCAACCACATTTCTCAGTTCAGCTCAGAAAATACGACATTGACATCGAAATCTAATTCAACAAACCACTTATTCTTTGCTCCTAACTTGCAGCAATCATGTAACTCTAATTTCTCCACCCTAAATAATGTTGCCTCCAACCAATCCATGGCCACTCAACCTTCTGAGATTTCCCTTTCAGGCACTGACTTTCCATCTAACTTGATGTTTTCACCTTTCCACACATCTTCTGGACCTTCTTCCTACTTGTTAAACAAGGCATCCTGGGCTATTGAAGGTACAGACTTTGGTGCTTCACCAGACCAACGTGATGGTTTCTCTATAACTTTAACTCAAGAGCTACAAGCGAATATTACCAATGAAGAAGACGGTGAAAGAGTAAATCATATTGATGAGCAGTGGGGGAATGTTCAGTCTTCTATTGGATTTCCTTTCAGTTTTCCGGTGAATATGCCCAGTGCATGGAAGTCGAGTTCCTTGTGGGATATTTCTCCTTGTCCCAGTGAGCTGTCCACTACTTATTCAACAAACAAGTGTTTCACTTGATCCATACTAAGATTCACCGTTGTTTTCTAGGTTGTGCACTAAGCTAGTTCAGATTCATATATTGTTCAACTTTTGGTCTCTTTCCTTATTTTCCTCTTATGTTAGATCTTTGGCCCTCTGTTTTAGGCCTTCGTTTTAAATATTGAGAAATCAATCTATCTATCTATCTCTCTCTCTCTCTCTCTCTCGTATTTACTAGGACTGCTGTGGATCTTCCACCAGAAGATTTCTTTAGGTGCATAATTATCCTTTTTTTTTGATTGGGTGCATAATTATCTGTCTTAATAAAAGTTTGTGTAAAGCACTTAGAGAATTCTGTCAAAACCCTGAAACCCAACAACACATGGGCCGAAACGAACCGTAGATTTGAAACGTAAGTATGGGCCAAAAAACTAATGCAAGAAATTGGGGATGGGCCCATACAGAGGGGCTTTCCACCAATTTTTTTTTTTTCGTCGGCTTGTCTACCATCAAATGTCTAGAGTTTCGTCTTAACTAATCTAAACCGATCGTTGTAGATCCCGAAGGGGGCAGATCTCCCAACACTGACTTTTTCGTATTCATGGGGAATCGAAACCCCGATCATGATTAAGGGATATTAATTCCCAAGCCACTAGTCCTTGGTGCTCAAACTTTTTTAAAAGACACCAAGTAGCCACCCTGGGATTCGAAATTAGAAATAAAAAAATTATATTAGATGAGTCATCCTGAGTCTCTATAGATACTCAAATAAAATTAATCAAAATATGATTTTAAATATCAATGGTAGAAAAAAAAAAGCCCAAATAACGATCAATGCTACAACGATGATGAAGAAAAGGCTGGGATGACCGGATATTGTCATAGAGTGGTGCCCTAAATCGACATAAAGCTTAGCTTGATCAATAAGCCGATTTCATCCCTGAACTTTATGCATCAAGGGTAAGAGTAAGATTTATTCCAAGTTGAACCAACACGAACTCTATGGATCAAGGGTAAGAGAAAGATTCATCCCCAGTTGAACCAACACGAACACGAACTCTGAATCAAAACGGGGGAAAAACATTCCATTGGAGTCCTCAAAAATTGGAACCATTTTAAGGGTTGGACAGATGAAGAAATTAATGGTTCCTTCAATATTTATTCATGTTCATTTAAGGGTTGGACACATAAAGGAATTGTTGTTTATTCAAGGAACCTCGCGGTTCCACCCTTGAAAATTATTTTTTTTAAAATTATAAAAAAAATACTCCTTATTTTGATGATCTAAATTATTTAAGTAAAATTAAAAATATATTTTTTTAATATTTCTTAAAATTGTCTAAAATCAGTGATTAAAAAGTTTCAAACGAAAACTATTTTGAATCTTTAATTTCAACTAAAATTTAAACCATTAGTTTGCAAACTTTTAACCTGAATCAAATTATCAATTCAGATAGAGGGATATAGTTTGGGCAGTCCTAAACTAATTAGCAAATTCTGGGTCATGATTGAACCGTTCGCTATGTCTAAATAGTACTATAATCAACTTTATGTCTCACGATAGTTTAGTAATCACAATCTCTCTCAAAATCTGATGATTTCGGATTTAAATATCTGTGTAACAAAAAAATAATCAACTTTATTTTTTCTTATATTAATCTACCATTTCAATTAAAACAAGAAAATTAATGTGTATAATATTAAAAATACATATATAATGTTTAATATTAATTATTTTCTCAAAAAATTGTTAATTCATTAGTTTGAAATATGATGGAGCCCCCGGAGAAAGTTGTAAATAATATAAATATATATATAAACCGAAAGTAATTTGCCTCACTAAAATTTTGATTTAAAAAATTTTGAAAAATGGTAACAGGATGCCACGTCAGAAAATGATGGGTACCACGTCAACTTCAACTCTGCAAGACTTCCAACCCCACCTCCTCTCTTCGACGTTTTGGTCATCTAATCATCTGCCTCCGTTCTGTTTCGTTCTCTTCTCTTGCCGATCTACATCTGTTGCGACTTGCGTTGCTTGCGAAGGTCTCTCTCTCTCTCTCTCTCTCTCTCTCTCTCTCTCTCTCTCTCTCAAATAAGCCGTTTTTCATAATCAGTGTCGTTTCTCTCTCTGAAGTCTAATATTTACAGAAAAAGAACTCTATTTTTGCATAAATAGAAAGGCAAATTTTGAATCTTAAAAGTCTTATCTCCGTTGGAATATTTAATTTTTTGTTTTAATTAAATTATGATCAGCTTTTGGATCCATTATTGCTTTGAATTATGTATGAGTTTTGGTTTATGGGTATGTTGACTCGATTATTTGGGGATAAATTGTATTCACTGATGCCTTGTGGATTGATTAGGTATGAATTGATTTTTCAACAAAAAACAACCAATCATTTTCAAAAGACCGACAATTTTGAGAAACAAAAATTTTCCAAATATTATGTTATCGTCAATTTGGGGGAATTTTCATCAGATGCCGGCCTATGTAAGAAAATTTCGAATTCCAAGGATGTATTCACTAAGGGTTCATTGTCGACATGGTATGCATGTTATATCCCTCTTGTCCTACGAATAAATTTCTGGCTTCCCTTTATTTGCATTCTCATATTGCTCCCAAGATGAGTAAATGGACCTTGATGAGTAGGTCTAACATTTCATGGCAGTAGAGTCATGGAATTGCGAGTTTTTATTCAATATTTTTTCTTTATTTTTTTAATTTATTATTATTATTGATGAGATGATACGACTTTTGAAGTTATGGATATGGATACCCAGGAAATCAAAGTAGGCCTTTACATACCCCAAAACAGCAATTGAGGCAGAGGTCTCAGACAGTCCTTATTTCTTTTCATAAGCAGTGCCATTCTTATTTATGTGTTTGTTGAAAAACTACTATCAAAATATTATCTACATAACTCTTCATAATTTAACATGAAGAAAAATAATTCTCTCTTTGTAGGACTGGCTACTTATAAAATTTGTCATTTGGAATTGTGTTTTCCTTTTGTCTTGCTGGACAAGGTGGAAATAGCTTTCCACTACAGCAGCCAACTTTGACTCCATTTTTAATTTCTTCCTTGCGACCCAAGAAAAACTTGTTTTAAAATGACTCAATCAACCCAAAACTTTCAGACAGAGTGGGAACTATGGATCATAAGCAAAGTGGAGTGAAGTTGCTAGGGGTGTGGTCAAGTCCATTCTGCACCAGAATTGAGTTAGCCCTGAAACTGAAGGGCATAGAGTACGAGTACATAGAAGAAGATCTAAAGAACAAAAGCCAATTGCTCCTCCAACACAACCCCATCCATAAAAAGGTACCTGTGCTTTTGCACAATGGCAAAGCCATTGCCGAGTCACTCCTCATTCTGGAATACATCGATGAAACCTGGAACCACAGTCCCAAATTGTTGCCCGAGGATCCTTATCAGCGATCCAAAGTCCGCTTCTGGGCAAACTATTATGATCAAAAGGTATAGCATAGTGACTTAAGACTGTTACTCTTTTTTCTTTCTTTCTTTCTTTCTTTCTTTCTTTCTTTCTTTCTTTTAACTTAATAGTTTCACTTATCCTATCTAACAATCTGGGAATTTGTCGAGGTCAGCTGTTGCCAAGTTACTTCAGAATACTGTTTGCATCCAAAGGTAAAGATCAAGAAAAAGCCATCGAGGACTTCTCTGCATTACTCAAAATGCTTGAAGATGGTATTGAGAAAGATTTTCCACAAAGATGTCCATTTATCAATGGTAGTACATTGGGATATCTAGAATGTGTGGTGGGAACAAATGCTTGCAACTACAAAGTATGTCATGAAACTGTTGCTGAGATTATGAATCCTGTGAAGAATCCTATATTAATGTCATGGGTGAATGCTATGAAAGAATGTCCTTTGATGAAAGAGACAATTCCTCCCCATGACAAACTGGTAGCTAAGATGAAAGAAATGTTCCCTGCTTCCCTTACAGTCTGACAGCTATATAGAAACTAGATTGACATGTTTGTTGCTAGTAAGTGTCCGTCTCATGCAGTTTGGTTTTCTGTAAATTTTGGAGAAAATTATGTATGACTTCTTCCGTTGTTGTATTGACTTACCTACTACTGAAGCTTCCTGTGGTAATATTGCATGACACGACTCATTCATAAGGGGGGGGGGGGGGAGAGAGAGAGAGAGAGAGAGAACTATGGCGGAGAAGGAAAGTGAAATATGGGCAAGTCGTTCTGCACCATGGGATGGTTCTGAAACTGAAGGGCAGAGTATAGAGGAAGACCTGCAAAACAGCAGAGACTTACTCCTTGAATACAAGGACTAGAACTGGAATCATTGTCAGACATTGTTGCACCAAGGATCCTCATGAGCCAGCCAAAGTTTGCCTCTGGACCAACCATTATGATCGATAGGTAATAATTTAATGATATTTTGTTCTAATCAATGAGATCTTCCATAGCAAATATGCAAATTTGTAGACATCAGTACTTATCAAGTGGCTAACGTACCTTCACAATCGTAAAGGTAAAAGGCAAGAAAAAGCCATTAAAGCTATCTTTGGTTGTGGTCTGCTATCTCTAGCTACCAAATATATAACAAAAGTAAACTGGAGAAATTTGCGAGAACAAGGACAACAACCATGACCTTGGAAACAAAAGTTTCATGAAAATCAAAAGGTAAAAGGAAATGCCAAGCATGGACCTAAGAAAACAATCAAAAAAGAGAAAGCCATCAAGGACTCTTTGGAGATATTCTAATTGTTTGAAGGACCTTAGAAAAATTTTTGAAAAAGAGATCCATTCATCGGTGGCGATACATGGGTGAGTGCCGAGAAGTCCCCTGTTATTCTCATGGGTGAGTGCCACGAAAGAGTCCCCTTCGATGAAGGAGACAATTCCTCCCATGACAAATTGTTTGCTAAGATGAAAGCCAAGTACTTTGGCTCAGCTACATTTTGAAAGCAAACACTAATGGCATAGTCTCTTTTTATTATGAATAAAATAGTGGATAGACATATATGCCACTATAAACCTCTCCCAGTGTATTGTGTATTGTTCGGATTGGTTTGTAATATATTTAGAGAATTTCAATAAAATGTCATAATTATTTGGATTGATTCATGGATTTTCAGATACTGGTGCCTCAAGAATGGAAGCATCCTCTGCGGTTGAGAATAGTTTTTGAGAACGTGTCTAACAAAACCTTGTGAAACTCCTCGAAGACATTGACACTGAACATCTCACCGCAGAAGTTCGAGTTCCCAGCTAGTTTTCGTCACTGAGTGGACATTATTGGGGTAACCTCTTGTCCCCTTTGCTCACCCTACACGTGACATTTAGTCCTTTTCCATGTTTCACAACTAGGACAATAGAGTAGAGTTTTTCAAAAAGACAGTATAAAATGGTCATTACACTAATAAATTTTAGTATCAAACAGAATCTTCACCCATGAGAGTCGGTAGAGGCTGTAATCTAATGCCCCCCCACCCCAAGTGGCTAAAGACACTTTGGCATGTGGGCAATGTAAAATGAGAGAGAAGCCCATGTGTGGATGACTTCCAACCCATCCAAGTGCCAAATGTCCCAATAATAAGAACCAAACATGATTTTGATAATAATAACTATAATTTCAAATAAACTACCAATGGCAATGTACCCTTTTTCTGAAGTCAACTTACCCGATGATTGAGAAGCCTTTGTGCAGAAGCCGGCAGCTGACAAACTCTAATGTGGTACAAAAAGGGTGATTTTTCCCAAGTAATGTTATATAAATTGATAAATAATAATTAATGATGAAATAATCACATGTATTGTGGATATCTATTCAATCATTGAAAAACATAAAACTGCAGAAAAAAAAAAGAAAAGAAAACCAAACAAGATGAATGTATATGAAATAAAGAGGCACATAAACGAAGTCCTCAGAAATTCCCAACTAAAATGCACGTACCTGCAAATCATGGTTTATTGAACGTCTTAAAATGTACAAATACAACCCAACTAGTAGGCTTGACATCATGATTATCTCTCTTTCATCTGTGTATCTTCCCCATTTTTTATGAACACGAAATTTATATATTTATACAAGGGGTAAGTGTGACATTAACAAATGCTCACTATTTCAACACGGAAAGAGCAAAAATGAAGGCTCAATATGAACCGTTCTGTTAACAAAGACAATTTTGTTCAATTTTTTGTGACACCATAGAAGTTGGTCTGTCGTTAATCTTGACATACTCAGCACTCTTGAAACCAAGCCCATTTCAACTTGCGGAAAGAAGTACTTGCGATCCAATCTGTCTGTTCGGTGCTTTTGGAACTTCTTCACTATGCAATTTCCACTTCTCAACAAGTCTTTCAGCTTCTTGTCCTTCTACATTGCATGAAGAAAATACACGAGACATCTTATACACTGAACAAATAAAGAAAAAAGAAGCTTGAAATACAGAAAATAACATAATCATATTTGACTCATGATATAGGTAGGAAGTTACCTTCTCAAATATAACTCTCAGCTCTTGCAATAGCTCAGAGTCTGCAGGGTCTTGAAGATCAACATGAGGAGATTGAAAACCTTTTAAAAGCAGATTTGTATCACCTTTGTCACTGCGAAGAAATTCCCAGAAAACCCTCATAGACTCTTTGATGTGTTCTATTAGAATTTCACAGGAAACAGCATTTTCATCTTTCTCAGATTTTCTTCCCTTTTTATGATCATCTGCAACAAGCAATGAAACATCTTAGCAAATTATGTTTCATATTGTTTTCCTTATTATGGAATAGATTTTTTTGATTCACTCACCTTGTATGACTGGAACTTGGCAAATGTTATGAAGCAGAAAACGGTTCTTAACATAGTACTGAATCCTAGGCTGTCCATGAAATGGTTCATTTTCCACAAACCTTTGAAGGAGAACTTGAAACTGTTGAAATTCACCGGCAACTTGGTTGAATCTGTGTAAGCCATGAGAAGTATACTTCAACAATTCTTTGGCTTTCCTATACTGCCAATGAAGGATTTCCCAGGAAATACAAAGTTGTCCAATATAAACTGTTTCCAAATCCCTGTGGAGATCTTTCACATATTTCATTGGATCAGCTCCAACCCTTCTTGATTTGGATGACAAGCTCCGTGAAAGAAGGGATTTAATCGTTGAAGACGGTGATCTATTGCTTAATTGGGTCGAATCTTTCAAATGGAGAAGCCCTATGAAATTATTGCCAACAAGAAAAAATGTTAACTTGCTTTATTATGAATGGAAAAATTAGGGGGATTCAGAGTGATTTGAACATGATTTATACGGAACGTTGAGAGATGCATAGTCTACAAATTTGGAATAAAGATACTGTGCTCTTCAAGTATTTTCCAATTTGTTATTTGAGAGACTCAAGCTACAGATTTCATTTGGAGATGATGTTATTGAAGAAAGATAGTAAAGGCAGAAAATAATGGAAAGTGACGATAGGTAAACTCATCCAAAATTGATCTAAAATTTTGAAGAATTTAGGTGGCTATAAGCTAGTGGGAGAGAAAAGTTTGGTAGGATGAATAAATGACCATATGTAGGGACATCTTCACAATTTAGATATATTGATTGACAGAAGTGGACATCTTTACTAATATATGCCTAACATATGTAGTGGAGCATTTCATGGAATAAAGAGGATGGAGACCCACACTGCAATCTAGTTCTCAAAAAAGATCTCTTTAAACTTAAAAAAATATCTCCCACAGGATCAAACAAGACAAGTAATATATTTATCTTATATGCTGAAAAGATTAAGGAATTATACCATGAGCACCCCAAAAAGAATAGTCAAAAAAACTCAAAAGGGCATACTGTAGAATATGATCTCCAGAGTAATTCTGAACCCTGGCACTTGTTTCAAAATAATTGACAGACCAACGCTCATAAACGGAAATGCTTCAAAATAGACAATGACTAAAATAAGTGAATCTAATATGCTACATTTTTATTGGCTATTAAAAATAACACCTGATAAATTTCTTTAACTTAAAAATGAGTTTTATATTAAATATTGTCGATCTGCATAACTTAACTCATTATAGTCAAATTAGTACAAGTGATTTCTAAAATAGCAAGATGGCTAAACAATGCTCAAAAGCACTAAATTCTAGAGGATCACATGTACCAAAATGTCAAAGGAGTGAAATTCACAATCAAATGACTAGGGAAATTTGATGACTTACGGATTGCATACATAGCCTGGTAATTTAAGATATCCAACTTCCTCATTTTATCCGCATAACTCTTGTAGAACTTTTGAACTTCCTCAATTTCATCTTTGTACCCCAACTTGATATCAATCTTCAATGGCTTCAAATCCTCAATCATTTTCAGAGACTCCGATTCTTCCAAAATTGTAGGAAGACCTATAGTCTTGGCAGTTTTTAGTTCTGCCTTCAGCTGTTTGATCAAATCTTGATGCTCCGCAAGAATGTCCCACCCACTTCGATCATCATCATCAGGATCACATTCCGATGCTTTGCTGGTCAACCTTTGATCAATTGACTTGTTGACTAAGTGTTCATGATCATGTTGATCATTGGAATTACTAGGATTGACATTTGACACCATTTCTTGGTCTGAAACTTTAGGATGTCTCGAAGGAGGCTCGAATTCGATGTACTCATCATTAATATCATCTTCCTCATCATCATTAATAACATCTGCTTCTCTGTTAGGAATTGAATCATCATCAAATCTTAAACCTATTTCTGCAGTTTCTACCTTGTTTTTGATAGTGGGCTCTCTTGTTTCATGTTCAAGCCCTTGTGCAAAGTAGTAATTGGAGAAAATTTTGCCCTCAATTGACTCAAATTCGCGGCTGCTAATTGAAAACCCTTCACTCGACAAGGTTGAATCTGACCTAAAACTTAAGAAATTTTCAGAACCCAACAAAAATTCTTTAGGCAAATCATCCTTGTCTTCATTATCATTTGGAAAACCGATTGTTTCTTCCTCCATTACCTCTTCTTGTTTCTCAAAAACTTCTCCTTCAATACAATGTTGAACAGAGTCCTCTGTTTTCGCTGTTTCATCTTCCTCGACCAATTTTTTAGCAGACTCGGCACAACTTTGCAGAGGGTATGCCGGAACCTCAACACAATTTTGGTCATTTTCCTCTGTTCCGTCAGAAAGACATTCTTCCTTAATAAATTTTGGAACCGATTCATCTGCTTTTCCCTCACAAACAGATTCTTCTCCAAGATTAATTTGTGAATGATAATCAATGTCTTCGATTTTCACAGAATCAATGGTTTCATCCAGACACAATTCACGAACTGTAATCTCAGTGTTCTTTTTGTCAATATGGGTTTCAAAAGTGTCCTCGTCTTTCTCAGAACCCTCTTCCTTGGCAAAACCTTGAACAGAGTCATCTTTTTTCTGTTGATTAACAGATTCTTCTTCAAGACTAATTTCTGTATGATTATGAATTCCTTTATTTTTCATGGAATTATCAATTTCACCCACAAATAACTCTTGAATAGTGAAATTCATGACTTGGGGTCCTTCCATGAATGCATTAAAATCTTTTGGAGACATGAATTGATACTTACTTGTCATTGCAGTCACAGCAGTTTCTGTAAAAACAGAGTCCTTTGTTTTCTCTCCGTTTCTTGAATTTGCATATTCACTTGTCTCTCGCTTAGACTCGAGATTAACAGTCTCTTCGTATTCTGCTTCTTCATTTTCTTCTTGCTTTTGTAAATTGAACCCTTCATATTCCGAAAGCCCAAACCAACTCCAATCAATTTGATTATCTTGATGAGAATAATCATCACAACTTTCACAATTTCTCTTCCCCAAATTTTCATCTTTCTGAAATCTGCAAAACCAGAGACGAAAATTACATCAATCCCAAACCCCAGAAAAGAAAAGGTGAAAAAAAAATTGATGAAAATTTTGGAATTAGAACAAGATCGAACAAACCTGAATATGAATCCGGTAAAAAACGAAAAAAGGTAATAGATGTAGTTACGGATATAAACCCAGAAAGTGCAGGCAAGCCAGAGCATGTTCTTGGACATAAACTGATACAAGAAGCTCCTGCCCACAAAACCCAGATGAAAAGAATTCGGGGTTTCCATTAATTGAAACAAGTTCTAAGATTTCTGTGATTCTAAGGAACGATAAAAAGAGGAAGTGACTTGGAGAGCGACTATTAAAAAGACGCTCCAATATATTTTTTTTCCAAACAGAGTACTACATAGGAATTTGAGAGAGAAGAGAGAACGAGAGAGAATGGTGGAAGATCTGTAGGCGAGAATTTGATGGGTTTGGGGGATGTTCAATGTGGGTTTGGCATCAGACCAAATTGGCGGGGTGATTCAGCTAAGGTTTTCTTGGAGAAGAAAATGAGAAGGTGAGCAACATGCAATGATAGGAATATGAAAAACGCCTCCTTGGAAATTTCCATTTTCTCTTTATTAATCTAGACCGCTCTTTTTAAAGTGGGCATAAAACTCTCTCGGTTTTTCTTTTAATCGGACGATCAATATTCCTCAGACATGATTATAGGAATTTGTCTTTATTTAGAATATTCCATTTAAATATAAACATAAATTTTTTATTGTATAAAATAAATAATAAATTATATTAATTAAGAAAAAAATATTTTTTTCCATTATATTGGTATTTCTATGTTTAAATAGTAAGAATCTTCTAAATCTTCTAATAATAAATAATTTATATTACATTTTAAGAAATTTTGAAATAATTACTTAAACTAATTAGTATATAAAAGATTTCCGCCGATCCCGCCCAAAGGAAAACCATCACTTATCTCCTTGATTTTTAAATATAAAAAAAAATAAAAATAAAAAGTAAAATGATCGCAAATTTTCATTTACGGATGCCAATGAATAGGAGAATAGATTCCATTCATTAACATGGAAGGTCCATTTTCCCCTCCTCTTAATCGAACAAAAATATTCCATTATTTCTTTTTTTTCTTTTTTCTCTCTTTTTTGGTCATTATTTCTCTTCTCCCTCTTTTTATCAATTATTGATTATTCTCTCTCTTCTCTTTACATATACCTTTTTTTTTTTTTTTCTCTATCTTTCTTTTTTATCGACAATCTTTATCTTTTTTTTTTTTTACCTCCCTATTCTGTCTCGATATTTCTCACATGTTCGTGAATCAATTTTCTCTATCAATTTTTTTTTTTTTAACTTTTACAATAAACCCTAAATCATAAATCATTGATTGAATTTATTTTACGTTTAAATTTATTGTAAAATAAAACTAATTAATAGGTCCAAATTAGGTCTCTCGGATTTCTCAAAAGAGCACTTATTTGCTACATATCTTATAGTTAATTAGTTGATTTGTTGTTAGATCGTGAAGGACTTTGATGCGGTGGAATTTGCTTTTTGTGACACGTTTGGAATGATGGGGCTGAGTCAAAAATGCTCGTTGGGCGGCCCGGGGGGGCGGGGGGTGGCTTGTTTGTTCTGTGGGACACTCTTGCCTTTTGGAGAACATGGCCGGTTTTGTTTTTTTCTTTTAATAATCCATAGACTTAACCTATCATTGAGTATTTAAAATTTTATACTGATTAATCTCAATCGAGTTGCTATCAAATTCTAATTTGAAAAGAATTCTCTAAATATCATTTTTATTACTATAAAAATTCAAATCCTGATTCTTGATATAAAATATTAGTAAACATGGTCGGTTGTGAACACACAATTCGATTTGATTGGTATTGGCCATGACTTCTTCCGCACGAAGCTACTAGGTATGACCAAATCAAATCAAACCCACTTCAGAAAAACCATAAATTAAAAATAGATTACCTTTCTTAATAAATACTATATATATATATATATATCTTTAATTTATATGCACATGATTAATTACTTTATAAAGTTATAATGCTTGGTTTATGTGTATCTTCATGTTAGGAGAAGATAATAAGTTGGGCATGCGTGGCATTACCCCTTTATTCCAGTTTATTTTAGAACATAATGCTATTGAGAGTAGTAATTTATTAATGCTTTAAGTAAAGCCAATCTAACAAATGGGGTACTTGTGATCAAAGTCGCCATTAATCAAAGGGAAACTAATAGTCATTGGTGGTTAATAATTTGAGCAATAGTCTCGATTTCTTAATTTGTAAAAAAAAAAAAAAAAAAAAAGAAAAAGGTTGTTCTTTTTCTTCTTTTGATAAAGCCATGCTTTACCTTAAAGGGGCGTGACTCATGAGGTCAGGATTGATTGGGTGTACCAAAAGCCAATTGGACATCAGACAGTAAGTACATGTCACTGGGTTAGGGTTACCAAACATCTCAAAAAAATAAAAAATATTAGTAAACTACACTGTTCAAAAATATCATCTTGAAATCAGTCTGATGAGAAGACTTTTGATTCTTATGGAATCTCTGAAGGATCTGCACTCCCGTAAAGACGAAACATTCGTACTGAGTAGGGTACCCGTAAATTTGAGAAACCACGCCAGTCCTTTGTGTTTTTTCTTTATCGATCGATATTTAAATTATTTAATTAATTTAATTTAAATATTAATAAAAATTAACTCTGTTAATATTTATTTTTCTATCTTCAAAACTATATTTATAAATTTGAAAAATCATAAAAGTCCTCCTTTTTTTTCCTTGACCGGTTGGTATCCGCATCATCCAACTAATTAGATTTAAATATTATGAGATTTAATTTAAAAACTGACTTTTTCAACACATATTTTTTTATTTCCAAAATTATACCCATAAATCTGAAAAACCATGCAAATCATCTTTTTTTTTATTTGATTAATCAGTATTTAAAATATTTATGATTTAAATATTATTAGATTTAATTTAGAAATTAATTTTTTCTGTATTTATTTTTTATTCTTAAAACTTGAATTCAAAATTTTAATTACGAGAGTATAATATTTTATAATTAAATTTACGTAATATTAGGACATTTAAGTTTTATTTCAACGAGCCAAACTTGCTCCCTTCATTGAAAATTATAGTATACGGAGTGTCTATTGAGTAAGTGAATATTATATATATATATATATATATATATGGGTATATATTTTATTAATAATTGACTAAGTGAAAATTTAAAAATTAATTAGTTGAGTTGAACAACCAAAAATATGAAAAATTTATGATTAGCCTTTTGGCTCTGATTAAAATCAATTTTTATTCAAAATCAAAGTCCATTTTTTGTCGATCTGTGACGTGAACGGGGGCTTGCAGCTAACCGGTAATAGTCACCCAACGATGGGATTACGAAATCATGCCCATAATCCATTACTTTTAATTATTTATTACTTGGTCTTTGTTTATTTATATAATCAAGCTCTTAATTTGGATGTATTACTTTTTTAACTAATTTTCTCAAACTATATATATATATATATATATATATATATATATTTATTATATATATGATGGGGCATTCTCGGCTCAAAATAGAATGGATTGTCACATTCGTGCCGTTAAAATGTCATTAAAATTTGAAAATTTTATATTATATTTTAATTAGATACACATTTTAATATTTTATAATATCTATTTTCTAACAATAAATAGTACAAGAAAATATACTATCAACGATGAAAATATTAGTCGTTGAAAGTAAAAAATCTATCGCTAAAAGATATTAACGACTGATTTTTTCCGTCGCTACATCCGTAACTGAAAACTATCTCTCTAAATATTACCGACGGAATACTATCTGTCGTTGATAGACGAAAATAAATAAAAAATATCAATAACGGATTAGTAACGAAATTTTTTCGTCACTGATTCTGAAACTCTCAATTGCGCACGTGCCCCCACGTGCCATCACTCACTTACGCGCCTAGCCCACACCATCACGCGCTTACGCTCAGCCCGCTCGTGCGAACCCACCCACATGCGCCTACCCGCACCTGTAAACCCACCTGCAAGCTCCCTCATATGCGTACGCCTGCTTCCTTTAATTTGTGAAAAATGTCTCTAACCGTCTCCAACGAGGTTCGAATCCTAACACATATAAAATATTAAGAACAACACAACCACCAGACCACAGTGAGAAATCTAATTAAATTTCTTTTTTTTATTTGTTATATTTACATTATATTTTTTAATAATAATAAAATAATATAAAATGATAATTTATTATAAAATAATAAAATAATAAAATTTTAACTTAAAATAAAATGATAAAAAAATTTTTAAAAATAAAATAATATTATTCTTCTATGATATAAAATAAAAAGAATTATTAAATAAAAAATAAAAAAATAAAAAAAATCCTTTGTTAATCCGTTGTTGATGACTGTATATATATATATTTTTAAATTTTTTTTCTTTACCAATATACCAACGGATTAGCAATGAAAAATTTTTATAGGTAATCTGTCACTTATAGGTTTATAATTTTTTTTTAACAGTGGATCGCTACAGTGACGGTTTTCGTTACTAATCCGTTATAAATCTTTCGGTCTGATAATAATTCATCGCAAATTTATCGCTATTATCGATTAATTTTTTTCTATCAATAATTTTTTGTTACCGATGTTGTGTTTTTTTACGGTGAAATTCGTTATTTGAAAGCAAAAAATATGTATCATTTGCGTAACAACATCAAGAGACAAGGAGGGGACGGGAGCTTTCAAAATTAATATTAGTTTTCCAAAAATTATTATTTCTGTTTTTAAAATTATAATTTTAAATATGTGTTGTATTTCGTTTCATGACATAACTTGTGGTTTTACCTCTCCTGGTAACCCTTATTTCTTATTATATTTTTTTTGATACTATACAAATCAATATTTAAAATTATATTTTGAATAATTCGATTCAGATTTTGCAGTGACTCATTTAGGAAAATATCCTTGTAACATAAATTTTTTTATATCGAAGTCACAAATCAAAATTACGAACATGATTAAGCGATCTAATATCACAATTTACTAAAACAACTATCCATCGATCTTATTTCTTATTATATGACACAACCTCAGTGGAACCCATAATTGATTTTTTATTTTTATTTTATTTTTTCTTGTGAGGTAGGCTTAATCTATGAATGAAAATGTAGAGAGCTTTCAATAATGTCTCTCTCTCAAAGAAGAGACACAATTTGGGAGAGAAAGAAGAAAAGAGAATCTTTCTCTCTCTCAAAGAGAATCTTTCTCTCTCTAGTGGCCATGGCATCATGGGACACTAACGGGTAGTCGACAGTATGAACGTGTAATGTAAAACGATTCTAGTTCCGGCAAGTCCCACACCAATTTAAACGTTTCGAATGTGTTCGGGGCACGTTGAAATGAAAAGGACTAAAAGAATAAAAATATCATAAAGATGTCACGCGATATGATCGATAATTATTCTAATGATAAAGTCAACTTTTAATAATAATTCTCATTTATTTATTAACAGTATAAAGTGTATTTATCATATTATAAAATCTTAAATCTAGATCCTTCATGCTGAACCAAAAATAGAAAATATGCTTTCTTTCATTCCCTATGATATTTGGCTAAATGGAAAAAAAAATAATATTTTTTAGAAGGATAAAATTTGAATTCAGAATTTTTAACTGTTTATAATAGGAGCAGGAAATATGATAATGCAAAGTGTGTTAATATTTTATTTCTAATAATCCTTACGTGTTGAGATTTTATTATTTGGGGGAAAAAAAGCAAAATGAAAATTTAAATATGTGAGAAAATTATCAACAATTTTTTTAAGTACTAATTTCTCCACAACTATGCTTAACTGGTCTTTTTTTTTAAAAATTATTCTCGAAAATTTCTTTTTGGAAATTCTCATTTTTTTTAATTTATTAATTTTTTTAAGTTTTTGTTAATTTTTACATGCTTCGCATGCATGGTACTCTTATTTTAATAACAAAAGGGGTGTTTTAAATTGTTCAAAAATCTCTTTAGTAGATGGTTATGCAATGCAATAAGAAGTATTACAATTTTATTACTTTTCTAATTCAATTTATCTATACTAAAATATGTGAAATTAATGAGAACTGTTCCTATGACCTTCCATTAAAAATTGAATTAAAAACTTAGAATAAATTAATAAATTAATAACCGAAAAAAAATGATATCTGCAATGCTCATTTGGAATTCTAACGATGAGTTTCTGTCTTCTTTTTTCTTCCTTTTTTCATGAAATACTTTCTTACCAATCATATCTAAAGTTATATTTTGATTAATTTCATTTGAATCACGGGTAGACCACTTTTAAAGAAAAATTTTCTTAACATAATTTTTTTCATTCTCAAAAATCGTGTATGAATTTTGGTTAAATAACGTAACACCCTTTCCACTAACGTAATTATCTGTTGTGAAGTTTCTATGTTGTTCATGTATGAACGGATAGACTGTGTCTGGCTCTTATTTTGGAAGCTAAAAAGAGCATGTCCCAATCATATGGAACGTAGGCCAAGTTAGGAGTGTTATGAGAGTCAGGTAATGTCATGGATACCGTAATACTATCCGATCAAAACTCGACTTGAGTTCAGTCAAACCAATCTCGAACTAGAACCCATATGTGTCAAGTTCTATCCGAAATCGATTAATTATATTTTTTAAAAAATAATTTTTATATGTGAAAGTATATTTATATGTATATTTTTTTGAATATATTACTTGAAATTGATTAATTAAGAGAGAATGTAATTTAATCAAGATTATGACACTACTCATAACGTTACTTGATGATATTTCGAGTCATGCTTGTTATTGAGAAATGCAAACTTAACGAACTCAGAGTTTATTTAACCAACACTCGAGCTGAGTTTGATTATTAACATTACTTGATTTGACTCGAGAGACATAACACCCCTTGCACCAGTTAATCCTTCTAAGCTTCCGCTTCACATGTCCTGCCAAAGGAATATGAATTATTGAAATAAAAGAAGGCAAGCTATACACTACACCACTTGGTTTGGAGTATAAGGAAGAAGAATGAAATGAAAGGGTTTGACCAGCCATATCAATATCACGCCAAAAGCTATTATTTTTATTCATAATTTGTGCTTAAAATCTCCAAACCGAGTAGAACTTTTAGTATATTTAAAATGTATGAATAATTTTAAAACCTCAATTTTCCATATACATTTTTTTAATATACCAAAATCTCTATTTGAAATGAAGGTTTTAACCAACGGATAGTCAGGTCAGTGAGTGAGAGTGTTAGGTCTCCTTAATCAAATATCGGATTCAAAATTTGAAAATAAAAAAAAAAATTATATTAAAATTTTTTTCTAAATAATGCTTGAATAGTATGATAATAAATATATCTATATATTTTTAAGTTTGTTGCAGAAAAATTTCAAAGCTTCCAATATTAATAGAAGAGCATGTTGCACAAGTTCATCAAAACGAGGTGTATAAAACATTGAAATCAGTAAGGTAGGATCTATGATAGAAAGTATAAAATATTAAAATCAAATTAGTTATTAAAAAATATTTTATTAAAATAAATCACTAATTTATTTGATTTTCAGAATATTTGATTTAATTTGATTTTTATATTTTCATATTTATAAAATAGTTTTTCTATATAAATTTAGCTTATTGTAATATTTTATTAAAATAATAGATAATTAGGATTTCATATTTTACATTATTTTCAATATTTAATATGATACCAAAATCATATTTAAATATTATTTTTATAGAGTATCAATGGCGTATTCAAATTTTTTCAATATTAAGAATTTGTAAGAATGCTTCCTAATGTAAAGGCTGTGCGAAATATTGATTGAAATAAATAAAGATTCACAATTATATTTGGTCCAATTTGGGGTTAAGATAATTTCATTACAATGTGCAAAGATTTCTCAAATTGGGGGGGGGGGTTTCTGAAATTATGCGAAATTTAAAATGTAAAATTCATTTTTTTCTTTGGGTATTAGTTAAATAGTAATAATTTATTTTTCTTTCAAGGAAAAGGTCGAAGATTTTAGTTCCCACTTAAAGATTTGTTCAGGGTGAAATTTGCTCTTTTTCTTAAGTTTTTATTTATTTATTTATTTACTTTTGATTTTTGCCACATATTTGTCTGAGTAATCCGGTTCAAACACTGTAGGGTTTATTTTTAGAGGTTGACTCTTTCAAATTCTTTTTCGTTATTTTCAAAATTTGAACTCGAAACTTCTGATTAAAGGGGTATGATCACTTAATCCAAAAAAAAAATTGATTACTTATTTATTTATTTAGTTTTTGTGAAAGGTCCCAAAAATACAAGATTATTTAGATCAATTGGAAGAGAGGAGTTTTGAGTTAAAAGTCAAAATGTTATTACAACATAGCCCAAGAGAAGACACCTCTTGGGACGAAAGGAGAAAATTAAAAATAGGGAATTTTCGTATGTTTTGCTCTGAAAAATCCTAAGATATATAATTTATAATTTAAACAATATTCATTTTCCTATTTTTTACATAACATATATATTTATTATATAGTTTCACATATTTTGTTCATAAATAGCTCATATTTTAACTCATTAAAAAACTTAATTCAACTTATTTATTAGCTAAAAAAGTTAAAAGAATAGTCAATTTAGCCTCTAATGGAACACTCACAATTCTTTTTTACTGATCCCATAGTTTCGGGTTCAAATTCCGATATAAGTAAAAAGAATAATTCAATTTAAACAAAGTCAAATTGGTTTATCGAAAGCTTTTGGGTCTGGTAGTACTAAAAGTTCGTTTCTTGACTTAATATTTGGAGCTCGAACTCCTGGGTATTGTTTTTTTTAATTTTTATTATCGATATTTGAGATTTATCGAATTAATCTGATTCGACTATTTTAAAACTTATTTTAAGAATTAATTCTTTCATATGCTTTTTTGTTATGTCTAAATATCAAACTTGAGATATTTAATTAAGAAAATATAATATCCAATCATTTAACCCAATGACTGATGCCCTTTTTAATTATCCAATGCCTTTTTTTGAAACCGAAGAAAAAATATAGACCCAGTTATTTAGGGATACCGCTACATTGGTATGCTTAGATTGAACTATTTGGACACCAAATTTACGGGATTGTAGAGTATTAAAAGAATTTTTTATTTAAATATAAAATAGTTTGATTTAACTCATTTAAAATATAAACTTAGGCTAAACAAACTCAAAACTTAATGATATAAAAAACATCTCGAGTTCAAACCCTTGTTCCCCTTCCCAAAAAAGAAAAATAAAAAAAATGCTAGGCTCATTTATTTAATAATATCCGAACATCAATATTAACGGCATTTGAGTTTAATAACAGATCATTTTATTCATTTAATCAAGTTCTAGAGTTTGAGTTTGAAAAATGAAAAAATAAAACATATGTTAATAGAATTAGTCTTCAAATTGATTCTATAATTTAATTTAATTAATTCGATTTTTAGATATTCGTGGCCGAGTTAAAAAAAATACCCATACATCAATATTATTGGATTAGTCCTCAAGAGGACAGTTTAGTGATACAAACTCTATTCCCAACATTATGATCCGATGTTCAGATCTTTGTTTAAAAAAAAAACACATCGTTTGGTTGCTCTATTTCGGCCTCCAAATTCCCTGAGATTTTATATTGGGCTATCTTGGGCCAAAAACTCTGGCAAATTGGGTTTTAAGTCTTTGCTGATTAACATTGGGCCCTCATGGGCCTCAATTCCAGGGAAATTGGGCTTTCCTTGAATCCTTACTCCTTTCGCCTTCCAACTGCAAAAAGGAATCAGCTGGACATTCATATCAGAAACCCAAAAAAGCCGCTTAGAAAAACTATAATTCAAAAATTCAACACCAATATCTAATGTCTCCAAACCCTAATTCTCTCTCCAAAACCCTAATTCCTCATCAATGGACAAGCAGATGTGCCAAACGTGTAGTAGCATCGGCTTTGACGACGGCGAAGACGGCTTCTTCTACTGCCGCACCTGCGGCTCCAAAGCTGACGACATCATCGACACCGCCGTCGCCGACGAGGACTTCATCGGCGAGTTCGGCTCCACCCACGGAGCTCTCTACTCAGCCGCGCACCGCCGTGCTAACATCCCCATCAAAGCCGAGCCTCTCTCTCAATCCCAGCCCTCTCTCTTCCACTCTCACCTCTTCCAAACCCTAGACACCGAAGACGACGACAAGAATGCAAAAAACCGTGTTTTTCAAAACGACGCCTTTCCGTTTCGCGGTGTGAAAAAAGAGGAGCTTGATGATGATGATGGGGATGGTGTTGGGCCGACTGGGCCATCTGATTTTGGAGGGAATATGGGCGGAGAGTTGAGTTACGATGATTATTATAATGAGGTGAGGATTAAGTATGTATTGGGTATGCAGATGATGGTACAGATGCAGTGTGAGGCTTTGGTGGAGAAATTTGGGGTTAATCCTTTGGTTTGTGGGTTGGTTGGGAGTATTTGGTTGAGACTTGTTGGGATTTCAAGGGTTTTTGATGAATGTTGGGCTGATGAGGCCATTCATGAATCTGAGTCTCAGAAAGAAGGTAAAAATTTCTGCTTTGTTACTTTTTTTGGGTTCTATGTTGTTAATAAATTCTTTTTGCTTTGTTAGTTCTAGTACTTTGTTTGCTATTTTAAAACGTTAAGGTCATGTTTAGTAGAATAGCAAATGACTTGCAGGTTAGGTGGCAATAAAAGCAATGTCCAAGGTTCTAACACAAAAATTGCTTTGAGGATATTCTATTCATTTCTTGGGTAAACTCGCACACCAGTTCATTCTGTGTTCTTGTTTGGTGTGTGTGATTTGTGGTTAATTGTGTTCTTGATAGTTTTTTCCCCCTTCACACCTAAAGGATAGCGGTGTCCATTGCCACTCTTAAGAACAAAAGGGAATGAAAACTATCACAACATGCATATAGATTTTTAGAAGAGAAGATATTATGGGGATAGAAAGTGTTATTTGTTACCAATTCTTTAGGAAGGGTAGCATGTGGTCCCTTTAACGATGTAGGAATATTCCTTTCTTGTTCATATATGAGGTATAGCCTAATTGTACCAAATGTACTCTGAATGTTCTTGAACCTTGTGTAGATTCAAATGGGAGGTTTAGGCGGTAGCTTAGCAAACCATGGGAGTTTTAGTATGTATTTTACTTCTGTCAATCTTATGGCATTATTGTTCTTATGGTGTTCTATGATGCAGATGATGTGCTTTTCGAAAAATAAAAGTAAACTCTAATTCCTCTTCCTCAATGCAAGCAAAAATGGCTAGAGGAGCACCTAATACTTCTTAACAATCATTGGTTGCTATGCCTTGTGAAAATTCTGCGGGCACTCATAAGGTAGGAGAGAAGAGAGACTTGGTTCCACAACCTCTCTTTTATAATGAGGACAATTGCTCACCAAGAAAACAGTTTTTTAACAAATTGCTTTTAGTTGTGTCGCCTCCTGAGTAAAAAGGGAAACCTCAGTCAGGTTAGAAGATTTCCACTTCATATCCTAGGAAAAAGTACTTTTATCACAATCTTGATCCTACCAAACAGAGGCCTATTAAATCTTTTCAGCTTTAGAGCCCATGAAAAGGACATTTTCGGCAACCATGCCAACCCTTTTTAAGAACTCAAAGAAGGGCTCTCAAGCTCCAAATTATTCTCGTACCTAGAAAATTCATGGAGCATAGCCTCAAAGCTCCCATGAAAAGCCAATGAAAGCTCACCAGATTGCCCTAATTCTAGAGGGAAATCGAGTCACAGGAAGTCCACATTATGCTAGAAGAACACCGACTCCCCTCCTCCCGCTCTAAAAGAGATCCTAAAGTACAAAGCTCACAATACTTCTTCTTGCTTAACAAAGAACTATGTCCAAAGTAGCCTTCATCTTCCTAGGCATGCATCCATTTAACTCACCTCTATACCTAGCTTCAACCTCTCTTCTTTGTTAATGAATTCTTGCCTTAATTGTTTATTTGCATGTAAACATTAAATAGAGGTTTTGCCAAAGATTGCCAAAGATCTGATGTGAAGAAATCCAAACCAAATTGATTTGTTCACAATATCCCAATTGATTCAGCTGAATTTCTGAACCTCATCCTTAGATTATACCATCAAAATCTCCTCTAAGTATCCTCAAATCTTGTAGCTTCCAAGTAGGGAATACGAAACAAAGACATGATTTTTGTAAATTTGGCTGAGTTAGAAAGATTATTCTTAATCATCTCAAAGATGGGTAGAGTGGTAAAACCTACAACTTGTTGACCTGGAGTGGCTCTATGGACTTCATACTTAATTTTTCCATTCTTTTGCTGGACTTTTGGATGACAACTTGTTATTTTTGTTCATGCAGTTTTTAAAGTTCAATTATGTAAACTCCCATATACCTTGCCATCTAACCAAGTGAATAATTTTTCTGTGTATGCATCGGGGAGGGGGTTAAGATTCCGGTTGTTTGGCTTCCGCTTGAGGTGGTATTTGAAAATTGTTTAATTAATTGCATCTTTGTTTATTCTTTTGTTTTGAATTTCTTTGCCTATTTGTTGCCAATTTGTAAATCTTTCATCTTGAATTTCAGGAGAAGCTGGTGATTTCAAGCCTCGTGCTAAATATAGAGCAGAACCTCACAACATTCATGGTGAACGAGCCGTGATAATCTGGTTTAGATCTTTGAGAAGTAAAATTCCCTTATCATATTCTTTGGCAGTTTCTTTTCTTGCCTGTCATCTTGCCCGGGAGGCAGTCCTGCCAACAGACATAGCAAAGTGGACACTTGAAGGGAGTGTTCCATATTTTTCTGCATATGTTGAAATTGAGAAACAACTCGGAAAATATACAAGAGCGTGTCCATTCTCTTCAAGTTTTATGTTCAAGCCGCAATATTCTATTTCTCCACAGAAATTGGAGTCACAGGCTGCATCAATTGCTCAATCCATAGGCTTATATATGCCTCCGGTGAATTTCCATGCTATAGCTTCACGGTATCTCAAGTTGCTATGTCTTGATGTAGAGAAGATTCTTCCACATGCATGTCGCATATTTGAGTGGTCTATGCCGCCTGATTTGTGGTTGTCTGCAAATGAGTTGAGACTTCCTGCCCGTGTCTGTGTAATGTCAATATTGATTGTAGCCATAAGAATTCTTTATAATTTAAATGGATTTGGGAAATGGGAAAACAGTTTGTCTAGTTCTGGTGATTCCTCTAACTCAACTAACCAGGTAAGAAAATCTAACTCTGTTTATGCTTGTGAGGATCCTAAATTGGGTTCTCCTCGCAGTGATGTGGAGAACTCAGACACAAAACCTGCTGAAAATTTGTCGTCTGCTCATATGTATGAATCAGATGCTTCACAGCTCCTGTGCAACCTTGAAGCAAGACATGCTGAAATTAATCCCCAACATGGTAATTCTTTGAAATCTAGGCACTACCTTAGGGTAATCCTACTGGAATTTCACATTGTTTACTTATGCTTAGATGATCCATTACTTTGGAAATACATTGTTGATGGCTCATTTATACCTCTTCAGCAGTTTAATATTTGCTAATGTTTCTTTTGTTCTTTTGACAGAGTATTCTGAGGACTTACCATCATATATACGATACTGTAAGGATGTACTTTTTTCTGGATGTGAACCCTCCTATGATGATCGAGAAGAAGAGAAATTAATAGAACAATTATTGGACTTCTATCAAAATCATAAGGTGATTTGTTGCCTAAATGTGGACAGTTTCCTTTTTGTTGAGCCAAATAACATGTGGAAACTTTTCATTACAATACTTATGTTATTGATTTGTTGAGGTCCATGATAGCATGTGAGTTATCTAACTGATTGGGGATTGAACCGAGAGAGGTCTAATGTCACTTTTTATTGTATATTTCTCCTTTCATTATGACTTTTTTGAACAAAATTTAATTCTTGGAGTTCTAATTACCTCTACTGAATTTTGTTTCTCTTAGGATAATCTCTGCAGTTAGTGGTAGTGCATATCCATTCCAGTTTTGAGCCTTCGAGATTAGTCTTTTTTGACTTTCTACTGCATTGGTGAAATGACCTGTTCATAACATTATATTGATAAAGGGTTGCAATTTCAATTGAGATCAAAGTTGCTTGTTTTTCAAACATATTTTATATGTTTAACCTCTTTCTAACTTTTTCAGTAAGTATACATCTCTAGGTGAAGGGTGGTCGTCAAAAACCATGGTCCATCAACCTAGGATTGCTGAATTCTGAACTATAGCAGGAAAAAGGAAGTGAAGGTGTCTATTAATATGGTCTAGCATTCTAATGCCATCTTTTGACTGCAGGATGAAGGAGTTGAATGTTGTGGTGAATTGGGCCAAAAGAGAGTTAGGGATGAAGAAACATGCGCCAGAAATTTATTTAGGGAATACAAGAGAACTAGGGAAGGTTTTGAAGATTTTCATTCTGATGATGGATTGCAGCTGAGCATTAGTGATGATGATTCCTCTGAGGGTTCTCTGAGGGGTCAAGGCTCAATGCCAAGTAATCGAACATTGGCTGAGACTCTTAAAGATGAAGCTATCAGACGCTTGAAATGTAACATGGAAGAGAGCAGATTCTGTTACATTCCACCCAGAGTGAAGGTCAAGAGATGTGATTACCTTCATTATGTGAGGAAGAAGGACAGTGGTGCCTTAACCTATGTTGCTCATGCTGATTATTACATATTGCTCCGTGCTTTTGCTACTGCTGCACAAGTTGACATTCGGATAATGCATATGGGAGTGTTAAGTTTTGAGAGGAGATTGGGTTGGATTGAGAATAGAATTAATCACTGTTTAAAATTGAAACCTCCAGACTGGACTTGTGAATATTGCAGCAATGCACAACAAGATGCTACAGAGGATGAGGACTCCATCGGTCTTTCTAACTTGAATTTGTGAGTTTCATGAGTTATCAACTGAAACTATCGGCACAAGTTCTTGTCAGCCTAGTGAGAGCTAATAACACAATCATGTTTAACAGCATGGAATGGCTGACAAGTTTTGAGATCAGAATCCTGGAAGTTTGTGGAAGTGGAGTCTCGGTATCCCGACTCCTGAGTGTGATCATTGCTGCATATATAGTTCGACTTAGCTTACTCTGATGTCTATATAAGGACATCATCAGATAAAGCTAAGTTGGCTCATCAGAAGATAGCCAAACACACTCTGTTAGATTGCTCACCAAGTTACATCAGTGCAAGCAATTGGTTTTGGTATCTTTCATCCCCTCATTATTCCATCAGCAAGTCTATGGTTTCAGGTAAACACCCATAAAGCCAATATGATTTCTTAAGTTATTGCTGCAGATCAATTGCTTGGTACTTGTGGAGGTGGTTCACCTTGCCAAATAAAAGAGAAGCTTGTTTGCTGGTCATTGGGATCTCAGTTGACTTCAGATTTTTACAGGCATTGATAACTTATTTATAATTCAGCACCTGTGAAGGGCCTCGATGATGCAGATGACTCTTGTCCAGAGTATGTTATTTCTGGAACTTGACTTCATTTTATCGCCTCGCATTGTGGAATTCAATTTATTGGAAGTCAATAATGTAGTCCACCGAGGGTAGAGTTACTTGTACAGAAGGTAAGTTGTTGTAACGGCTTTTATTTGTTAATAAAGTTACTTGTCTATTTATCTGCTTCTAAGGATCAGACATTTAACAAATGGTGCTCGTAATGGGGTAGACTGAGTTTTTTCTTTTTGTCTCGACGTTTATATTGGGTTCGATATAGTGAATTATGATCTTGATTCAATTGTGAAGTCTCAGATCATGGATCGTAAGTACAATGCCAAGAGCATTACCGCATTGAGTGCAGTTAGTACTAAAGTCTGTATCTGCCACTGCACTTGTTCTTTGGGACCTTGACGCTTGTATTCATAAGAGTTAATGTTGGAATCACAGAGACTTGGGTCTAGGTTTTTCAACAAGATACGAAATAGAAAACAAAGGGAAAACCTCACAGTTTTTTTTTTTTTTTTTTGATACAATATCAATCGGTATCCAAAATCATATTCCAATTAATTCTGTCTGAGACTTGCAGTGGCCCCTTTAAGGGATTATCCTTCCAACGTAGCTTGTTTCATACCCAAGTCACGAGTCAAATTTGGGATCTTAGTTAAGAGATCTAGTATCATATTTTATTAGGCTAATTGATTGTCGATGAAAACCTTACGGTTTTGTTTTAGGGATGGAAATGACGGATGAGAAGTTGGGGGAAGAAAAAAAGATATTTCCTTTTTAGCAGTTTAGATTCGTGGGCACTTTATGGAATTGTATGACGAATCTGTTCATGAACTGAATGCTCCCATACATAATTTATCATGTCAAACCAGAAGGAGCTGCGTGACAAAGTTGGAACAATCCTCCATCATCTTTACTTCAGTTGGGAAATGATGTAAGAGAAAGTTAAGACACTAATTTTGGTCCAATTTGGTGATCTCCAAGCTGTAGCCCAAATTCTTCATACAATCAAACATTAACCACTCTCACCACGAGATTATAAGGTACACCCCAGGAATTCGGGGTCAGAGTGATGTAATAGATAGGAAAACTTGCATATATAAAGTGTATTTGAATACAATCCTATATTTTAGGCATACATAAGCTTATTCCGTTCTTGCATTATTTAAAAAAGTGCTGCACACCAAGTCAACCTATCCTAACTAAGAGCTATTATATTACCTTTACCACAAGCTAATAGGAATATTATCCCATTCTATTCCGGTTACCAGGACCACAGCAGGAATTGGACAGAAATCTCACACATCCAAAAATAAAAAAGCTAAAAAAGAAGGGGGAAAAAAGGCATGGTGCAATGTTAATATGCATTGTTGAAATAGACAGTAAATCGTCAATGATTCAGTTGGTTTGGAGATTGATATCCTTTAATTATTATTGGGAGTTCGATCCCCCGTAGGAATAAAAAAATAAGTGCTGAGAGACGAGTCTTCTCAATTGGACTCTGTAAGTGATTGACCCAGATTAGTCAGGATAAAGTCTCAAATAATGGATTGGTGACCTAGTGATGGTACCAAAAAGAAAAAAAAAATTATTGAAATGGACTTTTGCTTTGCCTTTTCCAAAGTGAACCCATTTTGTAGGCATGGGCACTTTGTCCATATTCCCTTTAGCATGACAACAATGGGAAGCTACGTGCTACCCCCAAAAGGGAAAAATCTTAGCAAAACCACCATTCCCAAAACCAATACAATGCTACTAAAAGCTAATAATAATAATAATAACCTCAACTCATGAGCTTCCAAAATTTGTTTTGAATAAATAATAATAAAGATTAGTCTCAGGCATCCAAATTTTTGAGCCAAGAGAAAGATTTTGTTTGTTCATGTCCAAGAAACAAATCCCAATTAATTAATTTTATGGGTTTGACAGAAGTTGCCACCTATCATGCCCAATTGGGTACAAAATTGAATTAATTTAGGTGTACTTTCATTTTTCATTACCAATGGAAATTTCTCATCACATGCCCTCCAAATGGGTACTATAATTGGTAAATTTGAATTAATCCCAAGAGTACTTTTCATACTCTCTCCACCCCTTTGCCAAATGAAAGAGAGACAAAACTTGTCGTTTTAAACAACCAATGAAACAAAGCAATGTGTCCTAGGTACATGTGCCGAGGGGTTTAACCCTCCCTGCTTGCCTTTGAAGGATAGAAATGATTTGTTTAAAAGGATAATTTATTAAAAGGGAATGGACTGTCACGTATTTGCCTTAATTAGTAATATGTTTTTGTCAATATTTTAAACTACACTTTGATTGATTGAAGACCAAAAATTGGCACTTTGGTTAGTGATAAGAAGAAGGATTAGTTTAATTTTAAAATTAATTAGGGTAATTAATAGGCACCACTTGGGTTTTGCCTCCACCAACCACCCTTTCATTCCAAAACAAAGAGAAGTGTGAGTGTATGTGTACCATGTGTGCAGAGCCTCTAAATTCAACTGGTCCGTTGTGCAATGAATGAAAAAGGACAGATTTGCAGGCCACAATTTCAGAACTTTTTTTTTCTTTTTTGCAGTCCCAAAAAAACAAAAAAGGAGAAGTGAAAAATATGGGGAGAGAACCTGACCTCCATTACTCTTTTGGAAGACAAGAAAGACATTATTTAAACAGTAATTAGCATCACATTAACCAAAAAAGGGTACTACTTAGTATTACTACTCAGATTACATGGCTGACCAAAAGGAACAAATGGGATTATCGAAGTTGAAATATCACCTGCCATGGAGTCTCATTGAGATTGAGCTGAACAAGAAGAAAAAGGTACGGAGTTACATTTTCATTTTTCCTCTAAGGAAAAAGGATGATAAATAGGAGGATAAAAAGATAAATTAAGAATTGATGAGTGAAAAAACTGTTGTTCTAAGTTTGGTTATTCTGTGCATTTTCTCTTTCTTCTTCTTCTTCTTCTTCATCTTCATCTCCAGAAGTGTTTGATAAAGAACAATAATTGGTAATCAACCCCAAAGAACCTAAAAGGAGGAAGAAGAGAAAATAAGGAACAAAGAACAAACCCCACCAAGCCTCTTGTCCCCCCCCATCTCTCTCTGTCACTCTCTCGTAGATCAAGATGAACATCCATTAGTCCCAAGATGATGAAGATCAGGACGACCACCAGTAGTCTCTTGATAATGATGATTTGAGTTGGAAACGCCATTGTGATTGCTCTTGTTGTTGTTCCCATTGGATTCAAAGCCAATTCTAGTAACATCATTATTGTTGTTTTCATGGTGTTTGATGTGACCCTCATCCTCATCCTCATCCTCCTCATCATCATCATTATTTTGATCATCATCGCCATTCATGTTGTTGAGGTTGTCATGAAAATCTCTGATTTTCCCAAAAGTGTTCTTGTTGTTGTGCATCCAAACTTTCAAAACCCCTCTTCCAATCCCAACCTCATTACAAAAATTCTCCACCAAAACGTCGTCGCTCTTCTGCAATTTCCACCCCAATTTCTCCGAAAACGAAAACATCTTGTCCTTCTGTTCTTTACTAAATTTGGTCCTAAACCTCTTTTTCCCATGTGGGTTCTTCATGGTTTCTGTTGTTTTTGTCATTTTCTTTGCCATTGGAGTTGTGGGGCGGTTGATTTCGTCGCCGGCCGCCGTGCTGAGTGAAAATAGCATGTGAGGTTTGGAGGGTTGCAAAGGCAGCGCAGGCAGCGGCGGAGGAGATGGCGGAGGGGAGAGGTGGCGGTGGTGGTCTCGGCGGTGGAAGTTGCGGTGGCAGCCACATGCGGCGCATTTTAGCGAGGTGGGGTCAGAGGGGTTGGCAGAGGAGGAAGGCATGAACTCACCACAGCCATCGACGGCGTGACCGCCGAGAGAGGCGGCGTGGTTTTTGAGGCATTCCTTGTATGTGACAACGATGGGGTGGTGACTGCGGTGGTGGTGGTTGTAGTGAGGGCGGTGGTGCTTAAGAGAGCCGTTGGTGAAGGATAAGGTCTTGGTAGTGGTGATGGTGAGTGGTGGTGGTGGTGGAGGTGGGGTTTCGGGTTCAGTGTCTGTGGTGGTGGTAGGTGTTGCTGTTAAGTCCATCATATTCCAAAACAAAACAAGTAGCTCAATGTGCTTCAGAAATCTAACTCAACTCTTTTTTGGTTTTGGGTTCAGGTTAGTATTGCGCTTTTTCAAGAGAGAGAGAGAGAGAGAGAGTTTTGATTAAGATGTAGCAAAGGAAATGGAAATGAGGTACTAGTCAAGACGAGAGAGAGAGAAAGGGTTATGTGTGATGATGGGAAGTGGTATGGGCAATGTAACAAGAGAGAGAGAGAGAGAGAGAGGTTTTGATGATTTGTGTAAGGTGTAGATGGTTGTGTTTTGGCTTTATTTTAGGATTTTAAGAATGGGGCACTTCAACTTAAATATAAACTATGTTTTTCTCAAATGTAATCTTAATTAATTTGATTTTAAGTAATAAAGAAAACCCATTTTAGGTCTCATCAAGATTTTCCCCCCCGGGGTGTGTTTGTTGTGATGCAATAAATGTGTCTGAAAATCTACAGATTTTTGTTGTGGTGTGGTGTAGTTGGCTCTTTCAGCCACCGTCAATCTCTCTTCTATTCTAATCTAACAATCCTCTTGCCTTCCCACGCGCTTATCATGCACACCTGCGTGGCCTTTTCCCGTGAGACTAGCCAATTTTCTCAAAAAAAAAAAAAAAAAAAAAGTAAAATAAGCAAAATATATTTTTGATTTTTATTCCTAATTTTATCCGATTAATTTAATCTAAATGCCGTGAGATATATATAAGATTAGTTCTCTCAAATTTTATTTCTTTATTCCCATAATTTGAGTTCGTAATCTATAATTAATAAAATGTACCGTTTTATTTCTATATTCACGAGAGTTGAGTGTAATATATATTCTAAAGACCAACCAAATTATATTTTCCTCCTTTCATAACACTGTAATCTCTGATCAATCCATACGCTTGTACCGTTGGAATTTATATATATACATATATATATATATATGTAAATACTATTTATCAATGACATGTCCTATATTACGATTTGAGAATTTAAATGGTTTGCCTAAACCATTTTTCTTATTTTTTTGGTTGAGTAAGGTTGTGGTGTGCTTGCAAATTTCGTGAAGAAATAAAAATATTGAAAATTTGGAATAATATTATGCCATAACAAATTTCCCAATTGAATATCATATCAAACCAAATACAGTTGTTAGGGAAAAAAACCACCTCAAATCATTCGACTATCGACTAACTCTCAAAAATATATCACCCAAATTCATTTTCTTTTTTGATACATAGAAAGTCTCATGTTTGAGATTTGAAAGAGACGATACTAATTGAACTACGACTCATGGATCCCAAATTCATTTTCTCTCGAGTAACTCATCCGACTCGGCTCTCATTATTAATTAAATTGATCCGATCATTTTGCTCGTGAGAACAGTGACGTAGCATCCTATGGGGACACATAAAAAAATTTTGATTCTACGTGGTTCCAAAGGCTGATGTGAAATTCTACATGGGTTCCACATAGGATTCAAAACCTAAGGCGTGGCCATGTAGGATGCCAGGTCACCATTCTGGCAGGTAAAGTGGTCAGACCTAAATGACACCAGGAGTTAAGTTGGGTGAACTGTTTGAAAGAAAATAAGTTTGGTGAAATGTTTGAAAGTTAATCGATAGTTGGGTGTGATTTTGAGCGAGTGTTTGCGTGGATTTATATATATATATATATAAAAATTATCTCAATTGAATTTGAGTGAGTGACTAAATTTTTTAACTTAGTATTAAAAATTTTATCAATATTATTTTTTAAAAATTATTATCAAAATATTATGCAGTAAAAATAAAGAAAAGATAATACAAGTATGGAATTTAAAATGGTATTCACAAATCACACATTCTTAATAATAACATAGAATTTAAGTTCACACTATAACAATAATTTATTGTTACTTATTTGAAATTATATATTTTTTTTATTAATTTTCAATTAATCTGATCTAAAATTTACATTGGCCATATAAAAGGATTATCTTCTCAACGTAATCTACCCATGTGTCCATATCGCGAATTAAATTTATGATCTTAATTAAGGAATTAACACTATATCTCATTACACCAACTGACGTTGATTATTTAAAATTACATTGAAAATGCGTAAAACTACCGAAAAGTTAGAAATCTATAATAAAATAAATAATATACATAATTATACATATGGATGGTGGGTGAATTATATATATATATATATATATATATATATATTAGTTCTACTTCATTCGGAGGATTTGCCTACTTTAAATTACCGTTATCCCTCTTATATATATATATATATATGGACGATTTCAAAGGATGTTACACCTTAATTCATGTTTAATCTCTCCAAGTATTAGAACCTTAAACCTTTGCTGCTACGAAGAATTTTTAACTTGAACCTAACCTTTACTGCTTTGTGATGATGGTGGTGAGTGGACAAGTCATCCATCCTGAGAGTAACAAATTATTTTGCAGGTAATGAAGTTCCTTATTTAAACACGAAATTATTTCACTCTTTTGGAGAAGAAAAAGAAAAAGAACAAAAAGAACAAAAAAACCAATTAAAAGATCATTAGTAGGACAATAAGTTATTCTATTTTATTTAAATAGAATAATTTAAATTTATATTATGAATAATTTATGGTAAGACAAATCGATAGACAAAAGTATAAAAGAAAAATAAAATCAGCGTATATATATTTTTTGGTCTTTTACGTTTTGCTTGTCATTTACGTTTATAACTTATTTATATTATTTCACTTCTTTTAACTTCAAAAAGAACGGTGAAAAAAAATTCCCAATAAAACAGTCTAATGATCATAATCTCTCTTTCTTAATTTGATAATTTTGGGTTCAAATCTTAGTATAACAAAAAAAAAGAACGATGAAAAAAAAATTGTTATGCTTTTTTTCTTGAATAATGACATCTCAAAAGGATGAAAAAAAATATTTTTATAAGACAAAAGAATTCTTATTTAAATATTTTTTTTAAAATTTCGTATTCAAATTTTTATAAATATATATATATATATATTCATAATCTCTACATAATAAAAAAAAAAAAAAAAAAAAAGTGGCCATCAAGGTGGAAAATCGCCCACAAATAGTTGGGTTTCTTAATACAAAAATTTGCAGTTGATCCAAGGAGTGATTGGTAAACTTGCTGTTCAAACAACCCTACTTTGAAATATATTATTTGGGAAGCTTCTAACTTGTAAGGCTGCTAGAATTTCAGTTCGGGATGGTCAAACCTTAAATGATTGCCAACAAAGAGTAAAGTTTTCTCAGAACCGAAAAAAATTTGGAATTTATTGTTAACAAAAGAAAAGTGATTCGGAAAGATTACGTTGTTTCTGAGAAATTTCAACATATGACCATGCGTCTATGTATGACCATGCGTGTATGATTAAGGTAAGTTAAAAAGATTAACTTTTTAATACAAAATTATTAATAGAATGATTTTAATTTTTTTAAAAAGTGGCATAATATATATAAAATACAATAAAATAAAGAGAGAGAAATCAATGCAAAAATAAAAAATAAAAAATAAAAAATTCATGACCAAGAAAGCAAGGGATAATATTTAATTATTCACGAATATTATCAACTTGAAAGCCATGTGCTAGTTTTGAAATAGTCAAAAATAGAATAAAAAAACTAAAATTTTCATTTTTCAAATCGGTAGATAATAAATTAAAAATCAAATTCCATAGTATAAATAAAGGATTCAAAATAATTCAGATAAAATGTTATTCTAATTTATACGTGGCAATACTTAATCTCAATTATTTATGATAATTATTTCTTCGATGAAGAAAATTCGAGTTGATTCTTATGCCTAATCATATTATCTAAGACACTCAAAACATTAAAAAAAAAAAAAAGAAGGGCCGCAAAGATAATCCATCTTGAATTTGAAAAACGTAGCTTGAAAGTTTTTCCTCAATCACGTCAACTAGGATTAAGAATCAAAGATTATGAAGATTTTATTGAAAATTCTCTTTCAATTAATGAAGACCATTCTTAAAAGACAAACATGCAGGACTTCACTTTTGCTTTGGCCTACAAGCGGAGGGAATCACGTCTCTAGGCGATAAAGAAAGCATGCTTATCCTTAAACCCACGCCTAATTTGACTTGAATTATTACATATATATTTTTTTATAAATTATGATAATTATATTAAATTTGATTTGAATTGAATTAAAATTTTAGAAAAATAATTTTTTTTTTTAATATTTTTCGTTATATAAAAATTTTGAATTTGTAATTTTATTTAAAAATTATTGGTAGTGATCTCGAGCAACTAAACTTAAGTTGACTTGAGTTATTATCATAATTAGTGGATAATAGTAGTCTCCCCCCTCTCGCCAATGTTAGGGCAGTTCTGTCATAATCAAAGTGGGCATGCGCGCGCAAATGGTACTTGCACCGAAAGGACATAAAAATACTTGCACCATGCAACATCGAAATATTCTTTAAAGTGTAGATATGAAACCCAACGATCACATTGGGCGGGTGGGATTAAATTTGATTCGATGATTTTTAAAAGAGGAAACTAAAATTTTCCTCGTATCTATTTTTATTATATAAAAAAAATCAAGTCAGCAATATTAATTAACAACTAAATATGTGTTAATTTTATTAAACTTTAATTGATATAACAATAGAATATTATATTTTTTTAATTATAAATTTTATATTCGAGTTATAAAAATAAAAAAAAAATTAAAAATTAATTTTTTTTTATAAATTTTATAATATTGGAATTAAATTAATTAAATAAAATTTAAATATTGAGAGAATAATAATTCATTAAAAAAAAATCGTAGGTTGACTTGAGTTATTATCATAATTAGTGGATAATAGTAATCTCTTCCGTCTTTCCAATGTTAGTACAATTCTGTCATAATCAAAGCGGGCATGCGCACGCAAATGGACTCGCACTGAAAAGACATAAAAATACTTGCACCATACAACGCAGAAATATTCTTCAAAGGTTATGTAGATTTTTTTTTTTTCTCCTTTTTATATGGAAATATGAATTCTAAATTGGAGTATTGTGTGCTTCTGCCCCCATAAGCTATATAAAAAATGGTGATTTTGCCAATTTAAATTATGGACAGATAGAAGATGTAACATGCACTACATAAATACCATCCTTTGTATGGCAGTGTTAAGTGACTCTATTTTTTTTTTTTTTGTTTTCATCGATCGATATTCGGATTTTATCTGATTAATCCAGTTCAAATACTGTAAGAGTTATTAGAGGGTTGATCTTTCCGAATCTTATTTTATATTCTTATAATTCAAACTCACAATTTATGATTAAGAGAGTGTAACATTCTATTACTATACCCATAAGAGTGATAATGTTGTGTGACTCTATTAATATTTATGATTTAGTTTTTTACTTGTTTTATCTTATTTTCAAAAATAATATTTTTATTGGTTATGATAAAAAAATTACATAAAAGTACAAATTTTGAGGTTAAACTAAAATATTTCATTGGCATCTTGGCATAAAGAGTGACTGAAGTTTAAATTAAATAGGGATTTGCAAGTCAAAATAAATATTAAAGAATTGATTCTTGGAACGACAAAATTAAGGAATTGAATTTTGATTATTGTTTTTTCTCATGCTTTAAATGAGACCATACCGGTGACGTTCAACAGAACAACCTACATGGCTTTGGTACAATAATTGAGGGAGGCGAAGGCAATGCTAATGAGTGGGAAGACATGAGCTACAGCTATGAGGGTTGTTAGGGACTGGTCTCCCTCGCAATTGGGATTGGACTTGTGGCAAAAACCAAAAGGTCCATATCTAATGTCCTGTTTTGGGGGTTACCCTATGCCCTTTAAATCTTCCATAATTTCTATGGGACTGTCAGAAATCTTAACACGCGCACTCTCTCTCTCTCTCTCTCTCTCTCTCTCTCTCTCCCGTCATCATCACAGTCTAAAATCATATTTTAATCTGATTTGAACGTCCCTGAGAAACAACACTCTTAATTACTCTTTTTTCAATCTTAATTTTAATTTCTAAATCTAAAACTTTTTAAAATATTTAATAATTCATTTTATTAAATTGATTTTTATTTTGAGAAGAGAGAATCAGATTCCATGGACCCTACAGCCCTTTAATGATATGGGCCCCACGAGAAACAAACAACAAGTCGTTTCAATTTATTCTAGGGCCTTAGCCTCAGATGATCCTTTAATCCATGGTTTGTGCATCTGTACATTTGGATGGATTAGCATCCTGCAAGAGGGCATTTATGTTCCTTTGTGCAACATTTGCAGCAGAAGATAAGGTCAATGAGGAAGAAAAATATCCTCAGAGGCTGCCGAATTTTGAGGGATAAGAAGGAACCAATGTACGGGTACGGAGATGTGTTCTGTTTGTTTCCAATAGGATAATTTAATGATACAAACGATTATTTCTTAATATGTTGATTTTAAATTTAAAATTTTTATATAAAAATAAGAGATATGTTGTATTTATTTTCTTAAGAAAAGAAATCACTTCTTTTCCCGGTATCATTTTTTTTAAAAAAAAAAATTTAAATACTTGATTGAGTAATAAAGTGTCTGAAATCTTGTGACATGTTGGAACTTGGTTCCCGTGCCCTCGAAAGACACATAATGGTTGCATGTTACTCTTTGTCACGTCTCTTTCTTTAATTTCCTACTTTTTTTTTGGTACATTTAATTATTTTTTTTTGGTACATTTTAATTTCCTACTATTGATTTGTATCGTGATATGTTTAGAATATTAGGATTTTTTTTTTTTTTTTGGCATGCCCATCTTCACCAAATTGCACTAAACCACTGGCTTATGATTCCAAATTGATTAAAATTTTGAATGAGTTTGTATCAGATTCAGATGTCATCTTCTCTCAAAAAAATAATTCTATACAATCACCACTGTATTGAAAATTAATACATATTTCTTGAAATAAGTTTTAAAATTTAAATTTTTTAAAAATATCGATCTTATATGAAGATTTTACACGCATCGACTAATTAATAATATAAATATGAAAATAATATACATATTTCTACGCTGAATATTTAACTATGATTCATTTTTCCTTTTTTGTTGTATTACTTTGTGGGGGGGGGGGGGTCTCCTATTCGATTTGGAATACCATACACCAACATGATTATAGTAAGAGTCAAAGATTAGTTGGGCTAATTAAGATTATTCGAGAAAAATTCTACTAATGAAATTGTTATTAATGAAATGGATCCGATCAAAAGAATATTTAATGAATTAAAAAAGAAATATGTTTAGAACCTTATAATTAAAATTTTAGATTCCATTGGCCATATGACCTGATTCAATGAAAAGGAGCACAAAAAAGTAGAAGTCACCCATGATATTAAATCGCCAAAATTATGAACTGAAAATGGGTTTTATGCACACCAAATATATTGTATAAAGAAATGTGAAATTCAATTATAAATCTTATTTTATAATTTTGATTGAAAATATGGACTTTACTTCTAATTACAACACAAATTTACAAATTAAAAGAAAAGTAATTTATGATGGGCTTTTCGAGTATTTCTTGTTCGTTTTAAATTCTAATTTGATTAGCAAGAACTGCATCCCTCATATTCGAGAAAATTATTGATAGATAGTCAGTATAGTAGAATAGCGTATAGATCCCTTAACTAATTTTTAGTTTCGAAACATGAGAATGAAAAAAATTATATCGGGAGAACTGTTCCCTAAATAAAATTTTTATAAATGTTTGAATTGAATTAGTTAAAGTATAGTTTCAGACCGGAAAAAAAAAAAAGAAGAAAAAAAATCAAATGAACAGCCTTGAACATCGAAGGCATTATCAAATGAGCAGCCTTGAAATTCAAAATCAGACCAATGGGGTGCGAGTAAGGTCTAGTTTTTCAAGGCCCAATTCTTGTTTTCTGTAAAGCCCAGTCCATAGAGTGTCCAGGTTTGAAATCGGAGCAGCATGAACATTCAAACTTCTAGCTCGAGGAGAAATCCTTATCATGACGAAGCATGAAAAATTCAATTGATTTTCTGGCGTAAGCAGAGGTTTCGTTGCATGAAGAAGATGAGGTGCACAACGAATTTTGTATTCATGGTTTTCTCAAATTTGTGATGCATTTTTAGTTCTTAACCAAATTGTTTTGATTTTGAGTTTCAGTCTGATATTTGTCGAGTAGAGAAAGAACGGGAACCATCAGATTGTTTTCTTTTCTCTGATTAACGTAAAAACAAACTCAAAATTACATGAAAATTCTTACAACATAAGACTTACTGGGTTTATGTCTTTCATAGTGAAGGTAAAATGGGAATCCAAAGGGGGATGATTGGTTTGATGAGATAAGATTGAATTAGGGAGGGAAGGTAGAAGTGGGAAAATTTAGGATTAGCTTTAATCGACCCAAAAATGCAATTTTTTTAATTTGGATGATTTGGTCAAGTTGCGAATAAGCGACAAACAAATTGAAGTAGATCAAATGATTGCAACATATGACTTGTTATTATGTAATTGAACTACCCATTTGGTCTTACATAGCGTTGAATGGATAAAAAGTGATTTTTGGTTGCCAAGACCTACTAGTTTGGAACACAAGGATTTGTTGAGTTGACTATCATATTCATGCTCTGCATGTAGTTTTTGGACATAATTTCCTGTTCTTTTCTTTGGGCTTCTTTGCTCTTCATGTGGGATAGAAGGTATGTCTGTAGAAGTCCTTGCTAAATTTCCTGAAATTCAAGTTTAGTAGTGTTCTTACCTGAGCTAGATTTAGATTACTTTACCTTTCAAGTTATGGTTTTCATGCTTGAATGTTGATCTTAGTAGGAGTCTTATTGATAACGTCTGAATGCTATTTTATCAATAGTAAGCTCGTCTTGGGTCAAATTGGATAGCCAGAGTTAATCATTCAGGAGAGTAATTTCATTGGATACCTCCTACATGAGGACATTCATGGTAAAACAAGTCCTTTTTTTTCAGAACTTTATTTATTTTTCCCCCTATCTCATTAAAGTAGGAACAAATATTCAATGCATCAGGAGATAAAAGCACTTCAATCAAGTCCTTCTTGGTGCTTCATCTCTCTTCCTTTCTTAATCATTCCATCCAAATATCATGCTATCTAAAATTTGTGCTGGATCAAACAAGCTGATTTTTCAGTTACCAAAGATGTCATGTTTTTACTGCTTCCCATCCTCCACGGTACCATTTTGTCAGATGACATACTTGCCTTGTCAAGTGCATTTTTTCAGAAAATGATATCTGCTTTTACCATAAAGTTGTCTCTGACTGAATTGTTGGGTTGCATCCGGGGTCTCATTTGTGATATGTTTGCACGTCATAATTTCTTCTTCATTTGGCATCAAGAGTTGTTATTGCATTAGTTATTAGTAAGTCTCCGAAACCCCATCCATTAGGGCAGTTTAACTTCCACTTTCAAAATAACGATGGGAGTTAAAAAGATTTGAGACAGGTAACGTTTATTTAAAAAGATTTGAGACAGGTAACGTTTATCTTACGTGATCTTAGAAGGTTGTCTGTCATTAGAATGATTCATGAAGTTGGAAGTTAAAAAGATTTGTTATGGCCTTAAGTTCCATAACAGTGATGGATATCTAAACTAAATTTTATTATTTATTGCTATTAGGATAATTGTAGAAAATCATTTGGTTTTGGCTTTTCATTATAAGACCAACCACCATCCTGAATTTATGAGAGTTGTGAATTGTTTACATGTTCTGCGTCATAGCATCTGAATTGGGAGTCATCATTGAAAGTATTACCTAAACTCTTCCGACTAACCAGCTCCTTTACATAAGAAAAGGAAAGGAAAAACTAGAAGGAGGATATAGAAAGGAGAAAACCAATTATGGTTACCATTTAACAAATCCTCGAAATAAAGCTTAAAGCTTGCTTCTAAATTGAATAGAAAAAAGAAAGCCAAAATGCATTACGTTGGACGATGTATAGAATATTAATCTATTAGTATCTGTAGGAACTATGATAAGCAATGCACATGTATACATAATTTTCGTATCCAAAGAGAAATGAAGAAAATAATCCCTTTCTTGATCATCAGCATCATCATCTCTAGTGCACATACTTGTCTTCAATCATTGCAAGATGCTTGTACATTACAGAGATGATGCTGGCTATATAAATGCCCTCAAGATGTTCTTTAGCACTGCTGACAATACAAACCTCTCTATATTAAAATTAAGACAGAAAACCAACCCCTGTAAATGCAGGTGCAGAGTCAGAGACCCTCTTCCACCTTTGCATTACTACATTGTATTTTGGTGGTTGCATGTCAGCTTCATTGATGTTCCTCTCTAACAGAACATGAAATACATTAGGACTTGTTGTGGATCGGATCGGGTCCTCTTCGAACTCTTCTCTTGTTTGATTGATTGAGATCAAACATCTTGCTCTCTGGTGATGGGTTCCTCTGTGTGTTCCGGTTCTGCATAGCTTGTGCCTGTAGACTTCGTACAGTTTTTGGTGCTAGCTCATTGTCCCTGTTCCATTTGAGAACAGGGTCTATACTTCTCAGACCAGAAACTTTTTCTGCTTGAATCATTAATAACCCAACGCAGATAAGAAAGACAAACATTCTATGAGCACTGAGAACCATGATCTTTACTTAAGAACAAACAGGAAGTATCTTCCTTTTCGTTTACAGTAATGAGAGAATAAGCAGGCTTGAGATTGTGATCCCTCTGTTCTTGTGATCCATCCCTGTAGATATAAGCCTGGATGCCTTTTATGGAATTTAGAGGGGACTTAAAGCATAAAGCAATGAGGGCCCCAAAATAGGAGTTTATATTCAATCCCAATCATAAGCCTGCTATTTAAGCAAATTAAGGCTGTTATAGGAGAATCTGACAATTATGAATAATGGGTTTGGAACAGCACCCTTTAGAAGCCCGACACCTTTTTTTTTTTGTATGTTATCCTACATCCCTGTCTAAATCTCTTGGTTTCTTTGCCGCAATGCCATGTCATCATTTCCCTTACGTGTTGAACGTGTTTTTCCTTGGCCAGTGTTCATGCTAAGCTCTTCAAGGCTTTGTGCATGTGCTCATTTTAAGAAAAAAGCAATGTTAGAGCCTGCATATTATGTGCTTCAAGGGAATAACAGATCTGGTATGGTCTGGAATTTATTCTTACCATAAGATTTGATGCTGGGGCATATTTGTAATTTCATGTTCCTTTGCAACTAAGGAAAGAGACCTAAAAGTGGACAGGAAATGGTCATGACTTAGTTAAAACTGTTGGATTTGCTATAGTGGCAAACAAAGATGCATAAATCATATGTGGGAGAGGAAGGAATGGGGATCAGAACAAGCCCTAAAAACCAAGGACTTATTTTATGCCATTCTAAGATCTCCTCCACTTTTAGAATTCCAAGCTCCATTCTCTATGCAACAAAAATAACGGTCTTGGTTTCTTGTGCTAAATGAGTTTCTTTATGCTTTTCTTTTGCTCTTGCTTTGGCTTGCCCAGTTCTGTGTCTTCATCTCCCCATTCAAAGAAGACTCACCTCAAGCCTCTCTCTCATTTTTAACTTGTATCTCGTTTATCCATGTAGACCACCTTTTCCTTTATTTACTTTTCTTTTTTCATTAATATACAAAAATCACATGCAACTAAGAACATTCTAAAGCATAAGTTCTCTCACTTTATGAAAATCAGTTAATGGGATTCTAATATGGCTTGCAATAATTAGTAATCATCCAAGCAATGATCCCCCAATTGAATATGCCGTAATGTGTTGATTCTCAGCTTGATTTTTTTCCGATTGAAGTAAAAGTGCAGTTTACTTGTTTGCCTTGTATCCATTGGATTCATATCTTCTTGCGATGGTTTTCTTCGCTGCCTATTTGCACATAAACACATTACAGTGATCTTATTAGTTTTGTTCCTCATTTGTGTTACACACCACATGGGCCATCTCCTGATGTAATATTCTGCTGGCTTGACTTAACATGGCATAAGTGATTTAAAGTTGAACTGTATAAAAAATTCAACCTTGTGCTTGTCTCACCATTAAATTCAGCTTTTGACGATATTCACTCTTGTAAATTACTCATATGTTGATTAATGGTTTCAGGGATGGTGGAATGAGGAAGAATGACTTTATCAATTGCCCATAGATGGATGCTTATGCTGACGTGTTGAAACCAGACTCCGTGACGTTCACCTATAAATGCAACCAAGCTGATTATGACTGGCCTATGAATTGGGAGCAATGTTAAGTGTAGTCTATGAATTTTTTGATAATTATTACTATACAGAAAGTAATTTTTTTTTTTTTTTGGTGACAGCATGTTTCAGTTGGCACTTTATGCCTTGAATTCGAAAATTGTGATTCTGAGTAAGTATTGAGAATGGAGGAATGGTCCCCCAATGGTGGAATGGTCCCCCCCCCCCCCAAACCCAACTCTTTCCCCAAAATTTTCATTCCTGAGGAGTCTCCGGAGGGGTCTTTACCAAACAAATCTTCAGGCAAGCCAATAAATTTCCAAATGTGGATATGGATACGTGGTAGGTGGGACCTTTTACTTTGATCATGGTACGGATATGTACTATGTTAGGATTATTATACTTATAAGATGCACTTGCCTTCGGATTAATGCGTGTTACTGTTAGAATCTCTCTAGGTGGTGGGATCCATAATCCTTTTGTTTTTGAAAAACAAGAGAAAAGAAATAAAGAAGGGGAATTACAGATATTGTTTACCCCCCCTCTCTCTCCGAAATATAATTAACAAATGAGTTGTGGGGGCATTTGTGGATTCTCGAGGCTGGTCTTAAATTTGTGGCTTTAAAGTACTTTAGTTGTGAATTATGGGCTCCACTGTGGTTCTCTCTCTCCTTTGGCTGCTCCAGTCTCTAAGAATAAGCTCCCCATAAGCAAAAAAAGAAAAAGAAAAAAAAAAACAAGGTGTCAAGAAAGTAAAGAAAGTCTGAGCTGGAAGCAAAAGTCTGAGCTGGTACTTGTCGCAATCATCCCATCTTTGAACCATTTTGTAGTTCAAATTTTTATTTCATTCTCAGCTGGCCCTTGATGTTTGTGACCTTTAGCTATAATATGATCGGCTTATTGATTTATTTGTTATAAAATTTTTATAAATTTAGAAAATCAACCTATTCCTTGTTATGCGGACTGAGAAAGCAAGCAAAGATCACCGACGGGTGAATCGGAGAAGACTAGCATTGAAGTGGGACTAGACAAAACTTGTAATAGACAGAAGGGTTTTAGATTTGAGTTTTGTCACCCTTTGGAGGCGGGGAAAGATAGATCCTTAAATGTCAGTATATTTCTTTAAAGCAGATTTTCCCCTGCCAACATCATTGAACTCTTAAGCTTCCCTCTCAAAGAGCGGGGCAAGTCTTGTGATTTAAGGTTTACCTAGTCAACAATGTTTTCTTCTTTCAGACTCGAGAAACTTGTCGGAAATTTCTTGTATTGAAAATTGCATTTGCAGCTGAGATCACACCCAATTCAGCTGAATATTAAGATAATAGACCTTGGTTAAAGACATGATCCCACCTCTTCTTTGGTCTCTGCAAGATGGGCTCGAGGACAGGAACGATGGAAAAAAAAAATGGAGATACAAAGAGAATGTCACCAAACATGTTAAAAATAGATGCTTTACTTGTTTCACTTTAAGAATCTTCTGTTTAGAAAACCTATACAAAAAGAGGGTTCAACGTGTAAGCATGAAGAGGAATATATGCTTTGCTACTTTATTAAGCAAATGCCTGAACACAATCACAAAGAAATCAGCATTATCATCACTACCGTTATATATGGCCTTTCACAAATCAATTTGATACAATTATCCATTCATTTGGGTTTACCCGTGCTTTTATCAAGAAAAGTTCAACTAAAAGCAGTGATCCCAATTTGATCTGGCAGTTTCAAACAGAAGAATCAGTTGCCAATATCAAAAGATCAAATCCTGACTAGAAATTTAAGAGAGACAGAGTACTGAATTTTACATTTTTAACATATATATAAAAGCATCTCTAATGTTACACAGAAACATTTTATATATTCAACAAGACAAGAAACTCCCTACCGTTCATCCCTGGAAACATGGAAATTTTATACAACATTTTGGAAATATGAGAAAACAAAAGAAACATGAAGGTTTGAAGTTAAATCAAAAAATCAAAAGAAAATTATGCCGGGCAGTGCCCGGAAGGGATATGCAGGACTTGAGACGTACATTTACAATGTGCACACCACAATAAGAACCAACCATACTCATGATTTTCTCATTCCCTATACTAGTTAGTATCCACGATGCATGCCAAAGAAAATCAAGAAACAGATACAAGAATGCATCTGTTACGCTGGCTCCTGGCGTGGAGCAACCATGGGTCGCGGTCCTGGTGCTAAGGTGAAGTGGAGACCCCGCCTCTGCCCAGATTGTAGCACAAATGCAACTTGTGTTGCTGCCAAAGCTGCCGCTTCCTGTGGGTGAAAAGAGGTATTATTAGGAAATCTAGATCGAATAAGTCTGTTTCCTTCAACAAAATACTGGGCATTTGCCATGATATTTAAAGAGCCACCAACCTGCCTCTGTCTTCGACGCTGCAAGATACTGATCGCCCATGCCATGATGTAGCATGGCAAAAGAAAACCAGCAGCACGAAGTAAAAAGAGCTACATGAACATAAAATATCAATGGGACTTGGTCCGACAGAAGTATCATCATCATCATCTCCTGAAGCTAGTGTCACAGAAACCCAAATAACAGAAATCCTACTTACAGAGAAAAATGCAGTAGTCTCATCATCATCATCGCTATCTCCATCAGTTACAGTCAGAGCATGACGCAAGAGAAGAAGGGCCATTAACTGCAAAAACATTGAGAAAGCAAGTTAAGATCAATCCTAGAAGTGAACTGATCATGGAACCATAACCATATATATTCCTAATTCAGAGATGGTGAATGACGGCATTAGTTCCAACAGCCAACTCTCCTGTCATGGAATAGTTGAAAATAAATAAAGTTTGATCATGTAGTAGACACATGAAAAGATGCAGCAAGAATTATTATTGTTACTTATCTTGACTGGTATGGTGAGAAATGAAGCTATTGCTTATCAAAGTGGGAATGCATTAAGGATCATTAGTCTTATTCAAATTTGTCATTCAAAACTGATGTTTTACATAGGTCACATGAAGTTTGCAGCTTTACAGTATCGGATGTATGCATATAACAGAAGTCAAAATAACTCAAGTATATCAACCATCCGATGAAGTTTCTGTACAAAAATCACGATGCCACTACATTTGAAGGGAAAGTTCTATAGAACTGCAGTAAGATCTGCACTATTATATGGTACTAAGTGTTGGCAATTAAAAAACAACAAGAACAGAAAATGACGGTAGCAGAAATGAGAATGTTTAGGTGGATGTGTGATAAAACTAGAACAGAGAATCAGAAATGAAGAGATTCGTAACAAATTGAGAATTAGTTCAATTATGGATAAAATGCAAAAGTGTCGGCTAAGATGGTTTGGACATGTGCAAAGAAGATCCGAAAACGCATCGGTTAGAAGAGTAGAAAACTCAAACATAGAAGATATAGTAAAACGTAGAAGTAGACCGTTGAAAACTTGGATCCAAGTAATCTATAAAGACATGATAGTTAAGGATTTAGACGAGAGGATGACGCTGGATAAGAATGAGTGGTGTGGAAGAATTCGCACAAATTAGACTATCATATTTATTTATCTTTTATCTATTCATTTTATTATTATTATTATTATTATCATCATTATCATTATTATTATCATTATTATTATTATTATTATTTATTTTTAAATCTCCATGCTTGTCTCTCAAAAGGCCGACCCCAAATTATTGGGATTATGTCTCGGGTTGTTGTTGTGAGTACTTCGATTTTCAACCTACAACACCCAAATAATTACAAGAGCAATGCAGTAACTGGACAACCCTGAAAGCAGTTTTTGTATTAACAGAAAACAAGAAGGCACGTGTCTCAGCATGCACTACCTTCCTAGTCTGTATTAGAAGATAAATTGCCACAATTTGTTCAGAATGTCCAAGGTAAATAGACATGGCAATTTTAGTACTGAGAAAATTGCATTAGTTTGATAAAATTCAACATGAGGGCTCACAATTAAAGCAGCTGAACGACAAAATGCAGCTCCACTGGCATTAGTAGCAGCATATTCATCATACTCAGCTTCCAACAAATGACGTTCTGCCTCAGCCATTGCCAGAAGGCGAGGATCATGCAGATCCAAAGGGTTTCCAGAGATTGTCCAGCCACCACTGCAATAGAAAACCAGGAATTTCAATATCAAAGTGTATTATGTTATCATACTGACCCTACATTTTTAATTACTGAAGACTTAAACCAGATTTTAATCTCAAAACAAAGCTACCACATCAAATTCAGAACAATCACAGAGGAAAGAAGAAGTGAACTTGCCCAATGTCAATAGCAGTTTCTTCAACACGAGGTGGTGGAGCAGTATAACCCGGTTGATAAGGCTATACATCAGATGAAAAGGCCATGGTTAGGAAAAAAAATTTCCATCACATAACCATAAATGGAGCAGGGCTACTTGATATTCTAATTTCAATACAGCAGTCCCCATCAATTTGCCATACACTCTAACATGGGAAATGAAAAAAATGGTACTGTGAACTGGCAAAATATGAAAAACAAACAGTGCCAACAACGCAGCAAGGGTATCCATCTATGGAACATAACAAAAATATAAACCATTAAACAAACAAGATATAAAAAGGAAGAATAAAGACCATAATCAACTGTTGCATCATAAAATGGCAATCATAAATTATCTATCTAATAAAATCTAAATTCCATCTACTCATTGTATCATAAGATTGTAGACATCATATAACAACCTCATCATTCCCATCTCAAAGGACTAACAGACTTCATAAGATTGAGTTTACATGGACCAAACAAGACTCACAAAAACCCGAGCAGCAAGCAAAATGAGGGGTAATAGAGAAAATCCATAGAGGAGCAAGCAAAAGAAACGTGACAGTGGTATCATCATAATCCAAACATTAGTTTCTCTCAGAATACACATGCTAGTATGGATAGAAGCTTCCACACACACACACCCATGAAACTTGCCGAGCCCCATCCCGAATATAAAAGACCAGAGTATAAAGAGGGTATGATGGGTTCATGGAATCCCATTAGAATCTGAGTAGGATGCAGGGCAAGATAGGTAGAAGTCACGCCCCATCCCTATTACGTATTTACGATATGAGAAGAGTCCCAGCCCTAGCTGTGGATTAATTAATTTTTATCCCTTTTTGTCTTTCTCCATCGGAAAATCCCTGGCAACAAGTTTCATTTATACACCACTTCAATTGTCAATATCTGCCTTCAATTACCCCCCAATATATTCTCCTCTGTCATTTTTCTGTTTCCTCCATTTCATTTTAGTCATCATCATTTTTGTCTATTTTTATGTATGATGGCCCAAAGGAGAACAAGAAACGTCCCAAACTCCCCCTCCCAAGCCTCTTACCTTGGGATTGGAAGGCATTCTTTTTGTTGATGCAGTGGAAAGGAGAGGTTACACTTGATGGCAAGCAATGGAATTCATATTCATGTCAAGTTTCTAAATATTTGCAATAATATATCACAAGCTGCTACTCAAATGAATGATTGTTTAACCATATAACATGAATTTTTGAACTTTAAAGACTAAACTAAGAATTCTAACAAATAATAAGAACACTGATTAGGAACACTGATTATACAATTAACTAGCATATTGATTAAAATCATAAACAATAACCTAACAAATAACACCGTGTATATTTACTTTATCATGCATTGGGACACAAAAGGAATCATCGACATTCCTTTTTAGGTAGGAAGTGAGTTAGTTGTGAGGACCTGAACTCATGGCAGGACAAGTCCCCCATACCGCTCTGCCTAATGGTAGTGATCATGGATTCAAAGCAGCATGAATTCTTTACCCCTTCCTTTGGAATTTAGATCATAAGTAAATTTCTTTCCCCTCATTTCCTCCAATTTAACTGATTACTATTTTCTCAACACACACACAAATGTGACAAGCTTCTAGTATAAGGAATTATAGAACTCCCACAAATAAACGAATAAGTGTCACACCTCTAATAAAAGATCCACAAGGTTAGGAACAGAAGCACAGTATTTCCTGGAGACAGTCCAATGGTGAAATATTATCTGCTAGCATACAATTTGTAGATATAGGGAAAAAACTGTGTGAGGCTTAAAATGCATACAAATTATTTCATGCTCACAACAGCAGAAAATTTTGAAACTACATTTTTAAAAGTTCACAAATCCAGGAAAATTATGCCTTTACTTTGTTGAGCAATACACAATTTTATTGTCTTGTTTGTGAGCAACAAAATGCAAAAGCTAAAAATGAAGAAAATCAGCAAACAAGAGTAGTATGGTACCTGATGACAAATCTCACAAGTTATGTTTCCTTTCTCATTGCACCAGTGTTGAACACACTTCCTGTGAGCATACTGCATAAATGTTATAATTGTTAAGGAATTTCCCAGAACAGCAAAATCAATGTTAAAAGAATACAAAAGATTGTTCCAAAAAAAAATCCCAAAGTTAGGCTTTACTGCATGAGTTACATAAACAAAAACAAAAGAACTCAGGATCAGAAGTTGATTATGGATTACAATATGCAGGAATATACACTGTTAACTCAAAAATTTGATCTTAACAAGTAAATACATTTAATCCAAAAGTCCCAAAATTATTCAATAGTGCATGAGATGTATAGTCAGAATAGCTGTTTTATGCTATCCAGAGAATTTACTTTTACTCACCCCCTAAATCTGTTTATGTCATAAAGAGCATCTGTTTTCATCAACCAACCTTGCATTTTCTTTTCCATCCACCACATTTTTAAAAATACCCATGATAAAAATTTGGCCCTGATGAGGATATCATATATAATCAGTATTAACTGTACTTGCATTGTCATTGCTCTCGTTCTCACCCAGAGATGTCAACCATCAATTCAACAAAAATTACCTTAAAACCAAAACCTCCAAACCTATTATCCAGGTCATGAAATGTATAGTTAATAAAGTGGCTTTTTACTATCCGGGGAATTTACCTCTTCCTATTGAGCAATCCAACAATAAAGAGAAAATATTTACATAAACCTCACAATTACTTTTCCCCCATCATATCAATTGGATTCTCCCACGCCCTGAGAATGGTCTTGCGCGCAACAATATTTCGACCAAGAAATCGACTGAAATGACAGAATCCAATAAGACGAGTTTCAAAGACTAAGAAATCATACGACACCAAATTTTTGGTCATTGATTTTATCAATTGGGCTCTCAATTATCAATGTTGTCATTGTCATCTCTCTCCCTCTCTCTCTCTCTCTCTCTCTCTCTCTCTCTCTCAATTATCAATCACAAGACACAAATTTAAGACAAATTATACCTTCAAGCTACCACTACAGCCACAGGGAGCCTCCAAATTGTTAATCCCATCCTCCTCCTGACAAATGCGGCATTCTCCGAGCGGAATCAACGGTGCTTCTTCATCAAGATCCTCCTCATCCCTCCTCTCCACATCATCTCCAACATGCGATGGCCTCGATGGTCCTGCAGACACATGGCACGGCAAGGAAGGGTTCGGAACTGCAGGCTCATCCGCTGATTCAACAACAGGAGGTCTAACCAAACGATCTACGCATAAAACCAAGTGATCGCTTCCCATTTATCCCCCAATCACAGGTTTAGAAACCCTAGTTCAAAACCTGACATTTCCAAAAATTATAATTAAAAATAATAAAAAAAAACCCTAGAAATGAATGAATCCGGGATCCCGTCGCTTAATTTTCATCGGATCCAAGGATTTTTTCTACAAAAGAAAAAATGAAGGAACAATCGGAAGATTTTTAGAGAGAGAGGAGAAAGAGGAGAGATTTTTACCTGATTTTCTGCGAGTTGTGAGAGAAAAACGCGTGTTTGGTAGCCAATAGAGAGAGAGAGAGGCCTCTGTTTCGTCGTATCCTTTTCTTTTCTTGTTTGACGTAGACGATGATGGAAATTAAGGGTGTGTTTATTTTTTAGTTTTTAATTTTTTCATATTTTTTATTTTTAATGAAAAGAATAAAAAATTTAAAAAATATGTTTAAAAGATATATAATTTTTTATCCCTAATTTTCTCCAACAAACTTAAACAATTTTTAAAAAATACAAATTTTATTTATAATAAAAAATCCTCAAAATAACTTTAAAACTATTTTTTATTTTTCTTTATAAATTAAAAAATCATTACTTTAAAAGAATTAAAATATAAAGTACGAATATAGTTTTATTTTCTTAAAAGAACAAAACCGTGTATTCCAAAATATTACAAGTTAAAAGAGGTATGTTTAAAATACAATCTCGAGAGCATAGAATTGAAACCTTTGAGATCATATGATTAAGGATAATGTTTGTTGTTTTCTTCTTCGTATTAAAATGAGGAGTAATCATATGCGGGACAGAAAAGCAGGAGAAGAATTTTTTGGTAGTATGCTTCATTCGCAATGAGGTTACATGCAGTTAAATTAGATAAATTAAATAATATTTTTATTGTAAACATTTATTAAAGTAAGAGTCTTTTTGGTAAAATATCTAACTTTTACTTATATAAAATTTTAGTTTTTTATTTTAATTATTTTTAATAAATCACTGGTTACCGATAATTAATTTAGATCTGATTAGATTCGATTCGAACACTCTTAAGAGATAAAACAATTTTAAAATCTTTTTTTTCATATATTAAAATAAAAAAAGAAATATTAGTGTTCGACACTCGACCAACTAGATATAGGTTATTTTAATAATAATATCGTGCAAAATATTCTTACTTTTATTAGTGTATTAAATTGAGTAGGTCTTGATATGATTCATGTCCATCAATGCGAAGAGCTCACAATTCTTGTGCTAGGCACTTCCCAAAATTAAAGTGATTCTCCTAAAGAAATGAGAAGTCTGTAGCCAGATGGATGGCATGAATGAGCAATAGCATGAGCATGAGAATGAGAATGAAACATAAGATGCTTGAGTTGAGAAATCATTTTTGCACAACGTTAGATGGAATTCTTTCAACGAAACTCTTCCTTGTTAAGGGCAAGAGACCTTATTTTATTTTTCCACTTTTGCCCTTATCTTTTGGCTATAAATAGGTCTGGAGATTTCTATTTTCTCACGCACTTGGTTCCTTGTGAAATCAAAACAAAGTGTTCGTGTTCAAGGTGATTCATTCATATTTATGAGACTCTTGAGAGAAAGAGAGAGGTTTACGTGGACGAATCACCCCTGAGCAGCGATCTCTTTATTGATTTGAGGGATTTTTTTTTTTTTAAATAAGATTTGCATTTTCGGACACATTTATAAATTTGAGGTTTGTGTGAATTGCCATGATCAAAATCTTCTTTATGGGAATGATTTGTTGCATCGGATGTATGGATGTGAAGGTTATCGAAATCATTGTAAAGGGATTGTGTCCAAGGCACATTAGACAGATATGTTGCCTCATCCCCCCCCCCCCCCTCTCTCTCTCCTTCCTTAACTGTTAGTTTTGTAAGCATTCTGTAATGGGTATTTTTCAAAAACTAAGGATCAATGATATGGCAGAGATTTTGATGATGCGATTCATCCCAGTTTTCAACTTCTGAAAATTTCTCAGAAATCGGTTCAAGTACGCACACCAATCCACAACACCGAGGGAAAGAGTTCCTTTGAGGGAACAATTTCTACAGGTTCCTAGTACCTTTTATCATTTACTCATTTTTTATGTAATTTGATTACTTTCCTGAAAACTGTGGAAAAAATGCCAGTGACCGGGGGAATGAAAACCATTTCAGAACAGCACAAGTCGGTTCTTGCTTACTTCCTGGTTGATGTAATTTATAAGAACTAAACGATATATCAGCTATCTGATTTTTACGGCTGCACAATCAGTTAATTAAAAACCACATAAACAAACCCTACCTTTGCATTTTAAGATGCTCTTTCAAGAAATTTAATCAACAATACCTGTATAAAAGAACAAAATTAAAGGATTGTCAGAAATAAGTCTTATATTCGATCTTTGTTGTTCTTGTTATTGTCTTTTTTTTTTTTTTTTTTTTTTTTTTTTGGATAGAGTCAGGCCACAAGACCATCAGATCCAGGCAAGAAAAGGATCAGACCATGTTATTGACACTTTTTATGGACATTTCCGCTATGAAATCACCTCAATACCATTTCAAACTGGAATTGACAAATAATATAGAAGGAAGCAGATCGTCCAAAGAATTCCCAGAGCTTTGAACATGAAGTAATTTACCATAATATCCATTAAGGGGGGAGGGGATAAAACATATCCCCAAGTGCATTAATCATTACATTAATCATTACATTAATCATTTAACAATCTACAGTCGATGACTTTCCCAGTACGAACAAAGACGATACGTAGCCTCCCTCCTTTCTACAGCCCAAAATGGCATCATTTTTCCCTTCCCACTTACCTAGGTGTGGTTTCAGCTGCAAAGTGCATAGAGGGCTGCAAACAAGGTTGTTGATACCTCAATCAAACAATAGTAATGACCATCTTTTTTTCACAACAGGATCCCTAACTGGACCCTGCATTTGGGGACCAAAACCTTGCAAGCTACAAACACTGGAGACTCATAATGAGATAGGTACCCCAGACTGGTTATTGAGGGCAACGGAGAGGGGAGAGCTTCATGTCAAAACCAGGGAAATGGCTAACAGCTCTTGCCTCCTAATTAGCAGGATATGAAACCACTGAGATTTTTTATTCTCTACAAAAATCTATCCAACTCTATCGACACGACTAAACGTATACCGCCCCTTTTCTAGATCGTATATTGTTTTCAACTGGGGCTTCCTCAACTTTGATATGAGCCATGCCACAGACATCAATAGCATGGAAATGACAACAAGAGAGAGCAATGTGGGTGACCCATCACTAACAAATGTAGATATCCAGCTTGATTGCTCTGTTTTCAGGCTCGTTGTGCTCTGCAAAATAAAAGCTCCCAATGCCCAATCAAGTGGGACATTTTCCACCTGATTAGTAAATTTGATCCTGAGAAAAAAAAAATCCCAACGGTCAATTGATTTGGACTACCCAATATATAAAAAGGCTCAGCCTACTGACTCAGAAATTGGCCAGTTAAAAGTGATGATCATTTATTATTTTCCATCACACTTGTGTTAAGAGTATGGCCAAGGTTAGATATTGATTGAAAAAAAGCAAAAACTTGTAATCTAGGAGACTGCAACCCTTTTCACTCCCATGGTTGACATTACATGCAGATCTAAAAAGAGGACCAATGATGCTATGGAACCCAGACTCTTCACTTTCCCGAGCTGTACTTGTCAAGAGGAGAAAACATGGTCCTGGGTATCAATGACGGGTGCCAACACATGCCCGCATCACTTCGAACCCAAGTCAAGTAACATAGGATACAGCGAAAGAACATGGCTTAATTGTCTGGGATCTTGGCCGAAGGAATAGATCCACATAAGACAACAGTGAAGCCATGGACCTCTAAATCATATGGAATCTCCATAGACTTACCAACAATCTCTACAAATTTTTATTTCAATAAACTCTTCTAAAATTCGAAAAAGAAAAAGAGAAAAAAATCATTAGTTGAGGAATAAATAATATACCTTGCATCTTCCGTTGGAATTCCAAAACTGTCATGGAGTAGGGCTACTATATATGCAGAAGAAAAGCAATAATGCACTAAAGCATCTTCATCTAATGACTGGTACTTTCTCTTTAAGTTTGACCAATCTTCTTCACAAAATCGTTGCCCCGCTAACATCAAGTTGGAAAGAGTAGCTCGTGGGGGTAATCGGAAGAACTGATCAAATAGATGGAAATCAGTAATGTTAGGTTTAACAACTTGATTTAGATTTATATATGGATTTCAAATATAAAAAATTTATATGCTTCATATGCATTAATTTGACATTTTTCGAGTTTAAAATATGTTATTCGGATACATTATATGGCAAAATTAGGATCTACAACTTTAGTAATCCAATTGCATTGTGTTTCAAATAATTACAATTTACAATCAAAACACTCATACTAAGTTGTGTTGATTAATTAAGAGAGGGAGATAATGACTCTGCAGTTGAAACTTAGAGAAAGAAAGATAGAGCGTGTTAAAAATTTGCTTATTTTCTATAAAAGCATAATGAGAGAGATCGAAAAGTTGAATATTTTTAGAGAGAGAGAAAGAGAAATGGAAGAGTTAAATAGTTTTTGGTGAAAGGAATTGAGAGAAAAATTGAAATCTTGGAGTAACTTTTGAGAGAGAAAGAGATAGGAAAAAACTGAATTTTTTAGAAAGAGGGGAGCACAGGGAGATAGTTATTTATCACGTGCAAGAATAAGGATTAAAACTTGATCGTGGATTTTTAGAATTTAAATATTAAAGTGTCTAAGGGAGGATTTCAAATGACACATACTAACTTCAGCATCTTGGATTTGGGTAGAGATTTTGTCCAAATCTTAATCCCTCCTAAAAATGAGTTTTCAAACAAGAGATTTGGATTTGGAATCCAAAACCTTAGGCCCAAGTTCATGTTTCCAAACAAGTCAGGAGAGCTTAAAACCAGAAACACATATTTCTGCTGCACATTGCAGAGAAATCAGCACGAATATTAAACCATTGACAATGAAGAATAGGTTCAGCACCTTTGATGTATAGAAAAAATTTTCTGTGGCCAGAAACTTCCCCTGAAGTCTCGGAACGAAAGTCGATCCCACAGAGCAGTGCTGGTAGGAGCACAAATCTGCAACCAAAAAAGAAATGCTATTGCTATTTCAAGCTTGGAAAGGCATGTATATGCTCAAAAAAGATAATGTAACTTGCAACTATGTTATACCTTTTCCCTTCTGTAACAGCGCTAACGCAGCAGATCTGCACTCTGAGAAATTACCTCTTGCATGAAGCATGGACAACTGCTCACTCTTTTCATTCGACGAATCTAGATGGAGATTTAATGCCTGGAAATTGGGTTTATACCCTTTGGGAGAACAGGGATCTATTAGAATCTGCTTCTGAGGAGCACCACTATCTGCACCATATTAAACAAATAAAACTCAATGTTATGAGCTTAGTCTACATTTAAATTAAGTGGCATGAATATCTTCAACATACATGCCAATTCTCCAGAAAGCTTTCGTTCATTTACTTTCTTTTCCTTAAGAAAAGCAAGAAGTTAAAACATAACTTGATTACATCTTTATGCACATATTTACTGTCAAAGTTGAAGAACACAATCATGCTATTATGATATAAGGAAGATCCGACATTGATGAAGTCCAAAGCACTTTATTGTATAGCGCTTCATGCATTTTGTCATGCTATAAATCCAACCATTTATAAAAAGAATTGGCACTGTGATTTTATTATTGTGAAAGGTAAACTCCAATTACTTATATGGAGGAGGGAGGAAACTTTGACAGCATGACCTGCAATCTAATCACGAAGCATCTTCTGCGGAGATGGCTCCAATGATAATTGTTCCCATGACTGATACTTTGCAAACTATTTGTTAACAAAACAAGGCCTTTCAATTGCCATTAACACCTAGATGCATTACTTCTGCAAGAAGGAGCTTAACCTTTTGTTCAGCACGCGGTAATGCAACACTGAATCATCAATTCACATAATAGTCTACCTAAATGGAGATCCCTCCAAACAGAATAATCACCTTCACAATATACCTAAACTGAAAAGCTGCACTTTATTTCCTGCAAAATTTAGCAACATATAAAATACATTCACGCAATAATACCTTGCAATTCCCAGTTCATGTGTGCAACTGAACTATCATCCTAATCCATTTCATGATAGCAAAATTTATTTTAACATATTCCATGCCAGTGATTTTTCACTCTAGTTTGATTACATTGGCTCTACTGCATGCCAGTCCTTCAACTATACAGTATGTGCATCAATATTCAGACATAAAACAAAATAGAAGTAACACACAAAAAAAAACTTGAAACTTTGCAAACCTACTTACCAAATTTTATGTCTCCGGAAACAAGTGACTGATGCAACGACTGAAGTGCAACATTCTGACAAAGAATGCAAAAATAAAAAATATTAAACCAAACAAACATCATAATGGCAAACATAATTTTTGATAGAAGTTAGATTAAAGATAATAAGTTAGCAGAAAAGAAAAAGGTCGGGAGAGGGGAAGGAGTATGGCACTACTGGTAAATAAGATTCACTATGCTATGCACATAGACATTCACAACTTCTACCAACACTGTCAACTCTACAAAAGAACTTCATTAAACAAATTACCTGGCCAAAATGAAGCAAGCTATGGCTGTACAGATTGTAGGATGCGTTCCCAATTGTGAGTCTGCGCACAAACTCATAAGGCACCGGATCAGGTGAAACAAAAGTGACCTGCAATAAGAGTATAATGACTGCTCAAACAAATCCACTACATGAGAACCACACAAAATTGTTGAAGGTTCTTTGATGAATTAAGGCACAAAGAGGAAAATAAAGAAATGATTAAAAAAAAAAAACCATCTACAGTCACCAACCATTTCAGGGTAAAAAATCTTAAACCCAACAAGCAACATTGAAATAACAAATAAAATAAATAACCCCAACACTAATCTTTTGAATCGGGTTTGTCATTTCTGAATTAGTTCCTATATGCAGTATCATGGAAACAAATCCTTAGAGCTGGTTTTCCCAAGTGCTAAACTTTTTTAAGAGAACTTTTAGAGTTCATATTCAAATGGTTTGAACAGTTTTTGATTGCAAAGGTGTCTAAGTCTCACCATTTTGAATAAACTATAATTTTACTTGGAAAAAGGTGTCATTGTGTACAATAACAAACATCAAATATTAAGCTAGGCATATCTATGCCAGCAAGGGGGGGATTCCCAACTCCTTGCAGCAACAATGTAAGTACTTTCTAGGAACTAGAAAACCTAGTTAGGCCAAAGAAACAAAACCTGAGCAGAAGCACCACCAAGTTCAATTATTCCAGTTGTTTCTTGAGGATCCTTTCCAAGTGCTCCAAGGGCATAGTTTGCAACAACCCAAGCATAAACTCCTTCATCAGATCCTGCCAATCATGAGACACAACATTAGCAATTTCCAAAGCTCAGCAAGTAAAAATAAAAAAGCTCGCAGGCGCTATCCAGATCATTTAGTAAAGTCTCTAAGGTGGTACCAAAATATGGGATTGAATCCCACCTACAACATGACTGCTAGATTATGGATAAGTTGAGCGCCACTGCATTATGTGGCACCATTACTAAAAATGAAAATAAATAAATAGTTCCAAGCCAAGTTTCACTGCCCCCCCCCCAAAGGTTTTTCCCCCTTGACATGCTTTTACCCAAGAGGGCATCCTCCATGATCTACAAAGCCATACATCTTTTCATGGCTGATGTGAAACATCTTTTTTACACAGAAACACCTCCAATCCTTGCCCACGCATCAATCATTAAGTTTTTCATCACTTATGTGAATACAGAGTAAAGCATTTCCCAGCCAAATATGGGCAGGTGAAACGAAAAAAAATTACTGATCACCCCTACGGTTTGTGTCAGAACTAGATCCTATGCAACCAATACACTACCAACATGCTAAAATTGTCAAAACTCAAAAGTTACCAAACATGCTAAAACAACTGAAATATACACACAACCATGAATTGAGAGCAACAATGAACAGCACGAAAACTCTATAATCGCCATACAAGCTCCGAAACAATATTCCTAAGCAATCCATATATTACATTGACTAAAACCCAATACCTGTAATAACCTCAGCCCACTCGTTCTTAAACCGAAACCCTGAAACACTCAAAACCCTTCTACAGGACTCCAAAATCTGCTCCTGAACCCCCAAATCAAGCATTCTCAACCCTGCAGTAGCCATAAGCCTAATCTCAGTACTCCCCCAAAATTCTCTGCGAACCCTTTTCTTTGCAAATTCCAATAGCTCCAAAATGGACGTCCCCGCTTTCTCTGGCTCCGCTGCATAGGCTGACAACCCAGGACTTACCTTCATTGTCGCCAAACCCTTTTCCCCAAATTCAAACCTAGGGACTTTCCCATCAATTGTGTACTCAAAAACGTGAACTCGAGTCCCAGTGCTTCCACCATCGATCACAATCCTAAATTTAGAGGCTTTTTGTGAAGTATTGGAAGAAGAGGGTTCGGAAACGAGGAATATGTAAGAGAAAAGAGCGAGAGAGATCGCGATCGAGGAATAGAAAAATAGAGTAGACTTTGAATCCTTCAAATTAGGGGTTTTGGAAGAGAAGAGGTTGGCGGATCGATGTGGGGTGAATTGGATCTTCATTGAATTCGAATCCATATTTTTCTTCTTCTTTACAGCATTTAGTCGTCGCATCAAACGATGGAGATCTCCCAAATTCAGGAGTTTTGATTTCGGAATTTTTGGAGTTTTTTGAGAAGAGAGAGGGGGGAGAGAGATGCAGGGGACGTTCGTCGGAGAACGAGAGGGCAAATCGGGAAAAATTTTCTCAGGCCCTCTGTCCCCGACTTTGAGGTCGTCGTCTTCGTCCTTGGTTTTTCAAAATCTCTTCGTTGTTTTTTTGTTCATATGTTTCCATTTTGAGCTCCCAGATTTTTTTCCGGTTCGGACCGGGTTGATGTGGTTTACCCCGGTTCTGTTCTGCTTTCCGTCGCTGTCTTGAATTCCAACCTTTTGCCATGCGTGCTACGTGCAGTGCATGTGATTGGTCGTATCAGCAGACTTGCCAGGATTGGCCGTAAGGCATTGGCCTCGGGATCGATGAACTTTAGTTCAAATGTCACAAATCCTCTTTTTTTTTTTTTTTTTTTTTTTTTTTTTCATATAATAGATTCGGGTTCGTGGGTCTACCCGCCGTGGCCCACTAGAGATGCCCCCAATTTGGGCTGATAAAATTTTGAGTTCAGCCCAAACATTTATTTTTTTGGTACAGAGCCCAAACATTGGGCGGGCCGGACGAAAGGACGGAAAATCATGAGCGGTCCTATGAAAATTAGGTTGGTAGGCCTATGTTAAGAATTACGCTCCATTTTTTTTTAAATAAGCGTGTATCTAATAGTTATATTAAATTTGATTAAATTTGATTCGACTTAAATTAGATCCTTAAGGGATAAAACTCTCCCATCGTCTATTTTTATCATACTCAACACTCGAATCTGAGATTTCACTTGGGGGATGGTGCTCCAACTAGGTGTTGGTGTTAAGAATTATGCTCTAATGTTATTGCAGCCATGATCATAATTAAATTTGAACATAGAGTTAAATTACTAATCTAATTTGTCTTTTAAAAGGTTTGACTGCAAATTGCAAGTATGCATGCCTAATTAGACTAGGCCCCCGTATATCTCTAGTGACAGAGAGTGAGAATTTTAAAACTAGGTTCAGTGTATTATTTTTTATATAACAAGTCCACAGTAGACTTTTAAGACCCGATGTTCAACATGGACCGGGTTGGTTATTAGGTTTGGCCCTCATTTGAGTGGATCAGTTCAATACTGATGTCTAGTTCTTATATCATCATTTCCCATTTTAAGAGCATAATGCTTGTAGTATCCTCCTTAATTGTCATGACCCTAAGAAGTGATGTTACTCTAATGTTGTGATTTGAATCCTTGAAACAAACACAACTTTCATAGAATCTGGTTCAACTTTCAACTATTTTGAAAAATATTCAATGTGCACAAAGGACCGTGTTGCAAAAAAGTGCTTCGGAGGATTGGTCATTTCCCGTGTGTTAGGAAAATACTCCGGCGAGTGCAAGATCAAACTCATGAATCGCAGATAACAAGTGGGGGGGGGGGGAGGAAAGGACTCTTGTCCACACTCCCAAACTTTTCTTTTCCCAAATTAACAAGCAACTTTACCTTGCATATTGGCAAATATTCATATGCCGTGTCAGGTTAGACTTTGTGTGCGTCGAGCCCTTGCATCTTGTCACCCCGGCACCAGGTCAGGCCATGTGGGTTTTTCACTCGACGGGGAAAAAAAAAGTTACATGTTGGGTGAGACTTGTGAGCATAGTGCCTCATGTCATAGTAGCAATTGCAATTAGAGCAAAGCTGCTCCTATGTGTTGTCATTTATTGATTAAAACTATTGGAACACATTACGTGGAAACACACTACTAAAGGTGAGATTTGATAAATTGTTTTCTTATTGAGGTGACGAATGAAGTTTTTGTTACTTGTAAGCCAAGAATACATGCCACACACTATGGAGTTCATTTTCATTGGGATATGACACAAAACCTTTAAAATGAGAATGACATTAGGATCCCAATATCCCGCTGTATGTGGAAGACATTGGCCTCCACTTCTGCAATAGAGCAGAGGAATCTTCCAAAGGTGGTGTAGGAATAGATGAACAGATGCCCAACAGATACATGGAGTCAATGTTGCCAACTATGCAAAAGAAATGAGCAAGATCACCGTTTAATTTATAAAAAGAAGACTCCTTTTGATAGAGAGAAGCATTACTTTTAGAAATGATCCTATCCTTTGCCCCCGTTTTTGGATAAATGCTTGATTGTTGTTATATTCGGTTATATTTTGAAAATGAAGCAATGGGTCATTTTCAAGGGCATCTTCATGAACTTGATTTTTTAAAAGGGATATGAAAACACTTATATGATGCGTATATGACCCATTTGGGAAAATTGAAACTAGGCTTAATTGGGATTCATTAGTATTTTTCATGTGAAAGATTATTAGAATAATGATAATTTTCAGTCTTTTTAAAGAAAAAATTGATTTTTCTTTTTGGAATATTTTACATATGTTAATATAATTGAAAAATATTAAATGTAAAATAAGATAAAACATAAATAAGTATTAGTTTTCAAACCAGCTCAATTAAGCTAATAAAAAAATTTTCGAAGAGTGTAAAATAAACGAAGGAGTTTAGGAAAAACAAAAATATTATGATTATGTTTGGGTGTATTGTTTGGTTCATACCAAGAAAGGAAAGCGTTTGTTAGTTCCTTCATGTTCTACGTTGGTATATGATTCTATCTTGTAAAATAGGGATGGTTTGCTTGAGAAGATGTGTAATTAGGTTCTAGGGCCTTTTCGGAAAACTTAAGGCTTGGTTAGGCACAGTTTTAAATCTAAAAAATTATTAATATAGTAATAATTTTATTTTATTTTTTAAAATAAACGGTAAGTCAAGAATTTCTAGGTCGAGAAATAAATTGAGCCAGCAACGATAAGTCGAGAATTTCTAAGTATGTGCTTCAACTCCGTGTGCATTTTGAAGTTACCCATTGAAATTCATTAAATCTTAAAGCACATGATTTCTTTCAATGTCAAGTCCTATATATACATATAGCACATAATATTCATATGGTAGATATATAGTCTTTACCCTTGTAAGCAAAGATTCTATTTTCATGAAGGAGTGATTGAAGAAATGAATGGATAAAAAGATCCATAGAAAGGAAGGAAGGTGCGATTTCAATCAACATGGGCGGATCATATGATGTTAGGCTAGCATTACCATCACAAGTAATGCAAAATAACTCGGACTCTCCTTTCTCTTTTTCCCCCTTTTCTTTTTGCTCATGTTATGTCACATTATTTATTGCTTTTGATTCAAAAGTTTAGCTTTAGAGACTTTGGAATTGGATTGCTAGCTAGTAGGAAATGGATAGAGAGCAATTTGGGAATGTGGAATATGATAAGGAGCTATGGTACATTTAAAAAAAAAAAAAAGGAGTGGGGGAGTTTTTGAGTTTGGGCAATTGGCATCTTCATTTAAAATTTGTCTCTCTTTAGTCTTACAAATATGATATCATGTGTGTTGTGGTGCGTCGTTGTTTCTTTGTTCTTGTTTAGCTTTTACTTTGCAGCATGAGTTGAAGGTAAAAGTTCTTCTGTCCCCGATGGCATAACTTAATAGTTATAACTTTTCTCTCTCAATTTTATGATTTGAAATTCAAATCCTGTATAACTAAAAATAAAAAATTGCCAAAGTCCTTCTCAAGTGTTTGCACCTCTTGGTTCTATAGCCAAATTTGGCATGAAAAATCATAGTTCATGTATATAAGTGATACATCTTTCTAAAAGGGTTGAGGACCACCTAGAAAGGTTACAACTTATAGGCACTTCATTGACTAGCTTTTGCTTTCATTTGTTGATTAAGATCTAACCCCTAGGTCGGTTAATTGATTTTATCTCTCTTTATTAGAGCTATAAAGCCTTATGGGGCATAACTAAGATTAGCTCCTTTTCAATATAAAAAAATTATTAATAATGATAGTTTACTTTTTTTAAAAAAAAAAAATTATATTCCCTATATTTCCTATAATAAAATTTTTATTTAACGAAAAAATATATGAATAGAACGAGGTAAAATAGAAATTAGCTGAGTTGAAAATTTTGGAATACAAACTAAATCCTTTCTCCTAGATTAGTAATTTATAATCTGACCTTTTCTAATTTTAAACTTAAGATTTATAATAAAATATCATAGTTTATTACACATTTCTTCTTTACAAGTTAGGAGAAGGAATCCATATTTGCTCGATTTATCTCTCTCAATGGGGACATATATGGTTATGTTTCATTTGTCCATGGCGAGCTAAAATGAATTTGCTCGTGGTGCATATTTAATCTGCGGGGTTTATTGACTATTATCTCCTTTGTAAATTTAATTTAATGTAAGAAAGAAGGAATTTGTTTTTGACTTAATTAGGAAGATATGAGCAATGTGGCAATCTACTCATCTTCACTATCTTAGTGTTCTCCCTAATAACAAAGAAAGACATGTTATTGGATCTTGATATGTTCAATTCAATTTTCCTTTTTGGTGCTTTATAAAAGGTGGAGTCTCCACACATAAACCAACATTAGGGAACAAAAGTTTTGGTCGCATTTAGAAAATAGAGAGAATGGAGAGCCAAAATCATCTTGCACTTCCACAACAACCAGGCAAAGGCACTGGCTTCCTTAGAACATGTTTCAATGGACTCAATGCCTTGTCAGGTCTCTCTCTCTCTCTCTCTCTCTCAGATTGAATTGTACAATTAATTTTTTCATGAGGTCAGATTTAACAAAAAGGTAAAACATGAAATTTGTATATATGCGTCCGATTGTTTCATTTTTTGTTCCTCTTTTCTTTTTTTGGGGTAGACATAGACAACTTATCTTTGTGACTATAACGTGGGCTTTTGTGTTCCTCAGGAGTTGGAATACTCTCAATTCCATATGCACTTTCACAAGGCGGATGGCTTAGCTTGACACTACTTTTTCTAGTAGCAGCCCTCTGTTGCTATACAGGGTTGCTACTGCGAGGATGTATGGATGCACATCCTCTCATCAAAACTTACCCTGACATAGGCCAGCTTGCTTTCGGGTCAAAGGGAAGAATCATGATATCAATCTTCATGTATGCAGAACTCTATTTGGTTGCAGTTGAGTTTTTGATACTTGAAGGTGATAATTTGTACAACGTGTTCCCAAACATGGAATTCCAAATCCAGCACTTGAAAATTGGAGGGAAGCAAGGATTTGTTCTGCTCACTGCGCTAGTAATCATGCCAACTACATGGTTGAAGAGCCTTGGATTGTTGGCTTATGTTTCAGCTGGTGGAGTTTTGGCTTCTCTCGTTGTGGTTTGCTCAGTTTTTTGGGTTGGCGCAGTTGATGGAGTTGGATTTCATCAAAAGGGAATTCTTTGGAATTGGCAAGGAATTCCAACTACTTTAAGTTTGTTCACGTTTTGTTATTGTGGGCATGCGGTTTTCCCAACTCTTTGCAATTCCATGAAAGATAGAACCCAATTCTATAAGGTAACAATTCTTGCCCACATTAGCTCACATCAAAGTTTTGATAAACAATATTTTCCTAATTTCTTACTAACAATAATTGACCTTTCTAATGTTTTAGGTTTTAATAGTATGCTTTGTCCTTAGCACCATTAGCTATGGATTTATGGCAGTACAAGGCTACATGATGTTTGGAGAGGATTTGAAATCTCAAGTGACACTAAATCTTCCACTCAAACTCCTTAACTCCAAAATAGCAATCTATACAACACTAATCAACCCTCTAACCAAGTATGCAATAATCATCACACCAATTGCAGCTGCCATCGAAGACACAGCTCTTCTCAAAAATAGCGGAGTTGCTAGTTACCTTGTTAGAACAGCTCTGGTGATTAGTACCGTGGCTGTGGCACTATGCATTCCATTTTTTGGTTATGTCATGGCATTCATCGGTGCGTTTCTAAGCGTGGCGGTCTCTATAATTTTTCCTTGCCTTTGTTACCTCAAGCTTAATAAGGGTGTGAAGAAATTTGGATTAGAGTTTATGGTTATTATTGGGATTATGTTGGTGGGAGGTGTTGTTGCTGTGGTGGGTACTTTCACTTCTGTAAAACAAATTGTAAAGCACCTTCAACTACACTGATTTGTAATGGTACAGCAAAGATTCAAAAGCTATATGCAATTCTATTTGTGTTTTGTATTGTATAATGAGCTTTTCGATCCAAGGACTTTTCATCTAGATTCATATAATATAATATAATATAATACAATATATGTTTTCCAAATAAAGTAATTGTATTAACCATTTTTAAAAATTGAAAGTGATTTGATATAACTAGGAGTTCTGAACTCATAACTCTACAGATAGATAATATGTCAAAAGATTTAAATTTATTGTGTAGAATAATTGTTCCTATAAATTAGGGGACACTAAGTCTAAAATTTAAATTTAAATTTGTTATTTCAATTAAATTATTTTTTAATTAATCAATCCGGAATTATATTACTACTAATTCGATTTGAATATTGTCAGGTTCAATTAGGAAGAGTTCTCCCAACGTAATTTTTTTCGTTCCCTGAATCTGATACTTAATCCTAAAATTTATTTACAAACTATAAGATATCTATTTTGAATTATAACTTTACTATTATTCAAACTAAGTAAATACTTTTATTATAAAAATTGATCTAAAACATATTAAATCCTATTATAACAAAATTAGATCCTCTTATTAGGAAGTGATTTTCTGGTTTAATTATCTACCAGTGTGTCAAAGAGTTCAAATCCCAATAATCCCCTTATTACCTAGAAAAAAATTAAAAAAAAATAAATAATGAAAGATTAGAGATTTTTTAACCCTCATTTACCTTTTTGTTTTTTTGGGCGAAAAACCATCATTTACCTTTAAAAAACGGAAAACAGAAAAAAAAAAAATAATAAGGTCGAGATGATGGTGAAGCCCAAATCTATTAGGAGGACAGGCCGATTGGTCCAATGATTGGGCTATATCTTCGTGATCACAATCTATTTTCTTGAAGCCCATGATTTTTATGAGAGACTTCACCATTGAATTCTAACGGTAACTAGCAGTATCTTTATCCTCTCTTCCCCCCGTAACCCACAGTTCTCCCAGTCAAATCATCTGAAATGACAATTTCAGCTTCACAAACAATTCTTCTCTCCCCCCACATACCCGACAAAACCAGCTCCCATTCACCCCATCAAAAACACCAATACCCAGTCTCTCTCCTCCCAAAGTGCATCTCTCTCAAAGAGCTAAAACAAATCCAAGCCTTTACCATAAAAACCCACCTCCAAAATGACCTCTTAACCATCACCAAACTCATCAACTTCTGTGCTTCCAATGCGTCGGTAACTTTTATGTCCTACGCGAACCAACTATTCGATCAAATTTCTCAACCAGATGTTACTGTTTATAACATAATGGCTCGAGGGTATTCGCGCTCCAAAAACCCTTTTTGTGCATTCTTTTTGCTTGTCGATATGCTTTGTCGAAGCATTGTGCCCGATGAGTATAGCTTCTCGTCTCTGCTTAAAGTTTGTTCGGTCTCCAAAGCCTTGCAAGAAGGTAAACAATTGCATTGCCTTGTGATTAAACTGGGATTAACCCATAATGTATATATCCATCCAACACTTATTAATATGTATGTGGAATGTGATGATGTGGATTCTGGTCGTGGTGTGTTTGAGAAGATAGTGGATCCTTGTGTTGTTACTTGTAATGCAATGATAAATGGGTATGCCAAATGTGGTTGGCCTAATGAGGCCTTGTCGATGTTTAGAGAGTTGCAAGCTAAGAATCTCAAGCCTACGGATGTTACTCTGTTGAGTGTTCTTTCATGTTGCGCTCTTCTAGGAGCATTAGACTTGGGGAAGTGGATACATGAGTATGTTAAGAAGAATGGGTTTGATCAAAATGTGAAGGTGAATACTGCTCTTATTGACATGTATGCAAAGTGTGGAAGTTTGGAGGATGCTAGAATTGTTTTCGAGAATATGAATTTTAGGGATACCCAAGCATGCTCAGCGATGATTGGGGCTTGTGGGATTCACGGACATGGTCACAAGGCCATATCTTTATTCAGAGAAATGAGAAGAGCTAAAATCCAACTGGATGAGATTACATTCTTGGGTCTCTTAAATGCATGCAGTCATTCCGGATTGGTAGAGGAAGGTATCAAGTACTTCTATGCTATGAGAGACAAATATGGTGTTGTTCCTGAGATTAAGCATTTTGGTTGCATGGTTGATTTGTTGAGTCGTGTTGGGCGGTTAGATGAGGCTTATAAGTTCATCAAACAATTGCCTGTCCAGCCCACACCTGTTCTTTGGCGAACGCTTTTATCGGCTTGTTGCTTCCATGGTAATGTTGAATTGGGAAAGCAGGTTATTGAGCGAATATTTGAACTAGATGACTCTCATGGTGGGGACTATGTCATCTTATCTAATATGTATGCAAGAGCAGGGAGATGGGAAGATGCAAATTATCTTAGGAAACTAATGAAAGATAGAGGAATACTGAAAATACCGGGGTGCAGCTCAATTGAAGTCAATAACGTTGTCCATGAGTTCTTTTCTGGGGATAGTACACATTCTGACCATGGAGAGTTGCACCAGGCACTTGATAAAATGGTTAAAGAATTGAAGTCGGTTGGATATGTTCCGGATCTCTCTCTAGTCTATCATATGGACATGGAGGAGGAGGACAAGGAAATCTCTCTCAAATACCATAGTGAAAAGTTGGCCATTACTTATGCACTTCTAAATACTTCTCCGGGTTCAACAATTCGTGTCATGAAGAATCTTCGAGTTTGTGGCGATTGTCATTCAGCTGCCAAATTTATATCATCAGTCTTTCAAAGAAAGATAATTCTAAGAGATGTCCAGCGTTTCCATCATTTCGAAGATGGAAAGTGTTCATGTGGAGATTATTGGTAGGATAAATGGGAAACTTGGAGGCAAAGTTACACCTTTCCCGGACAAAGACATGCAAATCGGGCATGTCTTTTCTGCCAACGGTAAGTAGATTGCTGTGACATGCATCAGATGCTATATCAGTTATGTGAGAGCTAAAAAGTATTGCTTCCTATATGAATTTGCTTCCCATATTCCCAAACAGTTGGTGCCTTCGATTCCTCTATTGTTAGCTGGTGTCTCTTTACCCGCAAGATGACGGATATAATTGCCACTGAATTGCCCTCTATAAATGTAAGCAATGCTGCATTCATTTTACTATATATTCTGTCACGTAAATTTCAGTTGTGGTGTATATCTTTTTGATGTTTCTTGGTGATCTTGCAAGTAATGTTTTAACTAGTCCCTGACACATATGATGCAGAATTTTTTGTGTCACATTGCCTCGTTTTAGGTTGCCAGATTTAAGTAAAACGCATTTATAATCAGCATGTCTGGAAGATATCAGGCTAGTCACTAGTGCGTATTCTCCCCCTCGCCCCCCAAACACCTGTTGGGCCGGGCCGAGTTGGGCCAATCCTATAATGTAGAAACCTTGGGTAATTGGTCTTTCCACTGGAAAGCACTCCAAACTTGTTTGCCATGACAATTTGATCTAATCAGGGATTAACTCCAGCGTCAAACCATGGTCAAGCCTGCTAAAAAGGGGCATGGACAACTTCTTGCAAACAGGAAAAAGGCTTCAAATGCTAATCCAAATCCAGTTTTACTTATTCAGCAAGGTGTAGACCCTAACCTTATAGGTGGGTTTAACCCTCAACCCAAGTCATGTCCTGATCGTTTCCAAGTCCCTGATAATGGTCTCCGTTCTTTCCTTTTTTTTTTTGGGGGGGGGGGGTTTAAACATGTAGATAATCATTAGCTCACCTAAATTAGAAACTTATTCTATTCTGGATCTTTTAATAATTAAGTAAATAGTAATATTTAAAAGTTAAATTTATATTTTATTTTTATTATTTTAAATACATAACTGAACTTGGTACCAAATCAAAGCGGGATCAAGACAAACATGAGGTGGGATTTTGCTGAAGTTATAACAAAATCATTGGTGTGTGCCCGTTCATATGGCAGCTAGATCAAGGGTTCGCGTAACTTGAGGGTTGATGGGGTCAGATAGCAGGTGCAAAATTTTTAATATTTTGGGCACCTCATGTGGAGCCACAGGCACTCACATAACATCTGTACTTAGCTGCCACCAACCAGAGGAGAGTAAATTTTAGGCCCACCATGGTCGATATCGAGGGATTGGATATTAAAATTTTTAATTAATTTTTAAATTTAAAATTTAAAAATAAAGAAGATTATATTAAGAGAATTGACCTTTAAATAAGATTTTATAAATATTTAAATTAAATTAATTAAAATATAATTTTAAATAATAATAATAGTAACCAAAACAACTGAAAGATGTGTTGTCAAATGAAGGCCATATGAGAAAAGTCGTGTTAAGCTTTATAACTTGTTGATTAGAAAAAAGCATAGGAATCTCTTACTTGGACCTGACATCCTCAGCATTTGTGATTATCATTTCTTTCGAGGTTACAGATCAGACAAATACAAGCAAAAGAGTACACACTACACATTACCCATCTTTTAAATCACCTACCCAAATTACACATTACATACTACACTCCTTTTCTCCTAGAAAATTGGCTGATGTTGCGGGCAGGTAAGTCTCAAATTTCACTTTCTATTTTTCCAATTCCATGTGAGCATCTACCTAAGGCGAGAAAAAAAAAGGGAATTCCACTATATTCCTAACGCATTCGGGTCTCAATTTTTTTAGAAAGTGATAAAACCTCATTAAGCAAAAATTAAAAATTTAATTTTTTATTCAAAAAATTAAAAATTTCACCTCTATATTCAAAATATCCGCTTTTTTCATCTGCAGCGGACGAGACACCTAAATCTTAAATGATCATTTGCTTTTCTCTAAATTAAACAGCCTTTAATTTACCTATTAACCCTTTAGGCTTTTTTTGTCAGTGACACAACAGAAGTCTTTAAAAAGTGGGTTGCACCCAATTTGATAGGGCATCTTTGGGAAGTTATTATGAAGATTGTATCCATTTCCCTAATCGGATTCAAATTTTAATGTAAAAAAAAAAAAATAAAAAAATTGAAGATTAGGCCCACCCAATAGAGTCCAACTCATTCCTGGGTCTCTTGCGATGGGCCCAATTATGGGATTTTTAGGGTAAATGACCTAATAAACAATGTCTTACTTAATGGATTTTAATTTTCGTATGGGACCCATCTTGCTTTCTCAGTTGGACAAATGAAGTGATTTAAAATTCGAGACTAACCCGTTTAATTTTGAAATTATGAAACTCTGATGCAACACCCTGTCAAAGTGGTCATATGAATAACTTAATAGATAAGAGCAAGAATTTAATACGATAAAACCTTAATTTTATGGTTCATGGTCAATTTTCATAGGTTAATGTATCAAACCAGAGACTTGTGTACAGTGTCTCAACAGAAGTATGGTTTTTTGTTTCTCAAGTATATGATCAATTATATGAACATATCGATATTTGTTGGTGTAGGTGAAAAATATACCTTCGTCTCTTAACCAAGTTGGGAGTTTGACTCCCTCTGGGTATGGAAAAAATAATATTTGGAGATTACACTTCAAATGAGTCCCGACAGTCAGATCGGTTCGAATTAATCGGGATGAAGTTTTGAATATTGGGCGATGGCCTAACCATAGGGACAAAAAATATATATATATACACACACACACACACACACACGATGAACATATAAACAAAGCCTGCAATAACTATGGTCATTTTTTATGTATTAATGATAATTTGAATTCATCAATTATGTAGAAAACTAGAATTTGTAATTGTATAGTCCAAGGAAAACGAAGATACATTTTCCTTGCTGTATCGACCAAAATGAATGTAGATGTGGCGCCTTGTGCATTTTTTATTGGGGCACAAACACATTCTGAAAAATTTTATGTTAAGTATCAAAATGAAACAATGGCATAATCTTGTAGGTCATACATATCATATAGATGATCCCTTTTTCTTCAATCTCCATAAAATATAGCTAACAACTACATTTGACTTCATTTGTGGTTGGAAAATAATGACTCAGTTAGTTCAGAAACTGACGCCCCTTAACAATAGTCGAAAGTTCGATTTTTCATGGGAGCGAAACCTTGAATACTGAGTTGGTGATCTAATTATGATAAAAAAAATAATAATAAAATAGTGAGCGAGGCGGATAATAATGACATAGTGCCAACAAGAAGGGGAGAGAGAGAGAGAGAGAAAGAGAGAGCTTATGCTGAGCTAGATAATAAAATATAAGTTCATTAAAAGATTTTTGAGTTGTTCTTATATTGCGGTTCACAAGGGAGACTTGCTTGTCCTGTGTTGTAGAATTTATGTTCCACACACTTCTCTTACCTAATTTCTTTTGGGACTAATTTGAAAAAAGTTGAAATTATATTTAATTAAGTTTAGGTGAGATTTTCAATTAAATATAATTCTAATTATTTTACGAAAGTTTTGACCATTATTTACCAAATTTATTTTTTATTTTATTTTAGTTATATAATATTACAAATAAAATAAAATAAATCGCAGAAAAAGAACATATTTATCAAAAGAGCCCTTAGAAAAGAGTGTTAGAGAATCATTATTTTGTTTGCATTAATCATCTTCCAGCAAATAATAACAAAATTCAGAATGAGATTGAATAATATTATGGTTGAATTTGGTCGTCTTTGATATATTAGTGCTTTGAACATTATTGAAAACCCTTTTATTGCTTTGCCTCATCTTAAGTTTAAAGCAAATTGCATGCACGACATCGAAACATGAAGGAAGTAAAAAAATATAAGCAAACTTATCTTTTTTTTTTTGGTACTTAATTATAAATATTTGAGAATTCGACTAATCTGATTTAAATAACTGTAGAACCTAATTTATGGATTTGTTCTCTTAGTACATGTCTTTTCATTCCCAAGAGTTGAATCGAGTCTAATATAGATCACAGGTTGGTTAAGCATATAAAATATACGCCCATAACACTTGGTCTTCATATTCATATGCGTCAACTTCCCCCACACTCCAAAAATGTACATTAATTGTAAGCATATCCTATAATGTGACAGGATATTCCGTTTCAAGCCCTTCATATGCTTCCCCATAAATACATGCAAACCCCCCACTCCCCTCCTCATTGGTCGGTCTCTACATCAAAAACCATTGTTACCTCGTAACCCAATCACAAAAATCTCCGAAACCCAAATTTCTGAGAGAGAGAGAGAGAGAGAGAGAGAGAGAGAGAGAGATGAAGACCAAGAGTTCAATCTTGTTAAAGCTTTTGGTAGTACAATGTCTTGTAGGCTTTTGTGTGGCACAAGATTTTGATTTCTTCTACTTCGTTCAACAGGTAAAGTGGCACTTTTATCAGTTAACCCCCCTCCACCCATTGAAGCTCTTGATCTTATTTTTTTCCCCTCAAATTCAGGTGGGAAAATATTTCACATTATTCATTATTATTAGTTTCTTGGTTTGGTGTTTGCAGTGGCCTGGATCTTATTGTGACACAAAGAGGAGTTGTTGCTATCCAACAACCGGAAAACCAGATAGTGACTTTGGGATTCATGGACTCTGGCCAAATTACAATGATGGTACTTACCCTTCCAATTGTGATTCCAAGAACCATTTTGACAAAAGCAAGGTATTTTCATTTTTCAATCCTTTTTCTTTTCATTAGAATTCAAAAACATGATTGAAAATCTCTTCTAAAGTCCTCAAGACACTCAAATAGTAAAGATTTTTTGCTCCAATGTCTTTCTCGAAATCTAATATTTGAATTTTTGTAAACACGTATATTTTCACGATTTTCACGACTTCTATGTTAAAAAAAAAAAAAAAAATCTCTTCTAAAAAAATACTCCATTCCTAACGATCTTTTGAAAGTTTTTTTTTTTTATTTTATTTTTATTTCATACGACTCATTCTCACCAAAAAAGTGTTTGGTTTCTGTTGTTCTAACTAATTTTCTTTTCTTCTAAGACTCAATTTGCTCAGTCTTTCCACAATTTGGAGAAAGTGGGGTGACTACGAATGCACAACTTCAAAGTGATTCGTTGCTTAGCTTGCTAGCCTTTGAATTTTCTTAAAAAAGACCATTTGTTGATAATTAGGTACCAGAAAGTAAGTAGTTGTGGGCCTCATTTCAGGACATCTTTTTGAAGAAAAACACACGATTTCTTTGTAGAAATAATGGTCTAATGGTTTTTAGTCTCCTTATATTATTTTTCTCGTAATTAATTTTCTACTACTCAAACCCTACTTCTTTCTCCAAAGCCTCTCGCCAATGTTTTTCTTTTCTTTTTTCTTTTCCCATTTATTTGCAATGCAGTGTGTCTAAGCATTAATATATGTAAGAGGACTAGGGTTCATTAGTGTCATATATCCTTGCAAGAAATTTCAACCTTATCCCCATTTTTTTTGGAAAATATATTTTTTTCATATAAACAAGTAGAGGAAAATTACAAATATGAGCTAGTATAGGAGGCTATATTTTATCAATTCCTAGTTGGTTTCTACACCCAAAAAAAGAAAAAAATCCTAGTTGGTTTAGTGGGTAGATCTCGTGTTCGAGTTTTATGTATAGAAAAAATAGATATTGAAAGAATTTTATCCTTTAAGGGTCTAATTTGGATTGAATCAAATTTAGTCGGAGTCAATATAATTATCGAATACCGATAGTTTATATAAAAAAATAAGAAGTGATATTTTCAAATTTTCATGATTTTTAACAGTAGGGATATAGGCTGCAAATATTTAACCGCCAGCTCTTCTTATGTCCAAATTGGTTGGTCACAATAGTCATCCCCAATCATGAAATTCAGGGTTCAAATTCTTGTGTAACAAAAAAAAAAAAAAATTCTGTATGGCTTCCAAAATTTTGGAAGGTTACAATAGTAAAAGATTCCAAAATTGGGTACATCGTCATAAACATTAATTATTACCTACTGATCCATTGATCTATATCAATTCACTTAAGGAAGAAATCCAAACGTAGAAGTTTGAAATACAAAATAATCATTCAAACCCACGAAGATAACTCAGTAGTCACTACCTCTTCCTTCAACCTAAAATGCTTTTGTATTGCATTTTTTTGGTTTCTTTTTCCCCTTATGATAAGCTTGGAATTAGTAAACATAATATAATTAAGAGTTTACGTGGAAAATAGAGCTAAATTGATTGGGGATCAATTGATCCGAAAGCTGGGGAATTGATCAATTTTTTTTTGAAAAATAAATAAATAAAAGAAAGAATTTTCCTATCGGATGATAAAGTGCTTAATTATTTACATTGTACTGCAGATTTCAGACTTGATTAGCGAGCTGCAAGAGGAGTGGCCAACTCTGGCTTGCCCTAGCGCAGATGGTTACTCATTCTGGCAGCACGAATGGGAGAAGCACGGTACATGCTCAGAATCCATCTTCGACGAGCGTGGCTACTTCAAAACCGCCCTTGCCCTTAAGCAGAAATCTAACCTCCTCCAAGCTCTCAAGAGTGCAGGTAATTATCCATTTTTTTATGCACTCTAAGAATCGACTTGATCAACTCCAGGTGCCATCTCAAGCTATTAAGCATGTTTTATTTGTTACAGGTATAAGGCCAGATGGAAAGAAATACAGCGTAGAGAGCATTAAAGAGGCAATTAAGGAATCAGTTGGGTACGAGCCATGGATTCAGTGCAACAGGGATACTCATAAAACCAGCCAACTTTTCCAAGTGTATTTGTGTATTGACACTTCTGGTCAGAACTTCATAGAATGTCCTGTGTTTCCTCACGGTTCCTGTCCTTCTACCATTGAGTTCCCTGTCTTTGAGGATGAAGACGAGCAGACCCAAGACGAGCTTTGACGTGTCCGTGCTTGTTAGCAAACGGTTCTGCTTGTTTGAAGCCAGACCTACTTTTTAGGCCTCACTTGAATCCTCAGCTGTTCTCTCATTTGTGTTCTTCATTCCTTTTCACAATTTACTAGTTTTATGTCCCCCCCCCCCCAAAAAAAAACCAGGAAAAAGAATTACACTCAGGTGTTAATTATATCAATAACATGTAAGAATTACACTCATATATTAATTATGTCAATAACATGTCATCTCTTTTACCTTCTTCAAATGTGTCACATAATAACCATGGGGCCACGTGTCTCGAGTATCAGAAGTTTTTTGCTCTCACTTCACACCAGTTATTAGGGTTTAAAACCTTATTCTCCCTCCCTGTAGTTATCAAAAATGAACACAGCTTTTCCGATGAAGAAAAAAAGTGTTACATAATTCTAATTTACATATGATTGATTGATTAATTAAACGCAGATGGATTAGATTATGTATCGGGTCAGAGAGAGAACGATGGCCTTGACAATATTAATGGGTTATAATTTAATTGATATATATTTTTTTTAAATCTAATACACCTTCCACTTAAATATAATCGGAAAATATAAATGTAAGCAGAGAAAGTGAGTAAAAGATTTGACATTTTCTTTACCTAATACACTTTCCACGTAAATGATATCGGAAAACTATCATAACTTTGTCCGGACATCACAAATGTAAATGTAAGCATATCGTGCAGATGCAACCACGTAAGGTCATACATAATGGCTAGTTGTCTTCTTCTGCTTTTCTTTTTTTTTAAGATTTATATCGATCAATATTTAAAATAATATTTCAACTTATTAAATTTAAATAATTATCTGATCCAATTAAGGGAACTCTCCCGTATGATAACCAGTTGTCAGCACAATGCATGCCAGTTTACTTTTTAATATGGGTTGAGACGAAAATGTTTTTATGAGATCAGGATAAAAACCCACCTCCAAACAGACCTATTTACCTGTCCTAAATCCAGCGACAACTTTTATATCCTATGCACACCACTTGTTCGACCATATTTTTAGACCCTTGTTACTCCCTTTTAACACCGTGGCGCAACACTATTTTCGATTCAAACAATCTTTTGTGGCATTTGATTTGCTTGTTGATATGCTTTGTCGAGGCATTGCCCCCTGATGAGTGCAGCTTCCCGTGTTGATTTACTTTGTTATATGTTCTTTCGTTTTCTGCTCTTCTAGGAGCATTGGACTGGGGCAGTGGATACACGGGTTTGTTCAGAAGAATGTGTTCGATTGAAACGTGAATGAAGGTGAAGACTTCTCTTGCTTCCATGTATGCAAATGACAATGTTTCGCTGTATAACTTGGTTCAACATAGAAGCTATTGGGTTTTGTCTCCTCGTTTCTCATTTTGAAGCATTGCTGACCTAAGAATTTGACAGACGGGTCATTCTATAAACCCAATAGGGTATTTATACCCAAGTCTCTCCTCGGATTCATGAATATTGATAGTCATGGGGTATTATAAAATTCTCCCTCATAAATTGATAATAAAAAGATTTAAGCAAAGCCTCATGGTTCGTTTGATCCTATAAATCATGTTCTCTATGATTTTTCAGGGTACAAGAATTTGAATATAGAATTATCAAGTTGAGAGAGAGAGATTTATACCACTACATTATCTTCTTAGAGATCATGTCCTCAAACCATGTCTTCTATGATTTGTGGACAAAAATCAGGATAACCCCCCCCCCCCCAAAAAAAGAAAAAAATCATTGTCAAGAATGTTATAAACGTGTATCAAGTTGCTGTTCAACAAAGGTGGAAACTAATTCAATTAGGGGTTTTTAATTCTACACAGCAATCACCCATTTATGAAAAAGCCAAACTTATTCTTGTACCGGTTTTACACATGAGTTTGTTTTAGGCCTCAGGTACAAGATAACAATGAGTGGGTTGTCAAATGAAGGCCATGGGAGAAGAGTCGTGTTAGGCTTGTTTAACAGAAAGAGGCCAATCCTCTGTCTACAAAACTAGGCTTACTTCGAAAATTAAATGAATTTTAGTAAAATAGTAATTATTTGCAGGCTGTCTCTTCTGAAACTATAGTGTAGTACGGGGAAATTTTTATTTTATAATTTTTCATTACTAACTCAATAAATATTTCAAAATTAAATTAGACAAATAAGAGCCATTAATAACATCAATGGTTTTCAATGTGAATGCACCAGCTAGCTTGCAACGACTACGTAATGCACAGACAATTATCAACCTCACCCCCAATTAAATTGTCAAAATTGTTTAATTTATATTATTAAAAATAAAATAATTATATGAATTTGTTTCACCTGATAATTTATCCGAAACATGCTCTTGCTCGGTGGAAGAATAGAAATTTGATTCATAATTAATTCACTGATCGACATTAATATCCTTTAAACAAAATATTAAATTTAATTTTTATGTACAATAAAAATAGATATTAAAAAAAATTTTAAAAATTCAGTTGGAATAAAATCAGAATTAATTTTATAAAAAAAAAAAATGAACAGAAACCTTCGACAATGCAATTTGTTTAATGCCCAGGAGGGGGAGAACCCTCCTGGTTGCTTTTGCCGCGTTTTCAGCATCTCGCACGTAATTGGGTAACACCTTACACGTAGATACTCAGGAACCATTCAAAAAGTCACGCAATCAAATTGAGTACGTCACCGTTCACCGACATCAAAAGACATTAGGATGCCATGTGGTGCAATAAGGTATTGACACAGTTACAATGATAGCTTCCTGACAAGATCGTTGTATTAAAATATGACCCTCTTGAGATTCTGAGGTAACCAAACAATTTTTTCTCTTTTTAATTTAATAAAAGAATAATAAATTTAAAATTAAACAATGGCATTACAATTTCAAATAATTCCATCACGGTTTCTCCTTATGAATCTGTAATCGAAGAAAAATGAAAAATGTTACATCTTTTTGGGGTGGGGGCGGGGGATTATCGACCAAAGTTGGGTACTAGATGTGGCGCATTGTACATCGTTGGGCATGAGCCATGAACACATTCTGAAAACGCCATTTTGAGTGTGTAAATGAAACATGAAACATGAAACATGAAACATGTTTTAGGTCTAGGTCACCGTCACATTATCTAAAGATGGTCCCCATCTGTTCCATGTCAATAAAATAGGAAAGCAAACAGCCATAGTTTCGACTTGATCTCTGTGATTGGGGATTTTATGGCGCGAGTCTGAAAACTTGACGAAGTTACCGGAACGTGGTGGCCAATCTAACCTTGAGAGAGAGAGAGAGAGAGAGAGAGAGAGAGAGAGAGAGAGAGAGAGAGAGAGAGAGTGAGAGAGAGAGGATAAAAATACTTGGGACTTTTTGAGTGGTTTGTATTGAAGCCGACATGTCAATTCTACAATGGACAAAAATTGTCCGACTAATTAAGTAAACATAGAAGTGAAACTTGCCTGTCAAACGAAAGCCATTTTTCTTTGTTTTTCTATCTGGTTTCATACGTCCTCTCATCTTCGGAATCAAGTTTATATTCTTAAACTTGGTTTAAAATTTTGAGTTAATAATTGTACTCTGATATCTCTTGTCTTCACCTTTTTATTTGACCTGAGCCTATTATCGAGGACTAATAATTATGGGCTCTCATAGACCATGGTAATACTCAAAAAGTAAGATATGCTAATACGGTTCAAGTCATCTAAATTTCTAATTCACAAGAAAAGAGTGGTATAGAGCTATGTATAATTATCTTATATTAAGCACATCACATCAATGGTTAGTGAAATAAAGTGTTAGATTTTTTAATCAAATTTTGAATTCAAAATTTAGAAATAGAAAAAATTATACTAAGAGAACTATTTCTTAATTAGGCCATTGTAAACGCTTAAATCAAATTAGTCAAAATATAATTCTAATTAACGATGATAAGTATAAAAAAATGAATCACAACATATATACATATATTGATTGTACAAGAATTTGAACCCGGGATCACCAGTTTTGGGAGGGGGTTTGTTTCACTAAGTTGTCCATTTAAGGACACAACCTATATATATATATACACGGGGTACACACACACACACACACACACACACACACACACACACACACACACACACACACACGTGTATATATATTATTTTTGCAAACTAAAACAGTAACACATTAATACAAATCCTTATTTGCCTTTTAAACTCAACCCAAATAATTGCATGATAAATGATGCAATTTGGTCCACCTGATCAAAATTAATATGATCAATATTAGGTTTGTTGGTTAGTTTAATTTGCGGAAGTCTTTCTTTGGCCGGAAACAGTGACATCGTGGAACCACCTTAAATAAAATCTACAATAATTGTATTATCCTCTACGCCAATGTGAACGAGGCTTTATGTCTCGAACATGTCGCTGTTTTAGCACATAGTCAGAAAAGGCATGAACCAATTTGAATATATAAATGGAAAGAAAGAAGAGAATGAAAACTAAAAGGTCACATCACATTACTTCTCATGGTTGATGCGAAAGGAAAGAACCATAAGGAATAATAACAAAATAAAGATAGAGGAAGAGAGTGGGGATACGAAAAGATGGAGAGAGAGAGAGAGAGAGAGAGAGAGAGAGAGAGGACATTAATATCGTGACAGATCCATCACATTCACATTTCACATTTCACGTACGCAAAGTCCCCAAATATAAAAATATGAATCGTAAAGCATAACTTGTAACGGATATTCCGTCACCATCCCCTTTTTATGTTTGCTTGTGTATATGTATACATATACATGCAACCCGTCATTGTATATCTTCCACCAAAATCGAATCGTTCCACTAAAATTGTCGCCTCGTACCCTCTTATATAAACCTTACCTAAACCAAATAAAAAATAGAGAGAGAGAGAGAGATGAAGGCCAAGAGTTCAATCTTGTTGAAGCTTTTGGTAGTACAATGTCTAGTAGTCATTTGTGTGGCACAAGATTTTGATTTCTTCTACCTTGTTCAACAGGTAAAGTTCATCCTTCTTTTTTTTCCAGATTAACATAGGAAAATATTTCACATTATTTATTTAATTGTTGGGTGTTTGTAGTGGCCAGGATCATACTGTGACACAAAGCAGAGATGCTGCTACCCAAAAACTGGCAAACCAGAGAGTGATTTCGGGTTGCATGGCCTTTGGCCCAATTACGATGATGGCACTTACCCCTCCAACTGTGATTCCAACAATCCCTTCGATAAGAGCAAGGCAAGTTCTTTTGATTATTTTAATTTTTTTTTCTGTTTTTATAAATTTCTGTCAATCAGAAAATTCATTTAAAAGTCTCTATTAATGTCTATAAATATAGGGGTTTCTTTTTTATTTTATTTATTTATTTATTTTTGGAGTCGTTTTCATAAGAATGTTCAATTGAAGTTGGACATTATTTTTCTTTTCTCGAAAGACTCGATCAAGGGAGAAAGGGGGATGACCACGAGTGGACAAAACTATAAAATTGACTCCTTCCTTGCTTTCTGCTACTGCCAAGGGACAACGTTTGTCACTTTAAGAAAATTAGTGCGTCCTCAATAATTTTTCTTAAAAAAATAGAAAACAAAAACTATTTTTAAAAAACCGAAAGTCAATTCTTACCTAAGAATATAGGAACATTCCCTATTTTATTTTGTCATTAAGGAAATGATTAAGAAGATTATGTTAAATAACTTATTACTATTTTTTTATGGAAAATATGTTTTGAATCGAACAAATCAATGCAAATTTCTTTCTATGAAATTTGATTGCATGAGATTAAAGATTTATGTTATGTCTTTCCAGAAAGTGTTGACTCTTTAAAAGAAAGAAAATAAATATAGATTGCGTAAAGATAAAAGTTCCCAAAAAAGGGAAAATAAAGATAATTATTTAGTAACCCTTTGAATGGAATCGTTGTTAGTTACATCAAAAGAGCTTAATTATTTACATAATTTTGCTACAGATTTCTGCCTTGATCAGTGAAATGCAAAAAGAGTGGCCTACTCTGGCTTGCCCTAGTGGTGATGGTTACTCATTTTGGGAGCATGAATGGGAGAAACATGGTACGTGCTCGGAGTCCGTCCTCGATGAGCATGGTTATTTCAAAGCGGGCCTTGTCCTTAAGGAGAATTCCAACCTCCTCCAAGCTCTCACCAGTGCAGGTAAATTATCCTCTTATCTTTTAAAGATGAAAGAGTGTCATTCAATAGAAGACTAAGCATGGAATCACCTGAGCTGAAACGGCTCTCTCTCTCTCTCTCTCTCTCTCTCTCTGACCGGACGACTGGGCCGGTTCAACCCTGAACAGCCCATGGTCAACGGGCTGGGCCCAACCCAGTATTGCACGAAGAAGGGTGAGGTGAAGGTTCACCCAATTAAACCAGTCTTGAATTTTAACTGCCTAAAAGTTATTGGTTCCATAGCAAAAGTCGGAACTGTCTAGGGTTAGAATTGCCCTTTTCTCATGGTTCCACCCCAAAAGTAGCAACTAGGATGATCTTTAAAAAAAGAAAAAGAAAAAGAAAAAAGTAAAGTTAATCCTTGAATCTGGCCCTCGAACCTTAAACCTAACCAATGCCAGTTTATTGACCGACCCTTATCTTGAATTGTAAAAATGATTAATGGTCAAGGTTTTGAGAATGGCATGTCGGGTCAGTTCATAGTCGGGTTTGACGGTGGGTAGATCTACTCCTTCGCATCCATAAGCGGTAAATCAAGATTGGTCATCATCTTGAGTATGTACAATTTGACCATTCTTAACGCATTAGTTAGAAGCTAAGTGAAGTAGAGAGTAAATATCCCCGGGTCACATAATAGAACCCCTACCCAAAGATAGCCGGCATGTTACATCTCTTAACCAAATCTCCTATTTGAAATTTGAGAATGAAAAAAATTATATCGAGAGATCTCCTCTAAATTTAACTTGATAACACTAGAACTGAATTAGAATTGAATTAGTTAAAATATGATTCTGAATACCAGTTAGCTATAAAAGAAATAATAATAAATAATACGAACCCCCGATGACTTTATCAATTATTAAACAATTCTTTTCAATATAATGGTTGTTTTCACTTGGTATAGGAATTAATCCGGATGATAGGAATTACAGCCTAGTGAGCATTAAAGATGCCATCAAGGAATCTGTAGGATACGAGCCATGGATCGAGTGCAACAAGGATGCCAATGGAAACAGCCAGCTCTACCAAGTTTACTTGTGCGTTGACACTTCTGGCAAGAACTTCATCGAGTGTCCTGTGTTTCCACACGGCTCATGCGCTTCCAGCATTCGGTTTCCCACCTTTTAGGCGCCTCCTGAATCCTGTTTCTCCACACGATATAATATAGGACTCTGGAAGAAAAAGACTTCTTTTTGCTCTTTGTGATTCATTGTTTTTCACAATTTACCAACAGAAAATGAAATTGTGCATGGCATACATCTTTGTTTGTCTTATAACATTTTAGCTCGCCTTGTTGTATTAAGTGTCATTGTCATCTAATGACTATTTGAATCTCATTGATCAGATGAAATAAATTGTGGTAATCTCTTTTGTAGCTCTCTCTCTCTCTCTCTCTCTCTCTCATGTTTAGAAGGTGACAAATGCAGAATTTCCGCCACAGAAAATCGGGCTTCACCCTACCATGTCTCGAACGTTACCCACTACCTAATTATAAAATAAAGTGAATGCCCAAAGCAACAGTCATGGCAGTGCCATAATTTAAAAACGATCTTTGTTTTTTTTTTTTTAAGGAATTGAGTAATAATCTTATGCAATTGAAGTCTTGTTAATTAGTAATTCAACATGATTTTTTTTTTAATTTGGATTCTTCTAGAAAAATATGGAAATTATGTTTCTATTTTTCTAAAGTAAGCTAGAAAAATTAAGAGGCATACAAATGTTTATCTTCAACTATCCCAATTATATTTTACGAATTATTTTAATTATGGATTATATAATCATATATTATATGGTTGCATATGAAAACACGACCCATAGAGACCCAAGTTCCCAAAGTTTGTTGCTTATACAACAACCGACATTTTGAGTTTGAAATGAAATAAAAACCCTACTTGCAAGTTACTTAATCATTTTAAAATTTATATTTATAGGAAAAGAAAACTCCTCCCAATTCAAAAATTTCCACTTCTATTAATTTAATGGAACTAACCCCATATTCTGATCGGACTTGCACCATCTACAGCCCCTCCACTTAGTAGTTTCTGGGCCTCCGACCCAGTTACTTTGAATGGGCTAAATTGGGCTGGTAAAAATTATGGGCTTCTCTTATTTGCTGATCCACTTCAAGGGGATGGGCGCCCAGAATTCTTTTGTGATATCCTTACATGTGCAATCCCATGGACTCAAATGCGCCCAAGTTAGCTGATTACGGCACAGATGATCTCATTCACTCGTTTATTATTATTTGTAACAATAGCAATCTTTTTACTCTTCCACCCATTTATTATATAGATCGAGGCTTCTTTTCTTTTCTTTTTCTTTTTTGCTAAACAATTTTAATGTATTTTAACAGTAACTTATTAAAAAGATTTTATTTCTCTTTATTCTCCAATAAACAAAAAATGGGATAACATATTTGTTCACACTTGAAAAGGATTTGAGGTGTAGCAAATATTGCGTTAAAAAATAAAATTAAAAAATTAAAAAGAAGAATTTAAAAAAGAAAAAAAAAATCAAACAAGGGAAGACGGAAGGATTTGGACAACTAGTTGACTGGACTGCAGACCTTCCTAATTTGCCCTTGCGAACCGGTGAGAGGACTAATATCTCCCATTTTAATCATGGCCGAAGCAAAGTCACCCTTGAAGGTCGAAGAGCTTTTGCTATACTCTTTCACAATACCATCAGTGGAGCCTCCACTGAAGAGCACTTGATCTGACTCAAGAAGTCCTTTCTTTTGCATCAAGTTCTTGAAGTAGTTGTAATCAAACGAAGTGGGTGTCACCAAATCAAGCGGCGCCAACACGTTGTTGTTGCCACTCGCCGGACAGCGGCGTTTGCGTGTGCTTGCAAAGCCCGCATCTATGTTACTTCCATTACTGTAGAGCCTGTCCCTGAATGTGAAGCATTGTGCTTGCCCTATTGTGTGTGCACCTGAATTTTTACATTATGGTTAGTTTTGATAGATACATATATATTTGTGTTAATTTTCAACGTGGTTCTTTATGGTTTATGCTTGGCAAAAATTTGTATCAGAGTTAATTTCTAGCATTTTTGTCAACTTCAGCTGTTCGTATTGGTTTAGTTTTGATCATATGGTAAATATCATTTTTCAAATTATTTATCAAATTTCTTACCCGACAAAGCAACCATGTCTCTAGCATTAAGACCCTTGCTAGCAAATCTTGAAATAAGTACATCAAGGCTATCCGTAAAGCTTGGGAGGTCAGTCAATGCTTGGTTAAAGCCTGCAGTTGTAGAATCCCTTCTTCCTAGCTTCACCGTCCATGATGGCCCTCCCGCCTGAATTATTTTTTCACCAATTTTGAAAAATATGAGCTAAATTTGGATTAAGGATTTACATGGATAGGTGTAGGAAGGGCATATTGTATAAGCACACTCACAGCTACAGATGCATCACGTGCTGCAACTGCAACAATGTCTGCACACGAAACAACTCCCGGACATATTTTTTCAACCTCAGTCTTGGCATCCTGTATGACACTGTAGCCTCTCACGGAGTTCTTATTAGGACCTGCATTCTGCTCACTAGTTATGGAACTAGAATCCTCTAGCAATATTGATGCATCACAACCCTGTCATAGAAACAAAAAAAAAATCACACAGCACACATTAGTGTATGATTCAAAGCACAGGCACAAACACCAGACATAAATATAAATTTTAACTATCATAATACCATATGTACAGGAAATTTCTAAAAGTGTTGATTCAATATATAAATTAATTTGTACCTGAACAAAACAATCATGAAAATGGAGGCGAATGAGAGAAGCTGCCATGCGTGCCTCACGCGACACAGCTGTTCTGATTGAAGTTCGGATTGTGGCGAGTGCATTTGGACATGTTTTGTCATAATATGTAGATGAAAGTTGTGCTTCTGATGGCAGGGTTGAAGAAGCCAATATCAAAAGTATAAACGATAATCCAAACAATGCCATTTCAATGTAGTAGTCAGGAAAATAAGCAGGAAATGGTGGGAAGAGCAGAGAAGGCAATGAAAGCAAAAGGGTTCTCAAACATATTTATAAGGAGGTGTTGGGTGTACAAGAAAAATGCTTTGTCAAAATTTTGAACTGTACGCGTTACATAAGAGGAGTGGTACACTATGTGGAATGGTATAAGGTCAGGCATGACTAATTCTTGTTTGACTGCCATCAAATGCATCCCAAATATTTTTCTCTTGTTAGGAAGTGAACTGTTCCTCGTAATGGTATTGAATTGAACATGTCTACAAAACTAGCTGGAGGGGAAGGAAACTTGAGCATCCCCACCCCAATTTATATATATTTTAATAATAATTTCAATGTGCTGAGGTTCGAAAATGTGTTTGGTGATTGTGACTTTGTGGCTTTCGCTTATTCACATTAATGCTTTTCATAATACATTAGATAGATGTTGATGTGTTCTCTGAGTTGTTCAATGAAGCTGCAGTTCAATGTTCTTCTCTCAAGTTGAATAATAGACCAAAAATAAGTTTTTTTTTTTTTTTTTTTTTTTTTTCTGGGAAATGTTATTCTTTTCTTCTTTTATGTTGAATAATAGACCAATTCTTTTTTTTTTTTTTTACTTTTTTCTGGGAAATGTTATTCTTTTCCTTGGATTTTATTTCATGTGACTTTCTACTGTGACTGATGCAACACATACAAATTAGACAAATTCTGTCGCTGTAATCGTGAAATATTACAATCATGGAGTTGCATTTCTCCTTTCTTTATTACTTTTATTTTCTTTTTCTTTTATATTTCGGCAACTTTGGGTATTATTATATTACGTGTTCGAGAGAGGAGTACGTGTGTGTGTGTGTGTGTGTGTGTGTGTGTGTGTGTATAAAACTTGAAAAGCGAATTGGGTATAAAGAAATCTAGAAGAAAATAATGTGAAAGTTGAGAAAATATTAAGCCGCGATGAAATGCATAGAACCCTAAATCTAGCTTTTAGTGGGCTGTAGAGAGAGCAATACGGAAATTTTTAGCAATATTTTAGTGACTTTGACGATTTCAGATAAAAAAAAATTAGCGTTGAAGGAGCATCAAATTCAACCTTTTATGGGTTTTTTTTTTTTTTTCCTTTTTTAAATCTTTTTCATGTGAACCGGTTTGGTGGCAAGAGTGACTGAACACATATGTTTGTAGTACACATTTGCGAATTTCTACATGGGAATTATGAAGTTAGAAACATCAGTTTCGGTGGATTTAGAAATGTTGAATTCAACTCAATTATGAGGAAATTTCACTCCCAAACAAGGGAAAAAAAATTTCCGGATAATTTTGGTGGCAGAGAATTCATAAAGGCCCACCCTATCCTAATTCACATTGTACAACTTTTATATCCAACTCTTATACATGGTCGACTTAAATTTCATCATCTGAACGCAATAGACCCTTAATTCTTTTTTTTTCTTTTATAAAATATAATTAAACGAAATCAAATTTAGAAAAAGAATATAAAAATAGAGATATTCTACTATTTGAGCTGTTCCTAAGGGACACTCTTAATTCTTACTAAGACTAAACCTTTGTGGTTATCAATTTTTTTTTCCCTTGGTTATGTGGAGGAAAGCAATCTTACATATAGGAGTGGGTACGTAGTGAGAAAGCTTTCACCATGCGAGTTGAATTGAGTTAGCTCAATTAAGGCTCAGTGAAAATCGAACACTCTTAACTAAAGATTAATGTATCAAACCCTATTAATAGCTCATTTTGTCAGTAGTGTATAATAAATTTTTACCTATAAATAAAAAAAAAAATTAACTTCTTTATAATTTGGTTTTATATGATTTGCGATTCTAAATTTACAAAATGCATTTATAGATTTTTCATAACGGTATCCGTATTATTTTTTATTCGATTATCAATATTTAAAAATTTGATTAATTTAATTCAAATAATTATTGAGTTAAATTTAAAGATCAATTCTTTTGATATCTAACTGTATCCGTATTATATTTTTTATATAACTATCTCGATATCACGTCATATTTTATATATGAGTTCACGTTTACACATTTGTGGGTATTTTTTTTTTTAGTGTGCGCTCCTTTTTTCTTATGACAGGGTTGTGATGCATCAAATATTGCTAGAGGATTCGTTCCATAACAAGAGAGTTGAATGTACCTCATGATAACTCGGTGAGAAGCCACAATGTCATACGGGATGCCAAGACCCGCGTCGAAAGATCTGCCAAGGACTCGTTTCAAGTGCAGACAATGTTTTTTTTTTTTATTTTTTTACCATGTCTTGAACACTATCCGATATCTAGAGTTTTACCCCTATTAATCTAAATCGACCACTACAATGGTTCTTTTCAGAGAACGTGTATCCGAACGGAAAACGTTCCATATACATGAGGGCCCGATACTCCCAGTGGGAGTCGAATCTCGGTCATACTTAAGTATATTTAATCTCACATCCAGTTGAGCCAATCTATATTGGTAAATGCAGACATTGTTGCACTTATGGCGCGTGATGCATCTCTCACACTAACGTTTTTTTTTTGAAATATTTTGAAAATATTTTTCATTTTTCAAACACTTTAACACATTAATTTTTTTTTATCATACAAAAATTTAAATATGAAATCATCAGGTTGGGGAAGGGGGGTTTATATCATTAGATTGTCCCCTTGTGGACCTTTAACACATTAACTCAGATATTACTTATACAAAAAAATTTATATTTTTTATTTACATATTTATCTATATTTAATAAATTATTTACTTATTTAATTTTAATTTTTATATCTCCTAGTATTAATAATTACATATTTAATCATTTTAATTTTTTGTATAAAAGATAATTATTTTATTATTTATATAAAATAATTAATATTCATATAAAAATATTTATTTTTTTATTTATACGTTTTCACACGTTTTTGTTTTCTATATTTTGACAAAATATTATTTGCTTGTATCATTTTATATTTATATTCATTTTTTATTTTTATTTTTGTGTAACACGGTATGCATTTGTAGCTGTAGCCGTGAATATACTCAATATTATGCCTTCAGAAATATCAATGCAATATGTGTGTGTAATATGTGAGAGAGAGAGAGCATCCATATCAATCAAAGCCCATTAAGTAAGCTCCCTTTCCTTATCAAGCTTTCGTGAACTTTCTTTGCATGTGTATTTTCCCATATTTGCTATATGCCAAAAAAAAAAAAAAAATAGAACAAAAATATTTGCCCATTTGGAGGGACAAAGACACCCAAGCTTGCTCAAAATTTCCATATTACTCCCTCCACAACCAACCAAACCTAGAATTCGAGTTCTATTACGTTTCATAGCGGCTTAATATTTCTTTGCATTCACATTACTTTCTTGAATATTTCTTTATACCCAATTCGCTTTTCAAGTTATAAAAAAATACTTACTCCTCTCTACAACACATAATATAGTAATACCAAAAGTTGCCAAAATAAAATAAAAAAAAAAAAGAAAAAGAAAATAAAAGTAATACAACAGTGACAGAATTTGTCTATATATATATATATATATATATATATATATATATATTTGTCTGTATATGAAAGTAATACAAAATGAAAAACTCAGAGAACGCATCAACATCTACCTAATGTGTTATGAAAAGCATTAATTTGAATAAGCAAAAGTCAGATAGTCAAAATCAGCAAACACATTTTCGAACCTCATCACTTTGAAATTAAGTATTAATATATATATTGGGGTGGTGTGGGGTGCTCAAGTTTCCTTTTCCCCCCAGCTATTTTTGTAGACATTTCCAATTCAATACCATCACGAGGAACATTTCACTCCCAAACAAGAGAAATATATTTGGGATGCTTTTGACGTTAACCAAACAAGAATTAGTCATGCCTTACCCTACACTATTCCACATGGTACCACTCTTCTCTGATGTACCGCGTACAGTTGAAACTTTTGATATTACATTTTCTTGTATACCAAACACCTCCCTATAAATTATGTTTGAGACCCTTTTTGCTTTCATTGCCTTCTCTGCTCATCCCCACCACTTCCTACTGACTTTTCATACTACATCGAAATGGCGTTGTTTGGCTTATCATTTATACTTCTGATATTGGCTTCTTCAACCTCAGAAGCACAACTTTCATCTGCCTATTATGACAAAACATGCCCAAATGCACTCACCACAATCCGAACTTCAATTAGAACAGCTGTGTCGCATGACCAAGGCATGGCAGCTTCTCTCATACGCCTCCATTTTCATGATTGTTTTGTTCAGGTACAAATTATATTTAATTTATATATTGAATAAACACTTTTAGAAATTATCGTACACGTGATATTATGACAGTTAAAATTTATATTCTCTGGTGTTTGTGAGTGTGCTTCGAATCATATAATAATGCATGCTGTGTGATTTTTTTCTATGGCAGGGTTGTGATGCATCAATATTGCTAGTGGATTCTAGTTCCATAACTAGTGAGCAGAATGCAGTTCCTAATAAGAACTCCGTGAGAGGCTATAGTATCATACAGGATGCTAAGACTCAGGTTGAAAAAATATGTCCGGGAGTTGTTTCGTGTGCAGACATTGTTGCAGTTGCAGCACGCGATGCATCGGTAGCTGTGAGTGTGCTTATACTATATGCCCTTCCTTCACTTATCCATGCAAATCCTTAATCCAAATTTAGCTCATAATATTCAAAATTGGTGAAAAATATTTAGGCGGGAGGGCCATCATGGACGGTGAAGCTAGGAAGAAGGGATTCTACCACTGCAAGCTTTAACCAAGCAGAGACTGACATTCCACGCTTTAAGGACGGCCTTGATGTACTTATTTCCAGATTCGCTAGCAAGGGTCTCAATGCCAGAGAAATGGTTGCTTTGTCGGGTAACATCTGATCCAAACTAAGTGAACAGCTGAAATTGACAGAAATGTTATTATACATTTTTATTTTTTTGCGTGATGATCCAACTAAATCGAATAAACCATCTTAATGGAATTCTTATGACCTTTTTTTTTTCTGCCAATGTATAAGTTTTCTTATTAAATTTTCTTGAAATCAACTCTGATACAAATTTTTGCCTAGCATAACCCATAAAGAACCACGTCTGAAAATTAACACAAATATATATGTATCTATCAAAACTAACCACAGTCATATTCCCCTGTAAAAATTCAGGTGCCCACACAATAGGGCAAGCACGATGCTTGACATTCAGGGAGAGGCTGTACAGCAATGGGAGTGACATAGATGACGGCTTTGCACGCATGCGCAAGTGCAGCTGTCCGGCGAGTGGCAACGACAGTGTGTTGGCGCCGCTTGACTTGGTGACACCTTCTTCGTTTGATGACAACTACTTCAAGAACTTGATACAGAAGAAGGGACTTCTTGAGTCGGATCAAGTGCTCTTCAGTGGAGGCTCTACTGATGGTATTGTGAAAGAGTATAGCAAAAGCTCTTCGGCCTTCAAGGATGACTTTGCCTCTGCCATGATTAAAATGGGAGATATTAGTCCTCTCACTGGTTCACAAGGCCAAATTAGGAAGTTCTGCAGTGTTGTCAACTAGTTCTATGGACACCCTTCCCTATTTATTCACGATCTTTTCCAACACTTTATGTAATGTGACTGTAGGGAATGGAAAAAAATAAATAAAATTGAGAATATATTATTAATCTTGTAGTGTTTATGAACTATTTATTTTATTTTTATTTTTTCTTTTCTAATTAGGAAATCTATTATTATTATTATTATTATATTTTTTTTGGGATAAGTGAATGGGGTCCTCAAACGGTAGTAAATTGGATTGATTGGCTTATCCCTTTGGAGTTGAACCCACGCGTACCTTTCTACACACACACACACACACATACACAATTATATGTATTATAACACGTGGTTAATAGAGTTTATTTTTATATTTTAAAACTTAATTGGCAATGATCGGATCTCTCATTTTAAAATTTGAAAATAATATATTTTTTTATCATGTTAAGGGTATTTTTTCTTAATTGGCAACACCCACCTTAATTTCTTTAGTAAATTCAACACCGTCTTGCCAGTTCAAGATCTAATTTCCTGTAGTAAGAGGTACAAGATTCCTGGTACAACAATGGTTGGGTAATGAAGTTTTGTAAGATTAAGATTTTCTCAGCCTGTTTTGTACCTGAAGTTCTCCATTTTCATTGAATTTAAGACTTAAAGAGTTCAAAAGTGATTTATTTACATTCTTCCGGGTACATATAATGGAGCTGTTTCAAAATTTTTAACTTTTTCACTTGAGTAAATTTATTTTTATTTAAGATTTTGAGTAAATATTTAAGAAAAGAAATACAACAATAATAATAATCAATTCTTTATTTTATTAAGTGGGAGTCAAATATACGGATTTTTTTATATATTATTGTATTTTATTTCGTATCGTATAATTTATTTAAGTGAGAAAATAATTCACCAAAAGTATGAAAATGCATTTAAGACTACCTATGGCTTAGAATTCTTCCATTTAATTCTTTTTGTTTTTAATTTTTTGATATTAAAAAAGAAATTAGCAAACCAAGCATTCCCGAGGCTGAAGGGAGATTTTCGAGCCCGCAAGCCAAGCAACAAGCAACGATGCCTAAAAGGCCTCATGTGGTTGAGTCCCAAATTTGGTTATGGATGTTGTTTCCCACTTTCTTTCTTTTTTTTTTTTTTTTTTTTTCGGGAGGTTCAAGTTAAAACGAAAGAAAAAAAAGAGAAATCGTATCAGTTAAACTATATCACATTATTTCCCAGCGCAAGATACATGTCTCACTATCACTTACCAACCACCATCCAAAATACATCTAATGTCATTCCCTGGGATTTTATTTTATTTGTAATATTTTTAATTAAAGTGTAAAATATTTTTATAAAAAATGTAAAATTTCATAAATGAAAATAATATTTAAAAGTATTAGTATATTAATTATTTTTGTATTAAAACTTTTACACTTAAAAACAACTATCAAGTCTTCCAACATGCTGCCATGTTTTGATTTCAAATTTTTGAATTTAAATCAATCATACTTATCGATATCTGAAAAAAATTGTTAATAATGGAAACATTAATGAAGAAAATTTCTTTTTTTATATTTTATAAATTATTTATATTCGATAAACATTTTGAATTCGGTGTGAGTCAAGTGAAGCTTTTAAAAAATAAAATTTTTTTAATATCTATTTTCTTTATACGTAATATTTATATTTAAAATTTTATTTAAAATATATCATTATTTAATTATTAAATCATCCACAAAATTTCTAAATTTATATACCAGCGAGCGTCAAAATCCACCGTCTATAAATAATATTTGCCCAACAAATTAATGCTGACTTGAAACAAAAGGACAATGCAAGTACTTTTGTCTAACGTAGGAGGATCCCCAAAAATCAAAGTCGCAGGTAGACTGAATTTTTTTTATTATCTTTTGGTTAAATCAAGAATTTATTTATTTTTTTCCTAAGAATGGTGACTGAATCAAGATTGATATAGTGTGAATGCAAGCTTTCATTTGGCCCAAGTCGCGTGTTACTGGAAACTCTTTTTTTTTTTTTTTTTTTTTTTTTCAGTGGTAAAGTTTGGAAAATGGGAACTGGAATCTACTCCAAGTCAATAAGCCTGTGGTTCCATGGGCAATTTTTGATAAAAAAAAATTAATTTGTTCAAATATTGAAAATTGAACAAAATGTGAGGAAATGAACACCGAGTTATGTTCAAATGAACTTCATTGAGAGTGATTGTTTGGTTCTGTTGATAATATTTTGCTTTAAACCTGTTTTTTTAGATTTTTGTCTAATTTATATATTCTTTTATTTTTACTTCTCTCTTTTTATTATTTATTTTATAGTGTTTTTTTTTCGATTTTTTACTTTCAAAATTTAATTTTAATTTTATATTTTTATTTATTTATTTTCCATATTGATATCTCAAATAGTTGATTTCAAATTTTCAAATTAAGTGTCAGTTTGGCAGAACTTTTTTCAGCTTCTTTTCTCCTTTTAAGGAGAATCTCAGCCAAACAATTTTTTAGAAACTCTGAAATAAAAAATTAGCTTTTTTTTTTTAAATAAAGAAAAATGTGTCATTTTTTAAGAAATCTGTTTTCTTTTATTCCATTTATATTCTCACTTAAAAGATATAAAATTCTAAATATATTCATATCATAAATTTATTTATCTTTATGTCATCTCTTTCTTTTTAACTTTTAACTTTATTTCAAAAATTATGAAATCAATTTATTTTTAAAAGCAAAAATACCAAATAACTTTTAACTTAATTTCAAAAGTTATTAATTTTTGTTTCTCCATAAGAAGAAGAAAAGCAAAAAAAAAAAAAAAAAAAAAAAAAAACCCTAACAAACAAGCACTAAAATTCAGTTTGTCATTATCTAATTTATATGTCTCTTTTATTTTAAATCACAGATAAGCAAACGAAAAAAATAAAAAAGAAAAGTATAAATATTTACTGATCTCTTGAATATATATATTTTTATATAAATCATTATTATTTTATGATTAGTTTGAATATGATTAAATCTGATTAACAAAATTCGGTCATTATATAAGGAGTAAAGTTTTTTATGTCTGTTTTTTTAATATCTAAAATTTAAATTTAAAATTAAAATTTTATTTAAAAAATAATAGTATTCGATTACCGAATCACTTACCATCAATATTGTTGGAATATGTTAAAAGAATTTTTCTTGTTAGACAATCAGTACATGTTCACATCAGATGGGAGCAGGAGAAATAAATTATGAACACCCTATATTCCTCATTAAGCTTGCTAATTAATCAAATCATGGTCTTATTAAAAATTAAATTTGATTTATTCATTTAACAAAACAAGATGAACACCAATTCAATTTTTAGGGTCTAAAGTGCTGAATTTAAAACTTTTCTCATTTAACCATTTTCTTTTAAGGAATGTAAAATCCTAATAAATGTCCGAGGCAGGCAAAGGCATGTCTTTTGATGAATAGAGACCTAGAAGAGAGAGAGGGAGAGAGAGAGAGAGAGAGATGTTAAGCTGTGTTCGTCACGATTTGGTTGGACTTCTCCTCTTTCACATTGTTTGGCAAGCGTAAATACTTCAGTCTTGTCTACCATGTATGTAAATTACCTCATTTCTAGCCAAAAATGAATCCAAACTGCATTAAAAAGACTAAATTAATAGCTGGGCCTCTCTCGTATCATCTTTTCCATGCCAGCCTTATTATTTCAGTCAAAGCTTTAATTAATTTAAAAAATAATTAAACACATGCAACCCCAAAAGTTGGATATTTGTGACATTTGATACTCAACCTCCTTAATAATTGTTGGGAGAGAAGTGGTATAATTCATACCGATAGATTTTGTTGATTTATTTTTAATTAAATAATTATTATATTATATTTAGTAAAAATTAATTAAAATATATTAATAAGTCTTAATTCATTTTGTATCCATACCACCATTCCCATCCCATGTACTTAGAAAATTTTATATCAACCAAATCACTAAGCGTGAACGTAACTTGCTTTCTTCTTAGAACTGATTTGAAAAAATTAATAAGCATGTTTAATATTTTAAGATTTTTAATACGAGGAAGGTGCCACGTCACACTCTGGAATCTAACTCCATGCCGCCACCTAGATCTTGTCCACTGGCCATGGCTCGATAAAATAATGTAACGGGTGAGAGTCTGGCAGACCACGACAAAACCAATAATGATTTCTTTTTTCTAGTCTTTTTTATTTTGGGAAAATAAATAATTCATTAAAAAACACAAAAAGATCAAATTAATTAAGATAGAAACACCGGAAAAAGACTTCTGGCGTCCAACAATTGTAATAAAAAAGCAACTGTTGTTCCTCCCCAAGTCCTTGCGAGAGATTAGCGTAGACTTGAAGTTCAAAATTACAAAGATCAACCCACCACTACCTTCTTGTAATTATTCTCTCTCTCTCTCTCTCTCCCCCTCTTTTCTGCTTTTGTTGCTGTGCAGACTTTTTCAGGGGAATTAAAGGTAAGCCCACTGCTTTGCTCACTTTGAACTGTTTATTTTCATTTGGTACTTCTAATTTCTCACATCGGTGTCAAAGTTCTTTGAATTGGAGTTGTATTTAGAGATTTTGGTTTCTGGGTATATCAAAACTTTATGTTTTATGCTGGTTTTTGTGCTTAATTTCATGTTATATGTTTCTGGATCTGTTGATTTGTTTGTAATGCTTAGTCATTGGATTTATTCTTCTGTTTTTGGTGGTTGATGCAAGTATTTTGTGTACTGATATTTTGCAATGTGGGTCTTTTTTATTCAACAAAGAAGAATTAAGGAAAGTTTTTGAGGATAGATATCTTAGGAACTAGAAATTGAGTTGTGAGAATTCAGTTTTTAGCGCATTTCGGTTTTAGTTTCATTCACTTTTTCCTTTTTTTTTTTCCCTTTGTTTAGATGTTGTTCGGGCTTTTTCCATTTTTAGAAGTGATCCCAAAATTATTTATTGGGGCGGGTGAATTTTCCTGATTTTAACTAAACTCTTTCCTCATCAGTTTTGAATTTTATCCCAAAAAATAGGGTTTTTCATATTAGCAAAAATTATTGTGCGCTCCTTGACATGTACCGTAGAGGGGTTTCTGAGATTTCTTTGTTAGGTGTATGGCCTGCGGCATTTAAAGACAGAAATGTTGGAAGTTCTTCAAAAGAAAAGTTCCGTCACTTCGCCTTACCATCGAGGCTCATGGATCGAAGTACCATTTTACCGTAGGAATGACTATAATATGACAACTGGTAGTAGCTTTTACTTGTTATGATGTCATGCTCTGGTGGCCAATGTAGGGTTTGCAAGCATCAATGTAGGACAAACAGATGGAATTTCTGGTGTCCCAAAAGGGGCACATTACCAGTAAAAAACTGTCTAAGAGAATATAAGAACCTTTTTTCCGGTAGAATCTTTACCATAAGTTCTAATGAACAAGGTTACACATGTGATCTAGTATATTTCCATCCTTAGGGGGGGGATAACTTAGGGCATAGGATATAGGATATAGATACTTGACCTTAATTCCATTGCATTTTCTCAGTTTGAGGATGTACAGCATTGAAACTGAGTAATACTTATATCTTAGGTCAACATATGATATTATCTTTTCCTTATTATTGCCTTGTGACGTATTTTGCAGTTGGTTGTCCTGTGCATTGAAATGCTTATTGTACTTCATCCTTTGTTTTCTTCTCCATGGATCATTCTCTGACACTTTTATCTGGATTTAACAGATAAAGTCAAGAGTGTCTGAAGGCTAAATGGGTAATGGCTGGAGTAACTGTTTGGCACGAGAGTTTGAGCTATGATGTTTCTTGAATGACTTTCCTAGTGTTATGTATGATCATTGGTCCTGGAGTGCTAGAAAATTGGATATTTAGCGAGAATATTATTACATGATTGGACTCATACAGCAGATTTGAAGGTAAAGATCTGAAAGCCGTGCCTGACAAGTAAAGCTTTCAGAATTACTTCTTAGGAATGCAGATCATTTCTAAATCTTCAATTTTGTTGATGGCCCCATTGCTTCGACTAGACTTGCAGAATAGCTTCTGTGCTGTGACATGTTGATGACCCAGTATTAGTTATGTGCAATTTGCACCACCTAGAAACTCAGAGCACCAAGATTTGCTCAGAGGTGTGAAATGAAGAAATGGTATGGTGGTGTTTTGGCTGCATCCTTGTTCATGTTGCTTGTTTTGAGGTATTTCCTAATGAAAACTCCAATAGGGGGAAGTTATCTTTCAAGTCCTCTGACATTTAATTCTACAAATCCTCTGGAATGGATACAACTTCCTCCATCCATGCAAAATTCAGGAAATTCTTCTCAAGTAATTTCTACTGATGCTTTAGTTGCCAGCCTTTTTTCTCAAAGGAACATCTCTGATGATGAGCATCAAGCTCTAAAGACATGGTCTTATTTGAAAAACCTAATCAGTTATGCTCAGCATTTACCAAATGCAGTAGAGGCTATTAAGGAAGCTGCAATTGCATGGAATAGCCTTATGAATGTGGTTGAAGAGGAGAGATTTAGTTCCCTAAATGAAAGTTCACGTGCAAAAGGAAAAGAGAAACAATGCCCAATTTTTCTGAACAAGATGAATGCCACTATACATGATAATAATGGTGGTTTCCGTTTGCAGATTCCATGTGGATTGACTCAGGGTTCTTCCATTACCATTATTGGCATACCAAATGGTCTTCTTGGTAATTTTCGGATTGACTTAACTGGGGAAGCCTTGCCTGGGGAGCCAGATCCACCCATTATTTTGCATTACAATGTTAGACTCCTTGGTGATAAAATTACTGAGGACCCTGTTATTGTGCAAAATACCTGGACGCTAGCTCATGATTGGGGTGAGGAGGAGCGTTGTCCATCTCCTTCTGACCAGAATAAGAAAGGTAAATACAAATCTCTCATTTCTCTTGTGATGGTTGCAGTTTGTCTCTTTCAAAGCAAGGGTAAAAAGATTTAGTGCCTAGTTTTGCTAACTGGCTGTTTCTTTTGGTCTTTGCATGGACTTCCTTGAGGTAATTTTTGTATTTACTGATGTTGCATTGTCCTCTCATTAATGACTCTATGCTGTCACTTTGTCAGTGGATGAGTTAGATCAGTGCAACAAGTTGGTTGGTAAAGATGATAACTTCATGGTTACTTCATATTCCAGTGGTTTGAGGCGATCATCGATGGCTGAAGAAGTATCTAAAAGAGGAAGATATTTTCCATTTAAGCAGGGTCATCTGTTTGTTGCGACACTTAGAGTGGGATCAGAAGGAATCCAGATGACAGTTGATGGAAAGCACATAACATCCTTTGCTTATCGTGAAGTAATTTCTATCATAACATAGTTTGGTCATTTTGAAATGGATAAACAGGTATCATGCTTATAATCTTTCCTGCCTGCTATCTGTTCAGACGTTGGAGCCATGGCTTGTTGCTGAAGTAAGGATTTCTGGAGACTTGAAATTGACTTCTGTCTTGGCTAGTGGATTACCCACAGCTGAGGATTCAGAGCATATAGTAGATTTGGAAGCACTCAAGTCTGCTCCTCTCCCTCCTCATAAGCCATTGGATCTCTTCATTGGTATTTTCTCTACGGCAAACAATTTTAAGCGTAGAATGGCTGTTCGGAGAACATGGAAGCAGTACGAAGCTGTGAAGTCCGGAAAAGTTGCATTACAATTCTTTGTTGGCCTGGTTAGTGTCCTAGATTTGTTCTTTCGTTACATAGCTAAACACAATAACTATGTGGATACTTCAGCAGCAAGCAAGCCTTTGTTATGAGTGTCTGCTTTTTAGATGATAGGACAAGAGGTGAAGCTTGCATACAATCTCTTATGGTGTCGAACCACGTTAATGTTCTAACAAGGAGAATAACTTTAGATTAATTTCTGCTGAAAAAAAATCTATATATATCCTGGGATGCTAATGTTGGATAAATCTGGTTTGAGGAACAACCCCATCTTAATGCCATCGTAAAAGTTATGGTTCTCATGTTCTGTCCTGGAGCATACATAGGATATTACAAAAAGAGCACAGAATATTTGGGAATAGATTCTAGACATCTCTATGTATCATTTGCACTTGTTTATTTTATTTTATTTTGTGCATCTTTCTTGTAGTCTTATGGACCCGAACTATGATCTAATAATCTTGTCCTAACTTTGTGATTAACTATATCTTTGTTAAGCTCTTTTAATACACTATCTTGTAATTAAGCAAAGTTGGGATTCATTACAGCATAAAAATCAAATGGTGAATGAGGAACTCTGGAATGAAGCAAGGACATATGGAGACACACAGCTGATGCCTTTTGTAGACTACTACAGTCTCATATCTTGGAAGACCATAGCCATCTGCATCTTTGGGGTAAAGTTCTGGCTCTTCCTTAAACATGAGGAATTCTTCCTTCGCCTCATTGATCTCATCTCCTCAACAGACACAGGTAGTTTCAGCAAAGTTTGTCATGAAGACAGATGATGATGCTTTTGTTCGTGTGGATGAAGTTATGGCTTCCTTAGAAAGAATTAATGTGACAAGAGGGTTGCTTTATGGTCTCATCAACTCTGATTCCCAACCTCACAGAAATCCCGATAGCAAGTGGTACATTAGCTCTGAGGTAACAGTATCCACTCATGCCAAACACATGATGAGTAGATTCAGGATTTACTTATGTGACCAGTCAGCCGGAATTGGACATGCAGTTTTAATTTCATGCATTTGAGTATGGAAACTACAAACCATCTATCTATTACTGCTTTTTTTTTCATATGGGCCGTGAAAACTGCGAAAATACATGTGCCCATGAAAGTTCGAACATTATACCTCGGGATGGCACTTGAGCAAGAGCTCTTTATCACTCGGGTGCCCCTATAAGAACTATCTATTACCGCTTTTGCAAACGTCACCTAGTTCTAGTTTTATTTATCTATTTTTATAAGATAATTATATATACTTGGGAATAACTAGTTAATTCATGCATGAAAATGACAGCCTAATAAGTGGGGATTGTGCATGTCTGTCTCTGCATGGCTTAGTTGAAAGGATTATCGTTTAAAACTTTTGAAAATTGATTTGGCAGTGCCATGTTGTGCATGGCATTTCAATATTCAAACAATTATATGGATACAGGTGGTAACTGAGATGTTCTCATCCGTTTTTTCCAAGATCAAGTTAATTGGGAATAGCTTCTTGTTATCTGGGAATATGTGGGCATAATCCATTTCTGTCCACGGAATATAGTATCCTTCTCTAGTGACCCCACCCCCCCCCCCCCCCAAAACAAAAAGATAAATAAATAAATAAACAAAAATAGAGAACAAACTGATTCTGTGAAATATACCATTTTTGTTCTAATCTCTCTCCTTGTCTGGAATAATGTAGGAGTGGCCTGAAGCCAATTATCCCCCTTGGGCTCATGGTCCTGGTTATGTTGTGTCGTGTGATGTTTCAAAGGCCATCTACAAGAAGTACTCAAAAGGCATTTTAAAAGTAAGAATAAGTTAGTTCATATGTTCCCCATGCTTAAAAATTTAATTGTCAATTCCAATTTTGTTCTTTCTACCAGTGTTGCTTTTACCATTAGAACATTCTTTTAAAATTCAGACTTAGGGTGCATGCAGGCCCACCTGCTTTCAAAAATAACACGATTACTTGCTATTGCAGATGTTTAAGTTAGAGGACGTGGCAATGGGTATCTGGATTGCCGAAATGAAGAAGAAAGGGTTGGAGGTTAAGTATGAAAAGGAGGCGAGAATCTTCAATGAGGGATGCAAAGATGGTTATGTTGTTGCCCACTACCAAGGTCCTAGGGAGATGCTTTGCCTATGGCAAAAACTTCAAGAAGATAAAAGAGCCAAATGTTGTGGTGAATGATTAGCATATTTAGCTGTTTTAGAAAAATATGGTTTTTCAAAACTTCATCACATTTGGCTGACACGAACTAATCAACACTTTAACCAATCTTGCACACAGTTGCAGTTGATGCAGAGAAGCGATTCATTTGACTGTACAGTCAATGCTCAATTGTTGTTGTAACATGTAGGAATTTAGGTAACTTATTTTTGGCTGAGTTAGTAGGATTGATGGTAAAGCAGTATCATTAGTTGAGAACCTCAGATGCTATATACAGTCTCCATACATAGATATGTACCATGATGGGGAGAGAGACGGGATAATATTTGCATGTTGTATAGAGCAAAATCTATATAGGATGTATGTGCAACCTATTATTCAATGTATTTCAATGTATTCTTTGTGTTCATCCTCACCAATCTATATCCAACTTTTTCTCGGCATTGCAATGGCGTGCCTTTTCTTGCCTCTTTCAAAAAATGACTGTCGCGTAAGGAAGAAGCTAGCTTCTTCTCAAGGGACTGTATTAAAAATTTTGATTTCAGATGCTTCATTTTGCTCGATGTTGTGTACATTTGGCTGGGCAGAGAATTGGGATGCCAAAAAAGTTGGAGCCATACTTCTGATCGTATCTCTGTTGTAATGCAAGTTTGCCGACTTACCATAAGCACTTTCCACTATGACAACTCAAATACAAGAAATATATCAAAGACGTCTGACAAATCTATTGTCTTAGGAGGTGAATAATCATTAGACGCAATTAATGATGCAAATTAGATGCTTTCCACTGAAGACTTCTTTCGAGAAAGGAGTTGGATTCTGTATAATATCAACAGGGGTCTGACAAAGAACTAGATGATGTCCTATCGATACAAGAAACCATGACGAGAAATTGCTATCTCAAAGGCCTGCATCCTTTCTCCACGAGCAAAACCATTCCGATCATAAGATGATATTTCATTGATAGCCAGTTTGATACATGCCTTGACAAGCTCTTCACCAACCCTTTCAGCAGCTTCCTGAAATTATCAGATATTACAGCAATTCCAGGTTATGAGCACTGAAACACGGTGCAGGTGCAGGTGCAGGTGCAGGTAAGGTAAATGCAATGAAGAAAAACGTCTTAAATGTCAATCTAACAAATAAGAGGAGCTCACGGTAGTGGTACAAGGGGGATTCCCACGAATAGATGCCTGTAAAGTACTTCCGTAGAACAAACACTTCTTCTTCTTATCATCCACCAGCATAGCATACAACTGCTTGTCCGAACAGAATACCGAAAGTCTAGGTTTTTCAGAAAAGCCGTTGAACTAAGAAAGAGAACACACAAAAGTGAATTTATCAATGGATCAGCAAATAATGGTATCTTAAACATGCATGGCAATGATACATTCATCATGCTCAAATTGCAATCTTCTTTAGTCCTCTGAAGATGTTGGCTTCAATATTTAACAGCCGAGAATGTACTCAACAAATTGCAGTTTTTGGTATTAGTAGTATTTCAAATACAACAAAAAGGTATGATTTTGTTTTGCCAGAGGGGACATTCCCATTTCAAACACCAATATAAAGAACAAACAAAAAACATTTCTCTCGTGAACATTGACATAAACTTGATTAAAGAGCCCAAAAAGAAAAAAAGGGTGCACCTTCTTTTGCAGCCTCCTATTTCTGATCTTTGCACTTTCCGTTCTAGTATTTGCCCGTGCTTCAATCAACAAAGGCCTGTTTAAGAATCCTAATCAGGTACTTGTCAGTAACATATAGAAAACATAGTCCAACTTGAGGAGAGGTCTCAACACACACATTACCCTTCTGATGCACCAAGTAAAGCGAATTGGCATACAAATCATGCATGCCAAATAAGAACTCAAAACTGCTTGTGTATTTGCCCCTAGCATGGGTGAAGCTAGGGGAAATTAATACGTATATTTTTAGCAGTATTATAGTACATGCTGTCTAAAAATCTCATAAATGCCGCTAAACGTCTTAAAAGTGCCACTGAAATCTTTTATAATGCTGTTTATTCCCCGGTGTACTGTGCTTCAACCCTTAATATAAATTTCTGGCTTCCCCTGGCAAGGTTTACAAGCGGTTTAGGACTAGGAGACTGCTAAGGCTCCTTTTCTTATATTGTAATGGAGCAATAAAAACAGCTATGAGGAGAAAATCTAGATATTTCTGTTCCTTACTTTTATCCTGCAGAGGACGAAAGCTAGAAGGACTCAAAAGGGTGTCGGAGAAACCAAGAGATTTCAGCTTGAGGGAAGCAGTAGTCCCAAGTCCAGCAATAGAACACAGGCTCATATTGCTTGCTTCCCTGTAAAAAAGACAGTTATATTAGTCGAAAACAAAAAAGAATATATTAGAATTCAAACACTTGAACTTAGAATTCATTATGACGAACATGTCTGTCTTTGGCGAATTTTGTCAAACAGAAGAAAGGCACTCGCGGAGAACAACAGCCACAGACGGCAAAGGTCCCATTAAATTCAAACTTCAATTAGTGTCCGAAGCAGACCTTTTTCTCTCACTCGAAAAGGGAGAGAGAGAGAGAGGGCCCAAACTGTTCCGAAAATAAAAGGCACAAACCTGAGGGCGGTAATCCGAGAGTTGGGTGCCTGGTCAGGAAAAATGTTGCCTTCGCAGATCACAATCATCAGATGCCATTAAAACTTCGAAGTGATAAAACCCTTTTCTCAATTTCTCAATGCAAATTCCTAAAACCACTTTATAAAATTATTTATTAATATACCAATCATGCGAATTTAACATAAGATATACTAAATTTTATGTAATAAATTGTTGAAGTCTCCTTCCAAATTGAGAAAGCCCGCACCTTCGATTTTAAGGGCGTTTTTTTTTTTTTTTTTGCCAGTAATAGATTAACCATTAAATCGTGGGCGGAGAATTGAATTGTCTCTGGAAAGTTCTTATTGTTGACAAATGACAAAGATAATACGCCACTTTTGTAATTAATCTCAATCAACTAAGTCTAGTCAAAGACGTGACAAGCATGCAAAAAGCACCACGTGGCAAAATATTTTCTACAAACATGTACGGTAATAACCCAAAAAAAATTTTTTAAATAATCTAAGGGAGAAACTAACTCTTGAAATAATTTATCATTGTCGCGTGTTGAACACGCAACGAGACATGTTGCGGGTTGAACACGCGACATGGTCACGTGGTGTAATCTGGTGTGTCGCTTCTTCAAGATGCGACAGAGCCACATGGCGCGCCTTGGTGCGCCGCGTCTTCAAGACACGGTAAGGGCACGTGGCGCCTCCTAGTGTGCCGCGATAAGGCCACGAGCCAACACGTCGACCCACGGACCATTTGGGTCTAACATTTGACTTAATTTGAAAAAACCGAAATTGAATTCTCTAAACATGCCGCAATTCAAACGCGTTGCGACAAACCCTCACCCACTAAGCGAGCCAACGGGCCGCTTCGCGGGTCATTTGGATGTAATACTTGATTTAATTTGAGAAAATCAAAATCGGACTCTCTAAACATGTCGCAACTCGAACGCGTTGTAAAAAACCTCACTCCACTAAGCGGGGCCAACAGGCCGACCCGTGAGCTAATGGGGCCAATTTGAACGCGTTGTGACAAGTTCTCACCCACTAAGCGGGCCAATGAGACGATTTGCGGGCCATTGGACCTAATACTTGATTTAATTTAGGAAAACCGAAATCGAATTCTCTAAACATGTCCCAACTCGAATGCGTTGCGAAAAACTCTCATCCCATTAAGTCGGCCAACAAGCCGACCCGTGGGCCAATGGGGCCTAGCACTTGACACAGCCCTCTGTCACACATTTGAGTTGTGGCATGTTTAGGGAGTCAGGTTTTGGTTTTCCCAAACCGAGTCAAGTGTTAGGCCTCATTGGCCCATGGGTCGGCCCGTTGGCCCGCTTAGTGAGGTAAGATTTTTGCAACGCGTTCGAGTTGCGGCATGTTTAGAGAGTCCGATTTTAGTTTTCTCAAATTAAATCAAGTATTAGATCCAAATGATCCGCGAAGTGGCCCGTTAGCCCGCTTAGTGGGTGAGGGTTTGTCGCAACGCGTTTGAATTGCGACATGTTTAGAGGGTTCGATTTTATTTTTTTCAAATTAAGTCAAGTGTTAGATTCAAATGGTCCGCGAGTCGGTGTGTTGGCCCACAGCTTTATCAAGGCACATTAGGGTGCGTCACGTGGCCATGTCGCGTCTTGAAGAAGTGGAGTATTACGGTACGTCACATGGCTTTACCGCATCTTGAAGATGACAATTAAGAAGTAAAGTTAATTAAGACTCATGAAACTCTTGTAGAGTTTCTTTATTCAAACAAAACGAAAATTATAGTTCTTGTAAAATATTCAAGTGGTAAAGGTTAAGTGTCTTTTTAAAGGTTTAATATTTTAATTTTTGTGAGTACATATAATTACGTAGTTTTTGTTATCCCTCTGGTAAACCAAAAAGAAAAAATGAAAATTATAGAGTTCATTTTTGCTGACAGGCTGGGGAAGGAGGGATTTTCCATGGGTAGCCCGACAATGCTCAAATCTATCGTTGAGGTTGCCAGTGATCAAAATGGTAGTAGATAAATGCCATTTGATTTCTTGGTCTTCACTGTTGGCCCCGCTGGCAAAAGCTAAGATCCGGCATATGCATTAGCCAAAAAAAGTTCAAATTAATGTCAAGTTACCTTTCTAACGTAGATTTAAAAAAAAAAAAAATAGTGCAGGTCGTTACGTATGTGACAAGGAATTTCGCATTACTATGATAATTATTTCGGTTCTTTTTATATTGAATTTTGATTTATATTTTAAAAAAATATAAATTTAATTATAAAATATTATTATAAGTAATCTTTGAATCAGTGATGTCTTGGCAAGTTTCTATGGGCCAAGTGTACTGTAGTCGATGCCACGCAGCAGCGTCTCGGCATGGCGTATCCTGATGGCAAACAGTCTTTCCTTGGCAGATCAAATGATTAAAGGAGGTTGCCACTTGGATTGGTCATCCTATGTGCATGCCTTAGCTAATTATTAGTTGTGTATTTTTTTAAAATATATATATATATATATATATAAATATGGGATACACCCCACACCCTAAATAATTTTGCATGTGAAATCATATTCCTCCTCACATTTCATTTTCAGAGTACAGTTCTCTACCAGTCTGTTCTGTTCTCGTCCGAAAATTTCGAATTCTTCTTTGTTGTTTTGTTCAGATTTCTGGGCGTATTTGATTCCCCAAAACAAAATTCCCCGTCTCATTACTACCTTGACATATTAAGAAAAATCCATTATCATAAAGTGGAGGTGGACCAAGTTTTTTCTTGAGCCTGGCATACAGATATATTGGAGTCTCTCTCTCTCTCTCTCTCTCTCTGACAATAAACAGGACGCGAATATTCTGTTGTTCCCCTTTGGAGCCATTTCAGAAATTCATTAATTAAAATGAACATTGACCCTGCGCTTAAAATTTAAATACTGCTTTTGGTTAATCTTAAATCACTTAAAATGAGAGAGAGAGAGAGAGAGAGAGAGCACAAATGAGCACATATATATTATACCATCCCTTTATATACGGATTTACCTCCAAAAGTTTTTTTAATCCCATACATACAGCACTATACATAGTGTATGAACAAGAGAATAACCCCCCACCCCCCAAAATAACCAACCAAGTTTTACTTAAAAAGCATCAAAACCTCAAAGACCTAAAGATGCCCGGTAAACGACTCCATTTCGTTACTATTCAGGTCAATAACCTTCCGAACGGAATCCGTATCATTTTGATGATACCTTCTGTTCAGGTCAAGTGTCTCCGACAACTCGAACTTCCTCATATGAGCTCCAGGTCTCTCTTTGCAGGTCTGTGACCTCTTACCAGATGGTTGTTCAATGCAAAATCCATCAGAAATTGTGCTTCCGCTTCTTTTCCGTGCATGGGTTTGGTCTTGTCCCGGATTAGTATCCATCAACGGGAGCACTATAAAACCATTATCATCCTTTGGCAGCATTTCTTCCTTCCTGCCAGAGCTTTCGGAGGATGTTAAGGAACTATCCATGGAACACTTTGTATCTGTCAATAGTTTTCTTTCTGTATCTTTAAGGTCAGCTCCTCTTATTTCCGTTAACTCAGAGAATGAAGAACCAGGGCATCCATTGTCAAACATAGACATCAACTGAGAAATTTCAGCTTTTGCAGCCTCAACCCCGTCACATGAGGAATTATACCCAGATAGTGTTTCTTGTGCTTTCTTCAGCACCGACTGTAAGTACTTGCCTTGAGCTTCCATTCGTAGCTGCAAGTGTCGTTGTACCTGAATAAGATCAATGGGCAGAGGAAAGTTTTAATGTCTTTAACCTCAATTATAATGGGTAGTCAATTCCACGCAATGGGAGTTGTATGTTACCTCGATCTGCTCATGGAGTTTTCTCTGAACCTCCATTTGCATTTGCAGAGCTTGAGCTATCTGCAAGCTTCTAATACACAACAACAACAATCGTAAGTTAGGGGATCGCGTTTTTCTTTCCCTTTCTTTTCGTTCTGGTATCAAAAGCAAAGGAATGTATAGAGTAATTACTCTTTAATTTGATTATGAGCTCCATCAGTGATCTCCCCAATCAAATGGCAGTCTCTACTTTGATTCTCCATATAAACTGCATTAGAAATTCAATGTCAATTGCGATTCCCGCATTCAGAAAATGAAATTGAGCTCAAGTTGATCCTCTTAACTCACCTTCTTCTCTGCTGCCTCTGCAGACTTCTGGCTGTTGACCTTTCCCTAGTCTATATTTCTGCACAAATGTTAGAAGATACAATTAGAATTTGCCTAATAGTTCGATAGAGGAAAAAAGATAGATCAATATAATCCAAGATTGCCTGCAAATGACTCTTCAAGTGGTACAAAGTAAGTCCTTGAATTCCCATCAGTCTCATAAGAGTTTTTGGTGTTGCTTCTGCTACGAATAGAACATATGTTAAGAATACATTATTCAGAAATTAAGAATATGTGGGAAAGAATCAGTTTAAGGATACTAACTTTCTGGCCCTCCAAGTTGATTGACAGCCTCCACGAATCGTTGATGAAGTTCTGGAGTCCATTTTAGTCTTGGCTTTGCATCAGTGGACAAAACCAAACTCATATCTTGATTTTGCATGTTTTGCAGTCCCATTCTTGGTTAAGGATGAGGTCTTAGGTTTGAAGAGTGAGAAATATAAATAATATGGGTGTGTTTTTTTCTTTTGTTTTTTGATCCTTCCAGTTTTGGTTGATATGTGGCAGCTGTAGTTCTCTCTTTTTATAAATTGGAGTAGTTGGAGGGTGTGTCCTATGTTCTCACCCCATATCTGGAAACATAAGTGGGGTTATGTTGAGGAGAATATATGCCATAAGCTGTGTGGCTCTTCCTTTCTCCTATCTCCCATCTCATATCAACTTTTTTCTTCTTTTTTTTTTTTATTTTTTTTAATTTCTTCTTTGACTTGAAAGGGCAGAGAGAATCTCTGATGTAGCAAAAACAGAGAAAGCAACACAGTTCAATTCGAGTCTCTCAAAAGGAGAGAAAAGAGGAAAAGTGTATGGTTTGTTTTTATCTTGCTGTTTTCCCTTCTCTCTCTCTCTCTCTCTCTCATAAGAGTTGGATTCCCAGCCGAATTAGGTAGCCCCACCATGATGAATAATGGGTGAGAACTTTTCTAACACCATAGGAACAATCAAGAGGGAACAATAAAATTAAAAAAAAAAAGAATAAATGGCGGTGCTTTAATGAATTTTTCTTTTAGGTGATTGAAAGGGATAACCAATTGGGTCTTTCTTTTATTTTTCTTCTTTATACTTTGCTTATTTTCTTTTCTTAAGAGGGTGTGGCCTGATGGGCAGATTCTTTTTGTTATTCTGTAGGAAGGAGGAATCAAAGAATCTAACCCTTAGATTTTAGGACAGCAGCCTTACCCTACTTATTATCAAAGTATTACTTTTATAAAAAGTTTGAATTGTACATATCTCTCCATTTAATTAGTACTAAACATATAATAATACTTAAATACTAATCTCAATTTTTTTCCCCATCTACTATGGTCAAATATCCTCAAATCATCCAGAAATTGGGAGTCAAAACTCCAAAGTTTCTGAAACAGACACGTTAAATACAGTTTTGTCAAATGGCATGGATTGATAAAATTTAAATAGTGATCATAATGTCTTTACTAGAGTTTTATAACTTGGCGACCCAAAAGATTCAAAAGCTTATGTTTAACGTGATCTTGGCTCTGAACATACCATGAAATGCAAAACAAAATAAAAAGAAATGCTTAAAAGATCTGGAGTCGATGTCTTCTTATTTCTTGTATGATGGAATTAACAGGACCAGACCTTCATAGAAGTCACCAAAGAGCTATAAATTCCAAAGGACGTTTTAGCTCTTAGTCTGTAATCCATATCAAGTTGGGAAAAAAAGGGGTACAATCTCAACCAAAAATAAAAATCATAAAAAAAGAGGAAAAGGAAAAAGGGAGGTCACAGTGGCAAACAACATATCGCTAAAGTCAATTAGATCAGATCAGATTGGTTGCTAGATTTCTTGGGATACGATAGTGTTTTGATTACCGGAATCAGAATCCTATGATTGATTTCCAAAGCACTGCTAGCTTAGTGCCATACATTCAGTTGGTTTGTTGTATTGACAATTATACTTTAGTTACTAATTGTTCTTCTAAACAAGCCACTAAAAAGAAGAAGAGAGGCATTCTGATGGAGTGATCATAATCAATAGTTGTATCACATTTCAATTATGCCTAGGTCGACAAATATGATGAGCAAATGCTGATCTAAACACTGAAATGAGCAAGTGGTAGGTCCAGTCTCACACTAAGCAAAATCATATCCTAATCCAACATGAGTAAGGTTCAATTCAAACAGGCAAGGGAATATAAATATGAACAAGTTATTTATGATACGAGAAAAGGAACCCGAATGTTTGAAAAACAAGAAAAAGGAAAGGAAGAGAGTTATTGAAATACCTTTCTCTTTAATCAGCTGCTGCTGTACTTCTAGCTCCTTACTCGCTTTAATATATTCCATAACAAATAAAAGTGATTCCAGGATGATGCCAAGTGACCCCATTGTGTTTTTTAGGTTAGTAGGAGAAGGTCCGGTGAATCAAAATTCATTTAAGCAAAGTTGCTCCCTATCAATTATTATTCTGCAATGGACCCCATCAGAAGAGATCTTACAAATCCAAAAGCATGAAAAGAAGATGAGAAGAATATGGCTTCAGGAATCAAGAAAAGAGAAACAAAAGGAACTAGTCACCATCCCACCCAAAGAATAATGGGAATTCATCACCAGAGCAATTTTCCTTTTTTTTTTCCTTTCCTTTAGTGAATGGAACACTATCAATGACTGAAAGTGACGCGAGCATTATGTAATTTAATATGATTTATCTTTCGGTTTATGCCTACACACTTCTATATTATTTGCTTAATTTTGTATGCTTTTGCATAGAAAGCAAATGGCTAGTGTCTGCAACACAAACATTTCTCTCAGAAAATTAAATCCTAAATTCTTGTCAACCCCACAAAAATGGCATACCAACAATTAACCTTCAAATAATAATAATAAAAAAAGGTAAAAATGAAATCAGATGAGTAGCTTGACAAAGTTCAAACTTTGTGATTCTAGATATGCCACTATATATTCTCTTTTCTGTGACTTCCCCTCACGCGTCTTGGCCACGGCATTTTTGAAGGGTTCATAAGCCATGAAATTTTGAGATATGCTTGTGAGGTGATAGTGGAGTAAGAATCATGAAGGTTCAGGTACATCCCCTGTTCTTGAAGCTAAAAGTTTTAAGTATATACAGTATAGGATGTCCGATATTGAGGAATACAAATTTCGGTAAATGTCATACTGCTTTCTTCACCATGATAATGGATGTTTGCCTCATCCAGTAAAGCAACATCCAGAACTTGTATGGGGCACAACATCTTTGTCCAATACCCCACAAATTGACTAATGAGACAAAATAAAATCATGTGAAAATATTCCCATCATAAATATGGAGGAGACATTTGCGTTCTTGCCCCAGTGGTACTGATACGGACTGGGTATCCTTCTTAACTCTTTGTTAACATGAACGCACAACAAATTGTCATGAGAACAGAGCAATTCTTTCAATAAGCATGTCACTGTCTCATTCACTTAAGCCACATTCTTAGGTAACCAATTGACTGCATCCAGTGCCACGCGAAGTTCTGGGAAGTATATACTACAGTTAACAATAAAAGATAGAAACATTCACCTAGAAACGAATGTACGCAGGCAACAGGAGCTTGTCTTGTGAAAGTGATTACAACTAAGAGAGGAAATTTAGCCAAAGACAGACTTAGATGTAAGGATGGGCCCTAAGAAATAACAGACTTTGCATCAAGCACTAGAAATAAGGATCATAAGCATATGCTACTCTTTGTGCCAACAGAGTCACTTTATTTGCTCATTAGAGAAGCTTTTTCCAAGTAAAATCTTACACTCAAGCACAAAAAGGAAGCAAAAAATTAAACTCGAAATATTTAACAGGAATTCTAGAACAAAATCCCTGACGTGTGGGCATGACATAATCAATCAAAGCTCACGATAGCTACTTTCACTTGTGTGTTTGATGACCTCAAAACTCTCAGCCTTTATCTTTCATTAAGTCTCTTCAATTCAAACCAAAATTTTCCATTTCATTGATCGGTATAAGGCTTCCATAATATTTACAGCCCCCTCCCCCTGCAAGAATCAACTCAACATCTTTGCTCATAAATCTCCCTTGCATGAGACATCCCAACCTAGGTTTGTCGGATATAATTTCTTGGCCGCAGACAACTCATGAGAATAGGTATCTTCATCTGGGAGGGAGCTTAACCATGTAACTAGTATTGGTCCTTCATAGAAAAACAGAAATAAATTTCCTTGACCTATCATAACAAGCAACCTTTGTTGACATCCAAAGAATATTTGGTAATGATCAAAGACGGAGGAAATAATAGTTTAACCAAGCCAAAACTCCCTTTGTCTTTGAGACATTCTTTCAGTAGGTTTCAACCATCTTGGCATTCTGTCTCCATAATCTTTGAGAAGATGCAAGCTATAATTATAAAACTCTTCTCTTGCAAAGTCTAGCCACGGCTTCTTCACAAGCAGTTCTTTTGAACCCAAAATACCTGCATACACTTCGAATGGTTTAATCATTTCAGGAATAGCAAATAGTCTCACTTCTCTAATATAGTACTGGCCATTCTCTCTTCAATAGCCTGGTCAATGATATAGTTTTTCTACAGTAAATCCAATAATTAAAGGTGGGGAAGTTAAAACTTGCAGCTCACCCAAAAATCGTATGGTTCCACAGCTCATAAATCGTATGGGTTACATTTTCACCATATTTCCTTAAGAGGTATCTTCCACTTTGTGATTCTCAAGGGTCCCACCAACTTACATAAAGATTGCAATAGATTGGATTTTTCCATATTTTCCATAAAGAGGGTTGGCATCCTACAAAGTAAACAAGATTGCTTCACCAGGAAACTTTGAAAAGGAAGACTTGGGGACTTCCCATGAAGTCTTTTACCGAAACACATCAATCCTTAAAATATAAGCAATAATCCTCAAGGTACTAAGAACTTGAGCTGATCGTAAATATGGAAGGAGGTATGTCAAGCTGAGTTGAAGTATTGAAAGTTGGGTTTTTTTTTTTTTTTTTTTTTTTTTTGAAGAACCAACCCAAGGTTCATTCACAAACTGAGACTGAAAATCATGTTCGGACTTGGTTTGTGCAGTTTGTTGAACAACACAAGTAATGCTTTACCTGAACCCACTCGAAACAAGCCAAAATCCGCGTTCAAATTTCACTTATTTTACTAACTGAACAAAGTTCAAATGAGAAGATTCAAAACAGATCTATTCAATTGCAGTCCTAATAGTCACTCAACTAGAGGGGAAAGCTAGTTCTTTCTTCACAATAAACATGATGTTAAATATACAATGAACTTAAATAGGACATCCTCTCTAGGAACACTAACAATTCATATGGTTTCCAACATGAGCATATTGTCCAACGGCTCTCACACTTATACACAAAGGTTGCAGATAAGATAATTAACATGGATTTATACATGCTTGACTTGTACATAGAAACAAACATGTTGCAATCAGAAAAACTAGAGTACTAAGGAAGGAATATTAAAATCAAAAAATGAATAATAATTCATTCATACCATATGCCAAGGGAAGGAAGTTCCTTTCCTAAGATGCCAAGCTTGTTCTTCATACTTCTCGCACACACGCACAAAGCTCTTCCTTAGAAAAAGTGATCCAATCCTCACATAATTCCCCATTTCCGTCAAGAGTTTCATACCCCACCAATCAAATGAATTGAACAAATGAATTCTTTTAAAACTAAAGATTTTAATTCCATTTGCTTATCTTCTTATCCGGAAATGAAAAATATCCATAGCAAAAAAACCCAACATCATGTCTAAGAAAAGATTCGAATACATGGAATTTCGAACTTTGAACAATTAATCGGAAAGGGTTTCATAGTTTTTATTTTTATTTTTTTTTCCAGGAATGGGTTTTATAGTTTTTATAGATTTCAAAGATGGGTCGATTTTATAATTAGTTGAAATCGCTTATCACAGTAGAAAATCATAGGCGGTGGGTCATATTTAAAATATTTTTTCAACGCAACGCAGGTTGTTTAAATATATTTTTTAGCTTACTTTCGTATAAAACTCTATTTAATCAATTTTTGAGGCGAAACGACGGCGTTTAAATTTTCGTCAGAGGAAAAACGCTTCGTATCGGCATACGAAACATACCGTTTTCATTAAAAGTCAAAGGCAGATTTTCTCAAATTATGCAGGCTTTTTTGGTAAACCCCTTTATTCAAATTTGAGAGGTACCCATCTCCAACTCTCTTTTTTCTTTGTTTAATATAATAAATAAGAATAATGCCAAAGAGACTAGTGAGTCAGAGAATAAATATATAAAAGTCCTTGACATGTTTTAAAAATTCTTTTACTTGATTTAAAATATATTTTGACAAATTTAAAATTATCTTAAATTTGAAAAGTTTTATAGTTTTCATTAATATATATAATGTCATATAAGGTTAGTCGTCTTGTATTTACTCGATTGGTTCATAAACAAGTTTAGAGCATATATTGTTGATTTGTGGTCTGATCATTGCTTGGACAATGAAATAAAGAATGTTGACTAAAGAAAAAGGACACATGAGGGAATTCTATCTTCCAACGGATAATGTGATTCCAACTTGAGTATAGATGCGATTTACAAAAGTGGGTAGTTTAAATTGGTATTTATAATGAACATTGGTTAATGGGTATTGAAAAATTGGGGATTGATCCAGTTCAGGGCTTCGTTAATCATCTCATTTGCATCTCTTTTTTATTTCTAAGCCTATCCTATTGTTAAAGGGCCATCAATGAAACAAAAAAAAAGAAACGTATGCACCGATGTCCTCTAAATTTAATAACAAGTATTAAGCTTTTTTAATCAAAATCGAGTCTGAGTCTTGAGAATGAAAAAAAAAACGTTAGAAAAGTCAATATCTACATGGGTCATCACACTAAAACAACTGGTGAATGCCATAGGGTTTGTTCTCGAACTGGTTTGTGTAACCACTCTCTTTTACTTGAGCCTATTGCTTTAAGTAAAAGGGTCATCACACTAAAACAACCAACAGACAAATTTATGTGTCATGGTTCACTACAAAAAAAGCGGATTTTAGCGACGAAATTTAGCAACGAAACAAATTCGTCACAAATTTGTAACAAATTTAGCAACAAAAAATGTTATCGTCGCAAATTAGCCATAATTTTAGCAACAAAAATATTTTCGTCGTAAATTTAGCAACTAAAAACTTTTTCGTTACAAAATTCGTCGCAAATTTGTGACGAAAATTATTTGAAGCAAAATTCGTTGCAAATTTGGGACGAAAAAATATTTCGTTGCTAAATTTGCGACGAATCTCAAAATTCGTCCTAAATTTTGCGACGAATTTCAAAAATGTCCCTAAATTTACGACGAAAAAGAAATTCATCCCAAATTTAGGGACGAAAACGAAATTCGTCCCTAAATTAGGGATGAAAACGAAATTCGTCCCTAAATTCGGGACGAATTTAAAATTTGTCCAAAATTATTGGGACGAACTTCTGAATTTGTCGCTAAATTGGGGACGAAAATGAATTTGTCCCTAAATTTGTGACGAATTTCTAAATTCGTTGCAAAATTAGCGACGAATATTTATATTTGTCGCAACAAATTTGATTATTTGTTGCTAATTTTGTTGCAAATGAGTGGGAAAAATAACATTTATGACAAAATTTGTCGTTAAAATTTATTTTTCAGTAATTAGATACATTTTCTAGTATGATAAACATTTTGTAATATAAAAAATGATTTGAAAACGGTGTTATACACTTAGAGCGTATTACAATCTTAAAATGTTCAAAAAATATTAAATAAAATCTTTCATTCATTGTCTATTTATATAAAAGAGTCATAATATAGTATCTTTTAATTTGTTACAAAAAATTATTATTAGTATATTCATTTTTTATTCATTATCTGTTAAATTTTTCATTTATAACATTGATAACTTTATTTTATATATTTGTTTAAATATTCGATTAAGTAAATGAAGAGTTAAAGTAGAAATACTTGTTAAATAATAATCAATACATTGAATAATTTTTTATAATTATATCATAATACGCCAATATTATTAATAATTTATCGATTTAGTTTCTATTTTAGTGTATTCAAAGAGTTTAATTATCAGAAACCATAAGTATGGTTGTTAAAATCGTAAAGAAAAAAATTATTTTTCGTTAAATTTACTACAAATTGCTACGAAAACATATATTTATCGAAAATTTAGCGATGAAATCATTCTTTCGTCGTAGATTGTAGCGAAAAAAAAATTTTCGTCTCAGATCCAGGGACGAAAAAAAAATTTCGTCCCTGAATCAGGGACGAAAAATAAATTTTGTCCCCGATTCAGGGACGAAAAGGTTTTTCGTCCCAGAATTCGGGACGAATTTTGGGACAAAAGAGTGTTTGAAGCAAAATTCAAAATATAAGGGAATGGTTTCCGGGAAAATTAGTGGACTACTAAAGTCTATCTTCGGGAGGAACACTATAGTGTATCATTAATTTCCTCTACTAAACTTAAATTCAATTTTGAATTTGTTTATTTAGTATAATTTTTAAAAATACTATTACAATTTGAAATTTATATTTTCGTAACATAATTGAAGGGTTAGTGAGTAAGAAAATAACTTGTCGAAAAAATTAAAAATTTATAAGTAAGTTCGATATTTTCGTTCCGTTTTGCATTTGTTATTAGTATAATTTTGCTTTAAATTAAATTAAACAAATAAAATATATTTAATATGATTCCGTCGATAAATGATCGTTGATAAAATAAAACATAAAATTGAGTTGTGATATCAAGCGAGATAATTTTTGTTGTACCTTGTTCCATCATTCTCAAAAAATAATTTTGTCGCTGAATTACGGTCGAAAAAAAATTTTCAGAAGAAAAAATTTGGTCCCTGAATCAGGGACGAAAAAAAATTTCGTCCCTGAATCAAGGACGAATTTTGGGACAAATTTGTTTTTGAAGCAAAAGTGAAGATATTTCATATGAAAAAAAATAAAAAATAAAAACCATCTCTCCCATGACAAATTCTTGGCCATGTTGAAAAACAGAATATGCATAGGAATCTATTAGAATAAAGATCTATTTTTCATTTATCGGGTCTTTTTCAAGCCCCTTTACGATCTGAATTTATTCCAATCTACATTCTATAAACTCTCTAATCTTCCCACTGCAAAAGGCATATAATTCACTCTCATTCCCTTCTTTACAATGTACATTTTGTGATATGTTATCAAATTAGCTCTACTAAAACTGATAGTTAAGGTCTTATGCTTTTGAACAAGAAAACATAAGCATAAATCATATCTTTCAGTTAATCAAAAATAGTAGACTCGATATTGTTTGATTGCTTTCAATATTTTTCCTTCAACTTTGGCTTGAAAAACCATGTTAATATAGTTGAGATGGGACGAAAAAGATATTCGTTCCGGCTTCAGGGAGGGAAAAAAATTTCGTCCCTTAGTCAGGGACGAAAAAAAATTTCGTCCCTGAATCAGGGACGAAAAAAAATTTCGTCCCTGAATCAGGGACGAATTTTGGGACAAATTGGATTTTGAAGCAAAATCCAAGATATTTCATATCTTTGATGCTCTCTCTCTCTCTCTCTCTCTCTCTCTCTCTCGGGTTCATCTTGTTTGTGAAGAGCAGCCGCGAAGGGGTACTGCGAAGGGATGCCGGATCTACGATAGTGTTAGGTAATCTCTCTCTCATTCTCTCTCTTGGCCGTAAACGGCAGATCCGGCGGCTAGCCGCCGGATCTGAGTTTTTTATGGCAGATCCATGAAGGGCGAGGTGCGCGAAGGCGCTGCCTCCCCTGCGCTGCCCAGGTGCGCGAAGGGGCCGTCGCCCCTTCGCTGCCCAGACGGCCAATGGGGCCGTCGCCCCTTCGATGCCCAGAGGCGCAAAGGGGCCGCTGTCCCCTTTGCGCCTCCGCCGCGATAATGGGCAGCAGGGGCTGCGCGGCCCTGCTGCGCGGCCGGGCTGCGCGGCCCTGCTGCGCGAAGGGCCTGCAGCCCCTTCGACGCCCAGACGCGCGAAGGGGCCGCTGGGCCCTTTGCGCGTCCTCCGCGGGAAGGGGCCGCAGTGGCTGCGCGGCCCCGACGCGGGAAGGTGCCGCGCAGCCCTTGTTGCGTCCCTGCTGCCCGATGGGCCACGATGGCCCCTGGCTTCCCATCATGGCCCATTGGACTGGGCCAGGCCCAATGGGCCCGGCGAGGCCCATTGGTTCTGGCCCGACCCATTGTAATGGGCCCGGCCCGGCCCATTGGGACAGGTCTAGTAGAAACTTTAATGTTGTTGAATTGTATTTTTTAAATTTGTGCGAAATGTTATTTAAAAGATTTTTTTAAAATATTGTTTTAACTACCTTATTAGTTATTTATAAATCTTTTTTTATGTGTTAGGTTTTGCGGTTCTCGACTATTTGGATTGCAAACTGTTACTGGTGTTGATATCAGACTCTATCGGTGAGTTATTAATTGGTGGTGATAATTGTTTTATTATGTACTCTAATGATATTAAAATGTAATTAATAGTAAATTTTATGTGATAAATGATTATGAGATGTTTGTGATTAACAATACTCTGTAGTTTATATTAAATTTTATATCGATTTGTTAAATAATCAATGTTGTTAAATGTTTAATATATGATAATTTATTTTATTTTATTATAATATTTAATGTTATTGTAATAATTTAGTTAATTTGTTTTATATTAATTAAGTTATTATTATATTTAATTTTTGTGAAATTAATCTATGTATTTATGATGATTTCATTTTTGTACAATAAACGTTATTGTTTAGTGTTATATGATTTTAGTTTGAAATATTGATAATATTACTTATGATGATTTAGTAGTTTTGTTTGTAGATCTTATTTGAATTCTTATTAATATTTCAAAAAATTTAAATTTGGAGACAGGGAAAATGCATAACGAAAGAAATTTGATGTATAAGAAGAACTTATCTGATCGTCGGGGTTTAACTGATGAATTTATATTTGGGTTGGAGCAATTTTTACATTTTGCTTGTACTCAAGTTGATTTTTTGGATGGGAATAAGCTAAGGTGTCCGTGTAGAAGGTGTCGGAATGGTAAATTTTTGGAGTGTGATAAAGTTAGGGAACATCTTTGTAGAGTTGGTTTTACCCCGAATTACTATAATTGGACATGCCATGGTGAACCATTCATTTCTGATGAAGAGTTTGGACGAAATAGACAATTCTCAGTTAGTGGGGATCGGAGTTATTATGAACAATTGAATCCGTATCAGAGGATGGTAATTGATGCAGTGGGTCCGAATTTTATTCCTGATCCAAGCGCTGGAAGTTCTAGTTTTGCTCCAACATTTGAACATGGGTATACTAGTTATGCATCACCATTGGAGGAGGTAGAAGTAGTAGGTGTTGATCAAAATCTGTCAAATGAATCATCTCTCCAATTTCAGGAAGTCTTAAGAGCTGCAGATGAACCTTTGTGGGCTGGTTGTGATAGCCATACGAAACTATCTCTAACCGCAAGATTGTTGAATGTCAAGGCAGAGCATAATGTGTCTGAGAATTGTTTTAATGATTTTGTTCAAATTATTGGAGAAGTATTGCCGCGTGATCATATTATGCCCAATGACTTCTATAGTATGAAAAAGTTTGTGAAAGAATTAGGTCTTCCAGTGCAGAGAATAGATGTTTGCAGAGATACTTGTATGCTATTTTGGGGAGATGACAAAGAAGCAGACAAATGTTTTATTTGCCTTTAACTCTTAGGTTACAAAGACTTTATGCATCTGAGACCACAGCTAAACACATGACGTGGCATGCAAATCATGAAACAGAAGAGGGGTTAATGTGTCATCCTTCAGATGCAGAAGCGTGGAAATATTTTGATAGAACATATCCTGAGTTCGCGAGAGAGACTCGAAATATTAGATTAGGTCTTTGTGCTGATGGATTTGCACCATTTGGCAAATCAGGAAGAAATTATTCATGTTGGCCAGTTATCTTAACTCCGTATAATTTTCCACCCGGTATGTGTATGAAGGCACCGTATATGTTTTTAACATTGGTTGTGCCTGGCCCGCAAAATCCAAAGAAATTAATAAATGTTTACATGCAACCATTGATTGCGGAGTTGAAACAACTATGGGATGAAGGTGTTCCTACATATGATGTTTATACTAATCAGATGTTTGTAATGAAGACTGCTCTTCTTTGGACCATTAATGATTTTCCTGCGTATGGTATGTTATCAGAATGGAGTACCGCAGGGATTTTAGGATGTCCAATTTGTTTGGAGAGATCAAAATCATTCAGATTGAAACATGGGAAGAAAGCGAGTTATTTTGATTGCCATAGACAATTTTTACCGTTAAATCATAAATTCAGAAGAAATAAAGAAGAATTCACTAAGAATAGAAATGAAAGAACACCTCCTCCACTTAGATTAACCGGTGAACAAATTTGGCATAGAGTTATTAACTTTCCATCTGTTATTGAAGAGCCACATGGTACAACATATGGCTATGGACATTCGCATAAATGGACTAAACGAAGTTTATTTTGGGATTTACCGTATTGGAAGACACTGTTGGTTCATCATAATCTCGATGTAATGCATATCGAGAAGAATGTCTTTGATAATCTGATAAATACAGTGATGGATATCACTGGGAAAACGAAAGACAACTTGAATGCAAGAAAAGATATGCGACTCATTTGTAAACGACCCACTCTTGATGTCGATGAAAGTAGTAGGGGACCAAAACCGAAGGCAGTTTATACATTGAATAAGGATCAGAGACGGCTTTTTTGTGAATGGTTGAAATCATTGAGATTTCCTGATGGTTATATTTCAAATCTTGGAAGATGTGTCGATTTAAAGGAATGCAAGTTAATTGGTTTGAAAAGTCATGATTGTCATATATTTATGGAAAGATTAATTCATATTGCTTTTAAGGAACTCTTACCGAATTTTGTTTGGGGTACCATTACGGAGCTAAGTATTTTTCTTCATGATATTTGCTCGACAGTGTTGAAACATTCACACATGGAGATGTTAGAGAGAGAGATTCCAATAATTTTGTGTAATTTAGAAAGGATTTTTCCCCCGTCATTTTTTGATTCCATGGAACATCTTTTGGTTCACTTGCCATATGAGGCGAAAGTTGGAGGTCCTGTCCAATTTAGATGGATGTATCCATTTGAAAGGTGAGTTTTTCATCTTTTTTTCTTCGTTATGAAGGCATATAAATTTCGTAATTTCATTACATATAAATTTCTAAAACATTTTGTTTTATTACAATTAGATTTCTATATCATTTGAAGAAGAAAGTTAAAAATAAAGCACGTGTTGAAGCCTCTATTGTCAATGCATATATTGTGGAGGAAGTAACAACGTTTGCATCATATTATTTTGAGCCTCACGTTCAGTGCAAGAAGCGGAGACCGGGAAGAAATGATGAGGGTTCAATTGATCCAAATGAGAATTCATTCTCAATTTTTAACTACCTTGGTCGACCAAGTGGATCATATAAGCGTAGATATTTAACTGATCAAGAATGGAGGGCAGTCCACACATATATTTTACTGAACTGTCCAGAAGTGACACCATTTTTCGAGTGAGTGTATATTTTTTATTTTATATATTTCTTATGTCGTACATTATGTGTGATAAATATTATTTCCTTTGATGGTAGAATTTTTCAAAACGTATATTCTCAACTTTCGAGACATGAGTTTGATCGTTACTGCGATGAAGAATTTGCACCATGGTTCAAAAAATATGTAAGTTGACTATCAATTATTTAAATATTTATGTTAAAATATTTTAACATATTTACTTAACTTTAGGTCCATGATAATCAAGCTCAACTTCAGCAAGAATTGTTAATCCATCTGTCATGGGGTCCAAAAGCAATGGTACAAACTTGACCATCTTATTTTATAAACGGGTATAAATTTCATACTGAAGAATATGGAGTGGGCAAAACGACAATGAATAGTGGAGTTTGCGTTCAGTCATCCAATGATGGTGGAGGTCAAAATGATTTTTATGGTTTGTTGGATGAAATCGTTGAGGTAGAGTACCCTGGTCCAGCATTACGGGTTGTTTTATTTATGTGTCGCTGGTTTGACCCTGTGAAATGGATGAAAGTGCATCCACAGTTTAATTTGGTTGAAATAAATCATAAAAAATTGTATAAAAGATATGAACCATTTATGTTGGCACAACAAGCGATTCAAGTATTTTATGCTTCATATCCTAGTTTGAAACGTGACAAAATTGATTGGTGGGCTGTTTTTAAAATGAAAGCACGGAAAAAAATTGAAGAACATTGGGAAGAAACAGTATATCAACAAGAGCAAGTTGTCAATACAGTTCAGACCGAGGAATATAATATTCCAACGTTACGAGATCCTAGCGGAGTAGTGATAGATGTGGATGCAAGTGAAATTCATGAAGAAGATGATGAAGAATCTAATTTTGAGACAAATGATGAGGATGAGGATTCTGATGAAGATGATGAAGAGGATGATGAAAATGATGTTGAAGAGTCTAATTTTGAGACGCATGATAACGATGAGGATGACAATGACGATTATGATTTTTGTTGACGGGTAAATTTTGTTCTCTTCATCTAATAAAAATCATATATTTATCTTGATATATGATAATATATTTCTTTTAAGTGGGTAAGTTAGTGGACACGTATTTTTCGTAAATTTCTTAAAAAAAATTCTTCTTTATTTACATTCTTATTCTTAAATTTATATATTGAATTTGTTAATATACTATCTTGTTTTTTTGTATAGGTCATTCAAGAAAATTTCTTCAGATATTGGTATCTTGTTTCGTCGGAAATAATTTATCAAATTAAATATGGTAAGTTTATTCATGTTCTTAATTATGTATATGATGAATATGCAATTTACATTTTTTTGTTTAAATTGTAATATGGTTGACAGTTTCGACGTGGCGGCCATAGACGCAATTCGGATGGAAATTCACGCTCTTCACCATCGCAGTCCGCTTCGGCAGCTTCGCAATCGCATTCCCTTGCCGGCTACGTACCTTCGCCTCCCCCTTCTGTTGCAGGCCCTTCACACTCTCAACACATCGCTAGCAATGTACCTTCAGCAGTCCCTTCGGTGGAACAGTTGCATGCCGATAGAGAAGACAATCGAGAGATAATAGCCCCATATGGAGATTCGTAAGTACTAAATTTTAAATTTGTAGATGTATTATTTCTTTTATTTATGAAATAATTTTTTCTTTTAACTATCATATTTATTTAACATTGTTTGTTTGAATCTTTACGATAGATTTACAAATTCTGTACATGTTATTCACGAGCTGAATAGAATTGTGAATAATCATTGGGGAGGGGCTTCGATGTCTTACACAAGCACTCCGGATGAAACAAAAGAACTATGGTGGAACGAGTTTAAGGTAAGTTATCCCAATAAGTTTATATATGAAATGAAGTTAATAGCTTTATAAGTTATTGCTTGCTTTCCATTGCAGCGAGTATTCACTTGGGACGAGACTGAAGAATTGGAAGTAAGAAGGATTTGGAAGAAAAAATGTGGCGATCACATTCGACACGTTTTAAATCATGCAAAGAGACATGCAAAAAAACCCAACTGCATCACCGAGCAAAATTGGGGCAGGATTCTTAATTTTTGGGAATCGGAGGAGAGTCAACGAAGGAGTGAGCAAAATAAAAAAAATCGAGCTTATAATTCAGGGGAATCGTCTGCGACGTATGCGGGAGGCTCGATCACTATCGGTAAACATAGAAATAGATTGGTAATTTTATACAAATATTAATTTTTTTTATCGACTTTAAAGTATATCATTATTTGTAATAGTGTTTTTTTTTATTTAGGCAAAGGAAATAGGGACCGAGCCTTCATTCATAGATACTTTCACGCGCACATTTCAGAAAAAAAACAAGATTTGGAGCGGGGAGAGAGCTAGAACAATTAAGGTTTGTAATTTCAAATTTTCCAATTACTTTATCTACATTTTCAATGTTGATATGAATATTTTATGTTGAGCATATCATAACGATGTATGAAGATGATTTCTTTATGTTAGTCTCTCCCAAGTTTATTTTTATTGTTGACTTGATTCTTTGATTTCTAATGAATTACTTGCTACAGATTCTCTTTTATTTTTTTTTTCCTAAAATTTCAACTTATTCAATGTTAATATGAATGTTCATAATTTAGATCCTATATGGTGTCATGATTTATGTTACAAAATTTTTTATTTTCCTTGATTTTGTGTTTGAATTATAATGTTATTGTAAATTTATTTTAATTGTTCTCATGACAATGTAGGATAAATATGACGAGCTAGCATGTAGAAATTCGAGTGCTAGTGATGATGCTGGCGGATCTGAGCCATCTGTTGATAACATGAATACATGGTTTGAGGTGACTGGTGGACGAAAAGGGAGTAGAGTAGTTGGGCTAGGTTCTTTGAGCAGAACATACAAAAATGCCGGTTTATCTTCTTCCACACCACCAGCAGTTAGAGCACAAATAAATCAATTGAATGAAGATGTGAGCCAATTGAAGGACTTGCTACTGCAAAGAGATCAGGCATTCAGTGAACTTCAAGCAAAGCACACGCAAGAATTGCACGAGGTCCGCACGCAACAAATGTTAATCATGCAGCATCTTCAGTTATTCTCCGCTCCAAATCAGATTCCCCCTTCTATTTCTCCTCCTGATAATGCTTGCGATGGTGATGAGGGTGTTGGTGATGAGGGTGATGATTTTTGTGATGATGATGATGATGATGGTGATGGTGGAGGTCATACTTGAGATTGTGAACTGTTATGTTACTGTTATATTGAATTTTTTTTTTTATGGTTTTTGATAATTCGATATTTAGTTTTGATGTTGCTTTTTGGTTAGATATTATAAATATGATTGTTTGTTACATTTTTAATTTTTTGATCTTATTGAATAGGTAGTTATAATTATAAGTATAGATTGTTTAAATTTTATATTAACAATGATTTGGATGATAATATTGTTGATAAGGTTGGGTGAGCATGTAAATTTTGTCCAAATATTATAATAGAATTTTTATTCGTTGTAAAACATATAATATTCGTGACAAATTTAGCAACAAATATTGTTTCGTCGCAAAAATTTGGGACGAAATAAGATTCGTCACAATTTTGCAACAAAATAGTATTCGTCGCAAATTTTGCGACGAAAATAGTATTCGTCCGAAAATTTGCGACGAAATAATATTCGTCGCTAAATTTTACGACGAATTTTGCAACGAATATTATTTGTCGCAAAGTTTGCAATAAAATTTTTTTGTTGGAAATTTGCGACGAACAATGTGTTCGTCGCAAAATTGGCGACAAAAGTAAATTCGTCGGAAATTTTGCGACGAATATTTTTTCGTCGCAAATGTCGTTGCAAATTTGCGACAAATTTCCGAACATATAAATATTTGTTGCAAATTTTTGCAACGAATAATTAATTTTTCGTCCCAAATTTTTGCGACAACTTATTAGCGACGAAAAAATATTTGTTGCAAAATTCGTCGCAAATGTGTTTTCCGACAAATTTTTCTTCCAATTTCGTCTCAAATTTTGTTGCAAATTTTGTCTTTTTTTGTAGTGGTTGTCCCTTGAATATAATGGACTAGGGTTTCTTGTACCAAAATTCCATTTCTGTGTACCAACTCTATAGTCACTCATTGTATCGTATACCATACATATATATGTTGGGTACATATCTGCATACTATGTTGTAATGCCATGTATAACAACACTCGTGATAAATAGAAATATAACTTCACTACTATTTTAAAAATTAGCTATTAAGATGAAAATTTTTTTCTATTTATATACTATGCCGTAAAAATCAATATATAAACATATATATTTATCAATTATATTGTGAAGAATTTTTTTATTGAACTTTAGTTGATTCATTGGATATTGGATATATGTTTCTTTTTATCCTTTTTGAGTATTGAATCATTGAATGGCATAAAGTGTGTGGACCATTTTTGTTCTTCATAATAGTGGAATCAAAATGGAATTAATTTTTTTCTCATAATACCCATCATGTATATGAATTATCACGATTTGTTTATAAAATTATATTAGGGGATGTGAAAAATTCCTGCAGAAGACATAGTTATATTGTTTTAGTAACAAAGAATTTTGGGGATGCATCTTTAATTTGGATAGAAACATCATGAGGATAATTAGAACAATAGTGGTCCTAATCTCTTTCTTCGTTCCATTTCATTTGTTCCTCTGATCGATCATCGCCATTGAGTTTGTGCCGCTGGATTAGTATTTTGACTTGCTTAAACTTCCTCTTCCTCAGGAAAAACATACAACCATTTCAATTTTTGTATGCAAAGCAAGAAGAGATTAATAGGGCTGCAGATCTTACTGCAAAATAGGTGTGCACCACCTCACATTCTCTTACTGCTTGTGGTATGCATTTGTCTGGATTTTGTTGTGGTTCCTTGAACATGGAGGACCAGCCTGTTCGAGGTAAAGAGTTGACTTTTATCTAGAGAATGTTTCTTTTACTTGTTTTATTGTACCTTTATAATCAAATATCAACTGTTAATCGAGTATTCTTGAAAATATGTTTAAAAATCTTGAGTAAAAAACTTAGTGATACTGATTTTGAAGAAGCTTTTTATGAGATGATTGAGGCTATTGTTCTTTGCTCTATTGAATTTATGTATGTCCTTGATCGCATCAACTCATAATATTGCATTTTCACTCACGTTGGAAATATAACACTTAGAACATATGAAGTTATTGTCCGCAAAATATATATGATACCCATTTCTTGTCTAAGAAAAGAGACATTTGCATTTCTAGAGTTACAATTTTTGTTCGTTTTCCTAGCAGAAGATCAAGCCCTTCCGGTGCATTCCTCCAACCAAATTATATATACCCTTTTTTTCATCCATATCAAATACTTTAAATTTGTCCTCCATAAAACATGAGAAGCCGATTTAAATCATAGTCTTTACTACATGGTACCATGCATGCTAGTAGATTAGCTTTCTAATGTTGTGGTGGTGGAGTATGGCGAATATTTGGTCCTGTTGGTGAATAATCATCGATTTCCAAAAGCATCCTCTCATTGAGAAACTCCTCTTCAAATGATTCATGCGTCGTTATCTGTTTTCATTCCCAAGAAAAGGGGAAAAGGAAAAGACCTTTTTAGCTTTCATAGCAAAGAAACCATTTGAAGAGAATGTAGCATACCTGGTAAGTGGCCTCTGTTGCTTGATCAACTTGACTCCTGTGCAATAGATCTTTGGACCCTGAGAAATTTGGGAAAGGAGATAAGTGTGATGCATAAAAAGGGAGATTGAAAAGGCAGTTACGCCCTCTAAATTAGGAAAAAGAAAAGGAGTGCAAGAAATGTACTTGACAATGGTACAGCATTTAGAAGAAGAAGATGAGAGAAACTTAATAGTATCACTATTAGATGAAGCCGATTGCTTGCCATTTCTGTTGAGACCTTTTGAATTCCTTCAAACTTTTATGCATATATGCGGTTTCACACACACAACCACTTCTCAATTTATAAGCATTTGTATTTGCAGGACCTTTTTGCTGCATGGGTTGTTGGAGCTCCTACACATAGACATCACTTCGCCAAAGTCAAAAAATCAAAAGCATATCCAACCTAATGTGGAGAGATACCTAACTTGTGCACTCTCTCTCTTTGTCTCTCTCTCTCTCTCTCTCAAGAAGAAAGAAGTTCCTATGTGAGATTTAATCAAGACCATATGAAGTTATGCCACAGATGGGGGACTTCATATTAAGTGTGATACCGTTGCTAGTAATATCTATAGTGAATGCAAGTGAGGCAGTGTACTAAGTGGAGGGCATTATGAATTATTTTACTAGTCAAGAAGCAGCATAGAAAAGTAGAAATCCACCATACAAAGTGGAAGTGACAACTCATGACAAGAACATAGTCATGCAATGGTAATACCTTGTTTGTAGACCCAGTTTTAAGTCAAGATAGATACTTTGGTGGAAGATCTCATCAGTTTTTGACAAAAATTAATAGGTTTCTGCGGATTAATGGAGTGTATGTTTCTAGGAATCAATAATTTTATCTGGTTCAAAGATGATTAAAAATCATACATTAAAATAAGAGATCTCCCTAATATCTTTAAATCTACTAATCCTGATTTTGGCAAAATTTGATGCCTTAAAAAAGCCTTTACCAACCCCCCCCCCCCCAAAGTCTTCTTTCTATAAACTAGTTGCAATATGCAGAATTTCACTTCTATATGCTTGCTCAAGGGCAGTGCAAATAAGCTAAGGACAAGTGGCCTAAGCAACCATGTACAAGTACACTACCCCATATCTTATCACCACAGCAATGCATTCTGCATTTTGCATTTGGCGCACGGATTGAAGATTAAGTGCTATAAAAACCATATGATAATTTGTGATATTTCAGCTTTGGTCGGCCACATTCTTAGATTGGTTGGACTTTTGAGCAAATGGGAGAAGTTCAATCAAACTTAAAGCAAGGCAACAATTTCCTGTTTTCCACTCTTCCCACCGATTATATAAAAGCTCGGACCCTTTTCTAATCTTAGCTGATGTGCCGTCTCCCTTTTGTGCACCAAAAAGTTGTATTCTTTTTTTTCTATTTTTTTATGTGAACCATGTTATATATCAAAATGACTATAATTGGTTTTCAAAGTGACATCACCATGTATCATAATTAACTAATTTACTATATAAAAATAAAAAATATATATAATATTCGATTCTTCATTTTATGTTATATCAACTCTTTAAAAAAAAAAAAAAAACTTGATCACCGGTATTCAGATCACTTCACTAATCCAATCCAAATATCATGGGGACTAATTTAAAAACAAACTCTCATCGATATATATTTTTGCTATTCCTAATATTTGAATTCAAAATTTTGACTAAAAGAGTTTAGTACATAGTTGCTACATCAATTTCATGTCATATCATCTCTCAAGCAAAATCAGGGCCAAAATATCTTTTTTCTTTTTTTTTTTTTTATCCTTTTCCATACACACCGTATGCAATTGCCTATACAGACAAAAGCAAAAAACAAAAGAAAAGACAGTATGTTCAACGCGCAACAATAATTGCAAATTGTCAATACACTTATCCGTTGATCTCTCTGATGTCGAACAAGAGAGTCCACTATTATCTTTTTCTTCTAACCACATTTTGATCAACCATGACAAGATGGCTCGAGAGACTTGTCGATTGCAATATGCATCTACTCATGAAAAGGACATGGTATGGGAAAAAAGGATGAAGCTCTTACCTTACCCAACACGAGGAATATTCTTTTTACATGACTCGAGTTTTGGTGGGGTAGTTGAAGAGAAATCAAGGCTTTGATTTGCTTTTTCACTAAGAGGGACAATAAGTTAAGTGTTTTATAGACTGTATATGTACCGACACTTTAAAAATATCATATTTATATTATATTTATGTTGAGAGTAATTCTTACGGTTTATAATTTTTAATACTACCGATTTTTTTATGAATTATGATAGTACTTTTTTTTTAGTCATGATCTTATTTAAATTCATATTTCGATTAATTCGATTCGAACATTTGCGAAAACTATATTTAGGGAACGGTTTTTCCAGTATAGTCTTTTTTCATTTTTTAGTTTCGAATTCGAGATTTGATTAAGAGATATAACATTTTATCTCATTAGATCGACTATCCATTAATACAATAGTACTATATTGTGTCATATAATGGCTCATTTTTTGTTTCCATATCTGTGCTTGCTAACATGAGATATATTGTATTGACCCTAACACCTTATTAAGACAAGTTAGGACTTGAGTTGGGTATTTTGCGTGGGGCAAAGGTTCAAGACTAGTTTTGTGCTCGTAAACACAAGACATTTTTAAATAGCCTAACCCCTTATTAAGGCTTGGTAGGATTGCAGTTGGATATTTCGTATGGACCAAAAGTCCAAGATTTGTTTTTGGCTCCAACGTAAGCCTTTTCTCAAAACATCGAGTCCAAAATGATGGAGGCTCTATTCAATTTTAAGAAAGATGCTTGTGAACTAGAGAAAGGCTCGACGACTTCAGCTACGGTAGTGATGGAGGCAAAGCAAAAATATATCTGAGGGACGATGTACAAAATACAGGGGCAGATGATGAAGGGTGACAGGAACAAATAATATTTCAATGATTTTAATGGTATGTTTAAAATTTTTATCGGAATTTTTTTAATAAATTATCGATTTTTTGTAACTATATTGATTCCGATTAAATTTGATGAGAATCGGATTAAACCTTTAAAGGGTAAAACTCTTCTGATATCTATTTTCTTTAAACATAAAACTCGAATTAAAAATTTTATTTAAAAAATATCAGTATGCAACAATCAGAACAACTGAGAGTTAATTGGACCCTTTTTAATAACTGTTGTTGAAAAGTAATACATTTTAAAATTTTTTCCAAACTGCCCCTTGCTCTGCCCATGGGTAGTGATGCATTTTATGTTAGATTTTTAACCAACACTAATATGGTCTTAAATTAAATTAAATTAAATTAAAAAAAAAACAGATTGAACTTAATAGTTAAAACATAAGTTTTAATCAAGTTATAACGGAAAAATATACTTGATCTTAGCCAAAAGGCCGAGAAAGGTATAACGGAAAAATATGCATAAAAAGGATATATTTCAATTGTGAACAGTAGCAATGTTAGAGCACCTATGTGTTAAAAAATTAGTGGACATTAATTTTTGCACATTCGATGTCTTTTTTAATAAATGATGGGTTAATTATATTAGATCTGATTAAATTTCGTTCGAATCAAGACTAATCAATACCAAATGGGAATCTACTGCATGGGTCATGAAATATTAAAAAAAACACACATATGCACATGGTTACCCTTTTTAACCTATGATAGGCTCCACATGTGCAAAACATAGAAAGTTACATAAGACTCTTGTATTGTGGAAAGATATAAAACAGGTCAATTTTGCTTTTCACCTTTCTTTACTTCTCTTTAATGAAGATATTATACCACAATTAGGCCTCAATTGAATGAAGAGAGAGACAAGGAAACCTCTTTACCTAATTTCAATCTTACAAGTTGGTGCATATGCAAGTAATGTCTTTATCAGATAGCATAGACAAATCACTTTATTAAGGATTAAATCTACATTTTCTACTATTTTTTTCTTTGTGGATAAAATTTGTTGTTCTCTCTTTTGCATCACTCGTTGGACAGCATGTCAACAATTCCATTCCCATACTTGGGTCTTGATATTGCTTATTATCATGTAGCCAAGTTTAGAATTAGAAGATTTTCCATAGGTGACTCCTCTAATTTGGTGGGCATTTGCTCAATTACGCTTTTCTCATAATTATCTCACGTTGCAGAATCCGACTACAATCTCTCACGACTTCACTTAATGAGATTAAAATATAATTATTATTGTTGTTGTTACGTTTTTTCTCATACTTTTTGGAGATACCCACTTAATTAATCAAACTTGGTTTCCCTAAACATAAAATAGGCACATTCGATTGGAGAAAACCGTATCCCTTTTTTCCTTAATTTTGTTCCTAATTTATTGAGTCACATAAAAATGATATCGACTGCCCTTTATTTATCCCAACCCTATTGAATAAATTTAATTAATCAAAAATATTGGTTACAATTCCAAAGATTTTACAAGTTAAATTACCCAACAGCCCTAAAGTTATATATACGCATTTTTATTTATATTTTCAAATATTACAAAAATAGTTATGTCAAAATATTAATTAATTGAACTATTAAAATTGTTAATCTCATGCTTGGACCTAAATGAAAAACAAAATTCTGTTCATTTTTATGTAATTAATTTTCAAATGAAATTCTATACTTGGAAAAAAATCAAAATGTAAAATTTAATTGAACTCCTTAGTGTATTCTTAGTTTTTTTTTAAAAAAAAAAAGCATTTTTTTACTATAAATGTTTTGAAAAAAAAATAATAATATTGGCATTCTTTCTTTACTATTGTGTCTTTTAGTGATATTTTTATTTTGAAAATTTTAAGAATTTTAATAGTTTAACTAAATTTAAATGAGATTTTCAATCTAACATTATTATTTTAGTTTCTTTCTTTAAAAAAAAAACTTAATTTAATTAAAAATATTAAAAATAAAATAAAATAAGAATAAGTTGAGATTTGAAACAAACCCTCTCTCTCTCTCTCTCTCTCTCTCTCTCTCTCTCTCTCTCTCTCTCTCTCTCTCTCTCTCTCTCTCTCTCTCTCTCTCTCTCTCTCTCTCTCTCTCTCTCTCTCTCTCTCTCTCTCTCTCTCTCTCTCTCTCTCTCTCTCTCTCTCTCTCTCTCTCTCTCTCTCTCTCTCGTTCATATAGAGTATTGAAATCATATAAAGAAGATGAGATATTGTCCTCCTTTTGAATGGATTAAAGTCACATAAATGGATTCGATTTTGATATATGATAGGCCAATTGTAACCTAATTCTTATACTACATATATATAACTTTTTCCTTTGCACCACATGTGATATCAAACTATATATTATTTTGCCTAAAATTTGAATAATTAGACTATAGATTATAATATGATTAAATCTCAAAGATCTAACAAAGAAAGGGATTAAACACAAATAGCCAAAAAGTGATTTTTCTTAACCTACCCTAACATTAATTAGTTTATGCTTACTTGGATATTTTTCTTAGAACCTATTATATTTTAAGAGTAGAGTTAAGTATAAATATTTATGGTGCATTCTTTGCGATTATTTATAATTTTAATTTTTAATTTTTTTGAACTGCTACCTTATAATTTGCTAGCATTTATATATAGTTTGTTTAGGGTATGTATACCTTAGACAAGTGTTTATATCGGTTCATGGCCCAAATTTTTTGTGGAAGAATTTTTTTATTTTTCTTATTTTTTAAGAAAAAATTTCTGATTACGACAAGAGATGAAGTCAAAGAAGTGCTCAAGGCACTCGCCCAACTTTGGGGCTTTTGGCCCAAGTGGTCATATTATGTTATTTACCTCTTGACTTGATCGATCATTAATCTTCTTTTCTTATATATAAATTATCAATATTTTATAATCATATTAATTCAATTCAATTTAAAATCTTTAAAATTAAAATCTGTTTCCCAAACTATTTAGAATTTTTTTATTTTTCTTATTTTTTAAAAAACAATTTCTAATTATGACAAGAGATGAAGTCGAAGAAGTGCTCAAGGCACTGCGCCCAACTTTGGAGTTTTTGGTCCAAGTGGTCATATTATGTTATTTACCTCTTGACTTGATTGATAATTGATCTTCTTTTCTTATATATAAATTATCAATATTTTATAATCATATTAATTTAATTTAATTTAAAATCTTTAAAATTAAAAACTGTTTCCCAAACTATTTTCTCCGTGGAGTCCTTCACCTCTCTCTCTCTCTCTCTCTCTCAAATGCTCTCTTTTAGTCATTAAACCCCATGTGATTAAAAAAAAATCAATGAAGTTAAACCTAATGAAAGAAAAAGATATGGTCCAGTCTTTTCTGCCTAGCGAACAGACACGTGTCAACCACGAGAAAAGATACAGCCAACAAATGAGAGCCACTTACAAGAAGATTCTTATTTCTTAGACAGAAATATGTTTCCACTTTCCATTTCCGTTTCGTCGTCCCGTTGTGGAATATGCATCGCTTTTTTTCTGAAAGAAAGGCAACACGTGGCCAGATAACGTGATCTGCAATATGAACGGTCGAGAAAATTTTGTGTCAGATTAACCTTTTAACTTCGCTTTTTGCAGGTGGGTCCCATGTTAGAATATGAGGCTGCCGTGGCTTGTCTGCCCCCTCGTTGAGTCCCTTGACACCATGGCACTACCACGTGTTGAGGCTGATGTGGCTTGCCTGGCCCCCCTTTGAGTGCTTTGACACCTTGCACTATGACGTGTTTATTTGCCACGTGTGTCTGACTAGGGTACAAATACGGACCAGCTTGATTTGAAATTTACTCGGCGATCTTGAGCGAAAATCGGAAGATAGGGTGAAAATCAAGCCAGAGTTGGTAAGATTTTGAATTAACATTTCATAAAATAGAACAAAGGCTAATGATCGAACCGGGAGAATAATTTTTTGATGAAGTAATTTTTAAAAATTAAACAATTTTATTAATTATTTAAAATGGTGTTGAACCATAAATACTTTAAATTATAGTGATGAACCAGCTTCCAAGTAAAATATTTTATAATTACTAAAACCCCACATAGTAAATTTACTAAAATTTTGTATGACTTTATTTTATTTTCTTCAATAATAAAAAGATACGAAAGGGAGTGCCGTTTCTTACCTCTTGTCATAATTGTGATTACACTTATTTTTTTTCATTACTCTTAATAGCTTGCCTTTTATATTATCACCAAATATTGAAATTTAATATAGTATTTATACATAAAATTTATAATAATATGTAACTTTTTTAGTAAAATATAAAACTGAGCGGTAATAATATAATATAATTATTTTTTTCTGGGATTACCATAGAGATTTTTACCCTATTATAAATGTAGTAGGACGAGTGTTCACCACAACTCAAAAGTGCATGAAATCTTTTTTACTTATGAAAAAATAAAATAAAATTCTGGTGTAAAACGTGGAATGTAATGCTTTCATTGCGACTGAAGTGACTCTCATATGTATCATCATTACTCCTAATACCTTGCTTTTTCTGCATAAATGATCAATGCCATTCTGTGAAATTTGTGGTGATTTCAGTGCACATAAATGCAGTATTATGTCGAGAATAAAAAGTAAGGATTCTGTTTCCAAAAATTAGAATTGGATGCCAAAGGATTAAGACCCGGATGACCTAAATTCATGAATCATATTCAATTTTTTTTTTTTTTTTTTTTTTTGGTTAAGTGCTTTTTTAACCTTAACATCCATATACATGGAAATTTTTATTTTTTTGCTACATATGGAATTGTCTTTGGAGTCCGATTGAATATGAATTTAATAGTTGGACGCTGATATTATTTACATAAAATCTTATATTTGAATTTTAAGTATTATAAAAATAAATATCGGGTGAATTTTATTTTTTAAGAGTTCGATCAAATTTGAACAAAATTTAGTTGGGTTTTATATAATTATCAGATATTGATAGTTTATACCAAAAAATAGATAAAGAGTACACATAAATCGGCACTACAAAGCTAAGATGTATTTTCTAGGCCAGTCACATGTGGACACACTTTAGAACTTCACTAAAAGAATGCGAGAAAAAACTTATTTTTCTTTGATAAACTTATTTTTCTGTGGTCATTTTAAGAATAGTTTCGTGTGAATTGCATTACTTGCAAATACCATTGATTTCTATATTGCCTTTCCTCATTACGACCACATCTTCAAAATTTTAAAACTATAGAGATATACATTTATGTACTTTATAACATGATTAGAAATGATTTCAAATTCAGATAGCTTAAAAAATGCAATGCCTTTAAAACAAACAAATAATTTTAGTCGGTTTTAAAGGGATTGAACTATTATTATAAAGTCAAGCTTAGCACGATAAAAGCATGAGTTCGCCAAATGGTCATCTAATTTGAAAAAATAAATACTTCAAGTTAAAGTTACAAGTTACGAGCGTACAAATTTAGAAGGTGAAATATAATATGTATCCACGATTATAATTCTTAAAAGAAAATACAATTTGACAAAAATAATACAATATAACATGATAAAAACGTAATCTTTTCTTATTTGTTTGGTGTAATTTAAGTTAGGTGTTGAATTTGAAATTCTCTTATACACCACAGGTGCTTATTAAGATACTCGATTTGATAATATAAAATCCATTAACATAACAATAAAATATTAATAAAAAAGCAAAAATTGATTAATTATTTTTCACACTCAATAAATAACAGTATTTTATCATTTGACTTAAACAACTCAAATTAGATTAATTTAATTGGGGTTTAAATTTAAGATAAAATTAGTCAAACTTAAATACCTCAAAACTAAACTTAGGTCATTGGTTTGATCGTTGTTGCCAAGTTTTTGCAATATGGTAGAACCATAAGAAGGAAGATATGCTTCCAAGTTAGGGGAAAGCCGACGTGGAAGCAAAGGGGGGAACAGAGCTTGGAACAAAACGCTCTCTTTTCTTCTTTTAATAATCTTTTTAATAAATAAAAATGGTGATGGAATCAATCAAGGAGAAAGAAAGATCTTGAGGCCACATGAACTTGTGGCTCTCATTTTTTCCCCCGTTTGCTGACCTGTCATCCCCCTTTCTCACTCTCCCTCAATACCCCCTCTTTCTCCCCCTCCCTCTCATCAAGCAGCCAAAACCAAAGCCCTTGTCCACGACGACACACCATTCTCATACTCTTCTCTCTCAAGTCTCTTGACCCTCCAAAAACCCCCAAACCCAATATCGAAACCACGACCAACACCTTAAATAACAACAAGAGAGAGAGAGAGAGAGAGAGAGAGAGAGAGAGAGAGAGAGAGAGCGAGAGCGAGCGAGGGAGAGAGTACTCTGTTCTGAATAGAAACGCAAAAAAAAAAAATGTTGGAGACGAAAGACCCGGCGATTAAGCTGTTTGGGAAGACGATTCCATTGCCAGTTAGTGAAGATAGTTTCTCGATTGATCCTAAAGAGAATTTTTCTGATCACAATCTCGTCTCTTCTTCTTCACCTACCTCTTCTTCGAATGAGCAGAGGCAGAACACGGAAAACGAAGCAGCTGCCGAAGACAAGGTAGACTATAATTGAAATTTTTTTAGAAATTTTATTGCTATACAGTAGATTATTTGGAATTCTTTCAAAACCCCATTTCTGGGAATCCAAGAAAAAATAATGGTCGATGTCAATTTTGAAGTATTCAATTTTTTTAAAATTCACTTTTCCTTTCTTTTTTTTTTTCCCCTTTTTTTCTCTGTTTTATTCTCTCTTTTTTTCTATGGAGTTGATTTTTTGATATTCTATTGACTACCCATTTTATCAAAACCAATAAGCAATAATGGGTAAATATCATTTTCGGAGGATCCAAATTTTTTAAAGGTGTTTTTTTTTAAAATTTTTTTACCCTGTTTCTTTCTGCAGTCGGCACATGCAGGACTAGGTCTTTTGAGGGTTTTTGATTTGAATTTCTTTTTTTTTTTTTTTTGAAATTTTATGATTTACGTAAATTTTGTTGTGGTATGATTTGATTGGTATATTTTGTGTGCTAAAGCGCTTTACGTTTTACCAAATTTGTTCAAATTCTTGGACTGTGTTTCACTAGAACTCTCCGAAATTATTTTTTCAATCTTCTTCCTACACCCAGAAATGAGCTTTAAAAAGCGAGTAGATGTGTGCATATTCCTTTTTCTCTTAACTAAGGGTCTGCTAATAATTCTTTCCGTCTCTTAATTTAGGCTCATGTTTGTCAGATAAATCTTGTATCATTGTGCTTAATTTCTCTAATCTATTTTATTTTGGACCGTCTTCCCGTGCCTTGCTCAAATAGAGGATCTAGGACCTCAATGGCTTTAATTTCATAATAAAACTTGAATATTTAAATGTAAAATGAAATAATTATTAAGCATCAGTGGCAAATCTTGTCCAAATGTGTAATGGTTGTCTCCAACGTGTTGATCCTGCTTAATTTCTTATTTTAATGGAGTTTCCGACCATAAGACATGACAATTCAAAAGGTTGTCGATTCAATCTCTCTCCCTCTCTCTCTCCCTCTCTGATCAACATGAAGTTGGACTTCAGCTTTTAGTTGAAGACAAAATGGAAAAGTAAGGTCGGACCAGAATTTAGAGAGAGAGAGAGAGAGAGAGTGAAATATGACAGAGAAAGAAAGGAAGATCAATATTTTTAAAAGGTTTTTTCTTCTTATAATAAACAGAAAACTTGATTGTACTGGCACGTTCATAAATAAGCATATCCGTATTGGCCATGATTATTAAATAGGACATGATATATTTTGTATCTTTAATAATATAAATATCTTTAAAAGTTTTGTGTTCTCCGTGTTGTTGTGTCACGTTCCGAACCCTGTTTTGTGTTCCTTCCCGGCAACAGTTCATTTCCTTTCAATAAGCTCATTGCAGTGATTTTTGTTTAGCGAACATGGCTTTTATGGTACTCATTACATCTTCTATATTCCAATTTATAGAATACATGTGGGAAAGAAGAAGAAAACATAGACACAAAACATGAAAATGGAAGATCTTATCCGGTGTCAGAAGATTCAAGTAATCTTATAACATCATCAGTCAACGGTGAGAATCCAAAAACCCCATCTGTGGACAACGAGACATCATCACTTAAGTCATCCAAGAGTGAAGAACATTGCGAAACGAGCAATTCACAAGAGAAGACTTTGAAGAAGCCTGACAAAATCCTTCCATGTCCAAGATGTAATAGCATGGACACCAAATTCTGCTACTACAATAACTACAACGTAAATCAACCTCGACATTTCTGCAAAAATTGTCAGAGATATTGGACTGCAGGAGGTACTATGAGGAATGTACCCGTTGGGGCTGGTAGGCGAAAGAACAAGAACTCTGCTGCATCTCAGTATCGACATATTATGATCTCCGAAGCTAGGAATGGAATTCACAGCCCTATGATAGGGACTAACGGAACAGTCCTCACATTTGGAGCTGATACTCCGCTCTGCGAGTCAATGGCTTCAGTTTTGAGCATTGCAGAGAAAGCACAAGGTCATGCAAGAAATGGGTTTCATCCGACTGAGCTCTCTGTTTCTTGTGTGGAAAATGGAAGTGGAGTGAGTGGAGCTTCCACATCTTCAAATTCATTGAACAAAGGAAGTATCTCTAGTTTAGGAAATCCTATGATAAATGGCTTTCATGGATTTCCACCACAAGTACCGTGTTTTCCTGCACACCCATGGCCTTATCCATGGACATCTCCTCCGATGCCTCCATCTGCATATTGTCCTTCGGCCTTCCCTGTGCCCTTTTATCCACCTCATCCTTATTGGGGATGTGCTGTTCCAAGCTCGTGGAACATAACGTGTGTGACGCCATCATCTCTGGCCTCAAATGGTCTAAGCTCTGGCCCTAACCCTCCAACTTTGGGGAAGCATTCTAGGGATGGAGATACACTTGAACCAAGCAATGTAGATAAGACAGAGAAGTCGAAAGAGAAGGATTTGGAGAGGAGTGTTTGGATTCCAAAGACTTTGAGGATTGACGATCCTAGTGAGGCTGCAAAGAGCTCTATATGGACTACACTTGGGATTAAGAATGATAAGGTTGATTCAGTCAATGGGGTCGGTCGTTTCAAGGCTTTTCAACCAAAAGGAGATGAGAAAAATCACGTTGCTGATACATCTCCTGTGCTGCAGGCAAATCCTGCTGCCTTGTCTCGCTCACTCAGCTTCCATGAGAGCGCAAAATGAGAAGAATTGGTGTAGAAAGTTGAGGTGAAATTGGCCTTTTTGACTCAAGTAGAGAGAATGAATCTGTGCAAGAGAGTTCGAACGTTCATATGTTGCTGCATTTTCTTGGAGAGGAGAAATGATTTGCTTAGCTCACAGTCCTATAAGGGTTGATGGGTGTATTTTTTTAAGTGCACCTTTTGAGTAAATATCTTCTTGTACATATATATTTATATGAGAGATAAGGAGAGGAGAATTCTTGAACTTTCTGAAGCTCAAATTCTGTTGAATAAGGTTTTAAGTATCTGAATCATTCAAGTTTTTTGAGTTATCTATCAAATTTCAAATATCTTTTGTTCTTGAGCTTTTTTATCATTTAGCATTATTGAGCAGTTGTGATCACTTCTCAAAGTGTGGAATCTCTTTAGATTCTGAAAAGACGAGAGAATTTGTAATGCTGATTTATTAACATTAATTTTATGAGGTGCTTAAGGAATTCAATTTTTTATTTCTTGCTTTTTACTAGGAGGAAGAGGCCAAACCTGAACCTAAACGTTTACTAAAGGCAAGAGATTCAAGTCATTTGATAGATCAAAAACAATGTTATCCAAATTTTTGGTCTACTTAGGTATAGCATACAAAAATCTGCAAAGTGAAGACAATCGTGCAGTTCATGAATTTGTTTATTCCTTTGTCTCTTTTATATGCAATTGCAGATTCTCCTTCGAATCCTCCATCTGGCTCAAAAAGATATTAACATGCTGCGGAAAATCCCCCTTTAAAGGAAATTTTCTTTTTTCTTGAAAACATTTTTTATAACTTGATTAAAAATTCATTAAATTTCAAACAAAACTGGCTTTCAACAAAACTAGTTCCAATTTTTCGGCTAACTTGAAAAATACTTTCATTGACTGGAAAATTTTCTAAACGTTAAGAATGGACAATAGGAAAAATATTTGTTTCATTTTCTTTGTTTGCATTATAAATGGAGCCTAGTGAATATACATTAAAAAGGGGTAATGTTGAAATAGAAGTTGGAAATGAAGGGAAAAAAATGGAAGTGCTAAAATGTTTTGGGTGGCCCTCCAAAATTTTTTCAATATTTCTGCAGATAAGTTTGCCCTAGTGTTCCAAAGACCAAGCATCTTTCTCTTTCATGGCAGTAGGGATCCAAACCATTTTTTCAAAAACTAAAAGTTGTGGAGTCCTTGAGGGATAAAGTCTTCTTTTTCCCCCTTTTTGCCTTTTGCCTTCTTTTTTCCCTTTGCTTTGTTCCATATGCCTACCTTTTGATTTAGAAAGAATCAACATATTCCACATTACCCAAAAATCAATAAAAAGGGAAGAAAAAGATGGGAAAAAGATGGACCATAAAAGTGATTCAAAATCAAAACTCGAAGAAAAAAGCATGACCACACAAACCCTCAATTAACTAACAATATACCCATTATTGATTTTCCAAGATCCCAAGTCAGATGTATGCATGTGTGTTTCACATAAATCAGCGAATATGTCAAGAAAAAACAGATATTTTAATTGTCTTCATGACACACAACAAGAGTCACATTTGATCATCTTATATGGTGAGTTGTTATGGGTCCATTACATGTGATGCAGTCACATTTTTCCATTTCAAGTAGAAAACCTTTTTTATCCTCTTTCATTTTTCATTTTTCCTTTGAAGAATACTCTTCTCTCTTTCTCCCTCCCCCTCTATAATATATATATATTATGAATGAAGGATGGAAGGATCTACCAATATTTTTACCTCATCCGGGTGCTATCATAAAGCTCACAACAATTATAAAATGTCTAGATTGAATCATAAAATTGCTCTTAGGGATGAACTGATTAAAATATCCCGACCAACAAGGATGGAGCCAGCATTTTTGGCTGGGGGGCCAAAGCAAAAGGATAATATAAAATTCTAGAATGAAAATGTTAAACAAAATATTTGAAATTTTTCTTTAAATTTTATTCGTCATTTGTGCATAATACTATAATTTTTTATTATTAACGAAAGGACTTGACTAATGGAAATACAAATAAGGAAAACTCAATTAAATCTAAGGATGGAAAGCTACTTGTATGACCTATTTAGTTTATGTGCGTGACAGCTTTTTCAACAACTATGAGACTAATTGAATTTTTTGTTGTTTAAATTTTAAATAAAATAAATTTAACATTTCCCCTTGTGACCATACAAAATTTATCGAGTTTGATTCGAGACCCAATCTCTGATGTTTTGAATGTTGAGACCATGAGAATAAATATAATTTTAAAAATTGCTTTAATTTAAATTTTAAATTTTTTCTTATAGTGGTGCCAAAAAAAAAGAAAAAGAAAAATTGTACAATCTAAACCAAACCCACTTAAACTCATGCTCGTATATCCAATCCTCCCTCCTCATCCCACCTTCCTATAAAAATGCAAATTGGGAAGTGTAAAGTTATCCGAATCTAATGGCAAATATATATATATATATATATATATATATAATTAAAATAATTAATAAAAAAACAGCAAAACCAACATTCGATTTTACCTTTTTGGTTTTTGGGGGGTTTTTGTTTGGGAGGTGTTGGAGGGCAAATCCGTGTATGCCCACCAAAGTATCAAGAGTTGACCTTCCAAAAAACCCTTGAACCGTTCTATCCTAACATTCTCTTCAATAGAAAAGCAAACTCTTTTCTTTTCCTTGCTAATATAAAGGCGAAGAGAAGCACCCAATGTATCTATGATCTCTAAATGTTACTATCAAAAAGTCTGATTCAAATTATATCTATTTTTTCAATTAAATCTATCACCACAATTCTAACAAGATACTGGTCGAAAAGATTTAATAATTTATGTATTAGAACTTAATATTGGTACCCACGCGAATTAACTGCAAGAAGACTTTTGATGGGAACCCCCCCCCCCCCAATGAATCAAAAACTCAAGAACTTGTGGCTCTTATTTTGGACCAACTACATTTTAGTTGCACGTCAGTATCAATACTGAATTAATGCTTTAGTTAGTTTTTGCTCGAATTTTGCCAAAAGGTTGTATTTTTTTATTTATTAATATTTAAATTTTATTTAATTAATTCTATTTAAATATTATATGATCTATTAAAGAAATGATTCTCTCACTTTTCTTCATCTACGTGGGTTAAATCTGAAACCAACGATCAAACGAGTGCAATACCCAACTATATGTCAAAAGGTAAAGGCTGTACGTGAACACCCCAGGGACACGAAGGACTTGTCCAACAAAAGGAAATGGGCTCAACCTTTTTCATTAAATCCTCTATCACTATGTACGGTTTTTTTTTTTATTAGTATTTAAAATTTATCCGATTAATCTGATTTGAATACTTTAACATCTATTTTAAAAATTAACTCTTCCAAATCCTTTTTTATCGTTTTCAAAACTTAAACTCAAGATATTTAATTAAGAAAATAAAATGACTAACCATTCAACCTTAAAAACATCTTTTGTCACTTTCATTTTCTTTGCGAAAAAAAAAATATATATATATATATATATATATATATATATATATATAAATTGTTTTAGGAGAAAAGGAGGAGGAGGGGATGAGAGCTGGAATCTCCTACATCATATTAGGAGTCCCTAATAGTGTTCGATACATGGGTTTAGTGGCATGATTATTTATTTTTAATCTTAGATAAAAATAAAAGAAGCACACCAAATCAAATATTAGTTGAAGCCAAGGATTTTAGCACCATTAAATTGCCATCCAAAGCTAACTAAGTTAATAGCTATATTTGTCTAAAGAGATTGTATAGATTTAAATTGTTAAACTGGATTATATTGCAATTCTAATTATAAAGTTAAAAATAAAATAATCCTTATTTTGAATCACTCTCCGGTTATTTTCAACAAAAGAAGATATGATCACGTAGCGATTAAATTTCTTTGATCGAAAATAGTTTGAAAATAGTGCCGATGTGGCCAACCAAATCCACTTGAAAAAAAAAATATTTCCAAAGTCACCTTAAATAAAACTTAATTAACTTTTAATTCTAGAATTAAGATATTGCCCTAATTATATTCATGAATATTACTTGATCTTAGCCAAAAGACCGAGAAATATTCTTGAAACTTACTTAGGCCCACTACTATTTTTTCTTTTTCTTTTGGTTAAGAAAGGCCCGCTACAACATTGCCTGTGCCTTAGGGAAGGTAATACGATGAAAGTGGTCTTGATCGAGTTGGGGTCGAGCCTAGTCAGACTTGAGTGAAAATAGCCACTCAAAAGCCTAGCCCAACCCATATTTCGGGCTTGAAATGACTTTAGTGGCTTTTTTTTTTTTTTTTTTTTTTTTTTACCTTGATCACGGATAGGAAGATTGTAACCACTAAAGTATCTTATTAGAGACAATTGACTTGAATGTCTACAACAACAATAAATAAGGTCAGGCTTACCAATCAGTTATAACTCAATTGGTATCATCCTCATTCTTCTTATAAAGATTTCGAGTTTAAATTTTTCTATATACCAAAAAGAATGATCTTAATTAAATAATTTAAAATTGAGAAAATACTAAATTATCACTTAAACTTTGGGTCATTGTAGAATGCCCCCTTAATTAAAGTTCTCTATATCTTCCCCTAAACTTTGAAACATGGAAAAATTGGTCCCCACTCTATTTTTTTTTTCCCATTAAAAGTAACATTTTACTGTTTAATTTTTTAAATTCCCTCTCTTAAAACTTAGAATTTTAACAATTTAGTCCTTCGTTCAACTATTTTGTCAAACAACTAACACCTATAGTCATATGTAATGCACACGAGTATGAGAGAAATATTATAAAAATAATAAAAGTAAAAACAAAATATATAACATTTTACGTAGGGAAAAAGGAACTCTGCAATATGGGTAAAATTTCATTATTCTCTTTCTATTTTAAAATTTAAATCTATTGTTCTTTTGTGGGTTGTAAATAGTAGTGTGCTTTTAGTACAAGGTTAATTTTTATTCACGGGTGGACAAAAACAATAATTTGTTAAAATTGAGAATTATAAAAATAAAATAAAATAAAAGTTCATTTGAACAGAAAAACTAATTTTGCTAAATTGGAAAGTTTAGGAAGAAACACCGTCAAAATGACAATAATCCAGCCTTTAGAGGGAGGAATTTTATTTTTTTAATAATCTATCGGTATCCGGTAATTATGATAAATCAACTAAATTCAAGAATCGGATTAGATTTTTAAGTGACAAAACTCTTTTGATATATATAATTTTTTTTTGTACACAATATTTAAAGCTAAAATATGATTTAAAAGATAACAATACCTACGAATACCTGATAAGTGGACCAAACGCGTGTTGGGTACGAGGGAGTAATTTTTGGATTCCATCAAGTCAAGTCAAATTAAAAATAAAATTGCAGTCATTAAAAGAAGGCAAAGGAAAGGGCAAACAGAATGTTCAGTCCCAAACCTCCAAGCAGAAAATGGCACAAACAATGAGAATTTCATTGAAACTTAACAGAAGGGAATTTGGCGAGTCTTTGGAGTGGTGTGGTGGGGAAGAAGACCAGATAGAATAGAATAGATGGGTTAGAATAATGTTACAAAGAAGAATCGGTTTTTGGCGTGTGATGGGATTCTTTGGAAAATGACAATTGGTACACAGGTTCCAGTCGTGCACAAATATCGCACCAATTTCGTGTTTCATTTACATGCAACAAGATCCTACGGGCTCAAACCACATACATAACATCTCCTTTATCTATTCCTTCATCTCGAAGTCGTTTGTTAGACACGACACACGACACAAACTTTTCTTTGTCCTCAATCCATGCATAATTGCGGCTGAAGTTTCCAACACCTTCTCTCTCTCTCTCTCTCTCTCAATCAAACAAGACTGTTTGAACATTCTTAAATATTTCGGAGTTGTAAGCGAAAAGTTCAAGTTTATGGGGGAAAAAAAAAGTATTATCAATTAATTGCCAAGCTTTGGAAGTAGTTTGTGCACATTTATTTGAACAAATTAAAAATCTCTTCATGAAAATTAAATATGCTTATGATTCATAGCCCATAGAAACAATACGTACCAACCTTTTTGTTTAGGAAAATTAAATTTATACTATCATGATTTAAATATATTTTATTTAGAAATCTAATTTCTAACCCATATTTTTTTATTAAAAAAATTGTTTTAGTTAAAAATATTATAAGTAATAAAGATAAACCGAAGGAAGTTGAGGGGTTTTCAGACACCAAACTATAGAGCCTTCAAGCTAATGTCCATTTAAATGTGAACAAGTAGAAATTAAAGTTGTGTCCGAGGCTGCAATAAATTTGTTAATAATTTTGAAACAGTCACTTATTTCTCTCTCTCCTTCTGGTGAGATGTATCTTTGGAAGTTAATTTCTTTCCGCTCCTAGTTATAATAAAAAAATATATAATTTTGAAACAGTCAAGAAAGAGCAAAGTCATCAAAGTTTCCTAGTAATTTCAAGGAAAGTTCACATGATTATTTTTGGTACACCTAATAAGTAATTCTTTTAGCCAGACTTTAAATAGCTTCATTGTTTCTTTCCAAAGCTTTTTCCACAAAACAACGAAAGCAGAGGAAACAGATTATATACACACTCTTGCTTTCTCACACAAGAGAATTCTTTTCATTCATCTCCCGAAACATTTCTAAGAAACCCTCAAAAGCGTAGCTTTAAGATCAAGCTCTAAAACTTTTTTCTTGATTATATATTTGACCAGCCTTTCTCTACATATTTTCATGTCCAAAAATGGAGATGACAAGCACAAATGACACTGCAGGCACCTCAGCTAAGCTTCTTTCGCTCTATAAGTTTTTCTTCTGTAACATTAGATTACATAACTTTGTGTCAAGTATTTTCCAACCTATGACCAAAAATGCCCTTAAAGTGACTAACTCAAATGCCACTGACCCACTGATTGCCAAGTCTGGTTTTGAAGACACTAAAGGGGATGTGAAGCTATCTAAAGATGAGATGAAATTAGTCATGGAGAAGATTGGATTGCGTTACGAAGAGGAAGAGATAGAGGAGAGGGTTGGTGAAGATGAGCTTAAGGTAGTGTTTGAGAATGAACCATGTTTGGATGAGGTAATGCAATGCTTTGATGTGTTTGATGAGAACAGAGATGGGTTTATCGACCTGGTAGAGCTGCAGAGAGTACTATGCAATTTGGGCTTTAGGGAAGGATGTCATGTAGAGAAATGCAAGGCCATGATTAATACTTTTGATGAAAATGGAGATGGAGTGATTGATTTTCATGAGTTTGTGAAACTTATGGAAAAGTGTTTGTGCTAAGTGCCCTTGTGTGTGCTTTTCTTCTCTTTGCTTGGCACGGTTTCCGTATGCCTTGTTTATGTATTAATTTTGTGGTCGAAATAACCCTTTTTATATCTATTATTTTCTCTATAATAACAGGTAAAAATGCTATTTATCAGGGCTATGGTATATCTTGGTTCCCACTGATTTTTTCAATATTGGTATTGACCGAGCAAAGAGATGTAAGCCCATATGACTCATTTGATAAAAAAGCCCTCCAGTAACAATTGGGCCCGGGCCATTGGCCTCAATCCAAGGCCCATTCTTCAATTAGCACATGATAGGCATAAATAGAAAGGCTCTGCAGTCTGCAGTATTTCCTCTTCCAAACTCTCCGTTATGTTAATCCCATCTCCTACAAGCATTCCCTTGTGCATTATGTCACTCTATACTGAGTTTAGTAACAAAAAGCCGGTGTTGTTAGACGGCCCATGTGACCAAATCAAGTTAAAGACAGTAGCAAGAGGAATATTAGAGACAAAATCAGCATTTCTTCAGGAGCAGGAACTCTCAAAATCACTTTCCTATCAATTTTTGATGCGTCATTAATGAGTTTGTTATGAGCAAAGTTTCAATGTCCTGTATTAGACTAGATAATTATCAGCCGGAGCTATTGCAGTCATAGTTGTCAATGGCATTTTGTTTTTGATATCAAAGAATGCCTGAGAAGGGCATGGAAGATGAGATTACCCTTTATAACGATGTGGCTAAGTGGTCATAAATGGTCAAATATTGTCTTAATCCTTTTCATAAGAAAGTGAAGTGTCTTTGGTTTGCCATCATAAGCTACTGATTATTTTTCTTATCTTAGAAGAAAGTTCGGGATCACATCACTTTTCTAGGCACAGCAACAAAATTGTATATTGGCATTTCTTTTAAATATTTACCAAGCTCTTGGAATATTGCCTTTGTAGCAGCATCATATTCCTCGTCTTCAATCTTTTATTAATTTCCAAAGCAACGAACATGACAAGACTATAATTGACCATCACTACAAGAAATTTTGGTCTTGTCGGTAATTTAAAAACTAATAAAATTCCTAGTCATCGGAACAATTCAGGGGTAAAATTCATGAAGTTTTAGTCTCATTTTCTGGTCATGCCATGACCTACCAAGTGAACAAACCTTTTCTTAGGATCAAGCTCAGAATGTCTCTAGTGGACAGTTACCAAACAAACCATTCCCATGTGGGGAGCATGAGTTTCTCAGAAGATTCTGCTGATGAAGGGATAGGATGTTGTGCAGTTGCTATCATGAAAGCATAGGTCTGTATTAGGAAGCAGAAATTGTGCCCGAGTATTTGCAGGCCCATGAGAAAAAGATGTTTTGAAAAGTTCCATGTCTTTGTGTTATTTGTTTCTGTTGGCTATCTTTCATACTTTCTTTTCTTTTTTTTTTTTGTCCTGTCTTAACTACCACTGCCACTTAATATCCAAAATTTCACCTTAATTAATTTAGACCGATCCATTATCAAAACCCATCCTAAAAGATCTCACAACATGATTCAGAGTTAAACCCAAACATGATTAAAAAGTCTCAGAGCTCGATTGGTTGTCTTTCTCCATCATCATCTACCTAGCATTTCCTCAACCTCCTCGTTCTCGTAAATTTCTTTTTTGGGGGGTTTGGAGTTACAAAACCAGCCAACTCATTTCCAACATTTCATAAAATATTTGACGACCCTACTGTCTTCTCACACATTTAGCTAAGCCCAAGGTCATTTGATGCTAAAGTTGAGATCAAGCAACTTGATACTTAGCTCAGCTGACTCATTTTCATTTCGTTGCTATCATCAAGAGTCTTGGTGCCTCCTGGAGCTCCTTGAGATAAATCAAATACCATAATAGGCAACAAAAATTACTGAAACGTGTACAAAATGGGTTTTCTCCTACTCCTCATCCTCTCTTTAATGTGCTTTTTTTTAAGTCTATTCCTCCTTTTTCACAATGTGATGGAAATCATAAAATCCGTTCAACAATTAAGAAAACCGTACGAAAAAGGTTCTAAAAAAATGGAGATACAGAAGATTTGGGTGAGCGTTAACAATTAATTTATCGTTTCATCATCTTTTCTGGAAAAAGGGAGTTTCATCTGTGAGAGAGGGAGGAGCTGCAAAGGGTGTTGCTGTGATAAGTTGATGACCTGAAAAAATGAAAGACATGCACTTGATTTTATGTCACCCCAAGTGAAACAACAACTTTTTTTTCTCCCCCTCCCTTTACTTCGCAATGGTCCCCCAAATGTCCCCTCACTCTCTCTCTCTCTCAAGTGGCTCCTACTCCAAGGAAGTCTATGAATGGAGGTGGATTGGTATCAAAATGGCCATCACCTCTGTTCTCCGGTGGCACCGATGATGAAATAGGAAGGTCAGAATTTGAGGGTGGTGTCGTCCTAGCGTTCGAATAGAAATTTGAAGTTGGAGAGGGATTGTGGTTGTGGAAGTAGTTCAACTGCTGCTCATGTAGCTGCAAAGACGATGCGATCATGGATTGATTGTATGGATAATATCCAGAGAAATTAAGCTCTTCCCTTGTCGTATGATCCCAAGATCTGTTATTGCCGTAAATGCTCATCATGTCATTGTTCTTGGGACCTGCACACCACATTCACAAACACACCCTAGTCACTAATTTTCTTGGTGCAATATTTCATACATTAGTTTAATTACTATATAAAACAAAGAAAAGAAACATTACAAATCAAGGAATTTTTTGGAAAAAAAAATGTGGGTAAGCTTCAGAAATGGGGGGGAAAAAGTGAGGATAGGCACAAAGACCAAAAGAGAGAACACACCAGTGAAGAAATCAAAAGGTCCTCCTCCTCCTACCGAGACTGATAATGGTGATGATGATGAATGATCTTGGGGATTGCGTGAAGATGAAGATGTTGCAAAAGGGAAAGCAGAGAAATTGTCATAGTTTCCATTTTGAAGACTCAGAGAGTAGTGCGGATTATACGATGAATCTCCAGCAGCAGCACCAACACCAAAGCTTGGATCTTCCTCCATTCTACTATTAACAGATTGACTTAGTTTTCTTCTCCTATACGCACTAGACTGTTCTCTGTACTTTCTAGCCATTATGACATGCCAATGATTTTTCACTGCATTGTCTGTTCTTCCTGGAAATAGCCTAGCTATCATTGCCCATTTGTTCCCATAGTGTCTATGTGCTACCATTAGCTTCTCTTCTTCTTCTTCTGTAAATGCCCTTCTGTTTATTCTTGGATCCAACTGATTAAACCACCTTAATCTGCAACTTTTACCTTAAAACCCACCAAAAAAAAATAACAAATTCCTTTCTAGACCGACAACATTAACCAACAAGAAAAAACGAAAGATTAAATATATTGTATTACCTGATCTTCCTTCTAGTTTTTCAGCAATGAGATTCCAATTTTGAGGACCATAAATGGCAACCAGTTCTTTAAGCTTAGTGTCTTCAGCAGGTCTCCAATGTCCTCTAGCACAAAGCTTAGACTGACCACCACCGCCACCACTGCTATCAGAGTCTTTTCCGGTACAAGCACCAACTGAACTCTCTCTCTCAGTCTCATGATGATGATGATGATCATTCAAGTTTATGTTAAGATCCATAATTCCATCACTACAATCAGAGTCTTTCGTTTCACTAGTACTAAGAAAACCCCAAGAGTTTTTTAGGATGCCATCTGATTTGGAAGAAGTAGAATGAGTAGAAGAAGCTGAAAGGATGGAATAAGGGTTGATTGAGA